>JANUYF010000001.1:85393529-86733112 GCA_026167975.1 Phrynosoma blainvillii | reverse complement strand
ATATTGGGTATAAAAAGCTGATAATGGTTACCAATAGAATATTTAAATAAGTGTAACAATGAAGATTTTGGGAAGATATTAAAAAAATTAAAGACCAAGGGATATAAAATAATTGGAGACTTATATGATTCAACAGGGGTACAGATAGAGGAAGAAGAATTAATTATATTAATTGGAAATCAATATTGGATTCAAATAAAAGGGATAATAAAATTATTAGATGAAATAAAAGTGAATATTTTAGATCAGAATGAATTGTTAGAAGATATAATTTTAAAAATTAGAAGTTGGAAAAGAATTAATAGAAAAAATTTATAAGATTATGTTAACAACCCAATTTAGAATGGTAGAGGGATTGACAATGAACTGGGGAAAAGATTTATTGATTGATGCAGACAAAATTAAAATTTGGTTACAAGAAATTGTTAAAATTAAAAATACAAATGTAAAAGAACAACAAATGAAGATGATTGGAAAATGGTACAGGACGCCATATCAATTAGCATTTATAAATGATAAATTTCAGTCAAAATGTTGGCATGGATGCAGAGCTAAGGGAGTGGATATATACATATGTAGTGGGAATGCCCATTTGTTCAAGAATTTTGGATAGAAGTTAAGGAACAGGTAAATACAATAATAGGGATAGAGATACAATTAAGCAAAGAAAATTGTTTAAGGACCTTTACAGACTGCCAGAAATAGTGCAAATTGAGTCCACTTTAACTGTCCTGGCTCAGTGCTAAGGAATCATGGGAACTGTAGTTTATTGTGGCACCAGAAGAAGTAAAAAAAATATAATTAGTGATATTTTCCACATCTCTGAAAATGATTGTTAAATTTTGTTAATCAAATGATAATTTAAATGGAATGTATTTTCTCCAAATGCTGTTTGTGGGAGGGTGGAGAGGGGAGAAAAGCATATTATGAATTATGAATTGAATAATTTGTACTATGTACTGTGTTAATATATTTTAAAAAAGAATTAAAAAAGAATAAAAATTGTAAGAAAAAAAAGGAAAGATTTTCCTTTCTGTATAGCATGACCAAAGTGACAAGATGGTCTGTTTTTTAGAGAGGTGCCCTTCATAAAGACAGAAATGTATGCACCATGTTATTTATGAATCTGGACAATATGTTAACTTTACAAAGAAATACATGACTCTCTCTGTGTTGTGTGCCTTCAAGTCGTTTCCAACTTATGGCAACCCTAAGGCAAACCTATCACAGGGTTTTCTTGGCAAGTTTCTTCAAAGGAGGTTTTCCATTGCGATCCAAAAAACAAAAACAAAAACACCTCCTCCTCCCAATGTTGATGAATTACATTTCCTACCATGCCTCATCATGGTCCATGAAGACAAGTGATGATAGGAACTGGAGTTCAACAATATCTGGAGAGCCACCTATTCCCATTCCTATCTAACACTGTATGGGAAAAGTGTAATTCCTTTCAGGTTGATGGTGTGACAAGTTACCACTGGAATCTCTTTCAGAAGGCGTCATGCTTAAAATAGATAACCATTCATTCATTCATTTATGGCAGGTATACACTGATCCCCACATCTATGATCTTGGGCCTGGGAGGAGCACCGCTTTGGTCAGCTAAGTGCACATACCTCACCATTGCTGCCAACTCATATGCTGAGAAAGCAGGGAAAATTGGAAAAGATGTTGTCAACCAGTATTTTGGAATCTTCTTCCTGATATTCCAATCTTCTGGAATCTGGGGAAATCTTATATCATCTCTGGTATTTGGCCAGACTCCAAACCAAAGTAAAATATACATAAATAAATATACACTGTCATTTGCAAGTAATGTCATCAGATGGGAATCAATTATGTTTTAAAACAGGATTGGGTAAAGAAGGGATCTGTGATCACATGTGGCTGTTTTTGTGGCTCCCATGGGAAAAACAAATTACAAAAAAGTTCACCCCCACCCCCAAATTGTCTTAAAAAGACGTTTGGAGTCGATTTCTACCATGCTGAAACCGCCTTCTTCTTCAAAGGTAAAAATACTTCTTGTCATTTTTATTTATTTATTTATTGCCCCCCAAAGCCCTCTAGAAACAGCAAGGGACTATTCCACCATAATTTGTAGCCCCCTTAGCCAATTTTGGGCTAGGAAAGCTTTTTTAAAACAGGAAGTGACTTCTGCTCACTTCCTATTGTTAACAAAAGGCCTCTCATCAGCCTCACAGAAGGACCCAATAATATGGTGAAAATAATGTGCCATAGAATGTTATTGTGGTACCAGAGCTCTCTGACAGAGAAGATTCAATCTCTCAGAAAAAAACTACAGTTCCCATTATTTCTGGCATTCTGTACAGGCCCTTAGTTTCAAAGGTGCTACAAGATCTCTCTACATACTGTTTTCTTCCATATATCTCTACCTCATTTAGACCTTATGGTCACTTTCTGACTTTTCCACTCCAGTTATATGGAGTGAATGAAAATTCATTTTGAAATCCACCAGCACAGGAACTTTCTCATCTCCTTTCTCAGTAAGGGAAATAAAACTTTGCACCAAGTCCTGTTGTCTTGCTTGAGCACCATAGAAGAAGAAAAAAATGCCTAAGCATCTGTTGTGCCTGATAAGAGATTTTGATCAAATGTATTTAATATATTTGGAAGCACCCTTCAACTTACATGGACCTCCCTCCCCTCCTCCAAAAAGATTAAATGGTAAAATGCAAAATTGAAAAAACGTAGGTACATAAAATATAGATATTATAATAAAAGAAGAGGGACCTTTAAAATCAAAGCTCTAAATCAATTTTAGTCCTACCTAGAGTAAGCACATTGAATTAACAGGACTGTGGTAAGTCAATGTGGCGATCACAATACATAGTTATTTAATCCTAGAATCCTAGAATCATAGAGTTGGAAGGGACCTCAAGGGCCAATCAATCCAACCTCCTGCCATGCAGGAATTCACAATCAAAGCACCCCAACAAATGGCCATCCAGCCTCTGTTTAAAAACCTCCAAAGAAGGAGACTCTAGCACACTCCGAGGCAGCATCTTCCACTGTTAAACAGCTCTGACCAAAGGCACAGCAATTTGCCTATGAAAGAATAATTATTATAATATGGCAGATGGGAGCTGCAATTTGAGAACATCTGGAAGGCCACACATTACTAATCCCTGTTTTACTCTGTTGCGACAACCATGCTTATTTGAGACTCTACACTGTAATTTCATTGGCTTGTTCATAAATCTAGCACTGGTGACTTCTTAAGAATTCATCTTGTGTGACTGGGGATAGCATGCTTTCTACACTCTGGAAATTTTTTCTGCATTGTTTTGTCCATCACAGAATCCTGGTCATCTGTTGTGTAATCTCTGTGCAGTGCAGGGAATTATGGGATAATGTTTAGAACTGTCTTTCTGGCATCCTCTCTACCATAACTGGTATGAAGAAGAGAATCCTGCTAAAATTTCTTATAAACCCCAGTATTCTATGAGATATCGTTTGGAAACTGGTTTTATATTTATGATCTTGATTTTCACCTGTATTTTGAGTACTCATGAACTCTTTTTTCACTTTTTAAATGGACCAGTGAACATCTCAGAAGCAAATCTGGCATGTTGTGGTGCAGAAGATTGCAAGAACACAACAATAGATGATACAAACACCTCAAGACCAACAGAAACCTTAATCTACACACTGCTGGGAATCTACACAGGTAAATACTCTCACAGACCATTTATATCATCAAGTTGAAAGATATTCAGAGGAGAGTGAGTGTGATGGTAAACCAAGCCTCATGGACCATGACAAATGGTTGAGGTAGCTGGGTACATTTAGCCTGGAGAAGACTGAGAGCCATCCTTAAATATCTGAAGCTTGTTTTCTGGTGCTCCAAAGATTAGAATATGAACCACTGGATCCCAGTTACAAGAAAGGGTATTGCAGTTAAAATTAGAATTTCATGATGGTAAAACTATTTTGGCAGTGGAATGGACTACCAAAGAATGTGGTGGACTTTCCCTTATTAAAGACTTTTAAGCATCTTTTAGGGATGCTTTAATTGTGATATTTGCAATTAGCAAGCAATTGGACTAAACAACCTTCTAATCTGACAATTCTATGTTTCTGTGAAAGTTTGAAGCCACCTGCCAAAGTTGTAATACAAGCCAGACAAAGTAACTCAAATCTCAACATGAGAAAACTCCACTTTTGGAGCCTCTCAAAGCCAAAACTCATCTGGACTCATGTTGATACATTTTCCTCTTTCCCTGTCAATTTTTACAAATATCCTCCCATTGAAATCACTGGTGTGGAGTGGAGGATGCTGAGCTACTAACTCCAGGGCTGGAATAGATCAGGAGCCAATTTTGATGGATGAGTCTGGGGGCTAAGAAAGTTCTGTCCTGCCACTCCATTACAATACTATGTCAATCTCCCCATCACAGCCACTGTACTAGGCAAACAGAAGTGATATTGTGTCACTTTCTGTTGCTTTGGGGGCTGTTTGGGTAGATGTTGGCTGTTTTGAAGTAGGGAATCACCTACTTTCGTTGTTTGTTGTTCTTGTTGTTGTTGTAGCATGCCATCAAATAGTTTCATTTAAGGCCTCTTAAATCTGTTTTCATTATATATTTTGGGGAGGAAACCACCCACCCTCATATTTTTTTCACTTGAAAAATTTGGAGGCTCCTGATTAAAATGTTTGGGAACAACATTTCATGTACAAAAGAGTTGATTCTGATTTTCAATGTGAAATCACCCATCTAAACCTTGAGCAGCAAAATAGGAAAGTGTTTCCCTTTTGTGGAAGTTCATTTCAGCCCTGGTTAAATCAACCTTTTATTAATGTATTAAAGATAGTTCTTTAGCAAATATTTTCCCTTTGACATGCATTTCTGAAAATCACTAAATCTGAAGGCAGAGGCTCAGACTACCAATTCATCTAGAGGCAATGTTGACAGATATAAGGACAGATGACAGATATAAGGACAGATATAAGGACAGAGGCAATGTTGACAGATATAAGGACAGATATAAGCATCTATGATAATCTCTGTGTAAACTCTCATGTGACCTGGAAGAGTAAAACAATCTCTTATACAATAGCACAGTTGTTTTTTCCAGCTGTCATAACACAACTGTCTTGGCTTTAGAAGATGGACCTAAATTAGACACACTTAATAGTCAGATAATCTGACCCTGTAATCCTGTAATTATGCTCCAAGTAGAAATAAATCAATTGCTTGTCACTTTAAAATAGTTTTCATTTTAACACATCCATTCATCCTTCAGCTAGCGGAATGCTTGCTGTGTTGCTGGTTGCTGTATTTCTAGATCCAGACTCATGTCATCAAATGGAGAATGAAAGAAAGAAGAAACTATCCTTTTGGACCACTTTCTCGGCAACATTCCGGCATCTTAAAGACAGACGCCAGTGCCTCTTGATTCCTCTGACCATATACAGTGGGCTTGAACAAGGATTCCTTGCTGGTGACTACACAAAGGTAGGAATGCCTCATATACCTGAATTACTTGAATGAACACATGACCATAGCATTGAGATTCAAGAGATGAAAAACATGAAAAGAGAAGGAATCCAAATTCTCAAAAAATTGCAACATAGTTCTTTTTCAAAAGTAGACACACAGAGTAGAGGCAAAGACTGAATGCAGTATTCAGTTGACTGAGCTATTTGAGTGATTTTCCCTACATGTATGTGTTCTGTTACTACCCTTTTCCAGTTTTTCAACTGCTTTTGAATTTGGCAGCATGCATGGCAAATGACCAAATCCTAGGGTGGTCTGCCAGAATACTCTTGGCTTCTCCCAGAGTATTTTGGCCCTGAAATTGACCCAATTTCCCCGAATATCTGTGCATTCTGGAACAATGTTGGGTAGCTGTCCATACACATGTCCTGCTGTGCCACCCAGCCCCTCCAGCAATGATGTGATTTACTCCTTGTGAGGTCGAAAACAATGCACCCATCATCGATCATATGGTTGAAAGTGCATTGTTGTGACTTCAAAGGGAGCAACTCGCACTGGTGGTAGTGGTGCTGGACAGCACAGTGAAACGCTGTGTAAACAGCCCTCTGGCATTACTTCAGAATGCTCCAATTTACAAAAGGTAGGTTTTAAAAATTTGCATTATCTCAGGGATGGCCCATGTTTGCTGCAGAACTGCCCTTCCTACATGAGGATAATCCACACCTGAATCAGGACTTTGGCTCTGCATCATTTGAACAAGGTGACATGAGAATGGGGGAAAACCAGTTTTAATGGTCAATGTAGACATGTCCAAGCCACACCATGCCACAGCAGGCATATGTTAAAACCAGGGGCTTTATGGCACAATATAATAACAGTGTTTTCTTGATTGTGTCTACATTGTATTAATATTCACCCAGGACTTAGAAGGAGACATAGGATTATCACACAGGGGAAATTCCATGCAGAAATGGGGTTTTAAATAAGAAAAACGCCGCAAAAATGGGTAGATTTTTACATGACATCGCTTTTAAAGTGTACTTAACCCAAATGGAAAGTAGTCACAAGCCGCTTATTTTTACATTCAGAAAATCCTAAAAGTAAAAAGAAGCGGTTTTTAATTATTTTTTGTTCAGGTTAAGCACAGTTTAAAAGCCATGTGTGTGAAAATCCATCTGCTTTTGCAGGTTTTCCCCATCTTTTTAATCCCATTTCTGCACAGGATTTCCCCCGTGTGATAAATTCCGTAGAAGATGTCTTCATTCAAAAAAGGGAATGTTAAAACTGCTGCCAGCAATAATAACAATATAATGCTATACTGTGTGTCTGTGTCTCTTTCCCTTCTCTCTAGTCCTATGTTACCTGTGCCCTTGGGATAAATTTGGTTGGCTTTGTGATGATCTGCTTCGCTGCTGCAAGTTCTCTCTTCTCTGTGTTCTTTGGAAAAATTTCCCAGTACACTGGTCGACAAGCTCTCTTTGCTCTGTGTATGTAAAGCAAATTCGGGAGCAAGTGTTGGGAAATGTGGAAACTGGATCTCTCAAGCAGAGTAATAAAGGCAGAGGTTGAACAACAACCAGTTCTATACTCATCTATATACACACCCATATCTAGCAGAGTATGAATCAAGGTTTACTAAAAATACTTGTTCATATTCATATACATAGTCTAATAGGGGAGTGGAAAGAAAAATGAAATGGCTGCAGGTTAGAATAAGCTAAGAGGTGAATGGGTGGGGTAAAACAAACAGGGAATCTGCAGAAACATGCAAATAAGCCATCAGTGATCATTAGCTCACTAATATGCTGCTATTACTTTTTCTTTTTAATTTTTTATTAACTGACATGTATTGTTACCTGCCTACCTACAATACATATCATAATACACACATTACCAACATTACATAAATATATACATAAATTATACACTCATATACAATCCTATACAAATACATACATCAAATCTTTCAGAGTTAACAAACTAAGAGAAAACCTGTCACTGCTAAACACATATCTGTTAGATTGTTTACTCATGCTTATTCCACTGATCATTTCTTCTTACATGTTTGTTAATAGATGGAATTTATTGTTTATGTTGTTATTTGAAATTCCTAACCTTTCTGTTAG
Source organism: Phrynosoma blainvillii (assembly GCA_026167975.1). Taxonomy (NCBI): domain Eukaryota; kingdom Metazoa; phylum Chordata; class Lepidosauria; order Squamata; family Phrynosomatidae; genus Phrynosoma; species Phrynosoma blainvillii. The sequence goes on along the minus strand of JANUYF010000001.1, from coordinate 86,725,527 downwards.
GTGTGACTAATGTTCCTTAAGCTCTTTCTAATTCTGTTCAAGAATTGTTGCTATTTGTTTCATTTTTTTTCATTCTTTCTTATGTTTTGTTGAGTTGCCATATCTTGTAATACTAGTCTTTTATCCTGTTGATCAGGCTGCTGTTTCAAAGAACAAGAACTTCATCTAACGTGGTGATGGTTTGGATACACTTGTGCTCTGCACTATGACACACAATTTAATGAGCAGCAGATAAAATACAGTAATATCTTTCTAGAGGAGAGACTCAACAGCATTGGACAGTAGCATACCACGCATATTTAACACTCGATACATATCATTTTTAACTCTCCTTCTCCTATCTGCAACATAATTATGGACAGCCTTTTGTATCCATGGGGGTGCCATTCTGGACCACCCCCCACCCCCCCGTGCATGCCATAAACCATGGGACTTCAAATCCATTGATTTAAATGGCAGTATGCTGTGCACCTGCCTGTGGCAGGGTGGCCCCATGCATGTTCCACCACTGGAATGAATGGTCTGCGTATGCTCAAACCCATGGATGGCAAGCTATTGGTTGGGGTGGGTGGACTGTATTTTCGCTAATAATTATTACATGAAACCAATAATAAAATAATGGCCAGAAAAGAAACAAAGTCAACGAAAAAGTTTTTTAAAAAGTTGAGACACTGTTGAACTAACCTGGTACTCCATCTATTTATAAAAGCAAAACCTCTCCGCCCATCCCCTCATACACACTGCGCCCAGTTCATGCTCACTCACAGAGTCATCTTCATTTATGAATCCTGTTATAAGAAAGAGCTGTTGCGTTCACTAGCCAGTAATGTGTCCATCAGCATCCCCTGTGGCTCCTTTTTGTCCCTGGCCAAATGACCCTTTATTGACTTGCTGTACTCCAAGCACCTTTGGCACTCCCTGCCCACCCCTCTCCCATGGCAAACTCCCTACACTCATCTTGGCTCCATTTCCTTCCTGCCATCCCAGCAACATTCCCCCATCACACTGCCTTTCAGAAGTGTTGGAATACAGCTCCCATGATCCCAGCCAGATGTAAAGAATTGTAGTCTAAATAAACTCTGGAGGAATGGATGCTGCTACAGCTCGTTACTTGTCTCTGCAGCTGGATTGGCCATAGTTCTTTGCTTCTGGAATCATCTGGGCAGCCCCAACAGACAGCAAAATGATGAACAACTGTTGCCCTTGGCCTAATACTGCTGAGCAATTCTTATGTTCTTGCTGCTCCATTTTACAATGTCCTTTGCCATTTTTTCATGTTCTTTCCTCATCCAACAGGTGCAGTGCTCAACCTTGCCTGTATAATCACCTTCCTGCTCTGGAAACCTCACCCAAAGCACCTTGCTGTATTCTTCATATTGCCAGCCATCTGGGGAGTGGCTGATGCTATCTGGCAGACACAGATCAATGGTAAGTTTTCACCATGACAAAAGCAGAGCTTGGAAGAGCTACTTTTTGTACTACAATTTCCAAAATCCTCAGCTAAGCAGAGGAAGGATAGTAATAATATTGAAATCTAGCTTATTGTTTCAATAAAAGCAGAAAGAAATAGTAAAAGGGCATAAAGATAGCTTTCACAAGGACCAAAAATATCTCCTTTAGAAGGGGTAAAGCATGGGAAATTACTTTTTTAAAAATCAATTCATTCCTGTTACAGCCTTTAAAGGGAGCCAGCATGGAGTAGTAGTTTGAATATTGGACTAGGAAATTTATCACATGGGAGGGAAGCACCCAAATCCCATGGATAAACAAGGATTAAATCTGGGAATATCCCACAAGAGCGGGATTGTTTTCAGACGACGTCCTCCGACATCGCCATTATCCCAGAATTATCCTATTAATTAAAGTGCATGATTTGGCTGCTTTGGGCCTCTTTTTATTTTCAGGAAAATCCTGAAAATAAAAAGCGGCATCTTTTGGCCGCTTTATTCATGTTAATTCTGGGATAATGCCAACGTGCACTGCAGCCACTCACTCGCAAAACACAAGATTGCAAGTTCAATACCAGTCAGGGCTCAGGCTCGACTCAAGCTTGCACCCTTCCATGTCACTAAAATGAGTACCCAGATTGTTGGGGGCAAATAACTTACAGTTGTAAACCACTTAGAGACTGCATAGTGCGGTATGAAGTGGTATATGAATGAAGCTGCTATTACTGTTGCTATGAAACACACTGGGTGACCTTGGGCAAGTCACACTCTCTCAGCCTGAGAGGAAGGCAATGGCAAACCTCCTCTGAACAAATCTTGCCAAGAAAACCCACTGATAAGTTCATCTTAGTGTCATCATAGGTCAGAAACAACTTGAAGGCACACAGCAACAATAGCCTTTGGAACATAATTCACCATTCATTATGTGTCTCAGTGTTTTCAGATTTGATTCAAGATACTTTGTTTTCATTAGGGGTTTTTTGAGAGGGAATTATTTTAAGATTGGTGAGTAAGGTGTGAAAATTTTCATTCAAAATCCTCTAAGAATGTCTTTTATAAATAACTAGAAAACTAACTAAAATGTAGTTGTTTCATTCCCTCATTATTTTACTATCATTCACACTCATTTTATTACTTTTAAACTGTAATTTCATTATTCCTTTGGTACCATGGAGAAAAATAGCTTTTTATAGGTAGTGTTATTATTTGTAATGTGAAATTTTCAAATTTTGGGATGGAATGCAAAGCACCTTTAGTATATAGCTTTCTATCCAAGGCAAATGTGAAACATTTTCCTGCCTGAGGAGAAGCAGGAATATTACCCCCACCCCCAGTTGTAGCCAAAGCCAGCCACATTATTTTTGGCACATGAGGTGAAAAATCCTACAAGCTCATCCCTTGTCACTAGAAGCAAAAATAGCAACAAATTAAATAGCTAGCCATATACTTATCTTTCACTACACCTTAAATCTGGTATCTCTCACCCCGCCTAGTAGTAGGCCCCAGTGGCGTACCCACCCGGGGTGTCACCTGGTGTGGGGAGGTGGGATTTTCTGGGGGTGGGGCTTCTGATCAGGACTTCTGGGGCGGGGTCATATGGAAACAGCTGCCTGCCCAGGCCAGAGTCCCCTCCTCCAAGGCCCAGAGACCCCCCCCCAAAGGCCCTGGAAAGTGGTGGGGTGGTCAAAAAAAGAGCTGCCCCCTTCCTGCCCAGGCCCAAGACCACCCCCTGAGGCCCTGGGAAGTGGCAGGGCAGCTGAAAAAGAGCTGCCTGCTGCCTGCACAGGCCCAAGACCACCCCCTGAGACACATAGCAGCATCCTCATGGGCCCCGACGAGTGCTGGTGGGGGGCAGGCGGGCGACCGGGTGTCTCTCCCTTCTTCTGGGATGTCACCTGGTGTGGCCTGCACCCCCTGCAACCCCCCCATGTCACTACTGGTAGGACCAGCTCTGCTTCCATCTGTAAGAGCAGTAGAAGGGTGACAAAGCATAGGAATTGGTTGTTCAAACACTGCTGAGAGGAGTTTATAACACCAGTACAAACACACACATAGGTGTTATCAGTGTGTATGTCTGTGCCTTCAAGTCACCTGTCAACTTCTAGCAACTCCATGAATTTCATAGGGTTTTCCTACTAGACATGGTTTGCTATTGCCTTTCTTTGAAATATAGCTTACAGCACCTGGCATTGCTTGGCTGTCCCCAGTTCAGTTACCGTATTTTTCGCCCTATAGGGCGCACTTTTTCTTCCCCTAAATATGCGTGGGGAAGTGAGTGCGCCCTATAGGGCGAAGGGGCCGAGGCCGTGGGGAGAAGGAGCCCTCCTTCTCCCCGCGACCTCAGTCTTTGAATGGACTGGTGCCGGGATCGAAGCGATCCCGGCCCCAGCCGATTGAAGACCGAGGCCGGCGGGGGAAGGAGCCTTCCTTCCCCCCCCCGGCCTCGGTCTTGGAATCGGCTGGGGCCGGGATCCAAGTGATCCCGGCCCCAGCCGATTGAAGACCGAGGCCGGCGGGGGAAGGAGCCTTCCTTCCCCCCCCGGCCTCGGTTTGGAATCGGCTGGGGCCGGGATCCAAGCGATCCCGGCCCCAGCCGATTGAAGACCGAGGCGGGCGGGGGAAGGAGCCTTCCTTCCCCCCCCCCGGCCTCGGTCTTGGAATGGGCTGGTGCCGGGATCGTTTCGATCCCGGCACAAGCCCATTCCAAGACTGAGGCCAGGGGGAGAAGGAGGGCTCCTTCTCCCCCCAGCCTCAGTCTTTCAATGGGCTTGTGCCGGGATCGAAACGATCCCGGCACAAGCCCATTCCAAGACTGAGGCCAGGGTGGAAGGAGGGCTCCTTCTCCCCCTGGCCTCAGTCTTTCAATGGGCTTGTGCCGGGATCGAAACGATCCCGGCACAAGCCCATTCCAAGACTGAGGCCGGGGGGAGAAGGAGCCCTCCTTCCACCCCGGCCTCAGTCTTTCAATGGGCTTGTGCCGGGATCGAAACGATCCCGGCACAAGCCCATTCCAAGACTGAGGCCGGGGGGAGAAGGAGCCCTCCTTCCACCCCGGCCTCAGTCTTGGAATGGGCTTGTGCCGGGATCGAAACGATCCCGGCACAAGCCCATTGAAAGACTGAGGCCGGGGGGAGAAGGAGCCCTCCTTCCACCCCCGGCCTCAGTCTTGGAATGGGCTTGTGCTGGGATCGTTTCGATCCCGGCACAAGCCCATTGAAAGACTGAGGCCGGGGGGAGAAGGAGCCCTCCTTCCACCCCGGCCTCAGTCTTGGAATGGGCTTGTGCCGGGATCGTTTCGATCCCGGCACAAGCCCATTGAAAGACTGAGGCCGGGGGGAGAAGGAGCCCTCCTTCCACCCCCGGCCTCAGTCTTGGAATGGGCTTGTGCCGGGATCGTTTCGATCCCGGCACAAGCCCATTGAAAGACTGAGGCCGGGGGGAGAAGGAGCCCTCCTTCCACCCCGGCCTCAGTCTTGGAATGGGCTTGTGCCGGGATCGTTTCGATCCCGGCACAAGCCCATTGAAAGACTGAGGCCGGGGTGAGAAGGAGCCCTCCTTCCACCCCCGGCCTCAGTCTTGGAATGGGCTTGTGCCGGGATCGTTTCGATCTCGGCACAAGCCCATTGAAAGACTGAGGCCGGGGGGAGAAGGAGGGCTCCTTCCAAGACCGAGGCCGGGGGGGGGGGGAAGGAAGGCTCCTTCCCCCGCCGGCCTCAGTCTTCAATCGGCTGGGGCCGGGATCGCTTCGATCCCGGCACCAGCCCATTCAAAGACTGAGGTCGCGGGGGGGGGGGGGGAAGAAGCCCTCCTTCCCTCCGCGACCTCAGTTTAATGGGCTGGTGCTGGGATCGGTCTCCAATCCCAGCACCAGCCCATTGAACAACCGGCCTCCGGCTAAAGGGAGGAATCCTTTTTTCTTGGATTTTCCCCCTTAAAAATTGGGTGCGCCCAATATGCCGGAGCGCCCTATAGGGCGAAAAATACGGTAATAGCCAGGCCTGTCCCTGCTTTGTTTCCAAAATCAGACAGGAACTTGTATCTCCTGCATATTTATAACCAGATATAAGAGCTGCAGTTTAACATGTGTGCCAAGATCCTTTTGGCTCCATCAGTTGCATAACTATGCCAGCAGAGGCACAGTGGTTGAGTGGAAACAAAAGGAAAAAAGGAAGAAGTGACAAAGAGAAAAAAATGTTGAATCCTGTCATCCAGTTTCCAGAACCAAGTTCAAATTAAACCTTGATGCTTTTAAACACACTGATTTCTGCATGAGAAACTCAATCTAATAACGATTTACAATCCTAAGTTTTACCTAGCTCTTACTTTAGCAAAATCATTTCAAACAGAGCTGGAAATTCAACAACCTGTTTTGAGCAAGTGAGTATACAGATCATTTATGGCTGTAGAAATGAATTGAACTATGGTTCCCCTAAAGGATATTAATGGGAAATGTATGAATTGCATTCCATCTATATTTTAATGATTCATTTGGCCAAAATCTATATGTCCCATTTGTCAATACTGCAGCATCAGCATTGCAACTTAAATTGATTTTGTTTCATTTGGTCTTCTCAGAGGACTGCTTCATATGTAATAGTTTATATAGGTTACATGTTAGTTCATTTCATGTAGGAATTTTCTAACAATTCCTACTTCAGACAATAGCAATTTTGTGACAGACTTGTCAGATATAAATGCCGAAACAGCAGCAACAACAACAACAACAACAATGATCAGAAGTAACTCCTATTAAGTACAACAGGACAGATTCCAGCTACAAAAAAAAAAAAAAAAAAAAGGAAAACTTAAGATTGCAGCCTTAGATTCAATGGTTGGGATGCTCTTGTTGACTTATGGCAGTGTAACTTTGATTATAATAGTGTAATTATTTTCTTCAGCATTGAACAAGATGGTATCAAGTACCTCCTTGTGTAATCCTTTCCTCTGGTCTCTGCAATGGCTGTCAGATGGTACCAAGTACAGCTCCAACCTCTGACTCAAATCAACCTGAGGAATGCTGGGAGAATTCTGTCAAAACCCAGCTTTATTTTCTGGCAGTATTAAATAAGATCTTGGCCTACACTGCCAGGGAGAGCAGGAGAGAGAAAGTTCATGATCAAGGGACATACATTCCTTAGTTAAAGTCTCTAGCTATTTATTAGTTGCCTGGTGATAGGCCATTCACAGTGATATCCAGAATGTATCAATTGATTAAATGATATAAGAACATGATAAGATCCTAAGCAACTCCCTGGTACAAAGAGTATGTGTAATAAAATATTTTATTGTAGTGTGGCCTTTTCTAGAAAAGGGTGTTAACCATGGGTATTATAAACATAAATGAATATCAAGGTTTAAGCCTGCAACATAGTATTTTAACCTATGTTTCTTTTCATTTGTTTTTAGCTCTCTATGGAGTTTTATTTGAAAAGAACAAAGAGGCAGCATTTGCTAATTATCGTCTGTGGGAATCACTAGGATTTGTCATTTCCTTTGGCTACAGCACCTTCTTGCGTGTCTCTGTGAAACTGTATATCATTTTGGCTGCATTGGTGGTGTCCATGCTCCTCTATGAAATGCTTGAGTACCTGGAATCCAAGTGTTCTTCTGGAACAGTCAGACTAGCAAATCAGGAATTAGTTGAATGTCAGCAAAATGCTAAGCAAATTCGGTTATGATCTAGCAATATAAGGCAAGGGCCTAAGACTAATTTTGTATATGCATTTTCATGGATTGTCAGGAAATACAATTTTAACTTCAAAAGCAGCAGTGCAAGGCAGAACCAATAGGAAAGAGTGATAACAGTGACTTCTATCATTGTGAAGCAGTGAATCTGCTGTAGGTTTTATTTGGAAGTTTAAAAGAGCTCCCCAAGATGCTCAACCTACTTTGGAGGACATGATTTGACATCCTGGAGAACAACATTTGGAGTAAAACCTGGAATGGATTACCCACTCCACTTATGATAAAGCACTGATGGTCATGAAGAATGCAAAGGGACTGATATTATGATTGGTGAAACATTAACATGTGTGAGATATAGTTTTCTAAGTATCAAAGTACCAAATCACATGAATCAGGACAAAACAAGTGAAACAGCAATATCCAATTTATTAATTACAACCTTGCAAGAAGGGGTGTCCTAGGCAAGTAGGCACACCCTAAATTTGACACAGCAAGTTTTTAATCCCTTTTCCTGGCAGCATTTTCCACCCCTTTGACTTTATTGGCTGAAGTCATCAAAGTGTACAACAAATCGTGAGTGCCTAAAATGAATACATTACCCCCCCCCCCCCGTTTATATCTCCCACCTACTCAAATTCAAAATCCCCTCACCATATTTACAGACCACATTTAGGGTATACTTTTGCCATGATTTTCACCAAAAATGAAACCTATGCTATTAACCAAAGCGTGAACCCAAAGTCTCATTATTAACTGTTCATCCTCCCTTTCATGTTCACACTTTCTAGCTTTTACCTCATTATATTTGTTTAAGAAGCTTTCTCCACCACATGGGAAGTCAGAAAGAATGACATCATCCACTTAGTTAATGAGTGCTTCTCTTCTAACAAGTGGAATGGAATGTGCAAAATAACTATCTCTGTGTAAGACTCATCTAAAATCTAAAATCTGTTTCTAATACACACACACACACACACACACACACACACACTGTATATACTTATGTATAAGTCTAAAGAATTAGGTTAAAAATTGATCCCCAAAAAACCTGAGTTAACTTATCCACAGGTCAATGTAAGCATTGTAGTTTAAATCAGATGGTGAAAGGCAAGATTTTAATCTGCCCTGGAAGCATTGACCCCCGATTCTACTCTCTCATCCATCCAGCCTTTAGAATGAGCACAAATGGTTGTGCTTGTAGGAATTTTTTAAATTCTTGGCATTGTTTTCCTTTCTTTGTCCTTTACATACTTCATTACATGCACCTAAGTTTTACCATCGATTTATCCATGGGACATATCAAAATCCATGATTTTGGCCCCCAAATCTGCCCTCAACTTATACATGAGGTTGACTTATAGTTGAGTATATATGGTATACACACACACATACATATGCACACACACACATATACATACATATACATACATATATGTATATATATTTGTGTGTTGAATCCAGATATTAACCATTTCTCTCAATGTGGCTATTTTCTTTTCAGAAGAACTTAAAGAGCCTTTTTAGAGCAGAAAAACTTCCATAATCATCCAGCCATTATGAAAAAGGTATTTTCTGAGCTCTATGTGTTGCTAAAAAATATTTAAAATTTGTAGTTTATTTCATTTTTAAACAACTTATTGGAAAGAAAATCAATAAACATTGTGAACAGAAAAACTTTTCATTTTGTACAAAATGTCCTGTGTTCATGTCATAAACATTAGTCCTGCCATGGTCCTCATGAAGACCTCTTAGCAATGTACCACATATTCTAGGCTGCATTTCTATGAGTCATATAATGTTTGATGAGTGGGTATACATGACATAGTGGTTTGAGAGTTGTACTATGACCCTGAAGACTAGGGTTCAATTCTTCACTTAGCCATAAAACCCACTGGATGACCTTGGGCAAGTCTCATGCTCTCAGTCTTGGAGGAAGGCAATAGCAAACCTCCAAACAAATCTTGCCAAGAAAACCCCATGGCAGGTTCACCTTAGAGTCACCATAAGTTAGAAATGACTTGAAGGCACACAACAACAACATAGGGCCAAAACACAGTGCAGAAATAATCCAGTTTGAGACCACTTTAATTGCTCTGGCTCAATGCTATGGAATTCTAGTAACTGTAGTTTTGTGAGACATTTAGCCTTCTCTGTGTCTCATTGTTGTGTGCCTTCTAGTAATTTCCAATTTATGATGACCCTAAGGCAGACCTCCTGTAAACTAATATTGCCAAGTATTTAGTTATCACAATGACAAATATTAGTTTTATGTTATTTAACATGTAAATCACTCACCCCTACCCAACCAAGGGTCACACAAGTATATATATATACCCCACACACTTCCATGCCATCCCCCTCTGAAGATGCCAGCCACAGATGCAAGTGAAACATCAGGAATAAATTCTTCTAGAACAAGGCCGGAAAAGCCACAGAAAACTACGGGCATTGGTTGCGAAAGCCTTTGACTTCACAACTCCAAGATTCTTTGTACAGGCCCTGTGAGCAAAACACCTTGAGTGTGACTCAATTTTTTTCGCCCTACATCATGGCATTATTGCCATTGCTGTTAGCATTATTGTAAGTGCATATTATCACTAGCATTATTGCATGATTCCTCATGAATTATGCCTACTCTTCCTATGCATGGTTGGGTTCCTGTCTTGGTCTTTCTTTTGTGTTACGAAAAAAAGAAGCATCTTGACACAATACATATTTAACATGTCCACTACACAGTGATGTATTCAAGTCTCAGGTCAAACCTCAGCATTCTGCATTCATGTCTCAAGCTGAATCTCAAGTCCTCAAAATACTTTCAAGCTGAGTCTCAAGTTTGGGAGCCAACTTTAACAGGAAAAATAGGAAAACTAAGAACACACACAAATTTAGTGAAAAAAAATAGGCAATTTAACAAGATTGCACTTTAGAAGAATGGGGCCTACTCAAGCACTATGTCTATGCTTCATGTTGGAGAAGTCTTCTGAAGCTTTATCTAGGAACAGCAGCCGGTAAGACTTGCCCCACATGGTGAGGAGTACATTTCTCATAAGGAAACAGCAAATGTGTTAGGCAATGGGGTTGAGGCAGGGGTCTACCAGAAGAATGTATAGCAAATGTAAAATACAGCTTCTGTGACATAGCCAGTAGGCAAAAAGCAGTGAAATGGAAAGGTTGTTCAAAGGAGGCAAATTGTTTTACGTTCTTATCATTTCTGGATGAAGTTAGGCAGCACATTGGTCACTAAATATATACAAGTTACAAGCTGAGTTATGTCAGTGTGTCATTTATTGTAGAACTGAGTCCAAGTTGAGTGACTGAAGCAACCTGAGTCTGACTTGAGTTCAAGTCAACTGACTTGAGTCTACATCACTGCCACTACATATCATCATGCATTATTTAAAACATCTTATGAATATCCCCATTCTACAGTGAAGAAACTGAGGCTGAAGGATATGTAATGCAGAAGCAATCAGATTGGCCAATCTTGGAATGAAAATCAGGTCCAAGATGAACTTGCTTTGCCCTGGACAGCACTGGCATGCACCAGTATTCTACAGCAAACAGACAGAGCTGTAGTTGTTAGACATAGAGTCCATTCACACTGCATAATTACAGTGTAATTACACTCATCCCTCCACATTTGCTGCTTTGACTTTTATGGATTTGATTATTCACGGATTTTATTAATATGTTCTCTCAAGGAATAGGTAGCTCCTCCAACACAATTCTATGGTCAACTTTAAGTTGCACTGAAGGACCTAGAGATTCTAGAGAGAACACTCCACTAAGTATTTATAGCTCCTCCAGTGCAATTCTATGGTTAATGTCTGGCAGATGTTGGCCACAGAGTTGTGTTGGAGGACCTAGAGATTTCTAGCGAGGTGTTCTCTCAGGTAAAAACATAGTGTTTTTGTTATTTGCAGTTTTTCCACATCCATGAAGTCCTGTGTCCCTAATCCCAGCGAATGTGGAGGGACCACTGTACTCTGCTTTAATTGACATGGTTCCATCCTATGGAATTCTGGGATCTGGAGGTTAATAAGGCAGGGGAGGCAGTGGCATCACTAGGGGGTGCAGGGGGTGCAGACTGCACCAGGTGACACCTTAAGGGTGTGTGTGACACCACTGCTGTTCAAACACCTGTATTTTGGCAGAAACATTATGGCATTTGCCTGATCTCTTTAAAATGCTTTAAGAGATGATGGGAGTGAAGTGAAGCTCAGTAAAAGAAGACAGGAGGGCTCCCAGTGGCGGCAGCGCCAGCCCTGGGTGGAGGCTTCAAAGCCTGCCCCAACTTCATCAGCGGCAGCACAGCAGCAACAGCGCCAGAGCCAGGCCCAGGCAGAGGCTTCAAAGCTTGCCCCAACTTCATCAGTGGCAGCGCAGCAGCAGCGGCACCAGAGCCAGCCCTGGGCAGAGGCTTTAAACCTCAACCCCACCAGTGGCAGTGCAGCAGCAGTGGTGCCAGATCCAGTCCCAGGTGGAGGCCTCAAAGCCCGCCCCAACTCCACCAGTGGCAGTGCAGCAGCAGCGGTGTCAGAGCCAGCCCCGGGCAGGGCCTCAAAGCCCATCTCAACTCCATTACTGGCATTGTCGGTGGGGAGCTGGTGAGGAGGACACTCAGCCTGCCCCAATACTGCAGGGAGAACGCTGGGGGGGGGGGGGTTGCTCCTGGATCCGTCCCTTCAGATGATAAATCAGGTAAATGCGACGGTTAGGACTGCCTGTTAGCAGCTTCAACTGATACGCCAGCTGCATCCTTTCTTGGAAGTTTGGGACCTTGAAACTGTGGTGTACATGCTGGTAACCTCCCACCTTGATTTCTGTAATGTGATCTACATGGGGCTACACTTGTGCTTGGTCTGGAAACTCCAATTAGTACAGAACATGGCGGCCGGGCTGGTCTCAGGAACAACGAGAGGAGACCATATAACACCAGTTTTAAGATCACTTCACTGGCTGCCCATTAGTTTCCAGGCCCAGTACAAGGTGTTGGTTCTCACCTTTAAAGCCTAAAGGGCTTGTGTCCAACCTATTTTCAGGACCACCTCCTCCCGTATAATCCACCCTGCGCACTCAGGTCCTCTGAGAGGAATCTGCTTCAGCCTATAAAAACTAAGCTGTCTGCAAATGCCCAGAGGGCCTTCTCAGCAGCCACCCCCAGATTATGGAATGGCCTTTCAGATGAGAGCCATCATATCACCACCTTAAACAGCTTCAAAAAGGCTGTTAAGATGGATCGCTTCTGGCAGGCCTTTCCTGAATAGATACCCTGGCCTTCAAGAGGCAGCCCATCCTTCTCCCTCAGTTTTTGCCACAATTATTGGTATTTGTTTGTTGTGTGTTATTATGACCTATTTTAAGTATGTTTTAAATTGTTTCATTGTTTAATACTATTTTAAGGGGTGGGTGGGTTTATGGGATATGTAATGTAGTTTTACTGTATTTTTAATGTTGTAAGCCACCCCGGTTGTGTACGCAGAGGGGCAGGATTATTATTATTATTATTATTATTATTATTATTATTATTTCAATTTTAAAAATAAAAAATGATTTTAATTTTTTATTTTTTTAATAATATTTTTAATTTTTCTTTTAAAAGCATTACATTTTAATCAAATCTTCACTATGTATATGTAAATACATTTAGGTTATGTGTATGATATTGTAATTTGAAGGTATAATTTTAATTTTGCTAGTTGTTTATGTCACAACTATTAGCATGACATTCAGTGGTACATATGGCAATTATGATTTATGAGTAACATTAGCGCAAAGAAGCATTACTAAGGATTCTGTATGGTGTGAAATGAGGAGGTCAATGGCCGGTGTGTATGACACCATTAGTTTCCACACCAGGTGACACCAACCTTAGGGATGCCACTGATGGGAGGAGCTCTCTTGCTGAGAACTCTAAATGCCCCTCCTTAAACTGCAAATCCCAGGATTCCATAAAACAGAACTAAGGGCCTTTACAGACTGCCAGAAATAATGCAACTGTCCTGGCTCAGAGCTAAGGAATCATGTTAATTGTAGTTTATTGTGGCACCAGAGCTCTCTGATAGAGAAAGCTCAATGTCCCAGAAAAAAAAATACAGTTCCCATGATTCCCTAGCACTGAGCCAGGACAATTAAAGTGGTCTAAAGCTGCATTATTTCTGGAAGTCTGTAAAGGCCCTTAGGCAATTAAAGTGGAATAATAGTGCCATAACTCTGTAGTGTGAATGAGCTCATGGTCATGTAGCCGCTGTAGTTATTGTATCTGTCAGCACTTTGCCTTATTTTAAAATTGTTTTAATTTGATGTTTGTTTAATAATTTTTTAAGGGGTGGGAGGGTTGGGGTTTGGGCTTGATCTTATTGTGTTGTATTTTTATGTTGGAAGCCGCCCCGATTGCTAAGCAGAGGGGCGGAGTACAAATAAAGTTAATAATAATAATAATAATAATAATAATAATAATAATAATGAGTATTCAGGTTCTTTTGATTCCATGAACTCCTAGCACTGTTGTATATGATGAGAGCAGAATGCATCAAAGAAGCTGACAACTAACACAAAGCTAAGTATGGGGCTATACAGACCGGCCAAAAGGGCCAGCCTGGGGATGTAGTCTGGGCGTGGCGACTGCATGCTGGCTGCCCTGACTCTGCTCCGATGCCACTGTCATGCTGCAACTGATAACTGACACAAAGCTAAATATGGGCCAAAGCAGAAATAATCCAGTGTGAGACTGCTTTAACTGCCCTGGTTCAATGCTAGGGAATTCTGGGAATTGTAGTTTATTGTGGCAGAGTACATTTTATTTCTTAATTCAGAAATCCTTACAACAGCTCTCAGAGGTGGGCCAATACACAATTACATTACATCCTTCTGTTACTAATCTGGGGTTGATTCTGTGGCTTGCTGGTGGTCATTTTATGTTCACATAATTCCTGGTTCGTTTCCCACTTCCCCACCAACCCTCTTCTTATAGTTAGACAAGAACTACCATTCTTTGTCACAGAGGACTGACAATCACATACCTTTTCTCCATGGAAATGTCAGCCCTATGGGGTTGGTGCCGTTTAAGCATAGCCATGATCCCCGAAGTTAACTGGACAACATCTTAGCCTTGAGAAGAGGGGATCTGTTAATTTGAACTCTTTATGTCAGTTGCCTTTTGAAGATTCAGTGAGGAATTTATGGGCTGTCTGAACTAGCACCAGCTTCTTGTTCTTTCCTGCATGCTTCAAATGAGAAACAAGTTAGAAGGTTGAAATACAGTTGCCTGGTAGCATGGCAAAACAGAAAGACTGTAGACAGAAACAAATACTTTCATTGTTAGGAACATAGGAGGCTACCTAATACTGAATCAGACTATGGGCAATATCCTTTTAGTGACATTTGCTTGTAAATATTCTCCAGCGCTTTATGTCCCCAGTTGCATCTTCATCATCTAAATTGCCTCTCTCATCCCTCCTTTTCCCACCAGTCACCACCGCCGCCACCAGCCCCTCCTGAGGCTTGATAGCTGCCAGGGAACATTTTGAGACCTGCTTCTTCTTTGTCATCTGAATTGGGTCCCTACTCTTTCCCTTCCCCACTGCTAGCAGCACACACACCCTTCTGGGATTTAACAACTGGCAGGACAGGGGAAGGACACAGAACTGTATGCGTGGTACATTACAGTTACACTGAACCTGCCCAGCATAAAAGCTTGGCCCATGGGTTCATCTAACCCACTTTTGTCAGTTCTGATTGGCAGCTGTTCCCCATAGTTTCAAGCAAGATTCTTTTCTTGTCCTACCTAGAGATGCCTGGTTTTCTATAGTGGTCTCTTGTTGCTGTGTGCTGTGTTGAAGTAATTTCTGGCTTATAGTAACCCCCAAGGCAACCCTGTCATGGGATTTTCTTTGCAATTCTTCTTCTTCTTCTTTTATTAAAAATTCTACATATACAAAAAAATGGAATTAAACACACAAGAACACACAAAGAAAAATACAGTAAAGCATGCAACCACAAAACACACAAAAGAAACAGAAAAACTACACATTTCTGTCATAAGCTGTTCTTTCATTTTCATAGGATCTCCTTGAAAATTCTTCAGCATATCTTGGTACCTCTTTGCCTATTGTATATTTTCTATAAAAGGCTTCCTATACTGAGATCCATAAAGGCATTTTCTGGCATAAACTGAGTTTGTATCTAATCCACATTCTCAGCAAGGCACGTCTCACATAAAGTTTATTAAAATCTATATTAACTTTAGCTTTAGTATGTAATAAATATCTGTGTCATCCAAATCTCAGGTCATGACCTTCTAATTCCAATAATCTTTTATTTCTCAGGATCATCCACTCTTTTAACCATACTAAACAGCAGATGACAAAGTATATTTTCAGATTAGGTAAACCCAGAGTTCCTCATTGCTACTCATCTTGCATTATTTTAAATTTCATTCTTGTTTTTTTTTCTTTTGTCATATAGATTTAGATAAGTCCTCTTGCCATTGCTTAAAAGATAAATCATTTGTCACAACCTGTATTGTTTGAAACAGAAACAAATTCTAGGTAATACATTTATTTTTGTCACAGAAATTTTCCTCAACATAGACAGATTTAATCTCTCCTATCTCTGCATATCCTTCTTAATTTCATTCCACGTCTTAACATAATTATTTTTAAATAACATAAAACTCATATTTGTTTTTGTGATACCTAAATACTTGGCAAGATTTGTTTAGAGGAGGTTTGTCTGTGCCTTTCTGTGAAGCTGAGAATGTTAAACAAAATTTCCATGGCTGAGTGATCTCCAAAATTGTAGTCCAACACTCACATCACTACACCATGCTGGATCCCTGGTGGTAGTCTCTCATCCAAGTAATAACCAGAATAATTGCTTCCAGTGTAAAATGTGATTCAGTACATTAGAACAGGGGTATAAGACTTCAACTATTTTGTTCTTCTATGAGTATACAAACAATTTCCACATTTCACCCCCAGTTATAGGAAAATATATTTCCTCCCATTGTTTGCCTGGCATTTGTATATCTCCAAATATTTTGGGAAATTATTTTATGAAGAAATAACATGGGTTTTTAATTTTGTATAAAATTGTGAGGTTTGGCATTCAAAACAATGCTCTTTCCATGGGCTGGCATCTCATTAAGGACACATACATGCATAAATCACACTACACACACAGGGAGAAATAGTCATGACTGTACTGCCAACATATTATTCTGATAGTGGTGGCAGTGGAATTGCTCAGACAGCATTTTCTTCTGTGCCTTCACTTTGCATTTCACAACTGCATTTCATGCTGCAGTTGTGCATTGTGCATTGTGGTTCTGCATTGTATATTGTGTATTTCAGTTGTGTATCATATATAGGTGCATTGTGGTTCTAGTCATTGACACATATTGCACAATGCTGCTATTATGCGTAGAGTTGTGTAGTACTGATATACCATATCTCTGTCTGTGGCTATTTACTCTATGCTGAGTAGATGTTGGACTGCAGACCTGATCTTTGTACAAGAGTGGTGTTTCCTGCCCAAACACAATTTTCATGCAAACCCCCATATGTATTTCTGAATAGAATTGAACCTTCAGGTACCAAAATTCTGTTCACTACTCTTACTCTGGATCCTTGCCTAATGTGAAGTGAGATGATGATGAGTTTACTTCAGTTTTCCAAATCACTAAATAGTTTACTTTTATACTTTCATTTTGAATTTCATTTCATTTACTTTCATTTTGAATTCTGATTCCATCCTCTGGGCTATTAGGTACTCCTTCTAGTTTGGTGTCATCTGCAAATGTAATAAGCATGCCTTCTGTTCCATCAACTTGGTGGTTTATGTTGATGTAACTGAAGGCCACTCCAATTTCAACAGTTTTATGGACATTACACAGGGGGAATACCTTCTTTCACAATTATTTCACAATTATTTTTCCTGCCCATGAAACAGCAGCTAGATGGTGCTAGATGCTATTGTTGTAGTTGCTTTTGAGTTGATCTTGACTCATGCCGACCTTGTGAATGAGATGTTGCCAAGCCTCCCTATCCTCTCTACCTTCCTGCTCAGGTTCTGCAGGCTCAGGCCCATGGTCTCCCTGATTGAGGGGCTGTACAGATCACACTAAAGGGGCAATGGCAAGCCGCCCCTTTGCTCGCTAGATCAGGGCTGTGGCAACTGCATGCTGCAGCCCCAATCTGGTGCTTTGCCACTCCTTTTTAGAGCAGTAAAAAGCCGCCCTTGACACCATGGTGGCGGCTTTCCGGCACTCCTTTGGTGCAGCTTGTGTGGATGCTGTGTCAAGGGAACACCCTGACACCTCCTGCTGTGTGGTGGCGTACGCAGCATGAAGCCGGTGTGATGGCAGAGTCGGGGCGGCCAGCATGCGGTTGCCACACCTCCACTCTGCCACCAGGCTGGCTCTTTATGCTGGTCTGCTCAGCCCCTGAGTCTATCCATCTGGCATGTGGTCTTCCTCTCTTTCTACTTCTACTCTACCTTCCCCAGCATCATTGTCTTTTCTAATGAGTTATGCCTTCTTATTATGTGGCCAAAGTATGACAGCTTCAGTTTAGTCATCTTGGCTTCCAGGGAGAGTTCTGGCTTGATCTGTTCTAGGACCAGATCTTTTTAGCTGTCCATGGTATCTTCAGCGCTCTTCTCCAGCACCACATCTCAAATGAATTTCTTTTCTTCCTATCTGCTTTCTTTGCTGTTCAGCTCTCACAGCCGTACATGGTAATAGGGAATACAATGACTTGAACAATTCTAACTATAGTGTTCAGCTGTATATGGCTAAAACTGAACTGATTATTTTTTCCACCAAAACTGACTTCACAATACACATTTTCAATTACAGTCAATAATATTATCATTCATCCTGTAAAGGAAACATGTAGCCTTGGCTTTGTTTTTGATTCTTCTTTGTTATTTATCCCTCAGATCCAGGCAATGGCCAAGTCTTGTCAATTTTTTCTTTACAATCTAACTAAAATCAGACCTTTTCTTTCAGTATCTACTGCTAAGACTTTGGCTCAGCTATAGTAACCTTATGTTGTCGGGGCTTCCTCTGTCACACCTCGGTCCTTTGATCTCCATTCAATATTCTGCTGCCAGGATTATCTTTTTGGCTCAAAGTAATGACCATACCACTCCTCTGTTGACATCTCTTCATTGGCTCCCCATTCCTTTTAGGATTTGTTATAAGCTGCTTCTTCTAACCTTTAAAGGCCTACATGGTCTGCCCCCCCCCCATATTTGTCTGCTCATCTCCTTCTACCATTCTGTTGTGCTTTGAGATCTAGAGGCTCAGGGCTCCTGGTCAGCCAAGGCTTTTTTTCTTCTCTGGCTCAGATTTGCCCTTTCTCCCTTGCTGCTCCTTCTTCCTGATATTTCAGTCAGGTCAGATAAAGAGTATATTGCCACTCCATAGTTTATCGTTTTAGAGCTATTTATTGCTAATTTGTCTATTGTTGCTGATTTGTCTAATTCAGGGGTAGGCAACCTAAGGCCCGGGGGCCAGATGCGCCCCCCAAGGCCTTTGGACTGGCCCCAGGCCAGTCCTGTTGCCGCCGCCACCGCCCCCCGCCCCCCGCCATGATGATATTGATTATTGTTGTTATTACTTGTTCTTGGTGTTTTCCTGGCAAAATCTCCACAGGGGTTTTGCCATGGCTTTTGTGGGGCTGAGAGAGTGTGCATGCATATTTTTTATTATTTATTTATTTATTTATTTTTGGTGCTTCGCCCCCCCCCCCCCCCCATTGTCTGAGGGACAGCAACCCGGCCCCCAACTCAAAAAGGTTGCCTATCCCTGGTCTAATTGTTTATTTTTAAAATTTTATATTTCTGTGATTTTAAATTGTATGCCATAGGTAGATTTTATCTTGTTTTGATGATTATGTAAAGCGCAGTGTAAATCTTTCAGTGCTATAATAATAATAATAATAATAATAATAATAAATTCTTTACACTTTAGGATTTTGTCTAGTTCTTTCATAGCTGCCCTTCCCATTCCTAATCTTCTGATTTCCTGCTTGGTGCAGCCCTTTGAAAATGTTGTGTTTGGTGTCTTGGGGAGTGTACCAGGAGAGCTCTTTCATGCCATTCCTTTCCTGGATCTCCACATAACTACATTGGCTGGGTTTTACATCCTGCCAGCATTAAATAGGATCTTGGACAGTATTTTTTCTCCTCTCATTGTATGTCTGGTCCCCCAGGTGCCAGGTGCACTACCGTATTTTTCGCCATATAAGACACACTTTTTCTTCCCCAAAACAGAGGTGGGGAAGTTGGTGCGCCTTATAAGGTGAATATACGCTGGGTAGAGGAGGAGGAGGATGAGAACGGGGAGTGGGGAGAGAAGGAGAAGGAAGCCAGGGACAGAAAGAGGAGTCTGAAAACGGAGATAGAAGGAGAAGGAAGCCAGGGACAGAAGGAGAGGTCTGAAAATGGAGAGAGAAGGGAGAAACAGTCCAAGGAAGAAAGAAGGGAGAAAGAAGGGAGAAGAGAGAAAGAGAGTCCAAGGAAAATGGGTCTAAAAACGAAGGGAGAAGAAAGAGAGTCCAAGGAAAAGGGGGTCTAAAAGCGAAGGGAGAAGAGAGAAAGAGAGTCCAAGGAAAAGGGGTCTAAAAACAAAGGGAGAAGAGAGAAAGAGAGTCCAAGGAAAAGGGGTTTGAAAACGAAGGGAGAAGAGAGAAAGAGAGTCCAAGGAAAATGGGTCTAAAAACGAAGGGAGAAGAAAGAGAGTCCAAGGAAAAGGGGGTCTAAAAGCGAAGGGAGAAGAGAGAAAGAGAGTCCAAGGAAAAGGGGTCTAAAAACAAAGGGAGAAGAGAGAAAGAGAGTCCAAGGAAAAGGGGTTTGAAAACGAAGGGAGAAGAGAGAAAGAGAGTCCAAGGAAAATGGGTCTAAAAACGAAGGGAGAAGAAAGAGAGTCCAAGGAAAAGGGGTCTAAAAGCGAAGGGAAAAGAGAGAAAGAGAGTCCAAGGAAAAGGGGTCTAAAAACAAAGGGAGAAGAGAGAAAGAGAGTCCAAGGAAAAGGGGTTTAAAAACGAAGGGAGAAGAGAGAAAGAGAGTCCAAGGAAAAGGGGTTTAAAAACAAAGGGAGAAGAGAGAAAGAGAGTCCAAGGAAAAGGGGTTTGAAAACGAAGGGAGAAGAGAGAAAGAGAGTCCAAGGAAAATGGGTCTAAAAACGAAGGGAGAAGAAAGAGAGTCCAAGGAAAAGGGGTCTAAAAGTGAAGGGAAAAGAGAGAAAGAGAGTCCAAGGAAAAGGGGTCTAAAAACAAAGGGAGAAGAGAGAAAGAGAGTCCAAGGAAAAGGGGTTTAAAAACAAAGGGAGAAGAGAGAAAGAGAGTCCAAGGAAAAGGGGTTTAAAAACAAAGGGAGAAGAGAGAAAGAGAGTCCAAGGAAAAGGGGTTTAAAAACGAAGGGAGAAGAGAGAAAGAGAGTCCAAGGAAAAGGGGTCTAAAAACGAAGGGAGAAGAGAGAAAGAGAGTCCAAGGAAAATGGGTCTAAAAACGAAGGGAGAAGAAAGAGAGTCCAAGGAAAAGGGGTCTAAAAGTGAAGGGAAAAGAGAGAAAGAGAGTCCAAGGAAAAGGGGTCTAAAAACAAAGGGAGAAGAGAGAAAGAGAGTCCAAGGAAAAGGGGTTTAAAAACAAAGGGAGAAGAGAGAAAGAGAGTCCAAGGAAAAGGGGTTTAAAAACAAAGGGAGAAGAGAGAAAGAGAGTCCAAGGAAAAGGGGTCTAAAAACGAAGGGAGAAGAGAGAAAGAGAGTCCAAGGAAAAGGGGTTTAAAAACGAAGGGAGAAGAGAGAAAGAGAGTCCAAGGAAAAGGGGTTTAAAAATGAAGGGAGAAGAGAGAAAGAGTCCAAGGATCTGCAGTTTTCTTTGTGGTACCAGAGCTCTCTGATAGAAAAGGCTAAGTATCTCACAAAACTGTATATCCCAGAATTCCATAGCTTTGAGCCAGGGCAGTTAAAGTGGTGTGAAACTGCTTTAATAAATCTCTGCAATGCAGATGCAGCCAAAGTTAATGTGTTGCTTGGGCATAGGTTCTTTAACAAATAATTCTGCACAATGAGAGAGAGTACCCTTGAAGATTTATCTAAAGAAGACCCAAGATCCTTAACGTGGAGGTTATATGTGTATGTTGTGTGCCTTCAAAATGTTCCTGTCTTATGGTGATCATAGGGTTTTCTTGGCAAGATCCGCTCAGAGGCGGTTTGTCATTGCCTTCCTCTGAGGCTGAGAGTGTGTGACTTGTCCAAGTTCACCCAGTGGGTTTCATGGCAGAATGGGGAATCAAACCCAGGTCTCCAGAGTGGTAGTCCAACACTCAAACCACTACACCACACTGACTCCTATTCCCATGTACTACCTATGAAACAATTGCAGACTTTTTTGTTGTTCTTGTGTGCCTTCAAATCTCCCTGCATTTCCCCCCCTACTCCCACCTTTCCTCCTTTCCTCCTGTTCAAAAAGGGTTTGCCATTGCTTTTCTCTGAAGCTGAGAGAATGTGACTTTCAAGACTGCTGTTGTGTGCCTTCAAGTTGTTTCTGACTTTTGGCAACTCAAACATGAACCTATCCTGGGGTTTCCTTCACAAGGTTTGTTCAGAAAGGGTTTTCCATTGCTGGTCCCTGAGGCTGAGAGAGTGTGACTTTCAAGACTGTTGTTGTATGCCTTCAAGTCCTTCCTGACTTTTGGCAACTCAAAGATGAAGTTATCCTGGGGTTTCCTTCACAAGATTTGTTCAGAAAGGGTTTGCCTTTGCTTTTCCCTGAGGCTGAGAGAGTGTGACTTTCAATACTGTTTCCGTTGTTGTGCATCTTCAAGTCGTTTCCAACTGATGATGACACTTAGGCAAACCTATCATGAACCTATCATTTCTTTCCTATGTGTTTTTTCAGACAGGGTTTGCCTTTGCCACCCTCTGGGGCCGAGAGAGTGTGACATCTAAGATAGTTGTTGTTGTTGTATGCCTTTGAGTCATTTCCGACTTACAGCAAACCTAAGACTCATAGTGTTTGCTTGGCAAGGTTTCTTCAGAGGGGAATTTGCCATTGCCATCTCCTGAGTCTGAGAGAGTGTGACTTGCCCAAGGTCACCCAGGGGGACTCCATGGCTGAGCCAGGATTCCAACCCTGGTTTCCACAGTCATACTCTGATACTGAGACAGGGTGACCAAATGTCTTCAATGCAAAGGAGGACAAATCAGTACAAAAAATGTAGGACATACAAGAAAAAAGGTAGAGAAAGCTAAAAACACTAATATAAATGTAAATCCATGCTTCTTAGCCGTGCTCAAAATGGAGGACGTTTTAATGGTCAAAATGGTGACTTTTAACCTTATCATGTGGTTTTCCTGGCATGTTTCTTCAAATGGGGGTAGCCATTACCATCCTCTGAGGCTGAGAGTGTGTGACATGGCCAGGTTCACTTAGGGGGGAAGCAGACGAGGGCGTCCAGGACGCCGCGGGACGGTGCGCTGTGGGAGCGAGGCATTCGCACCGGGGCACACCGTCGGCACCCTGAAAGGAGCGCTAAATCAGCGCTCCTTTCAGATGTCAGTGAAAGTGCACCCTAAAAGCGTAGGGTGCACTTTCACTGACTTATCCGCCACAGCGTGTGCGGACGCTGCAGCGGGAGGTTGCCCTGGGAGCACCGGCCATGCAGAGGGCCGGCAGCTCGGAGGGCAACTTCGGGAGGAGGAAGGGGCGCCGAGCGTGTGGCTGCCCCTCCTCTTCCCTGCCTCGGAGACGGCTCTATTAGCCGTCTGCCGAGGCCCTTACTTGGGTGCAAATTGTACATACCCCAGAATGCATCACCTGGTATATTGGCAGTCCTTCCCCCCAACACTTTTTCATTTTCCCCCAACCATCTCATAGCTGGGAGATGGAAATAATTTTTAAAGCAGCATTTATGGTAAGGGCAAGGGCAAGGGCAAGGGGGGGCTCTCTACCAGTCAGGAACTGACTGGTATCTGCCATACCCAGAATCCTAGCACCCAAGGGTCATCCAGTCTAGCCCTCTTCTTCTTGCTTTGATTGGGAGTTCCTGCATGGCAAGGGGTTGGACTGGATGGCCCTTGTGGTCTCTTCCAACTCTAGGATTCTATGATTCTATGATTCCGCCATGCAGGAAGACAGGCATAGGATCCTAGAGTTGGAAGGGACCTCTAAGGGCCATCCAGTCTAGACCTCTTCTGCCATGCAGGAAGACATAGGATGCTAGAGTTGGAAGGGATCTGTAAGGGCCATCCATTCTAACCCCCTTCTGCCATGCAGGAAGACATAGGATCCTAGAGTTGGAAGAGACCCCCCCAAGGGCCATCTAGTCCAACCCCCTTCTTCTGCCATGCAGGAATATATAGGATCCTAGAGTTGGAATGGACCTCTAATGGCTATCCAGTCTAACCCTCTTACTCCATGAAGGAATACATAGGATTCTAGAGTTGGAAGGGACCCCCAAGGGTCCAGTCCAACCCTCTTCTGCCATACAGGAAGACACAATCCAAGCCCTTCCTGGGGCAAATGGCCATCCAGCCTCTGTTTAGAAACCTCCAAAGGAGACTCCCCCACCCTCCAAGGCAGTGTCTTCCACTGTTCAGGGGTTGACTGGATGATCTCCAGGGCTTCCAGCTGTACAGGAGTTCTAGCATGCTGTTCTGCACAGGGTGCTTCAGTTATAGGCTTGGATGAGATGACCCTGGGGGAATCCCTTCTTACTATAGGATTCTAGGATGTCTTTTTTGCCAGGGATGTTTTAGTGCTACATCCCTGCATTGATGAGGGGTGGACTGGATGACCACAGGAGAGCCCCTTCCAACTCTGCCCTTCTGATATTCCATGGTTCTGCAAGTAGTGCCCAAATCCCCTCCTAAAGGCACCAGATCCAATCTGATCCTGAAAGCTAAGCAAGGTCAGCCCTGGTTAGTCATTGGAGGGGAGACCACCAATGAATACCAGGTGCTGGAGGCTGTATTTCAGAGGAAGGAACAGGCACAAACCAGCTCTGAGGATTCCTTGCCTAAGAAAACCCTACTAAATTCATGAAGTCACCATAAGCCAATGGCCTAAAAACTCCAAAGGTACCAGAGTCCATCTGATCTTGGAAGCTAAGCAGGGTCTGTCATGGATGATGAGAGTTGTAGCTCTTCACCTCTGGCTCTAACTCACCACCTTGTTATGCAGCAGAGCTGACCAGCTTTAATCAGTGGTTAATGATTTTCTCCAAAGCAGCAGAGTTTCAGAGAATAGGCTGAAGACCCTGACAAACTCTCCAAGCCTTCTCACTCTTCTTCCCCAGATGTCCCCAAATTTTTCCAGGATTCTGCTGGCTCTTGTATCTTCACTCAAGACACCAGACAACACAGTAGTCTTATATAAAAGATCTACTTTATTCTACTATATACAAGTACTATATGCCCAACAAATCACAATCTCTACAAATCTCCTCAACTACCCACAATATCTCCAAAACTACTCCACACAAATACATTGGCAAACATTGCAATTATTATAGCCATTGTTAATCACCACCCACTAGTTAGTTTCCACCCAGTGGGTGTGTATATTTATTTTGATTGGTTCACATAGTTCAACCCATACTTAAGACCAACCCAAGTATTTCATCATTTTACCTTGTACACTTAATGAATCTCAGGTGTTTCCAATATGCATTCTATAACTCTGTCCTTGGCTCTCAAGACTTCTAAATTACATTAGCTTTTGCACCTGTGTAGCTTCATAATTGCTCTTGCTTAGTCATTGTGACTTTCACATACATATTTTATTTCTATCACTGTATGTCCCATGTTGCATTTTCCTTAACAGGGTCAGCCCTGGATAATCCTTGGATGAGAGACCGCCAAGGAATCCCAGGTTCTGCAGGCTGTATTTCAGAGGAAGGAACTGGCAAAACCACTTCTCGAGTCTTCCTTGCCTAAGAAAACCCTAAGAAATTCATGGAGTCGCCATAAGGCGACAGGAGACTTGCAAGAAAGTTGGGCAGGGAATTTGTGCAACACCTGGCCCTGCTGCTGGCTTAAACTTACATTTACAACTTAAAATTGTTCTTAAACTGCTGTTAACTTTATACAGTTGATATAAAATATTTTACTACAGTATTTGGTTAAGAATCTTTTTTTCCTAGATTTTCCTCCTTTAAAATTGGGTGCGTCTTATATGCCGTGGCGAAAATACGGGAATTCTTGTAAACTCATGATCTGAAGTCATCCCTTCATGGGCATGTACATTAGAGGGATCCTCCCATGGGGAGGAGTTCTGGAATAATTTGACAGCAATTATGAAGTTATGCGTGTTGACATGCTCCAATAGACAATGGTTGGAAGATTGCTTAAAGAACTCATTATGCAATACTGGGCTCCCCAGAATAGCAATGTAAATATAGTAACTATTACCCTTTACAGACTGCCAGAAATAATGCAGCTTGGGGCCCCTTTAACTGTCCCTAGTTCAGTGTTAGGGAATCATGGAAATTGTATTTTTTTCTGAGATATTGAGCCTTCTCTGCCAGAGAGCTCTGTTGCCACAATAAAACTACAGTTCCCATGATTCTTTAGCACTGAGCCAGGACAGTTAAAGTGGCCTCAAGCTGCGTTATTTCTGGCAGTCTCTAAAGGCCTTAAGTATTTCTAAATGATTGTGATCTCTGGATCAAATTAGAGATATATATACATATCTAACTTACATTTAGAAAAGATTCTCCCTCAATAAGTGAAAGATATCTGACTGTCATAACATCTGTCTATTCTCGTCTATGCAGTTTGAATGTAGTATGTTTTGTTTCGTGATTGGTCATTGGAAATTAAACACATGTTTAATATGCAGTTTAAAGACCTGATTACTGAAACAAGGATCTGAGCAAATCCCATTGTTAAGGGGAGATTGTTTTAATCATAGGGAATATGTATTCTGTCTCAGCTCTAGTTTGACCTTCTGGTTCTTGTGAAAGGCAAACTAGAATTTCTTGTTCACATGGTATGTGGTTTTATAACAGCTCCAAGATTCTTTGTACTGGTCCTGTAAGCAGAACACCCTGAGTGTGACTAAAAAAAAAATTGTCCTACATCATTGCATTATTGCCATTGCTGTTAGCATTATTCTAAATGCATATTATCGCTAGCATTATCACATGGTTCTTTATGAATTATGCCTACTCTTGCTATGCATGGTTGAGTTCCAGTCTTGGTCTTTCTTTTGTGTCAGAGGAAAAAAAGCATCTTGGCACAACACATATTTAACATGTCCACTACACAGTGATGTATTCAAGTCTCAAGTCAAATCTCAAGTCTCTGCCTTCATGTCTCAAGCTGAATCTCAAGTACTTGAAAGATACTTTCAAGTGGAGTCTCAAGTCTGGAAGCCAATTCTAACAGGAAAAATAGGAGGTGGTGAGGGGGCTTGGGGGTGGTGGAATTCTAATAACTAGAAAATCATGCACAAAGTTAAGTAAAAAAAAAACACCTAAGGAGCTTGACAGACCACCCCTAATAGACAGCTCCACACCACCCCTGGAAATGCTGGATTGGGGATGTGGCAACCACATGCTATGCCTCCAACCCGGCAGTTCTGCAAAAAGCAGCTCTTTTTTGCACCTCAGAAAGAGTGCCCTTGTTGCCACTGTGGTTGCTTTTCTGTGCTCCTTTGGCACAGCGTGTGTAGACACTGTGCCAAGGGAGCGCCTTGACACCTCCCGCCATGCGGTGGGGTGTGCGGAATGAAGCCAGCATGAGGGCAGAGTTGGGCAGCCAGAGTGCAGTTGCCACACCCCCATTCTGCCCCCAGGATGGCTCTTTATGCCAGTCTCTACAGCCCCATACACAATTTATCAAAATTGAATTTTAGAAGAATGAGGCCTACTCAGCACTGTGTCCATGATGCACATTGGAGGAGTCGTCTAAAGCTTTTTCTAGCAGCGGCAGTAACAGGTAAGACTTTCCCTCATAGTGAGAGGTGCATTTCTTATAGGGGAACAGTAAATGTGTTAGGCAATGGGGTTGAGGTAGGGGTCTACCAGAAGCATGTATAGCAAATGCAAAGTAAAGCTTCTGTAATACTACCTGTAGGCAAAAACCGATGAGACGGTTCAAAGGAGGAAAACTATTTTGCATTCTGTAACATTTCTACATGAAGTTAGGCCAGCACGTTGGTCACTAAATATATATAAGTTGTGAGTTGAGTCACATCAGTGTGTCATTTATTGTAGAACTGAGTCCAAGTTGAATCACTGAAGTGACCTAAGTCCAAGTCAATTGACTCAAGTCTATATCAATGCTACTACATATCATCATTCATTATTTTAAAAACTCTTATGAATGTTCCCATTCAGTAGTAAAGATACTGAGGCTGAGGGATATGTAAAGCACAAGCAATCAGCTTGGCCAATCTTGGAATGAAAATCATGTCCAAGACGAACTTGCTGAGCCCTGGACAGCACTGGAGTGCACCAGTATTCTACAGCAAACAATAGCGCTGTAGTTGTCAGAGATGGGGCCCGTTCACAGTATTACAGTGTTGTTAATCTGCTTTAATTGACATGGTTCCATCCTATGGAATTCTGGGATTTGGGGGTTAGTAAGTTATGGGAGGATCTCTCTTGCTGAGAAATCTAAATGCCCCTCCTTAAACTGCAAATCCCAGGATTCCATAAAACAGAACTATGATAATTAAAGTGAAATAATAGTGTCATAACTCTGTATGTGAACGAGCTCATGGTCATGGTTCTGTAAGAGTATTTAGATTCCCTTGATTCCATGAACTCCTAGCACTGTAGTGTGTGAACTTGAAATGTATGATGAGAGCAGAATGCATCAAAGAAGCTGACAACTGACACAAAGCTAAGTGTGGGGCTATACAGACTGGCCAAAGAGTCGGCCTGGGGATGGAGTCGGGGCGTGGTGACCACATGCCAGCTGCCCTGACTCTGCCCCAGTGGCAGCCTCATGCTGCATGCCTGATCAGATGGCGGGCAGTGTTGTGGTGCTCCGGCAGCGTGACAACTACATGCTGCACAAAAAAGGAGCGCCAAAATGTGTCGCTGTGGTGGCAAGGGCAGCTTTTTTCTCTTCCTAAAAGGAGCACCATTTTGCTGCTTCTTTTGGGGGCAGAAAAATGCTGGATCAGGGCCATGGTGTGTGGTTGCCACAGCTGATCCAGTGAGCAAAGGGGCTGCACAGAGCCACTCCTTTGGGGCAGTCTGTTTCACCCCTATGTTGTTGTGTGCCTTCAAGTCATTTCTAACTTATGATGATCCAAAGATAACCATAAGTTAGAAATGACTTTCTTGACAAGATTTGTTGGAGCTTTCTTGACAAGATTTGTTTGGAGGAGGTTCATCATTGCCTTTCTATGAGGCTGAGAGCATATGACTTGCCCAAGGTCATCCAGTGGGTTTTATGGCTAAGTGGGGAATTGAACCCTGGTTTCCAGGGTCAAAGTACAACACTCAAACCACTATGCCACGTATACTCACCCTTCAAACATTACATGAGTCACAGAAATGCAGCCTAGAATATGTGGTACATTGCTAAGAGGTCTTCATGACAACAATGGTAGGACTAATGTTTTTGGAGTTTACAGCATTGGCTTTGCTCTAGTGACAGATGCAGAATGTAACTTTAAGAAGGCAGATCTTATCGCACTTCCCCGACACCAGGGAGTACGCAGCTCATTTACAACCTGGAGAAGCCCAGGTTGCAAATGGGCTGTGTACTCCCTGGCAACTGGAAAATGCAATAAGAATACGATGGCTTGTATGATTCTAACTTTTGTGCTCAGATGTATATCTTTGCATTTTAGAATCTTTTCTAGTTCTTTCATGGCTGCCCTCCCCATTCTTAATCTTCTTCTGATTTTCTGACTGCAGTCCCCATTTCTATCAGTCTTTGATCCCAGGTATGAGAATTCTTTTACTATTTCTATTTCTTCATTGTTTGAACTTGTGAATGACCTTGGTGGTCACTATTTTTGTTTTCTTTATGTTAAACACTAAGCCTGCCTTTGCACTTTCTTCTTTGATCTTCCTTCGTAGGTGTTCCAGGTCAGTAAGGTTTTCTGCTAGTACTATGGTGTCACCAGCATATCTTAGATTGTTGGTATTCCTTCTTCCATTTTCACTTCTCCTTCTTCTGTGTCCAAGCCTTCCTTACTTATAATATGTCCTGCATACAAGTTGAACAAATAGGATGGAAGGATGAAGCCTTGTCTGATTCCTTTACCAATTCGGAACCATTCTGTTTCTCCATGTTCTGTTCTGACAGTAGCCTCTTGTTCTGAGTACAGATTCCTCATCAGGACTATCAGATGTGTTGGCACTCCCATGTCTTTAAGGGCGTTCCATAGCATTTCATGGTCTATTCAGTCAAACTTTGCTATAGAACTTTATCAAAGGGAGAAATCTCATAAAGAAATAGGGTTTTAAATTTTAAAAAACCTGCAAAAGCGGTTAATTTTCACACATGTCATTGTTAAAGTGATGTTAATCCAAATGGAAAGTAGACAAAAGTCGCTCCAAAATTAAAAAGGAGTGACTTTTGACTACTTTCCGTTCGAGTTAACAATACTGTAAGAACAGCGTCGTGTGAAAATCAACCCACTTTTGTGGGGTTTTAAAATTTTAAACCCCTTTTCTGCATGGGATTTCTCCCATGTGATAAAGTCTATAGTCTATAAAGCACATGCTGATTTTCTTTTGAAATTCCAAAAATAGCAGATACCCTTAGAAAGGCAAATGGCATCCAAAGCAGCATATCACATAAAATAGGGACATGGAATGTGAGAAGCATGAGCCAAGGGAAGCTAGACATAGTAAAAATGGAAATGGGACACATGAACACACAGTACTTGGGGTGAGTGAGTTAAAATGCACAGGAATGGGGCACTTTGAATCAGACAACCATACTGTGTTCTACTCAGGGAATGAAAAGACAAGGAGAAATGTGGTGGCATTCATACTAAGAAAAGATGTGGCAAAAGCAGTCAGAGGTTACAATGCAAAATGACATGATCACAGGAAATTTTGTACAAAATGAAAAGGTTTTGGGTTCACAATGTTTATCGATTTCCCTTCCAATAAGATGTTTTTAAAATGAAATAAAATACAAATTAAAAATAATTTTGTTATTAGTAGCAATTCACAGAGCTCAGAAAATACCTTTTTCATAATGGTTGGAGGATTATGAGAGTTACATTTAAAAAAATATTTTTCTGCTTTATAAAAAGCTCTGTAAGATCTTGCTGCAAAACAAAATTTCAAGGCAAATGTTTCATCAGTCACAATATCAGTCCCTTTGCATTTGTCTTGACTGTCAGCTATTTATCGTAAGTAGAGCGGCCAATCCATTCCAGGCTTTACTCCAAATGTTGAAGTTCTCCAGGATATCAAACCATGTCCTCCAAAATAGGTTGAGCATCTTGGGGAGCTCTTTTAAACTTCCAGATAAAACCCACAGCAGATTCACTGCTTCACAAACATGGAAGTCACTGCTATCACTCTTTCCTATTGGTTCTGCCTTGCACTGCTGCTTTTGAAGTTAGAACTGTATTTCCTTACAACCCATGAAAATACATATACAAAATTAGTCTTAGGACTGAGGTCTGGGCTTGCCTTAACATTACTGGATCATAACCGAATTTGCTGAGCATTTTGTTGACATTCAACTGATTCTTGATTTGCTAGTCTGACTGTTCCAGGAGAACGCTTGGTTTCCAGGTACTCAACTGTTTCATAGAGGAGCATGGACACCAACAGTACAGCCAAAACAATATACAATTTCACAGAGATGTGCAAGAAGGTGCTGTAGCCAAAGGCAATGACAAATCCTAGTGATTCCCACAGACGATAATTAGCAAATGCTGCCTCTTTGTTCTTTTCAAACAAAACTCCATAGAGAGCTAAAAACAAATGAAAAGAAACATAGGTTAAAATATTATGTTGCAGGCTTAAACCTTGATATTCATTTATGTTCATAATACCCATGGTTAACACCGTTTTCTAGAAAAGGCCACACTACAATAAAATATTTTATTACACATTACTCTTTGTACCAGGGAGTTGCTTAGAATCATTTCATCAATTGATACATTCTGGATATCACTGTGAATGACCTGTCAAAAGGCAACTGATAAATAGCTAGAGAATTTAACTGAGGAGTGTATGTGCCTTGAGTATGAAGTTTTTCTCTCCTACTCTCCCTGGCACTTTAGGCCATGATCTTATTTAACACTGCCAGAGGGTAAAGCCGGGTTTTGGCGGAGTTCTCCCAGCATTCCTCAGGCTGATTTGAGTTAGGGGTTGGAGATACACTTGGTACCATCTGGCAGCCATTGCAGAGACCAGGGGAAAGGATTGCACAAAGAGGTACTTGATACAGTCTTGTTCCATGCTGAAGAAAATAATACACTATTAATAATACACATATCATTGCCCATCATGGCTGGCCATTGGGGGGGATGCTTTAAAGATGTTCCTTACCAATGTCGTCAATGCATCCCTTAGGGAGGGTCATATTCCATCTTGTTTGAAGGAAGCGGCAGTTAAGCTGCTTCTGAAAAAACCTTTCCTGAACCCCCTGGATATGAATAACTACAGGCCAGTCTCTTCACTACCATTTTTGAGCAAGGTAATCGAGAGGGCGGTTGCTCTTCAACTCCAAGCTGCCTTGGATGAAACCAATTATCTAGATCCATTTCAAACTGGCTTTAGGACAGGATTTGGAGTTGAGACTGCCATGGTTGCCTTAGCCGCTGACCTCTGTCTGAGCATCGACGGGGTAGTGTGACTCTGTTGGTGCTTTTAGACCTCTCAGTGGCTTTTGATACAATAGGTCATAGCATCTTCTTGGATCGCCTGAGTGAGTTAGGAATTGGAGGCACTGTGTTGTGGTGGTTCCATTCCTTCCTCTCGGGCAGATCGCAGAGGGTGTTTCTTGGGGACAGTTGCTCTGCAAAAAAAGACCTTACTTGTGGCCTCCATCAAGGTGCCATTCTGTCCCCAATGCTGTTTAACATATATATGAAGCCGCTGGATGAGATCATCCGGAGATTTGGGGCTGGGTGTTATCAGTATGCTGATGACGCCCAGATCTATTTCTCCTTGTCTTGATCACTGGCCTCAGCTCCCGATGGTGTCTCTCCTCTCAATGTCTGTCTTAAGGCAATAATGAACTGGATGAGGAAAAACAGATTGAAATTGAATCCAGACAAAACGGAGGTGTTCACAGTAGCGACCCCGAAACCAGGAATTGGGTTGCAACCTCCAGTCCTGGATGGGGTCACACTTTCCATGAAGGACTGTGTTCGCAATCTGGGGGTGCTCCTGGATCCATCGCTTCAGATGATAAATCAGGTAAATGCGACGGTCAGGAGCGCCTGTTATCAGCTTCAGGTGATACACTAGCTGTGCCCTTTCCTGCACACACTGGTAACCTCTCAGCTGGACTTCTGTAATGCACTCTACATGGGGTTACCCTCATGCTTGGTCTGGAAACTTCAGCTGGTACAGAACATGGCAGCCAGAGTAGTCTCGGATACATCTAGGAGAGACCACATAACATCAGTATTGAAGTCTCTTCGCTGGTTGCCTATTAGTTTCTGGGCCCAGTATGAGGTGTTGATTATGACCTTTAAACCCCTAAATGGCTTGGGTCCAACCTATCTTCGGGACTGCCTCCTCCCATATAATCCTCCCTGTGCACTCTGGTCCTCTGGGAGGAACTTGCTGCAGCCAGTGAAAACAAGGCTGTCTGCAACCTCCCAGAGAGCCTTTTTGGTAACTGTTCCCAGACTATGGAATGGTCCGCAGGACGGGATCCGTCAGATTACGAGCTTAAGCAGCTTCAAAAAAGCTGTGAAGATGGATCTCTTTCAGCAGACCTTTCCTGACTAGAACTTCCGGCTTCAGGAATCCTTTCATTTCTACCTCTCCCATTTTCTCTCACCGCTGCCCTTGCTTATTGTTAGGATATGGATGGATTATACAGTCAAAGGTGAAACGTAGAGATGTGTGTCTGGAAATTTCCTCATGAGAACAACATCTAGAGAAACAAAGTGAATCTAACACCAGATGGCCAAGAAGTCATAAACATGAACTTTCCCAAAGGTACAACTCGTGGACACAGACTTTGTTATGAGAAAGGCTTGATAGCAGTATCCAAAACAATCATTAGATCATGGGAAAATAGTCACGTGGTGGATGATGGACAGCAAGGGCTGGGTTAACATACATCATACAGGCATTATTCAATTATATAAGGTTAACACCTAGAAGGTGGAGTATGGGAAGGGCCTAGAGCAGGGGTAGGCAACCTTTCCCCTTTAAGGGCCGAGGGACTTCAGCTCCCAGAATCCCAGGAGCTATTGGCCAACATGGGACTATTGGCCAACATGGCTGAGGCTGCTTTGAGCTGAAGTCCCTCGGCCCTTAAAGGGGAAAGGTTGCCTACCCCTGGCCTAGAGAATCCTTTGTCTTGAATGTTTATTGTTCAAGATGTGAGTGTGTGGTTGGAAGCAGTGGTTTTTAACTGCAACAAGTGGAGATCCTATGCATTTGGGATTGTTAAAGATGTAATCTTTCATGGCTGAACTGGATTAGTTCATCACAATGGATTTTACTTAGTTATCATATTTTTCTTTTATATGCATTAATAAACTATGCTTTTGGACTTTACAATGTGTCTTCTTGACTGAGGAAGACAGGATCCTGAAGAAGGGAAGCTGAGCCAGTTGATGGCAAGAGTTACAAAGTGGCTGTGGATCACAGCAGCCAGCTTGTCCTGCAGATTCTGCTGGGTGCCAATGAGCATCACTGCAACACCCATCATCCACACACTGACTCTTATTTATTATTTGTCCTAGTCAGTTTATTTTATATTGATGTTTTATTTTAAGTTGTTTTAACGGATATTGGTTTAATACTTTTTTAGGGGGTGGGTGGGTTTTGGGATTTTAGAGCATGTTTGTGGGATTGATGTTATTGTATGGAATTTTAACTGTTGTAAGCTGCCCCGATTGTTGACAGAGGGGCGGGACATAAATAAATTTTATCCCCTCATTCCTCCCGTGGCCCCATCTTTAGTGATGGTTGAGGATCTCTAGAGGGACATCAGGGTTTTTAGGTGGTTTTAATTATGGTTTTATGTTCTTATATTGTGCTTTTAATTTGTTATATTGTTTAATACTTTCTTAAGGGGGGAGGGATTATAATGCTTAATGTTATATTTTAATCTTGTCATATTTTATTGTTGTCAACCGCCCGGATTGGTTCGCCACAGGGCGGTATACAAATAAATATTATTATTATTATTATTATTATTATTATTATTATTATTATTATTATTACACTATTATAACCCAAGTTTACACTGCGATATGTCAGCAAGGGTATCCTGACCACTGAATCTAAGGCTGCAATCCTAAATTTGCCTTTTTTTTGTAGTTGGAATCTGTCCTGGTGTACTTGATAGGATTTAATTCTGAACACACTTACATTATATTGTTGTTGCTGCTGCTGCTGTTTAGGCATTTATATATGACAAATCTGTCACATAATTGCCATTTTCTAAAATAGGAATTATCAGAAAAGTCCTATATGAAAGGTATTATTTTCGTTGCAGCAACTAAGATGTGACCTACATAAACTATTACATATGAAGCAGTCCTTTGAGAAAATCAAATGAAACAAAATTAATTTAAGTTGTAATGCTGATGTTGTAGTATTGACAAATGGGGCATGCAGATTTTGGCTAAATGAATCATTAAAATATAGATGGAATGCAATTCATACATTTCCCATTAATATCCTTTAGGGGGAAACTATAGTTCCATTCATTTCTACAGCCATAAATTATCTATATACACTCGTCCTTCGCCGTTTGTGATCTTGCTGTTCGTATCCCTCGCTCCTTCATGGACAGCAAGCTGTGAGGGACAAGATGGTGTGTGCACAGGAGCGTGCCACATTGCAATCAATGGGGCTCCAATATGGGCCATTTTCCCAATTTGCTGGGTGGGTGGGTGAGGGGATCTGGAATGGATCCACCACAAATTGGGAAGGATGACTGCAGTCACTTACTCAAAACAGGTTGGTGAATTTCCAGCTCTCTTTGGAATGATTTTGTTAAAGTAAGAGCTGGGTAAAACTTAGGATTATAAATGGTTATTAAACAGTTTCTCATGCTGAGATCACTGTGTTTAAAAGCATCAAGGTTTAATTTGAACTCAGTTCTGGAAACTGGATGGCAGGATTCAGCATTTTTCTCCTTTGTCACTTCTCTCCCCCCCCCTTTCCCCCCTCTGCCACCACGACTGTGCCTCTGCTGGCATAGTTATGCCACTGGTGAAGCCAAAAGGATCTTGGCCACACATGCTAAACTGCAGCTGTTATATCTCTTATATTTGTCTGATTATGGAAACTAAGCAGGGTCAGGACTGTCTATTAACTGGACTGGGGACAGACAAGGAATACTGAGTGCGGCAAGCTATATTTCAAAGAAAGGCAATAGCAAATCACCTCTGAGTATTCTTTGCCTAAGAAAACCGTATGAAATTCATGGGGTTGCTATAAGTTGACAGGTAACTTGAAGGCACAGACATATACACTGATACTCCTATGTGTGTGTTTGTGCTGGTATTATAAACTCTTGTCAGCAGTGTTTGAACAACCAATTCTTATTCTTTGTCACTCTTCTACTACTCTTATAGTTGGAAGCAGAGCTGGTCCTACTATTAGGCAGGGTGAGGGCTAGTAGATTAAGGTGTCATCAAAGAGAAGTGTATGGTTAGCTATTTAATTTGTTGCTATTTTTACTTCTAGTGACAAGGGAGTAGCTTGTAGGATTTTTCACCTCATGTGTCACTATAACTTGTCTGGCTTTGGCTACGATGCATATTGACCAGGTGTGGGGGCACTATTTTCTGCTCCTCCTCAAGCAGCAAAATATTTTGTATTGCTCTTTGATAGAAAGCTATATCCTAAAGGAGCTTTGCATTCTGTCAGTGATAAGGGAGCAGATCTAATACATCATCAATGTATAATCAATCCTACAAACGTTGTTGTTCTGGATCTCTGATTGTGAAAGCAGAAATATTTTGGTATTTAGATATAAAACTGTACTTTACATTTCAGAGAATACTACATGTCATTTCATTGATTCCTCTGCCATCTTATGTGACTTTTCCATGCTGGCCCTACATTTAGAGAATTCATTCCCAAAATTTGAAAGTTTCATATTACAAATAAAAGAGCTGCCTATAAAAAACTATTTTTCCAAAGGAAAAAAAGATTAGCAAATGAATAATGAAATTACATTTTGAGAGTAATAAAATGAGTGGAAATGATGATAAAACAATGGGTTAAGGCAGGGATAGGCAACCTTTTTGAGCCAGGGGCCGGGTTGCTGTCCCTCAGACAATTGGGGGGCCGAAGCACCAAAAATAAATAAATAAATAGATAAAAATTAAAAATTAAAAATATAAAAAATATGCATGCACACTCTCTGAGCCCCACAAAAGCCATGGCAAAACCCCTGTGGAGATTTTGTCAAGAAAACCCCAAGAACAAGTAATAACAATAATCAATATCATCATGGCGAAGGGGGGGGGGCGGCGGCAACAGGACCGGCCTGGGGCCAGTCCAAAGGCCTCGGGGGGCCGCATCTGGCCCCCGGGTCTTAGGTTGCCTACCCCTGGGTTAAGGAAATGACTAACATTTTTTCTTACTTTTCTAGTTACCTTTAAAAGACATCCGTAGAGGATTTTGAATGAATTTTTTCACACCATACTCACCAATCTTAACATTCCCTCCCCCAAAAACTCCTAATGAAAATTAACATGGAACTTGAGTCAAATCTTAAAACACATATATATATATATATATAATGAATGGTGAATTACGTTTTAAAGGCTATTGTTGCTGTGTGCCTTCAAGTCATTTCTGACTTATGAAAACACTGATGAACCTATCACTGGGTTTTCTTGGCATGGTTTGTTCAGAGGAGGTTTGCCATTGCCTTCCTCTCAGGTGAGAGAATGTGACTTGCCCAAGGTCACCCAGTGTGTTTCATGACTGAATGGAAATTTTAACCCTGGTTTCCAGAGTCATAGTCCAATATTCAAACTACTACTCCATGCTGGCTCCCTTTAAATGCTGTAATAGGGATGGATTGATTTTTAAAAAAGTAATTTCCCATGCTTTACCCCTTTTAAAGAAGATATTTTGGCCCCTTTGAAAACTATCTTTATGTCCTTTTACTATTTCTTTCTGCTTTTATTGAAACAATAAGCTAGATTTCAGTATTATTACTATCCTTCCACTTTGCTTAGCTGAGGATTTTGGAAGTTGTAGCACAAAAAAGTAACTCTTCCATGCTCTGCTTTTGTCATGGTGAAAGCTTACCATTGGTTTGTGTCTGCCAGATAGCGTCAGCCACTCCCCAGATGGCTGGCAATATGAAGAATACAGCAAGGTGCTTTGGGTGAGGTTTCCAGAGCAGGAAGGTGAATATACAAGCAAGGTTGAGCACTGCACCTGTTGGATGAGGAAAGAACATGAAAAAATTGCAAAGGACATTGTAAAGTGGAGCAGCAGGAACATAAGAATTGCTCAGCAGTATTAGGCCAAGGGCAACACTTATTCATCATGTTGCTGCCTGTTGGGGCTGCCCAGATGATTCCAGAAGCAAAGAACTAT
This sequence comes from Phrynosoma blainvillii, assembly GCA_026167975.1. Lineage (NCBI taxonomy): Eukaryota > Metazoa > Chordata > Lepidosauria > Squamata > Phrynosomatidae > Phrynosoma > Phrynosoma blainvillii. The sequence continues at coordinate 86,687,689 of JANUYF010000001.1, read as the reverse complement.
GGCCAATCCAACTGCAGAAACAAGTAACCAGCTATACAGCATCCATTCCTCCATAGTTTATTAAACTAAACCTCCTTACATCTGGCTGGCATCATGGGAGCTGTAATCCAACACTTATGAAAGGCAGTGTGATCCGGGAAAGTTGCTGTGATGGCAGGAAGGGAATGGAGCCAAGATGAGTGTAGGGAGTTTGCCATGGGAGAAGGGTGGGCAGGGAGTGCCAAAGGTGCTTGGAGTTCTGGAAATTGCAGTTTGTGAGACATTTAGGGCCCCGGCAGACGGCTTATTAAGCCGTCCTGGAGGCAGGGAAGAGGAGGGGCAGCCGCACACTCGGCACCCCTTCCTCCCCCCGAGGTTGCCCTCGGAGCCGCCGGCCCTCCGCACGGCCGGCGCTCCGGGGGCAACCTCCCGCCACAGCGTCTGCACACGCTGCAGCGGATAAGTCAGTGAAAGTGCGCCTCACGCTTTTGGGGCGCACTTTCACTGACTTGTGAAAGGACTATTTTAGCGCTCCTTTCAGGGACAGGGAAGGAGCGCCGCAGGATCGAGGCGTGGGGCTGCCTTGGTCCTGCGGCGCACCTTCCCGGGGCGGCGCAGAGCCACCAGTCTGCTTCCCTCCATAGTCTTCTCTGTCAGAGATCTCTGGGCCCACAACAAGTGGTGCTTCAATCCCCAGGATTCTCTAACATTAAGCTAGGGCAGTTAATGCAGTCTCAAAATGGATTATTTCTGAAGTCTGTTTTGGACCTTAATCCTTAGCTTTAGAAATTCCAAGGAAACACAAATGCATGTTTACAAATCTCACTAAAACCTTAAATCCATGATTTTAATTTTTTTTACTCATTTTAAATATTCTATAAGAACATCACATCTTATCAAAGTTTCACTTTAACCACATGAAACTATGCAATTGTTAAGTAAATAGCCTGTGCATTTGATATTGTAATTTAAGGATGTATTCTTAATTTTGTTAGTTGTTTAGGTCAGTACCGCAATTATTTTCAGTGATATATGGGTATTAAGATTTATGATTAACATTAGTACAAAAAACATTACTAAGGATTCTGTATGTTGTAGTACAGGAGGAGGTAAGTTGGGGACGGGGATGACACCATGAGTTTCCTCACTGGGTGACACCAACCCTAGTGACGCCGCTGGTATGTATTATGGTATGTATCAGGGGTAGGCAACCTTTCCCCTTTAAGGGCCGAGGGACTTCAGCTCCCAGAATCCCAGGAGCTATTGGCCAACATGGGACTATTGGCCAACATGACTGAGGCCACTGTTTCTTGAGGGAGAAAGATCCTGGCACCTGGTCCTAGAAGATAAATGTCTTACAAAGAATGCAATATCTTCCTTGTACTTAATTTCTAAAGGGAAGCACTAGGGCTAAAAGGAGATAGAAAGTCACACCCTCTGACATGGTAACTATACCAGTACTGCTTTTCCTCATCAAAATCCCCTCCCAGCTGCTATTTGCTTCCTGAAAGAAACCATCTAAGGCAGGGGTAGACAACCTTTCCCCTTTAAGGGCCGAGGGACTTCAGCTCCCAGAAGCCTCAGCCATGTTGGCCAATAGTCCCATGTTGGCCAATAGCTCCTGGGATTCTGGGAGCTGAAGTCCCTCGGCCCTTAAAGGGGAAAGGTTGCCTACCCCTGGTATGTATTGTAGGTATGCATGTAGGTATGTAGGTAACTATACATGTTGGTTAGTAAACAAATTAAAAAAGAAAAACAAAAAAGTAATAGCAGCCTATTAGTGAGTGGATAGCTTATTTGTATGTTTCTGCAGATTCCCTGTTTGTTTTAGTCCTGTCATGTTTAGCAGATCCAAACTTCAAGAGCCAGGACAGCATAGTAGTGATAAAAGTACAACAGCTTTATTCTAGATTCTTTAGACATTCGCCACTGACTTGTTAGTGTCAAATCTAACTCCCCCCTAAAATGATTCACCTTTTAAGATCTTCCCCTCCAAGCTCCAACCCCTCCTTCCCCAGTCCGTGGTTAGCGTCCTTTGAAACACATCAAAGGGTTCTTGGCAAGCTTATCCCACCACACTCTTAAAATGGGGCTAGTTCGCTTTAACAGTTCTGACTAACTCCTGTTGCATTTTGGGGTTTGTAGTTCAGTGAGGCTTAAAGGCTCTCCGGCTGAATATTCTAAACGCCTCTTCCTAAACTACAAGTTCCAGAACAGGAGGCAGCCAGAGCAGTTAAAACAACCTAGCCCCATTTTAATAGTGTAGAGCGATAGTCTTGTTAAATTTTCCTCTTTTCCCCATCACCCATATCAATTTATCTAGCCCAGGAAGAAAGGTGTCACCTTGCTGGTCATTAAAGTCTTGTCCTAGGAAGTAAACAGAGTAATAAAACTACAATCTCCCCTGCTATTGCCCATTTGTCCCCTGGTTTGCATTTTATTTGGATTACAGCCCTCCCTTTTGATTCTCCTTTATTCCTCTGTATCGTTATTTCACCATATCATTTATCCTCATTCTCTCATATCCTTTAACCTGACAGGTCCATACACTTCTGGATCTGACAACTCCACCCATTCACTTCTTGGCTTATTCTAACCTGCAAACATTTCATCTTCCTTCCCACTTCCCTATTAGACCATGTATTTCAATATGAACAAGTATTTAAAGTAAACTTTGTTTCATACTCTGCTAGACATGAGTGGATATAAATCTGGTTGTTGTTCAACTGCTGCCTTTATTACTCTGCTTGAGAGATCCAATGTCCACATTTCCCAACACTTGCTTCTCAGTTAGTTTTTACATACCCAGAGCAAAGAGAGATTGTCGGCCAGTGTACTGGGAAATCTTTCCAAAGAACATGGAGGAAAGAGAATTTGCAGCAGCAAAGCAGATCATCACAAAACCAACAAAATTTATCCCAAGGGCACAGGTCACATAGGACTAGAGAGAAAGGAAAGAGACTCACAGACACACAGTATAGCATTATATTGTTATAGTTGCTGACAGCAGTTTTAACATTCCTCTTTTTGAATGAGGACATCTTCTACATCTCCTTCTATGTCCTGGGTGAATATTAATGCAATATAGACATAATCAAGAAAGCACTGTTATTTTATTGTGCCATAAAGCCCGTGGCTTCAATATATGCCTGCTGTGGCATGGTGTGGCTCGGACAAGTCTACATGGGCCATTTAAAACTGGTTTCCCCCCCGCCCCCCATGTCACCTTGTTCAGATTATGCAGGGCCAAAGGCCCAATTCAGGTGGGGACTACCTTCATGTGGGAAGGGTAGTTCTGAAGCAAATATGGGCCATCCCTGAGTTAATGCAATTTTTTAAAAGCTACCTTTTAAAAATTCAAGCACTCTGAAGTAATGCCAGAGGGCTGTTTACACAGCATTTCACTGTGCTGTCCACTTCCACCAGTGCGAGTTGCTCTCTTTGAAGTCACAACAAGGCACTCAGCCATGTGATCGATGATGGGTGCATTGTTTTTGACTTCACAGGGACCAACTCACAATTGGTGGAGGGGCTGGGTAGCAGAGCAGGACATGTGTATAGATGGCTACCCAGCATTGTTCTAGAATGCACAGGTAATGGGGGAATGTGGGGCAGCTTCAGGGCTAAAATACTCTGGGAAGAGCCAGGAGTATTCTGGCCAGTGTAGACCACTCAAGGACTTGGTCATTTGGCATGCATTCTGCCAAATGCAAAAGCAGTAGAAAAACTGGGAAAGGGTGATAAAAGAACACATATATGTAGGGAAAATCAATCAAATAGCTCAGTCAACTGAATACTGCATTCAGTCTTTGCCTCTATTCTATGTGTCTACTTTTGAAAAAGACCTGTGTGTTGCAATTTTTTTGAGAATATGAATTTCTTCCCTTTTCATGTTTTTAGTCTCTTGAATATCAATGCTACTGTCATGTGTTCATTCAAGTAATTCAGGTATGTGAGGCATTCCTACCTTGGTGTAGTCACCAGCAAGGAATCCTTGTTCAAACCCACTGTACATGGTCAGAGGAATCAAGAGGCACTGGCGTCTGTCTTGAAGATGCCGGAATGTTGCCAAGAAAGTGGTCCAAAAGGATGGTTTCTTCTTTCCTTCATTTTCCATTTGATGAGATGAGACTGGATCTAGAAATACAGCAACCAGCAACACAGCAAGCACTCCGCTAGCTGAAGGATGAATGGATGTGTTAGAATGAAAACCATTTTAAAATGACAAGCAACTGATTAATTTCTAATTGGAGCTGAATTACAGGGTCAGATTATATGACCATTAAGTGTGTCTAATTTAGGTCCATTTTCTAAAGCCAAGACAGTTGTGTTATGACAGCTAGAAAAAACAACTGTGCTATTGCTTAAGAGATTGTTTTACCCTTCCAAGGGCGTTTTCACTACCTCCCTCCGGCCCCAGTCCGGCTCCTTTTCCAGTGTGTTCACACTCACGTCGCAGCAAACCCCGCCCCTTCTGGTGCCATCCCTGCATCAGTCCGGCTCCTTGCTCCGTGTGTTCACACTCACGTCGCAGCAAGTCCGGCCTCACTCCGGCTGATCCAGCGCTAACTCCGGCATCAGCCCCGGCAAGGTAATTCCTTTTTTAAAAAGGAATTAAGTTGCCGCCACCGGAGCCATTCTGGAACAAGCGGCACGGTCGGCTCCAGGCGGCTTTGGTGGGTCTAGTGTGAAAACGTCCCAAGTCACATGAGAGTTTACACAGAGATTATCATAGATGCACTATCCTTACATCTGTCCACATTGCCTCTAGATGAATTGGTAGTCTGAGCCTCTGCCTTCAGATTTAGTGATAGACTTTCAGAAATACATGTCAAAGGGAGAATATTTGCTAGAGAACTAACTTTATTACATTAATAAAAGGTTGATTTACCCAAAAGCAAATGTGTATCAGAAAACCTAGGGCTGAAATGAACTTCCACAAAAGGGAAACACTTTCCCATTTTGCTGCTCAAGGTTTAGATGGGTGATTTCACACTGAAAATCAGAACCAACTCTTTTGTATATGAATTTTTGTTCCCAAACATTTGTAATCAGGAGCCTCCAAATTTTTCAACTGAAAAAAATATGAAGGTGGGTGGGTTTTTTGCCAAATATACAATAAAAACAGTTTTAGGAGGCCTTAAATGAAACTACTTTATGGCATGCAACAACAACAGCAACAACAAACAACAAAATGCTGTTGTGATCCCCTTCTTCAAAACAGCCAACATCCACCCAAACAGCCCCCAAAGCAACAGGAAGTGACACAATATCACTTCTGTTTGCCTAGTACAGTGGCTGTGATGGGGAGATTGACATAGTATTGTAATGGAGTGGCAGGATAGAACTTTCTTAGCCCCCAGACTCATCCATCAAAATTGGCTCCTGATCTATTCCAGCCCTGGAGTTAGTAGCTCAGCATCCTCCACTCCACACCAGTGATTTCAATGGGAGGATATTTGTAAAAATTGACAGGGAAAGAGGAAAATTGACAGGGAAAGTTCTCCAGTGCTTCCACCCTATCAACATGAGTCCAGATGAGTTTTGGCTTTGAAAGGCTCCAACTGTGGAGTTTTCTCATGTTGGGATTTGAGTTACTTTGTCTGGCTTGTATTACAACTTTGGCAGGTGGCTTCAAACTTTCACTGAAACATAGAATTGTCAAATTAGAAGGTTGTTTAGTCCAATTGCCTGCTAACTGCAAAAATCACAATTAAAGCATCCTTAACACATGCTTAAAAGCCTTTAATAAGGGAAAGTCCATCACATTCTTTGGTAGTCCATTCCACTGTCAAAATAGTTTTACCATCATGAAATTCTAATTTTAACTGCAATACCCTTTCTTGTAACTGGGATCCAGTGGTTCATATTCTAATCTTTGGGGCACAAGAAAACAAGCTTCAGGTATTTAAGGATGGCTCTCAGTCTTCTCCAGGCTAAATGTACCCAGCTACCTCAACCATTTGTCATGGTCCATGAGGCTTGGTTTAACATCACACTCACTCTCCTCTGAATATCTTTCAACTTGTTGATATAAATCAGGGGTAGGCAACCTTTTTGAGCCGGGGGCCGGGTTGCTGTCCCTCAGACAATTGTGGGGCCGAAGCACCAAAAATAAATAAATAAATAAATAAATAATATGCATGCATACTCTCTCAGCCCCAGAAAACCCATGGCAAAACCCCTGTGGAGATTTTACCAAGAAAACCCCAAGAACAAGTAATAACAACAATAATCAATATCATCATGGTGGGGGGCGGTGGCGGGGGGTGGCGGGGGGCGGCAGGACCGACCTGGGCCTTAGGTTGCCTACCCCTGATATAAATGGTCTGTGAGAGTATTTACCTGTGTAGATTCCCAGGAGTGTGTAGATTAAAGTTTCTGTTGGTCTTGAGGTATTTGTATCATCTATTGTTGTGTTCTTGCAATCTTCTGCACCACAACATGCCAGCTCTGCTTCTGAGATGTTCACTAGTCCATTGAAAAAGTGAAAAAGTTGTTCATGAGTACTCAAAATACAGGTGAAAATTAAGTATAAAACCAGTTTCCAAATGATGCCTCAAAGAATACTGGGGTTTATCAGAAATTTTTAGAAGGATTCTCTTCTTCATAGCAGTTATGGTAGCAGTTATGGTAGAGAGGATGCCAGAAAGACAGTTCTAGACATTATTCCATAATTCCCTGCACTGCACAGAGATTACACAACAGATGACCAGGAAAGCATGATATCCCCAGTTACACAAGATGAATTCTTAAGAAGTCACTAGTACTAGATTTATGCATAAGCCAATGAAGTTGCAGTGTAGAGCCTCAAATGGTAAGGCTGTGCCTTCTCTTAAATTTAAGTTGATTTGGGGCCTCAGCCTACCTTTAGCCAGTCTTGGTGCTTGCTGCTTCACTGTCTGGCACTGCAAAAAGGATTTTTTTTTAATTGAAGTTGCCTTTCTTGTTCAAGAAAGTCCCAACTGAGAATGGTAGTCACAACAGAGTAGAACAGGGATTAGTAATTTGTGGTCTTCCAGATGTTCTCAAATTGCAGCTCCCATCTGTCATAGCCACTTTAGCTAATTCTGAGGGATGATCAGAACTGCAATCTGGTAACATCTGGAAGTGCACAATTTGTCCTTCCCACTGCAAAGGCTTCTATAGTGTAAGGCAGCGGTAGAAATCATGCAGTCCCAGAAAGCATAGCCAAATCAGGTATGCTAGGAGCTGCAGTCCAACAACATCTGGAAGGACACATGATTCCCACCCCTCCATACTTATTTTGTAATAATTATTCTTTCATAGACAAAACACTGTGTCTTTGGTTAGAGCTGTTTGACAGTGGAAGATGCTGCCTCAGAGTGTGGTGAAGTCTCCTTCTTTGGAGGTTTTTAAACAGAGGCTGGATGCCACAATCACTAAAAGTCAACATGGGTTTTTCAAAAACAAATCATGCCAGACTAATCTTATCTCTTTTTTAAATAAAATTATCAGCTTACTAGATGAAAGGAATGCAGTAGACATAGCATATCTTGATTTCAGTAAGGCTTTTGACAAGGTCCCCTGTCATATTCTTGCAAACAAGATAGTAAAATGTGGGCTAGACAATACAACTGTTAGGTGGATTAGTAACTGGCTGGCTGACCAAACCCAAAGGGTGCTCAACAATGGCTCCTCTTCATCCTGGAGAGAAGTGACCAGTGGGGTGCCACAGGGTTCTGTCCTGGGCCCAATGCTATTCAACATCTTTATCAATGATTTGGATGAAGGAATAGGGGGCCATGCTTCTCAAATTTGTAGATGACACCAAATTAGGAGGAATAGGTAATACCCCAGAAGACAGGATGAAAATTCAAAATGACCTTAATAGATTAGAAAGCTGGGCCAAAGCTAACAAAATGAATTTCAACACAGAGAAATTTAAGGTACTGCACTTAGGGCAAAAATTGAAATGCATAGATATAAGATGGGGACACTTGGCTTAACGAGACTACGTGTGAAAGGGATCTAGGAGTCCTAGGAGACCACAAGTTGAACATGAGTCAACAGTGTGATGCCGCAGCTAAAACGGCCAATGCAATTTTAGGCTGCATTAATACAAGTATAGTATCTAAATCAAGGGAAGTAATAGTGCCACTGTATTCTGCTTTGGTCAGGCCCCACCTGGAATACTGTGTCCAGTTCTGGGCATCACAATTCAAAAAGGATGTTGAGAAACTGGAGCAAGTCCAGAGGAGGGTGACTAAAATGGTGAAGGGTCTGGAAACCATGCCCTACCAGGAACAACTTAGGGAACTAAGTATGTTTAGCCTGGAGAAGAGACGGTTAAGAGGGGATATGATAGCCCTCTTTAAATATTTTAAGGGATGTCATATTGAGGAGGGCGCTAGCTTGTTTTCTGCTGCTCCAGAGAACAGGACCAGGAACAATGGATGCAAGCTACAGGAAAAGAGATTCCACCTCAACATTAGGAGGAACTTCCTGACAGTGAGAGCTTTTTGACAGTAGAACACACTCCCTCGGAGAGTGGTGGAGTCTCCTTCTTTGGGGGTTTTTAAACAGAGGCTGGATGGCCACCTGTCGGGGATAGTTTGATTTTGAGTTCCTGCATTGCAGGGGGTTGGACTGGATGGCCCTTGTGGTCTCTTCCAACTCTATGATTCTATGTAAGTCGAAGGGTGCTCCCAAATGTATTAAATAGGTTTGATCAAAATCTCTTATCAGGCACAATAGATGCTTGGGCATTTTTTCTTCTTCCAGCCTATGGTGCTCAGCCAAGACAACAGGAGTTGGTGCAAAGTTTTATTTCCCTTATTGAAAAGGAGATGAGAAAGTTCCTGAGCTGGTGGATTTCAAAATGAATTTCCATTCACTCCATATAATTGGAGTGGAAAAGTCAGAAAGTGATCATAAGGTCTAAATGAGGTAGAGACATTTGTTCTTTTAAAAATCCACTTTAAGAGCTTCTGTATGCATCCTTTTAATAATGAACTTTTCATGATAAGGCAAAAACCCAAAGGTAATGAGAAAATAATGGGGGTTGCAGACTGCCAGAAATAGTGCAAATTGAGTCCACTTTTAGGGTTAGGGTTAGGGAATCATGGGAACTGTATTTTATTGTGGCACCAGAGCTCTCTGACAGAGAAGGCTCAATGTCTCAGAAAAAAAAATATCCCTGAACTTCCGGTTACGACGGAGAGACGACCGGTGGTGGGTTAGCTTAGCTCCGTGCTAATTCTTTCATGCCACCCCAAACGCGGCAATTCCAAAAAAAAAAATATTTTTTTTTTTAAATCCTCAGTCTTGAGGAAGACGGGGCTCGTTGGGGGCTCTAGCTGTGATTCGAAGGCAACCAGCACCCTGAAGCCTGAAGAGATAAAGAGATATAGCAGACGAACGGAGGCGAGCCAGGCAAGCCGGCTGGGGCTGGGAACCTCAGCGCGAGCCGTAGAGCAGCCGCGGCCGCGGTTTTTTTTCTTTATTGGAGCCTTTTCAGGCTAAAGTCCCTCCTGTAACATTTTTAATAAAGGACAATACTTAGAATAGAGTGGGATATTAAATCCTAACTCATTCAACGGAGGCTTATTTGAGACGGAGAATTTTTTTTTCAACCCAACACCTGGCAGCTTTTCGACATTATAGGGACATTGATTTGCTGTTTTCAACTATTATTGAATTAGAGCGTGCTAATTAGGATTAAAGAATCCGGAAAAAGCAGCAGCAAATTTGGGATATATAGTGTACTCTCTTGTAAACAATATCTTTGTGAAACAAAGCAATTGAGAGATTTAGCAGGTACGCTTTGTTGGAGTTCTTTTTGGTTTATTGCCCACTCTTGGGTCTTGCCTTTTTTTTCCTTTTTTTTTCTCTCTCCCCTTGGTGGATTTGAACCTAACAAACTGACAAACTGGCAATTTGCTTGAACAGTTGGAAGACACCTGAGGCTAATTGGTTAATTGGCTAATCCATTACAATAGAGACTAAATGAGAGTACTTGGGCACAATGTATTCACTTAAAGTAATGAGAAGAGGACACAATGAATCCACTTTAAGTGGGAAATAAAAGACCTAGTATCTCATCTTCAGTCGCCGTTGTTAAGAGAATAAAGTATAATCAAAGGAAACATAAGGACTTCAAGGAAAGGATAGGAAAGGAAAGGAAAGGAAAGGAAAGGAAAAGGTAAAGCAAGTTCTTAAAGAAGACTTCAGACTCTTTTTCTCTGGAAGTAAAAATTGAGAAAGACGACCCCATAAGAAAGCGAAAAAAAAAAAAAAGGTCCTTCATCTTCAGATTTACTTTCAAAGGAATAAGCTTAGCAAGAGCTTATTTCTCTTTAAAGGAACAAGTTCAACAAGAAGTTGCTTGTGGAAAGGACTAGCCAAGGATTATTTCAGCTACTGAACTTACAAGCAAATGGTGGCATTGGCGATTTAGTCAACAATGTTTGATATGTTATAATTTACCACCCAATGAATGGTTTGCTAATTATATAATATAAATATAAGTAGAGGGGTGTGTTCATTTAGATTATACTTATATTACCTCACTTCAATTTAATTACAATTATCATAATTACAATTATAATTAATTAAAGCAAATAATATTGTTATAATTTAATAACCATTTAAAGTTGAATTGTGGAATTTAAATTTAAAGCTGAATTGTTCTATCTGTTTTTGTTTGTTTGTTTGTTTGTTTTTTTGCTTTTTCCCCCTCTTTATTTGATTTCATTATATGGTCTACTGAATGGTGGATACAATTGTATAACATATATGTCAATAAGTTTAGTTTGTTTTCGTTTTTTATTTATTTATTTATTTTATTTTTGTTTTTGTTATAATTGACCTTCTCTGTACTAAGTGTGATTATAAGCTATTACTTTTAAATTCTTTGGGGACTTTTAGGTTACCTCTTGCTATATTGTTATTTGGGCTTTTAGAAGTATATCTTAAGAATAACACCTAGGATAAAGTACTTATATGACAGGATGGCATCAGGCATAAAATCTAGAGCAATGTCACAAATACAGACAACATCTACACAAAGAAGAGGTTCAGTGGAACTTACAACGAAACAACCAGATGTAAGTGCAATTATCCTGCAAGAACTTAGAGAATTTAAGAAAAGTTTTAAAAAAGAGATAAGAGAGGAATTGAAAGCTACTAGGAAAGAGATTAGAGAGGACTTGCAAAAAGAAATAGGTGATTTATCCTCAAAAATTGATGATTTAACAAAGGAAATGAGAGATATGAGGGAAGAGATCAGCTCTATTAAAAGACAAACTCAAGAGCTTGAATCAAAGACAAAAGAATTGGACAAGGACCAAAAGTTTAATTCTCAACAAATCTTGATGCAAGAAATTAGATAGAGGCAAAAAAGTATTAAAATAAGAGGTCTAGTGGAACAGGCTGATGAATCCCTTCTAGAAAGACTTGGAGCAATATTTGCTAAATATCTTGGAATTTCGGAACAATTAATGGATAGCTATATTGAACAGGCTTTCAGGATTAATTCCAAATTCGCTAGAGAAAGGAAAAGGCCAAGAGACGTAATTTTGAACCTTACTAACACAAGAATTAGGGATAAAATTATTCAACAAACGTTTAGAGAAGAACTGATTGTCGATGGTAATGAAATTGAGATTTTTAAAGATACACCGCAGCAAATTTTGAAACAATGGCAGGAATATAAATTCCTTGCCCAAGCTCTGAGAAGGATGAACATAAATTATCGATGGGAAAAATCAGAAGGGTTATCTTGCACATTTAATCAAAAAAGATATAGAATTAACACAATTGACAAAGCTAAAGAGTTTTACAAAAAAAAATCAATGTAAGGAAAAAAGATGAAACAAAATTGGACAATACATTGAAGGACACTAATACAAAGGAACAAGATAAAGAGGAAGAGGAAAACTTAAACGACCCAATAGAGCCAGAACTACTAGAAGAAGAGACAGATAACGATAGTGACAACCAAGAAGGGGCCATATCAAAAGGATTGATAGAAGAAGATTCAAATTAGGTTAAGACCCGAGAATATCGATAAAAAAAATGCCGATTACTATTGGAGCTTGGAACATCAAGGGCTTGAACACTTCACATAAAAGAAAACAAATATTTCATATCATAGAAAAATTAGATTACGATATTACAATACTGGAAGAAACAAGAATTAAAAGGAATGAAAGCTTCTATCTAAGAAATCCTAAACTTGGACAGCTTTTTTACTCTGCTTCCGATAAAAAGAGAAGAGGTATAGCTATATATATATAAATAAAAAATGGCCAGCTGAAGAAATATATAATGATAATAAAGGACACTATGTAATAGTTGAGGTTCAATTATTAAACACAAAAATGACTATTGTTGGGTTATATGCACCTTTGGAGAAACAAGGAATTTTTTTTAAAGAACTGAATAAAAAATTAATAAACTTAAATAGAAGGAACTTATTGATTATAGGAGATTTTAATGGGGTTATTGATCCTCACATGGATAGATCTTCAAAAAAAAAAAAGATAAAAAACAATCAAGGTAGACTTCCACAAACCTTTTTCGAATTGATGGATGAGCACACACTAATTGATATATGGACGCATAACTACGGGATTTCTAAGGGTTTTACTTTCTACTCAGACAGACATCAGTCCTCGTCAAGGATTGATATGGCATTAATATCTAAAGAGACTCTACCTGGAGTAAAAAGGATGGAAATTAAATCAAAGCTGATCTCGGATCATAATATAATTCAATTAGAGTTACACAATCCCAAGAAAGAATATGTGTGGAAATTAGATGAAACCTTACTTAATGATGAGGTATTTATAGGGAAACTGAAAAATGATTTGAAGAATTACTTTAGAGAAAATAACACGATAGACATCAAAATAAAATCGATATGGGAAGCTAGCAAAGCGGTGGTAAGGGGCTTACTTATACAGAGAGCTATAGAAAACAAAAGAAAAAATAGATAGCATAAGACAGATTTCAGAAAAGATGAAAACGAAAGAGGAAGAACTTAGGAAGAAACCGACAGATGGTAAGATAAAAACAGAAATACAAATTCTACAAAAGGAATTACAAGCCCAAATTACGGATGAAATAGCAAAAAAGTTAAAACTAGCTAGACAATCCCATTTTGAACACGCAAACAAAATAGGCAGATGGTTAACCTACAAATTAAAGAAAGAAAAAGAAAGGAAAATTATAACCAAAATAAAATATAAGAAACAATAATTAACCACCCAGGAAGAGATACAAAAAATTTTCACAGAATACTTTGCCAATTTATTTCATGAATCAGAAAAGGATACTGTTGAAAAAGTGCAGACTTACTTAAAAGATAAAAACATATTTAAAATCTCACAACAACAAAATGTATTACTAAATGAACCAATTAAGATACAAGAAATAAGAGATGCTATAAAACAATTAAAAGAAAATAAGTCACCGGGTCCAGATGGCTTTACGGCTAAATATTATAAGATTTTTGCAGAAGAGATAGTGCAACCACTTCAAAGAGTGTTCAATCAGATTCCTAAAGAAGGCATACTAGATTCTTGGAAAAAATCTAATATAGTATTAATACCAAAAGAAGGGAAGGATCCCAAGAGTGTAGCAAATTATAGACCTATTGCGTTACTTAACATTGATTATAAGATTTATACAAATATCTTGTCTAAAAGACTTAAAGATGTCTTAAAAGAGAAAATTCAGTTAGATCAAAATGGATTCCTTCCTGGAAGACATATTAGAAATAACACAAGGGAAATTCTGAACCTGATTGAATACTATCATATACATAATGAGAAACAAATGGCTATGATGTTTGTCAACGCTGAAAAAGCATTCGATAATTTGAGATGGACCTTTTTGTTTGAATGTATTAGAGCAACAGGGATGGAAGGGTACTTCGTAGATAGCCTGCAACAAATATATAAATCCCAATTTGCTTGCTTAATTATTAATGGAAACTTATCTCATGAATTTCAACAGGAAAAAGGAACGAGACAAGGTTGTCCCATTTCACCTTTATTGTTTATTATTTCATTAGAAATTTTAATTAACAGGATAAAAGACAATAGTAAAATAAGAGGTACTAAAATTAAAGGAAATGAGAGTAAGGTCAAAGCCTTTGCGGGCAACCTTGTAATAATATTAGAAGATCCAATTAATAATATCAAAGAGGTTCTAACAGAAATTCACGAATTTGGCAAACAATCAGGGTTCAGATTAAACAAAGATAAAACCCAAATCTTGACAAAGAACATGAGAAAGGAAGAAGAAGATAAACTTAAGGAAATATCCGGTTGCTGTGTGGCAAAGAAGGTAAAATACCTCGGTATATCACTTACAAATAAAAATGTAGACTTGTTTGAAAATAACTACAAGACAGTGTGGGAAAATATCCAATTAGATCTCCAAAGATGGGGAAAAAAGAATATTTCTTTTCTTGGATGTATTGCTATTGTTAAAATGATGATTCTACCCAGAATGCTTTACCTGTTTATGAATATACCAATTATAACAAAAAATATAGTATTTTCAAGTTGGAACAAAGATCTGAGGAATTTCATTTGGCAAGGTCGAAAACCAAGAATTAAATGGCAGGTACTACAGGACAACATAATAAGAGGAGGTTGTGCTCTTCCTAACCTAAAATTATACTATCAAGCCGCATCTATGTTGTGGATCCAAGATTGGATCAAATTAGAAAATCGTAAATTACTAAACTTAGAAGGAACATTATTAAGGTTTGGTTGGCACGCCTACCTATGTTATAACAAAGAAGCAGTTAATAAAGATTTCAACAACCATTGTGTAAGGGGAGCCCTAATTAAAACTTGGAAATAAATCAAACTGAAATTTTATAGGAAAATACCAGCCTGGATTTCGACCCAAGAAGCATTTTATGGAAGATGGAGAGATACTAAATGGATCAAATATAGTGACCTTATTACAAGAGAACCACATGATAATTTGAAATTAAAATCTCGAGAGGTATTGAATGTAAACTCAGTCTGGAAATTAGATTGGTTTAACTATTTGCAAATAGAGAAAAAATTTAAAGAAGATTTGAGAAAGGAAGGTACAGAAATGGAAATGAATCAGATAGATAAAATTCTCTGGAGTGAAGAAAAAGGGAAAATCTCTCAATTTTACAATCTATTGTTGGAAAGAGAATGTGAATCCGAAATAGTAAAGAGCTCAATGATTAAATGGGCCAGAGATATAGGATATAATATAACTTTAGAAAAATGGGAATCCGCGAGGTAAAAAACTCAAAAATTTACTACATCTCAAAATCTTAGAGAAAATTATGTTAAGATTGCAAACAGATGGTATTTAACACCAATTAAGATAAAGAAAATGCAACAATGTAAGATAGATAGGTGCTGGAAGTGTCACAAAGAAGTCGGATCACTATATCATATGTGGTGGACCTGCCCCAGAGTTAAGGAATTTTGGATTGGAATACATAGTGTAATACAAAAGACATTGAATATCCAATTTCCTTTAACACCAGAATTATTCTTATTAAATATAACATCAATTCTAAAAAAGGAAGATGAAGATAAGTACTGGAGAATTATCTTATACTTAGTAACAGCGGCCAGGCTATTGATAGCCAAAAATTGGAAGCTAGAAAAGGCTCCTGAGCTTATAGATTGGAAATTAAAAGTTGCGGATATGAAGGAGCTTGATATCTTAACATCCATAATGAAAAATAAACAAACAAATAAAATAAAGAAAGATTGGGCTTATATTGAAGATATTTGGAAAATTAAGAAGACAGCATAATTTAGTTTATAGTGAAATATACTTATATGTAAGGTAGAATATAAAATAAAAGGATAATAGAAAGGGAATGAAGAGCATCAATAGAAATTAGAAGGAAAGGAAAGTTACAAGAGATTAAACAATTTACTTTTTCAATATAAAAGTTTTAAATTCATAACAGTGGAAAGCTTTTATGTTTTACAAATATATATATATTATAATGTTAGAAGAGAGCATTTGGCTAATTGATTTAATTAATATATATGCTGTTGAATAGGGCACAAATGACAGTAAGAACTTAACTTCTCCGGGCCAAATAAGTAGAAAAAGGAAGTTATTAAATGAAATGTGAAATAAGTCTTTCTTTTTCCTGTGAAGAAATGAAGAAATTACAATCTTATGGATTTAAGTTGAGGAGGATGCAAATTTATTTTACTTGTTTTTCATAACATTATGGAATGTAGGAATAGGAATTTGAATAAGTGTATAAGAGATTGAATTGTATAGTTCATTTCATGTTTTATTTGTAAAATGTTAAAAATACAATAAAAAAAATCCCCATGATTCCCTAGCACTAACCCTAACCCTAAAAGTGGACTCAATTTGCACTATTTCTGGCAGTCTGCAACCCCCCTAAGTTAGACAATGGAGGAAAATGTCCCAGTCCCTTCCCCTTACAGGGTTCAGACATATGAAGGCTAAAAGTTGATTTTTTTTTTTTTAATGGCAAGATTCATCAGGACAGTCAGTGTGTATGTAAACTGTCCTATTAACTACTGGTCCATCTGTGGTGGGCAGTGTGTGGCCCTCCAGATGTTGTTTGTTTTTTAATTAAATTTTCTTCTGCCTTTCTCTCAATATGGGACTCAAAGCACCTTGAAATATAAGTTAAAACAAAATAGCTAAACAATATATGGTGTAACGCGGGGGTAGGCAACCTTTCTCCTTTAAGGGCCGAGGGACTTCAGCTCCCAGAAGCCTCAGCCATGTTGGCCAATAGTCTCATGTTGGCCAATAGCTCCTGGGATTCTGGGAGCTGAAGTCCCTCGGCCCTTAAAGGGAAAAGGTTGCCTACCCCTGGACGGGTTAAAAACCAATTAACAACCAATCCATTGAAAACATTCATTTAAAACAATTTGAAATACATCCAACACATAGTTAATTAAAAAATACAGCATACCCATTGAACATTTTTCTGGCCTAACTTGTTAAAAGCTGAAGACTTGTTTAAACAGAAAGGTCTTTGCTGGCCAGAAAAAAGAGATTAGGGAAGGAGCCAATTGAGTCTCCCTTTGGATGGAGCCCCATAGCCTCGGAGCAGCCTCTGAGAAGGCTCTCCCTCATGTTCTCACCAAATGAGCCTGTCTGCTTGGTGGCACAGGGAGAAAAGTTGCAAGACTCAGGCATGTTTATATAGCCTTTAACTCCCTTCATCCCTTATCTTGGGCAATGCTGGCTAGTGCTGATGGGAGCTGCAGTCCAGCAATATCCAGAAGGACACCACTGACCCACAAAAATTTGCCCTATATACTCGATTACAAGTCAATGTCATGTATAAGTTGAGGATAGATCCTGGGGCCAAAATTATGGATTTGGATATGACCCATGGATAAGTTGAGGTAAAACTTAGGAATATGTAACAAAGGATCTAAAGCAAAGGAAAACAATGCCAAAGAACTTACAAAATTCCAGCAGGCATAACTGTGCTCACACAAAAGGCTGGATGGATGAGAGAGTAGAGGAGGGTCAGTACTTCTAGGACAAATCATATTCTTGCCTTTCACCAGAGCATGGGGCATTTTTTAAAAAAATAAGAGTTAAAGTACAGTACTTACTTTGACTCAATGTTGTGGAAGGCTAGGGGTAACATTAACCCCCGCCCCAGGACACCTTGGTGGGCTGCAATTGCCCACTTCACCAACCCTTCATTTTTTTGCTCCCAAATGCCCCTAATGTCTTCTATGGCACATTATTTTCACTATATTATTGGGTCCTTCTGGGAGGTTGATGAGAGGCCTTTTATTAACAATAGGAAGTGAGCAGAAGTCACTTCCTGTTTTTTAAAAAGCTTTCCTGGCCCAAAATTGGCTAAGGGGGCTACAAATTATGGTGGAAAAGTCACTTGCTATTTCTAGAGGGCTTTTAGGGGCAATAAATAAATAAAAATGACAAGAAGTATTTTTACCCTTGGAGGACAGGGGGGGTTCAGACACTTTAGTGTGTGTGTGTGTGTGTGTGTGTGTGAATTTTTTTGTAATTTGTTTTACCTATGGGAGCCACAAAAACAGCCACATGTGGTCACAGGTCCATCCTTTACCCAATCCTGTTTTAAAACATAATTGATTCCTATCTGATGACATTAATTGCAAATGACACAGTGTATATTTATTTATGTATATTTTACTTTGGTTTGGAGTCTGGCCAAATACCAGAGATGATATAAGATTTCCCCAGATTCCAGAAGATTGGAATATCAGGAAGAAGATTCCAAAATACTGGTTGACAACATCTCTTCCAATTTTTCCTGCTTTCTCAGCATATGAGTTGCCAGCAATGGTGAGATACGTGCACTTAGCTGACCAAAGCGGTGCTCCTCCCAGCCCCAAGATCATAGACGTGGGGATCAGTGTATACCTGCCATAAATGAATGAATGAATGGTTATCTATTTTAAGCATGAGCAACTATCTCCTTCTGAAAGAGATGCCAGAGGTAACTTGTCACACCATCAACCTGAAAGGAATTACACTTTTCCCATACACTGTTAGACAGGAATGGGAATATGTGGCTCTCCAGATATTGTTGAACTCCAGTTCCTATCATCCCTTTGCCTTAGGGTCACCATAAGTCAGAAATGACTTGAAGGCAAGCAACACACACAGAGTCATGTATTTCTTTGTAAAGTTAACATATTGTCCAGATTCATAAATAACATGGTGCATACATTTCTGTCTTTATGAAGGGCACCTCCCCCAAATACAGATAATCTTATCACTTTGTTCATGCTATATGCCTGGTCTCCAGCATCCATTTTTTTGCCCTAGCCCTAAAAAAATAAGAATAGATGAAGACAGTTAAACTCTTTTGGTTAAAGGGCTGCTCATTTACTGCCTCGTATGACTGCCACATATAGATGCTTTCATGTTAACCCTAGGAAGAAGGTTATCTGCTGCTCAGATAATGGGGGAACTGCCATTATCACAGTTCCACAAACCCACGCTATCTGTATTGCTTTTGTAGTGAGTGGACTCTAGCAGAAATGAAGGTGTTATGATAACATGTTGTTAGGTAAACTTTCCTTTCCTGTCCCTTTCCCTTCAAGTATATACTCAAACATCTATCAATCAATGCTGTGTGTACTGGCCTTTGTTTAGTTTAAGTTGGCTTGGGGCCTCCTTTACTAAAGAAGAAAAGGTTAGCCATCACCAAGACTACACAAACAGCAATTATGCACATGCTTTGGTTAAATAATAGACTGCATAATATATTTGTTTGTTTATTCAATGTTCTCATTCTCTTCTAAGTTTCATGTCAAATAAGAGTAGATGTGCCTAGCTGTTTTGTTGTAATGAAAAATACCTACTGAAGTGAATTATTTGAAACATTCAGAATGCAGATTGGTTATAACTAGTTAACTGGAAAACTGGATAATCCCAGGTAACTGAATAACCTGAAGAATAAACCTGAGACTCAGCCTATAAAAAGCAGCTGGTATTTACTAGTTTATCTTGCTGCTCTCCCTCTGAACTGGGAGAAAGAGTAACACATAAAAGAAAACCTAGTTTTATCTTTGCCTTCTGTGTTGTGGTGCCCACCATGTGGAATGAGCTCACCAGTGAGATTAAGGGGGGATGCAGACCAGCACTTTAGGCTGGCCTGAGGGTGGAGTTGGGGTGGGGTGACTGCACGCCAGCTGCCCTGACTCTGCCCTGACTCTGCCCCGATGCCGTGCACCCATCTGCATGACGTGCGGCATCAGGGTGCCCTCTTGGCACAGTGTGCATACACATTGCACCAAAGGGGCACAAAAGAGCTGCTGCCATGGCTCTAAGGGTGGCAAAAAGGAGGATTGGGGTGCAGTGTGTGATTGCTGTGGCCCCGATCCACTGTTCCATGGGGCAGCTCAGAGCCACCCCTTACGGGCCGTCTGCATCGGCCCTCAGTTGGCTCCCAGTGGTGTTTATTTCTGCCTCAGCTACTGTGATCTCTGGAGGACCCAAGCAGACTTCAGTGGATTCTGTCATCACTTCATGTCTTACTACAGGGACATAGTCAGATGCATCTATGATCCTCCACTTTATGCCAGCATCAGTGACTGGGGGTGGGGGCTTCAATGGCATTATGGTAAATCCAGGGGTGGTGGTACATGGCTCAGTATAGGAAAATTCTGTGCTATACAATGCTGAGCCATGAAGGATGACACACACAAACACCCCACGTGGTAGCTGCTCCACAGGGCAGCTGTAATAGGGATATTGGCTCACTTCATCAACAGTGTAGAATATTTCTACAGCACTATGATATCATTCTGACAGTGGAACTGAAATCCTTCATTGAACAGAACCTATACTAGATATTATAGCCACCACAATGCTGAGGACGCATATTGACACCTCATTTATCACATGATGGAATAACTAGCAGTCTTAAGTGAAATCTGAAATGTGTGATTCAGCTTGACTGGACCCATTCAAGTCTGCTTCCTTCCCAGATTTTTTTTATTGTTGTTGTATGCTTTCAAGTCTTTTCTCACTTATGGTGACCCTAAGGTATTTCCTTGGGTTTTTCTTGGCAATTTCTTCAGAGGGTGGTGCCATCTGAGGCTGAGAGTGTGCTTTGCCCAAGGTCACCCAGTGGGTTTACATGGCCAAGCCAGGATTCAGACCCTGCTCTCTGGAGTCCTAATTCAACACTCAAATCACTACACCATGCTGGCTCTCTTCCCTGTTAATTCCAGAGGATCCAATAGCATTTTAAGCCCCAAAGCATTTCATTTGGCACCACCATGGCATTGAGATATGAGCTTCTAATCATATAAAAACCCCAAAGAGACTTCACTCTCATGTTTTCTGTTCCCAACTTCCACCAACATCTAGCTGGAATCATGTTGGCTAGTACCAACTAAAGTAGACCCACTGAGGTGAGTCAATATTTAGGAGATTATCGCACCGAGAAATACCCCCAATATAGATGCAGGGTTGAAAACTCAAAACCAGGTGTTATTGCACTCTCCAGAGGCTGGGCAAGTGCAACCCTTATGCAGCATGGACCCCAGTGGCACTTATCCAGTGGCTTTTCAAAAATGGCAACCTCCAGTTTTTGAAAAAACACTGGATAAGCACGGCTGGGGTCCGGGCAGCATATGGATTGTACCCTCCTGGTTGTCAGAAAGTACAATAACACCTGGTTTTGAGTTTTCAATCTTGCATCTATATCAGGAGTATTTCTTAGTGTGATAATCTCCATAGTTAGATCCAGCTGAATGACTGGACCAACAAAGGAATTTAGGGCGCTCTTGCTGTTGTTGTTGTTTTACAAATTATCCAAGTGTTTCCCCATTGGGTTTTTCACTATGGCAGTTTCCCTGTACAATAATCAGGCTGGAAGCATATGACAAATCCAAACAATTACATTTCAGATCTCTTAGGAGGTAAGTGAGCAGTATTACCAGCTGGCATAGAAGTTCCCCAAAGAATATGTAATGTAGCAGCACATAGAGCCTACAATGGTCCACTTGCACCCGAGCTTCTGAATGAGGATTGGTGGGAGAAACATGGAAGACAGGATCAGTGCTGCATAGACAACGCTCAGAGAGGCTACACCGAGCCCTTTTTCAGAATGGAGGCTGCTCTGTAGATATAATAATAATAATAATAATAATAATAATAATAATAATAATAATAATAATAATAATGGGATTTATTTCTATCCCGCCCCCTCTGTAGAAGCAATCGGGGTGGCTTACAACAATAAAATACCACAATGTATAGTCCCAAAACCCACCCACACCTTAAAATAGTATTAAATAAAATGTTTTTAAAACAATAAAAGAACAACAGACAATAACAACTGAAGAAATCATGATAGCAGGCAGACAATCAGTAATAAGCTTTTTAAAAGCTGTTTAAGCTGGTAATCTGGTGGATCTCATCTAGCAGGCCGTTCCATAATCTGGGAGCGGTTGTTGAGAAGGCACTCTGGGAGGTTGCAGACAGCCTAGTTTTAACAGGCTGAAGCAAATTCCTCCCAGAGGACCAGAGTGTGCGGGTTGGGTTATATGGAAGGAGGCAGTCCCAAAGATAGGTTGGACCCAAGCCATTTAGGGCTTTAAAGGTGATGACCAACACCTTGTACTGAGCCCGGAAACTGATTGGCAGCCAGTGGAGTCTTTTTAAGACAGGTGATATACTGTCTCTCCTAGATGTACCTGGGGACAGGATGGCACCTTGAGGGATGTCACAATTAAGCTCCTTCTTAGTGGAGCAACTGTCCCCAAGCAACACCCTCTGGAATCTGCCCGAGAGGAAGGAATGGAACCACTGCAATACAGTGCCTCCAATTCCTAACCCTCTCAGGCGCTCCAAGAGGATGTTGTGATCTATTGTGTCAAAAGCCGCTGAGAGGTCTAAGAACACCAGCAGAGTCACACTACCCCTGTCGAAGCTCAGACAAAGGTCATCAGCCAAGGCCACCATGGCAGTCTCAACTCCAAATCCTGTCCTAAAGCTGGTTTGAAATGGGTCTAGATAATCAGTTTCCTCCAAAACAGCTTGGAGTTGAAGAGCTCTCTCAATCACTTTGCTTAAAAAAGGTAATAAAGGGCCTTAACATTCTGCCAGAAATAATGCAGATTGAGGTCACTTTAACTGTCTTGGCTCAGTGTAGGGAATCATGGGATTTTTTTTCTGGGACATTAAGCCTTCTCTGTCAGAGAGTTCTGGTGCCACAATAAACTACAGTTCCCATGATTCCTTAGCACTGAGCCAGGACAGTTAAAGTGGCTTCAAGTGCACTATTTCTGGCAGTCTATAAAGGCCCAAAGAGATTGGCCTGTAGTTGTTCATATCCAGGGGGTCCAGGGAAGCTTTTTCAGAAGTGGCCTAACTGCCGCTTCCTTCAAGCAAGATGGAATATGACCTTCTCTGAGGGATGCATTGATGATGTCACTAAGGAGCAGCCTCAATGCATCCCCACTATGGATGGACAGCCATGACAGGCAAGGATAGAGAGGGGAAGACATCTTCCTCACACTTCCAAGGAGCTTGTCCATGTCATCAGTACTTACGTCATCTATACTTATAATTTCACTAACGGAATTGCTGGTGACCTCATCAATTGATTCTGTTACAACGCTGTTATCTAAGTCGGCTCTTATCTGAGAGATTTTATCTGCAAAAAAGTTGTTAAACGCATAGTGTCTAGATCAAGAGAAGTAATAGTGCCACTCTATTCTGCTTTGGTCCGGCCTCACCTGGAATACTGTGTCCAGTTCTGGGCACCACAATTCAAAAAGGATGTGGAGAAACTGGAGCGTGTCCAAAGGAGGGCAACTAAAATGGTGAAGGGTCTGGAAAGCAAGCCCTATGAGGAACGACTTAGGGAGCTGGGGATGTTTAGCCTGGAGAATAGAAGGCTGAGAGGTGATATGATAGCCGTGTTTAAATATTTGAAGGGATGTCATATCGAGGAGGGAACAAGCTTGTTTTCTGCTGCTCCAGAGACTAGGACCCGAAACAATGGATGCAAGCTGCAAGAAAAGAGATTCCACCTCAACATTAGGAGGAACTTCCTGACAGTAAGGGCGGTTCGACAGTGGAACACACTCCCTCGGAGAGTAGTGGAGTCTCCTTCCTTGGAGGTCTTTAAGCAGAGGCTGGATGGCCATCTGTCGGGGATGCTTTGATTGGGAGTTCCTGCATGGCAGGGGGTTGGACTGGATGGCCCTTGTGGTCTCTTCCAACTCTATGATTCTATGATTCTATGATTCTATCACAGCAGGCCGTTGATGGGTTAAGTAGTGGGTTCTGCACAGGTGGCACCCGCGTCAGCTCTCCTACCACCCTAAACAGTTCTGCTGGGCGGGACTCTGCAGATGCAATATGTGCAGAGTAGAAAGATCTCTGCACTGCGCATATTGCCTCTCGATAGAAACAAAGAAAGTTCCTATGATGAGTCTTGTCAGATAAGAGTTGAGTTCTCTGCCAGATGCACTCCGGATGTTGTCCAACCCACTTCATCTTCCTAAGCTCTGCTGTATACCATGGCTTTCGGTTTGAAGTGGGTTGGAAAGGACGCATGGGAGTGATTGTGTCGATAGCCTTGGTAAGATTGGTGTTCCAGGTATTAACCAAAGCTTTGACAGAATCACTGGCGCTACCAACCATCAAACCCTCTAAGGCTTTCTGGAATCCAATTGGCTCCATTCGCCTTCGAGGGCGGACCATTCTAATGGGTCCAACCTCCCCCCCCCCCCCCCCGTGGGGTAGACAATAGTTCTTAGTCCAGCCTCAATCAAGAAATGATCCGTCCATGATAATGCAAACTATCCTTGGTCCTCAGGCTCAGGTACATACACTCCAAGTGGACTGTGTTATGGACAGGTATCCTGATCAAGGTAAGGTTGCTTTTGTGAACCAGAGCCACTCTGCCCCCCCCCACTTCCCCTTACCTGCTCGCTGACTGAATACCCAGCCGGGAGGGCCTGCATTCATGTAGTAGCGCTATCCTCTCCCAACCACGTCTCTGTAAAGCAAGCCAGGTCGGCATCCTCATCTAGGAGGAGGTCATATATAATATGGGTCTTATTCTTAACCGACCTGGCATTGCAAAGGAGTAGGGTAAGGTTATGTGGAACAAAATACAAGGGATGCAAATTTTGGCAGCAGAAGTGAGCAACACACAGCCCATGGGGCACATACAATCACTACCCCCTGTTTTGCACCCATTGCCACTGCAGAACTGGTGATGGCTGCCAACATGGTAATCTCACAACCAAAACAGGAGAGAGATCTTCCCTTCTCTTCCGAGAAAGAAGAGAATGTTTTGCCTTGCAGGTGCATGGGGTTTGGAAACTGCAGGTCCTGGACCAATCTTCTGGAGGCATTCTAAAATGCCAGGAGACACAACAAAACTGGAGGTAAGAAGTGGTTTTGAAAACAGATACTTTTTTGAAGTTCAAAAGTGCAGAGAAGCCCTGTATCCTACAGTGGGCCTTTGGTATTTGCTGGGATTTGGTTCAAGGACTGCCCCTGGATAAGGAAATCCATGGATGCTTAAGTCCCATTAAATACAATGGCAGAGTAAAGTGGTGTCTCATATATAAAATAGCAAAATTACTTTTTGGAATTTATAATTTTTGAATATCTTCAAGCTGTGGGTGCTTGAATCCATATATAAAATACTCATGGATACAGATGACCAACTGTATTTAAACATCAAGTCACATCATTTTTGATTAGGAAAAGAGTAGCCCGTGGAGCCTGGAGGGGCCCAGGAGGTCATGAAAAGCCTTGAGAGATGCATGTGGACCCAGGGCTGAACTATGCACACCTGTTCTACATCCCTATATTGTGCCTCACCACATTTTACGTCTCTAGCAATATAGAAAACCAGTAATTACAATAAAGGTGTCTCCTAGAAATCCAGTGCAGCTCGCACCACAGGATGAATGGATTTGTGTGTGTTCAGTACATGCCCTTGGCCCTGGGGAGATGCCCATCCCTGCTTTACAACAAATAATAGGATTGTTTGATTGCTGGGGAAACATATAGAAACAGTTAGGGAACGCAGTCTTAAACACAAACTGCTTACTGGGGTCAAAGGTGCATTAAGAAGAGCCAGCCCATATTCTTGAGCACCTAGAAGTATCAACTTATAAAGGACAATGGAAATGTTGTGTGGCTGTTGCTATGGAATCACCTAGTCTTTGAAGAGCTTGAAGAAGCAGAAAAGAAGATCACTTCTTCCATTAGCTAAGGGGATTATCATACCTCCTCCTGAACCTGGTTTACCTCTTGCGAATTAGAGCCCAATTCAGGCTGGGGCCGGGTTTTATTGCACGGCTTTTGCCCCTAAAAGAGCCATCCAGGTGCATCCCCTCTCCAACGCAAATTTGGAAATGCACTTCAGTGGCAACTTTTCTGGGTCAGAAGCTTTTAAAGCCAAAAGCCATGCAATAAGACCCGGCCCCTGCCCGAATTGGGCTGTAATTCACAAGAGGTAAGCCAGGTCCAGGAGGAGGTTTGATAATCTCATGTGTTAGACAATTTGCTTTGCATGGGGGATGTTCCAGGTTAAAGCCCTGTCATCTCCAGGAAGTGTTGGAAAAAGTCACTGTTTGTAACACTTTAGAACCACTGCTAGACAGCTTCCTGTTAGTATAACATGCCCTCCAACTGTCCCAATTTGGCATGGAAAATCCTGATTAATTCTCTGTCATCCCATTTTTTCAGTGACTTTAAAAATGTCTCAGTTTTTCTCTCCGCCTGTCACTTTCCTCCTTTTTCTTTGGCTTACTTTAGTGGCTGGAAACTGAGTTCAAAGTGCAAAAATACTTTGCACTCAATTAACTCAGTAGCAGAGAGAAGAGGGGACATAATCTTGCCCTTCCCAGTAGGCTGAGGTAAAAGCAAAATGCTGCAGCCTCTCCTAGTTTGTCTGGTCTTCCTCATTAATAAAATTTTGCCATCATGACAATACTTTGATATGCCTCAGCTACATACGTCCCAGTTTTCATTTCTGAAATGTTAAAGGATATGGTATTCCCACCAACTAGCCAGTGGGAAATAGAGGGAAAGAACTTTCTCTTCACAACCAGATCTCTGATTTTAAAGAGTTTATTCTTTTAGCTTCCTTGCACCTCTTTCCCAGGGTACAAAGAGGTGACTGGTTTACTGATAGTTTTACAAATTTAGTCAAGATCATTCTATGGAGTCTCCAGTTTTAGAAACAGTGTACCACCAAATATGAGCTACTCAGAATCAACAGTGATGAGAGAAGGCAATTCTTTTCACTGCTCTTGGCCTTCCAGAATCACTATGGAAAGAAGCAGGATGCTGAATATGATGGCATCTTGATCTGGTGCAGAAGGAATCTTACATTCTGATGGTCTTTGGTATTTCTATGGCCCTGTCTTCCCTTGCTAGAGTCAGAATGAGGCACCCAGCCATTGGGCACCTTGTTCTGACCTCAGAATGGTTCCCGATTGCAATGGCACAGCCAGGACCCAGAGTGAAGGCAATTGTCATTGTTGCTGCAAAGAGAGATGAAAACCTGCAGCAAAGTGTCAATTATTTAAATGCAGGTTAGGGGTAGGAAGTCCCAAATTGGGTGGGAGCATGATGATGACAGTCTGGACCCAATTCAGATTTTGGCCCTGTGTCACGTAACCAGGATGGAGCAAGCCTGCAGTGTGTGTGGAATCAGGGGTAAATCACCAATGTAGAGAAGCCTTGGGACTCTCTTCCATTATGGAATCCATCCACAATATAGTAATCTTGTATTTTCTTTAGATATATCCTTCCCAAATGTATATTCCATAGCTAGAGGTGTCATATTCAATGAAACACCTAAAGTCCACCTACCTGCAGGCTCTGGAGTCCCCCATAAGCAGTAAACAGAAATAAGAATCCAAATGAAACAACCAGAATATTCTTTAGATGCTTCTCCATGTTGTGGGTCACATAAGATTAAAAGAACCCCAAAATCTCAGTTGAAGTGGATCATTCCAGATGAAGCGAATCCAGGCAAAGGGGTCAGCAATGGAAACCAGGCTCTAACTTTGCTTCATCTGTAATGCAAAGGAGTCATGTTAGTCATTTGGATATCTTCCAGTGGACTTAATACACCACAGGGAACTTGTTACTGATTCACTTCCTCAAAGCATGTCTTGGGTTCCACAGACTGTATTTTTATCTGTCTAATAGTTGCCCTTGCAACCCAATTACAAAAGTCTTTTCTATGAGTGAGAAATTTTTTCACATTGCTCTTTTGACACATAGCATGCTTCCCTTCACTGGAAACTGGCCCAGGAAGAAGCATGTGTTTTTAATTTAATTTGGGGTGGGATACAGTTACAGGTTAAAGAGTAAAGATTAAAAGGTTGCTTGCAAGGCTATACTGTAATAGCATGGCTGTAAAGTAAGGAGGTGTGGTCCCCATTAATAACCCAGGGCAAGTTTGTGAAAGGATAATAGGAGACAGTTGTTCTTGCCAAGTAACTACCACTGTGAATACACAGCATGTAAAAATAAGGATAGTTTGTGTCGCAGATCTTTTTGTAATTCAAGAGGCTTTAGTATGCTGATATTTTTGAAATCCCATTTGTTTATCTAGAAGTCCTTAACTTTGTCTGGACGATACACCAGGAGCATTTGTTCCTTCTTTTGTTTATCATAGAGGTGTACAAGACTTTAAAGTTTGTTATTGTTAATAGCATCATTAAGACCATCAGTCAGACTGAAGCAGCTGTCCTGGGCAGTAAGTTTGGGGTGTTGAGAGGAAAAAAACAACAGCAAAATGTTAGTTAATATTTATTTATTTATTTATTTATTTATTTCATTTATGTGCCATCTTTTTCCTAGAGTGGGACCCAAGATGTCTTCCAGAAATAACAAATTAAAAATGTTTACATTAACATTTTAAAAAACAATTAAAGATCCACATTAAACACTATAAAATCATTTAAATGCCACAAAAAGTTTAAACAAATAAAAAACACATCTAAATGCAATAGGTAAAAGGTAAAGGTATTCCCCATTGACAAGTTTGTCAAGTCGTGTCCAACCATATGGGGCGGTGCTCATCTCCATTACTAACCGAAGAGCCCGTGTTGTCAGAGACTACTCTGTGATCATGTGGCCAGCATGATTGCACAGAACGCTGTTTACCTTCCCACTGAAGTGGTATCTGTTTATCTACTGGCATTTGCATATTTTCAAACTGCTAGTTGGCAGAAGCTGGGACTAGTGATGGGAGCTCACCCCATCATGCAGCACCCGGGCCTTGAACTGCCAACCTGCTGATCTTGCAGTCAACAGAGTCAGCATCTTAACCACTTGAGCCACTGCATCCCTAAATATGATAGCCCTGTGAAAATATTTGAAGAGGTGTCATACTGAGGAGAAAGCAAGCTTGTTTTCTGCAGCCACAGAGACTAGGACCTCGAGCAATGGATACAAACTACACGAAAAGAGATTCCACCTGAAAATTAGAAGGAACTTCCTGACAGGAAGAGCTATTCGACAGTGGAACATACTCCTTTGGAGAGTGGTGGAGTCTCCTTCTTTGGAGGTTTTTAAACCAAGGCTGGATGACCATCTGTTGGGGGTGCTTTGATTGTGTATTACTGCATGCAGGGGTTGGACTGGATAGCCCTTGGGGTCTCTTCTGACTCTATGATTCTATGAAACAAAAACCTTCTCCAATTAACCATTAAAAGCCTGCTTAAACAAAAATGTCTTTGCCTGACTGAGAAAGGAAAGCAAGAAGGAGCCAGCCTATAATCCTATGGAAACAGAGTTCCAGAAGATGGGAACAGCCACAGAGAAGGCTCCCTCTCATGTCCTCACCAAGCGAGGCTGTGGTGGTAGCGGGACTGAGAAAAAGTCTTCTTCTGGAGATCTTAGCATTCTTGCAGGTTTGTATGGGGAGAAATGGTCTTTTATATCATAAAATTATAGAATCATAGAGTTCGAAGAGACCACAAGGGCCATCCAGTCCAACCCCCCTGCCATGCAGGGACTCAAAATCAAAGCATACCTGATAGATGGCCATCCAGCCTCTGTTTAAGGACCTCTAAAGAAGGAGACTCCATCACACTCTGAGGGAGTATGTTCCACTGTTGAACAGCTCTTATTTTCAGAAAGTTCCTCTTAATGTTGAGGTGGAATCTCTTTTCCTGTAGCTTACATCCATTGTTCCACGTCCTATTCTCTGGAGCAGCAGAAAACAAGCTTGCTCCATCTTCAATATGACATCCTTTCAAATATTTAAACTAGGCTATCATATCACCTCTTAACCTTCTCTTCTCTAGGCTAAACATCCCCAGCTCCCTAAGTCGTTCCTCATAGGGCATTGTTTCCAGACCCTTCACCATTTTAGTCCTCCTCTGGACACAGTCCAGGTTGTCAACATCCTTTTTGAATTGTGGTGCCCAGAACTGGACACAGTATTCCATGTGAGGCCTGACCAAAGCAGCATAGAGTGGCACTATTACTTCCCTTGATCTAGATACTATACTTCCATTGATGCAGCCTAAAAATGCATTAGCCTTTTTAGCTGCTGCATCACACTGTTGACTCATGTTCAACTTGTGGTCTACTAGGACTCCTAGGGCCTAAGCAGATGGCACAAAGCGCCGTCTTCAGGGCAAGGAAGGGGAGGGGCAACCACACGCTGGACGCCCCAACCCCTTCCTGAAGACGTCGTCAGAGTGCCGGACCCGCCGCACATCCGGCGCTCCGAGGATGCCTATTCCCCACAGCGTCCACACATGCTGCGGCGGAAAAGGCGCCGAAGGTGCGCTGGCAGCCTTTAGCGCTCCTTCCTGGGGCAGCGAAGCTGCGCCACGGGGCCGAGGAATGCAGATGCCTCGGCCCCAATCCGCACCTTCCTGGGGCGGCCCCGTGCCGCCCGTCTGCTTCCCCCTCTAGATCCCTTTCACATATAGTCTCGTTAAGCATTTCATTTTTTTATCCTAAGTGCAGTACCTTACATTTCTCCATGTTGAAATTTATTTTATTAGCTTTAGCCCAGCTTTCCAATCTATTAAGGCCATTTTGAATTTTCATCCTGTCCTCTGGGGTATTAGCTATTCCTCCTAATTTGGTGTCATCTGCAAATTTGAGAAGCATGCCCTCTATTCTTTCATCCAAGTCATTGATAAAGATGTTGAATAGCACTGGGCCCAGGACAGAACCCCACAGGTCACTTCTCTCCAGGATGAAGAGGAGCCATTGCTGAGCACCCTTTGGGTTTGGTCAGTCAACCAATTACTAATCCACCTAACAGTTGCATTGTCTAGCCCACATTTTACTATTTTGTTTGCAAGAATATCATGGGGGACCTTGTCAAAAGCCTTACTGAAATCAAGATATGCTATGTCTACCGCATTCCCTTCATCTAGCAAGCTGTTAATTTTATCAAAAAAAAGAGATCAGATTAGTCTGGCATGTTGACTTTTAGTGATTATGGCATTCCCTTCTAAATGTTCACATACTCTCTGTTTAATTACCTGTTCTAGAATCTTTCCCAGTACTGATGTCAGTCTAACTGGGTGACATTTGTTGGGATCCAGCCATTAGAGGGCAGCATGGCATCATTGTTCAAGTCCGCATGAACATTGAAAGGGAAAGGCAATCAAGAGTTTCAGATCATGGGACAAGACAGGATTCTCAAGAACATTGAGAACAGTTCCAACAGTGGGAAGTAGTGGAGGCACTGTTTACTTGTTGGGGTGGTAAACCATCACATTTGATGGTTTGGGGTGTTTGGGAACTAGTTTTGAGGTCAAACATTGCCTGAAAATCAGCACAAAAATTATTTGGGGAGATCTGGAAACTTTCCGGTTGGGCTGCTGGGAGGGACTTCTGAGACTGCACTTTGGGGTCCCAAAGGCTACATGTGACATGAGTTGCAGTTTGTCTACACCTAGCCTGGGCAATCTGAAGTACTGTATAATCTCATACAAGCCTTCCCAGACTTTGTGTTACTTGGAGGAGCCCTTTCCTAAGTCCAATCACCCTCATAGGCACATGTAATGGGAACACAAGAGAAGGCCTTCTTGGTGACTGCTCCCTAAAATTCTGAGGAAAGTGATGGTAATTCCCCTCTGAATAAATCCTGCAAAGAAAACCCCATGATAGGTTCATCTTAGCTCCATAAGTTAGAAATAACATCTAGGTATGCAGCAACAACTATTATTCATAATATGCAAACTTCACAGTGATTCCCTTTCCTTACTAGTATGGTATGGAAAGTCTTCTCTCATGGCACCCCCAATGCTCCATACCCACACTCCATACAGGTTGTGCATCCCTAATCGAACATAATCTTCCACAGCTTTATTTGCAGCCCAAGATAAATTGGGGAATGGAAACTTAGGTGCAATGTTATCAAAGACAAACAAAAACTTTGCTCTTTCGCTGGTATATGACAATTCCTTTTTAAAAGATGCCCTTCTGGTTTTAAAATTCTGACATATCAGGATCACACGTGGAGAAGTTTTAAAATGTTTTCTGATGTGATCAATTAGCATAATACACGACTTTTGTAAAATGTACAAAAACAAGCTCTCACCAGAGATAGAAGATTAGTGCATTTGCTTTAAAGAGCCTTATCCCCAATGGGATAAAGGCATGTTTAATTTACAAAATGGGTGTTATTGCATTCATCCATGCTTGGGAGAATGCAACCCTGTATACAGCCCAGATGCCAGCTGAGCTTATTCTGCAACTTTTCAAAAATGGGAAAATCAGATTGCATACAGATGACACATGCTCTTGGATCAGGCCAAAGCTGTGCCATGGCTGCCTAAGGAGGCTCAGGGTCACTGGCAAAAGGAGCACAAAAAAGTGTTCCTTGATAGTGGCCCATTTGGGACCACAGTGGTGTCATCTGGTTGCTGCAGTCCCACACAGATTTCAGAGCAACTGGCCAGAGGCAGCTGCAAGCTGCTGGTCTGCTTGACCCCTTCTCCAAATATCTAGTGCTGGATAGCAGTTCATCAAATTGCCGTGAATAGTATGGAAACGTTTCCTGGAAAGTAGTGATGAGCTCATGCTTGATCCAGGACAGACTTAAGGGAATTAGCATTAGATTACATTTGAGCCTGACATCAAGTGAGGAATGGACTGTGAAGAACAATTTCCCAGAGGTTTCCCCCAGATGTGTCTCATCTCTGACCCTTTGGGCTGATGGATACCAGTCGAGTGAGTTGTTTTATTCTCACAGAATACTTGTAAAACATTCCATAAAATTCCTCGGTGAAATTTCAGTCAGTCCTGCAGAGCTCCCCAGCATATAAAACTGCTACTCACACTACTACCCATCATGAAAATGAGATTGTTGACCTCAATCCGGCCTGTTCTCTGTCACTATCCTGGGACTGGATTTTCCAACTCCCTTTGAGTCCCTCTGAAGGAATCTTTACCACAGAAATCTGATAAGACTGAAGTGCTTTTAATTTTGCACCAAGCTGTGAATATTTCTCATTGGCCTGCAGTGTATCAGTCTTGACACCATTCATTCTTTCTGTCAGGAGACAGATAAAGTTGCCTTGTAAGAACTCAACAGGCAGGGCATTTCAGTCTCAGGTCTCACATGGATGGGAATTCTTAAAAACTTCCAGTTAAAATCTCTCTTACCAGAAGAACCCAAGAGAACAGAAAGAAAGAAAGAAAGAAAGATTTCATTCCAGTGCTTCTTAAAGTTCAGCTTTCTTTTCTCATATTTCCTTTTTGAAATACAGGTTTCCCTTACCTGAAATGCTTGCAACCGGAAGCATTTTGAATTTTGGAATATCTGTATGTACATAATGAAATATCTTGGAGATGAGACCCATGTCTAAACACAAAGTTAATTTATGTTTCATATACGCCTTATACACATAGTCTGAAAGTAATGTTATACAATATTTTTAAAATAATGTTGTGCATGAAACAAAATTTGTGTACATTGAGCCATCAGGAAGCAAAGGTGTCACTATCATAGCCACCTATGAAAAAAAGTTTTGGATTTTGGAATTCCAGATAAGGAAGACTCAACCTGTAGAAGCCTTCCATTAATGGCTTTTTAAAGCTCTTCTGTCTTAAACATTTGTATGCACAGTGGTTTAAGACTTGAAGCAGAATCTGCCATACAAGAATGTGGCTTTCCAGGACTGCATACCCTCCAACATTCCACAAATGAAAACCAAAATACATGTAGCCAATCAATATATCTGTGGTAAGATGCCAAAAGTTATAAATGAGGGCAAACACACAAGCTAGGAGAGGTTGCAGCAGATTTCTTTTGCCGGAGCCAACTGGGAAGTGCAAGATTCACACACCCCTCCTCTCCTCCCTACTGAGTTAACTGAGTGCAAAGTAATTTTGCACTTTGAACTAGTTTGCAACAATTGAATTCAGCTGAGGACAAAGGGGAGAAATGGAAGGAGGAAAAAAGAAACTGGGACATTATATAAGCAGCTGAAAAAGTGGGACAGCAAAAGATTAATTGAGACTGTCTCTGCCACATGGGGACATTTGGAGGATACTGGGCTACATTTTTCTGACAAAGCTGCAAATAGCACCTCCTGACCCACTTAAAGTACACAGCATCTAAAGCCAGTCTGTGTGTTCTGTCAGAAAAAGGAAGAAAATCCCATAAGCATTTTTGTGTCTTTGACAGTAAAAATTAAACAACAATAAATAGCTAACTGTTTGATGCCTTTCATAACACCAAAATCTGCTGCTTGAGTTAGCTGCCTCACTCTGCCTAATGGTAGGACTCATGCTGATGACTCTCATTCCTTTTTTATGGGGCTTGAACAAGAAAAAAATCTGTATTGTTAGTGGTGGAGGAAGTATTTTTAAAATACTGGCTATTGGAGCTACATGCCAACCATGGACTATGTACTTGGGTCTATGTCATGTGGAGGTGCATGGGTGGTTGGCAGAGATTTCTTAGGGTGCATCTACACTGTAGAAATAATGCCATTTGATATCACTTTAAGTGCTGTAGCTCCATCCTGTGGAATCCTGGAGCCTGTAGTTTTACAAGGCCTTTTGTCTTCTCTGCCAAAGAATGCTGGTGCCCTACAAAACTACAAATCCCAGGATTCTGTAGGATGGAGCCATAGCAGTTAAAGTGGTGTCCAACTGCATTATTTCTATACTGTAGATTCCAGGATCTGTGGCTTGAATCCTGTTGGTGAGATTGCACGCATAAACTCCTGTTATGCCTATGTGGGCCACTGTAGAAGGAGGTATCAAGTACTTCCCTGTCCAATGATGTCCATACGCACAGCTGATCTGCCAGACCTAGGGATGTAAATCCTCAGTTGTTTTTGTCTTACATGTGAGAATGAATTATTAAAGTAGTTTTCTCTCTACTGTGCGTGAAAAATGGATATTCCTCCCTTGTATTCAAACATGAGGGTTGCACAGATGTTTTTTAGCAGAGAAAATCACATTTTCTTGCATAAAACCACAAGGTTTCTGTACAAGAAACAAGCTTTTTGCACAAAAAAGTTACATTTTACCCCCCTCCAGGATAATTCCTGCACAACACTTCAGGAAGTTGGATACCAAGAAAAAACTGTGAAAAATTCTTGCCGGTCTCTTATACAACCTGACAGCAGTTCCAAATATCAGGAAACACATTTTTCAACCTCGGAAAAAATATTTACAAATATTCTTTCAGTTCATAAAGCCAGCTGATCTGTCATTGCATCTCATGGTCATTTAGTGGCATGGGGAGGGCAAGAGTGTGCAAAGCGTACCAATAAGATCAGAGGATGACATTTAAGTGTGAAGAGGTGTAAACAATTCCCCCCAACTCCAGCCACCTGACATATTATGATTTGGTTTATTATTATTCTTTTAGACACTGAAAGCAGGGGAGATTGTTCCTGTACAGCTAGTCTTTATGCTCGTTACTTTTGCTTTCTTGCTTGTTCTGCAAATGAGGAGGGCTGACCCAATGGCAATTCATAACAAACATGATGAATATCCTGTTTCTGGCTCTGAGTGTTTGGATAGTGTTCATTCTATACCCACAAACACTCCTGCAAACATAGAGGCATTTTTTTTTTACACCCTGAAATTTTCATTAGAATCAGAAAATAACCCAAATTAAGGCATTCTGTGGAAGGCTTTTCTTCCACCTTCTACCTAATACCTGGCTTTGCCAGACAGAGGCATTAATAATGGAATCACTATGCCATTGTTAGAGACCCAACATGGTGTACTGGTTTGAAAATTGGACTGGGACTCTGAAGACCAGGGCTCAAATCCCCACTAGGCCATGGGAATCCATGGGAATCACACTCTCTCAGCTTCAGGGGCAAGAAAAGTCAAATTGTCCCTGAACAAATCTTACCAAGAAAACCCTGTAATAGGTTCACCTAAGGTTGCCATAGGTCAGAAATGACTTGTTGATGGATACACCATCAGAATCATTATTGGACTGGCAGCACTTCCTGGAACAAGGAATGGTGAATGGCAATGGCTGACAAGAAGTGACAGGAGGTGGGGGAAGAAGCCAGAGGGTGTGTGGTGTTTGGATATGGATGCTTTGACCTTTTATCCCTATATTGCCTTCTAAAGAATGACTCCATCCTTTCTTTAGCCTACGCAATGACTTTTGCTTTTACTCTACTCTCCTTAGTGAGGCTCTCTCCCTCCCTTTGTCAGCTCCCCCAGTCTAGTTGCTATCTCCTCCTTTCCTAGACTTCTTCCTTTCAGTGCAAGTCACTTCATACCTCTTCCATTTGTCTTCCAAAAGGACCATTACTGTCCCCATCCCCCTTCCCTGCAGCTCTTCAGGGTAAGCAGGCATCTGACGACACAAATGGAGCATGAGTCTGGAGCATCCAAAACAAACTGACCACAGCTGCAGTGAGTCATCCTTTTTGACCAAAAGCTGAGCAACTCATCTAATAGGAAGGTCTATTGTTCCCAAACAATGGCTTGATTGGGAAAAGGCTGGCAGCCCAGGACGGTTGCATGATCATGGTTCCTGTATCAGAATGGTAAACTTGTGACAGAAAACCATTTCATTCTTCTATTCATTTTCCTTCCCTTCTTTCCCCTACAGTGTGAGGGCCTGCTTTCATGCTAAACTGATGTAATCTCCCCTCTCCTGTTCTGGAACCTTCTGCCTCTAATCTTTCTTTCTTTTTTTAAACTGCTTCTCAAAGAGCTAATTATGAATACACACTTGCTTAACATGCACCTATTTTTGGAACGCTTTGTCCAGAATTGTGTCACACTGACACATGGGTAGTTATGCCAGTTTTCTTGATAATTGCATGCCTCAGCGAACAGGTGGAATCCAATGTTTTTCCCCCTCCGTCCCATCTTCCAAGTGTGCAATGGAAATATTTTCAAGGATAAGGCTTCATGAGTTCCTAGCCCTGAAGCAGGCCAAAGGCACAAATCCTTGCTATGTATGTCTTCTCAGAAGCCAGTCTCACAAAATCCAATGGGGCTTCATGCCAGGGAAATAGGCAGACTATTTGCAGCCTACACAAAGATCATACAGCAATATGATTCAGTGGGTGGTGTTACAAGTGGTATAGTGGAACAAAGGCTTTTAGAGTGCATATACTGGGACTTTCTACTTAACAGTGACAAAATGATGTTACCTGTTCCTTCCTCAGGCCTCCCTGTCCCTTCTGATTTTTCCTGCAATCTCTGGTAGAGCCTGAATTTTGCCAGCCAAACTGGAACATTATAAGTACCACAATTGCACTGGAAAGTATTTTTGCATGGCTTGGTCCTGAATGACAATTAAGATCCATTAGCTTTACAAAAGATCTGCTACTAGTGGAGATCAAGGCTGGGACACTTTTTATGTTGATCCATAAAAACAAATCAGTTTCTACAGTTTTATGAAATCATATGTGATGTTGGGGCCAATGCAGACCAGCACTATAGGCTGGCCTGGGGGTGGAGTTGGGGTGGGACAATTGCATGCCGGTTGCCTTGAATTCCACCCTGACGACGCCCTGATGCTGTGTGTCTGTCTGCATGGCTCGCAGCATCAGGATGCCTTCCTGGTGCAGCGTGCATACACGCTGCACCAAAAGGGTGCAAAAGAGTTGCACCGGCAGCTCAAAGGGTGGCCTTTTGCCACCTCAAAAAGGAGCAGCATTTTGCCACTCTTTTTGGGTGGCAAAAAGGAGGATCAGGGCCATGGCGTGTGGTTGCTGCAACCCCAATCCACCGCTACCAGGGGCAGCTGAGAGCCACCCCAAATGGGCAGTCTCCATTGGCTCTTGGAGAGACAGAATGCTCTGCCAGGATATTTATGTAAGAGTTGTAGGAGAGTGACATTCATCATCTAAGCAATTGCATAAAGGTATTCCCAGCACACAATTAATGGCCATTTAAGTTGGGGGGGGGGGGAGAGCTGTGCCAAAAGCCATTGCGCAGCCAGAAAAAAAAATGTTTCAGGAGGAAGTACTTGATACAGTGCAATGTTAGAAAGAGCATCTATCTTAGTGTAACCTCTGCTAATGTAGTATTTGTTTGAAACTTTTATGTATTACATTCTCCTTTTCGTCAGATAGACAGGGACTTCCCTCTACCTATGTCATTCTATCTGAACATGTGACTCCTGTCACTCATTCTTGGAGGCTGTTTAACATACTTTCTCTCAGTACAGTGACTGTCTCCTCTCAGTCTGAGTTGCAGTAACAGTCTCCTCAGAGTGAAGAGTAACAGTCTCCTCCTGTTATACATTAATGATAGTGAGATTTAATCTCTTTTCCCAAACCATCACCTATTAGGATAGGATTTAGTTTGTTACATATTTATTCATTTTCAAACTACAAACTGAATGTTTGTTGTTTGTTTTTTGGAGTAAGTCTTTATTCTTTAGGAAGGCAGATTTAGAATAAATAGTCTGCCCCACACCTTTGCTGTTCTGCTGGTGAAAGTTGAACTCTAAAAAGTTTAACTTTCATGCTTGCATATTTTTGTTTCCCTTTAAAGAGGTTAACACCCTGGGAAACTTAAATTGCACCCCACGGTATTAAACTACTAGAGGTTACAATTAAGATAGTGCTTTTTCTATCATTGTAGAAGGAGATATACATTATCTCTTCCTACAATCTTTTGTTTTTTCTCCTGGCTGTGCAATGGCTCTTGGTGCAGCTCTGGCTCTCAAACTAAATGGCTACTGATTGTTTATGGTGTGGACTGAGAATTATCATTGTGCAGTTTCTAGATGGCAAATGTTACCCTCCCAGACCTCTTCCATAAATATGCTAGTAGAATATTATCCTTCTCCCATATCACCTATGGTTTCATAAAATGGTTGAAACTGGTTTGTTTTTATGAATCAACATGGCTGCCCACATTTTTGAACAATTCTTGAAGATGTAACGATGAGGACTGTCATGATGAGTACTTTCACTTCACTTTGATAGGGGAAGCAAGAAAGCCTTAGATTTGCAATATGGGATTGATCAGCCGCCTTATATTAAGTTGGATGATGGCTTCCTCTAGCTCTGCCTTATCTGCACTCCTGAGTAGTAGCTCTCCAGCATTTCAGGCAGATGCCTTTCTCAGCATTGCTTGAAGGGGATTTGGACTTGGACATTCTGTGCAACGCAGGTCATTTACCGTTAAGCAATGAAAACCTTCCCTGTTGATCTCTTGCTTGACAAGAACTATCTATGCACAATGCTCTCTCATAATGCAGATCTCTCAAAGTTGTAACTGTTGCTTTAGGAATGTTGCAATGTTAACTTTAGGAAAGGAAAGTAGTTAAAATTACTATTTATCTCTATTAGACTACAGTTTAAATATGTGCCAGTCATTTAGTGTTTTACTGAAGAATACCATAATCACTTAGGAACTTAGGGGGGTTGCAGACTGCCAGAAATAGTGTGAATTCAGTCCACTTTTAGGGTTAGGGTTAGAGTTAGGGAACCATGGGAACTGTATTTTATTGTGGCATCAGAGTTGTCTGACAGAGAAGGCTCAATGTCTCAGAAAAATAACAGTTCCCATGATTCCCTAGCACTAACCCTAACCCTAAAAGTGGACTGAATTCACACTATTTCTGGCAGTCTGCAACCCCCCTTACTTGATGTAATAAAACACTTGGTAATACTGGAATATATATAAAATCCTTCTTTTGAGGCCATTGTTTATTCTGCAGTATTAATTTAGGCTCCTCAGTTAAGATTTGATTATTATTATTTTTTGCCACACACCCCCTTTGGACTCAGTTTTTCCCAGTTTGTACAAATTTAAAAGCACTTTTTGTGGGGGCCAAAAAAAAAAAAAAAGGTTTCTAAATCAATGGGTGCATGCAAGGGCCATGTTTGATATGTTGACATGGCCATATCATGACAGCTGGTGAAACCAACCAGAAGGAGTCCATACTGGCAGACTAAGTGAAGACCTCTTGAGATAAGCTGAAATGGCAGAGGAGAAATCTGAGCCAGAAAGTCAGCCATCTGGACAGCTTCTTACTGTCATCTTGAAATTACTCACACTTGCCATTGCAACAGCAAATAAAAGCAAAGTCTTGCTTCCCCGATCCTTTATTTCTCCCCTTTTCACTTTTGTTCCTCACTAGCAACACCTTTCATGCAGCTATTTAGCCCACTAACTAACTATTCTGACTGGCAGAAGTTCTCTGGGGTCCCCAGAGACAGTGTGGAAGAATTACTTTTTGGAATTAGAATTCCTAGCATCCCCCAGCTAGCATAAATGGCTATGGTGCTGAGTTCATTCAAAAGGTAACATTTCCCACCCCTGCCATCTGTTCCTTTTAGGTGGGCATGTAAGAGGGACTGAATCTGGAATCTCCATATGAAAGAAAATATGTCCCTGGGACAACATAGTTCTGTGATAGATCATAGGCAGGGAAAATGTCACAGAGTAGAAATTTAGAGCAGCCCTGCTGGACTTGGCATCTTCCATATGTGTTAGTGCCGGCCTGGAGGCACAGTTGGGGTGGGGCAGCCATATGCTGGCCACCCTAACCCCACGGCGACACCATCCTGACGCTATGCACCGTTACACATGGTGTGCAGCATCAGGACACCCTTCCAGCACAGTGTTCTGATGCACTGTGCCAGAAGTGATGAGGAAGAGCTGCGCACTGGCTCTTTGGGCAGCCTTTTGCCGCCCCTAAAAGGAGTGGCATTTTGCCTCTCTTTTCTGGGCAGCAAAAGGGAGTATCAGGGTCATGGCATGGGGTAGCCATGGCCCCGATCCGCTGCTTCCCAGGGTGGCCCAGAGCCACCTGTCTGCACACCCCCTTAGTCTACAATCCTCACCATTCCTTGATAGCCTGCTGATTATGATAAAAGTTGTACTCTCACACTATTGAAGGATAAGGTTTGGGAACACTGACCTGCAGTCTTTTGCAAGTGCTCAAGAGCGTGTTCTCATTCTCTGTGCTTCTCACCTCATGGCAGACATTCACCCACCCTAAATACTTTGTTACATTACCTTTGAAAAGATTTTTTACTAGCAGCAGCCATGGAACAGTGGTGATATTAGACCTCCTGATAACAGTTTCTCAGAAATCTGCCTTTTCAGGATTTTGCAGTCTCCATTCTCCTGAGGCTCAGCATCATCAGCTCCTATACCATCCAAAACCAGCCAGTAAGTGTTAGCATTCTATATTACAACTAAAGCAACACTCAGCATCATGTTACAAAACTTTATTTTGCATCACTGCTGGAAACACCCTACAATGTTCTCAGTTCCTGGTGTACACCCTTTAGTATTTAGGACAAAAATAAGTGTGTCACTTAAGTTTTAGTACTACTTCCTCCTTGTATGTCCATATGTGAAGGAACAAAATATGATGGAAATGATCATGAATCTGCTTGGTTTAGGAGGAAAGGGGAAAGGCAATGCTTCATAGATTTCTTGTCCCCATCTGTCTCACCTGCACATTACCCCAAATGGTTTGCTAGGTTTTCAGCAATGGAGGACTGAGGCTGTCACAGTAGGAGCAGTGTCTCACAAATTCCCAGAATACATTTTCATAGATTTACACAGTTTGAAGGGACCTCAAGAGACCTCTAGTTGAACCTCTCTGACATTCAGAAATATACAACTAAAGCACTCCCAGGAGTTGCTGTTCAAAATCTAGAATACCTCTTGCAGACAAGAAGTTTCTTCTAATGTTTAGGACGGGTGGAACATCTTCTCTTGTAATTTGAATCCATTGGTTCATATTCTAGTTTCTGAAGCATCAGAAAACAAGCTTACTTCATCTTCCACAGGATGTCCTTTCAGCTATTTATAGATAGCTAACACATCACCTCTCAGTTTTCTCTTTTCCAAGCTAAACTTTGTGGTCTCTGTAATGGACCCATTTGTTATACAGTTGATCCTTAATTCCAGTGGGAAAAAAGCTCTCTGGTTGAGAATTTTTAAACACCCCTCTCAAGACTGCAAATCCCAGGATTACATAGGATGAAACCATGGCAGTTAAAAGTGGAAGCATTTGTTTACTGCAAAAGAGCCCAAGAGTAACAGCATCTCCTTGAAACAGTGGTACCTGTGCTTGTTGATCTGACAACATTGCTCTGGTTCTCACAAATTAAAAAAAGCAAAACTAAACATTTATTCTGGATAAGGCATAAGCAAAGATGAGGTAAATGTATTTGTCAGATTTAAAGGGGCTGCTATGTCTATTTTTGTCCAAACTGCCAAGTAGTTTTATAATAGAAGAGGCTCCCTCCCAATTCCCCATTGTTTTGGAATAGAATTGAGGTTTACAAAAATCTCCCAAGGCTGACCCTTCTCTCCCAAGACAGAGATACAGGATTATAACTTGTAAAGCAGTAATATATAATTATGCAGCCAAAGAGCCTGGGACTCTAATTAGTGAACTAAAATAAGCAACCTTTGTTATAACAATTAAAGAGAATTCAAAAGAGAGTCATCTCATGGTATATATATCAATACAACAAAAAGTGTATATATCAGAATGTAGTAGACACCAGTTAGATGTGAAAAGCATAAAATCCATCTCCCACCAATTGTGTGATACTCTAAGGATGGCTGCATTGAACACTATCTTGAAGCAGAAAATCCACCCTTTAAATGGGAGATGGAATAGAAGATGGGGAAATGGAAACTCTGCAATGCTAGATAGAAATATCTGTACTAGAAAGATTGTGTAAAACTCTTGAAATGGATGCAGAAGGAAATGGAGAGACGAGAGAAAGGAATCTGAAAGCTTGCTGAC
The DNA here is from genome assembly GCA_026167975.1 of Phrynosoma blainvillii. Taxonomy (NCBI): domain Eukaryota; kingdom Metazoa; phylum Chordata; class Lepidosauria; order Squamata; family Phrynosomatidae; genus Phrynosoma; species Phrynosoma blainvillii. The sequence continues at coordinate 86,645,013 of JANUYF010000001.1, read as the reverse complement.
ATTTTTTTTAATCCCAGGATGATAGGAATGTAGCAAAGCAAGTTCCTAGCTACAAAGACAAACATTTGCACACAAACATTCAGACCAGGGAATGAAGGTGGGGTGGGGACTGAATTAAAATGAATGATCTAAATTGGAAATTTTCTAACTAAATGTGGGTAGTGGAATGAATTTTTTTAAAAGAAAAGTGGTTGATTTAAATTAGAATTCCAACATTATCTTATTCTTAGAATTAAGTTATTAATTAAATTGTGAATTAGTTAAGTGAGAGACGGTGTTCCAGACATTTTTACATTTCCCAACTGGGTCTTTAATCTAGTTTATTTCTCTTGAATGTTTGCTTTTTGACAGTCTCTTAGGTTTAAGGGGATTGCAACATTTAGGCCACATGAGCCAGGTATTTGAGTATTTCCAGTGATGAAGTGTGTTGAGGGCTTATGAGATTAGTAGTCTCAGGAAATGCTCTTTTCCCACCCCTCCTCGTTTCATTAAAAAATAAAAATAAATCTATATTGTCAAACCAGACAAAACTAGACATGGCTTAATACAATAAGATCTGAAAGACTTCAGAATGAGAGGGAGAAAGGGAGTCAATGGGGGGTTGCAGATTGCCAGAAATAGTGCAAATTGAGTCCACTTTAAGGGTTAGGGTTAGGGAATCATGGGAACTGTATTTTATTGTGGCACCAGAGCTCTCTGACAGAGAAGGCTCAATGTCTCAGGAAAAAAAACCACAATTCCCATGATTCCCTAGCAGTAACCCTAACCCTAAAAGTGGACTCAATTTGCACTATTTCTGGCAGTCTGCAACCCCCAAATATTTCCAGAAGGGAACACATAACACCTGTGTTAAAAACCCTCCACTGGCTGCCCATTAGTTTCCGGGCACAGTACAAGGTGTTGGTTTTGACCTTTAAAGCCCTACATGTCTTGGGCCCAACTTATCTCTGGGACCACCTCCTTCCGTATGATTCCCCCCCCCCCCATGCACTTAGGTCCCCTGGGAGAAATCTGTTACAGCCTATAAAAACTAGGCTGTCGGTGACCTCCCAGAGGGCCTTCTCTGCTATGGAACGGCCTGCCGGACGAGATCCGTCTTATCACCACTCTAAATACTATTGCTCTGCAGAGGGGTGGGATACAAATAAATAAATATATTATTATTATTATTATTATTATGCTTTAAAAAAGCTGTCAAGACGGATCTCTTCCGGCAGGCCTTTCCGGAATGATCTTCCCATTCTATGTTTACCTCTATGCTGCCACTGAGTACTCTAGCTGCTGTATATTATTGCATTGGATGTTTTGTTTTTAGTTGTTTGTTTTATTGATTGTATTATGATTTAAATCTTCTTAGTTTAATACTTTTTTATGGGGTGGGTGGGTAAGGGGGTTGATGGTTTTATTGTATTGATGTTTTACTGTAAGCCGCCCCGATTGCGTTGCAGAGAGGCGGGATAAAAATAAACTTTATTATTATTATTTATTATCAATAGAATTTTTTTCTTTTGGTGGTGTGGATGAGAAATGGGATTTTGAAAATCTTACACAGCTGTTCTCTTCTCACCCACATTCAAAACAGAGATGGGGGTGGGAAGCAGGAATAAAATTTCATGAATAGAATTTCTAAGCTTCATCCAGGCAAGGCTTTTTCATGAAGGCATTTACCTTAAAAGTAAATTAAATGGTGATTTAACTTACCAGCAATCATTAAAATCTCCTTTCCAACATAACTGCATCCCTCCCATAATGTTATTCAGTTAACAATTTTTGTATGTGGCCCCAAAAGAGTTCCAGGTTACACATTCCAGATCAGGGGTAGGCAACCTTTTTGAGCTGGGGGCCAGGTTGCTGTCCCTCAGACAATTGGGGGGTCGAAGCACCAAAAATAAATAAATAAATAAATAAAAATTAAAAATAAATTTTTTAAAAAAATTAAGAAAAAATAAAAAAATAAAAAATATGCATGCACACTCTTTCAGCCCCAGAAAATTCATGGCAAAACACCTGTGGAGATTTTGCCAAGAAAACTCCAAGAACAAGTAATAACAACAATAATCAATATCATCATGGCTGGTGGTGGTGGCGGCACAGGGCGCTGGGGGGTGGCGGCGGCGGCAGTGGCAGGACCGGCGTGGGGCCGGTCCAAAGGCCTCAGGGGGCCGCATCCGGCCCCCGGGCCTTAGGTTGCCTACTCCTGTTCCAGATCATATAGAAGGTTATTAACACATTTTACATTAATAACATAAGCACTGATGTGAGTTATGTAATCAAAAATGTTAAAAACAAGGATCAGAAAAGGAGAAATAAAGTAAATGCATGATATGCCAGGGTGGCCTGTTTCTATGGGGAACAGTTCACCCATACACTCATGTATAAAGAACAGCATTCTGGGGAAAATATATTTCAAGGGTCTTAATTGAAAATGAGTTAATTATATGGCATCTCTAAATAGTTGTCACCAGGAGCTGTGATTTAAATAACTACACTGCTTTTGTTAAACGGAGTTTCTTGGAATAACATTAAAGAACACACTCCTGAATGTCCCAGTTTCTTTTATCTTGGACTGAAGGACACAGGCAGGAAAGGAGAATGGTTGAACTAAAGACAGCACACATCATTTGTCTGGTTCTTCTGTAAACAAGCTGCAGGAATGACAGGTCAGCTAGAGGACTTTGAATCTCATCACCATCCACTTCACTGAAAAAAACCATGCTCTTTGTCAGAAGTAGGGCAGACATGGTATTCCACCTGATACATATTTTCTTTATTCATTGGGAATAAAATTATTATGCAGTGTGTTGGTCCACAACAAAGATATTTAAGTCAGTGATGAAGAATGTGTGCCTCCTGACATTCCTGAGCATTTACAGTTCCCATCATCCTTTTCTTACAGTTGTAAACCGCTTAGACACTGCATAGCGCAGTATGAAGTGATATATAAATGAAGCTGCTTTGCTTTGCTTTGCTCTTCCACTAGCTATGTCGGCTAGGTCTAAGAGGAACTGTAGTCCAACAATATCAAGTTCCTTATCTTTAGATGCCACAATACTAAGCTTATGGCAAAATTTTCATCGTAATTCTATGTGATAGTACAAGAGAGTACTTGGAAGCCATTACTGCAGAATCAGGATTTAGTGGTTTCTGTTGCCTGCAGGAAGGCTCTTCCACTAGACATAAAATTCCCTATTATATCTCATTATTACCTAAGGCCACAGAGAGTTGCACTGGCCTCCATAATTTTCACTGGCTCACCTCCTATTAGTAACATATACCAGCCTCCCTTTTTTTTTTGTCATTGCAGAAGAGGATTTAAACATCTCCCTTGCATCCCCCAACTTATCAAAACCCATCTGGATCCCTTGCTGCCCCCTCAGCACATAAGCATTTGGTTATGCCACTGTAGCCAGATGCAGGATAATGGAGGCATCCTCCAGAACCTCCCAGGAGTCCTCCAGAGGTAATAGAGGATGACATCTGGCAACAGGGCCATAGTCAGATGCTCCTCCATTGTCCCTGCTCTCCATCAGCTACATGGCTGTTTTGGGGAGAATCAGAATCAGCAAGAGACAAATGAGTTGTGAGGTAAGGAGAGGGGAAATCAGATCTTTATATCACATCTCCCAATGGAAGATTGTGGATAATATTCCACATAACCATACTTTTTGGCTAAAAAAACAGGAATTGTATGTGAGATAGACATGCTGATAGCTTATAGCTGAGGAAAGGCTGAATAAAATTCAACTTTATTATTGCAAAAGCATAATATTTTTATCTTCCAGTACAGATTCAGCCTTGATTGATTTAATAACCTGTCTGAGTGTGGAAACAAAAAATGCATTCACATATGTTAATGTGATTCTGCTAAAGGGCAACTTGAATGCTTTCAGAACTTTCATCTGCCTCAATTTCAAGACATTTTATAGTTACATTAATTATAATTCTGGGGATGCTCTAATTGGAGTTCTTCCATTGAATGAGAGCAGTTGGACTCAATGGTCTGTGGGGCCCCTTCCAACTCTATGATTTTATGATTCTTTGATTTTATGGTTTGAGCATTGGACTATGACTCTGAAGACAAGGGTGTGAATCCCACTCGACTATGGAAACCCACAAGCAGACCTTGGGGAGCCCAACCCTTTGGGTACAGATGGAAGCAGTCATTTTTGTAGCAGCAGGAGATGCTATAAACATGGCATTTGTGTAAGCACTGATATTCCCTGGTGGAAAGGTTAAACAGACTCTGTAATTAGAAACAGAAATCCACACCATGAAATGGGTGGGGAACCCAACTGTGTTTTATTCAACAGTATGACCAGTAAATCACCCACAAAGTCTCAACAGAATATATCTGCCTACAAAGCTCTGCCTACAATAAATTTGCTCATGAGATCCCAGCCAGAATGAGACATAACTACTGAACACCAATGGCTCACTGCACATAAACAGATTATCTTCAGTAAAGTGGGATGGTTAGTCCAACCAATGTTCAGGTGTACTCTCTTGTACTCAGTGAATGCATAGTTCATACCCATGGTCAAGGCTGGATGCCTTCAAGCCTTAAATAATTTGAGACTATGACATTTCATCTCTCATGTAATCTTATCTGGCCATTATATTAAACACTCAAGAATTTGTACCATGTATAGTTGCCCTCTGAAATTCACCTGAGTGTGGCATTTCCAGACTCTCCTCAGCTATGGTGCCCAATCTTTGGAATTCCTTCCTGAAGTTCCTTTCAAACATTTGTTTAAAATGTTGTTTTTCCTCTTGTTCTCTTCTGCTGATTTGTTGCATTTTTGTGGTTCCATTTTGCCCTTGGTTTTGTATCCTGATTTTTATTTCTTTTTTTTAAAACAACAACAACAACAACAACACACATGTTTTATTGTAAGCTGCTTGGGATCCATTTCATGGCTTAAAAAAAAGTGAAACAGTGAAAACACAGCATTCTCTCTCCATGACCAAGATTAAAATACTGATTGATTTATTTATTAGTCATCTCCTACCTTGATCAGAGCAAGTAAAACCTTCTCCTTTCTGGCTTCTCATTCTCTCACTGCATCCTTCCTACATCTATCTTGTTTGCCCCAATCATTCACATCTCCTATCACTTGAGCCACATGGCACTATTCCTCATATCCCCACATTGGCTTACAGACTCCCAAATTCAGCATAAACTCCCAGTTTTTACCTGTAAAAAAACAAAACCATGTGGTCTTGACAATTTTTACATCTTAGAATTCATATTCTGGTTCCTCTCCACCCATGACCTTTACTGCTCCAGGCCAATCTTTCTCAACTGTCTGAAGCACTTTTGCTTCCTTAAATTACTTTAAACTTCTTCATCCCTTATCAAAACCACAAAATTGCACCTATCTCTCTCTCTCTGATAGTATACATTATTCTGGAAGGGAGTTCCAGGCAGTTGTGATTTATAAATCAAGACTCTGTAGTAACAGATGTCCTATGCAAGTATAACATTATATAGTATTATTCTAGACATTTTTTTAGAGTCAGATATATGTCAGTGTAAAGCTAACAAGGTACAGTGGTACAACAATGGGAGACCAGGGTTCAAATTCCTACTCAGCCATGGAAATCCCCTGGGTGGCCTTGGGTAAGTCACACTCTCACAGCCTCAGAAGAAGGCAAGGGCAAACCCCCTCTGAAGAAATCTTGTGAAGAAAACTCTATGATAGGCTTGCCTTATGGTTACCATACATTAGAAATGACTTGAAGGCACACATCAACAACACATATGTCAGTTTAGAGTCCAGACTGACATCTTTTTTATATTGCTGTTGAGTGTTTTCGCATGTCTCGACTGTGGGGTGCAATTTTAGTTTGCCAGAGTGTTAACCCTTTTAAAGGTAAGCTAAAATTAGCAGGTATGAAAGTTAAGCTTGTTAGAGTTCAGCTTCTGTCAGCAGAACAACAAAAGCATAGGCCAGACTATTTATTCTAAACCCGCCTTCCTAAAAATAAGGACTAACTCAAAGAATGACAAACATGTAGTTTGTGGTTTTAAAATAAACAATAATAACTTTAATAAATATTTACACAACAAGCTAAAACCTAATCTAACTGGAGTTTATAAAGCAGGAAGAGAGACGTTAACCTCCCTCAGAGAGGTACTGTTACAGACAGCTGACTGACTGCTTACTGAATGCTTACTGGCAGTTTGGAATGTTCAGAGAGTCCGTTAAACTGCCTCTTATGATTGACAGTTCAAATGAGAGAGGGATGAAGTCCTGCCTAACTAAAGAGGGACAGGAGAATACAAAACATATTTTTCCAACAACTCTATACATACTCATTATGCTATAAAATGTCAGCACTCCAGATAATTGCTCTCAATGGCCTGAGATAAATGATTAGCTTATATCAAGAGGTGTGGCAAGAGTTTTTAATCTGATGATATTATTCTCCCCAATGGGCTCTTTCTTGCTACACAGTTTTAGCTGTATGATTCCACTTTAACTGTGCTGGCAATATTCTGTGGAATCCTAGGATTTGCAGTTCAATGAGGGGCATTTAGAATTTTCAGTCAGAGACCACTATGATCTCATCAAACTACAACCCCCAGAATTCCTTAGATTGCAGCCAGGGTAGTTAAATTATAGTACCTCTATAACTGTATAGTGTGAAAGAGCCCAGTGATGGCTGGTGGCTTCCGTTTCAGCAGAGCGGTAAATTTACTTCACTGTTCAAGGTGCTGAACCCTCTCCCCTAAACAGGTTCAGCACCTTGGACAGCTAGTTCAGATTAAACGCCAGAAGAAATTGACATAGCAGCTGCTAGCTGGTACTAAGTTCACAAATACTTGCCCTTAAGCCCTTCAGGAAGAATTATATAGGTTGGATAGTAATTCAAGATTTTGAAAACTTTGATAGTATCTATAGTCTCTTAAATAAAGAGCAATCTAGTAACCTAGAAAATATTTAAACTTGTGATATTTGCTCACTTGTACAATGTCATTCTTCATCCATGAAGATCATTACCAGAAATGTCATCCTCCTTTCAGCTGATTGACTGCATGTCATCTTCTCTTCTAGCTGGAGGCATTCTGTCCTACTTTTTTCAAACTATGCTTTCTTTCTCCTAGCTGGGAGGTTGGAGGTGATACATTTAAGGCAGTGGACACAGGCCCCATGTTCCTTGAAACCAACCCTGTCACATGCAACTTTCCCACACTTTTCTGAAATTGAGCAAGCATGTATATTATCTTGCAAGAGATATGTTGCATCCATAGAGCCATATTTTCAGGACAGTTCTAAAACAAGGGATAATGTTGCCTACTGGACTGGACTGTGGTGACTGATGATGATGATTCAGTGCAATTGAAAGAGGACTCTCATTTTCTTTGGGCCGACAATTTATAGTGTACATCTGCACATTTACCATGACCAAAAATTGGGAAATTTCTTGTTCTGGACTACAGTTCCCAGAATCACCAGCCAGCATGACTCCCCACCCCACCCCACAGCTCTGAGCAGCTAGAATGGAGACAGAAAACCTATGAGCTATAGGTTGCATAACAGGCTGGAGAAATTTGATGTGGATTATTCTAGCCCTTCTTAGAATCTTGAACATGAAAAATAAACCATGTCCCATTTGGAAGTCTGCCACTGTTTTGGATGAATGTTCAGTTCCTTCCTGGAGGTTCACTCTAACTTTTCTGTGGGGTGGAAATAATTAATGGACACTTATTCTAACAGATTTCTGATTCTAAGGTTACACTCTGCCCCATGACCAAATCTCGATCTTTCTATTCTCCTCTCCCCCACTCAGAGTAGGTGAATACTTGGTCATCTTTCCTAGAATTTCTATCCCCATTCATCTCTGATGCTTCATGCTTTGAAGTGGAAGACTGAGGATATATCATGCAAAGCCAATCTCTGTGTTTAGAACAGGAGGAAGAAAGTGCAGTCACCCATATTTTAAATTTCAAGCATGAAGTACTGGCCACTGCACAGCAAAATTGATACTGCAGATCAAGGTTCTGAAAAGGCAACCACAAGTATCAACGGCCCTGACTGCCTGCACCCAAAAAGAGGTGGAGAAAGCTTCCTGCACTCCTGCCACTGTTTGCCATATATATCTGGTTAGCTGTGTTTTACCCCAATTTGGGCCCATTTACTCATATTTACTCATTTACTCAGTCTGTTTCTGTAAGCAGTTGTTTTGGCTCACCTGGCAGCCCTTCCGACTCTGCTCCAGTGACATCACAAGGCCTGCCCCCAGATGCAGACTTTGGCCATGAAATCTTAAGAGAAAGGAATGCTTGCTCACCTGGCAACCCTAAGCGGGTATAGATCCACCAGATGAAAACAAGTAGCCAAGCAACATCAGAGTGTCTTCAAGATGAGAAAAGTTTTTAATGAGGAAGAATATACAAGTTAGGAGAGGCTGCAAGGAATTGCTTTGCCTGAACTTACTGAAAAGGGCATGATCCCATCCCTTAAATGTGCAGTTGGCCAATCATCAGCAGCCATCCCAAAGTGCTGCCACTTTCTGTGACTCACTTCTTTTGTATGATCTGTGTTTTGGAAATCACTCCACCTTCACACTCATGTCTGTAATATAGAATTTAATCTGTAGGATCAGGAAAGGAGTGGACATTGGGACCTTTCATTCACACACTGGTTCTGGTGCACAGAGATGTTGGTTCTGTAGACTTACAGATCTGCAGGAAGGTGAGCAGTCCACATAATCAGCACCCACAAAAGGCTGATACTGGCAGCACTGCCTGCACATATTGTTGTATGAATGTGCACTTATTCGCCAGAGTTCATTACTAGAAAGCCAGAGGGATGTGGCACTTTGTGATAAATAAGTGGGTTTTGGGTTGCAGTTTGGGCACTTGGTCTCTAAAAGTTTCGCCATCACCTATGTGTTGTGTTGACTCACCATTCAATTATTAAGCTATTCAAGTTGGGACTAATCAGTAGGATGCTAGTCACACTTCTTAGTATTTATGTTTATCCCCTTCATATTTTAAACATTAGAAAATCATCAGAGTTATTTTTCCCTTCTTTCTGTTCATGATAATTTGGGGAAAATACACCTATTTATTTCTGTGTCTGTAGGAAAGGATTTCTGTTGCAGAATCTCAAGCTAGAGGAAAATGTGCAGTTGGCCAATATAACTTTCTCCATGTATAGGAGGAATGCATGGGGTAGTGGTAGTGCAGAACCATATGGACTAGCTTCACCAACTGCTGGAACCACATTTCCCCTCTCTTGACCAAGGCCTGATGGATGATCATCAGACTGCATTCTATGTGCATAACATTTTCTGTATCTTCTATGTATTCTCTATTGGTTACATTCACTACTTGTGAATGGGAGGAGAGTCACATGTCCAGTTATGCTTTCTGTATACTGTATTTCATACTAGTGAGAAAAGATCTCCTACTCTGGACACCATGGCCCAGTTAGTCTATGTGTTCCTGACAATATTGAGAAACAGCTGAGGAGCACAACACAAGACTTAAGAGGTCAGTTAGAAAAGGATAATATTTCAAGGACCTCTTGACTCCTCTTTTCTGGAATGAATATACAAAAGAGGCAGGAGGTGAAGGAGAACTGAGGCAGAAGAAAAACAAGGATACTGTGGATCTCATTATACCTTGCTTTGAAAGGCAAGCTGAACTTTGCACTCACCCACAGTGAAATCGAGTTTTTCCTTGATTTCACTTGTACTATATGTATAGCCAAGTACTTGGTATCCAAAAATTCTTTTTACTCTAGACCAAAAAGATAACATTTTGTATTCAGTATTTGTGTGTGTGTGTGTGTGTGTGTGTGTGCTAATAAGTGTAATATACAGGAACAAATAAAAAGGTTGGCTTAGATCAGGGGTAGGCAACCTTTCCCCTTTAAGGGCCAAGGGACTTCAGGTCCCAGAATCCCAGGAGCTATTGGCCAACATGGGACTATTGGCCAACATGGCTGAGGCTTCTGGGAGCTGAAGTCCCTCGGCCCTTAAAGGGGAAAGGTTGCCTACCCTTGGCTTAGATCCTGCATCAGGAATGGCTATGTTTACCATGCTGAGACACATCTCCCCCTACAAATCAGTCTTCTAAGCCACACAGACCCCTCCTATATGGACATTTATGTGTCATTGGAGAGTGAGGGATCAGTGGGGTTGCATCCAGCTATTTCCCTTTAGCTTGAGATTCTGCAACAGAAATCCAAGACTCCTCAGGATGTATCTGTGGATGATGTCTTTGACGTGTGTCCAGCTACAGGAAAATAGCTGGACATCTCCCTGATGGCCTCCCTGCTCTCTGACAACATAGAAATGGTCATGTTGGTGGGGTGGTGCTTACAAGATGGGCTTGGGGTATTTTTGGTCATTGCATGGTCAGAATGGTGACCTCTGCAGTGGCCAAAAATGTGAATTGTGTTGACATATCACTGATTTACACCATTGTAATTCATCAATAGGATGCCAGCTGTCATGTCATGAGTCTGATTATCCTTTATGGTGTTTTGTACTCAGGTACAATAAATACCTGCATACAAAACACTGTGTAGTGTCATCACAGCTTGGAAAAGCTCTAGTCATGCTGCCTAGGTGCCTTGAAGGTCCAGTCCAAAAAAAGTAACATCTGGAATCATATTGGGCTGTTATAAATGCATAAACTAGAGTTATGCACTTGTAACTGTTTTGTATGCAGAATATGTACATAGCCCATAGTTGGATAGACAGAGACCGTGAAAGCCTCCCAATCCCCATTTACCAGGCAGCAGCTGCTGTAATTGACAATTTCTTGTTATTCAGGAAGCAGCTTTCTGACAGTCCCACCCACACCCCTTGTCCAAGCAATCTCCAGTCCATGAGGGAATTGTGCCAAGGCTCCTACTTTCACCTGTAATACTGAAGATCACTTGGGAGGGAACAGGAACATCAGTCAGCTGCTTCTCAATTAACAAGCAGCTGACAAGTGACTGCTGCCTAGTAAGTGGGGACTGGGATGATTGAGATTAACTACATAGCACCACAGCTATGGTGCTTCCACATTTCTAACTCCCCAACAAGATTCCAGTTAAGATGGAGAAAAAGAAACATTCCTGCCTCGTTCTCACACTGACCTATTTAGATAAGACACAGGAGTGGAACACGGGCCCAATCTACACTCCAGGGTGATTCTCCAGAGTAAAAAGAGTCCCCTTTTACTCCAGATGAGGTCAGATAAACCAGATAATCTCCTCTGTGTGCGGACAGCATGCTGATGTGGTGATGGAGGGAGGAGTGTTGGTGGGCAGGTGAACCACTGAGCTCTTCCGACCAGGAACATCCATCTCACAGCACTTGCATTTTCAGGTTCACACAGTTCCTCCAGTGACAATCCTTTTGCAGACATGCATATTGATCACACATGTGCATATTAGCACAACAATACCACCAGTACAGTGCACCAACACAAACTGATCACACAAGTGAACATTGATACAACAATATGTGCAGATAGTGCTGCTAGTATCAGCCTGTCTGCACTTTTCCAAGCTCTGTGTCAGTTAAGAAATGGTCATGTTACTTAAGATCTGTTTTCTTCTTTAGATTCATATGAGTGACTTCTCTGAAACAGAAGAAAGTCCTGTCCCCCCCGCCAAGGTCTGGGAATATTTTTAAAGTTGTCATTCATAATTCATGCAGGCCAAACATTTTCTTTTTGAGATATAATATTTCTTAGCTCTGTGTTGACCTGATATTATACTGATACAGTTCACATGAGAATAATAATACATGCAAAAACAAACAATAAATGCCAGCAAAGACTTTGGATTCCTGTTTGCTTCTAGAAAAAAAATGTCCAGTTTCACTTTAGGCTTTGCACAGGCAGGAAAAAAAATAAAACAGAGAGCATTAATTCAGAGAACACATTGTCAAACATTAATATGAAAAACAGAGGAGAAAGGAGTCAGACAAGTATAGAGCTGAAGAAACAACAACAAGATTTAGAGATGTGATTTGCAGCATTTATCAGGTACTTTGTTTTTGCATCAGCTATCTTACTGTTTCACATCTCACCACAAGCAGTAAACATGGTCAATGAGTGCAGCACAAGTACAAAGGCTTTTTAAAGGGGATGAGATACTGTGTTGTTAATGCATACCTTCCAACATTTCACAGATGAAAACCAGGACACATGTAGCCAAGCAACATCAGTGTGTGGACTAGACAGCAAAAGTAAAAATGAAGAATAAACAAGATAGGAAAGCTTTGGCCTGAGCCTACTGAGAAGGACAAGATTCTTCTCCCTATTTTCCTCTTCCCTCTGCTGAGTTAATTGGGTGCAGGCTACTTTGGCACTTCGAACTCTGTCTGCAACAACTGAAGTAAGCTAAGGACAAAAAAGAAAAATAGGAGGAGGAGAGAGAAACTGGGACATTTTTAAAACAGCTGAAGAGAGTTGGGCAACAGCAGATAGTCAGGACTGTCCCTACCAAACAGGGACAGTTAGAGGGTATGTTCATATCTTTCCTAATGTCTTTGGAGTCCTGAAAGTGGTTGTCTTTACAAATTACATGCTTTCTGGCTGAATTTCCTCCAGTGTCCTCTTGACAGGTATAGCTTTTTGTGAACCAAGAGCATTGTTCATATTACTAGGGCCAAAGGAACTGTTATTGTTGTGTGCCTTCAAGTCATTGCCTACTCATGGTGACCATGCAAACTTATTACATGGTTTTCTTAGCAAGATTTGTTTAGAGGGGATTTGCTTTTGCCTTCCTCTGAGGGTGAGAGAATGTGACTTGCCCAAGGTAACCCAGTAGATTTCTGTGGCCAAGCAGGGATTCAAACCCTGGTCTCCAGACTCATAGTTCAATGCTCAAATCACTAAAATATGCTGACTCAGTGAGTAAAGGAAGCAAGAATATTAGTATTAAATCCTTATTGTCACTGCCGGATTTTCAACAACCCTCAGCCCCCAAATCCTACAATGGGACTGAATAACATAAATTTCTGGCCAAAGAGTTGTGCATTGCTATGGAATCCTCACATTGAGTGACCAAAAATGCAACTGACTACACAACTGAATGTGTGTGCGCGAGCATGCACAATGACACCATATATACAATTCTGCTTCTGTGAATTTAAGTGAAGCAGACATTGCACATTGGACAAAAATGTCCAGCCACTTCCATAGGAGAACTTATGCATGCATAAAGCACCAACAGAATATATTTTCATCTTAAATCTGTTAAAACTTGAGAACCTTGTTTTTCTTTCTCTTTTCCCTTTGCTCCTCAAATTTTTGTTTAATTTTGGCCGCTGCCATACTGCAGAATTAATGCACATTCACAGTGCTTTAACTGTCATGGCTCCATCCTATGGAATCCTGGGATTTCTTGTGGCACTAGAGTTCTCTGACTGAGAAGGCTAAATATCTCACAAAACTACAAATCCAAAAATTCTATACTATAGCATTGAGCCATGGTGGTTAATGCAGTGTCAAGCGGCATTAATTCTTAAATGTAGATGCAGCCTATGCTTTCCACCTGCACCAAAGCAACTTGAATCCATCTGGTCTCTGGGATAAATCTCTGCCATTTGTTCAATCATGGAAGCCAGAACACATTCTTACTGACTATCAAATGTCATGTGCTTAGTGTCTGCTAATGAAGCTGGCACAGTGATGGACAGCACCAATGTCAAATAATGTTTTTGTATTTCTAATGCTTCCCAGATATTGGACTCAATGGTTGGTACCCTAAAATACATTTTATTATATTGTACAAAATTGTATGAAGTTCTACATCTTCTGGATTTGGGTAAGTGAACTGAAATCACTTTATCTTTTAATTATTTTTTCTTGACTGCTGTACTTAAACAAGGGAGCCCCTTGGCCATACAGTTTAGATTCTCCTCAATTAGCCTGACACCATAGAACAGGGGTGGGAAAGATGAAGCTCTCCAGAAGTTGGAATGTATCTCCCCACATTTCTTATCATTGGATATTCTGTCCATGACTGTTTGGACATGCAGCCTAATAATATTTGGAGGTTTGAATGACTTCTACTTCTACCATAGAATGTGCTGGCCACTTGTGTGTTGTGTGCCTTCATGCCATTTCTGACTTTTGGTGACCCTAAGGTAAACTTATGATGGGTTTTCTTAGCAGATTTCTTCAAAGGAGGTTTGCCATTGCCTTACCCTGAAGCTGAGCCTAAACTGCATATGCTCAACTGGCGTTTTAAGCTTTTGTAAGAGCCAGTGTGGTGTAATGGTCTGAATGTTGGACTACCAGGGTTTGAATCCCTGCTCAGCCATGGAAACCCACTGTGTGATCTTGGGTAAGTCACAGTCTTTCAGCCTCAGAGGAAGGAAAGGGCACCCCCCCCAAACAAATCTTGCAAAAAAAAAAAAAAGCTCAGTGATAAATTTGCCTAAGAGTCACCATAAGTTGGAATTACTTGAAGTCACACAGCATCAGCATATAAAAATGGGTACGTGTCTATACTAAGGAATTAAATCAAATTTAATCCTCAAATCCCTTGAAATGACTTGAAGGCACACAGCAACAAAAACAACAAAATGTGGGGACGAAGGGAAAATTCCATTTGAGGGCCTCACATTATGCCCCCCTCCCTTGCAGCTATACTTCTATGGCAGCCTATTGGTAAAGAAAGATACTTTCATCAAAAAAGGAAAGGGTCTACTGACATGGAAAGTCACTCTCTCCCAGGATTCATAAATGATCTTGGTCTGGTCACAGTATTGTTGCAAAGAGAAAATGGTAGAGAGGATAACTATGCACACTGGCTTGAATATCCAAATGTAAATAGTTAAATAATAACAAAGAAAACAACTAGAGAACAATGGGGGGACTATTAAAGAAATTACTGTGGATGTGTGCAAGCAAATCGGCAGGTTTGAGGGTGATACAAGCCTGAGCTCTTACTTGAAGCCAAAATGACCAAACTGAGGTTTTCATATTCTTGAAATACAATGAGACAATCTGACCCATTGGAAAAGATGATGATATTTGATAAAGTAGTATGCAGCAGGATGCGAGGGTGACAAAGTGGAAAAGCAGACTGGGCCCTGTCATTCTTTTAGTAATAACTCGGGCTGAGGAATGTGCCTCATTGCAAGTGGTCAAATGTTGCTTAACCTCAGGGCAGGGATGGAGATGGACAGTAACAACATCATACATACAGACAGGCAAGCATTGATGACCATGACCAAAATTATTTGAAGCCAATGTGGGCAGTGTGATGGGCGTAGATTTGCTCCTGGGACACTGTTGTCCATTGCTTTGGTGCTTGAGCTCTGGATTGGTCCTTTGGACCCTAATTCAGCACTGGCAGAGGTCTTGTTCTCTCAGAACCGCTGAGGGTGGCAAAATCCAAACTAGCTTCACTTCTCCCACTGTGGCAGATTCACTGGCTGCCCCTGACTGTAAGTTTGGGATGTGAAAGTTTTCTCAGTGATGGTATCATTTTCTCTTTGGCTGCCTAATAGCCAGGCATTTCTTCCCAAGACTTGAGGATTAATCAGTCACTCTGACATTGGATTAGCACAAGGCAAAGCCACACATGCCTATGCACTTGAGACATACACTTGCTTTGGTGACAAAGCTGCATTTGTTTGGCTAGGTGACAGAGTTGTAGCTGTTTCCATGACAGCTATCCAAAGTGACTAGGGGAAAGCAGCCACCAAGTCAGGACTCTTGGTTATGCATTCATTTGAAAGAACAAAACCCACTCTCAAAAGGGAATTTCTCTCTTAGGCCTCGTGGAAAGCTTTAGTCAATAAACTCCCTATTGCTAATTCAATACTTCTGAAGCGGTTCTGTGAATAGGACAGGGTGAGAAATGGAATTCCGGCATCACTTATTTCAGAGCATTGAGAAAGAATCTGTCAAGCTAACCACCAGATGTCATCAAAAGCATAAGTCTGTAAGGGAGCAGCCAGCTCAGGCAGTCTCTTGGCCTTTGACAGCTTTGAATGAATCACAACATATTGTTCTGAAAAGCTAAAATGAATGGGAGACAAATTGAAGTTTTACAACCTCAGCACCAAAACAAAACAGATGCTAACTCTGTGTTTGTGTTCTTTGGCTATAGGCCAAGCTATAAGCAGTTTTTGCTGGTCTCCCTCCATATATATCCCCATTCCCCATAAGCAATGTGATGCCAGTGGAGAAATGGTTGCACTTTGCTATAGCACTCCTGATAAGGCAAAAGCAGAATTACACACACTGAAAATTTGGCACATTGATACCATTGCCTGCCATGAACTGTCCAAATTTTTTATGATACTGGCTGGCTCCTCTACAGGTATGGAGTGGTGTAATGGTATATTCTGAAGTGCTGGCACTCATCATGACAGTTCCTCTGGCTACACCTCCAAGAAGAGTCCAAAAATGCAGGAAGCTGTGTTAATCTCTCTCTGTGTGTAACATACAGCTCACAACAATCACTTTCTGCTGGGAAATCTATTTACTGCTGTTGTGCGTGTGTTTGTGTATGAGGGACAGATTCTGAGGGCTACTGCAAAGGTCATACAGATGGCACATGACACCATTGCCCTGATAAGTGAAAAATTCTGACACTTCAGCCCCCAAAGCCCTGGTGCTCCTAGATCACTGCACTGATGCTAAGCAATGTTTGACATTTGCAAGTAGGGTGTGCATTCTTCAGGCTGAGACATTGCTAAAGGAATTGAAGAACCCACTTTGCTCTTCCATTTAGTGTCAATGTCAAGGAGAGAGAGAGCTGACATCTGGTCTAACAAATTGTTTAACCTCTTTTCCCCCGTAAATGAGGTGATTTGGGTCTGAAACTTATTGGCAATTCCAACTAGAGTAGACCATCTGAATCTATGGGATTTACATAAATGTTGAGTAAGTATTCAACAATTGGCTTAGTGGGGGTATTAACTCAAACTACTAATAGAATTCAGGTTTTGGTTTTTCCAGTGATCTGCCTGCATACACAGCTTCCTGTTTCATTACTTTTTCCTCTCCCAACTTTGTCTTTTAACAGGTATGTTCTTTTTGTTCTTGAAAGAGAATTACTACGGAGGGGTAAAGTGAGTCACAGAGAGATGTTTTTCTCTCTGCCAGGGCACATTTCCTTAAGACAAATTAAAGCTGCCTGTGTGATTAGTCTTGCATTCCACTGTTTCTTGAGGGAGAAAGATCCTGGCACCTGGTTCTAGAAGATAAATGTCTTACAAAGAATGCAATATCTTCCTTGTACTTAATTTCTAAAGGGAAGCACTAGGGCTAAAAGGAGATAGAAAGTCACACCCTCTGACATGGTAACTATACCAGTACTGCTTTTCCTTATCAAAATCCCCTCCCAGATGCTATTTGCTTCCTGAAAGAAACCATCTAAGGGCTCATTCCCACTTACATTTAAACTGGTTTGAGATTTGCCTTCATTCCATGTCGGTGAATCGATTCCAAAAGGTCCATCGTTCCTACTATGAAAGCGATTTTTTTCATTATTGTCTTGTAATAACTTCTTTTTTGGCACAATTGTCATTCCCACTAGTTGTCATTCCCACTAGATGACCATCAAGAGCAAAAATACTGAACTACAGGGTGATCTTTCTGGCAAAAATCAGTCCTGATATCTTTCAACTTTATAATAGTTGTTCAGTCAGAGACAACAAGTTCCAAGTGGTAGTGCTGTCTGTAGATGTATCTATACTATACAGTTATATCAGATTAATATCAGTTTCATTCCCATGGCTCCATCCTAGAGAATCCTATGAGTTTCAGACTGGTGAGGTACTCAGGTTATAAAAGTAACTAAGGAGAAAGGGATCTGAGGATAAAATTTAGTTTAATTCCATAGTGTAGACAGGTACTTATTTTATATGTTGTTTCTGCTGTATGCCTTCAAGTCATTTCCAGTTTATGATGACTCTAAGGCAGGGGTAGGCAACCTTTTTGAGCCAGGGTCCGGGTTGCTGTCCCTCAGACAATTGGGGGGCTGAAGCACCCTAAATAAATAAATATTTTTTTTAAAAAAATTAAAAAATATGCATGCACACTCTCTCAGCCCCAGAAAAGCCATGGCAAAATCCCTGTGGAGATTTTGCCAAGAAAACCCCAAGAACAAGTAATAACAACAATAATCAATATCATTATGGTGGGCGGCGGCAGCAGCGGGGGGCAGCGGCAGCGGCAGGACCGACCTGGGGCCGGTCCAAAGGCCTCGGGGGGGGGCGCATCTGGCCCCTGGGCCTTAGGTTCCCTACCCCTGCTCTAAGGTGTTCCTAACATAGGGGTTTCTGGGGCTGAGAGTGTGTGATTCACCCAAGGTCATCCAGAGATTTGAACCCTGATCTCCAGAATCGTAGTCCAACACTCAATTGTAGTGAGGTATATAAAAATCCTCATAATAGAATATTGTAGAGAGGTATGTAAAAACACATATTTTTATATACCATACTACAAATCCTAGGATTCCTTAGGATATAGCAATGGTAGCTAAAGTGGTATGAAATTGATATAAATGTGTTGTATAGATATATGCCAACACAATCTGATAAACTTCACACAGATACAAAAATCTCCACCAATACTAAACATACTGGTCAGAAGCAAGGAAAATATACACCAATGTTTGCATTTGCTTCACTGCTGAGTAACTTCTTTTGTATGTATCTGATAGAGAGGAGTTCATAGTACATTTGGGTAAAAAAAAAATTGGCCTTCCATTTTTTTGGTGACCCCAGTTAGGAATCAGACATGCTAAAATTCCAAAGGCTAGCCAGACAACCTCCAAGATTAATTAAAGCAGACTCCATCTGCCTAACCGAGCTACGTGTCAGTATCCCTCACTAAAGCAGCTCCTGAATATATACTGTGATAAGGGACAGAACCTTGCACAGATTTATTTACACCAAAAGATCCAAGGTCAGCTTCAAATAATTTTTCTCACAATGAGTTGCACATTGGATGAAGGTGAAGGGGGAGTCTGGTCAAGAAGAAAGATGATAATTGCTTGGTCTGTAAATCCTTTTCTGGCTTATAGTAAATATGGATCCTCTTCTTTACTCCCCTAAATTCATATCAAATCATTGAGCAGAGTGGTTTGAATGCTGGACTAGGACTCTGGGTGCATCTATACTGTAGAAATATTGCAGTGCGACATTACTTTAACTGCCATGGCATCATCGTACAGAATCCCGGGATTTGTTGTTTTGTGAGGCACCAGCACTCTTTGGCAGAGAAAGTGAAAGACCTTGTAAAACTACAAACCCCAGGATTCCATGGGATGGAGTTACAGCACTCAAAGTGGTGTCAAATTGCACTATTTCTACAATGTAGATGCTCCCTCTGAGTGACCAGGGTTCAAATATGTGCTCAGTCATGGAGATGCCCTGAGCAGGCAAGTCATGCTTTCTCTCAGCCTCAGAGGAAGGCAATGGCAAATCTCCCTTGAATAAATCTTGCATATAAGTAAGCCTGAAGGCACATAAACAACAACAAACACAACATTCATATCAAAGTATGATGAAGGAAACAAGTGTGTACCTACCACCCATGTAGTAAACAGCTAAGAACATAATAATATATTTTATAGATTTTATGTAATCAATAAGGCACGACAACAGAAACAGAAAAGAAAATATGTAGGAGACTATATCAGAGACCATACAAACAGCATAAGTGATGCCAGTGCTTGCAGATGAAGATTTTAATGTGCTTTCACCTTGAAGAAATTGAGAACACATCAACACAGGATGTTAAGCTGATCCTCAAAGATTGGAATGCAAAGGTTGGACGCAAAGAAGAATCAAAAACAGTAGGCAGATTTAGACCAGGCAAAAGAAATGAAGCAGGTGAGCATCTGATAGATTTTTGTGAAGCCAACAACATATTCATTGCAAACACATTTTTCATACAATCAGATAAATGGTTATACACATGGACATCACCAGATGGCCAACACAAAAACCAAATAGATTACATAATTGGAAGTAAAAGATGGCAAAGCTCCATATTGGTGGCCAAGATTAGACCAGGTGCTGATTGTGACACAGGTCACAAACTACTTATATCAAAAATAAAAGTAAAATTCAAGAAGAGAACAAAACCAGTCATCAAACCAAAATTTTATTTAAATAACATTTTCACAGAATTCATTGATAATATAAAGAATAGATCTGCAGTACTAAGTATAATAGATCATGAACCGAAAGAACTTTGGTCTAAAGCCAGGGACATAATAAAAAAGGAATGTGCAAAGACATTTCCAATAGTCAAAAGGAAAGTGAAGAAACCATGGATGACAGATAAAATACTACAAGCAATAAAGGAAAGAAGAGAAACAAAACAAAAAGGAGATAGGAATAAACTAAGAATCATGAATGCAACAGTACAACGGCTAGTGCACAAAGATAAGGAAAATTACTACAACGACCAATGCAGAGAAATAGAAGACAACAAAAAAAAAGGGAAGAACGGGAGATCTATTTCACAAGATTCAATAAATCAAAGGAAAGTTCAAACCAAGGACTGAGATGTTCTATGACAATAAAAATAATATAATTCTAGACCAGGAAGGAATAAAAAAGACATTGGATACAATACACAGAAGAGTTATATAAAAGAGATGACAACATGAAGGACACATGGAATGAAGAGCCATATGAAGATGACCCCGAAATTTTAAAAAATGAGGTGCAATAAAAAGAAATGGCAAAAAACAACACACAAGTCTCCAGAAACAGATGATATTCCAGTAGAACTACTGCAATCCACATTGACAGAGTCAACTCTATTGCTAACCAACATATGTCAACAGATACGATGGCCAACAGATTGAACAAAATGATGGCCAACAGATTGAAAAAGATAAATATACATTCCCATCTACAAAAAGAAGACACAAGAGACTGCAGCAACTATAGAACCATAGCAATAATCTCCTATGCAAGCAAAATTATGCTCAAAATACTGCAACATAGACTCCAGCTACACATGGAGAGAAAAATCCCAGAGGTTCAAGCAGGATTCAGGAAAGGAAGAGGTACTTGGGGTCACATTGCAAATATACAATGGCTAATGGAGTACAGCAAGGAGTTCCAAAAGAAAATCAGCATGTGCTTTATAGACTATAGCAAAGCCTTTGACTGCATAGATCATGAAAGGCTATGGAACACCCTTAAAGACATGGGAGTGCTACACATCTGATAGTCCTGATGAGGAATCTGTACTCTGGACAAGAGGCTACTGTCAGAACAGAACATGGAGAAATAGAATAGTTCCCAATTGGTAAAGGCTGCTTCTTTTCACCCTATCTGTTCAACTTGTATGCAGAACATATTATAAGAAAAGCAGACTTGGACATGGAAGAGGGAGGAGTGAAAATAGGAGGAAGAAATATCAACAATCTGAGATATGCTGACAACACCGTAATACCAGCAGAGAACCTCACAAACCTGGAACATCTACTAAGGAAGATCAAAGAAGAAAGTGCAAAAGCAGGATTACTGTTGAACATAAAGAAAATAAAAATAATGACTGCAGAGAACTTACACACATTCAAATAAAACAATGAGGAAACAGAAATAGTAAAAGAATTATCATATCTGGGATCAAACAGTGATCAGAATGGGAACTGCAGCGAGGAAATCAGAAGAAGATTAAGAATGGGGAGGGTGGCTATGAAAGAACTAGAAAAGATCCTAAAATGCAAAGATATACAACTCAGCACAAAAGTCAGAATCATACAAGCCATCATATTCCCTATTACCATATATGGATGTGAGAGCTAGACAATCAAGAAAGAAGATAGGAGGAAAATCAACTCATTTAGGATGTGGTGCTGGAGAAGAGTACTAAGGATTCCATGGACAGCCAAAAGAACAAACAAATGGGTCCTAGAACAGATCAAGCCAAACATATCCCTGGAAGCCAAGATGACAAAACTTAGACTGTCATACTTTGGCCACATCATGAGAAGGCATGAATCATTGGAAAAAAACCCCAATAATGTTGGGAAAGGTAGAAGGAAGCAGAAAGAGAGGAAGGCCATATGCTAGATGGATGAGAGACCAGGAATATGAGTTTGCAGGAGCTGGGCAGAGCAGTAGGGGGGGTGGGGGTGCTGGAGATGTCTCATCAGCAGGGTTGTCATGGGTTGAGATTGACAACACCTTGCCTTCTTCACAGAGTTTTACAGGGAGTCCTGATGACACCATAAGTCACTTGTAATCTACTCATGTTGTTGTATCATTAAATCTGTTAATGTGTGTATGTGGGGGGACCAGAATAACAGTCAAATGACTTTGCAGGTGTGGAGGGGGGGGCTTCAATTGTGACATAGTGGGAGGAATTGTCACTGGGGAAGATGGTAAAAATGTTGGGGATGCCTTCCTTTCTCTATCACATTTCCAGTTTCAGAGCTGGATCACTGCAGATCCAACCCAAAATTACATTTAGTGCACCTAACAAGCAGCAAAACCAAACCAGCTCATTTTCTGTTCTGTTGTGAAACTGATTAGATTGGGCTGTCTGATTAGCTCTGGTTGTAAAATTACTAGGCAAGAGATCACACATTCTCAGGTGAAATTTATGGGACCTACAGCCTAGTCATCATCATGTTTACCTGGAAATAAGCTTCTGTGCAATCCTAAGGGATATGGGACTTATCTGGTCTAAGATTAATTAATTCCAGACAAGCACATTGAGGGCTATGTGCCCTACAGAGAATGGCACCATGGCTCATTGTGAACAGGAACAACCTACTGCTGACTAGGGATCTAAAGATTAAGGGTTTTTTATGGTTTTTTTTTTTTTTTTTTTTTTACAAAAACCCCAAACATTTTTACACAGGAAGGTGCTTTTGTGCAGCCCCCATGCTATCTGTACATCAAAACCACATGTTTTTCAGTGCAGAATAATTCCATGGAGATTTCACAAAGTCTAAAGAATTACAATGCTGCACTGTTCTTCCCAGTGAGGGTTTCTGAAAGATTGGCAAAAGATATTCTCCTGAGAAATGAATAATTAGAAATATTCTTTCCATCCTTCCAGTTAGATGCAGCTCTGCTTCCTTAATTTGTTATTTTTTAAAAAATATACTGTATTAGTACAAGGGAATTTATGAACATGCATAGGTTGTCCTTGAGGGCTGGTTTGTACAATGATATATTATGCTATGTCAGTATAGGTGGTTTTGGGGGAGGATATTAAATATATGCTGCAATGGCAATAATAATAATAATAATAATAATAATAATAATAATAATAATAATAATAATAAAAAATAGGGAGGGCAGTATTGTTAGAATGAAAAACAATATTTGAAAATTGGTCCATGGCTGCAGGAGTAGGCAACATGGAGACTGCTCTCCATTTGTCAGCTTTGCCACCAATGGAAATGTGAAACCAAAAAACTTGGCACCAGTATATATATTAAAAAAGCTTTTCTCCCTTCTTTGCTCTCCCTTTTCCTTCTGAAAAGGAAGGAGATATCCTGCTTTACTAGCTGTATTTTGGGGTTGGGGTTCCCAGGCACAGAGAGGCATAAAAATCCCTTGTAGTTGCTGCTGAGTTTTGAGCTGCAGTAAAAATCTTTATTATGGCTGCAAATATTCAATGATAGCCACCAAACTGTAGTTGAAGGACAGTTCAAGTAGATGGATGTGGTGCAGTGCAGGCCCCCAACACTAGGAAGTTGACTCCTATTTTATTAATGTGGGAATCAAATAGACTAAAAATAAACTAAGGAGATTATCGCATTAGCTTCTCTGCAAGGATAGACCCAAGATGTAACTGTCTTAAGGCAGATCTTATCGCATTCACCCATCACCCAGCAGTATGCAGCCCATACGCAACCCAGGTTTCTCTCACAGCTTTTTAAGAACGGGGTTTCCGTTCATTCCATATGGGCTGCATATTGCCCGGTGATGGGTGAATGTGATAAGATCTGCCTTAAGAAAGTTATGTCCCAGGTCTATCCTGGCAGTGAAGCTAATGTGTTAATCTCCTTGCTGGTTCAAATTAATTTTACCAGCTGAAACTTGGTTAAAATTAGTTGATTAATCTACCAATTAACCAATAAATAGCCTGTAGCACTTTCTGTATGATTTCTTTACTCTTTCCATGTATAACACAGAAATAAAAGCATTTCACTTGACTAACCTCCTAAAAGCAGAACTCATTTGCAATCAGGACATGGATAGTATGAATCAGCTAGATTTTATTACTATAAATTGTCAGGTGAGAAAACTAAATATGTAGTTCTGCTCTTTCAGGATAACACTCTGACAATAGTGCCTCTAAGGCAAGCTTTCTTTGATGTGAGAGAAAGCTATTTGGTTCACAATGATTACCAGAACAATTAGGAATTACTAATTCAATATAACAAACTCCAAAATTCACAGTGGATTTGATGTTATGTTAATTAAACATATGATATCTTTAAGATTTTTGTTGCTTTTTGTTGTTGCTTGCTTGCTTGTTTGTTTGTCTTTTACTTTTGCAATAAATCTCCAGTCAAATGAACACAAAGGATGGGTGTGCCTTCCTGAGGATTAGCTGCCACAAGAGTGTAATTGCAAGGACCAAGGAAATCTTAGTGAAAAGAGAGGGTCTGCAGCCCCTGAACCATTGAGGGAGAGACCTGGGTGTCAGTATGTATATTTACAGGTCACAGGCTAGGAGTTCATTTATTGACAATTTCACCTTTGTCCAAAGAGAGATTTCATTGCAGACTTGATTTCATCAGCTCAAGCCCTTGAACTGTGCTTTTGTCAACACCAATGGCTTGTAAATAGTTCCTTTTTGCTCATTAGAAGCCCTTTAAGGAATTTCTCCTTTTGAAAGGAAGACTTTTTGCTAAAACATCTGACATGTTTTAGAGATATGTGTATATAGAAGGATATCCATTTACATATATATAAACTAGAAATGTTTTAATAATATATGATACTGTCATGTAAAAATAAAATAATAAATGGCAGCTGAACATCAAAAAGATTTTAAACTCAGGCATGGAACTTTTTGGTATATACAAAATATGTATAGGAACATAGGAAGTTTAAACCTATACTGAGTCAGAGTCTTGGTCTATTTAGGCCAATCTTTCCATCTCCGGCTGTCAGTGGCACTCCAGGGTTCTCACATTGGTTTCTTTCTAGCCCTGGAGATCACTGATATTACCTCATGGTTTCCTATTTTCAAAATCAGTCAAGATCAGTGTATTCAGGATGGTATGATGATTCAGTCACAAGCACATAGCAGTTTAGTATATGTACTTGAAATCATTTCATGTTTGTGTTCATTTTCTCCCACTTTATAAAACTTTTCTGATGTACATTTGCTGGTCATGATTTTGTTATTTAGAAGATGAGTGATATGCACATTACCTTGTCAACATGTCAATGTACAGATATATAGACAGAGATAAAGATGATTGAAAATAATATATAATACTGTGCAAGGGGGATAACCTAGCATAGAATAGCTGTGCATGTATTTGGGCGTCTGAGTGTGTGTGTGTGTCCATCCATTTACATGCCTGCCTACCTGCTGAGGCCAAATGGACTCTAGTTCATGATATGCCATGGGACATGGATATAGACATAGATATATTATTGTACTTGTGCCGTAATATGCAGCTTAAATGCTTATATCATATGAATGTATTTGTCCAAATACTCTGTTTTATTTTTTACAACTGATCGAGGACCCAACTGGACATGATACCAAATGCATCTTTGCATCCTAACTTGTACATTTTTCAAAAATTCCATTGATGATGAGAGTAAGCAAGGCTGATGGTTATAAACATAACAGTAAAATGATATGAAGGGTGAATTTAACATTTCCGTGATGCAGTTCTGGAGCAAAATCCCTCTTCTGAAAATGGCATTTGTTTGCAGTGGGGATTTCCCATTGTCACCACTACAGTTTTTCTCCAGCCCCTCAAAATCAAACATGAACTTTATGAGCTCCTTTTTTTAAAGTGTTTTAAAGATCTAAGGCAGGGAAGTGTCCAGGGCTTATGCCAGGAAGGAAAAGGTTAAATTCCTCCTTCACACCTGCACTCTCTGATCCTATATTAGCCCTCCAGGTAACAGTTCTATTTTTTAAAAAGTTTAAAAATTAGACACAGTCATATTTAAAGCAACATGTAATTTAGCACTAACAGTGCTGTCCTTGAGGAATTTGAAAGGAGTAATATATTGTCATAATGAAAGAAAAATCATTTCAACAAGAAAAAGACTAGAAATTGATGTGCCATGTTTATTTTTACTTTTTTAAAAAGGAGAATTGGAGAGAGGTAACATAATGATTTGAATATAATGCATTCATACTCACAAAAAATTATATATGATTTGAAGAGAAACCAGAGTATACATTTCCTAATTATCCAAGTTCATTACATTACAAAGCTCTTTTCTGTTATGAATGTACACACTTCTGATTTTCAGATTTCTTCTCTTTTTCCATCCATGTCCACTCTATACCCAGTTTTGCTGATATTTTTCACCTTTCTTTAATGTGGTGAAATCCATCCCCTTTTTGCTTCTTTCTTCAAATATGCACATTTTGTGTCCACATTTTGCATTGTACACATTGCTTGAAGGCATTCCTCCCACTGACTGTAAGTTGTTTTGGAAAGATTTCGTAAATATTTGAAATATGCATATTCTCGTTTCTGCACTTTTCAAAGATGCACATTCCTCCCTGCCCCACCCCGCACCTGCCCTCATCCCTGTGTGCCTGCAGCCATCTCTCAATGTAAAGATTTGGGCATGCAAATTGTATCCAGTTTGTAGATTGTGTAAAAAGTGAGGACTAAGAGAAATCCTTCAAACCTTAGACTGAAATTGGATTCTTTACACATCACTAATCTTCACATATACATACCACTCCCTGCAAAAGGTTCAGTGTGGCTAACATTGCATATTTAGGATAGATTACTGAAATTCCAGTCATTCCAGATGCTGATCTGTCCCTTGTGGTTGCTCCATGCTGAAATTTCTGATGTTTTTCTGTCAATAAACCCAGTGTAGGAACAGCCTTGATGTCTGTGTCCTCAGAATCACAGAAAAACAGAATCATAGAGTTGGAAGGATCCCCATTGACCACTGAATACAACCCTGATGTTCATATGATCAACAATAATTCCAAGGTCCTTTACACATGTAGCCAAGTATCCTCTATCCAATATTGATGTATTTGGTTATTATGACCTAAATGTAGCCTTTTGTGGTCCAAATGTGTTGTTTTAATCTTTTCATACCAAACCAACAGCATTTTAATACTTCAGTGCCAACTACATTGTATGCAATCTCAGTTTCTGTGCAATGATGCTAAATTACATCTGCTTTATAGGAACTGCTTGCTTCTTGCAAGGCAAATGTTTGTGGCTTCCTGACCCAGATTTCCTCATTCTAGTCCTTTAAGACACAGTGGTAATGACAGAAGCATAATGACAAAAATCAATAATGGCAAAATTAAGAACAGAGATTTAAATCTTCACTAATTTTGTTTTCAAGGAAAGCAACAAGTAATTTTAGTAATTTTCTTCCTGCTCTGAGAACATCCTTGAAAATTGCACTATTCCTAGTTTGGGACTTTTCTGGGCAGAAATCTTGTTTAGAGAATGAAACCTGCATAGGATTTCTTGCACAGAAAAAATATCAGCTGCAAAGTTTCTCAGCATGACAATTATCTTCACTGAAGTTTCTTGACTCATTTTTTTGGCCACTGTTTGAATATTTTCAAATAGTCTTTCCATCCTTAATCTAGTATTGTAGACAGTATTGAAAAGTAGCCCTGCACATTTGCATTTGATTTCTCTCAAAGAATAGTGGTACTCCTGGGATCATTTTGGAGAAAGTTCTGTTTTCACTGAAAGCAAAATGGAAGTTAAAGCCCCTACAGACTGCCAGAAATAATGCAACTTGAGTCCACTTTAACTGCCCTGACTCAGTGCTAGGGAATCATGGGAACCATAGTTTTTTCTGAGACATTGAGCCTTCTCTGTCAGAGAGCTCTGGTGCTACAATAAACTACAGTTCCCATGATTCCCTAGTACTGAGCCAGGGCAGTTAAAGTGGACTCAAGTTGCATTATTTCTGGAAGTCTGTAA
Source organism: Phrynosoma blainvillii (assembly GCA_026167975.1). Taxonomy (NCBI): domain Eukaryota; kingdom Metazoa; phylum Chordata; class Lepidosauria; order Squamata; family Phrynosomatidae; genus Phrynosoma; species Phrynosoma blainvillii. Next base: position 86,616,925 of record JANUYF010000001.1, on the reverse strand, counting down.
AGGCCCTTATTTACAAAGCTGCTGCCACTTCAATGAGACTTTCAAAGACTTCCAGGTGCACCTGGGGCATTATTAGACTCTCAGAAAAAGTATGTGGCAGGGTTTCTTTTACAGCAAAACCCTTTTATCCACAGGGAATATGCTCGAAGTCTCCCATGTGGATGCCTGAAATTGCAGATAGTACCAAATTCTAAGTTTTGACTATTTCCATAATATGGTTGGAAACAACAAACACTTCCCATGGCTGGCAGGGATTCCTCATGCCACTCATCCCTTCAATCTGCTGCCCTGCAGTGAGTGGGGGAATCATTCTGCTTCCAACTTTCCTCTTGTCACTTCCTCACAAGTGGAAGGTGGGAGGTCAACATCCAGCCCAAGCATACTATAGCATCACATTGGATGACTGAGAGATGCCCAAAAATTGACCCAAAATCCCATGCTGACTTATTTAATGGTCAGTATGGTAATGTGATAGCAGCTCTTTCAAATTTCCTCATGCGGTTGGGGGAGCAGTTTCTTTCTCTTTTGAACCAAGCAGAAAGAATCCTGGTGACTGATTGCTACTTCTTTAAGAAACCCTCTTGCTGGATGCACACATACACATACTGAAGGAGCCTCTATTTTACCCTTGACTTATCCACAGGTCATGGCAAAATTCTACCCTCAACTTATACATGAGGCTGACTTATAGTCAGGTATATACGGTATATTTTCAGATACCAAGTAAGTGAAATTGCAGAAAGCAAACTCATGGATAAGGGGATATTTGGCCTTGGCAGACAACTAATTGGGTCGTCTCCGAGGCAAGAAAGAGGAGGGGCAGCCGCATGAGCGGCGCCCCTTTCTCCTCCCGAGGTTGCCCTCAGAGCTGCCGGCCCTCCGCACGGCCAGCGCTCCCAGGGCAACCTCCCGCCGCAGCGTCCTCACACGCTGTGGTGGAAAAGTCAGGGAAAGTGCACCCGACGCGTTTAGGGCGCACTTTCCCTGACTTCTGAAAGGAGCGCCAATTTGGTGCTCCTTTCAGGGACGCCGCCGGTGCACCGCCGTGCAAGTGCCTCGCTCCAGCGGCGCACCGTCCCAGGGCATCCCCGACGCCCTGGTCTGCATCCCCCCATTATTACACTTTGGAAAAAGCAGAGATTAGGAAGTTATTCTTCAAAAGCAACTGTTTTTGTTTCTCATTACAGTGTGAAAAATAATAAATTGTCATTGCAATACTGAAAACATAACTCAGTACATCATCAGTTGCATTTCTCCTTACTCTTCTAATGCCTTCAATTGCTTTTGGGGAAGTAGGGTGGAGGTGAACCATAGGACTGAAAGGAGAATGACATAAAACTTGAAACATTCTTGACAAAACTCCTTTATAATACCATTAAATGGCCATTAAAAAGTAGCTAAAAACATTACTCATGATACCAGAAAGATCACCTCTTTCCCACACATTACTTTAATTTTGAGATCTACTTTCACTCAAATCTTGTTACACCAAAATGGCAAAATGTAATGTAACAGACTGTGGTGGAAAAAGGTGTTCTTTCACATCCCTATTACAATTATTTTAGAAACCAGGGTGGCATAAAAATGGATGTGGGAGTCACATGTGGCCTGTTTATTTTCCCACCCTCAAACAAAAGGCTAATATATTGGCCCCAGTTTGGATTAAAGTTAATGGAATTTGTACATCAATCTGTAAACATGCACCTTTCAGTATCATAAATGTAACAGGGTATATAAAAGGTGGTACATAATTTTAAAAGAATTTCCAGAGGGGTAACTTAGGGGCTATACAGACCAGCCAAAAGTGCCAGTCTGGGGGTGGAGTCAGGATGCGGCAATTGCATGCCAGCCACCCTGACTCCACCCCAACTCCGTCATCATGCTGCCCATGCAAACAGATGTGTCCCAGCAGCAGAACTTTTGGATATGGAGGAGGATCCAGGGACTGTGCCTACCTTCAGCCAGTGTCAAGCAGAAAGGGTGGCCCTTCGGCATTCAAGGAGACTTCTTGAAAAATGCCAAGGTAATCAGCCCCAGCTGAACTCCTGCAGTTTGGGGATTTAAGCAGATGCAGAAGAGCTGCCTCGATATCAGAGATTATCTGAGCTTTTTGGCGAAAGCCTCGGTCTCTGGCTCTCCTTGTTCCTTGGCCTGAAACCTTGACCCTTGGACTGCTGACTTATCTTGGACTACTGGAACCCTTGACCTTTGGACTGCCTTGCCACTCTGCTTTTCTGGAATCCTAGACCTTTGGACTGCTTGACCATTCACTGGCTGACCCCTTGGATTAGTACCTCGGACCTTGCTTTGACTTTCATTTGCCTCTGCTATCAGCTCTCTTGGCAGCTTTCCAGGACAGAAAGGGGCAGTGGGACGCTGCCCCTTAGGGGCTGTCTGTAGACCCCTTTACTCAGCACTTAATTGTTATTCCTAAAACAACAGAGACTGTAGCACTTGGAATAGCAAGATATACTTAGAAGAGAAATAGTGTGTTTCTATGTAAGATGATATGAATTTCTTTGCTAATTCTGCAAAAGCATTAAAATAGGTGAATTTATAGTTGGCTCTCCATATCCACAAATTCTTTATCCATGGAAGTAGTATAGGGTGGTACCTCTCATCAAACGCATAAGCCTTGCCCACTGATAGGTGCCCTGCCCCAGACATCCCACCTTAACCGGAAGTCCTGCCCCAGCTGGATATCCTGTCCCTCCCTGGAAGTCCCGCCTTCTCCAGATATCCTGCCCCCTGCTGGAAGTCCTGTCCTCCTCAGAAGTCCTGCTCCTATGCCAGAGGTCCTGGCCCAACAGGATTCCCCACCTGTAGGTGGGATGTCTGAAGGGAGTCATGTGACCCCTCTACGATCATGTGATGCCCCTGTGGATCAGTAGGGAGAGGTTTCAGGGTCCTGTGACCTTGCTGGTTCAAAAAAGCCAATCGGAAGGTGGTTTTAGCAACTCACCTGATTGGCTGAACATTGCATCTAACTAATAAAAGTTGACAAGAAGCTTGTCTGAAAACTTGTGACTGTTTTTAGAGTTTTAAAACTATTTGTTAAAAGTTTTTAAAATAAAAACTGTTTATTTAAAAATGGTAGTTGTGATTTTCTTTTTAAAAGTGGCTACTGTAGAGATGGGTCATAAGTCTATTTAAATGGGGGTACCAGTATTCATGCAGCACTTATTGTCTTTAGAAAAATTATGCTTGGAAGAAATACAAAATGTAGAAGGTGGAGGAAGCCTTCACACAGAAACCTCCAATCTCCCCCCCCAAAACTTCCTTAATCTAAAAACAGAAATAAAGCAAAGAAGAGATTCTTACAATTAAGCGGTATAGAGAAAAATATATTTCATATAGCCTACCCCCCATCATACACCCCACTTGAACCTAAAAACAGAAATGAGGGTGGTTCTTAATTAATGTAGAGAGAGAAAAATCTTTACAATGTAGAGAAAGGGGTGTTGCAGACCAGCCTAAAGGGACGGCCTGGGGGTGGATATGGAGCAGGGCAGCCATATGCCGGCCACCCCACCCCCACCCCGATGCTGTCCTGATACCGCGTGCCCATTTGCACAGTGTGTGGCATCAGGGCGCCCTCCTGGTGCAGCATGTACACACGCTGTGCCAAAAGGGCATGGAAGAGCTGCAGTGCCAACTCTTAGGGCGGCCTTTTGCCGCCCCTAAAAGGAACAGCAGTTTGCTGCTCTTTTGGGGTGACAAAAGGGAGGATTGGGGCTGTGGTATGGGGTTGCTGTGGCCTGATCCGCTGCTCCAAGGGGCGGCTCTGTGCTGCCCCAAAAGACAGGTCTGTAAAGGCCCCAAATAACTTTTTTTATGCAGCCCCCGCACTGCCCCCCCCCAAGTTCATAAACACAGATATAAAAAGGAGGGTGTTCTGTTATGTATCTTTACACTTTAGGATCTTGTCTAATTAATTAATGGTTGCCCTTCCCATTCCTAGTCTTCCTCTTATTTCCTGACTGCAGTTTCCATTCTGGGTCGTTGGTCATGGTTAATTTAGCTCCCACTTATTTAAATGGGTCTACAATAAAGATGACTGAATCTGGATCCAATGCTTTTAGCGTTTTATTAAGGGCCTGCACAAAAGATGGAAGAATACTCATGTCAGTGGGTCTTTAATGTAGTTGTAAATGGCATATTAGGTAAATAGTGGGAGAAATGCTAATAAGGTGTGCATAGGAAAGGAATTTAATTGATGGCTAGTTAAGAAGGGATTGAGACATGTATGGTCACAGAAAAATACTAAACAGAGACTTTCCCCACACCATGGTTATTCTCACTAAAACAACTCGATCCTATGCATGTTTTGTTGTGTGCTTTCAAGTCATTTTGCCATTTCAGACTTATAGTAACCCCAAGGTGAACCTATCATGGGGTTTTCTTGGCAAGATTTGTTCAGGGAAGGTTTCTCATTGCCTTCTTCTAAGGATGAAAGTGTGTGATTTGTCCAAAGTCATCACTAGGTTTCTATGGCTGAGTAGGGATTCAAACCCTGGTCTCCTAGAGTCATATAGTCAAACACTCAAACCACTTGCATACTTATTCAGAAATAATTTCCATTATGTTAAGTAAGACTTACTTTTGATTAAGTTTGCATAAAACTGCAGCCCCATTCATTCATTCATTCATTCATCTGATATCCCACCATTTACTTTCTGTATTGACTTATAGTCTAACTTAAAAACCCATTAAGAACATAAAGCAAATGCAAGTAATACAATAACCAAGAATGCAGAGATCACACCAGGGTGTCATCATAACAATGCAGACAGATTAAATTGCCTGGTTAAGTAAAAGTAATGAGAAACTTCATATCAGATGACCTACCTAGGGACATGGGATACCACTCAGTGCTGCCTCCTAAATATATGAACCAAGAACATCAAGGCAGTTTATATTCAAAGACATAGCCATGCCATAGGCAGTTTACAGACACTTAAGCTATTCTATCCTCCTAAATAATCTGTGAGATAGGTAAGGTTGAGAAAAAAGTGTTGAGATTGGGGGGGGGGGAGGACTAAGTATCTCGTTGAACTACATATCCCAGAATTCCATAACATTGAGCCATGGCCATTAATGTGGTATCAAACTGCTTTATTTCTGCAGTGTGAATGAGACCTCTCTGACAGTAACCTCAGATGGCACTCATTTGTTGCCCTTGCCAAGATTTGGATTGCAGCAAGGGTCCCAAGGGTTAAAGGCTCCACAGCATGGTCCCAATCCTGACCAGTCCCTAGTGCGTACAAATTCAAAATGAAGGTCCCATTGGACCAAATACAGAATCTAGAACAGAAAGAAACACACTGTTCTTGGAGATTCTATTTTTCGTTCTATGTAAAACATTCCAAGCTATATTCCAATGTATATTGAGGTATTAAGAAAACAAAAATAATGACCATTGAGGACCTTCACAAGTTCAACCTAGACAATGAAGAAATAGAAATAGTAAAAGAATTCCCATACCTGGGATCAAACACTGATAGAAATGGGGACTGCAATGAGGAAATCAGAAGAAGACTAAGGGCCTCTGTAGACTGCCCCAAAGGGCTGGCCTGGAGGCACAGTTGGGGCAGGGCAGCCACACGCCGGCTGCCCCAACCCCACGCCAACGCCATTCTTCAGGACATCTTCCTGGTGCACTGTTCTGATGCGCTGTGCCAGAAGGGGCGAGGAAGAGCCATGCGCTGGCTCTTAGGGCGGCCTTTTGCCACCCCTAAAAGGAGCGGCATTCTGCTGCTCTTTTCAAAGTGGCAAAAGAGAGGATCAGGGCTGCGGCATGGGGTAGCTGTGGCCCCAATCTGCCACTTCCCGGGGTGGCCCAGAGCCGCCCATTTGCACACCCCCTAAGAATGGGGAGGGTGGCTATGAAAGAACTAGAAAAGATTCTAAAATGCAGAGATATACAACTCAGCACAAAAGTTACAATCATACAAGCCATTGTATTCCCTGTTACCATGTATGGATATGAGAGCTGGACAGTTAAGAAAGATGATAGGAAGAAAATCAATTCATTTGAGATGAGGTGCTGGAGAAGAGTGTTGAGGATCCCGTGGACAGCCAAAAAGACAAACAAATGGGTCCTAGAGCAGATCAAGGCAGAAACTTCCCTGGAAACCAAGATGACCAAATTGAGGATGTTGTACTTTGGACACATCATGAGAAGAGAGAACTCATTGGAAAAGATAATAATGCTGGGGAAAATGGAGGGAAGTAGGAAGAGAGGAAGGCCACATGCCGGATGGATGGACTCTATTAAGGAGGTCACGGATATTAAGGGATTGCAGGAATTAAGCAGAGCGGTAGAGGACAGAGGGTCTTGGAAATGTCTCATCCATAGGGATGCCATGAGTCAAGATCAACTTGAGGGCAGTTAACAACAACAAGTAATAAGGTATATTCCAAGATATATTCCAAGGTATAATGTATATTGTGCATTTTGGTTGGCCCAATAAGGATATCACTGTTTCGTGCATTTTTGTTGTTACTTGTATTCCAAGTTAGTATTTCTAAAGGATGCATTTGAAATGGGGATGATGGGAAGGAAGTAGCATTCCCCCTCCCACTGCAGAATAGGTGGTACTTGGCAGGAAATATTTCCAGTAAGTAATTTAGTATGGTAATCTAATTTACAGCCACTCAGGCACCACTTTGCACAAATTAGGTACCATTATGCCATTGTTAATGAGATTTCCACCCTCCCTAACTGCCATTTGTTGCTGTACCATCATCATAATAAGCAAACTGAAATCAAATGATTTCCTTGAAGCCAAAGGGATTACATAAACACTATGCCCGGATGTCCAGTATACTATTTCACTTTCCCACAAGCAGTGAGATATTTGGGGGACATCCTCTGACTGGGAACAGTTGCTTTATGAAAAGAAAAGAATAAAACAAGATTTATCAGTGGTTTTTTTTTAATAGTCTTAATGGATATATTTTATCTACCTCTGTTCTTGTCAACACTGTAGGGGAGAGAAACTGTGTCCAGATTGTCCTTGCAGTGACATTATTTCCTTCAAAAGCAACAGCATGACTTTTCAGCTTTGGCAGGCTGATAATTGTCAGTTCACTCTGTAAACATACATGGAAGGTGAAATGATGTTGTCTTAGGAAATTCTCATTGTGGAGAATAACTGTTAACCTGTAATCTTACCTTGAAAGCAGGGGTGGCAATCATATGTGCTCCAGCTGTTACATACCTTCCAGCATTTCACAGATGAAAACTGAGACAGATATGGCCAAGCAACATCAGAGTATGGTCACGATGGCCAAAGATATTAAAGACGTAGAACAAACAAGTTAGGAGAGATGGGATAGCAGAGATTTAACCAGGACTGTCGCTGTCAAATTGGGATAGTTGTAGAGTATGCTGTTGTGTTACAAATCTCAGTATGGCATATGGTAAGGAATGCTAGGTTATAGTCTAACAACATCTGGAGAACTACATGATTCCCATCCCTGATTTAAAAAAAAAAATGTTGAAAAGGAGGAGTTCCTCCAGCCCTTATGTGGTGCAACTCTTATGAAGTACTTCATTATGAGGAGGATAACTATGGTGTCATTGCACATTCTGGGGGCTGCTATGACATCACTACACACATCTCTCTCCTAACTAAAAGGTAAAAGTAGTCCCTTGACATAAATGTCTAATCGTAACCGACTGTAGGGGGCAGTGCTCATCTCTGTTTCTACCACAAATTATGCAGTTGAGATTCCCACGTTGTCCAAGGACTGCTCTAGTGGTCATGTGGCCATCATGACTGCACCAAATGCTGTTATCTTCCCACCAAAGTGGTACCTATCTTTCTACTTGCATTTGCATGTTTTCAAACTTCTAGGTTGGCAGAAGCTGGGACTAGTGATAGGAGCTCACCCCATCATGCAGCACCCAGGCCTCGAAATGCCAAACTTTCGATCTTCCGATCATCAGAATTGGCATCTTAACCCCTAAGCTACTGCATCCCTCTAACTACTCTTACCAATTTGTACTTTAAATTACTAAGTTTTCCATGGTTTTTACCTTGGCAGGCTTTGGATATTTTATAGGTTCTGCTTAGCAAAAGTAATGTTCAGTTTAGAAAATCAACCTGAACATGTCAAATTCTAGTGCAGTTTCAGATAAATGGCTTCAAATGACATTGAGTTTGGATGATGATGTCTGGCTTTGGAGAAGCAAAATTAAGCTTGTTATGGTATATTTCATGCAACAAGTTTCCTCTTATCTGAAAGCACTAGAATTTGAAAAACTGTATTGGGAGCTTTCGGAATTAATCATTATCTACTTCTTCCCAAACTGTCCTGTAACTTGGAGTGTGAGATTTAATGGCAATGATAGTCAGTCAGATTTCTTGATGAAAAAAACATTGGTTGTTACAAGCATGCCTCATAATCAAGATGAGAGATACATTTGAAAATAGACAATTCCCCACACACTGAACTCCATTTTGAATAATAAATTGGCCTGTGATGACCCCATGAATGAGAGACCTCCAAGTGATTCTGTTAGAAAAAGCCCTGCTCTGGTCTGGTAAACTTAGGGCTGTGTCTTCTTTTATTGAGTCAATCCACTTGCAATGCAACATTCTCTTTTTCTATTGTCTTCCACTTTTCCCAGTATCATCTTTTCCAGTAAGTCATATCTTATCTTAATAACTCCAAAGTATGATTGCTTTAATTAGTCATTTTGGCTTCAGGATTGAATTCTTCTAGGACCAATTTATTTGCCTTTTTAGCAGTCCATTAGCCATTTACAGCTATTTATTTAGGTAGCAATGTCTCTTCATGAAAATATTTTTCCCACAAACTTTAATGAACACTGGATTTGAGCCTCCTTTCTTTGCAAAGTGACATTTAAAAAAAGATGAACAATTTAACCTGCTATAGTTATAACTTATATGCAAATAATAAACAGTGACGGGAATGATCATGACTATTTTTATTTATAGACATGTTTGTCCTGCCAAGTATTGTGAGAATAGGAAATGGCTGTTACATCAGGGACACTGTCCAAATCTTGCTGGTGTGATGAGAAATAATAAGAAGCTATAATCTAATGTTTACAGGTCCCTCTTCTTTTAATTACATAACAGAATTATTCAGCATCAGCTATAATTACACATGATCCTTCAGCTCTCTTCAGATTATCATCACTTTAAAAATGGAAATGAACAGTCTTTTCTTTACAGTTTCTCCCCATGCATTTGCATTCTCGTAAAAGAATACAAAGTTGCAGAAAGGATGGTCCATGGGTTGAATGAACCTAAGAGGGTACCCCTCACCCCCATAATTGTTATTTATTTGTTTAATTTATATTCTGCCTTTGTCCCTACCTGGGAGTCAGGGCAGATGAATGTCCTCCCTGCCTAGGTACCTGAAACATGAGCAACTTGTTAGGATTATTCTTTAGCAGTGGAAGGAAAGAAACCAAGGTACAAAGAGGTGAAAATTACTTATTTCATTTCCATACGTTTTCCCTCTATGCTTCCCCTCCCTGCAAGTGAGAAAAGGCAGTGTTGGTAGATGCATAGGAGTCTCACCAGGACTGACAATAAAAGTAAGTAGCTAGCTAGCACTGCAGTTTTGTTACAGCTTCTCCCAACCTGTATCTGTCCAGATGTTTCTTCAGTCTAAAACCATCATCCTCCCCAAGCATTGGTTACACCAATTGTGGATGACAGCAATTGTAAACCAAAATGTCTGGAACACATCAGGCCAGATAAGATTGTCCACAAACACCAATTGAGTAAATTTCTGCATCATAGCACCAGTAGTGACTAGTATCTCACAGTAAGGTTCAGAATCTTGGATAGGTCCTTTAAAGTTTGGATTAAAACCTGGAGTGGATTCAGCACCCCACTTACATAGGAGTATCAGCTGCCAACGCAGAACATTTAAAATTCTTCTTCTTGGGAACAGCAGAGAGATAAGAAAGAATGAAGGTTCTGAGTGCATGGTTGCATTTGAATTCGTGTGCATGTGAGTGACTGTGGGTGAGATAGAATGTGTGCCTGTATATCTTTGCAATATATATGCACACATACATGTGCAGACATACACACACACCTATGCTGAGCCTAGGTTAGTACTTTCATCATCTGCTATGTCTGTGTCTCCTAACCATGTCTCTTTCTCATCACTCCAACATACTCACTGAGGACTTCCCCCTCACTTCCTACCTGACTAGAGAGGCCATGGATTGAATTTGGCATCAGTGACCTTTCGTAAAAGAATCACAGAGACTGAGGATTTCACTGTGGGTTAGGTGCCATAATCAAAGTATCCATAGAGTCCAATTGTTCGAGGACCCATTCAAGAAAAGAGGAACAAGTAAAAAATTCACTTAGAAGTACTTTAAGCTAACCTAGCTGGAAAACAGAGACCTATTCATAAATGGGCATGAATGTAAAAAGAATTAGATTCCCAGACAGTTCAGGCTCAACCAAGGCTGTGAGGATTCCAAGCCAAAACCTGAAAGCTAGGAACACCCCTGGTGATGTCATTAAGCATTATCCATAAGTACCAACCATAGCGATTCAGAGAAATCTTAGCTGAAGGAGCTGATCAAGGCATAACGAAAGAATGTTTTCCTTCTAACTGAGCTAGGCAGACAGGATAAGGAACATTTAACTTAGGGCCTTTGCAGACTGCTAGAAATAGTGCAAATTGAGTCCACTTTAACTGCCCTGTCTCAGTGCTAGGGAATCATGGGAATTGTATTTTTTTCTGAGACATTGAGCCTTCTCTGCCAGAGAGCTCTGGTGCCACAATAAACTGCAATTCCCATGATTCCCTAGCACTGAGTCACGGTAGTTAAAGTGGACTCAATTTGCACTATTTCTGGCAGTCTGCAAAGGCCCTTAGCCTACTTGCTTTTAGCCAGAAGGCAGATGAATAGCAGAGTAGAGAGTGAGCCCTGGTGTAATAACATCTGAGAGGCCAGGAGGAAACTAGGTAAATACATAGATTTTGCAAGTTGCTGCAATAGATCAATTGAGCCCTGCAATTATGCAGCAAGGTGCTAGTCTCCTAGTTGACTTGGGGACTATACAGACTGGCCAAAAGGGCTGGCCTGGGAGTGGAGGAGCATGGCAACCACATGTCGGCCACCCCAATGCCACCGTCATGCCGCACTGTTAGAATCCTGTTAGTATTCTATCAGATATGTAGTATAGTGTGGGGATGATGGGATGATGGGTTAGCTATGTGAGAGTGCAGGTGCTTTATCAAGTGACCTTGGGTGGCTGGCTCGGCTGGCTGGGAACGGATGAGATGTTTGGAAAAAGGAAGGAGGGGTTGTGAGCGCGGGCTTTTTGCACATTCTTTTCACTAACTGTAGGGGGGGATTTTTTCAGTCTCAGCTAAAACGTCTGATAGCCAGGACTGACCTATGGATCTTCCAATAAAGTTCTGTTAATTCTTTAATTAAACTGACTGGTTGGTTGTCTAAAGGTGCTGCTGTCTATTTCATGACAGTTAGCTGAGACTCACACCAAGTTCAACTTTTTTTTTGGTATTTTGTTCCTGCTCCTGGAGAGATGGAGGCAGGAGCGGAGATGTCCTCCAAAGAGGGTCAAACCCCAGAGGATGGAGGGGAACCTCGGGCGGAGGACAGAGGAACCGGAGCGGTGTCAAAGACCGGAGGACCACAATTGCCACAGACCCCACAAGTGTCTGGGAGATGGTTCGGTGCCCCGGTGGCCCCAGTGCACACAAAAGAACGCCGGCGGGCGGCGAGGTGGTCGGATTGGAACACCGGGTTCACGCAACCACTACAGCTGTCCTCGGGAGAGGGGACCGACATGGAGATGCAGGTACAGCAGCTGAAATCTGAGGTGGAGGGGATGCGAGGTACCATGACCATGATGCTAGAGATCCTCCAACAGATTGCTGGAGATGGAGTAGGGGGTGCAGGAGCAGGAGCAGGAGCTGCCCGGGCCCCAGCCCCAGGTGGGCAACCCCCAGAGATGGGAGCAGTGGGAGAAGAAGCCTTGCCCCCAGGGCCCCCGCCAGCAGTCCTCCCACAGCCAAGGGCCCCAGATGCACAGGCTAAGAAGATGGGGGTCAAGTTCGATGGGGATCCCCAAACGCTGCCTTATTTCTTATCGCAAGTGGCAGATCATATGGAAGAGTGGGGCCCTGTTTTCCCTTCGGAATCAGCCAAGGTAAAGTGTGTGGCAAGGCATCTGCGGGGGGAGGCGGCCCGCTGGCTGGTGCAGCTCTACGATCGACGAGCGCCGGAGCTGGGGGACCTAGACGAATTTATGAGGGCCCTTAGGGCTAGATTTGAAGACCCTTTCCAGGCTACCACTGCCCTGGCTGAACTAAAAGTTTTAAAACAAGGTTCCATGACAGTGGCTGCATACGCGGCAGAATTCAGAAGGCTGGTGGCCCAAGTGCCTGACTGCCCGGAGGGAATGCAGATCCAATATTTTAAAGATGGACTGCACCCAGAGATAGCCAAATGGGTGTTGATGATGGGAAAACCCCTCACAGCTATGGAATGGATCAGAGTGGCGGGAGAAGCAGAAGCCATCTTACATGAAGTGAAGATGTTAGATCAAAGACAAACCCAAGGGACCAAAGCAAAGGGGGGCCGAAGCCAAGCCCACAAGGGAAAACTTCCTACCGGCACTACAGAGACTGAGAGGGAGAGACGGCGCCGGTTAGGTCTATGCTTAAAATGCGGCCAAAAGGGGCACTTAATTGCTGCTTGCCCGGATATGGCCCCAGAGGGAAAGACCGGCTCCTCTCAGGGCCCCCCCCCCCGGCAGAGGCTCCAAGAAAGAAAAGAGTCAGCCGAAAAGAAAATCTGCTACTGAGCACAGCTTGAAAGTAGAAGAGCCCAAAGAACAGGAGGTCTGGACAGACTCAGACGACTCAGACAGTTTTACAAGCTCAGGAGGGGAGCCTTTAAACTTCCAGAGCCTGCCTTAGGAAGCGGCGAAAGGCGGGCTGTGGGAGCAGAGAGCCGCAAAAAGATGGTGAGTGGGGGCATTCCCCTGTTGTCTGTATCAGTGACTTTGATGGTGGGGCCCAAGAAAAAAGCTATGCAATTAATTGCAGCCATTGACTGTGGGTGTACAAGGTGCTTGATAAACCCTGCAGTAATAGACAGTTTGAACATAGCCACCCACCCTCTGAGAGAGCCCATTCCCTTTGTTCAGATGGATGGGTCTCTGATGGGGGGCCGTGCTGCAGAAAGAAAAACTGCTCCTGTGTGGCTAGGGATAGCAGACCATTGGGAACAGCTCCAGTTGGTGGTGGGAAATACTTATAATTACCACCTAATGTTGGGCATAGACTGGCTACACCATCACAACCCTGAGTTGCGCTGGAGGGAGAGACAGTTAATTTTTAATGATCCGGATTGTGCAAACCATTACCTTGCCCCCGGGATGGTGCTCCCCCCTCTTCTCCCCACGGTGGCGCTTCCCGGACAAATAGAGAAAGACGCAGCTACTCACTTGGAAGGGCTGCCCAGAGACAGAGACATTGGGCACGGCGGGGAGGGGTCGCCAGTCATCCCTCCAGTTTACCGAGATTTAAAAGGGGTGTTTGAAGAGAGAGAGTGTGATGTGTTGCCTCCACACCGAGAAACAGACTGTGCTATTGAAATATTGCCAGGGGCACCCCTTCCTAAACCCAAACTGTATTCAGTGACCCCAAAAGAGCTGGCCACATTGAAAGACTATATAGAAAAGAACTTGGCTCGAGGATTCATTCGACCCTCCACTTCTACATTTGCTGCTCCAGTATTTTTTAGGGAAAAAAAAGATGGTTCTTTGCGGCTGGTGGTAGACTATCGCAATCTAAATGGGATTTGCAGCACCAACAAGTACCCTTTGCCCCTAATGAAAGACATGCTGGGGAGACTGGGCACGGGCAAAATATTTACAAAATTGGACTTAAGAGATGCTTATCATCGAGTTAGGATTAAGGAGGGAGATGAATATAAGACTGCTTTCAACTGCCCTTTGGGGGCATTTGAGTACTTGGTCCTTCCTTTTGGACTGTCGGGGGCTCCCGGGATTTTTATGAGGCATATAAATGAAATACTGCATGATTTGCTTTTTGAAGGTGTTCTGGTGTATTTGGACGATGTGCTCATCTATTCTAAGGACTTAGACAGTCATGTCAAACTGGTGCGAGAGGTACTCAAAAGACTGTGGGATAACCAACTGTATGTGAAACTGTCCAAATGTCACTTTCACACCGAGAGACTAGATTTTTTGGGGTACCGAGTGTCTAACCAGGGCTTAGAAATGGATCCAGCTAAAGTGCAAACAGTGTTAGACTGGGCACCCCCGAGAAATAGGAAAGATGTACAAAAGTTCCTGGGCTTTGCAAATTTCTACAGAGAGTTCATTCCTGACTTTGCTAAGATTGCATTGCCCATTACAGACTTACTCAAGACTAAAGATACGCCCAAAAATGGGGAGGGGGTTGCGTCCAAGCCTCCCAAGCCCTCCACTCCGATTCAATGGTCTGAAAAATGCCAGAGGGCTTTTGAACAACTAAAGATGTTGTTCAGCTCTGAACCTATTTTAATTCACCCAGACCCAGCCAAACCCTTTGTGGTTCAAGTTGATGCCAGTGACTTTGCTATGGGGGCTGTCCTGCTACAAAAAGATGATAAAGATAAGCTTAGACCTTGTGCCTACCTGTCCAAAAAGTTCCAGGGGCCCCAATTATCTTGGCCGTGCTGGGAAAAAGAAGCTTATGCAGTTAAACATGCCCTAGAAAGCTGGAGACAATTCCTTGAGGGGGCGGCACACCCTTTTGAGGTATGGACTGATCACAGGAACTTAGAAGCGTTACAGACTCCCCGCAAACTGAGCCCCAAACAAAGGAGATGGGCTAAAGACTTTTATAAATATAACTTCAAGTTAAAGTTTTTCCCGGGCCGTCAAAACATCTTAGCAGACGCCTTATCCAGATTGCCACAACATGGGGGAAAAGAGGCGGTTCCTCTTGAGACCATCTTTTCCCGGGAACAGTTGGGTTTGGCGGTAATTACACGCAGTAGAGCCAAGGCTTTAGTTCAACCCCCTTCACAGGGTGACGCACCACCGCCATTAGATGACCTGTTGCTAAAAATCCAGCAGGGGGCAGAAACAGATGAGTGGCTACAACAGCATAAAAATCAACTGTCTAAAAATGCACAAGACTTATGGGTGTGGAATTCAAAGATCTATGTTCCTGCTTCCTTAAGAAAAGACATCCTTCAGATATACCATGACTCTAAGGCAGCAGGGCATTGGGGATATTTAAAAACTTGGCACAAGATCCGCAGCACCTACTGGTGGGATGGAATTCGTACAGATGTAGAGGCTTATGTTAAAAGTTGCCCGGTTTGCGCTAGAGCCAAACCAAGAGTGGGCAAGCCTAGAGGACTACTTCAACCTCTGCCTACACCAGAAGGACCTTGGAAACACATTGCTATGGATTTTATAACAGACCTGCCTCCTAGCAAGGGCCGAGACACTATTTGGGTGGTGGTAGATTTGTTTTCCAAACAAGTACATTATGTGGCCTGCAAGGGGATGCCTACGGCTCCCAAATTAGCTGATCTGTTCATAGCACACATATATAGACTCCATGGCCTCCCAGACCAAATAATCTCTGATAGAGGCAGTTCTTTTACTTCTAAATTTTGGAGGGTGCTACAAGACAAATTGGGGGTTCAATTGGCCCTTAGCACGGCTTTTCACCCGGAGACTGACGGTCAGAGCGAGAAAACTAACCAAAGTCTCCAGAGATACCTGCGTTCTTATACTAACTACCTGCAAGATGATTGGTTTGATCTACTTCCACATGCCGAGGTTGCTTTCAATAGCGCAGTGCACAGCAGCACTGGGAGCTCTCCCTTTTCGATTAACTATGGTTTTAAACCTAAGCTCCTCCCCGCCCTGCCTGTGAATAAAACTGACCCGGTCCAGGTGACCCAGTGGGCTGACAAAGTCAGAGGGGCTTGGCCTACCATTATCAAAGCTTTACATGAAGCTAAAAAACAATATAAAAATCAGGCCGACAAAAAACGGGCAAAGGGTTGGGATATTAAGCCTGGTGATATGGTTTACCTTTCCACCAAGAACTTGAGGTCTAAGTTTCCTTCCAAAAAGCTAGGCCCAAAGTTTGTGGGTCCTTTTCCAGTTAAGAGACTTGTTAATGATGTTACTGCTGAATTGATTCTTCCTAAGACCTATCGTCATCTTCATCCAGTTTTTCATTTCAGTTTGTTGAAACCTGATTGTGCGGTTGACCCCTGGAAACCAGTTGACTCACCACCTCTGCCTTTGATGGTTGATGGACATCAACACTTTGAAGTTTCAAAGATTCTGGACTCTCGGGTTCATCGAGGCAGACTACAATACCTGATCCGGTGGAAACACTTTCCTGTTGACCATTCTGAATGGGTGTCTGCTGGTCATGTCAATGCTCCTGATTTGATTGCTCATTTTCATGAACGCTATCCAGACAAGCCTTCCTTGTCTTCAGTTGCTTGATGTTTCTTTCATTTCTTTGGGGGGGGGGTTTCTGTTTTCAGGGGGGCAGACTGTTAGAATCCTGTTAGTATTCTATCAGATATGTAGTATAGTGTGGGGATGATGGGATGATGGGTTAGCTATGTGAGAGTGCAGGTGCTTTATCAAGTGACCTTGGGTGGCTGGCTCGGCTGGCTGGGAACGGATGAGATGTTTGGAAAAAGGAAGGAGGGGTTGTGAGCGCGGGCTTTTTGCACATTCTTTTCACTAACTGTAGGGGGGGATTTTTTCAGTCTCAGCTAAAACGTCTGATAGCCAGGACTGACCTATGGATCTTCCAATAAAGTTCTGTTAATTCTTTAATTAAACTGACTGGTTGGTTGTCTAAAGGTGCTGCTGTCTATTTCATGACACGCGCACCCCACAACATGGTGGACAGCGCCAGGGCACTCTCTTGGTGCAGCGTACAGACATGCTGTGCCAAAGGAGCATGGAAAAGCTGCTGCCATGGCGGGCAAAGGTGGCTTTTTGCCACTCCAAAAAGGAGTGGCATTTGTCAGCTCTTTTTGGCGTGGCAAAGTGCTGGATCTGAGCCGTGGTGTGCAGTTGCTGTGGCCCTGATCCAGCACTCCCAGAGGCAGTACGGAGCCACCCCTTTCAGGCCATCTGTAGAGCCCCTTGGAGATTTTTACACCGTCCTTTCCTCTTTCCTGGAACTGAGCCCACCAAAACTGAAGAATTTGCACTCCACCTGGAGATCACACACAAAAAGAGAATCAGGCCTAGACCCTAATATTTGGCAATCCTAAAAGGAAGCCATTTTAGTTTTCAGAGCTTGGTGAAACATGGTATCTGTCTGAATTGTGTAAGAAATGACAAAGGGAAGCATGTTGTTGCTCTGTGCCTGCAAGTCGTTTCTGACGTGCAGAAGCCCTACGGTGGGGTTTTCTTGGGGGAAAAAAAATCAGAATGGCTTTGTGTCTGAGAGATTCATCCAAGGACACCCAGTGAGTTTCCATGGTCATGTGGGAATTTGAATCCTGGTCTCCCAGTGTCCTAGTCCTAGTCCAGCACTCAAACCAGTACACTACACTGGCTTTGCATGTTACAGTCTGGTAAAAGTGGTAGGATGTTGTTGTTGTTGTTGTTGTGTGCCTTCAAGCTGTTTCTGATTTATGGTGATCCTAAGGTGAACCTATCATGGGGTTCTCTTGTCAAGTTTCTTCAGAGAGGCTTTGCCATTGCTATTATCTGAGGCTGAGAGAGTGTTGCTTGCTCAGGGTCACCCTGTGAGCTTCCATGGCCAAGCCAGGATTTGAACCCTGGGCCGCAGAGTCATAAGCCAGCATTCAAACCACTGCACCGTGCAAGGATACTTCTGTTAAAAGGGGCAGGTTGTGCCAGAAACTCTGACTGGTAGGCCAAACTTGGTAAGTGGGCAAGTGTTTCAGCAGGTAAATAGTCCTTTTAGCAGGGGTTCCAAAGAACAAAGCTGAGTCAGGTTTGGGAAAGGAAGCAGCTGGGAGCAGATAAAGAGTGAATGAAAAGCACAATGAACACATGCTGTGCAGACTCAAAGCCAATTTCTTTTTGTTCCCACTCCCCTATGGGCACTGATTATTTATATAAAAATGGCAAACTCTGAAGTTCTCTGATGAAAGGTCTTCTATTAAAACCTGACAAAGTATTAATCAACACATAATGTGATTCACACATGAATCATATCTGTTGAAAACTCAGAATATGCCCTAAAAATACATCACAAAACAAAGAGGCCTAGATCAGGCAGAGCTCTGAACAGTTAATTTTTAGATTATATGACATTTTACAGAATCCCTGAGGCAGCTTGGATGGCAGTGAGATTCTAGTAATTCAAAGCAGGAGAACTATTCCAAGCTGTGAGGATGGCCAAGTAGTTCTTGATAGGCCTCATCTCTCTATCTCAGTTCTGTGAGGAGGGCAGGATATACATAAATTAAATAAAAAACAATTAGGAGTTTTTTGCACACCTCCCTCCCAAAAGCGACTCCTTATTCTCCTCATTGCCTGCTGCTATAGCATTTGATGGACTTTCATTTCATTTCATTTTATGGACTGCTAATCTTTTTTGTTTTGCTTTTAAGGAAGTTTCTAACTTGCCTGTCCAGGATCAAAACACAATGAACTCAAGGCCTAAGCAGACTGCCAGAAATAGTGCACATTAAATTGAGGCACTGCCCTGGCTGAATGCTAGGGAGTCATGGGAATTGTATTATTTTCTGGGACATTGAGCCTTCTGTCAGAGAGTTCTGGTGCCACAATAAATTACAGTTCCCATGATTCCCTAGCACTGAGCCAGGGCAGTGCCTCAATTTAATGTGCACTATTTCTGGCAGTCTGCTTAGGCCCTCAGTCAAAGTTCTTGAATTCAAACTAGGTTTATTTCATTGCTCTTTTCACTGCCCTAAGTACTTACTCTGGAATTGGTTACATGGAATTCATGTAGCATTGTATCATATAAGCTTATCACACCAGTATCTGTAACGTTCCCATCGAGTCCCTGGAACATAACGATATGGGAACAGGTTAGAATATGGATGGGATATGCAGTCAAAGTGGAAATGTAGAGATGTGTGTGAAAAATCTCTTCTGAGAAAAGTGTCTAAGGAAACAAAGAGGACTCAGCCTGCAGGTGGTTTAAAGTCAAAACAATTTCACACTGAACAGGATAACAAAAACTTTGGGCCTGAGAAACAGGATACTAGAAGGTAAACACATGAGCTCATCTGATTTGCATGGGAACCAGGTCACATGGGGAGTGACACACAGCTAGGGGCTGGTCTAGAGGCTGGGTTACAGCTGATCATCCTATCATTATATAGGTTGACACCCAGGAGGTGGAGTTCTGGGATGGGCCAAGGGTTCCTTTGTTCTCCTTTATTAAGAA
Organism: Phrynosoma blainvillii; assembly: GCA_026167975.1. Lineage (NCBI taxonomy): Eukaryota > Metazoa > Chordata > Lepidosauria > Squamata > Phrynosomatidae > Phrynosoma > Phrynosoma blainvillii. The sequence goes on along the minus strand of JANUYF010000001.1, from coordinate 86,597,491 downwards.
CTTGCCTTGCTTTCAAGTTGTGATCCTATGGTCTTTACCATCTGCAAGATGGATTGTACATAGTTCTTTTCTGTTTTTACTAAGCAACATTAAGGCCTTACTTTGGATTTACAAATGTGTCTTCATGGAAACAGCATTTCCAGGATGGCTGGTGAAAGGAAGCAGGCTTCTGAACTCTGCTACATTTACATCACACAAATCAACAGTTACCGCATTAGACTATTGATGATAGGATAGTAACATTATGAGAATACATATTACCCCACTGCATTTACTGTTGTACCAGTACCGGCACTAAAGCAGTTCCTCAGCTGTCCTTCATTGGTGCATGCTCACTATTACCAAAACCCCTATGTCTGCATTGGAAAGAATGCTACCGAGAGGGTTAGGTAGTGATCATTCATTGTTTTTTCTTGTAAACACGACACAATTCAATCTACAAAAATAAAATAATTTTTTTTTAAATTGCCTGTGGCACCTTCCTTGCATCAACACTGGAAGAGTTGAGTTGAGTTTGTGGACGTTCTAGGATAGGAGGGGAGGAGGTTGTCTTAGCCAATCAGAACACGAGGACAGATTGAGACCGGTAGGATTATCGCACACACATCATATCGAATGGTCTGAAAGTGTTCTTGCTGGCTGAGGACACATTTTTACAGTTCTCCTGCTGGAATGGACTAGGGACTGTCAGAGCATAGAATGGGAACTTGATGAGGATCATACCATGCGATAAAATACGTTCTGTTCCGTTCTCATCACATATTCATTACGTTCCGAGAACATAGTGTGATAAGCTTAATAGTCTTTCTTTTGTTCCCTGCATTTTCCCCGCAGAATGATGTGAAGACATGACTCATGAGAAAAGACAATAATGCTAGGAAAGGTAGAGGGTAGTAGAAAGAGAGGAAGAATGCATGTTGAATGGATAGAAAGCAGGGAGGTCATGGATTTGAGTTTTCAGGACCTAAGCAGAGCAGTGGAGGACAGAGGGTCTTGGAGATGTTTCATCGACAGAGTTGTTAACAGCAGGAGAAGGCGGTTAGCTTTCTTCATGATGGTGGCTTTGGAGTGGACCAGGGGACCACAGTAATGGTCTTGCAGGCTACATGCGGCCCACAGAGCATGAGATCCCTACTCATGATGTATAGAAGAAAGACACATTTGGTGCAAAGGAACAGACTGGCTGCAGCAATAGGGAGAAGCAGAGACTTGAGTCACTTTAAATTTAGGAAATTATCCCACTGCTCTAATAACCCGGCTTACCTCTTCCGAACTGAAGTCTAATTCAGGAGGCAGCTGGGTCCTATCACAAGGATTTTGCCACCAAAGCAGCCAGGCGAGTCCACCCCAGCTGCAGCCTGGGTCCCCAGCATGCTTCGGCAGCCTTATTTCAAAACTGGGGGCTTTCCAACTTGAAAAAATGGCCGCTGAAGTGCGCCGGAGACCTGGGCTGCAGCCAGGCTGGACTCACCCAACAGCTTTGGCAGCAAAATCCTTGTGATAGGACCTGGCTGCCTCCCAAATTAGACTTCAATTTGGAAGAGGTGAGCTGGGTAATTAGAGTGGTGGGATAATCTCCTTAATATTTTCTCACAGTGAAGCACAAAAATTTTGCATTTTAGACAGCTAAGGAATTTCAAATGTAGCTTATCTGAATGGATACAAGAAAGGCCCATAAGTGAGTCATCTTTCCTCTGTCACAATTTCTGAATCAGTTTTATCTATTTAGAAACAGTGTTTGCAGACCGTGGGCATGATACTATTAACAAATATCAATTTATACAGCTACTAAAATGAATGTCCTGTCACACTAGATTTATGTATTATGACAGGGATGGAAAAGCATTGGTCCTCTAGCTATTTTGGACTTCAGCTCTCAGAAGCCCCAGCCAGGCAGCCTAGTCAGGAGCAAGGAATTATGGGAGTAGTAGCTCAAAGTTCTGGAGAGCCAAAAGTTCCCCAACCTTGTGTTTTGGAGATTATCACTTTTCCAGTTGATTATTTTCACCAAATCAGTTCATTATTGGGCAACTTGGGGGGGGGCAGATAAACAACTTCACCACTACCCTTTGTAAGATGCCCCTTACTTTGTTGTTGTTGTGTGCCTTCAAGTTATTTCTGACTTCTGGCAACCCTATCACAGGCAAGTTTCTTCAGAGGGGATTTGCCATTGCCATCCTCTGAGGCTGAGAGAATATTACTTGCCCAAGGTCACCCAGTGGGTTTCAATGGCCCAGCCAAGATTCAAACCTTGGTCTCCAGAGTCACAGCCCAACATTCAAACCTCTACACCATGCTGTGTGTCATGCCACTAACTATCCAGATCTTTTAAAATTCACTTTTGCAGCAAAGACTAAATAATGGACAGTGACATTTACATTTAACACTTATTGATAAGAAGACACTTTATGTAAAAGGAGGACTCACAAGCTTGGCTCCTATCTTCACATGTTCATTTCAGGCCCTGAACAGAATCAGAGCATATTGTACTAATGACACAGTGGAAATGTCTTTTGTGAATTAACCCCTTTCTTCCTTTCATACACAGGCTGGTGTTGCAAAAGCAGAATTTGGAACATTATTTTTAAGAATGACAATTAAGAACAATCTACTGAAACCACCACAAAAGAGCCCTGGCAAAGATGACAAGAGTATAAGAAGGGACATCCTGCATTAGAGAAAAGGTCTATCTGGAGTAACACAACATTTGCTCAGTGGCCATGTAGCAGCCAACAAAAAGCCCCCCGACATGAATGCACTTTGCAGCTGTTATTAAGACACTGGAGGTGATACTTACCCATCCTGACTAATAGTTGTTGATAGCCCTAATCTCCATGATTTTCTCTAATTGTGTTTTAAATTGTGTAAGAGCCATTCCTACAGCTGGAATCCTGTTAGTGACAACAGTTGCAGGTGTAAATTCCCATTACTGTTTTGTATGACACTTTAAGATCATTACACAAGCAAGTATCTAGTGTCTTTTTGCACAGCAACTGTCTCATGTAACTGCCAAAGCATGCCCCTTGGGCATTTATTTAGTCATATGTTTCTGCAGCTGGGAGCACAAAGAAGATGTTATCATCCCAGAGCTCCAGAAGATCCAGCAGATGATGTATTCTTTGTATTTCTAGCTACCAAAATTCAGCTGGTTACACTTTGGGCACCTCGTATCCTCGCCTAGCTTCTAAATGACCATGGGGATGCTCTGGAAGTTCACATTTCAGCTGCACACAAGTAGGGGATTGGGAGAAGTATGCTTGGTGCAGCTTTAAGATCTGCCAAGTCAATGCAGGATAGTGGTCAACATCTTGTCGCACTGAATCCCAGAGTTTAATTATAGCCAAGTTGCCAGAGTTCCACTGCTGAATTATGGGTGGCTTCATCATATTTGTTAGTTTCAATCTTTTTAAAATTAATTATCCAGCTCTTAAAAAATGTTGTTACAAATTGATTTGTCTGTTAAAATTAATTATGATGGAGTGTTGAAAAACAGTCCTTTAAAACCAAGACATCCAAACCTGGAACTTTCAGCAAGCTTCTTTATTGTAAAAGAACAAAAGCAAAAACAAATAATAATAATAATAATAACATCTTCACTTTAGCCAAAGCTGGCTAAGCAGGAATAAAAGCTCTTTGCTACATGATTCAAGATGTGTTAGTAGCATCATCAAAAGAATGGTTTTAATTAGTTCATTACCGTTCAAAAGTCAAAAAGCAAGTGAGGAACTTTCAGATTCCCAGCCCTCAGCCCTCCAAGTCTCCACCCTTCTGGGCGTAGTCTATACAAGCTGATTGGATGATAATACATGATGTGTTCTATTCCAACCCTTAATTACAATACCAAATCATGTGACTACATTTCCCATAACAATCTTGTGTTGACAAAAACCTCAATATAAACAAAACCTCTTTCCCATAGAATGGAGTCTTGTTAGCTTCTTGTTTTGGCTAAATCACACCTGGGGCTGATAACTGTGAACCTAGCTCTCAGAAAAACAACTTTCCACAGCATAGAAAAAAATACAGACACACATCTTTTACATTTCAACATTTTTTTTAACATTGACTCTATATCCCATTTAAACCTAACATTGGGGGGAAGCAGACGATAGCGTCGGGGGCGCCGCGGGACGGTGCGCCGCCGGAGAGATGCAGCCACACCGCAGCGCACCGTCGGCGCCTCTGAAAGGAGCGCTAAATCAGCACTCCTTTCAGAAGTCAGGGAAAGTGCACCCTAAACGTGTAGGGCGCACTTTCCCTGACTTTTCTGCCGCAGCTTGTGCGGATGCTGCGGCGGGAGGTTGCCCTCGGAACGCCGGCCGTGCGGAGGGCCGGCAGCTCCGAGGGCAACCTCGGGAGGAGGAAGGGGCGCCGCTCGTGCGGCTGCCCCTCCTCTTCCCTGCCTCCAAGACGACCCTATTAGTCGTCTGCCGAGGCCCATTGTCTCCTTACCAATGGGCCAAACTAAACTGTTTTATTCCCTTTCCTTGTTATAGATAAGGGCTTGGATCCTGAATTGCCTTTCTGTGAATAGAAAGGCCTTCTATGCCCAGTTGAAGGTCCTGCTGGTGTGAAGACAGAAGCAATTGTTTTATTTCTATTTCCTCCTGCAGAATCCCTCACATGCTGTTTCAGTCCTTCAACCATCTGGGACTAGAAAGAAGATTCAACGAAAATCTCCTGCAGACCCTGAGCAGGGTCTAAAGCCAAAGGGAAATTAGAGGCTAAACTAATACACTTGTATTAGAGATATACAGTAATCTATGGTTTGGTGGAAAATGTCAAGCAAGGAATTAACCTCATATGGGATGCAGTATGTGTTAATTTTCCTTCGTTTACTTGATCCTTGGTTACATTGTGGCTTTGTAAATAAAATGTGCACAGTTAAGCTTTGACATGCATCCATAGTTAATAAGTGACTTGTTTTATGGGCTCAGAGATCCAAATCAACATCTGATATTAACCACCTGGGCACCTAAACCCCCAGAATTGTCAGCATGTAACATTTCGATGAAGGCATGCATTACAGAATTTTAATGGCATACAAGACACTTTTCTAGAGTGCTGTAGTGACAACTATATGGCCTCAGCTAAATACCTATTGTGACATAGCATCTTATCTGGCAGCTTGCCATGTCCTTCCTTCCTTCCCTTCCTTTTTCTCCTCATATTCTTTATGATCTCATTTATTTAGACTGAGACAGAAACCTAGGCTGCAGCCATACTACAGAATTAATGCACTTTGACTCTGTTTTAACTGCCATTCCTCAATGCTGTGAAATTCTGGGATCTGTAGTTTGTTGTGGCACCAGAACTCTCTGACAGAGAATGCAAAACTCTGACAGAAAATACAAATTTCACAAAACTACAAATTCCAGGATTCCACAGTATTGAGCCATTAATACTGCAGCGCTGAGCTAGCCCCAAAATCAAATAGCTTGACAAGCAATCATTTAACTAGGAAGAACTTCTTTGCAGGGGAGCTGCACCACTTTACTTGTAAAAGGCTTAGATCCAATTACTAGTCCCAACTACAATAAACCCACTGAATCAACTGCTGAATGCTAAGTGAACACATATGTAAATCCATTGATCCAGAGGGGATAATTGGAACTAAAAGGTAAAGGTCCCTTGACATGAATGACTGCAGGGGCCAGTGCTCATCTCCATTACTAAGCCAAAGAGTCAGTATTGTCAAAGACGACTATGTGATCATGTAGCTGGTGTGACTGCACAGAACATTGTTATCTTTCCACTAGAGTGGTACCTATTTATCTACTTGCACTTTTACATGCTTTTGAACGGCTAGGTTGGCATAAGCTGGGACTAGTGACAGGAGCTTACCCCCATCATGCAGCACTCAGGCCTCGAACTGCCAACCTTTTGATCTTCCAATGATTAGAATTAGCATCTTAACCACTAAGCCACCATGTTGCTAGTCTAGTCTAGTTGGGACTAGCAGCTGGATTTAAGCCAGGGTTTGTTGCTTAAAAGTAATGTTATTTCCCTTTGTCTTAAATGTAATGTTGTTCCACTGTTGTCATGGTGTCAAAAGCAGCCTTCATGGGCCAGGAGAGAACCTGAATGAAGCCTTTACTTGCCCCCAAGCCCTGCCTCCTGCCAGCTAGCCAGCTAGTCAGCCTTTGGTTGGCTGGCCTTGCTGCTCCACACCAGTGATCGGGAAAGCCACGGGCTTCTGGGAAAGTGAAACAGACTTGGCAACTGTAACATGGCATCGATCCTCACTTTGCTCACAGGTACAATCCACAAACTAGTGCTCCCACAGAGGGTGCACTTACACAGTATAAATAATGCAATTGGGCATCACTTTAATTGTCATGGCTCCATCCTACAGAATACTAGGATTTGTAGTTTTGTGAGGCACCAGCACTCTTTGGAAGTGAGGGCTAAAGACCTTATAAAACTACAAATCACTGGGTTCCACAGGATAGAACTACAGCACTTAAAGTAGTGTCCAACTTCATTATTTCCACAATGCAGATGCACTTGAGTGTTGTTGTTGCTGCTGCTGCTGCTGCTATGGAACATTTCAATAAACTCCTGATTTTCTATATTTCAATAAAGAAATCCTCCTTTCTGGTAGACTTTTTTTAAAATAAACTTTTATTGAATTAAAAAAAAAACATACATATATACATAAACATGTAAAACAAGTACAAGTTCTATCAACATTCATTCCAAATACATACATACCAACATTCCTAATATACATTCATTCAGCTACACACTACAATTCCATATTCTCCGCACGACAAAAAAGAAAGTTAAAAGAAGACTTCCTGAACCTTCAACCAAATCATATTTCAATTGCAAGATAAACTACCTTTCTCCTTATTTCTAAGATTTAGACTAAATTCTAAATCATTCGTAAAGTAAAGCAAAGGAATTTCTAAATGGAAAGGCAATCGAAAAAGCAAAAACAAAAGAAGGCGTAACTGCATTTAACATATTATTTATAACCTCTCCTTTATTCTTACCTTATCCTTCTCTTAACAAAGCTATGACTATTTCTTCTTATCAGCCTTAAATTTTTTCTCGTGGATATAATTAAATAATGGTTTCCATAGTTTGTCATTTTCTTCCCAATCCTGTCCTCTCAACAAAATAGTAAGCTTATCTAGCTGTATCAAACTGGGTCCAAGCTATCTCAGGGACCGCCTTCTCCCATACAATCCTCCCTGCACTCTCTGGTCCTCTGGGAGGAATTTGCTGCAGTCTCAAAAAGCGAGGCTTGCAGCTACCTCCCAGAGGGCTTTCTCAGTTGTCGCCCCCAGACTCTGGAACGACCTGCCGGATGAGATCCATCAGTTAACATGCTTTGATTGGGAGTTCCTGCATGGCAGGGGGTTGGACTGGATGGCCCTTGTGGTCTCTTCCAACTCTACGATTCTATGATTCTATGATTCTATGATTCTAACATCGTTAGACAGTTTTAAAAAGGCTGTCAAGACAGATCTCTTTCGGCAGGCCTTTCCAGATTAATTATCCCGGCCTCGGGCATCTCCCCCTGCAATGTTGTCTTTGTGGCCCCATCTACGGATGGAGGAAGAACATTGCCATAGGCCAACGTATTATTCTTGTAGTATGTTTTAACTGTTTTAATTTGTAACTGTTTTAATTTGTAATTTTAACTGTTATCTGATTTAATACTGTTTTAAGGGAGGGAGGGATGGATTGTTTTTGGGATTTCTCATGTGATTTTATTGTTGTAAGCCACCCGGATTGGGTCCCCAAAGGGCGGGATATAAATAAATGTTGTTGTTATTATTATTATTATTATTATTAATTTATATAACCATTCCTCTTTATGTGGAAGATTTCCACTTTTCCATTTCCTTGCATATACCATTCTTGCACTGGTAGTCATATAAAAAAATAAGTTTTCCATGTTTAAGCTCAATTTTCTTGTCCTCACATATATTTAAGAGATATAACCTAGGGTCCAACACTAATTGGAATTGCAAAATCTCTTTGGCACTTTTATGAATGCTAGTTCAGTACTTCCTTGCCTTTTTACAATTCCACCAAATATGGTAGAATGTTCCTGTCTTCTGTTTACATTTCCAGCATTTTGTTGACAATCCTTTATATATCCTTGCTAATTTAACTGGTGTCATATACCACCTGTATTGCATTTTGTAAAAATTTTCTCTTAGGTTGTAACAGGCAGTATACTTTAAAGTTTTATTCCAAACTTTCTCCCATTGTTCTAGCTGAATATTCTGTGAGATCTTGGGCCCATTTAATCATTTGTTCTTTAACCATCTCTTCTTCCATCTCCATTTCCATTAAACATTTATAAAACAGTGATATCTTATGTGTATTATCCGATAACATGTTCTCCTCAAACTTTTAGTCTTCTCTATTCTTATCCCTGTTGTTTTCACATCTAATAAGAATCTCTAAATTGCCTGTGTAACAACCAGCCCATAGATTTAGAATAACCTTCTTCTAATAGTTGTTCCAGTTTCTTAAATTCCACATTTGTGTTTTCTGAAGCAATGATTACTAAATCTTTATATGTGACCCATCTTTCCTGTATTATTGCTTCTCTGTTATGGAAAGCTTTGTGAATTGAGGTCCAGTTTTCTGGTAGGTTTCTTGACTTTTCCCTCGTACAGTTCTGATTCTTTCCTCCTGATATAATCCTCACTTTATGTTGTATGCATTAAACATGCTTACTATCACAAAAACAGAACAATCTACTACTTAATCCAGCTTCCTCAGGAATGTTATGCAAAGCAGGCTGTCTGTGTTTTTCACAATTTGCTGCCTGATGCTCATTTTATAAAATTGGAGGTCTCCGCCATCCTCCTGCTCTGTGTATATGGACAGCATGCCAATGCTCAGTTTTGTTTTCAGTTTGTATCTCATTACACCCCCTTCAGTTTCCCCTTTGCTCTGAGTTCCCTTGATTATCCTCCATGTTCACTCACTTAGCTTTCACTGCCCATCTTTCAAGGAGAACCACAGCCACTTCTACAAGTGCAGTGGAAAAGATTTCCATTAGTCTGCACACACATATAATTTAGAATTCATGAACAGTCTCTGGGGCATGGGATGTGTGAGGTTACAGGGAGAAGATGCTTATGGGTAGTGAAATGAAATTACATGAGGGAGAGATTTACAGGAGTGAAAGTTTTTCTATCCAGTGACTTTAAGTGCTGAATATAAGTGTCACAAGGAGTTACATCTTCCTCAAGTCTTATCCAAGCTCCCACCCTTTCTTCGTGTTTTTTTAAAATCTAAATCATGCCTATTGATTCAGAATACTTCCCCTGATATTTTTACTTACTTCAGAAAGTGAACATTATGTGGAATACTGTGGTTTCTTTGGAACTACAAATTTGGACTCTAGGTGTCCCCCACCTCCTTGGTTGGCTCTGCTTTCTTCTATACTTTACATTTCATGTACAGAATCATTCCTTGAACCATTTTATTTTTTTTGCAAAGAGCTAGATTATCTTCCTCTTCCTTCTTATCATACAGCCCTCAGGAGGCCACTCTTTCAGTTTGGCAGAAAGTTCACTGTACAACCAAATCTCTTACTAACTACCAACAATCTCTGTTCCATCAGTGAAGCAATGCACCTACTAAGTGAACTGCAACAGGACTAAGGTCCAAAATACACTGCAGAAATAATCCAATTTGAGACATTTTTAACTGGCTCATTGCTAGGGCATTCTGGAAACTGTAGTTTTGTGAGACATTTAGCCTTCTCTGTTAGACAGCTTTGGTGCCACAATAAATTACAATTCCCAGTATTCCCTAGCACTGAGCCAGGGCAGTTAAAGTGGTCTCAAACTACTTCTGCACAAGCTTATCGCACCACACTTTTAAAATGGGGTTAGGTCGCTTTAATTGCTTTGGCTACCTCCTGTTGCATTTTGGGGTTTGTAGTTCAGTGAGGCTTAAAGGTTCTCTGGCTGAATATTCTAAATGCCTCTTCCTAAACTAGACATTCCAGAATGCAACAGGAGGCAGCCAGAACAGTTAAAATGACCTAGCCCTGTTTTAAGAGTGTAGAGTGATAGGACGTTTTCACACTTGGGGTCTCAAAGGACGTTTTCACACGGGGGCTCCTAAAGCCGGGTGGAGCCATTCCGGAACGGCTCCTGCCGCTGATTCCGGAATGGCTCCGTCGGCGGCAGGCTAATTCCGGGTGGACAGCTGGAATTACCTGAAGCCGGAGTTAGCCGGAGTTAGCCTTTTGCCACCCAGAGTGACACCGTACTTAGGGCTCCGTGCGTTTGAACACACGGAGCGAAAAGCCGGACGGACGCAGGGATGGCACCGGAAGGGGCGGGGTTTGCCGCCGCGCGCGTGTGAACTACGCAGAAATGGAGCCGGAGTGGGGCCGGACGGAGGTAGGATTGCCTCCTCAAAAAGCCCCGTGTGAAAACATCCAAAGCTGCCTGGAGCCATTCCAGAATGGATCCTGCAGCTTCAGACCTGTGAAAGCAGCATTATTCTGGAATGGCTCTGGCAGCGGCAACTTAATTCCTTTTTGAAAAAGGAATTGCAAAGACCGGGGCTGATGCTGGAGTTGGCACTGGATGGGGCGGGGCGGGGCTTGTTGTGACGTCGTGTGAACACACGGAGCAAGGACCCGGACTGACGCAGGCTAGCGCCGGGGATGGCACTGGATGGGGCGGGGCTTGCTGCGACGTCATATGAAAACTTTGCAAAGGAGCCGGACTGGGGCCGGACGGAGGTAGGATAGCGTCTGCCTTAAGCCCCGTGTGAAAACCCCCAAAGTCTCCACATTGTGTTTGGACATAAGATGCTATTGTTGTGCACCTTCAAGTTATTTCTGATTGTGGCAACTGTAAGGCAACCCCATCACAGGGTTTTCTTGGCAAGATTTGTTCAGAGGGGATTTGCCCTAGCCTTCCTCTGAGACTGAAGGGGGTTGCAGACTACCAGAAATAGTGCAAATTGAGTCCACATTTAGGGTTAGGGTTAGTGCTAGGGAATCATTGGAATTGTGTTTTTTTCTGAGACATTGAGCCTTCTCTGTCAGAGAACTCTGGTGCCACAATAAACTACAGTTCCCATGATTCCCTAACCCTAACCCTAAAGGTGGACTCAATTTGCACTATTTCTGGCAGTCTGCAACCCCCCTGAGAGAATGTGACTTGACCAAGGCCACCCAGTGGGTTTCCATGGCCAAGTGAGGATTCAAAACCTGGTCTCCAGAGTTGTAGTCCAACACTCACACCACACCATGGTCATGTCTAAAACTGCATCTCATTCCAAACTCAATGAGAAGGTCCTTTTTAAAAAGTTACAGTCATACTTTCAAGGACTGCAAATGTAACAACTTGGATTTCCTTTGAAATATATCTGTCACAAGTGCATTCAAGTACAGTTTCCCAGTAATACTTTTATTTTCCCTGTCCTCAAAAATAATTTAAATGGTTACCTTTAGAAAATCAGAATGTAAACAGGCTGGAGCACAAAACATACTCTCCTCCTTGTTGTCATCTCAGCATTTACAACAAAAAAGGAAGCAGGATCAGTTCAGTTCATCTTTATTACAGTCATAGACCAACACAGGTTAAAAAGGGGATACAGAATAAAAGAAGGTAATGGTAAAAATAAGGTAAAAACACAGGTTAAAACCGTATTTAAAATATATTTTTAAAATCCAGTGTGGTGGGGCAAGATTAATACTAGCTAACTGCAGAGGTCATTGTCTGTCAGATTTTAACTGCAGCTGCACAGAATCTGGCAACATTATATGTTATATTCGGATTGGTGTCTGAAAGCAGCAAAGTGGTGGAAAATTGACTGCTGTGTCCTTGTTGTTTATACAATAGAGGAGAGATAAGGCTGAGATGGATGTCCCTTTATTTTGAGCACTGGAGTAATACATGCTCTGTTGTCCCTATTTGGCCAGAGTCACATGGGCATAGTTTTCTGGGAAGGGGCTCTTCTTATATCGGCTTTCAAGAACAGCTGAAGGGAGGGCATGGCATCATGCTAGAGTAAAGGGTCACTGGTGTTTAGGCACTTTACATTTTGCTGAATATGCCATAGGTGATGCCAAGTATCTATTGAGGCCAATGAAAATGAATGTTGGGGTGCTAGCTCGGTCTAGCTGTTGCTCTATATCTATCACCTGTTGTTTGATAGTTGCTTTGGCCTTTTCATCTCATGTTGAGCAGATCTGGAGAAAAACCCAGTGAAGAAATTTTAGTCATCACCATCTGTTTCCACATAGACTGGAATTCTTCAGTCAGGGTAAGTGGAGCAAGGCCAGTGGGAAAGAAAGATAGTCTGAGTCGGTAGCTGAATATAGGGTCTCTGCAGACTGGCCCAAAGGGCTGGCCTAGGGGTAGAGTTGGGGTGGGGTAGCCACACACCGGCTGCCCCAACCCCACACCGATGCCTTCCTGACACCACACACCATTACGCATGGTGTGCAGTGTCAGGACACCCTCCTGGCACAGCTTTTAAACATGCTGCGCCAAAAGGGCAAGGAAGAGCCACGGTGTTGGCTCTTAGGGTGGCCTTTTGCCACCCTTAAAAGGAACAGCATTTTGCCACTCTTTTCGGTTCAGCAAAAGGGAGGATGAGGGCCGTGGCATGGGGTTGCCGCGGCCCCGATCCGCTGCTTCCCGGGGCGGCTCTGTGCTGCCCATCTGCAGAGGCAGGCCCATAGTCGCCCACACTCTGGCCTCCATTTTCATAAAGCCTGACTCCAATTGCATTAGAGCTTGGAATGCTGATCTTAGAAATTTGGATTGCACAAATTCTAATGATGCAGAGTTGGGGAGGGGTCCCAGCTGGAACCCATAAAGCAGTTGTGCAACCAATTTAGCTTCAAAGAGTTTGAGTGTCACCGGAATATAATGGCTCTTCAAAAAAAATTGAGGATGGCTGTTGAGCTCCTCTGCATGTTACTGGCAGCATAGTCCCCATGTGCTTTCCTACTACTAGTAGCATGAAAGATTACTCCCAGATATTTGAAGCAGGAGACCTTTCAATCTTGTGACCATTTATAATCCAGTTTTGGTTCTTAGGCTTTTTAGCAAATGCCATGATTTTAGGTTTTTTGGTAGTTAAGTTCCAGCTGATCCTCTGGAAGCAGCATCATGGGACAGCTCTTGAACATCATGTTTCTCCATCTCCACTTAAGGCTGCACCATTGTAAGTACAAAGGCTATTTTAAAAGTTAAAGTTACACTACAAAAGAAAGACATTATCCCCTATTAAACTACAATCATAATGTTACTTAGGTATATTTTTGTTACTGAAAAAAGTAAGTAGTTCCAAGCTCTTGAAGTGACTCATATAGGAAGGGACCAGAGAGTAGATAAACTGAGACTTAAGACTATGTGCCTTTGCAGAACGACTCAAAGGGCCGGCCTGGAGGCAGAGATGGGGTGAAGCAGCTGCATGCCAGCTGCCCCAACCCCATGCCAAACCCATACTGATGCTGCACACTGTTACACATGACATTTTGTTGCTCTTTCAGGGGTGGCAAAAGGGAGGATTGGGGCTGCGGTGTACGGTTGCCATGGCCCCAATCTGGAGCTAGAGGGGTGGCCCAGAGCCACCTGTCTTCATAGCCCTGAAATTAACTGAAGCAATGGAGGGCTTAGGGCCGATGCAGACAGCCCGAAAGCAGCAGCACAGAGCTGCCCATGGGAGTGGCAGACCGGGGCCATGGCAACCACACGCCGTGGCCCCGATCCTCCTTTTTGCCACCCCCAAAAGAGCAGCAAAATGCCACTCCTTTTTGGGGCAGCAAGAGGCTGCCCTTAGAGCCACCACAACAGCTCTTTTGCATCCTTTGGTGCAGTGTGTGTGCATGTTGTGCCAAGAGAGCGTCCTGACACCATGCCCCATGTGGATGGGTGCACGGAATCAGGACAGTGTTGGGGTGGAGTCCTTTGTGCTGATCTGCATTGGCCCACAGTTTGTACACTGAGTTACTGGCAGTGATGATAGAACTGCCCCCTGCTGACTTCTTCCCACCATGTTCCTGTAGTGCTGAGATCATGGAAGTACATGCTGTGAATATAGCCCAACTGGGAGGAAATTATTCAGTTCATAAGAAATTGTTCATTTGCCCCATCACCCATGTGGATCAATCTTATTAGCACAGCAGATGAAGAACCAGAGAAGATGTCAAATAATTTTCTAGGAAATGAAGTATTTCTGTTGTTGTTGTTCTAAAGTTACAATATATGAGATAGCAGTAAGATTTGAAAAAGGGAAAGATGAAAAATCCTATTTTGAGTGTTTGTTTTAAATAATCCTTGCAAATGACACATTTACTCAATCTTGCTGGGAAAATGGGTAGTAATGACTCTGGCAATTAAAAACCTGGAGTAATACAGATTTCATATGAATTGGGAAAGGGAAGGCCTGAAACATTCCCAGGTCAGCTGGATAGAATTAATTTTTCTTTTATCTCATTAAAGTTTTTCTCACTTGCCTGTGGGCTCCCATTGTCTAATTGCACTTTTGCAGGTTTCCATACTTTACGAGGCTAGGTAAGGTGTTTTCCACCCTTCCCAACTCATCATTTATTCATTCATCTAATGTGTGTCTTGCTTTGCATTTGTAGCTGGATTAATTACTTTGAGGAATAATATTCATATCTCATTCATCATTGTAGTATGAAGGTCTGTTTGTACACATGGATCTTATAATAGTCATAGAATTATAGAGTTGGAAGGGGCCTCATGGCCCATTGAGTCCAACTCCTGCTCAATGCAGGATCTACAGTTAAGGCATCCACAGTAGGTAGCTGTGCAGCTTCTTTTTTGGTGTCCAGAGAAGGAAACTCCACCACCTCTCTAGACAGTTGGTTCCATTGGAAACCACTCTTATTGCTCTTACTGTCAAGAACTTCCTTCTAATCTTTAACTGAAATCTACCTTCTTGTAACTTCAGACCATTAGATCTGGTTCTGCCCTTTGGAGAAGCAGAGAACAGGCCTGCCCCATCCTCTTTCTTGAGCTATTTAAAGAGTGCAGTCATGTCATCTCCTAGTCTTCTCTTCACCAAACTGAACATGACCAGCTCCTTCAACTCTTCCTCATATGTTTTGTTATCCATCTCTCTTCACATCCTTGTTGCCCTTCTTTGAACCTGCTGCAACTTCTCAAAATAAAGTGCCCAGAACTGAATGCAGTACTTCAGATAAAGCCTGATCAGGGCAGAGTATAGGGGGATTATCACTTAACTGTCATTCACACACACACACACATTGGTCCTCTTATTTTGGTCCTTATACAAGAGAAGGGAATTTAGCAATGAGGAAAGCAAGTCAGAGGAAGATTCAAAGTCCTTTATCCATGTGTAGTGGGTCCAATGCAGAATCTAGTGGGGCTGGCATGCTTGCTTAAGACCAATTAAGGGTCTTTATAGACTGCCAGAAATAGTGCAACTTGAAGCACTTTAACTGTCCTGGCTCAAGGCTAAAGAATCATGGGAACTGTAGTTTATTGTGGCATCAGAGCTCTCTGACAGAGAAAGCTCAATGTCCCAGAAAAAAACACAATTCCCATGATTCTCTAGCACTGAGCCAGGACAGTTAAAGTGGCCTCAATTTGCACTATTTCTGCAGTCTGTAAAGGCCCAAAGTTACCTTAGGCTGTCTTTGTCCCAGAGTTGCAAAGATTTTAGAGACTGTGGAAAGTAAAAGGAATTAGATGTGGAAAAGAATTTTGTCAACCTAATATTATTTTTCATTTGTCTCGAAGGTAAAAAGCCAGACTGGTCTTCATGAATCATATTGCATAAAATCTTCTTAAGTCTCTCAGCCAATATCAGTGTCATAATCTTGTAATCATTGTTCAGAAGGGATATGGGTTTATAATTGCCAATTTCTTTCATATCTTTACCTTCTTTTGGTATCAAAGTAATATTAGGTTGATTATTAAGATTATTGAATATTATGAAAAGAATAATAATAAGAAACTGGCATTAATATTCACGGACGTGGAAAAAGCATTTGATAATGTGAATTGGAATTTCATGAAAAAAACTCTTAGAAAAAATGGAAATGGGAACCAAACTCTGTGGATGGATAAATGAGATCTATAAAGAACAAAATGCACAACTGATTATAAATGGAAGGTCAACGGAAAGGTTTAAGATTGAGAAGGGAACAAGACAAGGGTGTCCGTTATCACCACTATTATTTATACTAACATTGGAAGTATTAATGAATAAAATAAGGAAAGAAGATAACATATAAGGGACGAAGATATATGACCAGGAGTATAAACTGCAAGCATTTGCCGATGATTTGGTCATTATCTTAGAGAATCCCAAACAACAAATTACAGAAACCTTGCAAATAATAGAAGATTTTGGCAAAATATCAGGATTTAAGATAAACTGGACAAAGCCTGTTATCATGACAAAGAATATGTCTAAAAGGGAAGAACAATATTTAGAGGAAGTCACTAAATGTTTGGTTAAAAATAAAGTTAAATATTTAGGAATTTGGATAACTAAGAGAAATACGGACTTATTTGATAACAATTATAGGATAAAATGGAAAGAAATTAAATCGGACTTGAATAAATGGAGTAAATTGAATCTGACATTAACAGGAAGGGTTGAAGCAATTAAAATGAATATACTTCCTAAAATGAACTTTTTGTTCCAGTGCATTCCGATAGTACAAAACAACAGAATATTCAAAGAATGGCATAAGGATTTAAAGGATTTTATTTGGAAAGGAAAGAGAGCTAGAGTCAACTGGTTAATGATGACAAGAAGTGAAGAAGGAGGAGGTAAAAGTGCTCCAGATTTAGGACTGTATCATCATGCCAGTGCTCTTAATTGGTTATTTGATTGGATTCTATTTGATTGGCTGGCATGGGTATGTATGGTATGGGAAAGTGGCAGTGCATAAAGATTTTAAGCATCATGTAATAAGAAGAGCACAATTAAAGGTATGGGAAGGAATTAAGAAGGAATTCTATAGGAAAATCTTGTTCTCGGTATCACCACATGAAGCTTTTTATGGAAGATGGACAGCTGTTAAAAAATGGTTAAGATACAGAGACATATTGAAAAAGTTGGAAGAAAACAAGGTGGAAATTAAAGAGATAGATGAGCTGGAACAATTAGATCTGAAGATGCATTGGCTTCTATACATACAGTTGAAGGAAAGATTCAAGATGGACATTAAACTAGAAGATTTTCAAGAAGATTTAAATGAACTAGATTATCTTTTGACAAAACCTGAGAAGAAGCTCAAAAGGAAATGGAAACCTTCCTTTCCCTGTCTCACTGAATGGTAAGAGTTAGAAAACTCATTCCCCGAACCCAACTCCGCGGTCAGAAGCCCCCCTGTGGATAAATATAAATGTAATTCTTTACAATCTATACAAGAATATTTACCAAAAGAAGAAGCAACTGCTGCTATCTACAATGCTAACTCAATCTCTTACACTTTAGCTTGCATCATTAATTACGTAAAAACGAGAGGCTATTATTATCTTACTCTCACAGCCTAGGCCGCTAGTCAAAAGTTAATTTGACAGTTTCTTCTGCAGATACCAGGAGGGCCCCACCCGGGCCTTGGATGTTTGCTGCTGCTGCCGCTGCTCTCACTTGTCCTCCGAACCGGAGGGCGAGTCCTCGCGGCTTTTATGCCGCCTTTGCCTCTGGCGCCACCTCCCAGGAGGGCCCCACCCGGGCCTTGGATGTTTGCTGCTGCTGCCGCTGCTCTCGCTCGTCCTCCGAACCGGAGGGCAAGTCCTCGCGGCTTTTATGCCGCCTTTGCCTCTGGCGCCACCTCCCAGGAG
This sequence comes from Phrynosoma blainvillii, assembly GCA_026167975.1. Lineage (NCBI taxonomy): Eukaryota > Metazoa > Chordata > Lepidosauria > Squamata > Phrynosomatidae > Phrynosoma > Phrynosoma blainvillii. The sequence continues at coordinate 86,579,687 of JANUYF010000001.1, read as the reverse complement.
GGCCCCACCCGGGCCTTGGATGTTTGCTGCTGCTGCCGCTGCTCTCGCTCGTCCTCCAAACCGGAGGGCGAGTCCTCGCGGCTTTTATGCCGCCTTTACCTCTGGCGCCGCCTCCCAGGAGGGCCCCACCCGGGCCTTGGATGCTTGCTGCTGCTGCCGCTGCTCTCGCTCGTCCTCCGAACCGGAGGGCAAGTCCTCGCGGCTTTTATGCCGCCTTTACCTCTGGCGCCGCCTCCCAGGAGGGCCCCACCCGGGCCTTGGATGCTTGCTGCTGCTGCCGCTACTCTCGCTCGTCCTCCGAACCGGAGGGCGAGTCCTCGCGGCTTTTATGCTGCCTTTGCCTCTGGTGCTGCCTCCCAGGAGGGCCCCACCCAGGCCTTGGATGCTTGCTGCTGCTGCCGCTGCTCTCGCTCGTCCTCCGAACTGGAGGGCGAGTCCTCGCGGCTTTTATGCCGCCTTTACCTCTGGCGCCACCTCCCAGGAGGGCCCCACCCGGGCCTTGGATGCTTGCTGCTGCTGCCGCTACTCTCGCTTGTCCTCCGAACCGGAGGGTGAGTCCTCGCGGCTTTTATGCCGCCTTTGCCTCTGGCGCCGCCTCCCAGGAGGGCCCCACCCGGGCCTTGGATGCTTGCTGCTGCTGCCGCTGCTCTCGCTCGTCTTCCAAACCGGAGGGCAAGTCCTTGCGGCTTTTATGCCGCCTTTACCTCTGGCGCCGCCTCCCAGGAGGGCCCCACCCGGGCCTTGGATGCTTGCTGCTGCTGCCGCTGCTCTCGCTCGTCCTCCGAACCGGAGGGCAAGTCCTCGCGGCTTTTATGCCGCCTTTACCTCTGGCACTGCCTCCCAGGAGGGCCCCACCCGGGCCTTGAATGCTTGCTGCTGCTGCCGCTACTCTCGCTCGTCCTCCCAAGACTCAAGATTGGGGCTTAGAGAAGGCAACGGTGCGAGTATTTGCAACCAGGAAGGCTGGGGAGCAGCCAACTGTCTTTCTGAAATACCCTGAGATTTCAAGGTGAACCCAACCGCGGAAAGAATAAGTTGGATTTGAATATAGTTCGATTGGTGAAGAGTATTTCATTTTTTTTTAATCACCCAGCAATAGATTTTAGTGAAAGGAGAAACAGGAAGAGAATTAAACAGATTAAGAAATAAAAACCAACAGAATTAGGTAAACCAATTAGAATTATAAATAAAATAGCTTAGAAAGTTTAGCTTAGAAAGTTTAACATTAAGAAAGCATACTTTAGAATCAGGACACATATAAGCATAGTCTACTTTTCTCTACATTCTACCCTCTCTTCCAATGGCTACAGCTTTGAGATCCATAACAACAAGGGCGCAGTCTGCCACAACAGCTAGAAGAGGTTCCACAGAACTTCCTAAACAAATGGATACAATTCAGCAATTAATAGAAGAAATGCGAAATTTTAAGCTGGAGGTACGACAAGAATTAAAAGAAAGTAGGATAGAAACAAATGAAAGTTTAAAAAAGGGATTTGACAAGATAGAAAGGAAAATAGAGAAGATAACTAAGGAGACTTTGGAATTAAAAAAAGATATAGAAAATTTAAAATCAAAAACCTCAAGATTAGAAGATAAAACAAATAATCTCACGGACGAACAGAAAAGAGAACAAAATTCCATATTATTTCAAGAGCTGCGCTACAGGGAGAAGTGTATAAAACTGAGAGGACTTTCTGAAATCCAAAATGAAGATTTGTATTCGCGTGTCATTCCTGACCTGGCAGCCTTTATAGGTATTTCGGAGGCTGATCTAGACATTGAGATAGATCGTATTTTCAGAATCAACTCCCTGATAGCAAAGGAGAAAAAACTACCAAGGGACATTGTAGTTACTTTAACTAGATCAAGAATAAGAGATCTGATTTTAAATAGAAGCTATTCAGAATCATGTCAAATCGGCGGAGAAAATATAAAAATATTTAAAGATATACCAACGGTGATATTAAAAAGAAGACAAAATTATAAAGCTCTAGTTCAAACACTAATTAGACACCAAATCAAATATGTATGGGATAAAATAGAGGGGATCATATTTACATACAAGCAAAAAAGATATAGGGTAACATCTAAAGAAAAAGCAGAGGAACTAGAACAATGAATTAATAGAGAAATGAAGGTAGAAGAAGTAAGTAAAAAAGAACCCCAAGAAAATATATCAAAAAACAGACCAGAGCACAGACTGAAAAAATCCACAAGATTAAAACCTGAAGATCCAGAACCAGATCCAGAAGAAGAAGGACTACAACAGGAAGAAAGATCGGGGCAAGGAAATCTGGACAAAGATTTACTAGAAGAGATAGGAGGGGGTAGTTTAAACTCAGACGAGGGAGAACTGATTAGAATAGAAAAGTAATGGTAAGGTTGTGAACATAAACAATTAAAATAGTATAAGAATAAATAAATTACTTAAAATGTCATTTAAAATCTGCTCATGGAATGTTAAGGGAATAAACGCTGTTATCAAAAGAAAGAGAGTTTTTCATTATTTGGAAAAAAGGAAATATGACATTATCTGCCTACAAGAAGTTAAGATTAAAAGGAAAGATCAAAAGTATTTAAAAAACTCAAAATTTGGCCAAATGTTTGCATCACTTGGAGAAAAGAGCAAGGGGGGGGGTGGCACTTTATTTGTCAAATAAATATGAAGCAAAAATATGTTTGGATGATAATGAAGGACACTATGTGGGAGTGGTTATGAAAATACAAGGCAAAAAAATATTAATAATAGGCATATACGCTCCCATAGATAACAAAATGACATACTTTAAGAAGCTTCTCCAAGAGATAGAAAATCAGGAAGTAGACGACTTAATAATAATGGGAGATTGGAATGCGGTAATTAACCCAGAGTATGATAGATCCTCATCTAAGAAAATAAAAAAGAATCAGGGTAAATTGCCAAATACTTTTTTTCAGCTAAAAGAACAATTAAAACTAAAGGATGTTTGGACAGAATTGTATGGGAGAACCCCAGGTTATACTTTTTTCTCCAACCAATATAACTCTTCATCCCGAATAGATATGTTCTTGATATCTTCTAGAATGTTACCTGATATAAAAAAAATGAATATATTACCAAGATCTGACTCAGATCATAATCTGATCGTGTTAGAACTAAACGTAACAAAGAAAAATTACAACTGGAGGTTAAACGAACTTCTCCTTGCAGATGAGGAATATGTGAAAAAGCTAAAATTACAATTAAAATACTACTTTATGGAGAATATAACTAATGATATCAAGAACATAACTGTCTGGGATGCCTCTAAAGCGGTGGTTCGAGGATTATTAATACAGAGAGGCTCTGAGGTTAAAAAGGCAACACAAGAGAAAGTTTTGGGAATTGAAAAAGAACTCAGGAAAAAAGAGGAAGAATTAGATCACAATCCAACCTCTAAAGACATATAGAATCAATTAAGTTTTTTACAAAAAAATTTGCAGAGTTAACTAGCCAAATGAATAAGAAACTTCAAGAAGCCAGACAAAATTACTTCAAATCAGCTAATAAAACAGGGAAGTGGTTGGCTAATAAATTAAGAAAGAAAAGAGACAACAAAACAATAACTAAAATAATAGATAATGGCGAAACGGTAACAACACAAAAAGAAATAGGAAGTAAATTCTCAGAATTTTATACTCGACTTTACAAACAACTGACAACAACAGAGCAGGAGAAAGGCATACTTCAGGAATTTCTTAAAACACAAGTGAAGCTTAAAATCCCAGATAAACATATAAAAAAGCTAAATGAAGAAATTACTGAAGAAGAAATAACAAAATCGATTCGATCCTTAAAAACAGATAAAGCTCCTGGCCCAGACGGTCTTACTGCACTCTATTATAAAAAATTAGAAGAGGTCATTAAAAGACCTTTAAAGGATATTTTTAATGCAATAGGCAAAGAGGGCATACCAGAAACTTGGAAATCCGCGAATATAGTGTTAATACCAAAAGAGGGAAAAAAAACATCAAAAATGGATAACTATCGCCCTATTTCGCTCCTTAACGTAGATTACAAAATATTTGCTTCAATATTAGCTAATAGATTTAAAAGTGTACTAAAGGATCTTATTCATGAGGACCAGGTCGGCCTTTTACCGGAGAGACAGCTGAGGGATAATACTAGGATAGTTATTGATCTTATAGAATACTATGAGAAAAATAATGATAAAAAATTTGCACTGTTCCTAGTTGACGCAGAAAAGGCCTTCGACAACGTAAATTGGGAGTGTATGCTAGGGATTCTGGAAACAATGAATGTAGGGAATAATTTCCTAAATTGGATAAAGCACATTTACAATGTACAATACGCATGTTTGTTGATAAACGGCGAAAAAACAAAGCTGATCCTGATACAGAAGGGCACAAGGCAAGGCTGCCCTCTCTCTCCCTTATTATTCATCTCTGTATTAGAAGTCCTAAATAATAATATAAGAACAAACCCTACAATAGCTGGTCCAAAAATAAAAGGTAGAGAATATTCTCTCAGGGCATACGCAGATGACTTAGTGTTATTTCTGGAAAACCCGCTTAACAGCATAGAAAACTTGATGAAGACTTTAAGAGATTTTGGCAGAGTGACAGGCTTTAAAATCAATAATGATAAATCTGTTTTTATAACAAAAAACTTGACCTTAGAAGAAAAAGAAATACTACAAGAAAAATCCAAATGTAAAATAACGAAGAAAGCGAAATATCTGGGTGTATGGTTGACTAATAAGAATACTGACCTGTTCGATAATAATTACAAAGTAATATGGAAGAAAATACAAAAAGACCTACAAAATTGGACAAAATTGAATTTGTCTCTTTTAGGAAAAATCGCCGCCATCAAAATGTCAATACTACCAAAATTGAATTTCCTCTTCACTAATTTACCAATAATCACAAATAACAAACCCTTTAACGAGTGGAATAAAGAACTGAAAAAATTTGTATGGGAAGGTAAAAAACCCAGGATTAAATGGAAAACATTAACAGATGTAAGAGCAAATGGGGGCTGTAATTTACCGGACCTTTACTTATATTACCAGGCTAATGTGCTAACATATCTAACTGACTGGATTAGACTGGGTAACCAAAAATTATTAAACCTTGAGGGTTTTAATTTACGTTACAGATGGCATGCCTACCTGTGGTACGGGAAAAGTAAAATTCATAAGATGTTTGAACATCATTTTATTCGTAAAGCGATTTTCAAGGTGTGGGAGAAGATACGTCCAAGCTTTTACTTTAAACTGCCCGGATGGCTGTCACCCCAAGAGGCACTTTTTGGAAGAACAAAAACAAATCAAAATTGGATCAGATATTGTGACATCTTAAGGAAAGTTAGCAATCAAGAATATAAAATGAAAACATTAGAAGAAATCCCAGATCTGGAACTAAAATATCACTGGTTTACTTATCATCAATTCATAGAAAGATATAAAATAGATAATAAGGAAATAGGATTTGATTTGCAGAAAAACGAATTAGATGTAATATTTGAAAAAGAAGATCAAAAGTTAGTAACTAAATTTTACAAGATATTGCTACATAGATCCCTAGAACAAGAAGCAATTAAGGGAGATATGATAAAATGGGCAAGGGATCTGGGAAGGAATATAGATCTTGAGAGCTGGTCCTCATCTAGGAGAAAAACTTTTCAGTTCACTAAATGCCAAACATTAAGAGAAAATTATGTAAAAATGACATATAGATGGCATTTGACTCCATCAAAACTAGCAAAAATCCATAAAAATAAAGATAACAAATGTTGGAAATGCGGAAAGGAAAAAGGGAATTGGATACATATGTGGTGGAAATGCCCTAAAATTAGTGAATTCTGGGAAGAAATACACTCTGAGATAAAAAAATATTGAATATAAAATACCAGTTAACACCCGAAATGTATCTCCTAAATATGGTCAATAAAATCACGGACATAGAAGTAAAAAAACACTGGAGGACATTACTTTATATGATTACCACAGCTAGGACGCTCATTGCACAAAAATGGAAAACGAACATTATACCAACAATTGAGGAATGGTTATTAAAAACACTGGATAACATAGAGCTGGACAGATTAACAAGCATGATAGAAAAAAGATTCAATAAAGTTACGGAAGCAGACTGGGAAAAGTTAAGAAACCACTGTGCCAAACGTTGGTCAGTGAAAACTTGAATTCATTAAAATTAAAATATAATCTAACTTTGGATGACTATGGGCAGGGAACATACATGATATCGGGAACATTCATGACGGGAAAGAGGTAACATTAATTACAACTACAATTATATAGAGAATAAGAAGAGAATAAGCATAAAAATGAAATTTGTAATATGTTTGGTTTTTTGCAAGTTATATTTTTGCATTGTGATGGATATATGAACATTATATACACCAATGTAGTATCAATATACTACATATATTAAGCTGTACAAAGTATGAAGATGAGAACTAAAATTCAGAGAATGAGAGGAATAGTTAGAAGGGGAAGGAAGCACAACAGGAATTTAGATACTCAAAACCAATTGTTTTCATAAGAAGCCTGTAAATAATTAATTAAGTAAGTAAGTAAGAAATTTAAAATAATTGAATAATGTATGATAGTAATGTCAAGCTAGAAGAAGCTCTGCACGTATATTTAAATGTTATGTTTTACTGTTGTTACTGCTTGTGTGTATATATTTCTTGAAGTAATAAAAATGTGAACACACTAAAAAAAAAAAACCTGAGAAGAAGAGAACAAGAAAATTATATAAGATGTTGTTGGATAGAAGACAAGAAAGGGAATTGATTTCAGAAAATATGATTAAATGGGCAACAGATAGCAAAGCAGCTTCATTTATAGATATAGGCAAAACAATTGATTTGGAAAGTTGGAATTACGCCCGGAAGAAAACGAATAAATTTACTAAATCACAGGATTTGAAAGAAAATTACTGGAAGATGGAGCAGAGGTGTACTCCACCTAAGATGGCAAAAATTTATAATAAGAATTCTAGTACTTGTTGGAAATGTAAACAAAACATTGGTACCTGGTTTCACACTTGGTGGAGGTGCTCAAAAATGAAATTTTACTGGAAAAAAAATTCATGTTACAATACAAGAGATTCTTAAGGTAAAATTTGAATTGAAACCCGAAATATACTTGTTAAACATGGTGAATTTAGTTGACCCAATAATACAAAAGAAATTTTGGAGAATTCTTCTATACATAATCTCAGCCGCAAGACTATTAATCGCACAAAAGTGGAAGAAATAAGAACTCCCAACAATTGATGATTGGTTGCTGAAGTTGTATGAAATGAAAGTGATGGACAGACTAACAGCTTTATTGAATCAAGTGGATTCAAAAAATGTAAATAAGGAATGGTCTCCTTTAGATGAGTATTATAAAAGAAGAAAACTGAATTAAAGCAAGTTAGAATAGGAAGAAATGAGTTTGAATACATTTTAACAAACTGAAATAGTTTACAATAAGTTTAGAACTGGGAAGAGAACAAAGATTATAGATGATGAGAAAAAGAAAGAAGAGATTATGATAACGTAGAAAAAACAATGGTTTTGTTGTCAATGGAACTGATGGAAGTTTATAGTAATATATAGGAGGTGACGACGGTTATATACAATTACTTGCAAGTGCTTTTTTAGTTTTGTATTTTATGATATACAAATAAAATGAGGGGGAAAAAGAAAAGAATTTTGTTAATTTGACAATTCAACAAAATTAGCACTTTGCACCTCTCAAGACTTACTGTAAGAAGAAATGCGGTTTGCTTAAGGATCTGCACATTTGCAAGGCTTGTAGAGTATTTTAGAGAAACAAAGCATGCACAAAACACTGCAAAAAATTGTTATGTGTTTGGCTAAAATACACACATCAGAAAAATATACACAATTTAAATTGATAGGGAAAATGTTTACAATAGATATTTCTTTTTTAAAAAAAATATGCATATTTAAACAATGCATTAAAAATATACATACATCTCCATGCCATAAAACACACACACACACAAAAAAAGTTTTGTAAACGGATACAAAGCAAACAGAAAATACTGGTGGGATTTGGAAAAAATGCAGTTAAATCCAGACAGGAGCCAGAATGCTCTTTGTGCACGTTTGTGACCAGAAGACCAAGGCTGTGGCTGCTGCAGCTGTGAAGGAAGTAAGACATTTGAGAAACAGGTAGTTCAGAGCAGATTTTGATTAATTTTCTTCAAAATGATTTCAAAATCCTAGAAAACATGCAACCAATTGCATGGTGCACCAACAGGATTGGGAACTGAGATGCTTTCACATGTTCAATGCTACTCCTCACCCAGAGAATTCTCTTGCAAAAAAGATAAATATGCACAAAGCTGACATTAGAATTCGCAGTATCCCTAAATCAATAGCAGAGCCTTCAATCTTTCTGAATGTACAATTTCTGGCTTACAAGCAGAGGTTCTCAAGGAAGCAAAAGAAAAATTCTAATCCATTAGCAAAGGCATGGATAAATGTGATGATTTCTTGACAGACTAGATGCATTAATATACAAGTCCTCCTTATCACTGCACATAGAACAAATTCTCAGAGACTTCAAGGAGATTGACATTTGGTAAGCAGATTTCTTTCTTTCACGTGTCAGTACTAATAGACCAGATATTTGAAAGTCTGTATCATCTTACATAATACTTTGATGATTTATGACCAGGATCACAGTTTGCATCTTGTTGTTACCTTTTATTTCATTCCTACAACTGTGTTTAAGAAGCCAAGATGACTAAATTGAGGCTGTTGTACTTTGGCCACATCATAAGGAAAAATGAATCATTAGAAAAGAGAATGATGCTAGGAAAGGTGGAAGGCAGTAGAAAGAAAGGAAGACCACAAACCGGATGGTTAAACTTGATCAGGGAAGACATGGGCCTGGGCCTGAAGGTTGAGGATAGGAGGTCTTAAAGGTGTCTAATCCATAGGGTTGCCATAAATTGAAATCAACTTGAGGGCAGTTAATAACAAACAACAAGCTTTAATACCACTCCATCAGTGCATCTAAAGAAGTGGGCTGATTTCCACAAAAGCTCATGCTGGGGGAAAAAACAAAAAGCAGTTAGTCTCAAGGATGTTAGTAGATTCCCTCCACGTTCCCACTTTTTTCCTCCTCTCTTTTCCTCGCCCCCCCCCCTTTAACTCCCAGAATTCATCAGCCAACAAAGTCAAAGGGAGCTTACATCCAAAAACATAACTTTCCCAAATCCTGCTTCTGAGTTATCTGTTTGCAGTTCCTTGAGTTCAAGAAGGCTTTGGGTCATACCTATCTAAACATCTTGTCTGAAAAGACTGGGCATCCCACTGATGGATGAAAATGGACTGTAGACAGATGTGGTTTGCATGATTGTCTACAAATAGGCTGGCTGCATTGCCCCCTGGGAACAGTAAGTCATTCAGTACTAGATGCAAACCAGTACTTCAGAGCTGGCTGCAAATCATATAATAAGATTTCATTTTGATACTAGGTATCTGCAAATCAAAGATGGCCCATCCCAATGTACTCTGCTGATAAAGGCACAGCCACCAATATCCAAAGACAAGCCTTCAGGGAGAAAATCCTCAACAAAAATCAAGAATTGCAGTTGGGAATGAAGGTAATTGTGCTTGATTGAAGGAAGTAGTACTATTTCAAGCAGAAAAATGAAAACATAAAAGAAAAATGTATGTTCAGCTCAAGGCAAGAATCTGGAGAATGTATACATAAATATAGAGGGCAGTTAATCTTCCTTAAAAACCAGAGGCAAGGAAAAAAGCAACCTGAAAGAAAAAGACATCAAACTTTGCTCCAGTCCTTAAGTGAAACTATTTCTCCTCAGTGCTAGGAATGGGCAAGAAACTGGTTTCAGTTTGTAGTTTGTTTTTGAGGAGAATCTACCCAAATTCTCTCATGTCCACATACTGGGGATGGAAATAAAATACAAAGGTGTAAGTAATTGAAACTGGCATATTTGCCTTTTCTGGCTCAAGGCTTTGAGTGCTTACTGCTTGAAAGTCTGGGCTTGCTGTTCACCCAAGTTCATGGTGCTGAATTAGAATTGTTACATTACTATTAATTTTTTTCTTGAGGGGCCTGTTATTTTAATCATCTATATGGCAGGCAGGTATAACATGTAGTGTAAGTCTCCCAATACTATTCCCCAAAATCTGTCTTTTAAGCAGTGCCACCCTGACCCCCAATATAGCTATTTCCATACTGCTGCAGGGCAAGAAAATGAACTGGGATGTATCCAGCTCTTTTTCTGAAGCTGAACATACTATGACAGGTGAGGTCTGCACTGCCTAAAAGGTATTGTCAGAGTTCATTAAGGCATGTTTAAGCTAGGGTGAATCTATACTGTAGAAATAATGTAGCTTGACATCATTTTAAGTGCTGTAGCTCCATTCTATGGAATCATGGGTTTTGTAGTTTTACAAGGCCTTTAGCCTTCTCTGCCAAAGCATGCTGGTGCTGCACAACACTACAAATCTCAGCATTCTATAGGATCGAGCCATGACAGTTAAAGTGGTGTCAAACTGCATTATTCCTGCAATGTAGATGCACCCCTCGAGGGCATCTAGGGCAGTTGGCTGCTTCCTGATCAACAGGAGAGCAGACTCTTGTTGCTTGCAGCTGCTGCTAACCAGTAAGTGAGGATTATAGGAGCTGAACTAGTAGAAACTACTTAGCTATGTAAGTAAGGTGGTTACACAGCTAGGTAGGTGATACAGAATCAGAGCCTATGTATTTTTAGGGAGATGCCTGGGTATTGTGTGGTTGGAAGATATTTCTAACTTGCACAACAGCCATAAAAGTGATTGTGAGTCAGACTTGCACCATTGTAATTCATGAGCAGGATGTCAGCCATACAGCCATACTCCATACTTGGAATAGCCATACTTATTGAGTTTGGCTGGTACAGGTGGGCAATAATTTTAATTAAAGTCAGACTGAAGAATTTGTCAAAATTATTTTTTTTTCATTTTCATGATCAAAAGATCTTGAGATTTAAATAATTCAAATATATGCGAAGGGAAAGCCGGCATATTCATGTATCCCTTCTTTCTTTCTTCTGCAATCATAGATTCAGCTGGACTATTTCTACTCTTCTTTTCCCCAGAGCTAAAAATTTGGGCTATAGCTTCTTTATCAGAATATGTGCCCCCCCATCCTATTGTTACTTCTCCTAGTCGATAAGACCCATTGAATAAATAGAAATTACCTAAGTGTTCAATTGTGTAGTTTCCATTGATTCAATGAATCTACTCTGGTTGGGGTTTAAAATTAGATTTAGGTCATAATCTTCATATTGGTTTCTTTCTTTTAGCCTGATGAAGAAGTGTAGGTGTCTAGAAAACTCATAGCTATGAATAAGAATATGTTCAAATAATGGGGGAAAGCATATAATGGTTGGGATCTTACATTTATGAGATGAAGCATAACTTTATGCTCACGGATTGTACAATGCCACTTTGTTAATGAGTTCTGCTGTTGTGCAATCAAATGTAAATGCACATCTATGTACATGTTTATCAATGTGCATGCACAACTGTGTGTAAATATGTACTGCAAATGTACATCTATTTGCAGTGTGCAACCATACACATTTCACCACATGTGGATCTCTTCATCTGCAATCTTGATTTGAATATGGCCATTCCACATTGGACAAAAATAACCAACTGCATCTGTAAGGGCACGTATGCATGCCTTTGTCCATAGAACTGGTTCTTAAGAAGGAATAGTATACCTAGAATGATTTATAAGAATATAGGGAAAATCTTGCCAGATCAGACCACAAGTCCATATAGTCCGACATTCAGTTTCAAAATGCAGCCAACTAGAAGATTTTAGAAAATCCACAAACAGGACATGAATGCAACTGTTTTCCTTAGTTAGTTGTCCCTTGTGAACTGGTGTTTCAAGCATGCTGCACCTATAGAGGCCACTGGCTCAGACATCCATTCCAGATACACAGCTCTGTAGCCCTCCTTCCACCACTCCCTCATTTGCTTCTTGGGAGTTAGTATTCAGAGGCATTCTGTACCTACAGAGGCACAGACCACTGGAGTTTCCCTTTCCACACTTCCCAGCCTTATGCTCTCTGCCAAAAGAGCCACCAGTGTGGTTGCCTACTCACTGCAGTTGATTTACCTTTACATGGCAAAAAAGAACATCATTGGAAGTTTCTTTGCTTTCAAGTACTCTCTAATATCACCCACTCTAGACTACAGTGGAAGAGACACAGGAGGATCATGGAAAAAACAGCCACAGTATACACAAAATGCTCAAGAAAGGTACATGGTTACAGACTTCTTTGGTTCGTTTCTCATGTAAAAGCAAAGTTGTATCTATATTAAGGAGTAGGGAGCACTGACTCTCTCCTTGTTAGGAAAAAAAAGAACAAAGTGCGTTCATTACCTTTTTCCTCGTGGCAGCCTGAGCCAGAGGCCACTACAATTGCATGGAAACTTACACACACACACGGTGTCAAATGTGAAACAGTTTCATATATTATCACCGTGACGTTAACACTGTGTTCCCAGGCTTGTGCCATCATTCATCTATCAAGCACTTAGACCTAAAATTATAACAAAAACATTTTGGTAGGTGACCTTGTAGGCTGTCCCCAAGTTTTACTTCAACTTCTTTTGACCTGCAGTGTTTACAGAAAGTGAGCCTAATTGATGGTGCTGGGAAGGCCGGGGGGGGGGGTAGGGGGGAAGAGCCAGGCAGAGGACAGACTGTCACTATTCCCTGCAATAACCACACATTTTATACACTTAATGATGACATCTGTGGATGTGTATGGCAATTTGTCTGCCTTCTGAAACAGAAGTAAACTGTTAAAAAGGCAAACACTTGTGGCACAGTTCCTCTGAAATAATTTGGAACTAGAGTGGGCTGTCATTCTGTTCACAGCTTGCATTTAATCTCATCCTTCTGTTTTATTTGCAGATAACATCCTTCCTGGCAATCTTACTGTATTATGAGGAATCCAGAAAGAGCACACACACACACACACACACACACACACTGATTCTTTGAAAAGCTACACTGAAATTTTTAGTTCAAACTAGACTAGAAAAGTGGAAATATAAATATTTCCTCTGGTTTTAGCAGACTGTTGGAAAGTTATTTTTATGGACTAATCTCCCAGAATCCCCTAGTTGGTATGACAGATGGTTCTAGGAATTATGGCTTGAAAAAGTAAATTGTTAAAGCTATAAGTTTTGTTGCTGTTGTTGTTGTTTGCCTTCAAGTTGTTTCTGACCTACGGCAGCCCTAAGGCAAACCTATCATAGGGTTTTCGTGGCAAGTTTCTTCAGAGAGGGTTTGCCATTGCCAACCTCTGAGGCTGAGACAATGTGACTTGTCCAAGTGGATTTACATGGCTGAGCCAGGATTCAGACTCTGGTCTCCAGAGTCATAGTCCAACACTCAAGCCACTACACCACACTGGCTTTAGGCTTTAGACTTCAGTATTTAGTCCAGCACTTCCTAAAATACACTGTGCCTCTTTTCATTTACTTTTTTAAAAGCCTACAGTAATGCATGCTGAGAGTAGATCTGTGATCATAAATGTAGAACAATCTCTTCGAAGAGAACAGTGTGGGATATCTAACCAGGAATACAAGGTCATATAAAATACAGGGGTGGGGGCTTTAGAAAGCTTCATCATGAACAAAAACCATTAACTGGAGAATGTGTGGATTTTATGGTTAAAGTGGGAGTGGGTAATGTGCAGTCTTCCAGATGTTGTTGGACTGCCCCTTCCAGCTTTTGTAACCCTTGGCTATATTGGGAGTTGCTGTTCAACAAGAATTAGAAGGCTGCACTTTACCTACCCCTGGGTGGTATAGATGTGATTAAAGATAATGTGATAGATCCTTGAAGCTTTATTTCAGGATGCATTAGATGAAGTCAAATGGTGGTGGATCAATGGGTTACATCCAGGTTCTGTCTCTCATGGGCAGGACTGATATTTTCATTGAAGGAAACTCCATTTTCAATTATCGTCTTGATTTACAGATATCGCAAGATGTCACAAGATCACTGTTGAATTGTTATGGAACTGAATTCAGATTTACATTTATACCAAGGGGATGGTGAAAGTGAACCTCCCCACCCTCGCTTTCCCATGGTAACCCCTTCCTGCCCCATGAAAATTCTACACAGAAAATCAGAGGGTCCTACTGAATGAGGTGAGTAGTGGTGCAGAAGAGGGAAGGAGGGCAATCTTCTTGTGGCATCTAGCAATATCTTCAAGGAAAGATCACACCTGAAAATTAAACTTAGGGTTCAGTAGACTGTATTTCAGAGGAAGAAACTGGCAAAACCATCTTTGAGTATCCCTTGCCTTAGAAAACCCTATGAAATTCCTAGCATCACCATAGGTTGACATGTGAGTTGAAGGCACAAACACACACACTTTGTTGACAAATAGACATCTTCTCTTGAAGCAGCACCAGTTCTCCAAGGTATTCCCCTGAAACTCTGACTTGGAGGATCATACACCATTTGTGCAGAGAATCAGTCTTATTCTTTTAGTCCCTTGATGGCTCCTATTAATAGGGCACTCAGTTCTCTCACTCCCCTTGTATCATTATGTCAGGTCTTTTGTTTCCTTTTAACATCAGCACTGGAGAACAGAGAACAGAGAAACTGAAGTATCTAAGTAATTAGCCATCTCAACAGCATAGCAGTATCACAGCGGCAGTGATGCTGTGTAACAATTTACATAAATTAGTTTTTGAGTCCCCAGAAAGCAATTTCTGTAGCATTTAAAAGGGAAATAAGTGCTGGGGAGGGCTTGGCTCACAGTAATTGTTTATTGTAATCAGACCAAAAAGAAGAATGGAAGCAGCCATTAAGACAGGAATGACAGCGCCATGTGTTTCATTAGTGGAGTTGTTGTGTTTAGCTCCTGTGGTCTGCTCTTGTGTGGTATGGCAATTGAATTTCCCTGCTTGGTGCTGTACAGAGTTGTGTCCAAGGACATAAAAATCTGTCACTCCTGTTTTTATTGCTCAGAATTGCACCAGCTTTCACATCCCACCTGAGTTTCACAGCAGGTTAAGCCTTCCCCATTTCTCCATGAATATTTCTATTTTTGTACACTTTTTTCCCATATGTAAACATTTGGATGCATTTTCTGTACCCTTACCATCTATTGACCAAAACATCTTTGTGCATATTTTTCACTTATATGGATTTATAGTCATGCATATTTTATACACATGGTTTTGTGTGATTTTTTTCCTCCCCCCCCCCCCTTTTTTTTTTCTTTTTTCTTTTTCAGACCAAACCACACAGGAATGATCCTGGATTCTAAAGTCAGACTTTCATATGAATAATTTTTAGGCTCTAGTATGGTATCATTTGATTAAAGATCTATTCTTTGTTCTTTCAAGTCTTGCACAGGAGCAAATGAATTTGTGTAAAAAGCTAATGTTTCCTGAGCAAAATAAACAAAGGGCCTATGCAGACTGCCAGAAATAATCCAGTTTAAGGCCACTTTAACTGTCCTTGCTCTGTGCTAGGGAATCATGGGAACTGTAGTTTTTTCTAAGACATTGAGCCTTCTCTGTCAGAGACCTCTGGTGCCACAATAAATTACAGTTCCCATGATTCCTTAGCATTGATCCAGGACAGTTAAAATGGTCTCAAACTAGATTATTTTTGGCAGTCTGTAAAGGCCCAAAGTAAACTTAGCTATGAATTTTTCCACACCTATAGAATCCTAGACTTGGGACAGACCACAAGGGCCATCCAGTCCAACCTTCTGCCATATTTTCTGCCGTACAGAAAATGCATCCAAATGTTTACATATGGGAAAAAAGTGTACAAAAATAGAAATATTCATGGAGAAATGGGGAAGCCATACAGGAAAATACAAAACACTCCCAACAGATGGACATCCAGTTTCTGTTTAAAAACCTCCAAAGAAGGAAACTCTACTATAATCCAAAGAAGCCCATTCCATAGTTGAACAGCTCTCAACCTCAGGAAGATCTTCCTAATGTTTAGGTGGAATCTCTTTTCCAGTAGTTTGAATCCACTGCTCTGTGTCCTAGTCTCTGGAGCAGCGTCCTCAATATGATGCTCCTTCAAATATTCAAACATGGTTATCATGTCGCCTCTTAGCCTTCTCTTCCCCAGGCCAAACATACCCAGCTCCCTAAGCTGCTTCTCATAGGACTGTGAGATTCACATTTAAAAATGTCCTTGGAGAGAAATGGAACACAAGACATGAGTAACATTAAAAGCTGGATGTAGCAGAAAGCTTTTGATTATAGCTTTCCTCTCTTTTTTAAAAAAATAAAAACAAAGCTTAGACATGCGTGGCTTTACATGCTTATTAGACTCTTTTTTTAAAAAAAACCTTTTTTAAATCAAATTCTGCTCTGGCTGTCATAAAGGACTTATAGGATACACCAGACAGCAAACTGGCCACATTTTTTTCTCTTTTATTACTGGTCTCCAAGAGCTCAGAAAAGTTTCTTTTTTCTTTTTATTATATCTCCCAGAATCCCTCAGCGTGCAAGGCTGATGATTGTAGTAGTTGGGGATTCTGGAAGCTCTAATATTCACAAGTAAGTGAACTCTACAGAACAACAACAGAACAATGACAAGTTCTTCACTCAGCCAGAGTACAGTGTCACCTGGTGACACCACAACTACATCCAGAACAATCCTGTGACAAAATTATGTAATGATACTGTCCACATGAGGGCCAGCATGGCATAGTGGTTTGCATGTTAGAGTACAATTTTGGAAGTCAGGTTGGGCCTTGGGCATGTCACACACTCTCAGCCTCAGAGGAAGGCAATGGCAACCCCCCCCTCTGAAGAAACGTGCCAAGAAAACCTTGTGATAGGTTTGCCTTGGGATTTCCATAAGTCCAAAATGACTTAGGGGGGTTGCAGACTGCCAGAAATAGTGCAAATTGAGTCCACTTTTAGGGTTAGGGTTAGGGAAGGAGTTTTACTATAAGCAGGAGCCAGCGTGGCAGAGTGGTTTGAGCTTTGGACTATGACTCTGGACACCATGGTTCAAACCTCTGCTTGGCCATGAAAACCAATTGGGTGAACTTGGGCAAATCACTCACTTTCAGCCTCAGAGGAAGGCAAGAGTAAACTCCCTCTAAGCAAATTCTGCCTAGAAAACTCCATAATACAATACATTCGCCTTATAGTCGCCATGAGAGTGATTTCTAAAACTAATTATGTTTGTTTCAAATGGACCAACAAGGTTAATGTTAAAAGCATCTGACTGGGTAAAGTCTCATTTGGCTCTAACATATCAGAATGCTCCATACTGCCCCCACTTTCATGGCTGACAGCCTCTCCAAATATTACTGCAATTGTTTTAATTAACATTAGGGAAAGGTGAGGAAGAGAAGGTCTAAGGCATGGCATCACAAAAGCTGTCTGGAGTCTCTTTGGCTCGGGTCAATTGCAAAATATTGCATCACCTTTGGATCCCATCTTCTGCCAAAATCCCTAGGAAGATGTAGTGTTGAAATGAGCAGTAATTAAAAATATAAAATATGCAAACATTTTTAGGAACAGATTGTTTATGCTAATCACCTTATGTTCCAATAGTTTGAACCATGAGCCACGAGACTCCACTGAGATATTGTGTTTATGTGTGTGTGTTCTTGTCAGAAAGTATCTTAGATACTTCCACTTTGCTGCTACAAACAGGGGCATCGTTTTGTGCCTTGGTCATATTAAATGCGAATGAGTAATGGCCCTGGCCTGCACAAACACTCCTAGCAGTATTGGTTGTGTGTGTGTTAAGACTTGTAAGGAATTCAGTATTGTCCATCAAGCTGCAGATTTGCACCGACACAAAGATGACACCGAACTCGGCTATATGGTATAAAACTTGGCCACAACTTTATTTGTACAGGGTAATCAATAATTTTAACACATTAATTTAACCAAAGTTTTCTTTGTTCTTGACACATGTTTTCACATCTCTCCTTTTAATTCATGTGTCAAGAACATCAAGTTCCAAATAAACCCCACATCGCAAAAGTCATCTCCCCCCAAACAAAATGACACCATCGTTTAATTTATGATGTAACTTGTAATGCCGTCATCAATTAGTTTGGTGACGACATAGCAACAAATGAATTAACCCCTTGACATATACTCTTTGTCCACTTGCATTTTAACTAATTTCTTAATTCCAATTAACTAACTTATCCCGGGGGGGGGGGGGATCATGCCCGCCATAACATTAAAACAGTTTGGTAAAACATAACCCTGACACTCAGTTGTGACGGATCAACTTTACATGTCCAACATGCAACTTAAACAAATTAACAAGTATATATAGTCCAAACAAATATTCTATTAAAGACAAACATAACCCCATTTATTCTCAGGGAGGGCGAAAAACCCAGGTCACAATAACTCTGGGAAAATTCCCTCCCTGCCCCGATAAGGCAACCAGCCGCAGCCTAAGAATAAATATAAAAAACCGCTTATTAGTGAAGGGCGGGCGGGATGGGTTGCATGTCTTACCTTAAAATGGCTGCCGCCATGAGGCAGCCTTGGGGCTTTATAGCCCCAAAATCTCATTGGTAGTCTCGCGATAAGCGAGACCACCAACGAGACGGGATCCTAGAGGATCCCACCCGTGATTGGCCGAGCGGCGCAGGAAGGGTCGGGACTTCCCCTGCCGCCCAGCCAATGACGCATCCGGCCTCCTCCTTTGGCCGGTGCAACGAAGAACCCCTCCCCAATGAGTCGGGGGGGTCTTTCTCCCCTTTTTGCTCAGACACCAAAAATAGTTTGCAGAACTGCTTCAGAGGAGCAGCTGAACAATGGATAGCATCCCCCCCTGAACTTTTAAACTGGGGGGGGGGGTCAGAGAGAAATTTTAGCAAGTGGAAGCTGGAGGGTCCCTTGTCAGAGGTGAGGCAAATCCAATCCAGTAAGTTTATCACACTGTGTTCTTGGAACATAATGAGTACGTGATGAGACTGGAACAGAACATATTTTATCGCACAGTATGATCCTCATTGAGTTCCCATTCTGTGCTCTGACAGTCCCTAGCCTGTTCCAGGAGGAGAAGTGTAAAAATGTGTCCTCAGCCAGCAAGAATGCTTTCAGACCGTTCCAGATGATGTGTGTGTGATAATCCTACCCGATCTCAATCTGTCCTCATGTTCTGATTGGCTAAGACTACCTCCTCCCCTCCCATCCTAGAATGTCCACAAACTCAACTCAACTCTTCCAGTGTTGATGCAAGGAAGGTGCCACAGGCAATTTAAATTTTTTATTTTTATTTTTGTAGATTGAATTGTGTCGTGTTTACAAGAAAAAACAATGACTGCTCACTACCTAAACCTCTCTATAGCATTCTTTCCAATGCAGACATAGGGGTTTTCACAACAGTGAGCATGCGCTAATGAGGGACGGCTGAGGAACTACTTTAGTGCTGGTACTTGTACAACAGTAAATGCAGTGTGATAATATGTGTTCTCATAACATTTCTATCTTGTTATCAATAGTCTAATGTGGTAACACCCATTCCCATATCGTTACATTCCAGGGACTCGATGGGAACGTTACAGGTACTGGTGCAATAAGCTTACAGGCTTCAGTGTGGAGGTGTCTATTTTTGCATTGGGTTCAGCATCTTGGGTAGCTCTTTTAAGGTTCAGACTGAAACCTGAAGTAGATTCCCCAACTTCAATGACATGAAACACATCCTCCTTCACTCAGTATAGTTGCAAAAGCTGAAATTGTTGTTACTTTATTCATTTTTACAGATATATTTCCCTTTATCCAACTAGTTCTAAAACTATAAACTAATTAAAATCTACTATATTATTTGGAGGTTCCATACATCACTATATTATCTATTAATATCCTTTGCTATGGACAAAGTCCTTTTCTAATACTGTTTTTACTTTCAGGTTAACCCTATGCAACAAAGGTTCTAACTTGAATGTTTCATACTTGTAAGTCCTACCCATTTTGTTATTTCCAGATGATCTCAACTAAGGGAATTAATGAGGAATAGCTACTTTAATCCAATGTCAATTTCTCTTTCCAGAGGAATAGGGAGACTGTGGATTTCAATTACATGTTTCTTTTACTTTTCATAGAAAGGAATTAGAAAGGAAGAGCCCTGAAAAGTGTTAACAAGAACATTCTGCATATCCATGTTGGGCAAAATGGTGCTGCAACAGTATTTTATTGCTTCACTTGAATTCTTCCCAGTGCCCTGCCGGTGCATTAAACTGCAACTGCCATCAGCCCCATCACTATAGCATCCAATGGTGACTGGTATACATATCTCTTCTCTAGGACAATGTCTTAAAGCCTGTTTTCTGGAAAGCAGCAAATAGTTGTGGGAGAAGTGCAACAGCTTCTCTCATGCCCACCTCACTGATCTTTGATTCCTATCTCCTTGATAATGCTAAGAAGTACTTAAGTAGTTATTTCATATACAAGGAGTAACATAATCAGAAACTAGTTTTGTATACTGAAACCAATGCCCATGCTAACCTGTGTATGTCACCAGTTATTTCTCATGTAGTGCCCAGCACTGTTCTAATCTGCAGAATAAAGAGAAGTTCTGAATGCTTTGCAACTACTGTACCCCACACCATGAAGCTAATTGCATTGCTTCAAGCAATATCATTTGCAGTGTCAGATTGCACAGAAAGATGCCAGGTTGACTGGAAGTAAACCAACTCAAGTGGCTACACTAGAAATACAATCATCCCTCCTTATCCACAGATATTTTTTTACCTATGGATTCAACCATCTGTGGCTTGAAAATATTCAAAAAATATATGAGTTCCAAAGAACAAACCTTGATATTGCTATTTTATATAAGAGACACAAATTCACTATGCCATTACAGTTCTCCCTCCATTTTTGTGGACTTGAAGTTCACCACCCTCACTTGTCCACGAGGGATGAATGGAGGGCCATAAAATGGGGTGCGCCCCTGCAGCATGAGCTTGTTCACACCTGTGGGCATGCACCTCCATTCAAACCAATAGGCCTTGAATATTTGCTTTTTTCCTTTTTCGTGGTGTGTGTGTGTGTTCCAGAATGGATCCCCCATGAAAAAGGAGGGGTGACTGTATATTTAATGGGATATGAACACCCAAGGCTTTTGGTATCCACAGGGGGTCCTGTAACCAAACCTCAGCAGATACCAGGGGCCCACTGTATGTCTCCAAAGCTATACCTGCATCAAGAATGGGGAACATGTGACCCTTCAGATATTGTTGGACTATAGCTTCTATCATCCTTTGGTTTTGTTGGCTAAAGCTAATGAGAACCTCAGTCTAACAATAGCTGGAGGGTCACACATCCACCACCTCTGCCCAACAATTTCAGTTCTAACCCAGATAAAGCCCCTGGCTTTGCAGCTGTCCCGGTCTCCTTTGGTTACCTGGCCCTCCATTCCCATGCCACCATGGCTGTCTGCACTGGCATCTTGCTGAACTGCCTGTCCCACCACCATCATGGGTCACTTGCTTTTGAGGTCAGAACAAGGTGCCCAACCTTGATAACATAGCTGAGTCCCTTGTTTTGACCTCAGATCAAGCGAGCCATGGTGGTGGCAGACAAGCCAGATAGCTCAGCTGGATGCCCATGGAGACGGTCTCCGTGGTGTGGGAATGGAGGGCTTTGGATCTTCCTGGAAGATCTGGAGCAAGAGGTATATTTCTTAAATCTGTTGTGGGAACTAGTGTGATGTAGTGATTTGAGCATTGGACTATGACTCTATAGATCAGGGTTCATATCCTCACTCAGGGGCTGTACAGACTGGCACTTTGAGTTGGCATTAGGGCAGAGTGGAAGCATGGTGACCGCACACTGCATGCCCAAATGACACCCCAATGCCAACTTCATGCCGCTTGCCCAACAAGACAGCGGGTGGCGCCGTGCCACATCTTCGGTGCAGCATTTAGATGTGCTGTGCCAAAGAATTGGCAAAAAGCCGCTGCTGCCACAGTAGCACTCTAAAAAGGAGCGGCATTTTTCTGGTTTCATTTAGAGTTGAAAACTGCCAGAACAGGGCCACGGTGTGTATTTGCTGTGGCCCTGATCCGGCAAGGAAAGGGGTGGCCAGAGGCTGCTCTATCGGGGCTGTCTGTCAAGCCTCGTACTCATGAACACCCACTAGGTAGCCTTGGGAAAGTCACACTCTCTCAGCCTCAGAGGAAGGAAATGACAACATCCTTCTGAACAAGCCTTGCCAAGAAAACCCCATGTCAGGAATGACGTGAAGATACATAACAACAACAAACAGGTTGTTATGACCATTTCTGGTGAGAAATGTGCCAGACATCAACCAGACTGCTCACACCCAAATTGGGGTTTGGGACATGTGTCATCTGAACAGGACAATACCAGAAATGGGGGGAGGGGGTAATGGGCCTTTTGGCCCATGCAACCAGGGTAACACAGGTCTTCTGCTCCCATTTTCTAATGCAGCCACTTTGTAATTCCTAACATGGTTTGACTTCTGAAGACATTTTCCTAAGGATTTCTTCCTTTTACTCATTTCAAATCTTACAAAGCTTATAGAAGATATATGTTCTTAAAACAGACAAACAGAGTTATTCTGTGTGTCATACCATAAACAGGGTCTATAGATTAAAATACTAGGTATCGTAAAATGGCCTTGGGAAGAAACCTGAAACTTTCCCACATATCTAAAAGACCCACACCACCCATCATTCTCTAGTCAATGTAAGCTTAATGGAATTAAACAAACACTTCTCTCATAACTGGCTCAGCAGCATTAATAAGCAAGTTGGGTGAGTTTCACATCCTACGCTTCATTCTCAGAGATTGTTGGGGTGATCTGTATTTTGGAAAAACTGTAGACTGTATTGCTCCCAGCCCACTAGTACATAGTTTGGTTTTGTGGTTATGGTGGGTGGCTCCAAACTATTTCCATATGGAGATGGCTTTTGGGCAGTGCAAAATGGCAGATCACCCCACACAAGCTGAAAGCAAACAGCTGGCCTGTTTGACTGGTTTCCAGTCACCTGGAAGATATTATGAAGATATTATGGAATATCATTAGAGTGGCCATTATATGTAGGTGGAGCACTTGATCATTGTCTGCAAATCGAAGACGAAATAATCACAAAGAATAATGGTTACTACTGGCTGGGAGATCTGTAGGCGTGAGATGCTATGAAAATGGACTACGGTCAGCCTCCTTATCCACAGATTTTTTTATTTCACAGATTCAAGTATCCACAGCTTGAAAATATTTTTAAAAGCATATGTTCCAAAATGCAAACCTTGATTTTCTATTTTATATAAGGAACACCATTTTGCTATGTCATTGTATTTAATGGGATTTGAGCATCCATGGATTTTGTTATCCATGGGGGGGGGGGGGTTTCCTGGAACCAAACTCCAGCAGATAACAAGACCATTTGTATTTACTTATGGGGATGGGCCTTAACCTAGACAGAACATGTGAAGCCCCAGCTTCAGCATCTGGCAATTCCAGTTGCTTATTTTAGGGAGAAATTCTGGCAAAGGTCCTGTAAAGCTACTCACAGTTGACTTAGCAAGGCCATTCCTTCCACTCCTTTCCCTGATAGTCCATGTGGTTGGATCATTACTACTTTTACTGTAAGTAAAAGACTCGTATTCCAGGGCTGTCAAGACAAAAGGTCTGGTCAGGAGTTCCAACTACTTTGGCCATGCATGAATGTGTATTTTACACACATGCATTTTACAGAGATCAAAACACAGAAAAATATTTTTGATCATATAGTCAGCTTATATTAATGTATCATATTTTCCGGCGTATAAGATGACTGGGCGTATAAAATGACCCGCAATTTTTCCCATTCAAATATAGTTTGGGATATACTCGCCATATAAGACTACCCCTCTTCCAATGGGGGAAAATGAGAAAGTGTTGGGGGAAAGGACTGCCAGTATACTAGGTGATGCATTCTGGGGTATGTACAATTTGCGGCCAAGTAAGTGACCCTGGGCATGTCACACACTCTCAGCCTCAGAGGATGGTAATGGCAACCCCCATTTGAAGAAACATGCCAAGAAAACCCCATGATAAGGTTGCCTTAGAATTGCCATAAATCAGAAAGAACTTGAAGACATACAAGAACAACAAAAAGTCTGCAATTGTTTCAAAGGTAGTGCATGGGAATAGGAGCCAGCATGGTGTAGTGGTTTGAGTGTTGGACTACCACTCTGGATACCTGGGTTTGATTCCCCATTCTGCCATGAAACCCACTGGGTGAACTTGGACAAGTCACACACTCTCAGCCTCAGGGGAAGGCAATGGCAAACCTCCTCTGAACCAGTCTTGCCATGAAAACCCCAGGATAGGGGTTCACCTCGTATCTGCTGCTGCCTCCTTCACCTCTTATTCACTGCTGCTTCCTCCTATTGCCTCATGCCACAGCACGCACCCCTTCCTCCCCCCTCCTCCTCCTCCTCTAACCTGGACTTCCTCTCTTCTTCCCCCCCCCTCGTGCCGTGCCACCCCTTCTTCCTCTTCCTCCTCCACCTGGTGTATAAGATGATCCCTGACTTTGGAGAAGATTTTCCTGGGTTAAACAGTAGTCTTATACGCCAGAAAAAACAGTATATGCCTTAACCACATTCATGATCTATCTATTTCTCCCCTTCTTTTTTTCCTTTTCTCTCTCTCTCTCTCTGTGTATGTGTGTGTGTGTGTGTGTGTGTGTGTGATAGCCTTGGCTAAAGGTGGGGTATAAATAATAATAATAATAATAATAATTATTATTATTATTATTATTATTATATGAACCAAATAAAAATATGTAAAAGAAAAATGAGGGGGCAACCAATTTGTGGGGTGTTGTGATAGGGAATAAAATTATTGCTCACTTAATTTCTTATTGTGTTTTTACTGCTGGAGGCAGGGAGAAGGAGCTGTGGGATTTTTCTGCTTCATTTATCAAGGTAACCTGATAGTAGGCATCTTGGTGAGTGGTTAGGTGGCTGAGGGAACCATTTGTTGCTCCACCCCTGACAGTAAAAAGTATTGGGACAGCTGTGCAGCAGATGGACCAGTATTTAGATGGCCCAGTGATTGGATAGCTCATTTAAAGTGCAGATCCAAACCAGAATAGATTCACCACTTCACTTCCAATGGATGTTTTATTGCTGAATTTGGTGGCATCCAACTATGTACCATCACTTCACATTCAGCCTCAACCAGGTTATTTAGGTAACTCAAGAGCTCTACTACATCCCTCCTTGGTTTCATCTTCTCTAAGCTTAACCTAATCAGTTCCTTCAAAAAATTTCATAGGCTTTCTCTTCCATATTTTAGATCACCTTTGTTGATCTCTTCTGGGCATCCAGTTTCTCTTCATCATTCTTAATGTGCAGTACCCAGAACTCCATGTGGTTCTCCAACTCAAGTGATTGTTTGTTGTTTCTTGTTGTGTGCCTTCAAGTCATTTCCAATTTCTGGCAATCCTACGGTCAACCTATCATGGGGTGTATGGGAACACTTTATTCACAGGTGGATTGCCATTCCCTTCCTCTGAGGCTGAGAAACTGTGACTTGCCCAAGGTCACCCAGTGGGTTTCCATGGCTAGTGGGGGTTCCAATCCTGGTCTGCTGGAGTCCATCTAGCACTCAAACCACTACATCATACTGGCTCATCATGAGACTGTACCATGTTAATTTTCATGGGGCACTCACAGGTTTGAAATCACCCACCAGGAAAATCATATAGAGAAAAGGCTAGAGGTAATTACAATTATGTGTTGTGTAAATATGAAAGCCAGCCACAGAGCTTTTAACAACCTTCAATTAACCCAACACTGTATCTTCAACTCACAGCCATTAGAGCTAGGCAAGACAACACAATAAACATAATCAGTTGCCCCAAATTATGCATGCACCCGCCTGTGAGATTTAGAAAGGCTGAGATTCTCAAGGACAAAGGCATGTAGTAAGCCCCAGCATCTCATTTTGTTTTCCCTAGCCATCTTTTGTAAAGTGTCATGGGAAAATTTCTAATGAGTTTCTCCACACTGCTAAGAGTGGGGGAGGGAGTGTCTGTTAAACACAAGTCAGTGTTTCTATTTTTCTTTTTTCTTTTCCCTTTCTTTCCAGGGAAGATATTTTCTCTATCCTACAAATTACTGTTCCCAAAATAAGAACAGGAAAGCTGAGAGTACATACTTGAATACCTATACTGTACAATATATATGCACAGAGAGAACATTCTTTATTCCCGATTTACTCCCCCTTCCTGCCCCTCACAATGGCAGCAACAGTACTTACTGTAGCTTAACATGGAGAGCACATATGCTGTCAGTGAATTACCACTGCTTTATTACAAACCAAAATCAGGAACTAAATCCTGGGCCTTGCTTTTGCTGAAAATTGTAGTTACTTATTCATGTAGAGGTTACAAGGAAATATTGATATTCAAGGGTGCAGGTAAGTATGGTTAATCCCTTACTGAATAATCATTCATTTATTGCTGTATGTCTTCAAGTAGTTTTTGATTTATGGAGACCACCTGGCGAGTGGCAGCGTCCTCCAGGCCATGGAGGACCACTTACCAGCCCCGGAAGACCAGCTCTGGGAGACCAGCTGAGCGGACTGAGCAGCCCCTCCTCCGCTCCACCCCTGTGGACACCAGAGGATATATAGTGCTGCCGAGGACATCCTCGCCTGCACCACCTGGCGAGTGGCAGCGTCCTCCAGGCCATGGAGGACCACTTACCAGCCCCGGAAGACCAGCTCTGGGAGACCAGCTGAGCGGACTGAGCAACCCCTCCTCCGCTCCACCCCTGTGGACACCAGAGGATATATAGTGCTGCCGAGGACATCCTCGCCTGCACCACCTGGCGAGTGGCAGCGTCCTCCAGGCCATGGAGGACCACTTACCAGCCCCGGAAGACCAGCTCTGGGAGACCAGCTGAGCGGACTGAGCAGCCCCTCCTCCGCTCCACCCCTGTGGATGCCGGAAGAGCGCTGACAGCTGCACAACGCCGCTGGGAACACCTTCGCCACAGAGGACTATTTTGCCATCTTATAGCTCTTGGAGGACCACAAGACAGGAAAATTATGCTTTTTAAATTGTATTTTTAATTATTGTTATCTGATTTGATTGTATGTTTGGGGGGATGGGTGGGTGGGTGAAGGAGGGATGGGATTTTAATTTGATGTATTGCTTTGATGTTTTGTGATGTTGTGCGCCGCCCCGATTGCCTGGCAGAGGGGCGGGATATAAATAAAAATTATTATTATTATTATTATTATTATTATTATTATTATTATTATTAATGTGAACCTATCACAGGGGTTTTCTTGGCAGATTTTGGTCAGAGGGGCTTTGCCCTTGCCTTCCTCTGTGGTTTAGAGAGAGTATGGCTTGCTCATGGTCACCCAGTGGATTTCCATGGCCAAGCAAGGATTCAGATCCTGGTCTCCCAATGTCCTAGACCAGGGGTAGGCAACCTTTCCCCTTTAAGGGCCGAGGGACTTCAGCTCCCAGAAGCCTCAGCCATGTTGGCCAATAGTCCTATGTTGGCCAATAGCTCCTGGGATTCTGGGAGCTGAAGTCCCTCGGCCCTTAAAGGGGAAAGGTTGACTACCCCTGTGACCTAGACCAACACTCAAACCACTACCCCATGCTAGCTCTTTAATCATTTAAGGCAATGGGGGTGTAACTGCATTGGGAGCCAAATGATGACCAACCATGGAATAATGAGACAGGAGACATGGCCCTGGGTTAAACAAGGGCCACCTTATTTGACCTAAGAACCTGTTTAATGAACTGAACCTGGAGATATGTGACAGGGAGGGAGCAACAAAGAGCCCAATGCTGGTATTCAAAAGGTTACACATACATTCTACATGTAGACTTTTGAATACTAGCATTGGGCTTTTATTAAAAACTCTCATAGAAGGACATGTGCTCTGTTCCACCCCCACACACAAACACACACTTCCTCCATTTTGTAAGACATTCTGAAGGGAGAATGTAACCATGGGCTAATCTTCACCAGTGGCATCAATAGCTAGGGTGTCATCTGGTGCAGAGGGTGTCATCCAGGAAGGCATTCTTCCTTCCTGCTGCTCCATCACTGGGCTTCCTCCCCAGGGAGAAAGCCTGGTGATGGAGCAGCCAGGAATAGAGAGAATTCACCCCTCCAGCACCAAAGAGGGAGGAGGGCCCAACTGGGTGTTACTCCTCCTCAGGGGTGTCGCCTGGTGCGGTCCACACACCCTGCACCCACCCACCCTGTGATGCCACTGGTCTGCACATTTAAAATAGTCCTCATTCCAGTCTAATAGAATGGGATCCAGCCACAAGCAGGCTTGTTCAGGCTTTTTGTGCCCCCCCCCCCCCATCTTTAAACTCCATGGGAAAAAAGAGTGCAATTTTTACTGGAGTATCCACTGCAAACCATAGATAGTGTGCATTAACCCATGTTTGGCTGTCTGCATGCATTCAGATAACTGTGTATTTTTGGCAGAGGGAGGGAGATGTGAATAGATATGACTTTGCAGAGGAGAATGAAGACAACTGAAGACAATCAGTGTGAATCAGCGAATATTCTTCCCTATAGACTAGCCCCATGTTTGGCAGAATGTGGATATGGTTTTCAGCATGACCAGGAAAACTGCCTATGAGTGTACAATCATTCAGGGCAGAAAGGTCATAGTGATGGTGCATAAACATAGTATCAGCTACTCTGGGCTGGCCAGATATCATAAATCCAATTTGAAGGTTAGTGTATTTTTGGCAGATACCTTGGCTCTTACTGTTCCTGTTTAGTCACTAGTGACTGGTGTCTTTTTAAACTGATAGCACAGCATTTTTAATGCCTATGTTTTTTGTCTCACGCTAGGACTTTAAAAACATTTCTAAATGAAAATGTGCCTTCAAACTAGAAGTGGGAATAATACAGTCTTTTCCAGTTGAAAGTAGATTGTAACTTCCAGCATCCACAGCTGGCATAGACAATGGTAATGAATGCTAGGACACCAGCAACATGTGGAGGGCTGCATGATTCTTCCCATTCCTGCTTTAAACACATGTAGAGTGCAATGGACACTAACAAACATTCATTGTATATAACTGTAGACAAGAATAATGTTTTCATATTAAAGCTCCTGAGTATAATGACTAGAAAGTGAGTTTTGTGTTTAAAATGTAAGCCATATCACATGGCCTAGGGACCTGAACTCACATTTGTGCGCAGAGAAATATATATGTATTTGTATAAAATTATAAATACATTTTAATGTTCAATATGTAATATTTTTAACTTTTAAAAACTGTTTACTTTAATGCTTTTGTATTGTCTTTAACTTGTACTGTTTTAATTTTGTTGTTAGCCACCTTTAGTCCCTATTTCGGGAGAAAGGTGTGATATAAATAAATAAAACAGTAATCAAATAATAACAATATACCCATTACCAACATTCAAAACAAAGAAATATGTTAAACGTTTTGAAATATCAGTGAAGGCTAGCTTTTATCTGTATGAAGTTCTTAATAATTTCAAGAGGCTATTTAAACCACTTAATACCTACTCCAGTTTCTCCCCCCCCTCAAAATTGAAATAATTTTTCCCTAGGCATATGGCCACTGATTAATGTTTAATGCAAGCCAAGGTCAATTAATTAATTTGTGCTTAATATGAAAACCCACTGTCAGTGCCACAGTACAGTCCTAGGCACAACTTGGAAAGTTATTTTTAAAAACATGAATCCAATTATATGCATCACACAGGGACTCAGAGCATAACTACTCAGTTATGGGTGGTTTCAGTGTATCATTGCATTCATTCCAGAGACTACAACTCTGGAGACTAGGGTTTGAATTCCTGCTTGGTCATGGAAGCCCACTGCATGACCTTGAGCAATTCACACTCTCTCAGCCTCAGAGGAAGGCAAGAAGGGGATTGTAATCCATAAAGGCTCATGTGGAATTAGTGTCAACTCTTTGTTCTAAAGGTACCACAGTCAACTGGTTTTCCTTTCAAGACAAAACACTCCAGCTACAGCTGGTTCAAATGTATGGGTTTGGGACCCAGGGTATGGGAACAGGGCACCTTTCATTTCAGAAAAATAGTATCAGCCATAAAACTCAGGGCCTGGTGGAGAGAAGATTAAGCTCCTCTTACACCCCCAAACATAATGATCACTCCCTTGATCAAGTTATGTATCTTCCGTCAACACTGCAAATTAACTGTACTTCTGAGACATCTTTACAGAGGAAATATGTAGGCAGACTATTTTTCAGCCGTTTGGAGAAAAACACATGTTTTTAGTAGTTTTTCTGATTGGATCCTGAGATCATAATAAGAGGTAAAACAACTCCATGAGGTATTACTATTGTAAATAGGCAAGAAATCACATGAAATAAGAGCAATTCTGGCATGTTTCAGATTAGTATGAATTTGCAAGTCAAGGCAAATTAATTGTTTCTTGCCTCTCAGCTAGTGCTGCCTCCCAGCCAAATAGTGGTGTGTGTATGTGTGTGTAAAGGAAGAAGCAAGAGAAAGGATCAAGTTGGAAGGAAAAATGCTTTGCTAACCTTTGAGCAGAGGGATTCCAGTGCTAGAGCTGCAGAGAAGCAGAAGTTCTTGTAGCTTTTGATAGATATCTCCCCCCTTGTGTGTGTATGTGTGTTTTTTTAAAGCTTTGAAAATGTACAGTATGTTGCTGAATGGTGATTTCCTATAAATTCATTTCATAGATTGACATATTAATTAAAAAGTAAATTAGATAACTTTTGCCATAAAACACACACAAAAATGGTTTTGTGGGCTGCTCTCTCTCAGCCTGCATTTCTTTAAACATGTAACAGTATTGCAGTCTTCTACATTAGCACATTCCCTAACAGGGGATAGAAAGAAAGGTCTTTCCAGAACAGATTTTGTGGTCATTTCCTTCTCACCCAAAAAGCAAAGGTTTAGGGTCGTCTGCACACATTGGTGGTGGTTGCCTTCCATGCCAGTGGGGTGGTGAATCTGCACTCGGTTTTCATTAAAACTTTAAAGGCATTATCCCATTTGAGGTGGGGAGAGGTTACGTCCCTTGGATAGTTCCTTTAAATTTCATAAGTTTATCGCACTGTGTTCTTCGAACATGATGAGAATGGAATGGAATGTATTTTATCGCACGGTATGATCCTCATTGAGTCCCCATTCTGTGCTCTGACAATCCCTAGCCCGTTCCAGGAGGAGAACTGTAAAAATGCGTCCTCAGCCAGCAAGAATGCTTTCAGACCATTCAATATGATGAGTGTATGATAATCCTCCCCGATCTCAATCTGTCCTCATGTTCTGATTGGCTAAGACTACCTCCTCCCCTCCCATCCTAGAACGTCCACAAACTCAACTCAACTCTTCCAGTGTTGATGCAAGGAAGGTGCCACAGGCAATTTAAAAAAAAAAATTATTTTTATTTTTGTAGATTGAATTGCATTGTGTTTCCAAGAAAAAAAAATGAATGTTCACTACCTAAACCTCTCGGTAGCATTCTTTCCAGGGGTTTTCGCAACAGTGAGTATGCGCCAATGAGGGATGGTAATGCTATGCAGTAACACCCGTTCCCATATCATTACGTTCTAGGGACTCGATGGGAACGTTACAAGTACTTGTACGATAAGCTTATCAGACTAAAACTCAGAGTGGATTCCCTGCTACATTGTCATGGAAGCCACCAGCTGCCACTGTATCTATTACAAAAGGGATCTCCACAGACTACACCTGCCCCTACCATTTGGCCTCTTTTAAAAACACCCTGCAACTTCAGTCCCATTAATCTTTTACAGTCAAAGTCACTGGATTGTTAGTCAGCAGTGGCCCAAGCTCCCCTGATACTTGTGATGGAAAGAGAAGCACCTCCACTGCCACCCACCCCTCCGTCGATCTCTTCCTCCATCTTATTCAGACAACAAAATTGAGAATGAGAGGGCAGCAGCTAAACAAAACATTTGGCTTAGCATGTATTGATATTTTGGATATCAAATACAAATCCCATTAGCCCAGGGCAGTTCAGCCAATGGTGAAGGACACTGGGAACTGTAATCCAAACCTTATGAGGGTACCAGATTGCGGGGAACTCACATGCAGTGTGGAAATAATGGAATGAGATAAATTTAGCTCTGCTGAAGAGCTGTACTAAAGTATTTAACTCTGCTAAAGTACTGAGGATAAACTGAGGAGATCTGCACTTCAGTGAATGGACAGGGGTGGGGGAAGAAATCTTTAATGTTCAGTGTCTTTGAGCAAGAGATGCCATGCATCTATCCAGCAAAAGACAGATGGGTAATCTTGCAGAGGAATGGGATGTTGTGCAAAGGATGACTACAGCAAAACCAAAATGATTCCAGCAAAGCAATCAGAAGAAGAAGAAGAAGAAGAAGAAGAAGAAGAAGAAGAAGAAGAAGAAGAAGATCTAAGGCAGACAAAAGCTGAATATTATCTCCAATTTAATAACTTTGTCTAATATTAAATAATTAATTAATTTTCTTCATGACTGCCCTATATTAGCAGATCCTAGGGTGAATTACCATTAATAAAACTCCTTACAACGAGAATGAAAATAATGTGATTCTCTAGATGTTGTTGGACTTCAACATGCAGCAGCCTTAGCCAGCATCACCAATGGTTGAGAATGCCGGGAGCTGCTGTTCAACAATATCTGGAAAGCCACCCATGTCTTCAAATAGTCTAACAATTCAAACATTTTGAACAATGTAACAATACGTAACGACAACAACTCCCCATGCACACAATTGGATGAACTCACTAGGCTGCAAATACCTGGAGATCAGCCATGTTATAACTAGCTACTGGAATAAAGGCAGCACCATGCCAGTCAAACTTCTAAGGAGAGGGCATTTCATAAAGGCTGTGTGTGTTACAGTTGAGGAAGCCTTGAAAGATTGGGCAGGGACTCAGGCTGCATCTACACTGCAGAATTAATGCAATTTGACACTGCTTTAACTGCCATGGCTCAATGCTATGAAATTCTGGGATTTGTAGTTTTGTGAAATACTGTTAGAGGGCTGGGGTGCCATAACAAACTACAAATCCCAAGATTCCTTAGGATGAAGCCATGGCAGTTAAAGCAGTGTCAAACTACATTAATTCTGCACTATGGCAGCAGTCTCGACTTGTTTTGTTTGTTACCTTGTAATCCACTATACACACTGATGACGACACCTTATACTATAGCTACAATTAATACTTGAAGTAGGGGCTCTCCCTATAAATGGCTGTCTAAGGTTCATGGTCTACTCCTTTGCTGACTAGTAAGGCTATTATACCAAGAAGGGATGTGGGAGAGGGCATTCTTTGCTCTGGCACTCCCTTTGTAGAATACCTCCCCTTTAAAAGCCCATTTGGCCCCAGTTCTATTATAATTCTGACATCAAATTAAAACAGCTTTTTATGAAAGTCTTTGGGACTTAATTGATTTTATCCAAATCTGCACATGTGTGCACACAGTTTAAATTGTTTTAACATTGGATTTTCCTATTTCAACTTGTCAACTTGTTAATATGTTTTGAGACTAATCAAATTGTTTCCTATCATTTTATTGTATTTCTTAAAATTATTTTATTATACTCCACCCTGAAACAGCATGACATAGAGTGGAATATATGTATATAAAATATGTGTATTTTAATGCTAAAAAATGACAAGAGAAAAGCTATCAATATTCCTTGACTACAAGAGATACTGGAGACACATGCTTGCTTTAACCTTTGACCAAACAGAGCTTCACAGGCTAACTGAAACCTTAATATTGTTCTATTTATTATACAAAGTCCTTGGCAATGTTGTGAGAAATAAGAAGGAAACAAAAGTTTCTGCATCCTCAAAAAAAAAAAACCTTAGTGATAAGAAACGTTTTGGGGTATTGTGGTAACAAGGATGCATTGCAGCTAAATGCTCAAAACTCGGGAAATACAAAGTTCAGGTAATTATCAAGAAATCACAGATGGATTTATGTGGCCTACTACAAATAACAGGCAACACTTTTTTCAGATTTAAAAGTTTGCTTATATGAGCCTATACGCAGATGTGGTCTGTTCAAAGCAAAGAGAAAATAATAGAGAGTTGCAAGCCAAGTTACTACTGAGTTATAGTACCCTGTGTTCTGATTCCTCCCTAGGCCTCTGAAGTGTTTTGAATTCAGCAAAATACTTCAACTAGTTTGTATCTGTATCCCCATTTTCCTATTCCAAGTCATATTTCTTGTGCCTGAAGTGAAGAGAGCAGCATTGGAACCAGCCATTCTTTGTGTCAGACTAAAGTTTGGCCTCTGTCATGTAGACAGAGATGCTGACTAATCCTCAGGCAATTTCGGTAAACTCAGAGAAAAGTCTTCTTCAACCCACGGCCCTCCAGATGTGTTGAACTACAATTCCACTATTCTAAGTCAGCATGGGAGCTATAGCCTGGGGGTAGTACCTGGTCAGGGAAGAAAAAGATATGGGTTTAAAAACAGCAATTTAGGTCTCAAATAAGATGGCCACTTAAGCATCACAAAACAGAGAATCTGGATCATCAAAAAAGAGGATTTGCACAAAATCTGCATAGGTTAATTTATATGTATTGGTTCCAATTTTGAAATTGTAGGTATAATTTAAATTAAAATGCACTGCACATCATCATAGAGGGGAATGCTGTGATCTGCTGAATCTGCTGTCCAGTTTCTAACTGTGGATGGGCAACTTTGACATCTCTGATATCAGGCAGAACTATGTTTTTATAGGTACATTGGGGTAAATTACTGAGGGTAAATTATTCAGGGTGTGGGGGGGGGGGGCACTCACACAACAATGAAATTTGGACCAGCACTTCACAGCCTCCTCACCTAAAAAAAATTCTGGAAAAGGCTTTATGAACCTACTAGAAAGCATGTGGGATTACACCAAATTTTGAGAATTGCTGATCCTTTTTAGACACTTCTAGGTTTGAAAAATCCTTCCACTTTGCTACTGCCCCTGCCCCTCCCACCCCCCAATTTATACAAAGAGGAATAAAAAGCCATTGAGGAAAACTGTTTATGCTAGAATGATTTCATAAGGGTAACTGGTACTAATTTCTAGGTTTCTGTTGTTAGCAAATATGAAATTAATAAAACTTTGGGGCACTTGTAGAGTTCCCTCTATGACCCCGAAATAACCTCTGTGGGATGTCAGCCATAATCCTCTAGATGGCAAGTCAGGTAGGCATCAGGAGGGTCTGCCCAAACAACTGGAAAATTCCCTACCAGACAAGTTTGGGAGTCGCTAAAAGAGAAAAACCATTATACCAAAAAGGACATATTGTCCAGAGTTTCACATTTGATGGGGCAGTGATCAGATTTAACTGCACTCTCTTTTTCCAGCCTCCCTTCCTTGATTGAATTGAAACTAAATGCATTGTATAAACTGTTTTCACACCTAATTTTAACAAAGCTAAGGCAATCAATGCCTTTCTCCAGGCTTCAGCCAGGCCATTAAGTCTATAGCTAGGAGCAAGATAATTATTATATAAACCTCTAGATTCTTAGACTCCATGTGCTATCCTTAGAGTGCAGCTTGGCTCCCCGTCAGTCTGTGCTCTGATAATAGCTCCCTCAGCCATCCCTTCCCACATTTTGACAGCTGTGCATCATCATAATCATCCGCATCCACAGCGGATCCCGGAGAAGCCTTCGGAAGTATCTCCCATAGTCTGGCCATTTCAAGCTATTCCCGCTTTCACCCCTTTGCTATGTACTATGTGTGTGAGCCATATTTGAAGTTTTCCCAATTTAATAAATATTTAGACCTTAATTGAAGGAGCCTGCCTCAGCATCATCCGTTGTGGGATTCCTTAGTCCTCTGGTATACATATCGGTACTCCGGTCTCGCGGGGTGTTGTTTGGGCCCCTCTCTTGCATATTTGAGCTATTTATAAATTCCCCTAGTTAGATCCTTCCTAACACTGTTCAGCAGATCATCACCAAAGGCGGTCCAAGGAACTATCATGTAGATCTGCTCTAGACTGGACAAAACTGTGTCTATTCTCTTCTTAAATTGGTTTTCCCAATCTACTTTTCCCTAAGGTTCCCTCAGATGGACTTTAAATACTATTTGGAAGTGGTTGGGATGTGTTGGCCCTAGAGGAAATAGGAATGCTCTAACTAAGCATTTGCATGGCTGCACCAGGAGATGTGGGTGGCTGGATGTCATAAATGCTTGTGAAAATTGTTTGGAAACAGAGCAGGATGGATTTCCAAAGCACTTCGTAGCTGGGCTAACAAATCACTTCAGCTCAAATGTGGAAGCCTCTTTAATCTGTTATTTTTTGTTGTTGTCATGCATAAATATTTTAGTGTTGTTCTGACATTAATATTATTTAAATGCTGAGAACTGAATATTGTTAGTTTTACAGTAGTCAAATAGATCTGGCAGAACCCTCCCACAATAAGGCTGTTAAGACGGATCTCTTCCGGCAGGCCTTTCCTGACTAGAATTCCCATCTCAGGAGTCTTTTTATCCCCTCCTCTCCTATCCTGGCTGAAGTTGCTGCTCTATCTGTCTCTCTTTGTTTTGTTTTAGTGAGTTGTGTCATTTATGATGTTTTAATTATGCTGTTTTAATGGATAATTGGTTTAATACATTTTTAAGATTTGGGGATTTTAAGATTTGGGGGTTTGGGGATTTTTTAGATTGTATTTTAATATATTGTATGGAATTTTAATTGTTGTAAGCTGCCTCGATTGCTTGACAGAGGGACGGGATGCAAATACATTTTTATTATTATTATTTATTACAACCTACTCAATGCCATCCAGGCTCAATGCCGTCCATCACAAAGAAGCATGTTTATTAAGGACCTAGTTTTCCAAACAAACCTTCTCCTTGTGCATAGCAAACATGTGAATGGCATTGACAATGGGTATTTAAGCAATGTATTATTCCTTGGAGATGAAATTCTCTCATACCGGCCAGTTAATCAAATTGATGAGCTTAAATAGCAATCTCATTTTTTGTTATCTACATTCAGAATGAAATCTAAGAAATGGGAGAGCAGGCACGCCGGCAATAAAATTACAATCTATTTTGTCTTTCAAAATTTAACTATTCCAGCCAACTTGTGTAATCTATTAAACCCTCCCCTCTTTTTGGAAGTGCAGTATTTAGGACTCAATAATTGCAAGAAAACCTGTGGGATTAATTTTTGCCAAGTAATTAACAAAATTTCACAATTTTTCTTGCACTATACCATACACCATACAGGGGATAGAATTCAAAGATATAGCCATGTTAGTCTGTGGAATCAGCATGTAGCACCTTTGAGACTAACTGAAAGAAAGAAGTTGGCAGCATGCACTTTCATAGACTTAAGTCTGCTTCTTCAGATGCATCTGAG
Organism: Phrynosoma blainvillii; assembly: GCA_026167975.1. Taxonomy (NCBI): domain Eukaryota; kingdom Metazoa; phylum Chordata; class Lepidosauria; order Squamata; family Phrynosomatidae; genus Phrynosoma; species Phrynosoma blainvillii. The sequence continues at coordinate 86,542,255 of JANUYF010000001.1, read as the reverse complement.
TCTACGAAAGCTCATGCTGCCAACTTCTTTCTTTCAGTTAGTCTCAAAGATGCTACAAGATCTCTCTACATACAGGGGATATTTTCACTACTTGCTTCATATTGGTACAGTTTTGACATAATGGTAGTGCATTTGTCATTTGTTGTCTGTTATAGCCATGAAACTCAGATCTGGCAAGCCTATATTTTTCTCTCTGCAACACATTTGAGTGTTGGACTGAGAAGACTCAGGAGCAAATTCCCAGTTAGTCATAAAGCTCATGGGCCAGTCACCGTGTGGAGTGAAAGTAGCAGTGAAGCTATGTACACTACTATCAGTTCATTAAAGGAAAGCAGAATGTAAATTTGTAAATTAAAAGGAATATTCTCTAGAGCAGAGGCTCTCAGCTTTTGGTTCTCCAGATGTTTAACCTTCAGCTTCCAGGATTCCTCACCCCGGATTACTCTGGTTAGTGTTTCTAAGAACTGAAGTCCAAAGCAGGTGGAGCATGAAACGTTGTGAACCACTGCTCTAGAGATTAGCAAAGGTGGGGTACTTGCTAGTTCCCTAAGACCAGCAAAGGTTCCCACCAGTCAATATCTTTTCATACAGAATGTCCAAGTACATCAAATGCAACCTCCTTGTGATGCCACAGAGGCACAGTAAGCAAGGATTGAGAAGCAGGCAGGAACAGCTACTATGTCAGCTGATTATGAGTAATTTCTGTCAATGCATCTCAGGATTTTTAGTGAAACCTGGCTAACAGGTAATATGGCAAGCCATAGCCAGGAAAAAGCATTTTATCATGGCCAAGCCAGTGGCAAAGTGTTCCCAGTAGCTGCAGCATTTGCAGCTATTCCTGCTACAGCTTACATTCCCTGTGGCCTTATTTATAGGCCTGTGGGGAGATCCCCTTCCCCGGCTCTGCACTGCTGATGTCAGGGCTTGGACAGAAAGAAGGCTCACAAGTTGCAGCAATGGTGCTCTCCTCCCTGCCTTGCTCCAAATAACACAATTGGCCCAAATATGTATACCCATGGTTAATTTCTCTCCATTCTCTGCCCTTGCTTCTGACTTTTTGGTGCACCAACACTGCACATGCACAACACACATGAAAACACTTTCACTCTGAACCAGAGAGCTTTGGCACCAGCCTGAAGGCTTTAGTCAACAAACATGGAAAACTGAAACCTTCCATTCCTTAAGTAGTTCAGACCCTGAGATTTTCATCTCCAGCTGGAGACCTAGAAGAGTACAGCAATACTGTCAAGACTATGTGGCACCCTGGTCTGGAAAATGACATGGATGTGGCCACTGAAAGGAACTGGAGCAATAGTAACAGGGTTACTACAGTTCAAGTGGCATGAGTCAGCATTTGGAAAGCTGTGCATCATGGGAGGTCTGATACAACATGCACAGTGGGTGAGACCAGCCAGGTATGCATCATGGGAGGCCTGATGCAACAGGCACAGGGGATGAAACCAGTCAGGTTTCATTAGTGCATGGCTGTCACATGTTCCTAAGATGACCACCTATATGTGGAAGAGAGTCAGAATCTCCGTTGTTGATTAGTTGTGGTTGGTGGTTGGCGAAGCACTTTGTTGGTCTGTATAGCTGTGAGGATTCAAGATGGATGTCTGGTACTCTGTGTATCTTTGCAAATATTTGCAACAAAGATTAAAGCCCTCACTGAGTGAAGTCTCGCTGTCCAGTGATTCCTTTCTCCAAGCTGAAAGCAGTAGCCTGCGTATGGGAGGATTTTTCCTGTGCCATCTGGAGCAAGACTCTTCACAGAAGACTATTTTCTGGGCATTCCTGCCTACGTGCTTTGACTCTGCATGGGTGTATGCTAGATCCTGCCTGTCTGCATACCCCAACAAATACTTCAGCCAGCACCCTGAGATCTGGCAATTCTAAAAGCAATGCAGATGAATGTAAAATAAACTGCTTTCATTGTCACAAAGGGATGTGTTCCTTTGGCATGCATACTTGGGGAATGGGCTTGTTCAATTATTTTTATATAACCAATGATCACACTATGTTAGAGCCATTAATTTGGTTTGAGGTACATAGATATTCTTGAAGAATGATAATGTGATTTGGAACATACAGGCTATTTGTGAGCTAATGTTCATTCTGCCTCCTCTAAATAGTGCCCCTACATGCCATGGACTTAACCAACTGCTCAGACTCTTAACAGACTAATTCTATGCAGGGTTAGCATGCCTACTCCATTGATTCAAGTGGGTTTAGGAGTACTTAATTCTCCCTAGGATCAGGTTCTACTGAAATTGCACAGGAAAAATATCCAAATTTCTCCCAGAATCCAGATTTACACACATAGCTCAGCGGTACTTTCTTGTCAAATTCCAGAATGAAGCTATAGAGGTCTAAAAGAAATCTGTCAGTAAATGATATGTAGTTGCCTTCTATCCTATGCTTATTTGGAGATCTTGCAAGACCAACCCTGAGATCCTACATCAGGAAATGTACTATAAAATTCTACTCATGTGGAACTAAATCTCGTCTACCCTCTGCCCTGCTGCAAGACTTATCTAGCTCTTGCAGAGCCATCCTGGATATGTCTATTTAGTGTCTCATGGAGAGCAGATGATGCCAGATGAGTACCTGGCTATGTCACTATAGCATGATGCACAGCAAGGAAGTATTTCTCCACAACTACTACCAAGACATAGCCAGACACTTTTTTTTACACCCGCACTCTCCACTGCCTACAAAATGGCTGTGTTGATGGAGAAGTCATTATAAATAAGTGGGGTTGTTGTTTGAGGGAAAAGTTTACATATGTCACTGTCTATATTTAAGAGATAACGTCATAGTTTGGAAACTACTTTTCACACTACAACTCGCCTTGAATCCCATTGTGGGAGAAAGGCAGGATATAAATCCTTGAAATAAATTAACTCCCAGAATCCCCCAGCCAGCACGGGCACTGGCCATGTTGATTATTGAATTCTGGAAGATTTAGGCTGCATCTACACTGCAGAATTGACACAGCTTTAACTATTTTGGTTCAATGCTATGGAATTTTAGGATTTGTAGTTTTGTCAGATATTTAGCCTTCTCTGTCAGAGAGCACTGGTGTCACAACAAACTACAAATCCTATGATTCCCATACAATGGGGGCCATGGCAGTTAAAGTGGTGTCAAACTGCATTATTTCTTCAATGTAAATATATCCTTAGTTTAAAAAAGTAACATTTTCAATCTCTAGACAATCCCAAATGCATCCGAGTCTCTCTTTTTTGTGCTATTTTGACCAAGTATGAATATTGTTTTTGTTCAGTGGAATGAAGTACAGAAATCAAATACACGTTCTGGTTAATAGTAGGCTTATATTTGCATTATAAGCCTTATTTAAATGTTATTTGAGAAAGTACACATTTCAGCACAAACCCTATTGATTCAATGGAATTTACTTCCAGGTAAGTGTACATAGTCTGCAATTCTATTACCTCATGCCCAAGAATCAATCCCATTGAATCAATAGGGTTTGTGCTGAAATGTGTACTTTCACAGATGACACTTAAATAGGGTTTATAATGCAAATATGAAGCCTACTGTTAGCCAGAATGTGTATTTGCTTTCTCTTCCTCATTCCAGCTAATAGTAACAATATCCATATCTTGACAGAGGCTCTCATTCATTAGGCTTGCTTCTGAGTAGACTCACATTCATTGGGGCTTGCTGTATTAGTGATTTTTATTATTGCCATGTACATGGGAATAATATTTGGATGATTTTCACCTATAAATTACTATTTTGTACTGTTCTTTCTGTCACAGGCTACACTCACCTCTACTGTTTACTTTCTCTGCCTTTCAGTCTTAGAAGAGCAAAAAAGGGGCACAAACATATGTAACCAGTGACTAGCTCTTCATGGATGTAAGAGTCATGAAAGGGTCAAAGTGATAGCTCATAAAAATCACGCACTTACCAGAGTCAGTGCAACCTCAGTTACCATGACTGTTTACTGTTGCTGAGTGATGAAGGATGCCTTTAAAGGAACTCTGATGAGCTTTAACAGCTTTACCACAATATCTTAAGCATCAAAGGTATGCTACTGACCCAAACAAACAAGATGCATCAAAGGAGAATATAAACTGTGGAGCCCATCTTTGATGGACTGTAGGATCTTCTAAACTAGCTTTCAGCCATAAAAATGTAAAAGTATCTTTTTCAAGAAAATGTCTTTGAGGTGCTCTTTCAGCTTGGAGCTGAGCAAATACAAGACTTTGGAATTATCTGCCTTAATACTTTTGCAATTGCTTCAGTAATAAAATACTTTACTTCTGTTAGTGTTTTGTTTTTTCCTGTGTTGCCTACTTAAATTTCTGGTTCAGTTATATTCTATGTCAGTGCAGGATAAAGTTGCGATACAAGTGGCTTATCAGTATTGGCCCTAGCATCTTTTGTAAATAAGCTGTCACATATTCACACACATCCACTAAAACTTGTAATTTTAGTATTCACAACCTGTTTGATATTTCCAGCTCTTATTACAGCCTTTCCTTCCATTATACAGCCTTGCTGCTCAGCTGACAAGGTTGGAAGGAACAATGTCATCTGAAGCTGTATGATAGCTGTGTTTAAATATTTGAAGGGATGTCATATTGAGGAGGGAACAAGCTTGTTTTCTGCTGCTCCAGAGACTAGGACCCGAAACAATGGATGCAAGCTGCAAGAAAAGAGATTCCACCTCAACATTAGGAGGAACTTCCTGACAGTAAGGGCTGTTCGACAGTGGAACACACTCCCTCGGAGAGTAGTGGAGTCTTCTTCCTTGGAGGTCTTTAAGCAGCGGCTGGATGGTCATCTGTCGGGGATGCTTTGATTGGGAGTTCCTGCATGGCAGGGGGTTGGACTGGATGGCCCTTGTGGTCTCTTCCAACTCTATGATTCTATGATTCTATGATTCTATGATTCTATGAAGCAGAACTTTGCCAGAAAACTTGTCACATTCCTTTACGTATCAGAGTTTCACTTTAGGTGGCTGGGGGGGGGGCAGAGGTGGGGAAGCACAGTGTTTTCCATCTGAATAATTTATTGGGGTAATTCAAAGTGAATAGCCAACTATATTGTCAAAGATCTAAATGGAGAATGCAGCCTAAGGTGGAAGTCAGTTACCACTGGGAAAATTTTGAGAAATTATTGCTGCAAGATCCCTTTGACCCTTCAATGAACAGTTTTGTTCCCCGTCCTTACCACATGTGCATATGTGTCTGTATGTTTATGAGTATACCTACACTATAGAGCAGGGGTAGGCAACCTAAGGCCCGGGGGCCGGATGCACACCCCCGAGGCCTTTGGACCGGCCCCAGGCCAGTCCTGCTACCGCCGCCGCTGCCCCCCGCCTCCACCCACCATGATGATATTGATTATTGTTGTTATTACTTGTTCTTGGGGTTTTCTTGGCAAAATCTCCACAGGGGTTTTACCATGGCTTTTCTGGGGCTGAGAGAGTGTGCATGCATAGTTTTTTTTAATGTTTTAATGTTTTTAAAAAATATTTTTACATTTATTTATTTATTTATTTATGGTGCTTCGGCCCCCCCCAATTGTCTGAGGGACAGCAACCTGGCCCCTGGCTCAAAAAAGGTTGCCTACCCCTGCTATAGAGTTATATCACTCTGATACCACCTTAACTGTCATTCATACTATGATAGTGCTGTTATTCCACTTTAACTGTCATGGCTGCAACCTATGGAATTCTAGGGTTCAGTGAGGCACTAGAGCTCTCTGGTTAAGAATTCTAAGTATTCCACCCTACACTGCAAATCCCAGGATTTCATAGGATGGAACCATGACTGCTAAAGGAAAATAATAGTACTATCACTGAGCAGTGCAAATGGGCTATTGGTTTCAATATATGGAATCTTGGAATTTGTCTTCCAACTTGTGGAATCCTAGAATTTGCAGTTTTGTGAGGAACTAACTTCTCTGTTAGAGCACTCTAGCACTGTATTGTTGTGGACTGGACTGAAACTCTCCAACAGAGAATTCTGAACCCCTCACTAAACTGCAATCCCAGGATTCCATAGGATGGAGCCATGCCAGTTAAAACTGGTATCAAACTGATCAAATAATGTACTGTAAATACACTTGTATGTATGGGTAAGTGGGTGTAATACCATTTTTTATACATAAGATGAATTCATACCATTCTTAGTATATCAGATAATATAAACCAGACCTTCTGATGCTGATTTACATCCTTTGGCATTGCTACTGAACCTATTTTGCTTTTAACAGCTGTTGCTATGATCAAGTACTTGGGATTCTGGGGCTTTGAACAGGAACCTCATGATTTGAGGAAGGGACCTAACATATTTCTAGGTATAGTATGGTCCCAAGAATCAAAATCTCCTTCAAATGCAGAAGGTACCAGAGTTTTTGCAACACCAGTCCCTGAAATTGGCAGCCAGTATGAAGTGCTATGGGCTAATCAGACCTGTCTATCTTCCCTTATCAGATTAGCCCACTTCATTTTAGACTCTAGCTTCCTGTGTTTTACTTCTCAGTCCCAGAATCTCCTCAGTTTAAAAGCCCATATTTAAATGTATCCACCTATGGCTCCAGCTGAGCCAAACGCCAAGTGCCTATGCTAATCCAAACCAACAACAGCAGTACCTCCTGCTGAGGCCAAAGCTGATCAACCTGGTTTACCCTGCTGTTCTTGTTTCACATCCTTCTTGGAAAAGCCAAAATGTTCTCTCCCTCTCCCCTTTTATTTTGTTATTTTTTGTAGCATTCCCACAGTGCCAAAACAGGAGGAATGTCATCAATTGGCTCTGCTGTAAAGAAAAACATAGGTGCTTAATATATAATGATAATATAGGCCTGCAATGAAAAACCATTTCCCCCCAATATTGTAGCTTTTTAAAATGTATTTTTGGGTTCTGACTTCAAAAAAACATTTAAAATGTACAGTTCTTTGACAAATTCAATATTTTTATCAATTCAGTTGTACTGTATAGAGGAGGCTCTCCTACTTGGCAGAAGGAGGGCATTTTCTTCCTTACATATATATGCTACATCTGTCTGCAGCATAAAAACTCCAGCATTTCTGCCTGTGGGTGGAGAGGAGCCCTACCACACCCAGACTCTGCCTGCTGTATAAAAACTCCAGCATTTCTGCCTGTGGATGGAGAGGAGTCCTGCCATGCCCAGACTCTGTCTGCAGCATAAAAACTCCAGCATTTCTGCCTGTAGGTGGAGAGGAGCCCTGCCATCTTTTCCTCCTGGAGCAGCAAGGAGTGGATGTGGGCATTTGCAGCCAAACAAACAAACCCACATTTACCACCTTTTCCCCCTGGAACAGTAAGGAGTGGGTGTGGAGTGCAGCTCTCAAAACTCCTTCAGCCATCTGCCTTCCAACTAGGGAAATACTGAGAGGGTGGTTACAAATATCTTTGGGTTATCTGATTGGGGGGTTGGACATAATGGTAATATTGATATAACCATTCCAGAAACTCATCAGCAGGTTTGTCTCATTTTGCTTTGGTTTTATCTTGCTGGCTTAGGTTGAACATGGTAATGACCAGGAGTCAATCTGGTCTCTCAAAGAGACCCAGAAAATCCTCTAAAACTAACAAAAATACTGCTCATAGCTCAATTCGACCTTTTGTTAAGATCATAAGAGGGAATAGGGGTAAAGTGGGTCAGTATTTAAATGTCTCTCAAGGGGAAGAATCTCAGGACTTGAAAGGGAAAGATACTGGTCCTGAAATCGACCTCACTGAGGATTCTATCCCTGATATTTCTGGTAATACATCTAATCTTGATCCCCAACCATCTTTATCAGAAAATAGCCCAGTTAAGGACATGGGAATGGGTCATAACTTGAACAGGAGTCTGCCTCCTGAACATGAGTGTCCAGAAATAAATCCTGGGGATAGCAACATGAACTTACATCAGACAAGTGATCCTATGAATAATAAGGATGATCTTTTGTGTTTTTTTTGAAGATATGCCTCCTTTGGAAATCTTATTGGAAAATGAAAAGAGAACATTGGGGGAATACAGTAAGCGTAGGGAGATAATTAATGAACAGCTACGTGCCCTAGAAGCAAAATCCCCCAATTGTGAAGAAAGTTTGCACCCCTTAGCAGACTCTGATGAGAAACTAGATGAGTCAACAGTGAATGAAAATAGTGATTTCTCAGTATTACTTGATATGCTAAAAAAAAACAGCATGATTTAATAAACACTATTAAAATTAATATAGATATAATATGTTGGACTATTGGCGAAGGGATTTTACAAGCTGCCCTCCAAAAAACTGTAGAGCTCTCAGATACAGGAAAATATGCAGATCACCTGGGCAAATCCTCACCTCATAATGATATTAATTTGAGCCAAGTTACTTTCGAGCCTGATAATAGATCTAATAAACGGTCCAATAAAAAGAAGAGCAAAAAAAGGGAGAGGACTAAAAGTAATGCTGTTAGCCGAAATTTGGAGAAACACTTAGTTAGAACCAGAAAGGCTGTAAATTTCAATTTCAAGAGACTATTTAACCTCCTGGACAACCCCCCAAAACCTCTTGCAAATGTAGGCTCAAAAGGAAAGGCAGCAGGCTGTATTAAGACTAAAGGAAAGAAAAGAAAGCTGGCCACAAAACCAAACAAATCTATTTTATCGGTAAGCTCTTCCCAGGTGGACTCCAGTAACTCAACAGAACCTCTGATGAAGGAACAGATATTGGAGGGGAATGATGAGGGCAGTACCAATAATAGCATGGTCATGTTAAGCAGAAAGGAGGATAAACAGCATCTATCAGTCTCTCAAAAAAGTTCTAATATACCATCTTTAGTTCTAAAAAGATCACAACTGGCATTCATTAATTACCCCAAGCCATATGGTTTCACCTCCCAATCTTATAAGAAAACTCATTTCCTACAACAGCTTGCAGCCCTCGGGATAACCTTCCTGAGAAAAGGGGATATAGTAAATTTTCAATACTTATTTTATAATTACTTGATGGCCAGAGCCCTCATAACATTTAGGGATGTTGATACAGCAGCAAGGTTATACAAATTGAAGCAATTGATTTCTTGGTCAAACATTGAAGTGACTAGAGTCTTCTGACACTCAGCACCATATCCATTAATTGTGAATACATCATCTTCTACAAATGATACATCAACGATGGGCCTTGATAAGGCTGGACAGATAAATGAGGATGAGGACTTGATTTGTTTTGATGATACATGTGTCAATCTCAAAACTTCCCACGCCACACAGGACATTTCCAACAATATATTAATGGATGACATGGGTGAGGCTGGTTTTATAGACTCATTCAGTAGACTCCCCCTTTTTGATAAGTTACTTGTCATAGGTAGATTGAATTCACTTCAGGTTAGACTAAATAAACTATGTGAACTAGAGTATACAGCTGATAATAGGGTCAAGCAAGTGAAGGAACCAGCTGGGCCTTTTACTGATAGTCCTGTGTCCGGCAATGGAGTTGACTTACATATTAATTCCTTTGACATTAATATTGACGCTAATAACTATGACAGGGGCAGGCAACCTTTTTGAGCCGGGGGCCGAGTTGCTGTCCCTCAGACAATTGGGGGGGCCGAAGCACCAAAAATAAATAAATAAATAAATAAATAAATAAATAAATAAAAATAAATTATTTAAAAAATAATAATTTATTTAAAAAAATTAAAAATATGCATGCACACTCTCTCAGACCCAGAAAAGCCATGGCAAAACCCCTGTGGAGATTTTGGCAAGAAAACCCCAAGAACAAGTAATAACAACAATAATCAATATCATCATGGTGGGCGGCGGTGGCGGCAGGACCAGCCTGGGGCCAGTCCAAAGGCCTCGGGGGGCCACATCCGGCCCCCGGGCCTTAGGTTGCCTACCCCTGAACTATGATATGGAGTATATTAGGAACTATTCTAAAGGGACAGATACCATCAAAACAGCTGATGGATATATTCAATCTACTTCGCCTCCCATAGTTAAACTCTGACCTACTGCAAATTCAATTAAAGTTATAGCTTGGAATATAGCAGGATGGTTTAATAAGACACAGGATGAGGATTTTTTAAAATTCTTACAAACATATGATGTCATCCTTCTCCAAGAAACGTGGGTTTCTGATGAATCTACTATAAATTTACAAGGTTATACTCCTTATACTGTCCCAGCTATAAAAACTAGTAAGTATGGGAGGCCTTCGGGAGGACTTGCTGTCCTAATTTCAACCACACTTAATGTTGTTATTTCTCAACTTCATTCGTTAAGTACCTCTAATTTCCTAGTGTTAGCAGTTCATAATATTGTCTCTGAACCATTATACATTATCTGTACGTATATCCTTCCAACAAGACCTAGTGTTAAGGAATGTCTGCCCTGGGATAGGTTGAACCATATTATGGAGGAAATAGACATTTTGTCTCCTAATCCATGGGTGATCATAGGAAGCGATTTTAATGCCAGGATTGGCATAGCTTCCTCTGACAACACAATCTTTGGACTATGCATAGAAAATGTTTCAGAACTTTCCCTTAGAGCAGCTCTCGATAGGACAGTTAATGCCTCTGGGAAATATTTATGTGAGTTAGTGATTAAATACAACCTTCAACTCTGTAATGGCCATGGTCTTGGAGATCCAAAATGATATTATACGTTTATCTCTCCCAAAGGACATGCCAGCACTGTTGATTATTTTATGGCCACTAGCCCTGTTCCTATACTTCGTGACTCATTCAAAATAATCCCTCGAGCCGAGAGCGATCATCATCCCTTACAGTTGCTCTTGTTAATATCCAGTAATCTGACTAGTCCTGGTAGTGTTGATAGTTCTAACTATTTAATCCTTGGTGGTAAATGACTAAGGTGGAATGAACAGCTCCAAGATAGAATTATTAACACCTTGGAATCATCTGACTTTGTTAAATTGAGAGATAATGTATTGTATGAACCTGATAATATTATTGGGTCATGCGAAATTCTTTTGTCCCATCTAAAACCAATTCTTGCATCATCCTCTAATTCTAAAAAAAATCAGGTTTAAGCCTCAGACTTGGTTTGATGAGGATTGTCGCAAGACCAAGAAAGCATTGGTGAAAGCACTGAGGGCCTTAAAAGTAAAGTCCACTAAGGAAGACATGGAAACACAGTTATATATAGCTCAGCTGAGGAGCGATTATAAAACATTACTTAATGAAAAGAGACATAATTATTATATAAATCAATGGAAAGAACTAGGTCATGCTGCTATGCAAAAAGATTCACAAAAATTCTGGTACATTATTGCACGAGCTACCAGAATGATAGATCATTCCTTGGACGCAGTAATCCAAGGCAATGTATGGGAGGAATATTTTGCAAATATATATAGCTGTAAACCAATCTCACATTTTTATTCATATCTTCCCCAATTTACTGCCCTTCCAGAATGGTCAGAGGTTACTCCTGATCAGATTAAAAAAATTATGGCCAAACAATCGATTAATAAAGCTCCTGGGGAGGATATGATCCCCATGGAATTATTCAATGTAAAACCAGACTACTGGGCACCTATTCTGGCCAAATTGTTTACATACATAAACAAAACAGGGTGTATTCCTGAGGGATGGAGATTAAGTATTATTGCTCCAATACACAAAAAGGGAGATAAGAAAAATCCTGCCAATTACAGGCCGATTAGTCTTTTGAATATCTCTTCCAAACTGTATGCACGTACTCTTTTGGAACGTTTAGAGGACTGGTCTGAGAGACATGATTTAATATCTGAAGCCCAAGCTGGTTTTCAAATGGGGAAATCTACCATTGACTTGTGTTTTGTATTAAATTTTTTGGTCCGTAAATATACTCAAAACATGAAGCAAAAACTTTATGCTTGTTTTATTGACCTAAAGTCAGCTTTTGATACAGTCCCTAGGGCAAGGGTAGGCAACCTTTCCCCTTTAAGGGCCGAGGGACTTCAGCTCCCAGAAGCCTCAGCCATGTTGGCCAATAGTCCCATGTTGGCCAATAGCTCCTGGGATTCTGGGAGTTGAAGTCCCTCGGCCCTTAAAGGGGAAAGGTTGCCTACCCCTGCCCTAGGGATCTGCTATGGAAAAAACTTGAAAAGGCTGATATTGACCCCCGCTTATTATATTTAGTCAGGGCTTTACATACTAACACCTCGATGCAGGTCAAGGTTGACCTGGTAGGTCATCTCACCTCAAAAATAAATACCTATGCTGGTGTTAAACAGGGCTGCGTTTTGGCACCCTTTTTATTTAATTTTTATATTAATGATATTGTTAAAGAGCTACAGGGCCTACAGTATGCCCCAGTTACTATTTTGGACCAAAAGCTTTCTCTGTTAATGTATGCTGATGATATCATTCTCTTATCAAGAACTCAGGTGGGCTTGAGACGTTTGCTTGCTAGGCTTTCATCATATTGCAAGGAAAATGTCCTGACAGTAAATTATAACAAAACTCAGGTTATGGTGTTTGGTAGGCGTCCTAAAATACATTCCTGGCACTTAGATGAACATATAATAAAACAAGTATAATCCTTTAAATATTTGAGAATTTTCTTTTCCGAATCAGCCTCATGGAAACAACATATGATAAACACTAAAATACGAGCCCATAGATCAGCTAAAGCAATATTGAGCTTTACTGTTAAGAGGGGAGGCAATTTAGTAAATCCCGCTCTAATGGTTTTTAAAGCTAAAACTTTGGCACAGATCCTTTATGGTGCAGAAATCTGGGGCACACCTAAGGCCTCAGGTTTAGAAACATCTCACAACTATTTTCTAAGGGCATTGCTAGGACTTCCTAGGGACACCCCAACTGCCATGATCCGCCAAAAGGATTCTGAGTTACTGGTTTAAGATCCAGGAGATGTCATATTCTAGGTTACCAAAAAAATGTCTCCTGGAACTTAATAATGGACTACCCGTCAACAATTGGGTTCATGGGGCAGCTCAATTAATTACCAAGTATGGGCTTTCAATGAATGAACTAGAAGGGCTAGACCATCCTGCAAGAAAGAAAAAAATAAATAACTCAATATTAGAAGTTATTACACTTGCAGACTTACATACTGCTTATGGTTCTTCATGTGCCCCCTTATATTACAGCCTCAGGCAATCCTGTGATCACCTGGATTATTTTGACAGTCTAACCTTTGTTCAGTTGCGTCGAGCTTTCACAGAACTGAGACTTAATATGTTTGATTCAGCTGAAAGAGATGGGAGGCTTAAGAAAGTCCCAAAAAATGAACAAAAATGCATAGCTGGTTGTCCCCACCCAGAAGACCTGGTACATTACTTAATCTATTGTCCGTTACATAAAGATCCTAGGGAGCGTTTTATTTTACCTTTAATTATGTAATTTGTTTTCTATTTTTTAAGTATTAAAATGTTATAAAAATAATAGAAAGAGGAGAATTTGTGACTAGAATTTTGAGATCCAATCTTTATGGTGCCCTTTAATTCAAAGGATAATTTGGAACATCACAGGTCTATAAAGCTAAATTACAGTCTGTTATTGAAGATGCCTTTTAATCAAATGCCCTTTGTCATCCTGTCCCTCACTTCCCTCCTTCTCCTGCTACACATACAATTTGGCTATAACAGGCCCAAGTATATGTTAGCATCCGCAGTGCAGAAATAATCCAGTTTGACAGCAATTTAACTGCCCTAGCTCAATGCTATGGAAATCTGGGTTTGTAGTTTTGTGAGACATTTAGCCTTCTCTATCAGAGAGCTCTGGTGCCACAACAAACTACAAATTTGAGCATTCCATAGCTTTACGCCATGGCAGTTAAAGTGGTGTGAAAGTGGATTATTTCTGCAGTGTGGATGCAGCTTATGGCAAATCCTTGGGAGGATAGGAGAGAAACAATTGGCACTTTCCAGCAGTGGCATCCCTGCAGTGGGTGTCACCTAGTGTGGGGGGACAGGGCTTCTGGGGCAGCATGTGCTCCCTGCCCCATGTCACCCCATCCTTTTCCTCCTCAGGAAAAAGATGGGAGAGCGTGGGGGAGTGGGAACATGTGCACAGGGAGTGAAGGGATGGTGTGGGTGTGGGGCGTGCATGGGGGAGTGCAGGACAGTGTGGGGGGAGTGTGTGCAGGGATGGTACAGGGGGAGGAGGGCCTGACTGGGTGTCATCCCCCTTCTGAGGTGTCATCCAGGGTGGGCTGCACCCCCTAGTGACACCACTGCTTTCCAGCATTGTATGTGTTTGTTACATTAATGCTTAAACTGAATCCTGTTTCCTGAGGAGGAAAGGGAAGAAGCAGTGTGGAACTATCAGGAGAGGAAATCAGATGGCTCTCCAGATGAGGTTGGATTGCAACTCCCAGCATCTCGAGCCAGTATAACCAATTGTGAAGAATGCTGGGAGCTGTAGTTCAGCAATACCCTCATCCTGATCTAAGGGAATATTACCAATGTCTCTGGTGCTGATCAAACACTCAAGTAAACAGGGACATAGTAATATTTTCCTTGTGGCAGCAGCCCCTGCAAATAACCAACAATTCTTGTAGTTAAATGTACACCGAAGTAAGCGCATTGTATGCATTTTGTTATATTTGGTTTTAAGATATTGTTTTTTTTACATGTCCACCATAAATGATAATACGTACCTGTCTTTTTACCACACTTCCAGCATAAATTTGAATATGTTTTGTTAATTTTGGCTAGTCGGAGAGGAGTCAAATGCCATCGGAAAATCATCTTATAATATTGTTCTTTAATATTATAACTCAAAGTATATTTGGCTCTCTTAGTCCAGCATAACTCCCATTGTTGTAAATTTATAGTATATCCAAAATCTTGGGCCCATTTAATCATTGTAGGCTTAATTAAGTCTGTTTCGAGTTCAATTTTTTGAAGCATTTTGTAAAATGTAGATATTTTATGTCTATTTTCTGAAAATAATATCTCCTCAAAGTCCTTATCCAGCAAGCCTATTGATCTCGTCTTTTTATCTATAATGAATCACTCTCTTAGTTGTTTATAGGAAAACCAATTACCGTTGTACCCTTCCAGATTTAATTGCATTTGAGATTTGATTTCTATGTTTTCTTTATTTTCCGTCAAAATTAAATCCTTATAGGTTAACCAAGTTTCTTTTCCAAATTTATTTCCTTTAGAAACAACTTCGCCAATTGATACCCATTCTGGGAGGATATTTATTTCAAAACATCCCCATTATATTGAATGACAAACCCTTTAAAAAGTGGGATCAAGATATTGCCAAGTTTATATGGGCTGGGGAAAAACCAAGAGTTAAATATTTGGTTTTAAGATATTGTAATTTTTGCTGAGCCTATCATTTGTTGTTTGTAGTGCATTTTATGGCAGAGAATACAAGAGCTATATCTTATAAATAAATATATGCCTGTTCTCATCCATAAGAACAATCATCCTGTGCTAAGCTTGTGACTCCTTATTCTGACTTGAAGATATTTGAATACATAACTGAGTTTCAGATGTATCATGTATCTCTTCTGGGAAGACAGGGTAGTTCCCTTCCTTTCATGTGAAGGAAACAGTAGGCCAAATTGTTCAGGTCCTTGTTTTCCTGGTCAAATACCACAAGTGAAATGAGGCTGAGAATGTCATCTGCCATCCCACACCAAAGTCAATAGCAGAAAATGATGAAACACTAGTAATTAATGTATGCAGAATAGCTTCTTGTGTAAGGAAAGGTTTAGCTCATGGTTACTTGGTTGTCAGCTATAGTTATTGTAGGTGACAGGAAGAAGGTGGAGGATAAACAGAAGAGAATGGGAAGCACAGAAAGTGTCTATAGGTGGATTTAAGAAGAGATTTGCCATGCAAATGGAGTTAGATATTTCAGAGTGAAAGGTACATGGCAGAAGACCTGTAAAGGGAAGTAGATCTTGGAAATGTATATGACACTTCCAGTGTGAATTCAAGGTGCTGGTAAGGACATTCAAAGTCCTAAATGGCTTTGGATCTTGATACATGAAGAAATGCCTTTCTCTCTACATGCCTGCCCAAGGTTGGAGGTCTGCTGGATGAATCCTCCTCTGTTTCCATATGCTCTGGGAGGTCATGGAAGAGGGTCTTCTCTCTAGTGACACCTCAGTTGTAGAATACACTCCCCTTAGAGGCTCAACTGGCACCAGTACTGCTGTAATTTCAGCATCAAATAAAAACATGGCTATTTACTAAAGCTTATGGTACATGACTGATTTCTTCCAAATTTTCACATGTGAGTAGTTTTAAATTGTCACAGCTCTTTTAAAACCGTCCTGTTTTAAGTGTTAATTGGTTTGATATGTATTGTATCTTTTACATTATTTTACTATTGTGTTCAAAACTGCTTTAAACTGTTCTAAATTATTTCATTGTATACTGTCCTGGAATCCTAAATGAATGAATAAATACATATGATGGAGAGAAGAAGAGAGGCCTAAGATACTTTGTTTCCAGAGATGAAGGACACATTGGAACCTTCTTCTCTATTCCACTTATAGAGAGGGATTGGCAGTTGTATCTTATATTAACACTGGCAATAGGGTACCATCCCTCATGGCTTTTTCTATGTCACGGAGCAATGAATCTAGCCTAGGTTTCAGCCTAAACTTGGTTAGCTATCCAAGATGTTGAATACCATCTCTTAAATCCTAGAAACACCGCCAAAGTTTAAGCTAAACCCCAAAGTGGATTTGCTGGAGAACTTAGAGATTCTTACAAAGAACATATTAATCAGATCTGTGAATAATCAAACCTGAAAAAGTCAATGTTGCAAATATGGAGGGACTATATACTATATATAACTATATACATTTTCTTTTTACAAATATTTTATGACATATTTTACTCACTGAGAAAAATTTTCAGGACACCTTGCAATGAAAGGGAACTTTTAAAAAAATTAATACAATTTTTAAAAATCTAAATACAGCATTAAAAACAAGAACAGAGGCCAAAACAAATATAATAGAATACAAAGCAGTGATGGAAATTCAAAGGCCTCCAACTCTGAAAATACTATAAAGGGCATATATTACTAAAAAGATTAAAAAATCTAAAAATTAATGTGTTCCAGAAAAAAAAGTTAAAAGCCCTCTGCTGGCACCAACAAGACCAGTAAGCTTATTGCACAGCACTTAAGGAACGGGAATGGGAACGGGAATGGAACGGAATGGAATGAGGCAAAAATGCATTTTACTGCATGGGAGAATGCTACCGATGCCGCCAGGAGTCCCCAAGGCATTGCCCAGCTGTTCCTGGTAGCCAATTTTGAAGAACGATTTTGAACTGTCCTTCAAAAATCGGCTGCCAGGAATGGCTGGGGAATGCCTTGGGGACTCCCTGCGGCATCAGTAGCATTCTCCCGTGCAGTAATATGTGGTTTTGCTCTGTTCTGTTCCATTCCGTTCCCATTCTTGTAAGTGCCATGCCAAAAGCTTCCAAAACAGAGGCAGCAGGCAACCTTCTCTGGGCAGGGCATTCCATAACTACCACTGTAACGACAGTGATGGCTGGCATTTCCCATGTCAGCAGGGTGATGAACCCACTTTTGGGTTTTAGTCTGACCTTTAAAAGAACTATTCAAGGTGCTGAACCTACATGGGGAGTAGGTTCACAGAGATCAAAGTTGCCAGCCAACCATTGAAAAATATCTTTTCTGCCACACCATTTTTGTCAGGGCCTAGCTTGTGAAGTTTGATGATCCAGTGTGATTTCTTGAAATGGAAAATCAGATACCATCTCTTTAGCATTTATTAAGATACATTTATTGTTTTTTGGGGAGGTAGTGGTTGAAGAATAGTCACTATGAAGTAAGGTTTTCATCTCATGAGTTCAGTAGAGTTGTTGAGGGAGTACATCAGATATCATTTAAAAATCTTACCCTATCTCTGTTTACATAGCACGTGCATGCAAAGCATTCATGCAGGTTTTTTCATACAGAAAGAAATTGAAAAAAGGAGAAAAGAAAAAGAAAAACATCTCTCAGAAATGACTGACAAAAAAGAAAAAGAGCTAAAAATTTATCCACATGATAGAAAGATAAGCCAAGAATTAAAAATCCTCCAAAAACAACTAGATATAGAATTATCACGAGATTTACATAGGAGTAAATCTCAATGAAATCACTGGGATATCTGAATGTGTATGTACAGGACTGCACTGTTCTGGGCACATCCATCTCCATAATAGAGGCACAGAAGGATAATAAGACAATTATTTCCTTGCTCTGTATTAGGCAGGGATGTATGTATACTAGGATATATCACAACTTTCAGGAAGCAGCTGCTTCTATACAGTGTAGTTCTCTCACTCCCCTACATGGCACCCACTAATAACGGGATGGCATTTCTTTTTCCTTGGTCACCACTCAGCAGTGGACACCAAGTATAGTTCTGCTCAGAGCTTTGAGCATTAGCTTTAGGGGGAGTGGAAATAATTTTGTTAACCAGAGCTCTGGCTCCATTCCAAACATTGCCAGGCTTTTAGTAGTGCCTAATTGCCAATCTTTACATGGAGATAAGGGTGGGGAAAACCTCAATATTTGCTATACACAAGTTGAACAAATATGGGCATATCTAAGAACAAAGTATAAAACCATTTCTTCTCTTTTCTTTTGAATCAACACAATACATTACTCTTTATGTGTTATCTTCAAGCTGTAGCATTGTTGACAAGAATACAGAACACCTATAGAACATGGTACAGGTTGCAGGATTCAGCAACTTGAGCACCAACAACTTTATTATTATTATTATTATTATTATTATTATTAGGAAGATTTCTGCCTCTTCTTTACCATTGCAAAAATACACCTGAAAATGAAATCTCAAATATCACTTAGAAGGAAAGCAGACCACCGGTTAAGTTCCAGCTTGGGGGTAGCATGGGGACGCGGTGACCACATGCCTCATGCCCTGACTCTGCCCCCAAGCTGGAGTCATGCTACCTGCCTAACCAGATGATGAGCAGTGTGGGAATACTCCTGCGGCATAGCAATTAGATGCCACACACCACAGGAGTGGAGAAGAGCCGTGATAGCAGTGAAAGGGACACCTTTTTTCTGGCACAAAAAGGAGTGGCATTTTGCTGCTTCTTTTTGCACCAGAAAAATGCCAGATCGAGACCACAGCATGAATCCAGCGCTCAAATGGGTGGCATTAAACTGCCCTTTTACAGCTGTCTGTTTAGCCCCTGAGTCATCCTTAGTATCTTGTGTTGTTTGTGTTCCTTCTCCTGACTAGCCAAACCTGGCTAACTTGCGGGAAATAATGGCAGAACAAATTTTCTCAAATAAGAGAAATTATGCACATTTTGGCTGGTTGCCTATTTTATGACAGTCAAAGCATTCAGCTTTTCTTGATGCAGAATTTTAATTCTTATGAATGTGAAGTAGATGTCACATCTCACACGGCAAACAGAAATTGTAGCATCATTTTTAGCCTGCTAAATTCATCAAGTTCAGGCATACACGATTGTGTTTAGGCTTGCTGCCTTTGCAATGTCCTTCATTAAAAGCTAATTGGAAACCTAAGATCACCTCTTTTTAGAAACTTGTTTTAAATGTGTAAATATTATGTTTGAAGTTGCAGAGGCATTTGTCACTCAGTTATGAATTCAATATTCTGTCTTGGCTTTTACTGACTCAAGAACAATAAACATAAATTACTATAGTACTCCCACTGATGTGAAAATTAAGATAATCTGCCCCTTTTCAGATTATGTATAGAATTCACATAGAATTTATATAGAATTTACAATCTGTCATATCACACGTAAAACTTGTATCAACATAAGATACCCCTTGTCCCTGAGCAGGGAAAAGACTAATAAATATTCAGGAGACAAGGACAAGGGGAACCCTATGGTGATACAGATTCTAAGTATGATTGTGAACTCTATGTGAATTCTATGTGTCCTTTTGAAAAAGATAGATTATCCTGTTGATTTTCACAACATCAGTGGGAGTACTATTCAATGTAGTTATATCAATTGCATAGCATTGTAACTTTCATGACTCTAACCTATGGGAACCTGGAATTTGTTGTTTGGTATAAGCACTAGAAGACTTTAGAAGAGAATATTAATTACCTTCCCAAACTACAAATTCTAGGTTTCCATAAGATAGAGACCGGAAGTTTAAAGTGGCATGAAATTGAAGCAACTGTGTACTTCAGACTTTGTACTTCAGACTCAACAAGGGGTTATATAGCTTCTTACACTGTAGTGAGTTAATCTGAACATAGGAGGGTGCTTTAAAAATAATAATAATAATAATAATAATAATAATAATAATAATAATAATAAATTTTTATTTGTATCCCGCCCCTCTGCTCAGCAATCAAAAGAGTGAATCAGATTATCCATTCATCTAGTTTACACTTCACTAGCCTGTCCAGTGTTTTGAACAGCGATTCCCATCATCTCAAGCCATAATAGCCACAAGAGTAGTTGTGGACTGAAGAAGACTGGTCTAGCCCAGTCCTCTCTGTTCTAAAGCAGAGTCATTTTCCAGTGCATAGATACTTACTTTAAAACAAAGAAAGAAGCTGGAGATTTAAAAACCCTTTATGGAGATACGTTTTTATAAAACACAAAACCAAGAGGCTTTGAATCCATTATTTTCTAAGCCAAATAAGCACACCCTCAACAAAGTGATGTATAGGGCCTTCTCATTGCCTACCTGGCCTAATCAAGACAGCTGCTAAAGGGGATTAAGAAGCCTGTGGCATTTGCCTCTACCAACCTTAACAACCCTTTTGAGATCTGCTGCTCAAATACATGTACATCATCCAATCAATTTCTAAAGAAAGGAAACCCAAATCTTCCAATCCTATTTATCTTGCATTGTAACTCTGAATATATACTAGAGAAAGAGGAAGAAACCAGCAGAAATGCAATTCTTAACCTTTCTCTGGATGCTAAAGAAAAATGGGTCTTGTGTGTGACCAAGTGCAGGTGCCACTTGATGGCTAATTTTGAAAGGTCACCATACATATTTAGTTCTGGCACAGCTGCTACCTTTTTCTTTTCTCACCCTTGCTTCCATTTAAAAGACACCTTAATCTGCCCTTGAAGAGATTTGTATAGCTTCATAAGCACTTAATTTATGCCCACCAAGATTTGTCCACAGCTGAGTCAATGCTGCCAGAGCAGCTCTTTGTTGTTTTTTGCTGCCATGCCACATCTCTTTTCAGTGTCACAGTTTATTTTAGAAACTGATAATTTTAATGGCCATTTACATAGCTGAGATTGTACAAGCTAGGCTGAAGAGGGAGTGAGTCACAGAAATGGGATGGATATGAAATCAGAGGCAGTCTGGGATATCTGAGTTTCACTGCCTACTCACAGGGAGACCAAAATCCTCTATATTTAAATGAAGCTAGGAGCCTGGCTAGTTTCATGTTCAAGAGCTGTTACTTTGCCTGGCTTCTTCCAGGCATCTGCTAGAAGTTGTCTCTTCAGTCCAAGAGATAGCAGGTGGCTTCCATGTTATCTGGGTTGATGACTGAGCTGAACTAAGCTGAAGGAGTTATCCAGGGTTCTGAACCCTATTCCCAAATTAGGTTTAATACCTTGGATAGTTCCTTCACAGTTCAAAGTGGACTCACTGTCCCACTGACCAGAAACTAAAGATGATGATGATGATGATGATGATGATGATGATGATGATGATGATGAGTCACACACTGGTCCAGTCCACTGCATATATTCATGGGATACAGCAGCTTTGGCCAGGTAATACCAAGAAGAACACTATCACCAACTACCCAGGAAAGTGTTTCCTTACTTAGCATGGGATTGCAAGGACAGGCACTATCCACATTTTTGTAGGTGAAGTGAAAGAAAGCAGCCACAGGGAGTTTGCAAAATATTGAAGTATCATAATTGTTGTCAGATGAAGTCAAGAAAGCAGTCCTATTATATGTCAATAATTCCCTTCAAATAGTCTAGCAGCTGCTTGTAGCGCTAAGTCTTTTGGCCTAGACAGGGCTAGTCATCCCATTAGGGAAAAAGAAGATCATATGGCAAAGTGAAAAGAAAGCCATGTCAAGCCCTTGGGGTTCTTTCCAACAACTCTATAATTCTATTATTTTGCAATGCCTCTGGCTTCCCTGGGAGGACCCTTGTTGCTGTTATTAGTTTGGAGCAGTGATTCCCAAACTTTGGTCCTCCAGGTTTTTGGACTTCAACTTCCAGATGACCTAGCCACCTTGGCAGTCAGGAATTCTGGGAGCTGAAGTCCAAAACATCTGGAAGACCAAAGTTTGGGAACCACTTGGGAGGATTTTTCTCTTCAGATCTGGGCAGGCTGCTAATGCCTGGTTCTGGATTGCTATTAGAGTGACCTGGGAGAATATCTGTGCCACCTACTGGGAGTGCTCTCACTGATCATAGGTAACACACAGGGAGTTTCCTCCAAGCCCTGCTTTCCTACTCACTGGAAATGATGGATGGGGCCGGTTTCAATGGGGAAAGCCCTTCTCTATGACAGCCTCATGACAGAAGGCACATTAAGATGGTAAGCCATTCCAGGGATGGAAGTGGCTCATAAAGTAGAGCAGGAATTTAAGCTTGATTATTTTGTTCTGACATATGAGGACAAGTGATTCCTGTAGTTTTCACCCTGCAGTGGGAGCAAATAAATATATCTCCACAGGTTTTTATTTTAGCATGAGTTTTTATGGATAGAAACTCAGTGTTATATCCGTGAAAGCAACTGCCTTCCTTTTTATGCTGCAAAAGACTAACATGGCTACTTCTTTGAAAACTATTACAGTGTTAAAATGGTGATGCTCATATTTCCCATTCTGTCATGCGCTTAAATGGAAAAAGTCCCCTACTGTTTTTTTCTCTCTCTCTCTCTCTCTTTTTTTAAAAAAAGTGTATACATGTGTTACTTTGGTCATAATATCTCTTTGGACTAGTTGATTTTTTTTTAAAAAAAAACCTGCTCTAAAAAGAAATTGCTTGGAGTAGGAACACTAAAAAGCCTGGTTGTGCTGGAGAGGGGGCCACCAAAGACAACAGCCTTCTAAACCAAAGAGCCTCTTGTCTTTTAATGTTTTGTATCTAATTTGTCCTTGAGAGATATAATGAGTTAGATAGAAAAAGTGAAATTCTATTGCCAAAATAGAACTAGATATAGTGAATGTGGTTGAGAATACTATCAAATTGTTCCTCACCAATAGAACTCACCAAGCTGTTGTAAAGTTAAAATGTAGCACTGAAATTAGCAACAAAACAAAAAAAAAAGAAAGAAAAAAGAAAAGAAAAGAAAGAGTGGGATATTGAGGTAATCAAAAGGAAAAACATACATTTATAATGCATTTAATTCACAGGGTCACCATAAATAAACAGGTGACTTGAAGGCACATGTACACTCATAAAAGCTTCCTACTCACAATTCTGAATATTTCAAAATAAATAACTAGTTGTAAACAATTACTTATAATTAGTTATCATTCCAGTGACAAAATCATAACTACATTACATAGGTAACTTGAGGTGATGAGAAGGTGGAGACATTCAAGAATATCCTGTTTACTACAGTTTAGCAACTTGCAGCATATGGTGGTGGTTGCTTTAAGTAACTGAAAACAATAGTTTATTGTGGAGGACTGAAAAGTAAACAGCCATTTTTTTTCCTGAAAATTGTAGCTATAACAACTGCTGAAAGGTGAATCAACAATTAGATAAATCCTATTAATTCACTGCATTTACTCCAGCTGTGACTACTAACAGGATTCAATCTTAAGTGTAAGTACTATTCTAGGGTCTATCACAAACAGAATTAGGGGACAAGTCCTAGCTTTTAATTTCTTATTTTAATATCTAATGTATGTCATGTGGCCCATTTATTGTTTGATGAGGCTAATAAAGGTTCTGTATAAATTTAAGATTAAACAAGGGCCAGACATAAAATGAATACTGATATCCAATGGTCCAACTTTTGTGAACCTTCTACCTATTAGGCTACCTTTCCAAAGCAACTAAATTTAAAAGGAGTAGGGCAGGGCTGGGAATTATGTGGCACACCAAGGTCACTGAGGCAGCCCTTTGAATCCCTGAAAGAGGCAAAAAGTGCACGAAACATTAGTCAGAACTTTATCCCCTCCAACAGAAGAATCTCATTCAAAAGGTTGAGATTTTATAAAACAAACTCTGCTCCTTATTTCATACCCTCCAACAATCATAGATAAAAACAAGGACACCATACCTTCCAACAGTCCTGATTTGGCAGGAGCAGTTCTGTTTAATCTTCTATCATCCTACATTTCCCCCTGCTTTTAAAACATCCCTGGTTCTCTCCACTCTTCCCACCTTTGTCCTTCACTTATTTTAATTGCTGCAAACTGAATTCAAAGTGCAAAAGCAGTTTGCACTCTATTAATTCAGCAGGAGGGAGAGAAGGGGACAGACTCTTTCCCTGCCCTGTAGACTGAGGTGAAAGCAAACTGCTGCTGCCTCTCCTAGCTTGTGTGTTCTTCCTCATGAATAACTTTTGCCATCTTCACCACACCGTGATGTTACTTGGCCACATATATCCCAGTTTTTACCTGTGAAATGTCAGAGGGTATAGAATATATTTGTCCAGGCAACATCAGAGTGTGGTCAAAATGGTGCTACCAAGGAACAGGGTTACTTATGAGGAAGAACACATAAGCAGAGAAACCTTGGAATTTTTGTAATGAGTTTATGAAGGCCTGAAAAAAGGAATTTAAAAACCCACAAATAAGCCCAATCAGAACAGAAAACCTCGCCCCTTCATCCTGCTGAGTCAATTGAATGCAAGCTAGTTTTGCACTTTGAGTGTAGTTTGCAGCAGTTGAAGTAAACTGAGGAAAGTGGGAGGAGGAGAGAGAAACTGGGACTTTTTAAAAGCAGCTGAGAAAATGGGGTGGTAGAAGCTTAGCTAGGATTCTCCTTGCCAAAACTGGAACAGTTGGAGTTGCTTGTATACCCAGCATCCTTCCTGCTGGATATGGGATTTCATAATTAATATCTAGCATTGGACATGTTTCAGAGATCACAATGACTTTTGGAAATGAAGAAGTTGTATATGTGAGGAGTCACGCTGATGTGGGAGCATGGAGAAACCTAGATAGGACTGAAAGAAATACTAAATGCATTTGCTGATCCCTTCATATTCCTCTTTTCCAGGCTCTTCACATTTCCTCATGCACTGGAGACAAGGGAGTCCCATTGAAAAGTAGTCAGAGCCCCTACCTGGCACTTCACCTCATGCTGTGTTCCTATTCGCCCTTCCTGACCAGCCATCCAAAGATTGTCTCAAATCCAATCAATGTTTTGTCACTTTGGACTTAAAGCCATCAGCCATTCTGGATCCCTTTTGTCAACAACATGGGAAAAGTATCAAAGCCTTTGTTACATTATTTGGTAACATCAAGCACCCCACCCCCCCCAAGGTTGTGCAATGGGATATAAATATATGCCTCAGTTCAGAGACCATGTGTGTACAGAAGGTACCACTCACTCTCCCTGCATAGCTCTCAGATGTTGTTTGAGCCACTCTCCATTTTCCATGGACCTTTCTTCGGGATTGATAATTAACTTCCACTTCCTCTCTATTTAGCCTTCCACACCTTTCTTTCTGGAGATTATCGCATGCCTTAAATATTCCTTACCTCTCCGGCATTTAATTCTAATTCACACTGCAGCTGTATTTTATCGCACGGCTTTTGCAATGGAATTCGACTTCAGAGTAGATTCCCCCTCCAATGTGAATTGGGAAACACACTTTGGTGGCCATTTTTCCAAGTCGAACTTTTGGATTCCACTGCAAAAGCCATGCGATAAAACATGGCTTCAGTGCAAATTAGTGTTAAATTCGGGAGAGATAAAGAGTATTATTTAAGGCATGCAATAATCTCCCTAGGTAGACTTGTATCAGTGGTTGTGTTAAGGTTGTATCGGTTCTGTTCACTGAAATTAGAGTGCTCTGTGCAATTGGTACTAGCATACATAAATGAAAAGATCCCTGAAGTTATCCTCCTCTCACAGGCCTCCTTTTGAGCTATAATTTCCCCACAATTTCAAGGAGACACTGGCACTGCAGAAGTCAACCTCCAATATCCCCCACACACACAACTTTTAGGGTGATAGAGTGCATGTTATTTCAGCCCCAAATCAGTTTTTTTAAAAGAAGTGGATTTTTCTTTTTCTTTTTAAAAAGGCAAGAAATGATCTTATAAACCCTTCAGTTTCTTTTTGAGGGAGTAGTGCAGTATCTAAAGGGGCCCTTTTGGTATAAGGATTTAAGGCAGATTTCTAGATCTTACCTACCCCTGGACTAGGGGACTCCACTATCTTCCTAGAAGCTCAGCCCTTGTGAAATTCAAGTCTTAATACTTTCAAGGGCTCACTAGGTTCATCTCTGTTTTAGTTTCAGTTTTGTTTTTTGTTTTTAATATGTTTTAGGCATTTATATTATCTTTACTGTTTTTGTGTGGAAGCTGGCTGCTTAGAATCAGTTTCAAAAACCTTCTCTTAAGTGAAAAGAAAGTGTTTATTAAGGGAATCACATGTCTAACTATAAAAGGATGGGTTTTGCTGGCAATATCTAAATGACTAAGGCAACCGCAGCAGTGAGAGGAGGAATGAGGAGAACTAAAGTCAGGTTTGAAGAAATCAGTCTATATATGTGGAAGCAATTGATCAGACAACATATCAGGGTACCTTAAGTACCTGTCTCTACCTCTACCACCCCATGTGTTGGGAAATGCGAGCAATAGCACTGCATCTATCAAACCTAGCAATCAAACTGGAAAAGCATCAGTGGAACAATGGCCAGTTCCATTCTCACAGAGTTTAGCAGAGAAAGAAAGTAAAAAAGCTCAGGCTTCAGTGTGAAATATATAAAGTTTTTTTCTGGGGAAGGGGGTTGCAAGCATAGTTTCAAGAGGCTAATGAATCCTTTACCCTTCCACAGTTGCCCATCCCTGCTGAATGGATTTTGTTGATGTGCTGAGATATAGTTTATTGTCAAGGATGAAAAAAAAATTGGAAGTATGCTTTGCACTCCTAGTAGGCACACCATTGTTTGTGCAAGTGCAATTACACTAATCCATTTCAAGTTCCCCAATTCCTCCAAGTGGCTTATAACACAAAGGTTGGAAGGTGTTAATAAAGCACTCTTCTCCTTTCCCCTCAAGGGCCCATAAATACAGCACAAACTTTTTCATTTGTTCATGTTGCAACAAATGAACATGGTTAGTCTTTTGGAAATTTTAGATGATAAATATCACAGATAAAAGGCTGTTTCTGCCAGGCCAGCTGTGGCTTGGCATGCAGCCCTCTTATGAAATTTATGCCCAAATTATGGTCATTAACAATGACCCTTTGGGCTCATGATATTTTCCCAACATGATTGAAGGAATTGCTTGACCTTGAACTCAGAGTTTGCTTTATTCTGTTGCATTGTGTACTTCCTTCTTGAAATTAAAGGGCAGAAGGGAGTTATAAAAGCAAAGCTGTTAGCTCCACAAACACCATTTCTCATTCTCTTCTACCCTCCAACTCTGTATTTCTCAAACATCTGAATGTTAACATTTTTATTCATGTGTCAGTACACTGTGGTTTACTGTGGGGCAGTTCTTTGAAAAATCTGACTACACAAGCTGTGCTGGGACAGTTTGAGACCACGGCAACCCTATGGATGAGACATCCCTAAGACCCCCTGTCCTCCACTGCTCTGATTAATTCCTGCAAACCCATACTCATGACCTCCTTAATAGAATCCATCCATCTGGCATGTGGCCGTCCTCTCTTCCTACTTCTCTCCACCTTTCCCAGCATTATTGTTTTTTCCAAAGAATCCTCTCTTCTCATGATGTGTCCGAAGTACGACAGCCTTAGTTTGGTCATATTGGCTTTCAGGGAGGTTTCCAGCTTGATCTGCTCTAGGACCCATTTGTTTGTCCTTTTGTCTGTCAAGGGGATCTTCAGCACTCTTCTTCAGCACCACATTGTCTCAAATGCATTGATTTTCTTCCTATCATCTTTCTTAACTCTCCAGCTCTCACAACCATTTGATCCCAGGTATGAGAATTCTTTTACTATTTCTATTTCTTCATTGTCTAGGTTGAAATTGTGAAAGTCTTGGTTGGTTATTATTTTTGTTTTCTTTATGTTCAACATTAAGCCTTCCTTCCTTCTTTGATCATTCTTAGTAGGTGTTCCAGGTCTGTGAGGTTTTCTGCTAGTATTATGGTGTCATCTGCATATCTTAGATTGTTGATATTCCTTCCTCCTATTTTCACTGCTTCTGTGCCCAAGCCTGCTTTTCTTATATGTTCTGCATACAAGTTGAACAGATAGGGTGAAAGGATACAACCTTATCTGATCCCTTTGCCATTTGGGAACTACCATTCAACAATTGGTATGCAAAGTCTACAAAAGCTCATGCTATAGCGATCCACTGATTTCTGCAGTACCCATATATGCTTTGTGTTCAGCTAACCTAACTGGCATTGCTGTTAAAAGGTTAAAATGACAGCCCTCAACTCTGAATGCTTGAACAGCCTAAAGCATTTTGCATTTTGATTGCTCTGGGATTGGCAGTTGAAGATGTGTGTGTAAAAGGTACCTTTCTGAGCCACTTTGATTTTCTGGCTATAACCCATCCTGTGTCTAGATATTCAAGAAGAAGCCCTCTTGACCTCAGTGATACTTACATCTGAGTAGACATATATAGAACTGCACTCCTAACATGCTTTTTTTTTTAAAGGTAACATTGCCATAGTTTGTACACTATAAAATGTGAATGCCTGAACCCAGGCCAACCCAAAAAAGACAAGAAGATTCTTGTTGCCTGGTAAGTGTGGGAAGGAGAGTTAAGAGATGGAAAGAATGAAAGAGAACCAGGGCAGAGGGACAGAAAGGAGCCAGTTTGGTGTAGTGGATTGAATGTTGGTCTCAGATCCAGGAGGCTATGATTCAAAGCCCCACTTGGCCATGGAAACCATCTTTTCCAGCTGGTTTTTCTCTCTCACCTGTGAAGAGTATGAATGTTGAAGAGTATGGGCTTGTGATTTTATTGTACCTCATCTCTCTTTTTCATTTTCAGAGCACATCACTGAGTGCCAAGGATCTGTAAATCATGAAACAGGCCTATTATCAATATAAAGTGTTTGCTGATCTGTGTTCATCAGGAAATTAGATGTTCACAGAACCCACCAAATGGTTTCATTTCCCCCAACACTCTTCTTTTTCCCTTCATTTGCCCCCCACTAGTTTGTGCTGGCATTTCAGGCAAACAGTAAAGATGTCCACACTACTGATTGATTCCAGGTGCATTTTAGACCTGCAAAATGAATAGACATATGGAGATACATGCCTTTTATCACATTTTAGGCTTTACACCTTGTCCATGGAGACAAATTTTATGGCATAGGCAACGAGATTTTTATTGTGTCTGGTTAGCCTTTGGCTTGGAAATTTAGATTTATACACTACCTAATTTTTACAAGTGTTGCGAGGCTCAGTCAGTAGCTGTTAATAAGAAACATATGCTGTAAACTGTCAAGGTACACATTCCTTGCATTTACTTTTTTTTAACCTGCCTTATCTCCAGGTATGGGTTAGCTGACAGCATTTTCAAACCAATTTTAATCATTTTGAAAAAGAATTTAAAAAGTATTCCTATGTAAATTTAATTGATGGTAAATAAAATTTAACTGCAGGGAGGGCTTACTTCTGAGCAGAGGTACACATTCCCATTTCTTTGAGCAACAAGAACTGCTGAGCCAACTCCTTGTGACAAAAGAAAATATATTGGGGAAAGTATGATGTTTTAATAACATTTGTGAATATACAAGTTGAAAAGGTGGTATCGTTTCCATAAGAAATGGTAGCTCCAGTGTTTTGCAGAGCTCCATCACCCCCGAAGCCTCCTTGAATCCCATTTTGAGAGAAAGATGGGATATAAATAAATAAATAAATAAATCCCCTCTAGCTAGGCAGAAACAATATTATTTAGAGTACAATGTGAATGGACACATCAATGCATCAATACTCAGAAAGAAGCAACCCCTGCTTGACATTTAAAGATCAGTAGTATAAGAAAAAGCTGCTTCCAGTCTCTGGGTGGAAAAAATATTCACAACTATTAATTTCCTAGTCAAAAAATGGGTCTCTTAACAGTTGGGAAGAATAGAGGATATTTGTGCAAAAATGAGTGATTATATCTCTGCAGAATAATTCCTCTGCAGCACTTTGGAATATTTGAATATGGAGAGAATACTTTGGAGAAATATTCCTTTTCTCCCATAACAGAGAGAAAACTACAGTAATTACTTGTCCTCACATCTGAGGACAAAATAATCAAGACTTAAATCTAATCTATGAGCCACTTCCTTTCCAGGAAAGGCTCACCACCTTAAGGTATCTTTTGCCATAATACTGTCATAATCCCATTTCTCAATTTTAGTGGCCTTCCTAGGACACACATGAAGTTATTCTGTACAGAGATCACCACAAAACTGTAATATTTTGGGGGGAGTAATCTGAATCCAATTTCCATTCAGTGGCCCTTATACAGAGGCCCAGAATCATGCCCAGGTACTGGGCAACAGTAGTGGGCAATCTCCAGGTGCTTTTGAACTGCAATATCCATTACCAAGAACCAATGTACCCTGTGGTGAGGAATGGCAGGATTTCCAGTCCAACAACATCTGTAGGACCACTAGCTGCTCACCTCTGTATGCAATCTCCACTCCAATGGTAGAAAACGGCAGTAGTAAAAGCTGACCTATTTTTGTTTATTTTTCTCATTGAAGAATGATGAGAGATTGGGGCAAAAGTTCTCTAAAGCATTGTTTTAATCAGGGGTAGGCAACCTTTTTCAGGCGGGGGCCGGTCCGCAGAACAGCTCCCTTCCGGCGGGCCGGGGGGGGGGGAATGGCGGTGCGCACGCGACCCCCGCCGCCGCACACGCTGCCGCAGCCATCCCAGAGGAGTGGTGACCAGGTCGGGTCCTCCTCCTGCTTCAGAGGGATGTGTGCACACCACCAGGCATCATGCCCTTCTCTACTGCTCCACTTTCTCCCTCAGGAGGAAGCCAGGCAGTAGAGGAGGAGGAGGGGCAAATGCTTGTCCCTTAAGTCTCCTCCACTGCCCCACTCTCTCTGTGAGGAGGAAGGCGGACAGTGGAAGAGGAGGAGGGGAAAACACTTGCCCCTCAAGGGTCCTCCAGGACTCAGCTCTCTCCTCCGCACTGGAGGGGAAGGAGGGATATGTATGTCCCATTCCCTCTGTCTGCCTCTCTCGCCCAGATATCTCATTGCCAACCTGGGTGGGCAGCCAGACAAGCAAGAGAGTGATTGAAGCAATGTGTGTGGGGGGGGAGGCAGGGGAATCCACCACCGCTGGCCCTTACAAGGTCTGGCCAGGCAGTGGGTGGCCAGGGAAGGGGAAAAGGCAAATGACACTGTGGGGTGGAGGCAGGCACTGACCCTCCCAACAGGTCCCCCACACTGAGTGACACCAAGGGTAGTGGCTCCCATCTGTGGGAGGCAGAAAGGGGGTAGAGCTGCTTAAGTCATATGGAGATCAGTGTTGCTATTATAGTCCTCTGCTTATGAGCATCCTATACCTATACAATTCCCCCAGTGCTGCTCTCTTTGCTTCAGCAGTTCTCATTTTGTAGCATTTGTTTGTTGATTTATAAATATCTATAAACCATTTATAACTGAAGATCTCAAAGTGGCGTACAAACAATATTAAATCAGAAATGGTATTTACCATTAATGTCTCTGGGAAGGCTTGCGAAAATAGGCAAGACTTCAGCATGAACCTAGAAATAGAATATGTGGGAACATGTTCAATATCAGAGCAAAGAGTTTTTCACATAATTGGTGCTATCGTGCTAAAGGTACTGCTCTGAACAATTGCAGAGCAGACAGAATGAATGTGAGGTCCCACCAAAAGGACTTCTCTGGATGACCTGAAGAAGCCAATGAGACAACAAGGGAGGAGGAGGTCTCTCAGATTAACATGGGTGTATCCATACTCTAGAAATAAAGCAGTTCGACACCACTTTACCTGTCATGTCTCTATCCTAAAAATTCTCCTGGGATTTGTAGTTTGGTGAGACACCAGATCTCTCTGACAGACCAAGCTGAATACCTCACTAAACTACAAATCTCAGGATTCCACATGATGTAGCCATGACAGTTAATATGGTGTCTAATTGATTTATTTCTGCAGTATGGAAGATCATCTGGATCCAAGTCATTTAGGGTATTATATACTATCAAGAAAAACTGATCTAATTCTGTTCCCTTACCGAAACTTCATTTTTACCCCCACTAGGACTAATAAGCAACTGTTTCTGGAAAATACAAGAGATAGCACAGGGAATGGTTCTTTCTGCCAGCTATGTTTGTCATACAAGACAAACTGCTGTGAGTACTCTGTGCATCCTAATGGCAACTATGCCTTAATTTACGGTAGCAATCACACTTTTAGCCACCTTCACAGCAAATAGCTGGCAAAAACATATGTGCAGGTTTGCTTTCTTGCCTGCTGGTCGGTTCAGACAAGTCTATTCATTCCCACCACACAGGGAGCCTGTGCTAGGATTTCAATTTCATTTGCAGATTGATTTTTCTGCTGTGCTGCTCTAATTGCCACAAGGATGCAGAGCTTGCTTTTCTGGCAGTTAACAGAAGAACCTTGAAAATGTTAGAGTTACAAAATCTTCCTGTCATTGAATCTTCCACCTTTCCTCTGCCTATACAATAAAAAAGGAAAGGAAAGGAAAAAAGTTCTAGTGAAACCTTTTAAGACATTTGGAAAAAATAAAAAGAATGTAATTTTTAAAAAAGGAATTTTCAAAATGAAGTTATATCCCATGACAATATATCCACATGTACAGTTTAGTAACAGGTCTTAGTTTTGCAACTGATTCTTTATTGACACTGGTAATAGCTTCCAAAAAAATAATTTGACTCCCATGTAAAATCATTTGAGACTTGCATCCTAATATACACAAAATGTGTTAAATATTCATTCTTTCATTTGCTTCTCACAGTGATTCCCCCCCCCCATTGCCCATGTGAAGAGTTTTCCAAAGGCAATAAACACACACACACACACACACACACACACACTACAAGTATTTTCTTACTCTAAAACTAATAGCTTCATTTTATCTTTGAAGATCAAAATTTAAAAAAAAACCAGTAAAATATTAGATATGCTCAGGGAAGTGATTCTTTTTTTAAAATGTTGCTGGGAAAAAGGAGAAGCTTTGCATGAGAGCTACTCAGAATTATCAGAATTATCAGAATTAAACACCCAGTTATTCTAGCAGAAGATATTTGAGCATGCATTTCTGCCACCCCCCCCAAAAAAATGAATGAGACTAAATAAAAAGCTATTAATTTCTACTCAGAAATAAGAGCTATCAAATTGAATTTGTTGTTCCCAGTTGCAATCTGAACATGATAGGATTTGTTTCTGAGCAAACTGCCTACACAAGATGGTATTGTGAAAAGTGTCCATTTTATTCATTATTTCCCTTCCCTATATTCAGTCCCCACATTGCTATTTTTCTTCTTCTTTTCAGAACATTAGGTATTTCACCCTTCATACCAATCGGGGGCATCACTAGGAGGTGCATGAATGTGGGCCACACCAGGTTACATCCTAAGGGAGGTGACACCACTGATCCCCAAACATCTGCCTTTTGGCAGAAATAGGCAATGGTGTTCACCTGCATCCTTTTAAAACACTGGAGTGCAGTGGAAGAGATTATGTGAGTGGGATGAGGCTCAGTAGGAGAATAAAGGAGAGGCCTTAGGTTTGTTTTTGTTTTTTATAAAAAATAATATCTTAAGTTTTCACATTTTAAATTTTCAAATTTTAAATTTTAAAAATATTATTTTAAAATTTTCTTTAAAATCATCATCTTACCAAATGTTCACTTTAACCACATGCAATATGTGCATATAAATACACTTAGGCTGTGCATATGATATTGTAATTTAAAGTTATAATTTTAGTTTTGCTAGTTGTTTATGTTACAACTATTGCCATTACTTTCAGTGGTATGTGTGACTATTTATGAGTAATATTAGTACAAAAAACATTACTAAGGGTTCTGTATGCTGTGGTATGGGAAAAGGTCAATGGGGAGGGTGACACCCTGAGTTACAGCACTGGGTAACAACAACTGTAGTGATGCCACTAATACTAACCAGGTTGTTGATATTATGTAGCTCTCATATTGCAAGTTCAAATTTCATTGGGATTGTTTTTAAAAATAAGTATCCTGTCACCTCTTTGGAGACTTGTGGCATATGGAAAAGGCCAACCGTTTCCAGTCCATTTAAGGGGACACTAAACACTGGCCCTTGAATTACATGTGATACTAGCAGACTGAAGAACATCAATCTAACAGGCATTGTTAGATTGTAGCCTCCATCATCTTTCACCACTGCCTGTGGTAGATAGGGCTTCTGGGAGCTGCAGACATCATCAAGAGGGCCTTAGTTTAAACCTCAAGTTTACATAAATCAAGAGTGAGAAACATGTGGGCCTCCAGATGTTGTTGGACACCAACCCACAGCATCCCTTACCATTGGTTATGTTGGATAGGGGTGCTGGGAGTTATAGTCCAACAACATCTGAAGCGTTATTCTTGCCCCTAACCTAAATCATGTAGGGCAGGGGTGAGCAATTGCATAGGGCCAAGAGCCAATTCCCCCCTCCAACTCTCCAATGGGCATCAGTCCTGACAGAGTTCCCAAATACTTCCAAATTTGTCAGAGTCCAACTAAAATATAAGTACTGGGGGGCCTTCTGTGTGAGACTAGGAGTGGTTTTGCTTGTTTTGGGTCCCTTCTTCAGTTTTCAGGTGGAAACTGCCTGAAAATTGCACTGCACTTTTTTAAAATGGAGGGAGTGCTTTAGGGAACTGACAGGGGAATGCACTGGCTACAGCTTAGGGCCCTGGTCCAAACATGCAGCTGAATAGGGTGGGAAAATCCTGAGGTAGCAAAATGATTAAATCACTACAAACTGTAGGTGAGGGGGTGTACATGACATTGTTAATGTTAACTTGATATCAACAGTCCCCTGAAAATAGAAAAACAGCCCCACAGACTGAAATTACTACCTCCCCTTTTGCTACTTTTTACTTATAGAAGGTTTTCAGCACTCAGAAATGTGACCCACAGCAATTGTAAGGTGAGACAGTCTGACCTAAAATTCTGCTGCAAGTATAGACTCCGGTCTTCCCTATTTTCTACTCTGCTGGGTCTGTCCTAAAATTCTGCTGCAAGTTGGAGCAAATGGGTTGCCCTCAGGTTGATAAACCTCAGATCTACAGCTTTCCTTTATTCTGATCAGGAAAATGTGTATGCCAGAGAGATGTGCGACAAGACAGCAATGGAATGGTTAACTTCATCATGGGGTGTCAGGGAGGTCAAACATGGGGAAATTGGAGTCTGGAATGTTTGCAATGTTTACTTTGTAAGTAAAGCCAAATCCCTAAACAGGGATAAGTTTTGATTAAACTGGGCTTGGTGAAGTATTTCAGCTAATCTGTTTTCTTGCTTAAAATGCAACTTCAAATAAAACGGGTCATTAAAAAAGATCAAAATAAGACTGAATAGTACTACTATTGTGCATTTGTTTCCTAGATCTGCCAGACAACCGTCATCCCCTCTTTAGACCCTGAAAGTGTGAACAAAATACAAACTGGCTTGCTCAAATGGATCTATACTGGATTTTTCTGTAAGTTGAGTGGAGTAGTTTGGTGAGGTTTTCTGCCTGTTGTCAGAGAGCTCTGTTTCCTCACCAAACCACAAATCCCAGGATTCTGTAGGATAGAATCATGGCACTTAAAGTGGTGTCAAACTGTTTTAATTCTGCAGTGCTGATACATTCTATGCTGCTTTCACATGCAATTCCTCTAGAATAAATTGTGACAAAATACTGTGCACACAAGACTGCAATAACATAAATGTTCCTGTAGCAGAACTCACCTTTAGCAGGTAAGGATGGACACCTGTAGAGTAAAAAATATTTAACCTAAAATATTTTCCTGTTCTAGCCAATTCAATATTGTTGAATGCAAGTGACTAATGTTTAGCTCACTAATAATACTTAGCAAGCTGATCAGTTTGTAATTAGCAGGATCCAATTATTCTACTTTTTAATAGATTGGAATAATGATTGCCAACCCCCCACTCTCAGAAGAAATAGCAAAATGATCAGTCCAGGTTAAAAGATGAGTTAAAATTGGGGCTCATCAAGCTATATTTGTTTTAAGTAGTTCTGGAATAATATTATCACGCCCTGGCACTTTACCTGGCTTTAGTTGTAATATTAATGTAGACACCTTATTGGTAGTAATGGGGCCATTCAGGTAAATTACTGCTACCAACTGTCATAAAGCATGCAGTGTCTAAGTAGGGAGCCCTGGTGCTGCAGTGGTTAAACGCCTGTACTGCAAGCCACAAGGTTGTGAATTCAATCCCAGGCGTTCCAAGGTCCATTCAGCCTTGCATCCTTCCATAGGTCACTAACATGAGTACCCAGCTTGTTGGGGGCAATTAGCTTACACATTGTAAACTGTTTAGGGAGTATTAGTTCACTGATAAATGATATAGAAATGTAGTGTACACATTATGGAAGTAGGCTGCCCAGGAAGATGCTGGAATATTACATTCCATCCCAGGGACAAAGGAACTTATCACACAGGAGGGAAGTGCCCAAATCCCATGGATAAACAGGGGTTAAATCTGGGAATATCCCACATGAGTGGGGTTGTTTTCAAATGATACTCTCTGATGTTGCCATTATCCTGGAATTAACCTATAAATCAGAGTGTGTGATTTGGCTGCTTTTTATTTTCAGGAAAATCCCAAAAGTGGTGCATGTCTGGTCCATGCATCAAAGTCTCCTGCCACAAGAGCTTCCAGTGCAATGTAGTTAATTTACTTACAGATTCTTTAATGGTAAGCATTAAATCTATCTTGAGCTGTTTCAAGGATTTAAACTGCTATGAAGCAACTGGGCTTGTTCTGGAGTGTTTTTGTTTCCCATCCCAGAGATCCAAGCTCTTCTTTAACTTTCCTTAAGTTTCTTTTCTTTCTTTTCTGCCTGCTTATCTGGCTTCCTTCTCCTCTTCACTGCCACAGCAACCTCCCACTTGCTCCTTTGTCTCCCTTTCTTACTCTACACTACACCATCCATTGTTGCAAGCAATTGTCTGAAATCTTTCACGGCAAAGTGATGGACATTCATGGATGCATAAGGCTGCAAGAAATCCTGTCAGAACTTCACACTTCACTCCTGTGGTCTATCTCTGCTGGGCACTGCAGTGCTGCCTGCACCTACAACTGCACAAGATGCCAAAGAAATACGGAGCCTCCAAGTTTTATTTACAGAACTTTACTGCTAAGTATATACAGCACTACATACATGGCAACCAACCATCCATTACTCAATAATAAACCACTACTCAATAACCCACACAGTCCATAGGTCATGCCCATATTTATGTACACTGTCCATGGCATGATCACCCCTCACAAGTGCCTGCAATTCACATAGATACTTTGCTCATTAATCTCCAAATACAGGGTCCCTCCAAATACAATTGCCCCTTGCATCAGCCTCTTGCATCAGCCTATTGAGTCATCCTGGGCATGTCTTCCAAGTGGTGTGACAATGACACTCCACCATGGTGCAACCTTGCCAGATGTTGCATCATCCATCTGCTTCCTCAGCTGCCATATTCTGTCCTGTGAAATACTTAATACAATGGTGTTAAGCAAAGCAAAGCAGCTTCATTTATATACTGCTTCATATCACGTTATGGGATGTCTAAGCGGTTTACAGCTGTAAGCTCATTTCCCCCCAACAGTTGGGTACTCATTTTAGTGACCTTGGAAGGATGCAGGCCTGAGTCTAGCCTGATCCCTGGCTAATATTGAACTTGCAACCTTGTGGTCTATGAGTGAGTGGCTGCAGTACAGGCATTTAACCACTGCGCCACCAGGGCTCCAGTGTACATACATACATACACTGACAAACTCTGACAAACTCAAAGTCCATACATACACTGACAAACTCAAAGTCATCTGATCCAATCCCTGCCAGTATGGTAATCCATAACTAAAGCATCCCTGAGATTAGGCCATCCAACCTCTGTTTAAAAACCTTCAGCAAAGGAGAGTCCACTAGACTGTAGAGCTCTACTCTAGTACCTTCCATTTTCTACTCAGAACCACAGTTTCTGAGGGAAGCTGTTGTTTTGGAACAGCACTTTAACATTTGCAAAGGCTTCCTTCTTGCCTCCTTTTTAAGTTCTGACAGCTGCTAATTAAAATGTTTCTATAGAAGCTCCTAGAGAGACTGGTTAATGATGTGCAGTATAGAGTCCCAAAACCACTAAAGGACTTTTCAGCCCCATAGTGTGGAAGGGAGAGCCAGCATGGTGTAGTGCTTTGGGTGATGGACTAGGACACTGGGGCCTATCAGACCAGCCCGCTGTCCTGCCATAATCATGCTAGTTTAAGAAAGGAAGCATACCAGTTTGGCATAATTTCTTACCACACATTCCCTCACAACAGCACTTTGGTGATCCATGGCCACATGATCTGTTTCCTGCACTGCCAAATGCTACCTTCTAGAAAGAAGGGTGAGAATGAGCAATTGTGGTTGTCAACTGCCTCCTAAAGCAAGTTGCTTTGTGAATGTGCACCAACAGCTGGCTTCAGGAAGGTGTTGGCAACCACATTTGCTGCCAGGGAAAAGGGGAGAAAAGATGAATCACCTCCACTCACACCTCATGAATGCCTGAGAAGTGGAACTGCAGTAGAAGGGACATGTTGCATGAAAACAATAATGAAACAGCAGTGAGAATGAGACCCTGTTGATGGGTTTTGCCTGTCAATGAAAAGGTGCACTATGGTAACAAATGGAATGCAAGGCAGAAGCAGGATTGACACAACATTGTGTGATAAGTACCAGCCAAAGATGCTTTTATGTTGTTAAAATTCCACTTTTATAGCATTGTATGATAAAGTCCTGGGAAACCAGGTTCAAATCACCACCCTGCCATGGAAACTCATTGGGTGGTGTTAGGCAAGTCACACTCCCTCAGCCTCAAAGGAGAGCAAAGGCTAAACACATCTTGATCACCAAGAAAACCCCATGATAGGGGTTGCCATAACTTGAAAATGACTTGAAGGCACAAAACAACGAAGTGTGGAGGGGGTCTTCCCCATCTGTACTCAGGAGTCCTACTTGAGAGGGAGCCCTTATACACTTGCAAGGAAAAAAAGAAAGGAAAGTTTTCTTGCATCTAGTTCAACATAGCATCTAGTTCAACTCTGAGCTCTGAGATTTCTTGAAAAGAGTCTATCCATTTTTAATAATCCAACATGAAGATGTGCTTTCAAGAGCAACTAAGGCATACTCAGTTAACTCTGAATACTGACAAAATATCTCCTTCTTTAGTATTTAGAGAGGGTTTTTTAAAAAACAAAAACAAAATATGAATCTTAAAGCTGATCCATTTGAGGTTGGAATCCTATGGCCATTTTCCCCAAGGTTGCTGTTGATGGTGGTGGTGGCAGTGGTGATATTTTTCCTCAGATGGAATTGAAGTTTTTCAGAATGGCATGCACTCTGTTGAGATGAATGGCCATTGCAGACTCAGATGGCTTCTCTCATATTAAAGCTATGACATGAAGTGCCAACCCAAAGGCTCCTGAGGCAGAAAATTTAAATGACATCCCAGCCATCCACTCTGGGAAAACAATTAAATTATAGATGAAGTTAGCTGGCAAATGTCTGTTCCTTCAATAGTTCACCAAATCAACCAGCTGTGTGAAAGACTTCACACTGTCTAATGACAGGGTAGGATTTAAACATGAACGGAGTATCTTTTAGCCTAGCTGCAGTAAAAATATTTTAATCTCATATATCTTTTGTTTGAACATATCTATCTTTCATTGATTTTTAACATGGGTTTGTTTAGCAGCGGTGGGGTTTTTAAATGGTACGGTATTGTAGTGAGATTCCTGTGCCTTAAAAAAAGTCCCTTTTCATACTTTCCTCCCCCCCCCCTTTTTTTTTAAATTTCTTTTCAGAATTTCAATCATTTATAGTTTATATATACACACTTGGCAGAGGAAGTTACTCATATCTTCTCAGAACTTGATGCCACAGTTACTACAGGGTCTGGGAAAATATTGAATGTTCTATTTGGTGACATTTTAGGGGATCAATTTCAGTTAGTAAAGCCTGATGATGTGGAAAAGAGGTTTGAGTCAGTCTGTCTTACCCTTCTCCTGCCCATCATGACTAATATATGGTGTTGATCATCCAGGGAATGGTCATGACCATAGTATGTCAGGGGTAGGTGTCTCATGCCTTAAAGAAGACTATGGCACATCCTTTCCTGAAGAGGATCTTCCAGGACCCACAGGCAGGATCATGGTATATTAGAGTTGTAAGGGAAGACAAGGGACATTAGCCCAATCCTATCATGCAGATATACACAATTACAGCACTCTTAAAAGAAGCCCATCCAACCTCTGCTTAAAGACCTTCAAGGATGGAGAATCTACCACCCTCCAAGGCATTTTGTTCTACTTCTTAGAGATTCTTACAGTAAAAAGGTTCTTTTTTATGTTTAGTGGAATCTCTTTTCTCATAATTTGAATCTATTGTTTTGTATTCTAGTCTTAGGAGTAGGAAAAAACAAGCTCCCTTCATCATCTACATGGAATCACCTCAGGTATTTAAATATAGTAATCATGTCACTTTCTCAGTCTTCTCTTCTCCAAGCTAAACATTCCAAGTTTCCTAAACCGTTTCTCATAGGACTTGGTTTCCTGACTCTTTACCATCTTGGTCATCTTCCTCTGAAGACACTCAAGCTTGTCAATATCCTTTTTGAATTGTGGTGTCCAGAACTGAACAGAGTACTCTATGTGTCGTCTGACCAAAACCGAGC
This sequence comes from Phrynosoma blainvillii, assembly GCA_026167975.1. Classification (NCBI taxonomy): domain Eukaryota; kingdom Metazoa; phylum Chordata; class Lepidosauria; order Squamata; family Phrynosomatidae; genus Phrynosoma; species Phrynosoma blainvillii. Next base: position 86,501,276 of record JANUYF010000001.1, on the reverse strand, counting down.
AAAGTTTACATCCTTGATCTGGACACTATATGCCTCTTGATGCAGCCCAGAATTGTATTGGCTTTTTTGACAGCTGAATCACATTGTTAACTTGTAGTCTACTAAGATCTTTTTCATATGCACTGCTTTCAAGCCAGGTTTCACCCATCCTATATTTGTGCATTTCATTTTCCCTACCTCTATGTAGTATCTTTCATTTACCTCTGTTGAAATTAATTTTGTTAGTTTTGGCCCAATTCTTTAATCTGTCAAGGTCATTTTGAATTCTAATCCTGTCCTCTGAGCTGTTCCCATTAACTTGACCAAACACAGAGATTACTCATCAATAGTTATTCCTCATTCTGGAGAGGAGTGATCAGTGGGGTTCTGTGTCTCAGAGTTCTGTCCTGGGCCTAATGTTGTTTAATAACTGTATAAATGATGTAAATGATGGAATAGAACGCACACTTATCCCCATCATGCAGTTTTCTTGGCATGTTTTGTTCAGAAGAAGTTTACCATTTCCTCCCCCTGAGGCTGAGAGGATGTGAGTTGCCCAAGGTCACCCAGTGGCTTTTATGGCTCAGCTGGGAATCGAACTCTGGTCTCCAGAATCATAGTCCAAGACTCAAACCACTACACCACACTGGCTCTCTTAATCAGCATGTGCTTTATAGGCTATAGCAAAGCCTTTGACTGCATAGATCATGAAATACTTTTGGGACACCCTTAAAGACAGTGGGAGTGCCAACACATCTGATAGTCCTGATGAGGAACCTGTACTTAGGACAAGAGGCTACTATCAGAACTAAACATGGAGAAACAGAATGATTCCCAATGGGCAAAGGGGCAGGCAAGGCTGCATCCTTCCATCCTCTGTTCAACTTATATGCAGAACAGATGATGCAGAAAGTGGGCTTGGGCACAGAAGAAGGAGAACTGAAAACAGGAGGAAGGAATATCAATAATCTAAGATATGCAGACAATACCATACTGCTAGCAGGAAACATCACAGGCCTAGAGCAACTACTAAAGAAGGTCAAGGAAGAAAATACAAAGGCATAAAGAAAACAAAAATAATGATCACTGAGGACCTTCACAAGTTCAACCTAGAAAATGAGGAAATAGAATTAGTAAAAGAGTTTGCATACCTGGGATCAGACACCGATCAGAGGGGACTGCAGTCAAGAAATGAGAACAAGATTAAGAATGGGGAGGGCAGCTATGAAAGAACTAGAAAAGATCCTAAATCGCAAAGATATACAACTAAGCACAAAAGTTAGCATTGTACAATCCATTATATTCCCTATTACCATATATGAATGAGAGCACTGGACAGAAAGAAAGCAGACAGGAAGAAAATCAACTCATTTGAGGAGAGTGCATTGGAGAACAGTGCAAAGGATTCCTTGGACAGCTAAAAAGAAAAAGAAATGGGTGCAAGCCAGGAATCTCACTGGAGGTCAAGATGATTAAGTTGAGGCTGTTGTACTTTGGCCACATCATGAGAAGGCACAACTCATTGAAAAAATAATAATGCTGGGAAAGGTGGAGGAGAGGAAGGCCACATGCCAGATGGATGGACTCTATCTAGGATGCCACGGGTATGAATTTACAGGATGGAGGATGGGGAGTCTTGGAGATGTCTCATTCACAGGTTCTCCTGGAGATGACATTGAGGACAATTAAAAACAACAACAAACGTACAATAAAGTACAGTTAAGTGGCTTAGCTTGGGGTCTTGGGGGTTCTGCCCTGTCATGTGTGGTCTTTGATATGTCCTTCCAAACTAACTGGAGATGATAACACCCTGCTATGGAGTCAGCCCTGTTTCCTGCTTTTGCCACCTGGCACCATCACCACTAGCACAAGTCACTCCCTCTAAGGTCACAAAGAGGCACCCAGCCATGTGACTAATGCTGGATGCCTCATTTTTTTACCTCAGAGGGAGCAACTTGCCCAGCTGCAGCAGTACAGGGTGGCATAGTGGGCTGCATGTATAGACAGATGCCCATGTCACTCCAGAGTACCAGTAACAAGGGAAATTTGAGGCAGCTTTAGGACCAGAATACTCGAAGAGCAGCCCAGAATATTCTGACCATAGACACACCCTAAGTCATATTTAGCCAAGTTTAGAAAGAAAACATAAACTCTAGTGGAACTAGCTAAACATTTCTAGTCTAGTACAGTTGATGTTCTGGATCTTTGGATGTTCATCAGAAGCTGGGAGTCTGGACCTCCTTGCCCAACCTACAAGGGATGGTGAGGCAGGCAGTATCTCCTCACTCTCTCCATCAATCCGCAAAGTCTCTCTTAAAACTTGTGGCGCCATTTCATAACCTCTCACCTTGGAAATGTCTCAAAGCTTTCACACTTCTTACACTCCCTGTTAGGCCATCCTCATTGCACAATTGTCTCTTATGATTTCTGTTAGTCCTATGTGATGCTGACCTTAATGAATGTAATCTAATCCATCATATTGTTAACCCTTTGTTTACTGGAGGGGAGCCAATATCTCTGAGCTGTGTTGTCCAGATAATAGGAGAGCCTATTAACAATGACAGTGGCTCAACTGACTCTGTTGATTGCAAGATTGGCAGGTTGGCAGTTCAAGGCCTGGGTGCTGCATGATGGGGTGAGCTCCTGTCACGAGTCCTATCTTCTGCCAACTTAGCAGTTTGAAAGCATGCAAATGCAAGTAGATAAATAGGTACTACTTCGGTGGGAAGGTAAACAGTATTTTGTGAAATCATGCTGGCCACATGATCACAGAGTAGTCTCTGACAATGCTGGCTCTTCGGCTTAGTAATGGAGATGAGCACTGCCCTCTACTGTCGGACACGACTTGACAACCTTGTCAATAGGGAATACCTTTACCTTATTAATACTCACCAACAAGAGGGGAAAGTAAGGAAAAAAGAGTAGGACAGAACAGAACAGATGAATCATTTTGAAAATCAAGTCTTGGGAAACTATGGTCCAAAACACACTGCAGAAATAATCCAGTTTGAGATCACTTGAAATGGCCTGGCTCATAGGAATGCCAGGAATTATAGTTTATTGTGACACCAGACCTCTCTGACAGAGAAGGCTAAATCTCACAAAACTACAGTTCCCAGAATTCCCTAGCACTGAGCCAGGGCAGTTCAAGTGGCCTTAAACTGGATTATTTCTGCAGTGTGATTTCGACCAATGAAAGACCATATATAGAGATGCTGCTGCTGTTATTATGTGCTTTCAAGTAATTTCTAACATGGCAATCCTAAATTCAAAGGGTTTTCTGAGGGCTGAGTGTGCATGACTTGCCCAAGGCCACCCATTGGATTTTCATGCCAAGCAGGGATTCTAACCTTGGTCTCCAGAGTCATAGTCAAACACTTAAGCCACTACGATGGCTTCATATATAAAGATAGATATAGATATAAATATATTCACATAAAACAACTATAAGGAGTTGGTTTGTACAAGAGAATGACATTCAAATGCCATAATCCTTTTCTTACTGCATCTCAGATGCTTTAACATTGACCAGAGTGGTTACAAGTGTAACATGACAAAAGCAGAATGTTTAAGATTCCTTTATTGGATTTAACGGACTCATAGATGCCTTAAACCCTTCATGAATTATGCACCAACCATCTCTGCCAAGAGACAGTTCTAAAATGTTAATTTAGTGCATTGTCTACAATCAATTTTTTAAAAAATCCATCTAAATACAAAACACCAACACCAAGGCAATATCAGTATGAATGACTTGTTTTTCCCCACCTCATTCACAAATATTTGTTTGCAGATAGACGGACCAAACAGACATAGACTCCAAATAATGGAAATTTGGTCCTTTCCATTTGGACGGCCCTCTAATATTATGGTCTGTTACAACTACTGACTGATTTCAGTTGAACTTGGATTTCCATGTTCGTCCATGGAAATGCAAAATTAATCTCAAGCAAATGAACTGCATATGCTCACTGAACACACAATTTTTATTCTCTTAATATGTACGATTTTAGCCTGTTATTTTTTTTTCTTCCATTTTTGGTATATATATATATATATATATATATATATATATATAGTGTGTGTGTGTGAAGTCTCCTGTCAACTTATGATGACCCCATGAATTTCATAGGGTTTTCTTAGGGAAAGACTACTCAGAGGTGGCTTTGTCAGTGCCTTCCTTTGAAATATAGGTCCAAAACACTTTGCAGAAATAATCCAGTTTGAAATCACTTTAACTGCCCTGGCTCAGTGCTAGGGAATTCTGGGAACCATAGTTTTGTGAGACAATTAGCCTTCTCTATGAGAGAGCTCTGGTGCAACAATAAACTACAAACCCCAGGATTCCCTAGCACTGAGCTAGGGCAGTTAAAGCAGTCTCAGACTGATTATTTCTGCAGTGTGTTTTGGACCATAGGTCCCAGTCTTTCTACAGCACCTGGTATTCATCAACAGTCTCCCTCCAAGTACTAACCAGGACTGACCCTGCTTGGCTTCCAACATCAGATGGGATCTCATGCTTTTAAGGTATTTAAGCCTTCTTGGTATATGTAACCTTACTTATTTCTTAATAAAAGTTTTGTTTGTTTTTTGTTTGTTTGTTTGTTTGTTTGTTTTATGAATGTGAAAACAAATGAAGTCAATGTAGCTTGACAGTTTATATTATTTCTGCAACACCTTGTTGTTGCCAACGGGGCTGTTTTCTTTTGTAACCTCCATGTGTGGTGGTGTGTTGGATTTTGAAAGAAAACAGGTCCTTTCACACTATAAAATTGTAGTGCTATGATTCTCCTTTAACTGCCATGGTCATATCCTATTGAATCCTGGGTTTTGGAGTTTAGGGCGAGGTACTTAGAATTCTCAGCTAGAGGGCTCCTCTGGCAAACTACAAACATCAGGATTCCATTGGATGTTGCCATGGGAGTTAATGTGGAATCATAGTGTTATAACTGTGTAATGAGAAAGAGTGAGAACCAGAAGGGGGAAAATCAACCCTTTTCTGCTATTCTGGTCCTGATCTAGATTTGGGACCACATAACCTTTACTAGAAAGTAAAACAGAAAACACAAAATTATCTCTAAATGACATTGCTGTAGCCCACGGGGGATCAGGAGCTAAAATTACCCTCTGGTGCACTATGCATGCCTATCCCTGCATATTCCCACTCCTTTTCTAAAAGTGAAAAGCTTTTGTACCCTTACTTGTTGGGTGAAAGAAGGAATTTGGGCAGAAATTAAAACACCCATCCTGCTCAAAGTTCTTCTTCCACACTATTGAAGGTCCAAGAACCCTGAGTCTTTGCCTCTGGTCACCTAATGGATGGATGAATAGATTAGTAACCCTTTGTCAATGAGGGGAATAAAGAGACTACTATCCTCCTTGAAGAAAGAACTGATCTCAGCAATTAGGAAGGAAGTAAAAAGATAAAATACAAAGACCTAAGAAAATATGGAAGAAAAAACAATAGGAACCACCTATCTGTCCATCATCCACTCATACTGGTAATGTGATACATGGGTTGATGCCCTTTTTACTTCCAATAAAGGACAGACCTTCTGATGTTGCCAAAGCCTACCACATGCAAATGTTGTCAGAGTCTTGCCCCTTGTTAACAAGAATTCTTTCTCCTTTCTCAGGTGGTTCAGAGATTCTTAAACAGGAATGAGGAACATGGTGTGGCCTTCTAGAGCTGATGGAATCCTGTCATCCTTTAAAATTGGTTATGCTGACTAGAGCTGATAAGGAGTTGTAGTCTAACATCTGGAGAGAGACATGTTACCAATCTCTTTTCAAAACTTCCATTTGATAGGGCATCTTTCTCTGCAGAACCTGACATGTAATTCAGTCTTTATAGTCACAGCAATAAGAAACAATTGTGGTGGCTGGGGTGGGGTTGGCCAATATATCATCAATACTACTGTTGGGAAGCTAAAGATGCATCTATGCTGCATCTCTCCTCATGAATGTATCTCTAGAGGGCACTTGAGGAATATATCCCAAAGGGCAGCCTGTTAAAATATGTCTGGGGACTTGAAATGATATGTGTGAACATGGTTGCAATGTGGCACACCACCACAAATTAGGTTATTTGTAGACAGCTACTCTACTGACGTGGGGGGGGGGGGTAAGCACCAGAGGACTCATTAAATTAATTGTGCAGAAAATCTTTATGTGTATAAGTATCAAAACATCACAAATAACTTCATGAGATAGCCTTTGACATACAAGTAAGGAAAGAATAAATAAGGGAGTGCATAGAAATGCCACCAAGCAAATATTTTCACAATATAAGATCCTCCACCTGCATACTAATGGAAGATATATTATTTTGCATGTTGACATGTTTCTTACCCTTTATTCCAAAAGGGAATGCTGCTTTCCATTCATCTAAGACTTTACTGTCCTTGGCTTTATTCCAGAAAGCAAAAGGTTCATAGCCTTGGCATAAGAATTAATCCTTCAGTGGGGAAGGATGTGGACATTACCCTGTTCAGGTTGCAGATGCTGTTCAATGCACTTAAAACACAATTGTTGCCAGCTAATTGCATTGCAAAACAAGGTGAATGCCAGAAAGCTCTCAGCATGATACGAAAGAGTTGCCAGTGCCAAAACCATATCTCTCACATCCTCTGCCAGGTACAGCAACAAGGAGCACTCTTGGGTCTTACTTGCTGGCATACTTCTTAAAATTATGGAGCTCCACTGGCTTTCAGTCAATACTGCATCTGAGAGTAAATCTATTAAACATTAGTTCCAGAACTGTTTTAACTCTGCTAAATGTTCTCCAAACAATGCTATACACACCAACACTACCTTTTCTGCAGACTGAAGCCCTGCAACTTTTCTGCATTGCATGCCAAGAGTCCACAGGTGCACTTTATTACAGTGGCCCCCATTTAAACTAAATCTCTAATCTGTGGCATATGAAACCCACCTGCTACTCTGTGGTCTTAGGACTGAACCTCTATTCACAGATATGAACTCAAATAGTAATCCAGTGAAATCATTTTAGGCATTAAGCATTCAATTGATTCATTGCACTGATTAATGCTAGCATCCATCATAAAAAGATGTCTGCATCTTGTCTGATAATCAGAGAAGTGGCAATCCTGTCCAACTGCACAATATTGCACGTGTCTAACACTGGAGGGAACAGTTTATATTAGGTTCACTTGTCCAGCAAGATAAGTATCTTGATATACCTGCCACGTTGAGAAACACGTTGGTGTTTGTATTCTGGGTTTTGCCTTTATTTTGCCTGTTGTAGTATTGTTACCTTATAGTCAAATACCCTTATTTGTATAGTTATCTCATCCTCTAAGTAATAGACTACTTCAGGACACACAACTTCATTTATGTGTTACAGTACATTTATATTTGGGCAAAACTCAAAAAGTCTTATATATTATTCATTCCCCCTTGGTCATTTGTCCAAGTTCTGAATAGGTCCAAAGGTGCTTAGCTTTTCAAACCATGCCTATAGATATGGGTTACACTGTTACAAGGAAGTGTGGGTGTAGGAAGTACCAAAAAGGACCTATTGTCATAATGGAATTATTTAAATATTGCTACCTACATCTCACTTTTTCCTCCATTACTGTGGGATGTGGAACATGTTTTATGGGAAATTCATGACAGCATTACCAGCATTTTATTGTTGTTTAAATGTACCTTAAACTTCAGGGCTACTCATTGAAGAATCTGCAGACCTCAAAGCAAACCCAAAAGCCATCCAGTCCAACCCCTTTGTCATGTAGAAATCATCAGCTAAACCTCCCATGAGAGTTGGCCATCCAACCTCTGTTTTAAAATGTCAAGTGTCTACCACCTTCTAAGTATTTCCATTCTATTTCTGAACATGTCTTACCATCAGGAAATTCTTCCTAATTATTAATTGGAACCTCTTTTCCTATATTCTGAAATCAATCATTTGTGTTCCCTGAAGCAACAGAAATCAATTTCAGTCCTTCACATACTTAAAGATGGCTACCACATTCACCTGTTCTCCTGGCTAAACATACCCACCTCCGTCAACTGTTTCTTGCAGGATGTGATTTCCAGACCCTTTCGTATCTTGTTTGCCCACCTCTGGATACATTCCAGATTATCAATGTCTTTCTCAAGTTGAGGTAATTGAATGGGAATTGTTTAACTTTTTTCTTCCCATCATTATCCTATTTGAAATCATATACTCAGATTTATTTCTTGCTCCATAGATAATCCTTTCCCATTACATGGGAAAACAGTAGCTTGCAATTATTTAAATTGGGAAAATAACATGGAGCATGTGAACAATTAGCTACATTTATAAAGTTTGGTCATCTAAATTAACCAAACTCTATTTCTGAGGCCTACCTAAACCCTAATTACTTTTAAGTAAAATGAATATAATGAATATAATGTCACGTTGAAGCCATCCATAAGTAAGTAGTGACAGGATGATGCTCTGATTCCTAGTGCTCCATTGCTGTAAAAGAAAGGGGGGGTTCATTGTAGGGATCATTAAGAAACAAACCAAAATAAAAAAAAAATCTGCCTATTCCTGGATGTGTTAGATCTGGCCGGAGTGACACGTGAGTCAGTTAACATGTCATATGGATTACTGCAATATGTTCTACATGAGTGTGCCTTTGAAGAGCGTTTGGAAAGTTCAGTTGGCCCAAACAGTTGCAACCAAACTAATAACTAAGGAAGGTTACACAGAGGATACAATACCCTTTCCACAGAGTGGAAACAACAGTCTGTTTCTAGGCACAATTCAAAGTGCTAGTTATGACCTATAAGGCTCTATATGGATGAGGTCTATACCAATGACTGTATTCTCCCATATTACCATGCCCTCACTCAGAGATCTTAAGGAGAGTCTTCATGAGTATGTCTGGCAGGGATATGAAAGAGGACCTTCTCAGAGGCTGTTTTTAGACTTTGGAAGCCCCTTCAAGGGGAAAACTAGGGCCCCAAACAGACGGGTCAAAGGCACTGCCTTTGGGCCGATTGGGGACATGAGGTTCAGAGGATGCATGCCTCAGGATTGGGCCAAAGCCATGCCACAGCTGCCTAAGGCATCCCAAACCTGACTGCAAAAAGAGCACAAAAAAGCACTCCTTGTCAGCAGTCAGTTATGAACACAGCATCTAGTCGCTGTGCTTCCATGCTGCTCAGGGTGCACTCGTGGCTGGAGCAGCCAGAGATTGCTCCAAGCTGCCCATCTGCTTGAGGCCTCAGATGGCCTCCTCCATCTGTTAGCAAACAAACATTTTTTTCTGTTCTGCCAGGCTTTAGAAAATGGTTCAAAGTACAAAAGAGAAACTTTAATAGGTGTTGCTCTGTTTTAAACTCATTTTCCTCCCCCTCCCCTTTTTGATGCACATTTTTAAAAAATATAATTGGTAGTTACTTAATTTTTCTGTTAGTTTATATTTTACTGACTGTCTTTTGAATATCTTTATCTGTTTCTTTTGCATTTGGTTTAAATTGGAAGTTGCCTTGGTTCCCGGTTCTGTGGAAAAGGGTAAAATATAGATAAAGCAAATGAGAGAAAAGTGAATGAATAGTGATCCAACTTTATCAAAAATATTCTCTGCAATCACCCTTGGAATATCATTTATAGTTCTGATCACTGCTCCTAAAAAAATATGGTAGAAATGAGAAGTACAATTGCAGCCAAAATAATCAGGGGACTGGAGGGACTCTACAAAGAAGAGTCACAATACTTGGGGCTTTTTATCTCAGGAGAATGGTGAGAAAATAAGGATATGACAGAGGTATATAAAGTTATGCATGCTGCAGGAAAGAACAGGGCAACACACACACACACACACACACACAAAATACAATACAATACCGGAATCAGGACAATTCATTGAATGATGGGAAGTTCAAGATAGGCAAAAGCAAATATTTCTTCACACAACATAAGAGTTAGAATGGAATTCCCTACCACAAGATAATTTGTTGGACACCAATCAGACAGCTTCAAAGAGGGGTTAGATAAATTCATAAAGATAAAACAGCCATGGTAGCTGCATCAGAGGCAGTGTGCTTCTAAAACAGTGGGTGTCCTGCCCTCACAGCCTGCTTATGAGCTTCTGGTAAGTACCTGATTGTCCAGACAGGACCAAGGCCAGCTGTCTCACATGGAAACTGAGGACACTGCAGTGGTTCTGATCTTTATCTGGACTGAGAGATGATTTTGGCACTATAGAGCTCTATAGAGTTCTGTTTTGTCTCCCATACTGTGTACATGAAACTGCTAAGTGAGATTTTCTGGAGATGTGGAGTAAGGTCTTGTCAGTTTGCTGATAACACCCAGCTCTGCTCCTTGTCATCTAATTCAGGAGAGGTCCTTAATATGCTGAATCAGTGTCTGGGATCAGTAATGGATTAGGGCCAATAAAATGAACTCAAGACAGGCAAGACAAAGGTACTGTTAGGTGGGTGGTTTGTCTGCCTGGAAAGGTGGAGTTTAACCAGTTCTGGATGGGATGGTTCACAGGATCAAATTCACAACTGGGATGGTTTTTATTTCCATCCTCAGCACAGCAAAACCTATTGATCATTATCTATATGCACGCAGAATAGACTGGAATCACAGACTCATAGAGCTGGAATGGGGCTCATGGGCCATCGAATCCAATCCCTGTTCAGTGCATGATCTCCAACTAAAGTATCCCCAGCAGGTTAGTGCCAGCCTTTTATTTGAAGACATCCAGATAAGGAGACCCCATGACCTCTCTGTACATTTGACTCCATCACCAAACCACTCTTACTGTCAAGACGTTCCTTCTAATGTTCAATCAAAATCTACTCTCCTATAACTTAAAATCATTAGACCTGGTCCAACTTTATGAGACAGCAGAAAAGAGGCCTGGCCCCTCCTCTCTTTGACAGCCCTTGAGGTATTTGACGAGTGCAATATATTTTAGATAAATTTGTCTTTAGTCCTATCCATGATACACTTAAAGACAAATCTATAGTTTACCTTTCCCTGGAATGAACCAGTTGTATTGAAATGCTGAGAACATGAAGAGAAGAAAATCAGGGGAACAGTTTTTCTTTTTCAGGTCAGCTGGGAGTAGGTTGGTAACACAGGGTGCATCTACACTGTAGAAATAATGCAGTTTGACACTGCTTTAAGTACTGTAGCTCCATCCTTTGGAATCCTGGGTTTTGTAGCTTTATAAGGACTTTAGCCTTCTCTGACAAAGAGTGCTGGTGCCTTACAAAACTACAAATCCCATGCTTCTGTAGTATAAATAGATGTGTAGATGCAGCTCTACGGAGCTGAGAGAGCTCAGGGAAAGATTATGGTGTTTTACAAATGCATCTAAGAGAAAGGTAAATTAAAGACATTCTGAAATGGTTATGTAATTTTGGGGAGTTTCGTAATGAATTTTTTTTCTGCGTTAACCCATTGCCTGACATTCTTGCTACTGGGCACATAACACATCCTGGCCATCATATACATATATCACTCTATATATTTCTGAAGTCACCTTATTACCTATTTGCTAGTGGGATAAGAGGAAGAGTTGAGAAATCTACCACTGCAGTGTAGAGAAGTAATGTCTCACAGAAGGTTTCTTGGTTCAGAACATTACAACATGGACTGGGACCAACAGTATGGACCATATCTTGCCAGTCTCAAACATCATTGACTGCTGACCCATTCATGAGTATAATTTCAAGTGCTAAATTGTAATTGTTATTGTTCAGCACTGTTTTGGGATCAGAGTCTCCATAGCATGACCTGTTCTAAGGTTGACATTCATTGTGTGGAGGGTGTGTGTGTGACCAAACTAGTTATTTTAAAGCAACTGTTCTAAAACTTGGGCCAGTATATACTGTTGGACTTTAACTCCTAGAAGTTCCACCAGCATGGCCAATGGTTGGAGATTCTGGGACTTGTAGACCAACTTGAGACACAGGTTTGGAGGACCTAGTTTTGCAAATCCACTGTTTTAAATAGATGGCTCAGTTTGCCTAATTATCATTGCATTATCTCAGAATTTTTTTTCCAGTTAGTCTCAAAGGTGCTACAAGATCTCCCCACTTTACATGTGTGATTAATTTTTTAAAATGAGTTTTTGTTTGATGCACAAAATAATCTGAGTGCTGGTGAGGTGAACTACCTGCCTCAGGTAGCAGATGGTGGGCATCAGCAATGCCATATTGGAGGATAATGAGGAGTGTGCCACATGCTGTGTGTCATGACGGCTAGTCTGCTCCCTCATGTACAGTGCAGGATGCCATTCCATTTTGCCAGTGTTGAAACAAGACTCATTTTTTAATCTGGCCAGATTTTGCACATGCAACTGTGGTGGATAAGTATCACCTTGTCCTTCAACTCATTCAGCAAAATGTTTTAAGGCAGCCCTGTCTGGATGAAACAAATTTAAATGTGAATGTTTGTATCAGTGAATGGGTAGTCAAATGGCCTAAAACTGCCCAGAGCACATAGTTAAGTGTTACATCAGGGTCAGTCCTAATTAATCTTCTGTTATGGCACTTTTCAGCTGTTTTTAAAATGTCCCAGTATCTCTCCTACTACTACTTTCCTCTTTGCCCTTAGCTGATTCCAGTCACTGCAACTTGAGTTCAAAGTACAAAACTAGTTTCCACTCAATTAGTTGAGCAGATGGGAGAGGAGAGAAGAAGCTGGGATCTTTAGTTTCCCAGTGGGTTAAGGCAAAACTAATCCAATGCATCACCTCCCAGCTTGTGTGTTCTGTCATCTTGACCACACTCTTGTTACTTAGCCATACATGTCCTGGTTTTCATCTGTGAAGTGTTGGAGGGTATAGAATTAACTAAGTGTTTCAGTGCCTGAAAACAGTGTATAAACTCCTTCAAGCTATTTGGAGAAGAGGAGGATACATGTGAAAGGATGAAAAAGAATAAATATCTTTTCTAGGGTTTTAGGCCCCTGTCCCTTTGCTGAGGTTGCCTTCCTTCCCAAGTTCAATAACCTGATAAAACTTCAGCCTCTCCTCCTGCAGCTGCTCTCCCTCACATCATCCTTTGCAATGCCATTATGGGCAATTTGCGTGATGCTGAGCTAGTAATTGGGACATGAATCAGCTCCAAATTAGCATTCTGCTGTTTCAAGCTTTTAAAGAAATATAGAAATAGAACTGGTAAAGGAGATGCAGTCCTCACAGGAAAAGATTTGCCCTTTCCCAGGGCCAATGCATTGAGTGGAGAACACACAGCTGCCTAATGTGACCAGATTTTAATATTCTAAAAGGGGAGGTAACTTTTCTTTCCCTTTTAGCAGCTGAAGAGGCTCTAATCAGACTAAAGAGATGAATAATTTGGCGGAGACAGAATAGGAAGACTAAACTCCTGAAACGAGATAACTGCTAAACTTTGGCCACACGCTTTCCAGTATCCATAACACTTGTTGGGGAACCCAAGATGGAGGATGTAGTTGCATTCATGTCTGGCTGGTGGGCTTCCTATAGGCAACTGGTTGGCCCAGATGCTTGCTCTTATCCAGCAGAACTCTCTTTTTGTTCTTAATCCACTAACTCTCACTCCTTCAAGCTTCCCAAAACAAAAGTGAAGTGACTTCAATTCTTGATTACACTATTTGCTGTACAAATTTTACATGCTATATATGTTACACAAGTCACTTGATTATTTGTTTGCATGGAACACACAGGACATTTGGTCAGTTGTCAAAGTGCTGCCTATTATGTTGTATAGAAATCTAACTGTGCTTTCCTCCCGATGGTGGTTCACATCCCTGAAGTAGGAGTGGGAAGATTCCTCAGCCTTGCCCTCTCTTCCCTATGCTCAGCAGTCCATCACAGATCAGCTAAGTAGTGACTATGGAAATTACTGCACTACACTCTTATAGTGCAGCTATCCCACTCTGTTCTGGCTGCCCTCTGTAGCATTCTGGGATTTGCACTTTAGGGAGGGCATTTTGAATTCTTAGCCAGAGAGCTCTTAGGCCTCATTGAACTACAAACCCCAGAATGCTATAGGAGGCAGCCAGAGCAGTAAAAGTGGACATCATTGCTCTACAGGATCCTGGTTTACCTGATTATGAACTATAAACTGGTTCTGTTTGTGACATGTGAGATGTATCCCCTGCCCTTTGTTGCTTCACCCAGCTTCCTATTTTTCACCCTTTGATTCAAACTGGTTCCTCTCAAACTCAGCTCCTACCACATAACATGTTAACCTAGCCTGAAAAGAACAAATAAAAAGGCTAAGAATGTCAACAATTCTCAGTCTCAATTATGTTGTATTTCCCTGAATCCTATCTGCATTCCCATCCTATTTTCATCAGCTAACAAGACTGCCCCCCCACTTCTCCTTGTGGACATCTGTACACATTTTCCATGCAGATATTCTGTGTACATTTTCCATAATATATACATTGTACTTTTCCAACACATTTTTGTTCATATTTTCTCTATTGGCTTATGCCTATTTTTAAACTGTATACAGTTTTAGCCATTCACATTTTTACAGTCTACACATTTCAAACACATTAAAAATGTCACAAGACTCACAAATATTTGAATTTTTGAGGTAAAAGTATTCTTTATTTTAGGAGGCAAGAAATGGAAAATTCAAATATTTGCGATTTCAAGGATTTCAGGGACAGTATCAGAATCAGTGACATTCTCCATTCCTTGCTTAAGCATATATTGTGATTGCCATGAAACATCATGTGGCCCTCCAGATGTTTTTGGATGACAATTCCTTACCATTTCCTATCCTGGCAAGGGACTTACAATCCAACAACATCTGAAGAACTACATGATTTCCAGCCCTAATCTATGGGGTAAATAACCTCCACCTGCACCATAATATTTGTATGCCATTCACATGATTTAACCATCATGTTATAATGCGTATGGCAGACTTACCAGTGGTAGGAGCCCTGGTGGCACAGTGGTTAAATGCTGGTACTGCAGCTTCTCACAGCCACAAGGTTGTGAGTTCGATCCTGCAGGACTCCAGGGTTGACTCAGCGTGCCATCCTTCTGCAGGTTGCTAAAATGAGTACCCAGTTTGTTGGGGGCAATTAGCTTACACATTATAAACTGCTTAGGGAGTGCTTAAGTGCACTGATAAACAGTATAGAAATGTACTTGCTATTGCTATTGTTTCAAGTGGGCAGGATGAGAAGCAATGCTTCTGCTGGTAAATTCTGGAGTCTGTATGGTGTAATATTGCATATGCACACATATGTACACACAGACATACATATAATCTTCAGTATGGCTCTGGCACTGGAAGGTGAACAATAATTTAACTAGTGGATTTTTTATTAGATGGAATCATATTACTGATTATTTAATGTAATTATTATTATTTATATCCCACCTCTCTGTAAAATACAAACAGGGTGGCTTAAAAGATAAAAACAAACAGTCCAGTCCCCCAGTAGCCCACCCCCTCTTTAAAATACAATTAAACAATTGAAATTTAAAACATACTTAAAAATAACAAGTTACAATAAATGACAAATAAATTAGATTAAAATAACATAATTAAAGTATTATGAACAGGTGGATGCATGTTCTCCTTCTTTGGGGATCTTTAAACATAGGTTGGCTTGGCATCTTTGAGGTATGCATTAGCTGTGTAATTCCCACATGGCAGGGGGTTGGATTAGATGACCCTTGAGGCCTCTTCTATAAACTTATGTTTCTATGATCTGTATGTCCAAACACTGTACAAATGTGGGACAGGAAAGACAAGGCATAATGGGGATCAATTGCAAGATTAGAACTTTAAAAAAAAACTTGTAAAGTGGAGACAAACCACCACAGAGAAATTGTTTCATTTGTTAAGTTAGCTGTATTGTCAAAATATTACTTGTGTAGATGAACTACAGCTAATGTTGATACACTTTCTACATGGTCTTCAGTGAAGAGTTTTTCATCCTTTTAAGGGAGGTGATTACCCTTCACTTCTCACATGAGTTTCCCACTAAGGACCTTATCAAACGCTGGCCACGAAGCGAAAAGTAACAGAAAAGTAACCGAAGTGAGAATAAATTCAGTTCTATACTGAAACGAACTGAATTTCGCCCTGGCGGCCATAGCGCAATGAATACGAAGGCTCCAAAGGGGATTTAGCGATCAGGCGCCGCGGGATGCGGTTCACGTGGGAAGAAGGAAAACACACACACACACACACATTTTCTTCTCTCTCTCTGTCTCTCTCTCTCCCTTCCCGCCACCCAAAAAGCCAGCGTCGCAGAAGGCGCTTCTGTGGATGGCAAGGATGGGATGAAGGAGTCGGGAGGAAAGGCAGCCAAGGGGACCGAGGAGGAGGAGGAGGGCTGGAGGACTGGAGGAGGGAAGGGGTGTTGGTGGGGAAAAATGCGAGAGAGATGGAGAGAGAGAGATCGCCTCCCTCTTCCCTCCTCCTCTCCTTCTCCTCCTCTTTCTCAATCCGGTTTGCCTTTCGCCAATCCCTTCCCCTCGCCGGGATTTTCTGCTTGGGAGAGCTCTCCCTGCTTCCCCGCCCCGCCCACCATTGCGCAATGAATACGAAGGCTCCGCTTGTACTTCCCCAACAAACCGAATGTCAAAATCTCCCTACTCGCTACGGATTAGCTTCGGGTTCTGTGGAGTTTCGGGGCAGCATCGTGTGTACACGCAGGGAAACAATACAGATTAGCTCCATGTTCTAGGGCAGCGTTGTGTGTAAACACGGGGAAATAATATGTATTAGCTGCAGGTACCCTTTGGATTAGCTCTGCTCTAGACCCCATGTGATAAGGTCCTAAAGCAAACACTTGAAGTTGCTATTTACCATAGAAGCAAACCCTTTAGAGGCAAATAGCAGCTGGTGAAGAGAATTTTCAGGGGAAGTTTCTCTTTCTCTCCCAGTATGGTTTGGGTGTCCCTGTGGCTGTTATTCTGCCAGGAAAGTAATTAATTTACACAATGCCAAGTAGATGTATAAGTGTTAATAATGGAGCAATTCCCTTTTGTAAAGTTTTTCATAGAAGATGAGCACTGGATTAAAGGTAGACTGAAAGTTGTTTCTCTGAGTTGGGTGTTGGTATTTTAGTAGGGCCAATTCTATTCCTTTAAAAAAAAAATTAAGGAAACAACAAGTTTAAAAGGTTTTAATACAATACATAACCCCCTTTTACATTGCAAGCTGTAGAAGTTTTTTTTATCTGTGCTCAAAATGGGCCATGTTGTAGCATTCATGAACATTTTATTCTCATGATCACCAGCCTATTATTTTTCATTTCTCTGCTTCCTTCTCCTACACAAAGCTTTCCAACCCGTAGTTCAAAAACCTTAACCTTTTTTGGGGGGGGGAGCGTGGAATAGAATATCCAGCTGGCCAATCAGGAGGCAGCTGAGAGCCAGCCAATGAGATTCCAGCTGGGAGCATTTAAAAAGCCCAGGCTGACAATTGGTGGACAGTGAGAGTTAGTGTTGAGAAAGTTAAGCCAGAGAGAGGGTTGTGTTTTAAGGTGTTCCTGAGGGAACTGTATTTTGGGGAGGTAGAGTCTAGAAAGGAGAGACTCTGAACACTTACAGAGCTCTAAAGAAGAGAGTTGCTGTGGTGTTCTCGCCAGATAGATATTGCTAGCCAGTGTGGCTGAGGTACTGTGAGTGAATTAGAAACAAACATTATAATTCTGTAACCAGGAAAGACTATAGTAGCAAGTTCTGATGCAAGTTACATTTATCACATGCTGTTTTAAAATAAATTTTTCTTCTTGTTCCAACATCACTTGGCCTACGTTTTAATCGCAAACCACACTACTAATATTTTGAGGATTTGGAGGGGGACATCATACAAAAGACAGTGTGGGTCCCTTACCCTTCATTAGGTGGCAAGAATGGGGATAACAAGTTCCCACAGGACTGGTAGCTAGAATTAAAGTGGAAAAGGAGAAAGGTGGCAGTAGTGTGTGCCATGGGGGGGGGGCGCTACATCTACCAGTGCCAACCAATTGTAACTATTATATTTATTATACTTCTAGTATTGGAGGATGTGAACCAACCACAAGATTTAGATGGTGGGAACTGCAGCTCCCTCAAAACATATTTTCGGAGTTTTGTGCTGAAGAAGAACATTGTTCAAGGTATGTGTATTTGAAGGGCAAGACCCTCCAATTTCCCCAGGATTTTTCAGTTTAGTGAACTTAGGGCCTATGCAGACTGCCAGAAATAGTGCACATTAAATTGAGGCACTGCCCTGGCTCAGTGCTAGGGAATCATGGGAACTGTATTTTTTTCTGGGACATTGAGCCTTCTCTGTCAGAGAGCTCTGGTGCCACAATAAATTACAGTTCCCATGATTCCCTAGCACTGAGCCAGGGCAGTGCCTCAATTTAATGTGCACTATTTCTGGCAGTCTGCTTAGGCCCTTAGTTCAGCCAGCCAGCCTTGAAAAAACCACCAAAAGAATTATTTTACCCACATATCCAGACAAAGAAACAAGGTTGCTTTCTGCACATCACCACCATAATCCTCCAACACTATATCTCTCTCTGTTGCAAAATCCCAAGCAAAGCTTTTCCTAGATAGAGGGTTCTTGACTGTTTCAATAAAAGATACACACCCTAAAAGGAGCTGGAATAGAACAAGTGGTCCCTTTGTCTGATCAACATACTGATGACACTGAAGCTTGATGGTGGGTGGATAGTGGATAATGCAGCTTGGTGGTCAGTGAGACTGACAAACTGAAAAGTGTTCAATAATGAGCTCAGACCTTGGAAAAGTTACTTTTTTCTAGGATCTCCTAACTCTAAGAAGGAAGTGAAAAAAACTAAATTTGCTAAGCTCTTAGAAAACTATAAGAAAAATAAAAGAGCAGCTATTCTAACCCCTAGCCCTCAGTTATGTCAGAATACAGCCCCTCCCTCCCCAACCAATATATTGAATTATCAAACATTAGAAGGCCATTAAGTAACCAGGAAATTATCCAGAGGAAGGAAATTCACATGTAGATATATAAGGCTTGTAGAAGCAATTTGGCATTTTTAGATTGGCTAATTTTTAGTATGTGATTGATTAACTGGAGAGTGGCTTGAGTGTGGTATAGTGAAAACCAGAATTTGTATCCCTGCTCAGCCAGGGAAACTCACTAGGCGATCTTGGATAAATCATACTCCCTTAGCCTCAGAGAAAGGCAAAAATAAACCATCTAAAACAAATCTTTCTAAGAAAACCCCTTGATAGGTTCACCTCAGGATCTCCATACATCAAAAAACATGAAGGCACATGACAACATTTTAATAATTGCTTCAGAGTATATTTAAATGAAATGAAAATGAAGTTTCATTTACTAGATTTCCTCGAATAATTTCCATTCATATATATAGGCCTCTGTGTCTATACTTACTGTGCAATTTGATAATGCAATCAGTAGATTACACATAGAAGCTTATCACACAGCTTTTCCAATCGGCTTACCTCTCCCAAGTTAAATTTTAATTCAGGTAGCATCCTGATATTATCGCAGTGATTTTGCCACTGAATCTGCCACTCGGGTCCATCCCAGTCCATCCCTGCTCCCAGGGATGCTCAGTGCACCTCTTTTCAAAGCCAGGAGTTTTTCAGCTTAAGAAAATGGCCACCGGAGTGCTCCTGGGCACGGGGATGGACCCTGGATGGACCCAGGTGGCAGATTCAGTGGCAAAATCACTGCAATAATATCAGGATGCTACCTGAATTAAAATTTAACTTGGGAGAGGTAAGCCGATTGGAAAAGCTGTGTGATAAGCTCCATACAAATAATAATAATAATAATAATAATAATAATAATAATAATATTTATATCCCGCCCCTCTGCCAGGCAATCGGGGCGGTGTACAACATTTCAAAACATGAGAACAAATAAAATCAATTCAAATCCCATCCCTCCTTCCCACACCCACCCATCCCCCAAAAACAAATCAAACTAAACAGATTAAATAACAATAAACAATTAAACAATAAACAATAAACAATAAACAATTAAACAATAATTTTAAACCCGCCGGCGTTCTCCCCACTTCCATGCCGTCCACAGCTGCTCCTGGCTGCCCCAGGTGATGGCAAGGGGCAAGAGAGTCCTTCAGGAGCCTGAGTCCTCCAAAAGCGCCGGAGCGCTGGTGTAATCCTCACCTCCATCAAATGCCAGTCGCCCGGCTCCTGAGTCCTCCGGAGTCCTCCCTCCAAGGCCGCCTGCTGTTGCCGGTGGTCAGGGCTTGGGAGGCTTTGAAGGCTCAGCTCCCTTGGGACCAGGTGTTCCAAGGCAGGAGGGGGCGGGGGAAGACTCTCACTACCTGGCTCCTGAGTCCTCCGGAGTCCTCCTTCCAAGGCCACCCGCTATACAAAGTCAGGGAGCTAAGGTCTCAGCCCAATTGCTATATCCAACTAGAGTAGATCCATTGCTGAATGGTAACATTACACTTACAAAAATCCCATAGATTCACTGGATCTACTCTGAGACTAGAAAATGGATTTAGATATAAAATTCCAAGTATCTGAAAGATTCTTAAAAACCTGAGAAAATAAGAATGTTTATTTTTACTGGCTGAATGATTATCTATTAGCTCAGTAGCTAATCCTCACTGGGGATGGCATTCTAGAGAATCTTTGCCCAGTCACCATTTGGGAAAGGACTGAAAAAAATCAATTGGGTTTAATTCCAAAATCAATGCATATCTCAAATGGTTCTGAATACAGCTCACATTAATTGATATTTTGGGTGTAGGGAGGCTTGCTTCTCTCCAGTGGTTGCAACAGAAATTGATCTCAATGATCTCTCATAGCAACTGTCATTTTCTTTTACACTCTGGGTATTCCAGAGAGGGGGAAAATGAACATGAATAGAATCCTCAATGTTTGTGGCAATTGCCTTTCCTCCCCACCCCTAATTCCCTAGAACAGGGGTGGGCAACTGTGCAGGTAAGGTAAAGGCAAAGGTATTCCCCATTGACAAGGTTGTCAAGTTGTGTCTGACCATAGGGGTCAGTACTCATCTCTGTTTCTAAGCCGAAGAGCTAGCATTGTCAGAGACTACTCTGTGATCGTGTGGCCAACATGATTGCACAGAACATTGTTTAGCTTCCCACTGAAGTAGTACCTATTTATCTACTTGCATTTGCATGCTTTCAAACTGCTAGGTTGGCAGAAGCTGGGACTAGTGACAGGAGCTCACCCCATCATGCAGCACCGGGGTCTCGAACTGCCAACAGAGTCAGCATCTTAACCACTTGAACTACTGCATCCCTGTGCAGTGTCTGGTGTGTGTGTGTGTGTGTGTGTGTGTGTGTGTCAATTTTTACCCTTGCACACACCCATCCTTTGGGACCTGCATGTATCACAAGTGGCATTCACTCTAAACAATTACAGCACTATGATTCCATTGTAACTGCTATAGTTCCACCCTGAGTAATCCTGGGATTTATAGTTAAGGGAGGGGTATTTAGAATTCTCAGCCAGAGAGCACTTGTGCCTCACTAAACTACACATTCCAGGAGTGCATAGGATATAGCCATGGCAGTAAAAGTGGAAAAATAATGTTATAATTCTGTACTGTGAAGGGGCTTCTGGTCCCCATTTTCAACAAATTCTATAAAGAAACATAGGAAAGCATAGATTTTGATATGGATCAAGATAACAACCTGTCAATTAAGATATGCCATAATCACCTTTCTCTTCCCTCCCAGCACAATGAAAACAGCCAAATATGCTTGAGGCCAGGGTCCTACATCTCCCCCCCCCCCCTCTGTTTATGGTTCACTAAAGTTCTGCTTTCTGAAATTGCTTGCCCTTCCTGCATAGAGAATGTTTAGCTATTCCTCACAGAGATTTCCACACGGCGGGCTTCAAAGCAGCAGAGTAAAGTAATTTAAGTTTCTTCAGAGGATTTATTTTCAAAGGGAGTTTGCAAAGTTTAGAGCAAACAGAAAATATGCTTGGGAGTGTCTCTGGCTGGCACTGTGGTTCAGCTCATCTCTGTGACTGATCAGTAGGCATTAACTCTTGTCAGCACTCTTATTAGTTAGTCTGCCCACTGAGTCCTCTTTAATTTGCACATTACCAAACTCATTTACTGAAGTTTCCAAAACTCTGTCCAAGAGAGTTCAGTCCTGCTTCCCCACACACTTACAAACTGGAGATTTTAACATTTTAAATGTGACAGAAAGGAAAATTAGCATATTCATCCATCTAGGCAGAGGGGTCTGAGTGTGCAACCCTTAAAAATCTGGATTTAAATACTTATGTATTCAGCATATTGATGGTGTCGGAGGTTGAGGAATATGAAAGATAGTAGTGCATCTGACAAACAGAGTAAGTATCCACAGTGGCAGGGGGTTGGACTTGATTATCCTTGTGGCTTCTTCCAGCTCTATGATTCCATGATTCTAAACTGAAGGTCAGCAACAACTAGTCCCACATAACCCCAGCAGCACCACCACCACTGGATCTAGTAGAAAAATAAAGCAGTCAGTCTTCACTGTAAAAAGATATGAAGTAGATTTATTTACAAAAACTAAAGGTTTCATAAGATCTCATGGTGAAAGGCTTTGTAATGTGTGCTTTTCAAATGTAAAGGGGTGAGAAAACTGCCAACTACAAAATGAAGGACAAGCAAACTCAAACTAATTATAGACTAGATGATGCAGGAAGAGAGTGCGAGTAGCTAAGATAATAAAAATAGGGCAATGTATATCAAGGTTTTGTGGTGGTAAGTAAATAGACTTGTCCATATCTTTACCTCTGCTACAAGAGTCACCAGCTTCACTGCTTGTGGCTACAGTGCAACCACAACCCCCCCCCCCCCAGCACACATATACACTCATAAATGTCATCTGCAGACTTTCAGCGGCAGGCTCTGTCACAAGACACAATGTATGTTAAAAGTGTGTGCATCATGCCACAGGTCTGTAAAGTATAATTCTTAGTATGTAGCATAGCTTGCCATTCAGCAGAAAGCTATCTTTAGAAATTAATCTCCCAAAGTGGAAAGAAAAGTTTAAAGACCATACAGGAAAGATACCAAATCCTATCTAATTTTAGAAGTTAAGCAAGGTCAGCATTGGATGGAAGGTCTCCAAAGAATATTGTGTGTGGTAGGCTATTTTTCAGAGGAAGGAACTGGCAAAACCACTGAGTACTCCTTGCCTAAGAAGACCCTATGAAATCCATGGGTTTGCCATAAGTCACAGGGACATGGACACACAAAGGAGAGAAGACAAACATGGGTGTGATTTATGAGGTGAGAGGTGAAGTTCATGGACTCAAGTTTCATGAATCTGGAAAAGTTAGGAAAATAGTATGAGCTTAGCAAAAGAGAACTCCACCCTTGTCTTTTGCTTAGTTCAAAGATATGCAAGATAAATAGCAGGTCATCCCATACCTTATTTCAGGGCTATATTGATGCGATTTAACATTGAGCAGAACTTTACTCACAGAAAAAACAGATCCAGAGGAAATGGATTTTTAAGCAGTTTTCAGCTGACTCAGAATCTGGTGGGTAAGTTCAAAATGAGGCAGAAAGGTGAAAATATGGTAAGACCAACTGAAAGAAAATAAAGTTCTGAGCCCCCACTCCCTGAAATAAACTTTTTGAAGGCTTAATGTAATCTCCATGCCTCCTTGTAATTTTGAGGGGGGGTTCCCCCAGTAAAAACAGCCTGAGGTAATGGGGAGGAAGCGTAGAAGAAGTCAGAGCACATCCACACAAATAGCAACAGCAGCTGTGGACAACATTAGTAGTAAACACTGGCTCAGATCCTGCATGAACCTGACAAAAAGTTCCATCAGGCAGAACTCTCTTCCATCTCCCCTCCCACAGGACTTATCTGTTGTCTTTAGGGAATCCATGATAATTCAGTGGCTGGTAAAGAGTGAAAGGTGGCAGAATTTTTTTTATTTTTTGGGGGGGTCTGGCTATGTTCTTGTAGCCAGATGCTCAAGGACAAAAGCATCCTTTACGCACCCTGAGGGTTCTTCAGAGGTTCCAAATGATGACATCATCACTGTATTCCCAGGTACTCCTAGCTCTCTACTGGCCATTAAATGCCATGAACACCCCTCCATAGGTAAAAGGTAAGTTTTAATAAGGTGAGAGTCATTGCAAAAAGGAGATAGTGAGTTCTTTCATCTTCAATTACTCCCCTCAAAACATACATACACATACGCATATTACACCAGTGTGTGTCACTATCACAAAGCCAGCTAGTCTTTCTGGCCAATTCCTTAATTCTGCATGAAAGTGTGTTTTTGTATTTTAATTTTTTCCCATAAATAATGTGTATGTGGGAAACAAGTAAGACTTGCTTCTAAGCAGAAAGGTATAGATTTGTATTTTCTTTCAAAATAAGCATTTTAAAACAGAGTTTGATATGTTGTTTTGCCACTGAAGAGTGCACTGTAATGTTTTTGAAGTGCAGATGAGGTGCATAACTCAGTGCCTATCTAAGTGCAGGATCAGGTCAGTTGATATTCACATTGGCAATTAGAGTATCAGCCAATATCTTGCATTATTCTGGCACAGGTATGTGTCCTTCCCTTCTCTGAGCATTCAACCTACATGTTGTCAGTGTGGGTTATTCTGTAGCCAAGGGAGGATGTGGAAAGATGAGGGGCAGCCAAGCAATAGTTGTCTCCATCCCTGCAGCTGGCTTCAGGAACACTAGTATATCATCTTCCTAGATCTACAAGGATGACTGATAGATCCAGGAGGAGGCATGTTCCTGACTGAAGCTGTCAGTAGGGACATAGTAGGCTACTGCCTGGCCTCTCCCCTCTTCTTCACATACATCTTGGCCACTGAATGGTCAATGGGAAGTGCCAAGTCTGAAACAGGTGGGTGGCTCAGAGGGAAAGTTGTGGTGGATGGAGGTGCTGAATTTCTCCATCAGCCATGACCAAAAATGTACATGTGCAGGTGTAATTTTTAGTTGTACCTGCATATGTCACTAACAGGATACCAGCCCTCAGCTTTGTCCAGAGACTCCATTCCACAGCCCTTTGGCTCCCTAAATTGCTTTGCCTCTGTAAGCCAGAAAGGTCCCTTCACCTTCATATGATAGTCTCTTAAACATTCATCTACTTCAGATGTTTGGAAAATGTAGCTTCTAAATCCCACTTTTGAAACTCTCCAGCACTCTCCAAACCTCCCTCCATTAATTAAAGGGGTTTTAAAAGTGATTTTTAACTCTAAAATCACTCCATCAACCCCAAAGAATTTTAACCAGCCAAAATGAGATCCCTATTAAGTTTCGAGAAAAAGGTGGGGGGATAAATAAAGCAATGTAGTAAAGGAATGCAAGAGCTAGAAGGGATATGATGTTCTGCTGGTTCACTGGTACAGCCTATAGCAGGATGGGAGCCAAGGGGTGCAAATTCTCACCCTGCACTCTTGCCCTCCTCTTATCTGCTGGAGTAGGGAACCTTTCCATGTCTATGCCCTCTGGTCAACACTTCCCTGGAGTTTAGGAACAGCAAGTTTAGATTACTTCCAGTTTGTTTGTTTAATTGTATTTTTGTCCACACCCATTCCCTGCCTGTATCATGTAGCTTTGCTTTCTTCTCTGAGTTCACATCTGCCTTCACCTCCCTCTTTCTCTCCCTGCTTGCCCTTATATCTAACTGGGACTTGTTCAAATCTTAGTTTGGGAAGAAAAATGGGATAAGACAAAATAAATAAATAAATAAAGTCCCAAAGCTAAACATGATCCTTGCCTTTCCATCTTTAATTCAAATGCCTATCATTATAGGTTTGCCTTAAGGTCCCCATAAATCAGAAATGACTCAAAGCCACATGGTAACAACAATTATTATGTTGAACATCCATTTAAAAGTCTACATAAAGCCCCCTTTTAATTTATAATTTAAAACATTCATAAATGGTATCAAGAAAATATCTAAATGGGGGAGGGGGTTAATTTTTAAAACACCAGTGCATAGAAGCACACACACCCATTTAATTTTTAAAAATCCAGTGTGATTTGGGGACAATTTTCAGAAAACCCTTCTGAATATGGAGATAGACATTAAAATACCTCCACTCATCTTTCTCAAGAACCCCAGAACTCCTGTTACCAAGTACCTCAGTTTTCCTCTGGAGTCTCTTCGCAATGTAATTTCCTGTTGTCATTTTTTGAGAAACTGCAACGAAATACAGGTTTCTGGTTTGCTGTGGAGAGTGTTGTACCCAGGCAGATTTGGGGGGAGAAATTGGCCCTTGACATTCTTGTAGTTGTTCACCCCTGGCTTAAAGCAAGGTACAAGGGAAACTTGTTTTACAGAAGAATCAGGCTTCCTGGAAGGCAGATGTTCTTTGAAAACAAAGTTATGGATCACCTGTGACTTGTTTTAAATGGGGAAAGCTTTAAGGGACTTTTGTCTTTGGTTGCAAAAGTAGGCCTCAAAATTGGAGATGGTTTACATGTGGAAGGTCATAAAATAGTGGGAGGAACCACATGCATTAAGGAATCCTATCTCAGTCTGGATTGATTGTAACTAATGAAATGTTACCTTCAATGTTGAATTTAACCTGCAAGTATCCATACCATAAATGCCTCTATCACAATCGTGGCCAACTTTGGGACTGCAGATGACTACAGCTCCCAGCACCTGTGACTATAGTCTTTGTTGCCTAGAGATATGGGGCACTGCAGTTCACCAACATTTGAGGACCAAGGTTAGAACCATTGTTCTGTAGTGTGTATTGATCTTCTCTGTCTACGTACAGTAATGAAAAAAAAATGAGCAACACGGAAAATGACCAGATCCTGCCCTACCTTCTTCATCTCTCCTTGTTTCTTTATTTGCAGAAATAGTGGGAAATTCTCCTTTGTAGTTGATCATTCAGCCTCTGTTATTAAAACTGAAAACCACGCACAATGATCAGATCTTCCATTGTTCAACCTTCCAGTATCCTTTGCAGCACAATCTTTTTCATGACAGAGGAATACAAACAGTACTGAGTCTTTGTTTATTATCTGTCTGTGTTGATACAGATCTCATGTTCTTTTTGCATTACAATCTGCAGAGTGTGCTGTGTAGGCAAACAGCGATGTGCTCACAAATTAACAGGGGCAAATGTTATTCAAGCAGAAAGAGTGCAAATGTTTGTAATGTTGCTCTAGAAACGCAATACCCTAAGTGTAAATAAATGTAATCTTTGTAAGTAATAGACATCAGTGAATTTATTTAAAGAAGATCTTAGCCAGTTAGTTCTGGGGAACTGACTCAATGTTTATATTCTACCATTCTCTACTATCTGTCTAGATGTAGATTGTTTTGATATCTATATACCATGGCACTGCACATTGTATGAAGGATTTTTGCCAGCCTTTGAGATACTGTACTTTAGATGCCTATGTACCACCATCTGTCAAAGTTCCATGATTAGTAAAGTAACAGTAGCTGTTAAAGTTCTGCAATAGTAGTAGATGTTGCTAGCAGCCCTATACAGATGATCAAAGGCTTCCTGGTATTAGATAATGACATCAGAGCACTGATACCTTTATTGGCCAACCAAAATGCACAATATATTTGTTGCAAGCTTTCGAAGCTCCATGGTCTTCTTCATCAGGCAAGATGTTAAAAACCAAACAGGAGAAAAACAATTAGAGATGTTAGTCAGATGCCTACATTTTGTTGCATCTCATCTGTTGTAGCTGCAACAGGGGAACCAGGAAGAATAGTCTGTGGACTGGGAACTTCAATAAAGGTTAAAAAAAATCTTCTTAAATTTGGACTGAATTTGCATGTTTTACCTCTACATCCACCAAAATATTCCTGATGCAAACACATAGAGTCTTCTTGGGGAATCCATTGTTTTCTGCCACAAAGAGGCCTGTGGCCTCACTAGAATGGAGACATATTGGATTGTAAAAGAGGGGTCCCTGTTGAGATGTAAGTGGATTTTAAATTTCCTGGACTTTGCAAACCTCCCTATAGCCATGGGGCCAGGAGGAGGAGGAGCCTGCCTAAATAACATATCCTCCCCACCATATACCATCTTAACTAAAGGCTGAAATATCATGTAGGCATCTGACTAACATCTCCAATTATTTTTCTCCTGTTTGCTTTGTAGCATCTTGCCTGATGAAGAAGCCCATGGAGCTTCAAAAGCTTGCAACAAGTATATTGTGCATTTTGGTTGGCCAATAAAGGTCTCACTGATGGATTTTTGTTTGAATTTGCTAAATAGCCAACACAGCTACCCCTTAATGTTATCAGAGCACTGAATTTGTTTGGTTTTTTTTTTAAAGTTTGTTTTTGTTTTTGCTTTTTAGTGTGTTGACCACACACACACACACACACACACACACATTATTTCTGGAGCTAATCATCTGAATCTATTTGCAGCCAAACATATTTATGTGTAAGGACATGTGCCAAATTGTGGATGGAGATCCAGATGTTCACAGTGATACATATTTCATTTAAAAAAAGCAACCCAGGGTAGAGAGAACCAACTCCTTCATCCATATTTATGCACACAGGTGAGTCTCCAGTTTTCCATCCACAGGTGGTCTCTGCTTGGAAGTATCTTTTATACATGAGTCTCTGTGATGAGTCAGTAGAGTGCAATGAAGTGGACTGGAGTCTACAAAAGCCTATTGCCAAAGAAAACATATTAGTCTTTAAGGTGCCATAAGATTCTTTGTTGTTTTTGCTGCTACAGACTGACACAAGTACTTGCCTACCTCTTCTCTGGGATTCACCCAGTAGAAGTACTGTGTATATGAAATCTTCCTTTGTCTCAAGGGCTTTGCCATGGCTAGATGAGACTGACTGGGTTTTTTTTCTATGCAGTGCAGTTGCTCTGCTTATCCTCACACACCCCAAAGTTGCTTTGGTGAGTTATTCTTAGGATTTAGGTTTTTGTCAACTTCATTTAGCAAAATCAATGTTTCACATTATTTTAAAAAGCAACTGGCCATTTCTGATCTTCTTTCTGCTCATTTCTTAAATTAATATACTCAATTGGATCTAGGAGTTCATTTGACTCTTTTGCATCGCCTAAGGCTGGTGTGATTCATAGCTACTTGGCTTGCATGCTAATGTGGTTTCTGCAGAGCTAAAAAAAAAAACTTCTAAAAGGGTATATATCTTTCTCTATAAGTACAAGACATAAACCCAGATTAGCCAGATGTTCAGCCCAATAGGTATTACTAATCTAGCTCAAAACATACAACAAAGGGCATCTTGTAGCCTATTCCACCCCAAAGGGTTGAAAGGACTGACTCCTGCTTGTATCTGCTTTCTCCAGGAGATAAGTACCAGAGACAACTGTTGTGACTATTGTGTTTACCACACTACTTGTAGTAGAAAGCATGGAGAGAGCCATGTTGAACCTGCCTGCCATACAGGTTTTGAAAAGTGGGAGTCTCAGAAAAACAAAGAGGTGGCAATCCTCATTTAGCACCACAAATGTGGTTAACACAGAGAGATTTTTCACAGTAAAGCACTGAAAGCCCTGTTATCCAAAGTGTATTTTTCTGAATTCTGGTGTGTGTATGAATTCCACATGACCCCAGATGTACACTGCAATGGACCCCAAGTGCCACCTAGGTAATGACAGGCAGGTCAAACCAAGGTCACTTGGAAGACTAGAAAAAAACCCTTCCCAAAAGCCAGGCAGATGGTATGGGAGTTGCAAATGGACCATCATCACCTCCATAATCAAAAGAATGGGCGATAATTACCTAGATGTCTCACCTGATGGGCCAACTAACAACTGAATCCTTTCCCATTCACCTTGAACAGGGGTAGGCAAACTTTCCCCTTTAAGGGCCGAGGGACTTCAGCTCCCAGAATCCCAGGAGCTATTGGCCAACATGAGACTACTGGCCAACATGGCTGAGGCTTCTGGGAGCTGAAGTCCCTCGGCCTTTAAAGGGGAAAGTTTGCCTACCCCTGATCTAACACCTTTGCCCTGCAGCTAGTTTTAGCCCTTAAAACCCCTGGGTTTCCCCCCCTCAGTGTTGCTAGTTTGGAATTCATGGGGACACTATGTCACTGTGCTCTCTAGTCTAGTTACCGGCACCTCCATTCAAACCACACTCTCGGAATGGTTGTGTCTCACACCACATTACCCAATTGGATCCTGGAGAAAGCCTCATCTGTAGTAAGAATCACCCATAATTTTGCCTGAACAGCTTTTCCAAGCTAACCCCTGACTTCCTGAACCTCGAATGAGTGTGTGTGTGTGTGTGTGTGTGTGTGTGTGAATTGCTGTGTGATTTTCCCTTTTAATAAATAATACTTTAATTCAGGGGTAGGCAACCTTTTTGAGCCAGGGGCGGGGTTGCTGTCCCTTAGACAATTGGGGGGCCGAAGCATCAAAAATAAATAATTAAATAATTAAATAATTAAATAATTAAATATAATTTAAAAAAATAAAAAAATAAAATATATGCATGCACACTCTCTCAGCCCCAGAAAAGCCATGGCAAAACCCCTTGGGAGATTTTGCCAAGAAAACCCCAAGCACAAGTAATAACAACAATAATCAATATCATCATGGTGGGTGGCGGCGGCGGTGGCAGCGGCGGCGGCAGCAGGACCGGCCTGGGGCCGGTCCAAAGGCTTCGGGGGGCCGCATCTGGCCCCTGGGCCTTAGGTTGCCTACCCCTGCTTTAATTCTTTAAACTTTAAACGCCGGGTCATGTGGAATCTGGGGTCATGTGGAATTACTTTAAACGCCGGCAGGATTTTTAATATTATTGTTTAATTGTGTACTTTTTAATTATTTAATTGTTTAATTGTTAATTGTTTACTTGCTTAATTATTGTTATTTAGTCCATTTAATTTGATTCGCTTTCAGGGGTTGGGTGGGTGTGGGAAGGAGGGAGGGGATCTGATGTGATTTTATTTGTCTTTATGTTTTGATATGTTGTACGCAGCCCTGATTGCTTGGCAGAGGTGCAGGATAAAAATAAATTTTATTATTATTATTATTATTATTTCTGTCTCTGCATCAATTCTAATAATAATAATAATAATAATAAAATTTATTTTTATCCTGCACCTCTGCGTAACGCAACTGGGGCAGCTTACAAATTTAAAATATACATTCATATCCCACAATCCCACCCCCCCTTAAAATACAATTAAAAATGACAATTTAAAATACAATTAAAAATGACAATTTAAAACACATTTAAAATAATAACACAAAAAACAAAGAAACAAATAACAATAGCTACAGTCAAATCAGGGATGAGCAGGATGGACAATTCTTAGATCCTTTGGCCTCTTAGTATACATGTGGGAGATGGTCTTGCAGGGTTCTTGTAGCTGACTCCCTCTCAGTTTGAGCTAAATAATATTCCCCATACTAGACTTTTGGCTACACCCTGGTCTTCAGTAGAAAAAATCTGAGTTTTGCTCTCATTCACATTATTTTAAATCTCAAGTTAATTGAGTATGAAGAAATTTGTTAATTTAAAGCGTTCCCATACAAATCATTATTATTATTATTATTATTATCCTTCTCCTTCATAGCCCATTTTTTTCTAGTTTGGGCCTGAACACAACTTGCAACATTTAAAACAGACATTGTTAAAAAATGAACAGCACACAAAAGTTAAAAGGCAATCAAAGCATCATAAAATTTGAAACTAGTTAAAACAAATTAAAACAGTAGTAACAACAAATAAAAGTCCAGTCCCATTTCCCCTGAAAATCATTCTCAGACGCCTGTGGAATAAAAATGTTTTCACCTGCTTGTGAAAAGATAGTAAGGAGGATGCTAGTCTAGCCTCTCTGGGAAGGGAGTTCCAGAGCCTGGGAACAGCCACTGAGAAGCCCCTCTCCCATGTTTCTGTTAAATGAACTGAAATGACATTCTCCCCTTCACACTTCTCCATACATAAGAACACCCACCCACTAGTGATTTCACTGTTCCTATGTTAAGGCTCAAATATATATCTTTAGTATTCTTTTTTTCTTTATAGTTCTCCATAATAATTATATACCTTAACATTTTTGCAGTCACTGACCACTTTGAGAATCTGAGGAAACTTATGGACCCCTTCCACCAAAAAAAGAAAAGAATTTATAACACAGTTTTGAAGGTGACAGAAAAAACATCAATTTTTTTAATAAAGAAAACTGAGTTTTTTACACTGAGAAAATTGATGCTTTGAAGCCCACCCATAGACTGCTAAGGTCCATGGATGACCTAGTAAGAAGCCCTCATACTTGCATTTATTTGTGTACAATTAGGCAAAGAGGTGAGATATTGTGCATACCCAGCCCAAACAGTTCAGTGGAAAACTTCCATACCATCCTCAGGTAGATGGCTGCATACACTTACAGTTCCCAGACTGGATCTGAGACAAGGCTTGTGTAACTTTAGTTCTTAACAAATCTTGGAGCAGAATGAAGTATCTCTGTCAGGTGGGATGAAGCTACTTGTCCTCTCTCACTTTCCAAACTCCAGTTTCCAGTCACGGGCATCCCACCACAACAGTGCTGTTGCTTTACTGGTGCAGAGTGAGATGGGGCACAGAAAAGCACCCAGTTCTGTTGATGGATCCTGTTCCCTGTTGTCCTCCACTCTTCTCAAGTGAGGCCAATTAGTAGCCTATGAAGAACTAATCCTCTATCTTTAAGGCAATCTTTGCACATGCCCAGAGGGAGCTGAACTCTATTCTAGGCATCAATGATCCCATACCATGTTCCTCCTAAAGTCTAGCTCTAGCACTGTTTGTGCATCTACTCTCCTCTTGAAATCCAAATCCTGCTCCAGCATAGTTTCAGTCAGGTTATTGGTGACTTTGGGGCAAAGGCAGGAGTGTAGATATGCTGTGGAGGGAGGAGAAAAATAGGGATGTTGCTCATCCAAATAAAAGTTCAATTCCCAACCCCAGCCCACACACACAAATGAAATTTTGCCTCAGTCCCTACATTTCTAGCATTGCAGAGAGTAGGACGTTAAAAATCATTCACACCTAGAACTCTCATATGTGCTGTGTTCTCATTCCCTTGGTCACCTTGTCTGTCCCTTTTCTTTGAATGCCTAAACTATAATTCCAAACACTCAACTGAAGTTTTAAGTAACTGTAATACCAGAAATTTGTGGACTGGAGGAAAATTCCATTGGGGAATTCATATGGGAGGGGCATGCCCTTATTTCCCCACCCACCATTCATGTAGCTGCAAACTTGGATAAATACCATATCCATCTGGGTTGACTTTGTACTTCTGTGCTTTAAAAGGGTGAAGACACAGAGAACACTATGAGAATAGGATACCCAGTAGAGTTTACTATAAAGTTCCCTTTTTGTGTCCACTACAGATATGCCAGTTGTTCTCTAACAGCTCTGGGGAGGGGAAAAACAGGTTCCGCAAGTTTCAAGCAGAAATCAGTGGCTCACATTTGTTGGCCTCTGTCACATCAACAAGAAACATTCCCTCTCCCCTTTGCCAGAATAGATTTACACTTTTAAAAAAGATTCTTTTTATTCAATAGCAAGATGAATGCATAGATATTTGTGCACACATTCATGCTGAGATTTGCTTTGTTTTTGTTTTTAAGGCAGGCAGCCTGCCAGAAGTATAGAGGGAAGGGTCATTGAAAGCTGAGCCAATGATTCACTGATATTTGCTGGGCTGTCATTTCAGTTGCGAAGCTGGGCTCCCACCTCAGCTGAAGAATGTGCTGTGAGCTGTTTTTGTATTACAACAGTGTCCATTCTATTTTTTAAAAAAATACACAGCAGTATGAACTGTGTTTGATATCCAAAGTTAAAGAAAAGTTTCTGATATGCAAGACTGAATAATCTAGTTGAATATTTTTTAGTGTAATTTAGACAGGTGCTGTGAAAGTAGGTTACGCCTCCTCAGAGATTACAGAAGTAATATTTTTAACTCAACTTATGTCTGAATGGACATCCTCCAAGGTTTAGATGGAATTTTTCAGTGTGTTCAATCTCTAAAAAGCAGAACACCACAGGGATGCTCCCACAGTGATTTTTAATAGTCCAAGGGTTATGTGACTGTGGGAGTGACAGTCCATATGTTCAACAGATTTCCTGCAAATAATACTTTTTAAAAAATGGAATTGATAGCTTGAAAGAATTGGTTTTCAGTTTTTGTTTGTTTGTTTTAATCTACAAGTGGCCATGCTGGTGGCAGGATTCTGGGAGACATAGTAATTTTTCCAGGCTCTAATTGGATCCAGACATAGCCACATAAAATAGATATGTTAAAACCAGGGAATGATAAGATAATCATGACTATATGTATGACTTAGGAGTTTATCACATGGGCAAAAGAAACAGGATATTAGTGCTATGCTCCAACAATATCCTGTAAATATCCTGAAATAGTTTGATACTTTTCACACAACATTGTTATTATTGTGAGATTATCCCATGAATAAAATGGTGAAATCACACCACTTTTTATTCACAAATTTTCCCCGGAATAAAAAGTGGTGTGATTTTGCTGCTTTATTAATGGGATAACTGCACAATAATGATGACGTCCTGTGACGTTGTGTGAAAAGCATCACACTGTTGCACAATATTGATGGGATATTGCTGGAGCATAGCACTAATATCCTGTTTCTTTTGCCTGTGTGATAAACTTGTATGTCTGGATCCATTCCTGTAGCCTTTCTATGATACTGTTCTTCGACATCAAAGTAGAAGCATGGAAACTTCTCATAGGGATATGTCCATTAACTGCTAAAGAACTTGAGAGGATCCTTTCAAGACCAAAGGTCCATCTAGTCCAGCATTCTGCAATGTTCTATATTCCTCTGGGAAGGTCACAAGCAAGATATGAAGGCAAAAACCACACTATGGCTCTCCAAACAACTCATATTCAAAGGCACTACAATACTTTTTTTGAGATGGGTTGGCCAAGTTCAGCTGGACCATGGATTTATATAAAATATCCTTTCCTAATATCTGTTACCATGAAATCCACCCTTTTACCAATGATGTTTTCACTGAATTTCTCTTGAAGCAGAGGTCTTTCCTGTTGTGCAGTTCCTTTGTCTTCATCTAGTTTAGGAATTCTAATATATTGCATAGCTTGAATCCTTTGCAACCCCCATTTTCATGCTCTACAGATCACAGAGTGATCCTAGGAATATGTAATATCCTGTCCCATTAGAAGCTGATGTTGCCACAGCATCCTGAAAGACTAATGGAATGCAAGCATCAATTATACTAGAAGTAAGTGGTTCTCTGCTCACTTTCCCCACAGGTGAGTGACAGAAAGGCTTACACTGGAGTGTGAGTGGAAAGATTAAACCCAACAGTCAAGGAGAGTTAGGTGAGCACAGATCAGTGCTAGAAGGCCTGAACAAAGAAGCAAACACAAATGCAACGTTCTAGTGCAAAACATCTTACCTCTTTTCTCCATTCTTCAGCCTCCTGTTTTACTATGAACATCATTTTACAGAAAGACATTTTAGAATTACAGGAGATGGATGATAGACCTCAAAAACAAAAAAGAATGACTGATCCAACTGAGGAGAAATGACTGATCCTTCTGTTCACAACAAGAATTAGAATTATAGCATCAAAAGGGAAATACACTTGTCTCTCCAAATTTGCAGCTTTGACACTCATGGTTTTGATTATTTGCGAGGTCAAGGCCGGGTGCATGTACACTCCTCCTCCTCCTCCTCCTCCTCCTCCTCCTCCCCCCCTCCTGGGCTTTACTGGGGGGGGGAGCCCAGGAGGGAGAAGCCAGGAAGGGTGCACATGCCAAACCCCACTCCTTTCCCAGTCAGATTGCTGCCTTCCCCAGGCTCCCACCCACCCGGGAAAGAGGCTTGGATGGGATGGATCCATCCCATCCCCTTTCCCAGTCAGATAGGTCCCTGGGGAAGGTAGGCACTGATCCACTCATTAAAGAGGAGGGGATGGATCCATCCCCCCCCTCAGTCTCTTTCCCATGTGGATGGGTGCCTGCCTTCCCCAGGCAGCAATCCACCTGGGAAAGTGGAGGGGATGGATCCATCCCCTCCAAGCCACTTTGGTGGATGGCAGTCTGGGGTAGGCAAGTACCCATCTGTCTGGGAAAGGGGCGGGGACCCAGTTAAAGGGACTGGAGGGTGGGAGGAAGGAGTGTGCATGCCTGCTCCTCTTCCTTGTCCACCCTCTCTTTAACTAGCTTCCATGGGGGAAGTTATTCATGGTTTTTCCACATTCACAAGGGTCTTGCACCCCTAACCCTCATGAATGTGGAGAGCCGAGTACATATCAAAAACTGGCCAGCTGTGCTGTATGAAACCAATGAAAAGAGAGTCAGTTATTTTAAAGTTGTTCAGCTTGATATTTTTTGTGCTTTTTTTAAAAAAAATAATGAATTGGATGTTTTTGAGAAAGGGGAAAAGGTGTCTACATTGCCTATAAATGATGCTGAGAATGTATTAATGGATAGAGGGATGAGAGACTGACTTGGATTTTATAACTGATACAGATATAATTGATACAGATCTAGTGGATGTAATTCTGGCCCCTGATTGTCCAGTGACAATGGGTACTTTTCAGTTTGTGCAACCCAGGGATGTGGAATAGGATTCTTGGAGATATGAGAGCCACATGTCTCCTAGATCCTAGCACTTCCTGATTTACTAAAAAGTGAGAGGGGGATTTAGTAAAAAGCAAGAGAAGGGCTGGTTGAGTGGAGAGAGGGCATGGTTAATACCTCAGTAAAACAAGGTAGAGTTCCAGCTTGCCTGAAGGAGGCTGTTATAAAACCATAACTAAAAAAACCCACATCTGAATCCCACTGTTCCGGATAATTATCAGCAAGTCACTAATGTTCCATTTTCAGGCAAGGTTCTAGAATGTGTGGTGACTGCTCAACTCCAGATTAAATCCATTGCAATCTGTTTTCAGACCTGGTTATGGGGCAGAGAGAACTTGGGTCATCTTGGTGGGTGACTAACAACAACAACAACAACAACAACAATTTATTTCTTATATCCCACCTTTTGCCTGAGCAATCAAGGTGGCTTACAAATATAAGATACAAATTAAAAACATACATTACAACAATAACAGTAATACAATACACACACACCTCTTAAAAGACTAAATACAATATTTTTCAGGCTAGGCCCAATGGAGTTGGCCTGTTAGGATTTTTGATGGGATATATAGTCAATGTTGAAATGTAAAGATGTGTGTCTGTATTTTTCCATGATGAGAAAACTGTAAATCACAACAATCTCAGTCCAGGTGGTGGAAGAGTCATAACAAAGGAAATTAACAAGCTAGAATACTGTGAGAAAGAGTTCTTGTTTATAGAGTGGATTTAATAACAAAAGTTGTTTTGAGAAAATAGGTCACATGGTAGAAGATGAACAACAAGGGGTTTGGTTAACACACGTCATGTAAAAATCAACCAGTTAGCCTGGAAGGTGACACCCAAAGAGGTGGGGAAAAGTTGGGTTGGGAATTGTGTCTTGGACAAAGAAGTCAGTTCGTTTTAACCTTTCAACTGTATGGGTTAGTTTTACTTTATTTTTGCAGAAGCTGTAGTTTGACTAATTTTCACAATGTAACATTAAGGATTAATAGCTTTGTTCCTGTTAGCCAAACTGGCTAAAGTGATATTTTTCTGGACTTTATAGTTTTTACTTTGCCTATGCTGTCTTATAATAAAGTTAGAGGCTTGGAGCAACTAACTGCGTGCTGGTGATTTCTGCTAGGCAAGCTGCCTTGCTGCATGGGCTGCCTCCTGCATGGATTGTTTCTTCACACACAAAGAACCCTTCACCATCCATCAATTTCAACAAGTGGTAGCAGAGGATGGTTTCGATCCATCAACCTCTGCTACCACTTGTTGAAATTGATGGGTGGTGAAGAGTTTTTGTTGATGTGAAGATAAAAGCCATGCAGGAGGCAGTCCATGCAGCAAGACAGCTTGCCTAGCAGAAAATCACCAGCACCCATCAATTTCAACAAGTGGTAGCAGAGGATGGTTTCATGTTTTCGATGGGTTTGAGTTGGTTTTGTGCTTTTGATGATTTTTTTTTAAAGCCAAGATCGCTCCCTCCGTCTGCTGAAGCTGTTTGAAAGGGAGTGACCAGAAAGGTGAAGCCGGGAGGTGAAGCAGCACGGAGACACGCAGAGCAAAGTATCCAAGCATGATTTATTGCTGGCAAGCTGTAAGTAAACTGCTGTGCTTATCTGAAGTAATAAATTTCAGTCTTAGAAAGCTGTTAAGCAGAAAATGGCAAGGCTGCAGACTGGCTGGTTTTTAGCTGCATTTTTAAAGAGACAGTGTCCTTTTGTAAAAGCCGGGAGGGGCAAGCAGCTTTAACTCTAGTGCCTCAAAGGGAAAATTAATCATGGATATGACAAAATTTGCTAAATTGATGGGGGAGAACTACCCTTCATGGAATGTCTATGGGAGAGCTCTTCTTGTGAGAGAAGGCCTTTGGGAAATCGTGGAGCAGGGTCTTCCGATTAACCCTACCCAAGCTGACATTGAGAGGAACGCCAGAGCTGTGGCAACTCTGCACCTCATCCTTTCTGAGGGGCAATTAAACCATGTGAGGGGTCTTACGACTGGAAAACAAATTTGGGACACTTTGAGGGACATTCATCAATCTTCTACTGAACTTGCAAAGATGATATGGGCAAAGAGACTTTTTTCTTGTAAAATGAAAGAAAAAGGAGGCCCCTGAGAGAGACTTAGACCAGATGAGAGAACTGTTTGCTCAAGTTCAGGCACGAGGCCTAGATCTTCCAGAAGCTTTAAAATCTTATATTTTGTTGGGATCTCTTCATGAAAGCTTTGACAACATCCTGTATAGTTTACAAGGTACCCCTGGGGCCCAACTCACTCTGAAATTGGTATCCAGTAGGGTGATGGAGGAAGCTCAACGGAGAAAGTTTGAGGCAGAGCAGCGGAAGCAGGGATCTGCAGCTGTAAAACCTCCAAATGCCACAGAGGGAGTTTCCAGGGAGATGTTAACTGAGAAAGCAGCTGTTTCAAAAGGAAAAATCTGTTACTATTGCAAGAAAGCAGGACATCTGAGAAAGGACTGTAGGAAGCTTGCAGCTGATAACAAGAGAGGACATCAGCAGCCACGTCCCCCTGGTGGCAACAGGGGAAACAGCGGAAACAGAGGAACTGTTGCTGTGACTAGAGGTTGTGACAGTGTGACTCAAATTAAGCAACTCAGCCTTTGGATTTTGGACAGTGGGTGCAGCAGTCATATGGCGAATCAAATTGAACTGTTCCAGAGCAGAAAGCCCTCCACAGTGACTTCTGTTGCTCTTGCAGAGGGGGCAGCATGAGAAATCCACGAGATGGGAACTGTTTGCATTCCAGGGTTTGATAAAAGTTTTGAAAATGTCTTGTATGTACCTAAATTGCAAAACTGTTTAGTTAGTGTGTCTGCTTTGACCACAGATGGGTACAAGTTGAGTTTTGAGGGGGATGAATGCTTAATTTTTAAAGATGATGAAATTTGTGCTAAAGCCATTAAGAAAGACAGATTGTACTACATGGATGATGGGGCAGAATGTGCAATTGTGAAAAATGAGCCTTTGCATTCAAATTGCATTCACTATTTCCACAGAGTGCTGGGTCATGTTGGTTTTCAAAGTCTTTTGAAGCTGGAAAAAAATTGTCCTGAGTTTAAAATGTCACTATGCTCAAACCACCTAGAGTGCTCAGTTTGCAGCAGGATTAAGTTGAAGGCTTATCCTGTGGGAAAAACAAAGCAAATTTAAAGCAAAAAGACCGTTTGAGTCAGTGCATTGTGATATTTCTGGCCCATCAAGTCCGACACTAGGGGGCAGCAAATACTTCATGGTGGTTGTAGATCGCTTCACAAGATTTTCCTGTGTGATACTTTTGAAAGAAAAGGGTGAAGCAGGAGAAAGATTCAAAGAGTGGGTGAACATGATTGAGAGAGAGTTTGACTACAAGGTGGGATCTTTGGTCACTGACAGGGGAGGTGAATTCTTGTCTCACCACTTGAACAATTGGTTAAGAACAAAGGGAATTAGTCATTTCACCACTAATCCTTGTACTTCTGGGGAGGATGGGATTGCTGAACGAAGAATAGGCGTGTTGAAGCAGATAAAAAATTGCATGATGCTTGATACAAATGCTCCTGAGTACCTTTGGTGGGAGGCAATTCTCACAG
Organism: Phrynosoma blainvillii; assembly: GCA_026167975.1. Classification (NCBI taxonomy): domain Eukaryota; kingdom Metazoa; phylum Chordata; class Lepidosauria; order Squamata; family Phrynosomatidae; genus Phrynosoma; species Phrynosoma blainvillii. The sequence goes on along the minus strand of JANUYF010000001.1, from coordinate 86,461,202 downwards.
CTAATTTTTGGCAAACCGCACATGGAATTCAGCTGTGAAGAATACTCCTTACCACATGCTTCACAAAAGACCACCCAATTTGAAATATCTTAGAGTGTTTGGGCAGTATGTTAACGTGTATATGCCTGCAGCTTTCAGGAAGAAGATCAGCCCAAGTGGAGAAGACTGATGTTTGTGGGTTATTCAGGAAACAGTTACAGGTTTCACCTGGGTAGAAAAGAAATTCTTTTTTCAAGGAGTGCGAACTTTGAGAAACATTCTGGGTGGGAGAACATACATTCAAACAAAGAAGTGTTTCTTAGACTGGGACAGTTAGGAACACAGACAGGACCACCTGCCAGAAATGGAGGGGCAGTGAAGCAAGAGTCAGATTCTTCAGAGGGTGAAGCTAGTACATCAGGCAAGATATCACAGACATGTCCACCAGCGCCTAGAATGGCAGAGACTAAGAGACACAGAGATAGGGACACACAGTCAAGCACTGACACTGAAGATGATGAAGGGAAAACAAGGACCATCATCCTGCGATGCACAACCCGAGTCAAAAAACCTCCAGATCGTTTTAAGGTGCAGGAAGCTAAGGCTTGTACAGTTGTGGTAGATGAGCCTGAGAGTTACAAAGAAGTACAAGATTGTTGTGAAAAAGAAAGGTTGAAATGGGAGTCTGCAATGGAGCAGGAGTTCAAGTATTTGGAAGACAAAAATGTGTTTGAAATTGTTGACAGACCTACAAATCACAAGGTGATAGGTTGCAAATGGATTTACAAAAGGAAGTTGATGCCTGATGGTAGTCAGAGATACAAGGCTAGATTGGTAGCTAAAGGGTTTGCACAACAGAGGTTTGAGAATTTTGATAAAACTTTTTCTCCAACAGCAAAGCCTGAAAGTTTGAGATTGGTTTTGGCTTTAGCAGCAAGGAGAGGTCAGTTGGTGCATCATTTTGATTTTGAGACTGCATACTTGAATGCAAGTCTTGAGGAGACTGTTTACATGAAGCAACCTTTGGGATTTCAACAGGATCATGTTAGAAAAGTGTACAGATTGAAGAAAGCTTTATATGGTTTGAAACAGAGTGCAAGAAGCTGAATCTTTGCATACATGAAGAGCAGGTGAAGCTAGGTTACAAACACATTGTAGCTGACACGTGTGTTTACACAAAAGGAGATGTGATTTTGGTGATTTATATAGATGACTTGTGTGTGGGTGCAAATTCAAAACAAGAGATTCAGACAGTGAGAAAGGAGTTGTCAAAAAAAATTGGTGTCAAAGATCTTGGAGTTTTAAGGTCTTATCTTGGAATTGATGTTGAATGGAATGAAGATAGGAGTTGTTTGTTAAGCCAACAGAAGAAGATTCAAAGTTTGATAGAGAAGTGTGGATTGCAAGATGCAAAAACTGTGAAGAGTCCAATGTCAGTTGGTTATGTAAATAGTGAAGGGACTAGAGAGTTTGAAAATCCAGAGATGTATAAAAGCTTTGTTGGGAGTCTGATGTTTATTGCTAATAACTCCAGACCAGACATTTCTTTTGCCGTGGGGATACTTGGCAGAAAAGCAAGTTGTCCTAAAGTGGAAGACTGGACAGCTGTGAAGCATTTGTTGTGGTTTTTGAAGGGTAGCATAGATAGGAAATTGAAGCTGCAAAACAGTCGAGCTGGACTTGAATGTTTTGTTGACAGTTCGTTTGCTTCTGAGCTACAAGATAAAAAGTCAGTGATAGGATTGTTGATTAAGTTTGAAGAAAGCGCAATTGTTTGGAGAAGTAGAAAACAGGGGTACGTAGCCCAAAGTACAGGAGAAGCCAAGTTCGGTGCCTTATCTGAGTTAGTTAATGAGATTGAATGGATTAGACAATTGTTGAAAGATTTGAATGAGGAGTGTGTTGATCCAGTGTTGATAAATGAGGATTCTCAATCTTGCATTGCAATGGCTGAAGCTGAAAATCTGAAGTGTAGAACAAAATACATTGGAGTGAGGTATCAAAATGTCAGAGAAATGGTACAGAACGGGATTGTGAGTCTGCAGTACATTAAATCAAAGCAAAATCAAGCAGACATCTTGACAAAGGCATTGACCATTGATAGACATGACCAGATGTCACGTCTACTTGGCATGTCATAAGTTTAGGCCTAGCCATCGAGCTAAGTTAGTTTTATAACAGTTTTAGTTTAGTGTACAACATACACACATCATACATTTCAGGAGGAGATTGTTAGGATTTTTGATGGGATATATAGTCAATGTTGAAATGTAAAGATGTGTGTCTGTATTTTTCCATGATGAAAAAACTGCTTCTTGGGCCTAAATCACAACAATCCCAGTCCAGGTGGTGGAAGAGTCATAACAAAGGAAATTAACAAGCTAGAATACTGTGAGAAAGAGTTCTTGTTTATAGAGTGGATTTAATAACAAAAGTTGTTTTGAGAAAATAGGTCACATGGTAGAAGATGAACAACAAGGGGTTTGGTTAACACACGTCATGTAAAAATCAACCAGTTAGCCTGGAAGGTGACACCCAAAGAGGTGGGGAAAAGTTGGGTTGGGAATTGTGTCTTGGACAAAGAAGTCAGTTCGTTTTAACCTTTCAACTGTATGGGTTAGTTTTACTTTATTTTTGCAGAAGCTGTAGTTTGACTAATTTTCACAATGTAACATTAAGGATTAATAGCTTTGTTCCTGTTAGCCAAACTGGCTAAAGTGATATTTTTCTGGACTTTATAGTTTTTACTTTGCCTATGCTGTCTTATAATAAAGTTAGAGGCTTGGAGCAACTAACTGCGTGCTGGTGATTTCTGCTAGGCAAGCTGCCTTGCTGCATGGGCTGCCTCCTGCATGGATTGTTTCTTCACACACAAAAAAACCCTTCACCACCCATCGATTTCAACATAGCCTGCCTTCTCTCCCTCCCGATGATGGTGGATGGAGGGAGGGCCTTCTTCTTTTCAGACCAGGCCTGATGGAGCCGGCCTGCCTTCTCTCCCACCTGATGATGGTGGATGGAGGGAGGGCCATCTTCTTTTCAGGGAGTGGGATTTAAAATCTTCTCTTCTTCCCCAGCTGCAGGTGATGTAGTTGCTGCTGCTGTGCTGCAGTTGGGTCCCTACACTTTAATGCCCTTTGCGCTCCTCCTCTGCCACACATTAGACCCTGATGTTACTGGGCAGGGGAGGAATTCCACAGTCTGTAGTCCTCTGAGGATGCTGCAGGTGATGTTGTTGCAGCTGCTGTTAAGTGCTGGTCTCTAGGAACCTTCAGGTCTCAGCTTCTCTTGCCTCCTTCAGTCTCTTCTGCCTGCTTTTAAGGCAGGGCAGAAGTGATAGAGCGGTAGTTGGTAAGTGCTGGTCTCTAGGAACTTTCAGGTCTCAGCTTCTCTTGCCTCCTTCAGTCTCTTCTGCCTGCCTTTAAGGCAGGGCAGAAGTGGTAGAGCAGCAGTTGATAAGTGCTGGTCTCTAGGAACCTTCAGTTTATGCTGGGAGCTAGCCAGGGGAGTGTGTGCCTGTTTGTTCTGCTGGACCTCTTGGGGTTTTTTGATACCATCAACCTTGATATCCTTCTGGGCTGCCCTGCTGGGATGGAATTTGGGTGCATTGTTTTACAGTGATTTTATTGCTTCCCGGAGGGGCAAATACAGAAGATGGTCCTGGGAGACACCTGTTTAACACCTAGGCCATTGGCCTGTGGGGTCCCTCAGGTTTCATTTCTGTCCTCCATGCTATACAGTCAGCCTTTGGTATCTACAGATTTGCAATCTGTGGATTCAAGCATCTGCAGATGGTAAACCCACATTGTCACCAATGGCAGCACATGCATGTGGCCACGCCACCATTAGGGTCAGCCCCCATTGTCCCAAGGCAGCAAGTACATTCAGCTATACCACTATTTAGTCCCATTGTCCTTAATGCAGCCATGCCACCACTGGGAACAGTTGACAGAGACTCTTCTGCAGCATCTTATTCCTGGTGTAAGTCGTCTGCATATTGATCCCAGATCACACGTGCCCCAACAAGGGTTATGGGCCCAGTGTGCACAAGGACAGCACTCAGATGGTCACATGAGTTCTGGAAGTGTGCAAGGTTTTCAAAAGTTCCACTTTTGACCCTGGTGTTTTGGTGATGACTAAGTTAATGCCTAACTCACTGTCTCAGAGAGCCTTATCAGTGAGCTGAGTGAGTTGGCTGTCTGCCTGGAAAGAGCTGGCCATTTGCCAAAAGTCCATTCATCTCTGAAGGCTGAATACACAAAGCAAGTATGGAGATGGTTGTAAGATTTGAGAGGCTGAAGGATGACAATTGCAGAATCTGGTCTATCTATGCAGATGCCCTGTTAGTCAAACAGGACCTCTGGGAAGTGGTAGAGACACCATCAGATCCATCCCAGTTGGAGGATGACAGAAAGGCAAGAGCTTTGATTTTGTTGACTTTAGAGCCCTGTCAACTAAATCATGTCAGAGGGGAACAGACTGCTTTCAAAATGTGGAAAGCCTTGCATGACGTTCATCAGTCTGGCAGCTTGTTATCTAAAATGATTTGGAGTAAAAGACTGTACAGTTGCAAGTTATGAGATGGAGAGTTTGTAATGGAGCATTTAAAGAGAATGCAGGATCTGTTTGCCCAGGTGGAGAACAGAGGAGTGGTGACAGAAGATTGCCAGAAGACCTACATTCTTTTAGGAAACTTGACCAAAGATTGGGACTTCCTAATGTAGAGTTTTCACAGAGTTGCTGAGAAAGACCAAAACTTGTTGCTTCAAGAATTTTGGAGGAAGTCCAGAGGCAAAACTTTGAGGCAAAATCAAAGGAAGTGGAGAGGGCTAGCCAAACGCCAGTGCAACACACTCAGATGCCTTTATCTCTGAGTGAGAGTGCTGCGATCTGCAAGGTGAAACATTGTTTTTCCTGTGGAGAGACTGGACATTTCAGGTGGAACTCTCTTAAGTCTTCTGCAGCCCAAAAGGATCATCTGCAAGGAAGAAGAAACCTCAGAAAGGGAGGGGATTGTTTGCAAAAACAATAATGGCAATCCTTGGGTGCTAGATAGTGGTGTGTCTGACCACATGGTAAACAGTTATGAGATGTTGCAGAACCCAAGACCAACACCAGTAAACACCATAGTTTTTGCTGATGGTGGGTCTGGCAATGTACAGGGAAAAGAGTCTACATGTATCCCTAGCCTAGGCAGAACATTTGACAATGTTTTGTGTGCACCCAAGTTGCAGAATTGCCTTGTTGAGTGTGTCATCCCTGAGAATAGATGGTTATGAAGTGTTCTTTAAGGGGAATGGGTGCTTAATTTCTGAAAATGGGACAATATGTGGTAAGGCTGTGAAGAAAAACAAGAAAAACAAGGTGTACTACATGGTTTCAAATGTGCAATGTGCAAATGTGTCCAACAAGCCTTTACAAGATGATTGTGCTCATTATTTACACAGAATAATGGGGCATGCAAGCTTCAGAAGCTTGGCAAATTTAGAGAAGGTTTGCCCAGAACTAAAAGTGAACAATTGTAACAAATACCTTGATAGTTTTGAGTGCAAGGAGGTGAAGTTAAAGGCTTATTCAGTCCCAAACGAAAGTAAGTGCACCACTGTGAGGCTGTTTCAAGTGGTACATGCAGATTTATCTGGTCCACATCAAGTGGAGAGTGAAGGAGGTAATAAATATGTCATGGTGGTAGTGGACAGACACACCAGATTTGGATATGTGGCCAAAAGCAATGCTGCTGTGAAATTTCAGCAATGAGTCAATGTCATAGAGAGAGAATTCCCATATAATCACTGACAGGGGAGGTGAATTTCTCATCCAGAAATTCTAGCATTGGTTTAAGCAGAAGGGCATATGTCACCATACAACCAATCCGGCTTGTCGTGATGAAGACGGTTTAGCTGAATGGTGCATTGGCATGATAAAACAAATGCAGGACTGCATGATGTTAGATGCAGGAGCACCTCCTAGTTTGTGGGGAGAGGCATGCCATGTCATAAATAGGATATGGAGTAGTGCAGTACAACAAACTCCATATTACCTATTGTATGGAAGAGCACCAAATTTGCATTATCTTAGGATCTTTGGGCAATATGCAAATGTACACTGATTCTACCTCATTTCAGAAGGAAAGATGAACCAAAATGGAGAAAGTTATGATTTGTTGGTTATGAGGGGAACAACTACAGGGTTTTATTGGGTCATGGCAGAGTGTGTTCTCAAGAAGCGCAAACTCAGGATGGGAGAAAATCCACTGTAATTGACGTTTTTGTGCCATTGGGAAATGCTTCATAAAATGGAAAGTGGATTTGTCTGGGGCTGAGAATGCTGCAAAACCCAGTACAGCACAAGACACAAATACAACAATTCAGACACAAACACCAAAAGCTGAGCTAAAGCAGAGGTCTGTAACAGAGACAGGTATAAAGACAAATAGCAAAAGTGAAGATGAGGCAGGGAGCACAAAAGTAATAATTCTACAGAGGACTCACAGAGTTAGGAGGAAACCTGACAGGTTTGTAGTGCAAGAAGCAAGGGTTTGCACAGTAATAGCTGAGGAACCTGAGAGTTTTCAAGAAATGCTGAATTATGCTAGTGAGGAGCAAGAAAAGTGGAATGCTGCCATGGATGATGAATTTGAAGCCTTGGTAGGGGGGGGAAGGTGTTTGACATTGTAGACAGGCCTGCAGAACAAAAGGTAGTTGGATACAGATGGATTTACAAAAAAAAAAAAGAGAGAGAGAGAGATGCCAGGTGGTACAGTGAAGTACAAAGCCAGGATTGTGGCTAAGGGGTATTCTCAAGAAATATTTGATAGGTTTGATAAAACTTTTTCTCCTACTGCAAAACTAGAGAGTTTGAGAATGGTTCTTGCTATAGCTGCAAAAAGAGGTTTGGTTATAAACCATTTTGATTTTGAAACAGTATATCTGAAAGCTCCTGTATATGACTGTGCTGGCAGCACTAAGGTGTTCAAACTGAAGAAAGCTTTGTATGGCTTAAAGCAGAGTGCAAGGTGCTGGAATAAGTGCATACACAAGGAGTTGGTAAGACTTCAATATCAGTGGAGTGTGGCTGATGCATGTATCTACACAAAGGACAGCATCATCCTGGTACTATGCAGATGATCTGTGTGTTGCAGCTAGAAACTAAGATGAAATCAAATAGTTCAAGCTGAAGGACAAAGCCCATGATGGAAGGTTCAGGTTGTGTCAGAGAAAGAAAATTGATAAACTTGTGGAAAAGGTTGGATTGTGTGATGCAAAGGTTGTCAGAAGTCCTATGACTCCTGAATATGCAAGCATTGAGTCAGAACAGATGTTTGAATGATGCAGTTTTGTATCATTCTGTAATTGGAAGTCTGTTATTCACAGCCAACAACAGAATAATAATAATAATAATAATAATAATAAATTTTTGTTTATAACCCGCCCCTCTGCTTGGCAATTGGGGCAGCTTACAGCAAGTTAAAAAATACAACAATTAAAACATTCCAACTTCCCACGCCCTCCACCCCAACCCCAACCCTCCCACCCCTTAAAACTAAGTTAAACTGCTATAGAATTAAAATCAAATTAATCATAAAATATAATACAAACCAATTAGCAAACATGTCATGGCAGCCAGAAAAGTGAGAGCAGCAGATTACCTCCATATGGCCGGGCGGTTATTCTGGGAAGGCCTGCCGGAAGAGATCCATCTTTACTGCCTTTTTAAAGGCAGCAAGAGTAGTAATAAGACGGATCTCGTCCGACAGGTCATTCCACAGCTTGGGAGCAGTCGCAGAGAAGGCCCTCTGGGAGGTCTGCGAAAGCCTGGTCTTTATTGGCTGTAACAGATTCCTCCCAGAGGACCGAAGGGAGCGGGGGGGATCATATGGGGAGAGGCGGTCCCTAAGATAGGATGGACCCAAACCATGTAGGGCTTTAAGGGTCAAAACCAACACCTTGTACTGTGCCCGGAAACTAATCGGCAGCCAGTGGAGGGATTTAAGCACTGGTGTTATGTGCTCCCTCCTAGATGTTCCCGTAATTAACCTGGCTGCCATATTTTGTACCAATTGCAGTTTCCAGATTAGGCACAAGGGTAGCCCCATGTAGAGCTCATTACAGTAATCCAAACATGAGGTTACCAAAGCATGCACCACAGTTTCCAGGTCCCTCCTATCCAGATAAGGAAGCAGTTGGCGTATCAGCCGAAGCTGATAACAGGCACTCCTGACTGCCGCATTCACCTGACTAGTCATGTGAAGCGACGAGTCTAGAAGTACCCCCAAGCTGTGAACACAGTCCTTGAAGGAGAGCGTGACTCCATCCATGACTGGAGACTGTATTCCCAGATCTGGTTTCGGGCCTGTGACTGCAAGTACCTCCGTTTTGTCTGGATTCAGCTTCAATCTGTTTTTCCTCATCCAATCCATTACCGCTTTTAGACAGTCATTAAGAGGAGAGACGCCATCTGAAGTCTGAGTCGATGATTTGGTCATGGAGAGATATAGCTGGGTGTCATCAGCATACTGAAGACACCGTGCTCCATGCCTCCGAATGATCTCACCCAGCAGCTTCATGTAAATATTAAATAACATCAGGGACAGGATAGTGCCCTGAGGGACGCCACAATTAAGCTCGATTTTAGATGAGCAACTGTCCCTGAGCCTCACCCTCTGGGACCTATCCGAGAGGAAGGAATGGAACCACTGCAGAGCAGTGCCTCCAATTCCTAACTCTCTCAGGCGATCCAAGAGGATGGCATGATCTATTGTATCAAAGGCCGCTGAGAGATCCAAGAGCACCAACAGGGTCACGCTGCCCCTGTCGATACTCAGGCGTAGGTCATCGTTCAGAGCAACCATGGCAGTCTCCACTCCATGTCCTGTCCTAAAGCCAGTTTGAAATGGATCAAGATAATCGGTTTCATCCAAGACTGCCTAGAGTTGGGAAGCAACTGCCCTCTCGATCACCTTGCTAAGAAAAGGAAGCAAGGAGACTGGTCTATAATTATTTCTATCCAGGGGGTCCAGGGAAGATTTTTTTCAGGAGAGGCCTGACAGCTGCCTCCTTCAAGCATGATGGTACAATGCCTTCCCTGAAGGACACGCTGATTGCATCCCAAAGAAATACTCTCAACATGTCCCCCCCCCCCGGATGACCAGCCAAGATGGACACGGATCGAGAGGGCAAGTCGTCTTCCTTATTTTTCCAAGGAGCTTGTCCACATCATCGGTACTCACAAATTGAAGCTGATCCAGTAAATCACCATCAACGGAGTTGTTGGACACCTCATCTGCGGATTCTGTCAAAACAATGGCGTCTAAGTCAGCTCTTATCTGAGAGATTTTATCTACAAAGTGGATGCTAAATGCGTCACAGTAGGCTGTCGTTGGGTTAAGTAGGGGACTCGGCGCTGGAGGAATCTTCGTCAACTCCCCCACCACCCTAAACAGCACTGCTGGACGAGACTCTGCAGACGCAATACATGCAGAACAGAAAGATTTCTGCACTGTGCGTAAAGCCTCCCTGTAGGAATCAAGATGCTTCCTAAGGTGAGTTCTATCTGATAAGAGTCAAGTCTTCCGCCATTCGCGCTCTAGTAGTTGTCCAACTCGCTTCATCCTCCTGAGCTCCTCAGTGTACCAGGGCCTACGATTCGAAGCGGGCTGGAAAGGACGCTTGGAAGCTATTGTGTCGATAGCCCTGGTCAGATCAGTGTTCCAAGTGTTCACCAAGGCTTTGACAGAATCACCGGCGTTACCAACCATTAAACCCTCTAAGGCCTTCTGGAAACCAATGGGTTCCATTAGTCTTCGAGGGCAGACCATTCTAATGGGTCCACCACCCCCGAGGGGGCTGATAGTGGCCTTTAGCTCTATCTTGACCAGGAAATGATCCGTCCATGACAATGGGGAGGAAGACCCGATATCAGCTATGCTGTGGGGCTGTTGAGCAGAAGAGCATCCAAACCCAGGCTAGTTGACTGGACAGCTGTAAAATGTGTGGTACAGTATCTGAAAGGTATCAGAGACAAATGTCTGATGATAAATGGAGGCTTGCCAGAGCTGGAAAGCTATGTGGACAGCTCATTTGCATCAGAAACAAATGATAAGAAATCAGTGACTGGTTTAACCACAAGGTTTGCTGATAGTCTGATTGTATGGAGATCCAGAAAGCAAAATTGTATTTCTTTAAATACCACAGAGGCAGAGTTTGCTGCATTGTTGGAAATAGCCAATGAGGTCCAGTGGGTCAGACAATTGTTGACAGATCTGAAAGAGGCATGTAACACTCAAACAGTAATACACGAGGATTCAAAGGTATGCATTTCCATGGCTGAAGCCAAAAACATGAAGTGTAGAACAAAATACATAGGAGTGAGATACCAAAACGTGCATGAGTTAGTTCAGAACGGAGTTTTGCAACTGCAATATGTTGATTCGGAAGAAAACATTGCAGACATACTCACGAAAGCACTACAAAGGCATGAAAACATTGTAATGCTAATTCTACACAACACATGTGGGAATGTGGAAGTCACATGAAAGCACATCTAATGACATTTTGGAGGGGATTGTCAGAGTAAATTGCACTCTGGGTAGAAAATGTCATAGATGTGGCTATGGCATGAAAATGGAGCAAAGGTAAAAAGGTAACCTGAGTTTAGTTGGGAGACATGATGACTCATCAATTGAAGAGTCCTGAGTCGCAGGAAGCTGATGATAGAAGGGCAGGAGATGAAATCAGCAAACTTCACTTCTGCAGAGTCATGGGTATCAGGTGACAGGAAACTGGGTGATATACCAGTAGTGGACTGGACTCAGATCCCAGGGAGATATTGTATATAAGTGAGTAAGCTGAATGCTCAGCATGGTTGCATTGTAAATAGGAGCCTGGCGTAGTACTTTGTCAATCTGATGTATATAGCTGTACGCAAGAATAAAAGCCTCTTTGTGAGAACTCAGCAGTCCAGCAGTTTTTGTCTTGCCAACAGCTTCTGTGGGGGAGGATTTTTTCTCTGCAGCCTGCACAGTAGAGACTCTTCTGTGGTGTCTTGTTCCTGCCATAAGTCTTCTGCATGTTGATCCCAGATCACACATGCCCCAACAAGGCTGTCCCTAATGGCAGAGTGGCCACGTACACACACCACCATTGAAGTTTCATTGTCCCTGATGGCTGCATGCATGCACCACCATTAGGGACAACATAATTTGATCATCCATGGATTTTGGTATCCACAAGTGTGTGTGTGTCTGGAACAGATCCCCCACAGATATCAGGGGCCGACTGTACATTAAATTCCTAAGAGAGGTTGTCCAAAGTTTTGGGGTTCAGTGCTATCAGCATGCAAATGACATCCAACTCTATTTCTCCTTTCCACCACAAGCCAAAGAAGCTGTTTTGGTCCTAAACAAGTTCCTGTCATCAGTAATGGACTGGATGAGGATGAACAAATTGAAACTTAATCCAGATAAGACAGACATGCTTCTGGTCAATTGAAAGGCAGATCAGGGAATAAGAATTCAACCTGTGCTGGATGGGATTACACTTCCCCAGTAGATGCAGGTTCTCAGCTTCGGTATGCTCCTAGAGTAAACTGTGAGCCTGAATGCCTAGCTTTCAACAGTAGATAGGAGTGCATTTGTAAAATTAAAGCCTGTGTACCAGCTGTTCTCATTCCATGAGATTTCAGATCTGACCACAGTGACACATGCCTTAGTTACATTCTAATTGGAGTACTGTAATGAATTCTATGTGGAGCTGCCTTTGAAGAGTTTGAAGGGTATTCAGAAACTTCAGCTGGCTACAGAGATCATACATCTCCCTTGTTGCAACAGCTCCACTTGCTGCTGGTCTTGTTTCTGGGCACAACTCAAAGTGCAGGTTATGACCTTTAAAGCAAAAGACAGTGCAGGTCCAAGTTATTTGAAGGACCATAATTTCCCTTACAAACCAGCCCATGCTTTAAGATTTGCTGGAGAGGCCTTTCTCTCTGTCCCACCACCCTCACAGGTGCATCTGGTGGGAACATGAGTACCCAGCTTGGGGGCAATTAGCTTACACATTGTAAACCACTTAGGGAGTGCTTAAGTGCACTGATAAATGGGATAGAAATGTACTTGCTATTGCTATTGCTATTGCTAACATGGGAGAGGGCCTTCCCATGCCTGCCCTCATGCTCTGGAATTGCTTTGGGACCAGCACCAATCAACACACCACCATATTGAATTGCACTATTCTCCTACTCTCCAACTGTCCCAAATTGGCAGGAACTGCCCTGATTATTCCTTTGTCACCCCACTTTTCAGCTGTTTTTAAAATGTCCCATTTCCTCTCTCCTCTTCCCGATTTCCCTTTTTATAGTCATAAGTACAAATCAAATTCAGTGTACAAAGTAACTCAGAGAGAGGAGAGGAGAGGAGAGGAGAGGAGAGGAGAGGAGAGGAGAGGAGAGGAGAGGAGAGGAGAGGAGAGGAGCTTTCCTTTTCCAGTTGTTGTGTGCCTTCAAGTTGTTTTGGACTTATGGTGACCCTAAGGTGAACCTATCATAGGGTGTTTTTTTATAAGATTTGTTCAGTGAAGGTTTGCCATTGCCTCAGTAGATTCAGGCAAAAACAACCTGCTGAAGCATCTAGTTTATATGTTCTTCCTCATTTAAAATTTTGCCATTTTGACCACAGTCTGCTATTGCTTGGGCACATGTGACCTGTTTTCATCTGTGAAATTGTGGAGGATATGCTGTTTTGGAGCATCCTAAGTTACATACTTACAGCCCTAAGAACATCAAAGGGCTGGGGTGGCAGGACTTCCCTTTGCAGAAGCCTTGTAAAAAAAAAATGAATGTGATCTTAAAGCAACTTGGTATTCTGAAACCAGGCCCCAAAAGTGTGAAGGGGATTGTTTAGATTTCCAGACAATTACTCTTCAAATGCTTTCATGATATAACAAAGCTGCAAAGGACTGGCACATGGTAGTCCACTGTCACTAGTGATTCATTTGACTTGTTTCTTGAACTGTAAGAAGAAAGAATGTCTTTAGAATATTTCTGTTGGTTTTTTCAGGTGACTGGCTAAGCCCACAGCACTCTACAACCCTGGGCTATGGCCTATTAGCTAATTTCCATTGAAAATCTTCTATATTACCATACACTGAACTAACAGGACAAAAGGAGAATATTGCTATGGCCATCACTAGATGGAAGGTGATTTCACTGAGAATGCCATAGAGTGGGTTGGGATGAGAAAAAACAAGTACAGAAAGTTGGTAAACTAATTTCATTTGCTTCCAGATCTTGGGCTTATTACCTAAGAGAGGAAGAATGAACTCTCATTCACAAAGCCATTGTGTAGATGAATGTTATTGCAGTCAGGCTGCATCCTGGCTAGAAATGAGTCATGCAACAAATATTTACTAGTGATACACCCAAGCAAAATAGTTCACATTCAAGTTCAGGACCAGCATCCAAATGCTCTTAGAAGAAAGGAAGTCGATGGACCAAGGGAGGAGCAGTTGTCAGTTCAGTATGTTGTAAAAAAAAAGAAAAGAAAGAAAAAGGAACATAGTAGGAAAGTAGAGCAAAAAGAAAGAAAAAGAACAAAGTGCAGATTGGTTTCTCAGCTACTGGAGCATTTGGTGGGTGTGAACATCCAGTACAATTATTACTTCCCTTCAACCACCATTGATTAATGAAACTAGAATGCTTCATTATCAACTCATAATTTCTTTTCTGTTCTAAGAGAGTGGGTTTAATCCAAAAGAACAAGGAGGCAGGGGAAGTTAGGAGGGGGAGGCTCTTGGACTATATGACAATAAGAGTTCCAGCATTTATGCATTTATTACTTTTTCAATTTGCTCATCCTCCAAGAAAGTCAGAATACTATTTTAGACTCCCAAATGCAGTTGGCTAATCTAAGGACTAACACATGGGAGAAATCAGGCAAAATCAGGGGTTTAAACAGTGATTATCCTGTACAAAATGCGATCTCGCACTTAAGATTTTCACACGATGTCACTATTACAAAGGAAATAAACAGGAAATAAACAGGAACAAATCATTCATGGGGAAATCCCAAAAGTGATTTGTTGCTATTTAGTGCCTGTTTATTGCCTGTTTAATAGCGATGTGTGTGAAAATATTAAGTGTGATATCACGTTTTGCACAGGATCACTGTTTAACCCCCCCCCCCCATTTCCCCCTGATTTTCCCCATGTGATAAAGTCCTAAGAGACAGTGACTTCAGCAAAGCTACCCAGCAAGATCTGCATCTAAGCAAGAAGGGCAACCTTGAGTTCTCACTTCTAGCTTTATATGAAAGCCACTACATCTTTGTTCAGAATAATTTCATTTAATGGGAAAGCCATTTTAAAATGGGGATGGTAAGTTAAAGTCTAGGTCTATTTTTGTGCTACCCAAAATAAACTGCCAACGAGCCCCATTGTCACAATTACAACTTCCTCTTCAAGAGCTATTGGTTGACAATTTGATGATAATGGCAGAGAGCAGTTAATACTTTTTAACAGAGCAAATTTGGCCATGGGGGCTCTAGACTTAACTTATGATCAGAGATCCGGTGTTTCCTACAAGTAACTACTATATTGACAGAACCTGAGGAAATTACTTTTTGGTACACTAATTCCCATAGTCCCTCAGACAGCAAGGGCAGTAACCAGGATGCTAGGCACTAGAGCAGGGGTAGGCAACTTTTACCTACCTCAGGCCGGTCCACTGATCCGGAGCTCTTCCGCGGGGGGGGGAATGGCGCTGCACATGCACGCTCGCTCGCGCATGAGCAGTATGTGGAAGTACTGTGCATGCGCGCACACGCTCGTGCATGTGCGCGCATTACTTCCAGCATACTGCGCATGCATGAGCGAGTCATGGCTGCCATTTTGTTTTCCAAAATGGCGGGCGCGACTCGTTTGTGCATGTGCAGTACTCCGGTGCATGCGCAAACGAGTCGCGGCTGCCATTTTGGAAAACAAAATGGCTGCCGTGACTCATTTGTGCATGCGCAGTATGCCGGTGCATGTGTGAACAAGTCGTGGCCGCCATTTTGGAAAACAAAATGGCAGCTATGAGTCGTTTGTGCATGCGCAGTACTTCGACACATATGTGAACGAGTCGCGGCAGCCATTTTGGAAAACAAAATGGCGGCCGTGACTCATGTGGGGCAGCGCGCACAGCGGCAGGACTAGGCTGGGGCTGGTCCAAAGGCCTTGCAGGGCCGGGGCGCCCCACGGGCTGTAGGTTGCCGACCCCTGCACTAGAGTATAAAAAAGGATCTTCCCAGGTTTTTTCTATGCACACCAAAAGAGAGAGACCAGGGCTTGATTTTACAATAGAAAAGATATTTTCTATCTGTATGGATTAATTCAGGGAGTGAGTTTTATAGTCGTAAAGGCCTATGTAGAAAACATACACCCTGAACAAATTTCCAGTCTGCTCCTTTGAGATATTCACTTAAGAATGTTTTATGTCCAAATGCAATTGCTGCTTCACAGAAACCACATATATTAAAACTGCTGAAAGAAATGGCTTACCTTCCCAAATCCCCAATCATTATTTACTAGAAAAGATAGGAAACTGATATAGTTAAGAGCAAATAAAGTAAGGAACTGAAGAGAAACATTTCCCCAGCATAGTGGGCAATAATGCACTGGCCAGTATTTATAAATTCTTTTTGATTTAAATTTAAGAGTGATTGAGCTGTAGGTTCCAAATGAAATAAAATGGACTCCAGTGAAGTGTCCTAAATCAGTGCTATTCAAAGTAGTGATATCCGGACCCATGCTGGTTCCTGAGCCATTGGCTGCAAGGCCCTAGCAAGTTTCAAAGAAAGAAAGAAACAATTGCACCCAATAGGTACAAATTTAGTGACAGTCTTTGACACATTGGTGAAAAAATAATTGCTAGCCCCCCACATCAGATAGCCTGAGAAACCCTGTTCTGAATGCATTTCTAATTATGTGTAGGACATAGGGAGACAACATTGAGTGCATATACTAGAAATCTTTGTTCCCTGATGATTTCTGGAATCATATTAATCTGCTTCTAGGCAAATACTGAGCCATGGTATTTCAAAGTGTTACTATTTGGCTACAACCTGACTATTTGGGATACAGAGAAGTAATATAATGGAACATTTGGTTACTCATTAAGGGATATTGCAGAAATTATGGAAAGATAAGGCAAAGCCAAACATAGATACCTGGATGTTGCTTGATGTGGGCACCTCAGGAAGAAGTGGCATATTCAAGTCATGACATAAAAGAGTTCCCAAAAAACACAGAGGAATATTTTGGTGTGGTATGCAGCAAAAACCCTTCTCCATTATCATAACCATAGGAAACTTGGATTTCTTTCAAATGTGACTGTCTTCTCTCCCTAAAAACTCCATTATTCCTTTTAAAGTCTGAAGGAATGCAGTTCTAAAGCCCTCTACAAACTTCCATGATCTATATATAAATAGCTAGTATATTTCTAGTATGCACTCACATCGGGGTGGGTCTGTTTTTGTCCATGTCCCCTACCCTATCTGTTCACCTCTCTGTGTATTCAGGTGAATTTTTCAGCCATTGTCAAATCATTCCTTAAGGCACAAGGACAGAAAAAGCACCATACGATGTTCTGACTGGAATTGGCTGGTGTTCTTAACCTCCTTAACCTCATCATGAACAGTCCCTATGCAGTCCCAGTGCAGCCCTTTTAGGCCATTTGTTTCACCCCAAAGTGGTGTCAAACTGCATTATTTCTATAGTGTAGGTGAACCTTTGGTTATTACCAGATTTCCCATAACTCCATTGAAGACTCAGCATTGCAACCAAGCCCAGCTAACAGCTTCATTCCAAATGTGCTGCCTGCTTCTCTGTCCCTCTACAGTTGGAGCCATGCTGCCTTGCCCCATGGCTCTGCTGTAGCAAATAGGCCCTTGAAAACCATGTTTGCCTTGCCTTATCTTTTTGACAATTCTAAGAGCTCTGCAGGCCAAGTACGCTAGGAAATGCAGAGGGTATTCCCATTTGAGTGAGTCAGGAGACATAACTGGTAGCCCAAGGCTGCGCAAAACTCATATCGAAAGTGAAGGCATAAGTGGAAATGAGGAGTCTATAAATATCCCCTTGACAGGTTTAATTTATCTGAAAGAAAAGCTTTTTTGGAGGAGCATTTTTTAAAATCAGGAAGGGGTGCTGGGTTTGTTTTTCAGGATTTTTGAGGCACATGTATTCATGGTTTCATACTTGTCCAGGCCTGGTCTTCTCTGCCATGTGGTGGTGGTGATGATGATGATGATGATGATGATGATGATGATAGTAGCATAACACATTCCATTCCTAAATATAGGATAATATCTCTGTCTGTTCAAGTTCCTTTTTGTGTTTATATGTGTATTATATATGACTGCACAAGCTATGTGGAGATGCAAGCCAAGACTTTACAGAAGGCAATGACTGCAGTGCATTCACTGTCCCAGATTGACCTATCAGATCTTTACTAACTAATGAGAGTGATGCAGAAGATATCTGGCTTTTGGAGCAACTGTATGCAAAGGCAAAGAGACCAAAATGTCACATCCCCCAACTGTCCTAATTTGCCAAGGACAGTCCTGAATAATCCTCTGTCATCCTTTATTTTCTCCTGCTTTTAAGATGTTCCAGTTTCTTGTTGTCTTCCCACTTCCTCCACTGTCATCATCTTATTTCCATTCCTGCAAAATGAATTCAAAGTACAAATGTAGTTTGCTCTCAGTGAACTCAGAAGGGTGAAATCTTGCCTTTCCTAGTAGAGCAAAAGCAAAGCACTGCTGCCTCTCCTGTCTAATGTGTTATTCCCCATTAATAACATTTGCCATCTTGACCACACTCTAATGATGCTTGTCCTGGTTTTCATCTGTGAAATGTTGGAGGGTATGAAATGTTAAGGGGTTCCATAAAACCATGGACCAGCTTTGTGGATGCAAGATTTGGTCCTCCCAATTGAAGTTGTATGAATACATGTGCTTCCAAGTCAAGATCTCTCATAAAAACTCTGTGATACACAGAGAACAGATCATGGAGGAATGAGCAACAGAGAGCCTCTGGAAAAGAGGCAATGGACCTAAAGCTGTCTCATCACTCAAACAACAAAACATTGGCTAGAGGCCTGAGCCCCTTTGTGATGATCTGCAACAAAAACTGCAACAAAGACTGTCTTCAGCTATGCATTTGGAGCCAGTGACAAGGTAGCTGGGAGAATACTGTTTTGTACCACACACTAGTGCCTTACAGCATTCAGCTGTGCAGTATTTTTTATTACAAAGGAAGAGCTATTTTTAAAAAAAAAAAATTACGATAACCTGCTAATTTGAGGGCTTTGGAACTATAATTAATTGCCTTTCTAAAGTAGTTTCCCAAGATCATTCAGCTGTGTAGGTTTTTTAAAAAAAATGAAAAGTGAAAATTTTAGTTACTTTTATTAAAAAGATAAATATAATGATAACCAGCTACTTTTAGGACCTTAGAGCCAGACATACCTTTTAGAATTAGCTCCCCAAAGACCTGATACCTCCAGGAGGAAAGAAGGAAGAGGTATGCACAGTGGGAGCTGAATTTCAGTTAAACCTATAAGCAAGCCAATGTCTTAGCCACAGTGTTTCTAGGCTAATAGCCAGAAGCCTGTAAATTAAGTAAAGGAGAAGATTTTTTCTGATTTACATTGTCAGTTTGAAAAGAGTCCCTGTTTACAGAATTGACAGACATTTCACATTGTCTTATGTATTAGAGAATTCTGTATCTCATGCATATTGTGGCAGATTAAATGAAAAACCTTACAAACTGGTGTGAACTGTGTGCCAATTTACTCTTGCTGCCAAAATAATGGCTGCTTATTATTGTCTCCCACTCCGGCTGGACCAGGCAGCCTGAATATCACATACCCTGCATATCTAATGCCACATTAAGCCCCAGAGAAGGTCATCTTCATTCGCAGATGCTGTTGACAAAGTGGCTGATCACTAGAGATGCAGGCTTTTCAGGGTGTTAAATAGATTTGAGATTATAGTTGTATTAATGCAGTCTTTCAGAGCTGCCAGTCATTTCTTCCCCTGGCAGGCCTCCAGATTACAACACCTGGCAATTAACACTGAGCCACTGAAATCTAACACTTTGCAAGGCGCATTCAACCAATTGGCTTTCTTGGCAACGGTTGGGGGTCACCTACTTTGCATAAAAGGGAGCTATTTGACATAATCTTCACCATGGAGATACATTCCTCAAGGACTTTCTATTACTGTTTGCGAGGCTGCATCCAAATTAAGTCACATGTTGGACTCACTTGTCCCTCCCAATTGAACCTCATTAGTTATAGAGGCCTATTATCCAATCCCTATGGCACATTATGTAGCTCCCAGACATTAACATTGACTTTGGGGAGAATCATTGGATTAGAGCAGGGATGGGAAAAATGTGACCATGGGTTGCGTGCGTAACCCATGGGATGCCTCCCAGGCAGTGATGGCTGGAGTCTTCCATGCCACCCAAGTGATAAATCTATTCCATGTTTTAGCCTGAACTTTTGTCCAGAGCCCTGAACCTCTGTTGGGGAGAAGGTTGTCCAATGTGGACAACTCATTCAAAGTTTGGACTAAAATCTAGAACAGATTCTCTGGCCCACTGGCAGGGAAGCCACCAGCTGTCACTGACCCCAGGGTCCTCCAAACCTTTTCCATTCCACTTGCTGGGAAAAAGTCAATGAAAGTTGGGCAATTGAAACCATGTCAACAGAAACCATGTGAGACATGTGGTTTGGGGGGTCTTTTACATTTTGCAATTATAGCACTGTGATTCCTCTTTAACAGCCACAGCAACATCCTGCAGAATCCTGGAATTTGCAGTTTGAGGAGGGGCATTTACAATTCTCAACCAAATTACTCCAGTGCTTCACCAAACCACAAAACCTAGGATTCCATAGGATGGCACCATGGCAATTAAAGTAGAATAATAGTGCCATAAGTGTGAAGTGTGAAGGGACTCTTTGTATTTGTACCAAGAGTTAGGGAGCTACAGTTGTTTTAGGTCCCAAATTGCCTTGTAAATCCCCCCATAGACTTTTTCTCATTTCAAACATGCAGGTGGAGGCAAGGGTGGGGATATATAACATTTAAATACAAAACCAAATCTTCCTAGTCTATTATGGCCCTTTTGGAGACATGGATGAAATCAAAAGAGGATAGTCCAATGTCCAGGAGAAGGAAAAAATGGCCCGAGACCCCCAGAAGTAGCATATTGGCATGGCTAAAACCAATAAATGGTTTTCATTTTATTTTATTTTACACTTTATTTTATTTTTATATTTTATAAAATATATTTTATAAATAATTTATATTTATTTTATTTTACACTTTACTTTATAACAGTGTTGGAACCACACAGCCCTGTAGAACTAAAAGTCCTAGCAGCCCTAGCTAACCTAGCTAACAGTGAGGAGTGATGGGAGTCACAGTCCAACAACATCTGGAGAGGCACATGATTCCCACCCCTGTTTTTTAAATTTTAAATTTTAAATGGTGAAGGCGTTTTCTGAATTGGTTATGATTCTCATATAATCTACAAAAGGTGCAATTTTTAAAGATTGGTGGGTTCAGTTTATGAAATAGCAAACATGTCACAGATTTCATCTCTATTGAACTGTTTTCATGTGTTACATAAACAGGTGATGTGACTGAAGATCTGTGACAGGGGTTTTGGAAAAACTTTTTTCAGATTTTCAGTGAAATGTATAGAAGGGGTTAATTGTGGGGAACATGCCTGCCCTGTTATCTCATCCCTGACCTGTACACATTGATTTCATTGATTGGAAGATCAGAACAGAACCAAACTAACGCTCATATAAGTTGCCTTACAATTACTTTCTTAGAAAGATTAGGAATTCTATTTAAGTCAGGCATGCAGAGCATAAACATACACTTGCATAGGCTTTGTTCAGTCTTTCAGATAAATACACAAAACTTGGACAGAGATGGGGCAGCAAGCACTATTCTATTTCCTCTTTCAACATGCCAACAAAACATGTCAAAAGATATATTCTGGATATCTGATACTGTCTGCACTTGACACACAGTAAACATATTACTGCATGCATGGTGCTTACGTAAATACTTAACATGTGCATCTTTCCCATGGCCCATTGAATCAAAACAGTAAATGGAAATGAACAAATATAACACAGCCCAAGTCTATTTTTAGACATATCCTTCACAAATGGCCACAGCCTGAATCAAGCTAAGTAGGGGAAATCCGTTCACACCCAACTTCCTGATTTGTCACTCCGTGACATGGTTGATATGACTCTGTCCAGCTAGAAATACATAAGAATGTATCAAACATAGGCTGTTTCTTCTTTTTCTGAGTCAAATCAAGAAGCATCTTTCACCACAACTTTCACTCATTGCATAAAAAGGACTATTTATTTGAAGGAGGAACTCAAGTGCAAAAGCTTGAAAAATTACTTTTTTGGATTATGACTCCAAGAATCACTAGCCAGAGTGGCCAGTGGCCATGCTGGTCACAGATTCTGAGAACTGTATAGTGGTGATTAGTGGCTTCCATGTCAATGGGACAGTGACTCCATTCCAGGTTTTGGCGACCTTTAAAAGAACTATCTAAGATACTGAATCCATTTGGAGGATAACACCTTGAAGACGTCCTTTAAAGCATGGATTTTAGCCTGGAGTGAATGCACTTTCCCACTGACATGAGAGCCACCAGTTGCACTAGAATTATAGTCCCCAAACAGTAATTTCTCCAAGCTCTGAGCAGGTGGCTAGGTTCTCCTACTCCTAACACCTGTCCACATGCTTCCCTAAATTCCTCTTCTCTTATTCAATTGGTCAATATTTCACCCTTTCTAATATGAATTCAGAGGGAGAGCAATTTGATACAAGAAGCATAGCCTTCTCCATGGCTTCATGGTGTCATTACTATACTATGTGATGCTGTGATGGCATCACATTCACAGCATAATCTCCAATTGACTGAGCTTAGTTGAAGTGAAAAAGAAAGCAGGTTTCCTTGTAAAATGGTGGCAAGTCTCTGTGCCTTACATAGCCTGAGGCCATATTTCCATGACCCCTTATATATATTTTTAAATTTCTTTTAAAAATTATTTTAATCTAAGGACATTTACTACCAGCAAACTAATAATTTACTATTAGTCCCTCTTCACTTCATAAGGAAAACATTTCTTTATAGTACTATACCAGAAGTATGTCAGTGAGTACATAATGGGGATCAGTCTCCTCAGGGGTGTACCCACTTGCAGGGCCCAAATGAAGGCAATGCCCTGCCAAATAAAAATTCCTCCCTACCCTCATGAAATATTCCTGTAGCCCCTACATTTGTAGCATTGTGCAGAGAGAGAGAGAAGAGACTGAAAAGCATTTATACTCAAATTTGCTGTGTTTGTAGTCCCTTTGCTATCTTTACCTTCCCCTTTCCTTTGGCTGCCTACACTGTTTTTCTAATTCTCAACTAAGTTTTAATTTACTGTAATGCTAGAAAATGGGAAATTATAGCTGCTCCCAGTGCTGCTTCAAAAAATAATTTCTGGAAAGGAGATGGCACACAGTGTTGACAAGAAGTTATAAACTATGGATGGGCAGTTGTGATAGGTTCAGAATCCAGCTTTTTGTCACTGGGGTCCTCCAGGGACCATTTGGAATCTCAAATGGGAGAGAAAAAAATCTCAAACAAAATCCATTTCTAGTTTGTTAAGTAATGCATGGGTGCCTCACTATATTTCATAACTGAATTCCAAGATAGGCAGTCCATCTTCTCTGTTTTTTGGGCATAAAGAAGAAGAAGAAGAAGAACTCCTACTCCTTTATATCCTGCCTTTTCCCCAAAGCTAGGACTCAAGGTAGCTTCACAGATTAAAAGATTACAGTTAAAAATTTACAAAAAGCCAACATTAAAACCAAATTAAACTATTGACCATATTAAAAGCTTACACACTTTTAAAATATTTTTTAAGTTGAACAATGCCGTTTCAAACAATATAGCACTTACAATCCTTTCAATTCTAATAGTTTGTCTGAATAAAAAAGTCTGCCAATGGAAGGACAGCAAGGAGGAGGTCATTCTAGCCTCCCTAAAGAGGGAGTTCCAAAGTCTAAGAGAAGCCACTGAGAATGCCCTGTTTTGTGCTCCCATCAACCGTACCTATGAAGGTGGTGAGACTGAGAGAAACGCCTCTCCTGTGGATCTCGGGGCTCATATGAGGAGATAGGGAGCTGAGTATGTTTAGCATGTTGGATAGACTGATCCTAAGCACTATAGGTGCATAACCTACAAAGACAAGGGCAGTCCAGGGAGTCTGGAATGGTGAAGGGATGTAAAAACTAGCTTTGGGGGCCATGCAAAGGCCATATTTTACCAACTTCTCTTCTAAATTATGAGGTTCTGCTGTTCTGACATTCACAAGGGATAAACTAGCTCACAGATATAAAATATTCTATACTTTTATATTCATCTGTGACCTTTGTGTGCTACCTCAGAACCCCAGAACATAAAGTTCTTCAAATGGCTTACAATAAGCAAACATTAAAACAATTTAAATACAACATGAAACATTATGCTATTTATTTATTTATGAAAAATCACCTAAATATGAAAACGAAAAATATCAACAACCTCAAACCTTGACAGTAATCTACAATGAAACAACAACAACAACAACAACATTTATTTCTTACCCACCTCCCCCGATCGAGGCAAATTTTAAAGGCCTGAGAAAAGCACATGTAAAAGGGATCTAGGAGTCCCAGTAAAGCACAAGTTGAATATGAGCCAACAATGTGATGTAGCAGTTTAAAATGCCAATGCAATTCTATGCTGCATCAATAGAAGTATAGTGTCTAGATCAGGGGTAAGCAACCTTTTTGAGCTGGGGGCTGATCCCCCGAAGTCGTCCCTTCCGGCGGGCCCAGGGGGGGAATGGCAGCGCGTGCGCTCACGCGTGTGCGCGCAACCCCCACTGCCGTGCACGACCCCCCCCATGCACACTGCCACTGCTGCTGCACGTGCTGCTGCCACCGCCTCCACGCATGCCGCACCCGCCATTTTGGAAAACAAAATGGCGGTTACGGTGCACGTGGCCGCGTGGCGACCGAAACGTGCAACGGCAGTGGCAGGTGGCAGCGGCGGCAGCCGTCCGCCTGGGCCAGTAAGCGCGGGGCCCTGGGCCAGAACCAGCCTGGGGGCCGTAGGTTGCTGGCCCCTGGTCTAGATCAAGGGAAGTAATAGTGCCATTCTATTATGCTTCTATCAGTCCCCACCTGGAATACTGTGTCCAGTTCCGGGCATCACAGTTCAAAAAGGATGTTGACAAGCTGGAGTGTGTCCAAAGGAGGGCGACTAAAATGGTGAAGGATCTGAAAACATGCTCTATGAGGGGAGACCGAGGGAGCTGGGTATGTTTAGCTTGGGGAAGAGACATTCCAGACCCCCTCCCCATGTATGGGAAAAACCACGGGACCTCAAGTCTCATTGATTTTAATGGGGGGGGGGCACTCCTGCACGTACCATTTTGTCCCCCCAAGCTTACCATCTGCGTGAGCTCAAGTCTGCGTATGGCAAGCCCACGTATGGGGCAGGTGGACTGTATTTGAAGGGGTGTCATACTGAGGATGGAGCAAGCTTGTTTTCTGCTCCTCCAGAGAATAGGACCCAGAACAATGGATGCAAGCTATAGGAAAGGATATTCCAACTAAACATTAGGAAGAACTTTCTGACAATGAGAGCTGTTCTACAGTGGAACACACTCTCTTGGAGTGTGGTGGAGTCTCCTTCTTTGGAGGTTTTTACACAGAGGCTGGATGGCCATCTGTCAGGGATGCTTTGATTGTAAGTTCCTGCATAGCAAGGGGTTGGACTGGATGGTCCTTTTGGTTTCTTCCAACTCTGTGATTCTATGATTCTAAGAAGGTTTTACTAGCAGTATAATGAAACACACTGTGAACAGCAGGCAAATTTTCATACAGACAGGATTCATTTTTAAAACATTAAAAATCAAAACTCCACAATAATAATTCATTCAACAAAATATAAAGATTAAAAAAATGATTTTGGCTTTCAGGCATTTTGGTTTGGGGCATTGTATTAAATCAGGTTGCTCAAAGCACAACTCTCCAGGTGTTGTTGGATTGCAACTCATATTAGCCCTGGCTAACATAGCCAAAGGTGAGGAATGCTGGAAGCTGCAATCCAACAAAAATAGCTCTTTGCCCACCTTCTTATTACATTTTTGGTTGGAGGATAATTGCAAATAGATTAATAATAGGAAAGCTACAACTTATTGGACAGACACCAATTCCTTTGGTTATTGTTCAGTTTAATTCACTCCGTGTTTTGTCATGTGAAAAATACATCTCAGCTTTTCCAAGCTCTGCATCACTCTTTTTCTCTTGAAAGGAAGAAAGGACAAAACCTGAAGAGGATTCCCATTATCTCCACTGAAACTATGATTTATAGGAACATACAGTACTTCCTCTGAATTGCAATGGGCTTGTACCAACTCACATGGAAACCATGTGGAAGTAAATTGGAGGTGGCAGCAGAGGAAGCAGTGCTTCTGGGGAGCAAAGAAGTGTAATATGCCCAGGAACTTCCCCCTCCCCTGACTTTTCTTTTCTGAAGGATGAATTTTTCAGAGTAGAGCCAGCCTGCACAGCCTCAGCCTCTTGCACCGAGCTGTCACCATGATCAAATTATTCTGTGTGAAGTATGTGACATCTGGAGACATGCCAGAGCTTCAAAGTGACTTAGGTACTCATTGAACCATACAATCCATGGTTCATGAAGACTGCCAATACTTACTTGTCTCCAGGCTACAGTCAAACTAAGAAGGAAGGTCTGATTGAAGCACAGAGCATTTTTACAGCAGGCTCAGTTGTCAATCGGTAGCCCAGCCACCTGAGCAGGTTCTCTGAATTGCAACATTTTGCTGTGGTTCATTTTCCCATGTGCATGATTCTATTTCAGGATTTTACTTTTTGCTTTCTCAAGGAAGCATTTCACTGAGCATACAACATGCCCTATTTTAAGACAGATGTATAAAATTATGCTTGGTGCGGGGGAAGTAGTGAAAGAGAGTAAGGGCTTTTACAGACTGCCAGAAATAATGAAGCTTGAGGCCACTTTAACTGTCCTGATTCAGTGCTAAGGAATCATGGGAACTGTAGTTTATTGTGGCACCAGAGCTCTCTGACAGAGAAGGCTCAATGTCCCAGAAAAAAATCTACAAGGAGTCCTCAGGCTGGGAAAACCCATCTTACCACCAGGGCTTCCAGATCCATGGAGAGGATGAGCTGTCTGCACAACTGACACACACTCAGCCAATACCAGCAGCACTATCTGCACCCACAATGGCTATCCTATTGAGCATCAGTGTGCTGTACTGATGGTATTGTTCTGCTAATGTGGACTTGTACAATCAATTTGCACGTCTGCAAAAAAGTATGGCACCAGAAACTCATGAACTTGAAAGTGAAAATGCTGTGGCAGGGAGTTGGACATTCCAGGCGAAAAGAGGTCAGTGTCTTGCTCACCTGCCAACATTCCTCCCCTGCATCCAGAGAATCACCTTTGAGTGCAGATTGGGCCTGTTTTTCACCTGTTTTGGCCCTGGGCATTGTTTAAACAGGGCAGGGTGGGAACAGAGCAGGAACAATTCTTTTCCTCCATCCGGACATCACCTTACTGAAAGAAAGAAGCAGCTAGCATAAGCTTTTTTAGACTTAAGTTTATGAAAGCTTACACTACTAATTTCTTTCTCTCACTCTCAGAGGTTCTACAAGATCCTTTTGCATAATGTTGAGAAAATGCAGGCTCTTGGTATTTTCAGCTGAGGAGAATGATTGCTTCTGTTCCATGAGAAAAAAGGATGACAGAAATATATAAATTATACAGCTAAAGGGTGAGGCAAGCTGTTGTGTTGTTTGTGAGAGGATTGGAAGATAATGTGGGTTGCTCACAGATTTGGAGCAGCAGTGAAAGACGAGTTAGTGACTGGGACCAGTAGTGAAGTTAGTGGGATTTGGGTTTGCCAGTTTATTAGATTCCAACATTTCACAGATGAAAACTGGGACAAGGGTGACCAAACATAGTGCAATGTAGTCCAGATGGCAAAAGTTATTAATAAGAAAGAAAACCCAAGCTAGGAGAGGATGCAGCAGTTTGCTTTTGCCCGAGACTACTGGGAGGGGCAAGATTCTGCCCATCCCCTCCTCTCGTCTCCACTCCTCTCCCTCCTGCGAAGTTAACTGAATACAAACTACTCTTGCACTTTTAACTCAATTGGCAGCACTTGAAGTAAGCAGAGGACAAGAGGAGAAAGTGGGAGGAGGAAAAATTTGGACATTTTTAAAGCAGCTGGAAAAGAGGGATGTCAGGAGATTAATCTGAATTGTCCCTGTCAAATCAGGACAACTGGAGGGTATGCAGATGTGAAAGGCTGATACTGGGGTTGGACGGCAATATTTAAAAACACATAATATTTAAAAACACATGGGAATAACAATATCATGGCTGATTAGCCCATTACTGAATTCCATTTTCAAATGTTGTAGACATACCATCCTTACACCAATTTGACGCAGTGATGTACCATGGGATGATATAATAATTAACTTCGCCAGAAGCCATGATGTCTCATCATTATCGTGTGTTTTTTTTAAAAAAACTGTGACATATCTAAGAGCAGCAAGGGTTCTTTTTGACTGAAGACTCCCTAAGAGGTGTTTAATTAGGAGCTCTTGATCAGATGAAAGCTCAACTAGAGGAAAGGTATAGACTGGATTATATGAGAATTGGCAAGCTTCTGTTAGCACAAGAGTAATAGGGCTTAGAGGGGTGTTTTCCTGCAGATGATTCAAATATGACATCTGGGAATTGCCAAAATACTAACATTACGTTTGTCCCAGACTCCTTCAACTTACATTAGTAAATCTGAAGTCAGCTTAGCCAAAATGGCAAATAAGACTTGACAGCAAACCTTGCTGCGGGGCTAGAGCAATGTTCAGTGGGAGGTCATAATGAGGAATTAAAAGTTTAGAGGAAGGAATTCTGTTCTTGAGAAAGAGAATTGTAGAAATGGGTTATCATTTCCATGTGTGCTAGTAAGAGAAACACTGGTACAATAAGCTGAACAAACAGACCTAGTACCAACTTTGGATCAATCAGGCAAAGGCTTGGAGCCTGACATTGCTGACCCCTGTGGCCCATCACCACTTGAAACTCTGCTCAGGTCCCCTTGACTCCTATCATTATTTTCCCAAAACACAATGCACCAAAAGATCTGAATGTTTTGATGATAGAAAGGAAAATGGTTGTTGACACAAAGAAGCAAGATGGCCAAGTGTTTTGCAGTAGCAATTTTAAAACAAAACCAAAAACAAACCTATAGTATCCAGTACCAGAATGTCAGCTGAACTACAGAAATAACCTGTGCTACAAATTTGGCTGCTAAGAGATCTACTAAGCCAGATGCCTGACGATTTCACATTATACAGCTGTAGTGCTAGGATTCCATTGTAACTGCCGGGTTGCATCCTATGGAAACCAGGGAGTTGTAGTTTTGTGGTGAACCAGATCTCTCTAGTTGAGAATTCTAAATACCTCTCCCTCAACTGCCAATCCCATGATTCCATGGCATGTTTTCATGGCAGTTAAGGTGGGATCATGGGGCTATAACTGTGTAGCATGAAGGGAACCCAAGGTTGCAAGTGGGTACAGGTTGAAAACCTCCCAAGGCCCTACCAAACTATTCTTCTATTCTTTACTGAAAGCTTGATTTTTGTCTGCTGCTTTTTAAAATGCAAACACTCCATCCTTGATATCACAGCAGAAAACAAGAGAGGACTCAGAAATTATACAGGAAAAAGATTTTATTGAAATGGTTCCACGTGATCTGCTTCTCCATCACCTTATTAATTCTTTAGCTATTATTTCCAAAGACAGGACTTTAGAAGCACTTGACTGCAGACCTTTGTCACT
Organism: Phrynosoma blainvillii; assembly: GCA_026167975.1. NCBI lineage: Eukaryota > Metazoa > Chordata > Lepidosauria > Squamata > Phrynosomatidae > Phrynosoma > Phrynosoma blainvillii. The sequence continues at coordinate 86,432,208 of JANUYF010000001.1, read as the reverse complement.
TGGAGTGGCTCCCAGGAATTTAAGGCTTGATTTCTTAGACCATTTATGTACATTTAGGTAGCTATGAATGTGATGCAGGATTTCAGCTGATATTTAGGGGTTAAAACAAAGTTGGAGAACAATCAAGGGAATATAACAGGATTGTGAGGTCCACACCCTCCATTTCCATCCCTCATTGCCACCCCAAATCTTTGCCTTAAAATTGGTCAGTATTACTTGCTTTTGGAGGGAGGAGCCCCTACGCAGACTAATACAGTCCAGTGGGACCAGAAACAGTTGGAAATGACCAACCACATCCCCTACACAGGGCATATTAGGTCATGGGACACATTTTGTCCATCTCTGAAGGTAAACAATATCTGAACAAGCTTAGTGAGGACTCACCATACTTGGTGGTACTGGCTACAGAACATAACAGAACACTGAGTTCTCATTTGTTTTATGTGATGAAGAGAGAACTAGAAAACCACTGGGAGAGTAGGGAGCAGAATAGTCTGAGCAGTGAACAAGTCCATATCACACTATAACATTTAGTTATACATCCCACTTGTATCTTAAAATAGCCAGCAGTTTCTTAGAATAGCTCTTGATATACTCCAGAACCTCTTTGTCTTCATGCAATGGACTGCAGCCAGATAACACTCCACAGTGTCAACTCTTCAAGTTAACTTCAAACATTTTTGTCAACTAGATATCAGGAATGAACATGGACATATTTGTATCCCTTCTCCCTCACCTGCTTTTAAAAAACATATCCTGATGAAATTTCAAAAGTGGTGTGGTCCATGATCTAAAATGATGGAGGTGCACATGCATGCATGCATGCACACACACACACACACACACACACTGACATAGTCCATGAGCTATTGATGTTCAGTTCCACCAGCATTGCCATTCCATCTTGGATCTCCTTCCTAGGCCTCCCCAGTTTCCATTACTGCATGAAAATGTTGTACATATTTTGGTGCAAGCCACTTGAAATGCATGCATTTAAACAGATATTTCTAATGGATGCATTTTAACTCATATTACCACTGATTATGCTATGTTGATGTACATTTCTCCAGTGAATGCATGATTTTATGCACAGTTTCTCCTCCAAAGTGTATGGCAAGCCTGACAAAGGTTTTTTTCCCCCCTCCTCCTCATAGAAGAGGCAATCATTTCCACTGCCAGCCTTGGGAAATGAAATGGATATTTCCATATTGAAATGCAAATCCAGTGAATTTCTTTTCCATCCCTATGTGTGCTTCCATGCTGTTGGGAATCCAAGACCTAATTTTAGGGAATTTATAATTAGCTCAAATGTGAGAGGGAAGCACCCAACTTCACTTCTGAGATCTTATCCAATTGTCTACCAGAGATGTAAGAGTTCTAGCAGGGAATGACACTGAAATGGACCAAATTCCAATTAAAGTCTAAGATATTTATTAATACAGCAAGCAAACATCCAAATGTGGCACACACACACACACACACACACTAGAAGAATAAGCGGGGAAGAGCGAGAGTGGGGGAGGCAAAGAGGGAAACCAGGATAGAGGGAGATATACTCACACCCGAGAGACTCCTCTCGGCTTCTGGCGAATGCAGATGGGTTCCATGACCGGCAAAAGAGTGGGTCGCGGGAACTATCTCAGAGCGCAGACCGACAGAGATTCAGCATGCACTTCCAAGGTAGCACGAGGTCTGCTAAAATCCAGGGGTTCTTATAGGGAAATTCTGCCTCCTGGCCATGAGTCAAACAATAGATGGACAAAGGCTTGATGGGTTTACTATTGTTTACTTAAGTCTGAGCATAGTCTAAACCAGGGGTAGGCAACCTTTCCCCTTTAAGGGCCGAGGGACTTCAGCTCCCAGAAGCCTCAGCCATGTTGGCCAATAGTCCCATGTTGGCCAATAGCTCCTGGGATTCTGGGAGCCGAAGTCCCTCGGCCCTTAAAGGGGAAAGGTTGCCTACCCCTGGTCTAAACAATGCATTTGGTTTCAAAACTATCAAGGAAAGGAAGCTAGAGAAAGGGGTGTAATCAAATCTGATCATTGTCTCATCAAGTGTGAGACTAAAACAAACAAACACCATTAGGTATCTTTTCCAACATAATGGGATATTCCCAAGGGTAACTCCCAAAACCTGCCTGTCCAGGAAGTCTTTAGTGGTCTTAAGCAATTTTAGCTTGCTTACCTGACCTTACATCTAGGGGATTATGGCTGCCATCTCCAAAGGGTCAGGCTGGGGTCATAGGGAACTCCACATGGCTAAAATATATAATAAAAATGGGGGATGTCCGCTAACAATGCCCAAACCTTCTGTATGAAGCAGTCCAAACACAGAACCAGGTGCTTAGCCTAGTTTTACAAGCACTTTGTTTTATTACATTTATTTGTTTCAGACTAAAGCAAAGCTTTTTAGAAATGTGCTGTGTCAATGGACTTAGAATGTACGTCATATCCAATCAACCAAATACAATTTTTAAAAAAAGTGCTCACAAATCCTGTGTGACAGCCAACAATTTGGCACAGGCTAAAACAATCCTAAACACACAGACATACTTCTCTTTAGACATACATAACAATGGATTCTATTGTCAACTTTAAGAAAAAGACCTGTCTTTCTTACATTCTGTTTGTGAATATTGATGGATTAGCAAACAAATCTTATTAGATGGTCTTTGCACTGAGAGTTTCCACAATGGAGGCTTAAATCATTCTCTGCATATCTCATATATATGATCTGGATGATTTAACTTGGGGGGGGGGGGGGACAACCTGTTTTCTTCCAGATTTCTTCCAGATTTCTTCCAGATTCCAGATTAGCACCCATCATGAGTACCTGTTTAAGATAATTTACAACATACTGGCTAAGATCCTAGCTTGTGCTTACATAGTGTAAACCTATACACATGAAGTTACATGGTAATTGTGCTACAACCTCCTTCTGTTCAATGCAAATTCTGTGCAACCAACTGTGTATTTGCCAATGTCTCTGTGCATTTCTCATCATGGAATGTGAAAGCACAGTGTCTGTTTCTGTATTTCCACTGCATACAGGGTGCGGAGGTGTGGGTCACTTCAGGTGACAACCTGAGGGAATGTGACACTACTGCTCTGCAAACAACTCTGTTTTAGCAGAAACAGACCATGGCATCTGCCTGCATGCCTTTAAAACACTGGAGCTCGGGGATGGCAAGGATCAGTGGGAGGAGAAAGGAGAGGCCTCAGAGTTTTTTAAAAAAATAAAATTTAAAACTTAATTTTTTAATACACACACACAGTGGGACCTAGATATCCATGGGGTATCCGTTCTGGACACACACACCCCTATGGATACCAAAATCTGTGGGACCTCAAGTCCCATTGTCCCCAATGATGGTGTGTGCATGTGGCCATGCCACTATAAGGGAGAACAGCACTTCAACTAAAGTCCCATTGTTCTTAATGCACGTGGCACGGCCACATGCATATACTACCATTGGGGATTGTCACAGGGGATTGTCATCTGTGGATGCTTAAATCCATGGATGGCAAGTCCATGGCCAGCAAGTCCCCACTGTATATTCTTTTAAAATTTTCTTTTAAAATCACATTTTAGGTACCACTTTGGTGGGAAGGTAACAGCGTTCTGTGCAGTCATGCTGGCCACAAAACCACTGGAGTAGTCCTCAGACAATGCTGGCTCTTGGTCTTAGTAACAGAGATGAGCACTGCCCCCTATAGTCGATTACGACTAGACATTCCTGTCAAGGTACTACCTTAAAATCCTAATCCTTGTGGAACTCTACTTATGCAACTATGGTCTGAATTACACACATTTCCCAATGGACAAAAAAGTACTACTGCACATGTAAGTGACCTTACATGTGTTCATCATATACATGTGGTCATAACACCAGCAGAATTCTGGTTTCATAGTATTAGACAGTTGTCAAAGTGGCACATTTTGGGGGAATGCTGGAGAGGGCTTTCTTTGTGGCTGCTCCCAGACTCTGGAATTCCTTCCTAGGGAAGCTGGGACAGCTCCTTCTTTGCTGTCTTTTCATAGGTGAAGACCATTTTTTTTTCCAGCAGGGTTTGGGGATATGGTTGTTTCTAAAGAAAAGAAGTGGGTTTTTTTTTAAAAAAAAAAAAGTGGTTCACTACTTTTATTTGTTTTAAATTAATGCTTCAAATAGTTGTTAACTTAATACTATTTTAATCACAATTTTCTGTATGTTTTTCACCATGCTAACAATTCAACATCCCCTCAGTGTAACATAACACTACTGTAACCCATATACCACCACACTGAATTACTTTAAAGCCCCAAAGCTGTCTCAAACAGGCGTTTTGTGCTTCAGCATGAGCAGACAGGATTGGAGAAGATCAAATTACCCCATCAATAGCTGGACATGCAGATGTCCCATATTGAATTCGGGTCCATAAGTGTTATTATTTGTAACTCTCACTATTTTGTAAGTCAATGTGATTCTCAGTGTGTGGGGAAAGATGGAATATAAATAAAATCTTGGATAGATGGATGTTAGCCATTTGTATAGAAAGTTTAGTTATTAATCAATACTTTTCTATACACCTAGGTCAGCCAATAGGTGTCAGACCTACACCTAGGTCAGCTGTCTGGAAAATATACAAGTTAATTAAAAATATGAACCAAATAAATGTGAAATAAAACCAGTAGCAAGTAGTTTTTTAAAAGTGCAGTACATAGTAAAATTGTAGTAAAATCAATGTGAAACCAGTAGCAAAAGTAAAACAATACAAATAAAAACAAAATAGTGCTGGATCTAAAGCAAAGTGGGGAAGCACTTTTGGTTCTGAGAATTTCAATGCCCTTTTGAATCAAGCTGGCAAGCTGGCTGGTGTAAAGTGAGGGGTACAATCTCTAAAGCTCCACCCTTAGGCCCTCTCCCCTGATAATATCAACCCTTTTCAAATGAATACATATTCCATGGTTCTCCATGCAAAGGAGATTCCCTTTGTGTGCCTCTTTCTTCCTCATTTGGGATGACACATGGCATGTAGAAGAACTCACCTAGCACTTGGAGAAAATCTTTTCTCCATGTAAAACCAAAAGGTCACATTCCCTCAGTCCTTTCTTATAACACAGGTCATCCCACAAGACAACTAAACATTATTTCTGTATCCAGATTGGGCCTCATGCCTGATTGAACTGGGTGGTGAAAAATCCAAAAGAAGCTAGACTTGGTCAGCAACCACTTGCTCACGGGTCTTGCCCAGGAAGGTTCGAAGCAAAACACTTCATAAATCATCTGAAAGGAACATAATTTGTCTTCTGGTGTTCTAGCCAGCCAACAGTAAGACTGTAGAAGAAGGCTTATTTTTCTATAATATATCAGGCAAATTTGTATTATAATCCATCTGGGGAAAATACAAAGATAAAATAAAATAAAATAAAACTTGTTTAGATGTGATGTAGAAATGTAGCACACAAAGAATAAACAGAAATTCCTTCAGTCAGCACTGTGGCACAAGAAACAACCAGCAGAAGGAAGAGTGCTCTGTCTACTGGCAGCTGGTGGTTTCCATGTCAATGGGGTGGTAAATCCACCCCAGGATTTAATCTGAACTTTAAAGGAGCTGTCAAAGCTGCTGTACTTTATTCCCCAAAGCAGTTCAGCACCATGGAAAGTTCATTTGAAATCTAGAACAAATAGATCCCCACAGGTATTTCCTCAGGTGACAAATTAGCCCCCAAACCTGTTTGTTGCATATAGATACCTCAAGGAGCAATAAGAAATTACTACTTCAAAGTGCATTAGTCTTTTTATTATATGGCACCTTTTATATTTTATTGAAATATGACATGTAACCTTATGGGGTAATTATGCAACTTTTCTTGGCCTGTACTATAATTCAGATGCTAAAATAGATGACAGTTTTATTTAAAAAAAATCTTCCTAATTAGGATGAGAGTAAACTATGGTATTTAGAAGTCAGGCCACTTGTAGACTATTATTGGTTTTTTTGTGAGTGTGCCATCCATGTTTTGACCTCCTGCTACCATCTTTTTCTTTCTTTCTTTCTTTCTTTCTTTCTTTTTCTTTTCTTTTCTTTTTTTTTTTTTTTTTTTTTTTTTTTTGCCTATCATTTTGACCTACTATTTGACTTAGCATTACAGTGGGGAAAATTCCAGATGCACACTCACACAAAGCAGGCAAATGTGATGACTTGCATTTCACTGTCAAAAACGTGATGCCAAGTATCACCTGTTTTAAATCATGAAGGATTACCACTGGGAAATGTATGACCTTCAGCCTTCTTCCTTTTCATTGATAACTACCTTACTTGGTCTACTAGACTGTAAAATAATTGGGATGGGAATGATGTGGTGGTGGGGGGAGATGTTTCTATCCTTGTTTTGGTGAAGGAAATGTTTTTGGGGGGGTTTTAGGATACACAAAAGATGAGAGAATGAATAGCAGGTGCTGTAGACTATATTTCAGAGGAAGGAATTGGCAAAAACACATCTGAAAACCTTATGAAATTCTTCCCTAAGAAAACCCTATGAAATTCATGGGGTCACCATAAGTCAACAGGTGATATGAAGGCACATACACACATGCAGTACTTTGAGAGAGGATTAATAGTACACTTTCCTGGATTAAGCATTTTTAAACCTGTTTCCCCCCCCCCCCCCCCCCCACTTTATACTGTGGGAAAACATTGTTAGATGAGAGGCAAGGGAGTCAAACCAGATGTATGTGGATCTTGGCTTCTCTTTGAATGTCTTTATGCCTCATATTTTTGGAGTGATGTCAGACTTCTCATTCATTCCTCTATATCTGATGTTCAAGCAAGAGTGCTGTTGCATATATAGCCTAAACAGCACCACCCATGTATAAGATGGAAGATATCAGCAATGGGGGAGGAATCTTGAAGTTTGCAGTAGTATAAAAGGCTTTTGGGGGGAGGAGAGGGCATTTAGTTTAGGGGCAGGAAATGGAAATATGCAGCCATTGGCTGTGCTGGCTAGGGCTACTCAGAATTACAGTTCAATGTACCATTCCCAGGTCTGATCTAAGCATGTCTTTATGAAACCCTGACTGCAAGAACCCTGTTTTCAGAACCACAGTTCACATTCTGACTTTGTGGTTGAGAGTATCTTGAGCATAAGCAAAGCAAATATTTCAGCTGCTGTGCAAACTCACATTCCCTCGACAGCTCTAAGATTAGTAAGAAGGGCTTTTTGGAAGATATTCTAGGCAGGACTAGGTCTGGTAAGGCTTCATTCCCACTATGATTTAAAGTGAATTGCTGATCGGGTTATAAGACCATCGTTCCCATTTGAAACCAATTCTGATCCTACTGTGCTCAGTTGCAATCATGATGAAGCAAGGCAAACACACACAAAAAAAAAAAAACCTGCTGTTTCCTGACCTTTTTTTTTTTGGAAGTTCTTTTGAAAAGAATCGACTTTGAAGTGTGTTCAACAAGTGGGAATGACGGATCTGAATCAGATCATACTGGAGAGGAGGGACTAATGGCAGAGGGGTGTTTACCATCCCTCCTCAGTTTTTGGGAAATCAGGTACACACACCCCCTCAGCACTGCCTTTATACTTGTGGTGTGACCTATGGGTACTATATATATATATATATATATATATATGACAGAATATGTGATCCATTGTATTTGCAACTATTTGCAATTATGGGCGGACTGCAGCTCAGTGAGGCAAGTAGTTGCAAAACCAATAGATCGCATATCCTGTTAATTTTTTAAATATATATATATAGTTCCCAATCTGTGCTGCTCAAAGGGGAAATGGTGTGCTTGAGCAGCCTGGGTTGCTGAGGGGCAGAGGAAGGCTCAGTTGCTAAAGTTGCCCCACTCGGCACCTGGAATGGCACCATCCACACCGTGTTGCGGCTTGCATGTGCAAGATGATTGACATGCTTTTTGAAGCAGCGCAAACTAGTGGGAATGACAATCGTGCCAAAAAAGAAGCAATTACATAGGATTAATAAAAAGATCCACTTTCATAGTGGGAATGACGGACCTTTTGGAATCAATTCACTGACACAGAGCAAAGGTGAATTGCAATTGGTTTAAACATAAGTGGGAACGAGCCCTAATTCTCAGTTTAGAGGCCTAAGCAATGGTACGAATAAATTCACAATGCATTCAGATAATTAGTGGACTGAGGGGCTGAGCAGACCAGCACTTTAGGCCAGCCTGAAGGTGGAGTGGGAGCATGGCAACTGCACACCAGCCACCCTGACTCCACCCTGATGCTGCCGTCAAGCCACCCACCTGACCAGATGGCAGGTGGCAAAAGGACATGTCTTTGGTGCAGCGTTTAGATGCACTGCACCAAAGGAATGCCAAAAAGCCACCATGGCAGCAGCAAGGGCAGCTTTTTGTGCCACTCTAAAAAGGAGCGGCATTTTGCTGGCTCTTTTTAGAACATCAAAGCACTGGATTGGGGCTGCAGCGTGTAGTTACTGCAGCCCCAATCCGGCAAGGAAAGGGGCAGTGCAGTCTGTTCAGTCCCTGAGTTACTACATACACAGAAACAAAGTATCATACACAATCACAAAAACACATACATCTATAAGAAGAAGCAAGAAACTGAACTCTTTTAAAACCAATGAAATATTATCTTTTATCCAAACTAAATGCTAAGAATAGTTCCAGGCAGTCACTGCAAGCTATTTTAGTAGCTGTAAACTGACACAGCACATTTTAGGTTAATTGGTCTGCTTCTCTGCCAAGTCTAATCTCTCTACAAACTAACAATAGGGAAACCAATGCAAAAGAATGTAGTTGTTGGCAAGTCATAGCAATCAATGTTTGTACTTGTGACAACCAAAGCAATAGCAATTCCATAGAAGAACAATATGTAACTGTAAATGAAAGGGGTTGCTGATGTAGCCTGCTGCAGCAGAAACAATAACAGGCCTTGTAGCATCTTAAAGACTGCCATATTTGTTATTGCATAAGCTTTTGTGGACTGGAATTCACTCAGGTAGACAGTTATGACAGGCTTTCATATCATTCCCTTCACATTAAATTTCTGGGGTGCTATTTCAGATTTGGAAGGAGAGAATACTAGTCATTCTGTGTGTGAGTGTGTGTGTGTGTGTGTGTGTGTGTGTGAGAGAGAGAGAGAGAGAGAGAGAGAGAGAGAGAGAGAGTATGCATGTATACAGGCATGTGCTAGGAAGAAGATTCCTATCAAGATTCAAAGACAGACTTTTGGATACTTTCAAGATTAATTTGAAATCCTGAATTAGTTTTAAAAGCATTTATTATCTTCTGTTAATCACACTACTGTCATCACTCTGTTCTGCTGTCTTTCATAGTATCAAAGTGGGACTGATCTAAGGATTTGGTCTACAGATTCCTGGATGCTCCTTTTACACTATTTGAAGACTGGGACCTGATTTGTCTACCTCCTTGTCCATGTCTGTGGTGCATAACCTAGATTAAATTATTACCATCCACTGCACAACTGGCTCCCTTTTTGTAGAACCTTGAATTCAGTTTGTAGGGGAAGGGTGGGAAGAGAAAATAAACCTTCCTTGCAAGGCATCCTCTGAGTACATTTCCCCATCCTTACTTTTCCACATTGCCTATCAGTGGGGGAAACAGCTGGGAGACATTAGCTGAAATCCTGTTGATTAGTCCCAGCTAGAGTAGACCAATTGATTCAGTTGTTGAACTCAAAAACAAATTCAAAGACATAGCTGTGTTAATCTGGAAAATCAGTATGCAAAGGGATATTGTAGAATCTTTGAAACTGACCAAAAGAAAGAAGCTAGTAGCATGAGCTTTTGTAGACTTTGCATACCAATTTTTGAATTGTAATTCCCAATTGGCAAAGGGATCAGACAAGGTTGTTTCCTTCCACCCTATCTGTTCAACTTGTATGCAGAACATGTGAGAAAAGCGGGCTTGGATACAGAAGAAGGAGGAGTAAATAGGTGGAAGGAATATCAACAATTTAAGATATGCAGATGACACCATAATACAACCAGAAAACCTCACAGATCTGGAACACCTACTACAGAGGATCAAAGAAGAAAGTGCAAAGGCAGGCTTAATGTTGAACATAAAGAAAACAAAAATAATGACCATCAAAAACCTGTGCAAGTTCAACCTAGACAATGAAGAAATAGAAATAGTAAAAGAATTCTCATACCTGGGATCATTGATAGAAATGGGAACTGCAGTCAGGAAATCAAAAGAAGATTAAGAATGGGGAGAGAAGCCATGAAAGAACTAGAAAAGATTCTAAAATGCAAAGGTATACAACTCAGCACAAAAGTTAGAATCATACAAGCCATCATATTCGCTATTACCATGTACTGATGTGAGAGCTGGACAGTTAAGAAAGATAATAGGAATAAAATCAATTTATTTGAGATGTGGTGCTGGAGAAGAGTGCTGAGGATCCTGTGGACAGCCAAAAAGACAAACAAATGGGTCCTGTAGCAGATCAAGCCGGAAACCTCTCTGGAAGCCAAGATGACCAAACTGAGGCTGTCGTTCTTTGGACACACCATGTGAACGGAGGACTCATTGGAAAAGACAATAATGTTAGGAAAGGTGGAGGGAAATAGGAAGAGAGGAAGGCCACATGCTAGATGGATGAACTCTATTAAGGTGGTCACAAGTATGGGTTTGCAGGAATTAAGCAGAGCAGTGGAGGACAGGGGGTCTTAGGGATGTCTCATCCATAGGGTCACCATGAATTGAGATCAACTCGAGGGCAGTTAACAACTGCAAAAGTCAACAACTAAGGAAATCTGTTACCATAATTGATTTAATAATTTTTTTAAAAAAAACTTTGTGGGTCCCTGCCATGGTCAAAAACTGGAGGAGCCCAACTGCCATGGATCCAAACCAAGCACATCATGTAGGCACCTGAAGGGTCATATCTGCATCTACAAAAATTTGCTGATCCAAAGGGCTAGACTTAGGAGCTGCAAAGCAGGACATTTACGCCCTCTGAATTCCAGAGACACAGAGATTTACAACCGGCTAAGAATGAGTTAACATCAACATCCCATCTTCCCTCATTGGAAATTGTCTATTTCAAAGACAACATATCCAGAAATCTTTGATATACAGTAATCAATCTTCTCTCCAGGTTATTTTCAGCCTGTATCAAGACCTCCAAAATCTGTGTTCTGAGAGCTGGTTTTGGAAGGGAAGGAGGGATCTCCCTCCCTCCCTGAAATTCCTAACCAGTATCCCTCAGCTGTCTCCAACACAATTTCACTCCATAAGCAAGCAGCTGAGTTCATTTTTCTACAAGGAGTGCAGAGTTTCTAGGTAACTATTTTGTGTGTGAACCTTTCTTACAGATTTCATGTATCCTCTATGTGTATGTGTGTGCTTGCTTGTTGATTTATTTTTCTCTTAATAAAAGTATCATTCTTTTGGAAAAATGCTGTCTCTGTGAAGGCTCTTCCCTCCCTCTCCCTGTACACATTGGCTCCCGATCCTACTTATTATTTTTGAGCTAATTATAAATTCCCCATTGTCAAGTTCCTATTACAATTCCGACTGAGGGCCTAAGCAGACTGCCAGAAATAGTGCACATTAAATTGAGGCACTGTCCTGGCTCAATGCTAGGGAATCATGGGAACTGTAATTTATTGTGGCACCAGAGCTCTCTGACAGAGAAGGCTCAATGTCCCAGAAAAAAATACAGTTCCCATGATTCCCTAGCACTGAGCCAGGGCAGTGCCTCAATTTAATGTGCACTATTTCTGGCAGTCTGCTTAGGCCCTGAGTCAATGGCTCTACTTTAGTCTGAACAAACAGTAGGATTTAGGCCAATGAGTGCTGTAACACTAATGTCTTGTTCACAAATATCTTTCCTGTACTGGAAAAACAAAGTGCAGCCTGTATGCCCCATGTAGCCCCCAAGAGCCATTTTGTGTTCCCCAAGGCCTCCCAGGGTCATGATTTTGTGTCTTTTTAAAAATACCCTCTGGGAGCATTTTTGTTATATTTTTGGGCTTTCCCCAGACCAATGGAGAGGCTTCTTTGAAACAGGAAGTGACTTCTCCTCATTTCCTGTTATTAAAAGGGCCTGTCCTGGGCCTAAAATGGCCCAGGGGGCTCTAAAAAAAATCAGAAATGCTCACCACACCTCCTAAAGGACATTTTGGGGGTAAACAATTTTAATTTTTTTTTTTCAGGAGTTCAGTGTGGTGCATGGCACTCCAAGATCTCCCAGGGGCGTATGTCTCCCTAGCCTTCCTAAGTTGCTCATCACAGCATATAAAATGCAGACATCACTGAAAAGGAAGGGTGAAGATGTGGCTTAATTCTTGATTTTTTTATTGCCAAGTCTAACCTCTTTAAAGATTAATGTTTCATAAACCCACAGCCATAATATGTGAGTTCTTAAGCTGCCCAAGAGAACATGGAAGGAGGAAAACATTGATTGTTGCTTATGGGTGAGAGAAATGACTTTGACCCATTTTATGTAAATATCACTCATCCAGTGGAATGTTCACTGAAGGATGAAAAGCGCTGTTAGTTCAGGGACTTAACAAATGTTTGAGTTAGAACTAGAAGCAATCTTAACAATCTGGGTTACTGCTTATTACCCTTTACCTTCTATTATTAGGCCAAAACGTATTGATCCAAAGTCTAAGTGCAATACTTTGCCGTAAGAAAAGAATGGAAATAATTGTACTGACTGACTGAATCCTGTGCTAGAGTTTCAATGTCTCTGAGCAGCCTTTGAAATAATAGCAAAATGGCAAAACTGGGAGGTGTCATTCAGTGCTTGGGAATTGGGCGCCATTAGTGTGCTGCTAACACAGAGGTCTATTTCATCTTTTCAATTGATTTCAAAGAGGCTGTAGAATGTTTGAGTCATTGCTGGCCATAGTAATGGATTGTATAGGAACTAAGAAGCTAAAGCTCAGGTCAGACATGACAAAGGTACTGATTACCATAGACAGGCAATCTTGGGAATGCAACCTGAGTGGCTATGGCACTCCCTCTAAACTAGGGATTGGGGTTACAGCCACACTGCAAAATTAGAGCAGTTTGATCCCACTCTAACCGCCAGGATTCCATCTTGCAGAAACCTGGGATGTGTTGTTTCTGTAGAATTATCTATTAAAGAACTGTAGTCCACAGCAGTATTGGGGTGCTCATTGCTTCTGAAATGCCTTTGTTCAGTTTTAATGGTGCTCCAGATGCATTGGTTCCTGAAGAAGGTCACTCCAGCCACAAATGGTGTTATTAGTTGTGGATTAGATTACAACAATGTGTTCTATGTGGGTCTGCCCTTAAACAGTAAAGGTGGGCAAAATACAGCACCCAGGTTGTTTTTGAGGACACACATTTCAGACACACTATGCAAATTTTATATTACACTGGCTTCTGATTCATTGTTGGGCTCAGTTTGATGAGATGGTTCTTCTTACCTGTAAAGCTCTAAATAGCCTAAGAGCAGGATATCTGAAAGACCACCTTCTCTGATATAAATCTTTTTGTATATTGTAATCTGTAACAGAGGCACTGTGATTTGTTCCACTACCTAAAGAGATTTGGTTGGTGGGAAGGTGAGGTAAAGCCTTCTCTGTGTTAGTGCCCCAATTGCAAAATTCATATAGAAGTAAATCAGACTACCTTCCAACTGTTTTTAGTCAATCAATGGCAATATTTTTATTTCATCTGAACTTCAAGAGAGCTTGATTAGAAATCTAAGGATTTAATTTCTCCACTGTGTCTGCCTCTCAATTTTACTCTTATTTTTTCCATATTTTTAAATAAAAATTTGATTGATTTTTTTGTTTTGTTTTTGTTTTAAAAAACACTATAAACTACTGGGGAGTTGTCTTGAAAGCACTCCAGAAATGTTTCATAAACAAGCAAAGAAAAAACAAATTCTTGTATTTTTCAACCATGTAATGTGGTACACTTGTCTGGTGCCTTATCACTTCTGTCTTCTATTTAATTAATTTAAATAGTAATATCTTGGAGAGGAGGGATCAGATTTGGGACAGTATCACATGAGGAAGGTGGGTTCACTCTTTCCTCAGAAAATCAAATACAATAAATGTGTGTGTGAGTTTTGCAGATCATTTTATCTGACCGTGACATTTAGCTTAATTGGCAGCATAGAAGAAATTGTTATTGGAAGAGTGAGAGCACAGCAAAAACAATTAGCACAGTCATTACTTTTCTGCCAGTATGGGAATCATTAACTATTGTAGGATGGAAAACTCCAGTGGGCCTGGAGGCCAGGTTTCTAGCCCAGAACCCTCTGTTAACCACAAAGACTCCCACAAACGTGGTCATATCTGTCTTTGTGGAATCCAAAGAATCTGATGAGTTCTGTCTTGAAAGGTCTCTGACTATACATGACAACTTCCTCCCCAAATCTGAGCAACTAGTAGCAGATACAGCCAATGAGGAACTAGTCGTGGGGGGGGGGGGAAATATGGCTTAATCATATGCATGTGTGTCTACTGGAGTATGCTTTAGATTTGAACAAAATCACAAACCCCACACTGATTTGTGCTAATTTCAGTTCTATTTGTTTAGTTTGGTCATGTCTCATCACAGAACATGAAAAAACATGTAATATTGATTCTGTTGCTCCTATGGCATTTATATTGTTTAGATCTTACACCATACAACTCCTATTAATACAATGATGGGTGCCACTGATGGGAGAAGGACACTGTGTGTGTATGCAGTAAGGGCAGGAGCAATCCCTCCTACCCTGTGTAATAATCTCCTAAGTGTAAGACAGTTTCAAGAGACAACTGAGCTGAAATGTGATTCCTCTGATATGGATCAAATCTGAACATTCCTGAATATTCAACAGCAATCTGTCAATGGTAGGACCCTGTGTATCTCCCAAAAGCGATACATTTCTCCCCAAACTGTCCATCTAAGGTGAAAAGCAGGGTAGAGGAGAAAGAGGAGGGGTGTAGACTGTGGGATCTGGAAGGGTATAGCATTGTGTATTTCAGAAATATTGTATGTTCAGGTCCTTCTGCCTCTGCCACTGTATGCTCCATATTCACAATCCACCCGTGCCCTATTGTATTTTCTTTGACTTTGGTCTAATTTGAACTGCAGAAATGCCGTTTGATGCCACTTTAACTGTCATTGCTCCATCCTATGAAATCCTAGGATTTGTAGTTTGTTTTTGCAGAGAGCTCTCTGACAAAGATGGCTAAATATCTCCCCAAACTACAGATTCCAGAATTCCATAGCATTGAGCATACCATGGCAGTTAAAGCCGCATCAAACTGCATTATTTATGCAGTCCAGATTAGACTTTTGATACCAATTACAGAGAAATTTTAAAAAATGCTTGAAACTGTTTTTCATTCATCATAATTCTATAATGCAGCCACCTATGCATCTGAATTGTTAAGTTTTTTTTAAAACCAAGCTCAGCTCTGTTCTGTATGTTATTTTCATAATCACGATTGTGTATTTTTTTTTAAAAAAAACTTGCCAAATGTAAAGGCTGCTCTTACATTTATTCTTCTGAAACTTTATAGGATTCTCTCAGAAGAGGCAATTATCTCTGCAAATATTGTCCAGTTCTCCCTCAAAATAATTTTTTTGGGCAGGTCCTTTAAAAAAAGGTAAAGACACAGAGCACAAAACCTTCTGCGCCTGTTTTTCTGAAATTTGGGAGATGTAAGCCTTCTTGGAAATGCTCAGCAATGTTTAAGGCTGTGGAGGAAGAGGAATACAGGTTGGATTCACTCAAAGAAGCCACTGCTCAGTTTGCAAGGCCTGAGCAGGGGTGTTAACAACAGGTCTCTTGGAGGTCTCTCATTCATAGAGTCACTGTAGGTTCAAGTTAACTTGACAACATGGAAGAGGAGGAGGAGGAGATGATTACCACCACTTTCTCAGGTGGTATTATGCCCACATACTTCTCTCAGGTTCTGGCAAGCAGAAATACATTGCTGCCATTTGTTGGATTTCAGTGAGAGCCAAGAGAAAGATGTTGATTTCCAAATCAGGATGCAAATCTGAACTTCCAAATCTGTCCAAGCTACACCAATCTGTTTCTGAATTGCTCAATTCAGAGATTCACACTGTCTATTCAAAAGTGTATCTCAGAGTGATTTACTCTTATATAGGTGTGGAATGGATTATAGCCAAAACCTATATGGGCCCCTTGCAGGTAAACACCACTGAAACTTTTCATATCACAGTGTGAATTTAATGGTTTGAAAAAGAGCAGCTGAGTTTAATACAAACAAGGCAGTGTTCATGGATTTTTCAGTCTGCTAATAAACTGAGGCAGCCAATGGCTGCCATTGTGGAGGAAAGAGTGGGAAATAAATAAATTTCATCATCAACACCTTGATTGGCTCCTATCAAGTTTGGACTCAAACCCAGAGAAGATTCACCACTCTATCACCACTGTTAATAAAAAGGGCCTATTTAGTAGCAGGCACATTCTTTATACACAATTTGTTATGGATATGTCATGAAAAAACACCCATATGTTTTATCCATTTGCTTGTTTATATTTTGTATCTTGCCTTTCTTCAAAGGAAATCAAGGTGTCTTATATGCTCCTCCTCCCATTTTCATCCTCATAACAAACTTGTGAGGTAGGTTAAGCTGAGAGATAGTGACTGGCCCAAAATAAGCTTTGTGAGTGAGCAGAGATCAGGACTGAGTAGAGATCAAGATCTCCCCACTCATAATCCAGTAAATTATTTCTCTTCTTAGACAGACTTCTCCCACTAAGGATTTAAGACTGCCATAGCAGCCAGTATTATGCTTTGACATGATGCATTGCAACAGTCAGCAGCCACTGCACTGCATCACCACACAATGCAGCAGATTAATGGATCTCTGTATTAAGGACTGCAGTGACACTTCACATTGCAGCAAAGGAATGCTGTTACTAATCCCATGTATTCTGCATCTCCAGTTCAGGCATTACTGTG
Source organism: Phrynosoma blainvillii (assembly GCA_026167975.1). Lineage (NCBI taxonomy): Eukaryota > Metazoa > Chordata > Lepidosauria > Squamata > Phrynosomatidae > Phrynosoma > Phrynosoma blainvillii. The sequence goes on along the minus strand of JANUYF010000001.1, from coordinate 86,415,277 downwards.
CCTTGTTATAAAAGAATAAATTGATGAAAAATGATTTTATGATGTCTTATGTCAATAGGTAGTTGTCATAATAGATGCTTTAACCCAGTGATGGTGAACGTTTTAGAGACTGTGCCCAAACAGAGAGGATACCAGTGTGGATACAGTGGTTAGAACCAGAGTGTATGCATTGGAGCCTGGAAGGGGGGTTGCAGACTGCCAGAAATAGTGCAAATTGAGTCCACTTTTAGGGTTAGGGTTAGGGAATCATGGGAACTGTATTTTATTGTGGCACCAGAGCTCTCTGACAGAGAAGACTCAATGTCTCAGAAAAAAAAAACAATTCCCATGATTCCCTAGCACTAACCCTAACCCTAAAAGTGGACTCAATTTGCACTATTTCTGGCAGTCTGAGAAGTGAGGCTCCCTGCAGAGATGATGAGTTCTGATCTGTGTATATGACAGATAAGATGTCACAGATGAAATGTTTCCATCATCACTGTGCATAATCTCAAGACTGGCAATGCTTTTCAGCTGAGTCAGTTCAGACATTCAGCTATGAATCATCAAGCCCTGAGTAACTGAGTGATACCCAATGCATGTGAACAGGTACCAGATACATCTATACATATACTAGGTATTCCATCTCATGACTGCTGAAAGTGGATTGCAAACAGTTCTGCCAATCACTTTTTTCCTCTTTAAGAAGGCTAAATCATCCGGTATCAAGCTCTGATTTCTCTTTCAGAGTTAACTCTATATAGCATAAAGTTTCCCATCGTGCTGAGAGTTTTATAAAGGAACATTTTGTCAGAGATCAAAGCTCTGCTTTTTTAATTGGACAAATTATCAAGATGAAGTGTAAGGTTAAGGAGACTCCTAAGGTAATAAAATTGTTGTACGTGAAGCAAATAAATGTAAACACTTGAGTCCTTTATTATTATCCTGAGAAGTTCACTCTTTTTCCCAGGGCAAAAATAATTTATGGCCTAACTGGTCTGTGCACTAAGCCCCAGTAATGATGATGCAACCACACATTCCTATTCCTGAGCTTGTTTTCCTTCATAATTGTCTAAAGGGGTGTTTTGAAACTGCATTAATCATCATGCTGGCAGAAAGCAAATGAGAAACTCTCTCTCTCTGTCTTTCTCTTTCCCTTCTACAAGCCAGCCTCCATAGAAAGTATATGTCACTAGTATCAGTGATTTCAAAAGTGGGTGTTTCCCTGGAGGTACATGGTATTTATTAATGTTCCAACCCTGATTGAAACCAAGGCACACCCTTCCAGAAGGCAGCAACACAGTTTAATTAAATTTTACTCAACCTTAACTCAGTAGTATCAGATGACTTTCAGATTAATTCTTCAAACCACTGTAGTGGGACACCATATGCCTCCAAAGGAAAGGTGTATCTGGAATGATTTCAGTACCAATTGGATGACTGAATTTCCTAGGAATTTCTAGTGTCCACAGAGTTCCTGCCCCTTCCATTACTGAATATACTTGCAAGCCTGCAATGTGCACTCTAAGGCAGTTCATTGCAAGTTATTTGGTGTGGGGAACTAGCAAATTGTTTTCCCAGCATGCCAGGGACTGGTACCATATCTGTACAAACTTTATTTCTTTCCTGGTAATCTGCCAGGGAATGGGAGCCAATGGCTAAGAAACCAGTACCAGTACATGGCCCAATACTTTCAGCTGTGAGTCACCATATTGAGTCATGCTAGCATTTTATTAATGAATCCTATCAGGTGTTTTCAAAGCACCCTTCATGTCAGGGGCACTATAGTCCAAAACACACTGCAGAAATAATTCAGTTTGAGACTGATTTAACTGTCCTGGCTCAATGCTAGGGAATTCTAGGAACTGTAGTTTTGTGAGACATTTAGCCTTCTCTGTCAGAGAGCTCTGCTGCCACAACAAACTACAATTCCCAGGATTTCCTAGCACTGACATAGAGCAGTTAAAGAATCTCAAACTGGATTATTTCTGCAATGTGTTTTGGACATATGACCTGAATTCTGTTGGTAGTCCCAACTAGAGTCTACCCCAGGGGTAGGCAACCTTTTTGAGCCGGGGGGCCGGGTTGCTGTCCCTCAGACAATTGGGGGGCCGAAGCACAATAAATGAATAAATAAATACATAAATAAATATTAATTTAAAAAATTAAAAATATGCATGCACACTCTCTCAGCGCCAGAAAAGCCATGGCAAACCCCCTGTGGGTATTTTGCCAAGAAAACCCCAAGAACAAGTAATAACAACAATAATCAATATCATTATGGTTGGCGGTGGCAGCGGCGGGGGGCAGCGGGGGGCGGCAGCCCAAAGGCCTCGGGGGGCCGCATCCGGCCCCCGGGCCTTAGGTTGCCTACCCCTGGTCTACCCATTCATCACTGGAATTTATTTAAGTGTTGAATCATCATTCACCAATTGATTCAGTTGAATGGATCTAATAAAGAGATCTTATATACCTATATCTTATAATCTTATAAGATATATCTTATAAGATATAGACCTATGTCTTATATATCTATATCTTATATACCTGTATCTATATTCATCTACACCTATATATGTATACATCTATATCTACATTCTGATATCTATTTTCATATAGATATACTTTATATATCTATATACCTATGTCTTATATACCTATGTTTATATTCATCTATTCAAAGACATAGGGCCTCAGCAGACGGCTAATTGCCCCATCTCCGAGGCAGGGAAGAGGAGGGGCAGCCGCACGCTCGGTGCCCCTTCCTCCTCCCGAGGTCGTCCTTGGAGCCGCCGGCCCTCCACACAGCCGGCACTCCGAGGGCAACCTCCCGCCACAGCGTCCGCACACGCTGCAGCGGAAGGGTCGCCAAAAGTGCGCCCCACACTTTTGGGGCACACTTTCAGCAACGTATAAAAGGAGCGCTGATTTAGCACTCCTTTCAGGGATGCCGATGGTGCGCCACGGTGAGGATGCCTCGGTCCCACGGCACACCGTCCCACAGCGTCCCAGAGCCTCTCGTCTGCTTCCCCCCATAGTCATGTCAGTCTAGATCAGCATGCAAAGGGGTATTGTAGCAAAGAGATATTCTGGAACCTTTGAGACTAATGGAGAGAAAGAAGTTGATAGCACAAGTTTTTGTAGACTTCAGCCTGTTTCCTCAGATGCATGGAGTGAATTGTCCAGGAACAGACTTTTATAAGGGTATGCTAGTAGCAATAGAAGTACAAAACTAGTGGTATGTTGATGGGATGACCAGTCCAGTTCTAATGATGAACACTGGGAGACAAAGGCAGAAAGGAGGAGGAAGGACGTTGCCTAAAGCCTAAAGAAAGACTGGACAAGACTTCTTTAACCCTCTCTCTCCTTTCTAAGTCAAGAAATAGTACTTCCTGCTGGGACATCCAATTATATTGTTTCCTCTCCCCAACACCAGGTTATGCATCTGAGGGCATATATATGTGCCATCAAGTTACCTGCTGACTTGTGGTAACCCCAGGAGTTTTCACAGGGTTTTCTTAGGCAGGTGGTTTGAGAGGTGGTTTGCCATTGTCTTCCTTTGAAATATGGTGTAGCCTGTGTTGTATTCTTTGGTGGTCCCCATCCAAGTACTAAGCTAGTCTAACCCTGCTTAGCTTCCATGATCAAATAGAAGCCTTCAAGGGACAGGTTTAAGCCTTTACTGCAGCTCAAGGACAAGATGTAAATTCTGTTCTGGGTGGCTCCATGAAAAGGCATAGAAGGTTTGGTATAAGGTGACCTAGATGTGGCCACCCTTAATGAGCAGTGAACAGGGATGTAGGAAGAGGCAAGAGTAGTTTGCTCCAGTCCTGTCTGTCAACACACCAGTCCTTCCTCTCTGCAGTCTTTGCATTGAAAGTGTCCTGGCATCATACTCATTGTCAAAAAGAAGGCAGGGGAGAAAGGGATGACAGTAGAGGACCAAAAGGCTCACATATTTGAATAAAATGTACATGTACTACTTTCTGTATAAACAGAAACTAAATAATAATTATAAATCTTTGAACACACCTTGGATTGGACAGCCCGTCAAACAGAACATACCTCCATCAAGTATAACAAAGGGCCATCCCAGATACATCCAGCCCTCAAGATCCAAAGGGTAGAACTTGTGGTCTTTTGCTGTGAGAGAAAAATAAGAAGGAGCAACAGGAAGGAGAGAGAGACAGCATGATATGGCATGAGCATTGGACTATAACGCTGGAGTTGTCAAATCCCATACAGTTATGAAGATCCACTATGTGACCTTGAATGAGTCACATTCTCTCAACCTCAGGAGAAGGCAAAAGCAAAACTCCCTCCAAATAAATCTTTCCAAGAAAACCCCACAATAGATTCACCTTAGGGTCACCGTATGTTGGAAATGACTTGAAGATACACAACAGCAAACAGGAAGGAAAACCTAAATCTATTCTGCTTACTTTTTTAATAAAATATCTTGGGTAAGACCAAAGCCATGGATTGGTTCACTATCTACATAAGATATAATCAGTATGTCAAAGGTAGCTGATCCAGACTTAGTCCATTAAAAACAGTTTGAGCAATACTTTCACATTCCTTGGTCCACACTGAGCAAATCATGAGTTTGTCTTTTATGTAATCATAGAATCATAGAATCATAGAGTTGGAAGAGACCACAAGGTCCATCCAGTCCAACCCCCTGCCATGCAGGAACTCCCAATCAAAGCATTCCCGACAGATGGCCATCCAGCCTCTGCTTAAAGACCTCCAAGGAAGGAGACTCCACTACTCTCCGAGGGAGTGTGTTCCACTGTCGAACCGCCCTTACTGTCAGGAAGTTCCCCCTAATGTTGAGGTGGAATCTCTTTTCCTGGAGCTTACATCCATTGTTTCGGGTCCTAGTCTCTAGAGCAGCAGAAAACAAGCTTATTCCCTCCTCAATATGACATCCCTTCAAATATTTAAACATGGCTATCATATCACCTCTCAGCCTTCTCTTCTCCAGGCTAAACATCCCCAGCTCCCTAAGTCATTCCTCATAGGGCTTGGTTTCCAGACCCTTCACCATTTTAGTGACCCTCCTTTGGACACGCTCCAGTTTCTCCACATCCTTTTTGAATTGTGGTGCCCAGAACTGGACACAGTATTCCAGGTAGTTAAAGGATTAGTCTGAACCTCATTAAAATAAATGTTTTCACTCTCTGGCTCTTGGATTTCCATCAAAACTGAGAGTAACTTGGCTTATTGTGTGTATGTGTGCATGCTTAATTTTTGCTAATGTACTCCTAATGGAACTCAACAATTAAAAAAGCAATGAAACATTTAGATGCACACCTGTGGCATCTGTTTCATTTCCTTAGATTTCAAGATTATATTACTAATTAGCTTCAGTAGCTTGTTGTAGGGTTGGATCCAGATATAATTATATTTAGTGCAATTCCACTGAAATCAATAGGACTTAAATTCATCTTGTCAGACTTCCTTTCTATTGTTTTCAATGGGTCTACTCAAAGTATGAAGTAACCTAAGTCCCTTTGATTTAAATGGGTCTATTCTAACTATAAATAAGTCTAGGTCCCACCCAGTGTAAATTGATGTTCTTAGAAAAGGGGTGGGGTGAGGGTTGGATTGCACTTCTCAAAATTCCTCAACCAGTGTGGTCAGTGAGAAAAGTAGGACTACGAGCAAAACTGGATATGATGACAGTTGTAGGTATGCATTTCTTTTTACATGTTTCCTCCATTCAGATGCAAAGCAGGGGAAAGTTGATTACCTCACTGAAAGTCAGTATGAGAGTAAGAGAGGACACATGCCCCATACCTTATGTTCTTTCCCTCCATTGCAATTCTGGGAGGCCATGGGCCACATTAACCCCTCAGTACACCTTGGATACCCCCCCCAGAGAATAATTGTGTCCTCAAATGCCCCCCAAAGCCCTCTAAGGATAGGGGGGGGCATTTTTGCCACATTTAAACCACCCTAGGTGGTGTGACCATAGAATGGTTCAGGAAATCTACCAGTTCCCATGATTCCTAGCACTGAGCCAGGGCAGTTAAAGTGAACTCAATTTGCACTATTTCTGGCAGTCTGCAAAGGCACTAACATCCTAGGAATGGTGTTTGTTACTATATCAATGGATATAAGACTGCAACCTTAATTATTGTTTCAATAAAGGTACTGCCTCAGAATCTCATGTGGCAGAGTGCAGAACCGAAGCAGGTTGGGGTCAACTGAGTGTCTGAGGGCAAATAAAAGGCCATCATTTTAACCATTCTGAAACATGCTTTCTTCTGGGGATAGAACTATAAACAGCACTTCAGGCTCTTTAGAAGAAAGATGGGGCAGAAATGCAACAAAGAAAATAAGTAAGCCAACCAAGTATTGTGTAATATTTTTTAATAAATTTTATTAATAAAACTTTAAAACATACATTCATTCAATGCATAAGCAATGTTTTTGCACTTGTTATTTTCCCACAATGATATGAACCTACTATATATCAACTACATATTTAATTATACAAGTGTTCCCAAGTCTGTCAGTCCAATGAGGGTATCCTGGTTATAACAGTATCATGCTTAGTAATCTTTCTGTTCATCACTCTCATCCTTTCCATTCCCACCTCTCTATTCCTTTCCATTCCATTCTACCTCTCCTTCATCCTTCACCCTTATAATCCTTTTCTCTATCTTCCATCTTCTATCATTTACTTCTTTTTCATTCACTCTTAATCTTCCTATTCTCCCTCTTCCCTACTTCTTCCACCTATCTACATTCACACACCATCTTCTACTGCAAGTATTGTGTAGTATTTTCTGCCACCAGGGCAGGGAAGAAGAAGAGAAGTTGCCAATAGCGATTGTTGGGGTCTAAGATAGTGGAATGGTAAATGTGTTCCAGATTTTAGTTTGAACTTGAGAACTATCCGAGGTGCTGAACCTGTTTGGTTCAGCATTTGTAGGACTCTGCACTCTGGGAGGTGACATCTAGCAACACCTGGACCCTCCCTGCCCAGCAGTGAACCACAGTGTTATAGGAAGTGTTAACCAGTATCGCAGAACCAGTTTCTCAAACTGGATACTTGACTTCCAGTCAAGGCTGTAACTTGTGCTTTTCTCCATTTCTCCCTTTATTCTGATTTCTTATTCCCACTCTACTTTTTCTATTCTCTCTTTTTCTCTCTTTCTCTCTCTAGCTATCATGTCCCTGGGCTCTGCTACTAAGACAGTAGGCCTCTTACATTCCTGTTTTCCATGAAAGAGAGTTCTGCTTCTCTGAGCTGTGTGTGGTTTAGCCCTTAGCATCTCCGTCAGAAACTGCAGTAACAGGGCTGACGCTGTACGCTGGTGATGAAACAGCAAAACAATCTCTGCTGAGTGAACTTGGATAGCAAAAACTGCCATCTCAGCAAATGCTACCTACACAGGTACTCAACCAGAAGTACCAGCTGCCACTGTTTAAGAGGATCACAGCTGTAGCCTTCATCTGTGAGTTCAATTAGCTGCCCAAGATAAATACTTCCTTAGGAATCTATTGTGTTTGAAATCTGAACTTTAGCTCCCCTCATTTGTCCACCCAGAGTACAATAAAAATCTCCTTAGGCTGTGGGTCATAGAGTAATTCTGGTTGATGCATTTTACTGGACAAATCATAGCCATTTAGTAGAAGAGGAAAGAAAGGTTTCAAACAAGACTTTTGATCAGGGAGCCAGCATAGTGCAGTGGTTTGAGCATTGTACTACAACTCTACAGACCAAGGTTCAAGACCTTGGGCAAGTCACACTCTCTCAGTCTCAATTTTGCTCTGGTGGTATGTTAATGTTGTTGTTGCTGCTGTGTGCCTTCAAGTCATTTCTGACTTATGGCAACCCCCCGCTGAATAAATCTTGCCAAGAAAACACTGTGATAGGGTTGCCATAAGTCAGAAATGACTTGAAGGCACACAGCAGCAACAACAACATTAACATACCACCAGAGCAAAATTGCAAATCTGGGTGGGGAAGGGCGTAGTGTTACTTTCTTTAAGTCCTACCACCCATAGGCAATCTTGGTAAGGACATAGGAAAAGGCCTTCTTGGTGACTGCTCTCAGGTTATGGAATTCTGCACACACACACACACACACACACACCTCACTGTGTTCTCCTTCCACTGGCAAGCAAAGACCTTTTGTGTTTAGATAGATTTTTGGAAACAGAGTGTGACATGCCCAAGGTCACCCAATGGGTTTCTGTGGCTGTGTGGGGATCTGAACCCTGGTCTCCCAGTACCCTAGTCCAGCACTCAAATCACTACACCACATTGGCTATCTTCAGATTCAAATACAATCCAGATCAAAGAACGGCTCCAGCTGTGAGTTTTCATAGCTAAAATTTGGCTTAACCAGAGCATCACAGTACTAGTTATAAATAACAACTGTAGAATTAATGCTGTTTGACACCACTTTTACCATCATGGTTCCATCCTATGGAATCCTGGGATTTGTAATTTGTTGTGGCATTAGAGTTCTCTGAATTCACTTTTGTATAAGATGTCCCAAGGGGGGGGGGGGTTAAAAAATAGATTTGATGCAGAGGTGCTTAAAGAGATCTCTATCATCTGGCAAATGTTGCTTCATAAGATAGTTGCAGAGCTTGGAATGTTACTTCTTTATGCCATTAAATGACTAGATTTGGTGGCTTTTATTTTATTAGTATAAACAAGTTACAAACCACAAGACCTCTGTATTACATTCATGACCACCACTATTAATATTTTGGCAATATTGATTGTTTGTTGATTCCCAGTGCTGGGAAAGAAATATTCTGGGTTCATTCTGCAAAATGATGCATATTGTAGACAAAGGATAAGATGCAATAGACCATAAGAGGAAACTAAACCACCAGAAAGGTGGTTTGATTCCTGTACAGTGGTGGATCACCTAGAGAGATCCCAGTGAAGGACAAGGGCTTGGTCAGAAATAAAAATTAGGAAAAAAATCTGTCTAGAAATGAAAGCAATTCAGACGTATAACAGAATTCTCTGGAGACTGCAGTAGTCTGGCATAAACAAAACTGAAATAAATGAGTTCATTCTTTTTATTTGTTATAGGAGCTTATCGCACCACTAAACTGAACCTTCTTACCTCTCCCAACTTCAGTCTTAATTTGGGCAGCATCTGGATACTATCACAGGGATTTTGCCGCGAAATCCACCACCCACGTCCAGCCCAGGTCGATCCCGGGTCCCATGGGTACTCAGCACACCTCTTTTCGAAACCAGGAGTTTTCTGACTTAAGAAAATGGCTGCCGGAGTGCCCAAGACCCGAGCTGGATGTGGCCAATGGATTTGTCTGCAAAATCCCTGGGATAGTATCCAGATGCCACCCAAATTAAGATTGAATTCAGAAGAGGTAAGAAGGTTTATTTAGCAGTGTGATAAGCCCCCATCATTTCTCAATCAACACAACAAGCCTGTTTGGGTTCTAGACTGATAGAGACTGGTTTAAATGCTATTTGAATTTGCTCTTTTATTGTTGCCTTTGATCTATTGTCTTATGATCTTGTATTTTTCATGCAGATTGTAATTTCTTAAAATAAATAAAACAGCCTGAGGAAAGGTGCTTAAAACCAGAATCGTGCTTTCCTGATTCACTTAGAATGATAATTTTATTAAGCTAAAGGCCTCTGAAAAGCTAACAGTGAAAACAAATTCTGGATTTTTTTTCCATACAATAATAGATTCATTGCAAAGCAAGAAAGATTCAAGTTGTAATGCTGGTGGCACAACGGTTGAACTGCAGATGACCTGTAGTTTCAAACAGTAAAGAAAATTTCTAGAGCAGATGATTTGCCATAAGGCTTAGTTTTCTTCTATACTATACTTTGGTTTTCTTCATGATTGTTTTTAAAATACACAACTCAGATTTGATCCCAAGTTTGGCCAGTAAAATCAAATAATTGATTTATAGTGCAGAGAATGGGGGTGTGGTGTCCAGAAATTTCTCCTCAATGTTGCTATTCTATTATGTGGGGTGGGATGTTGCACAGAATTAGGGAGGAGGTAATCTTTCCTCAGTTTTGCATGAGACCTTGGGCGTTTTCACACTAAGGTCCCTAAAGCCGCCTGGAGCCTTTCCGGAATGGCTCGTGCCGCTCATTCCGGAATGGCTCCGTCGGCGGCAGCCTAATTCCTTTTGAAAATCGGAATTACCTTTCCGCCGCTGATGCCAGAGTTAGCGCTGTTTCGGCTGGAGTGAGGCCGGACTTACTGCTCCGTGTGTTTGAACACACGGAGCAAGGAGCTGGACGGACGCAGGGATGGCACCGGAAGGGGCGGGGTTTGCTGCGGCGTGCGTGTGAACAAGCTGGAAATGGAGCTGCAGTGGGGCCGGACGGAGGTAGGATTGCGTCCTCCTAAAGCCCCGTGTGAAAACGTCCCATGTGTTTGATTTTGAGCAAGTAATTTATAAGTAAAGCAACCCTTGGATGTTTACAAAGAAGAGGAATCTTGCTTCTTTTCTCTGCTATACCCTAGCAGGCATAGATGGGCATAGGATGCATTGTTACTCAGCATTTGACCTGCCATTTTGATGACTTTGCTCAAAAGATCCACTATATCTCTTACATTCCCTAACAGGGTCAACAGTATTTAGCACCACAAATCTTCCTAGTGTTCCCCACTAGGGACAGCAGTTAAAAAAATAAGAGTGGGCATAAGATAACTATCATAGATCTCTGGGTGATTTTCAGTAGTTTGGCCAGAACACTTGACTTGTAGTTTGCTTAATACTAGCAGCAGGAGGATTATAGAGAAGATGAGAGTTCAAATCCATATCCAGCCATTCTCCCAGCCTTAGAGGAACACAAAGGCAAACCTCTTCTTAATAAATCTTGCCAAGTAAAGCCCATGACAAGGTTGCCTTAGAGTTGTCGTAAGTCAGAAGTGACTAGAAGGTAAACAACAAAACAATAATAACAACAGCAGCCAAGCAGTAAATTGATGACTGTCCTATCCTAGATTATATTTGTGAAATTAGATACATTGAAGGAGGGAATATTAACCAGAAGCAGAAGGATATAAGCCCCTTTCCGATCCAGTAAACCATATCTCAGAAATATTTTTGCATCAAATCTGTGGCTGCATCTACACTGCAGAATCAATGCAGTTTGGAAACCATGCCATGGCTCAATGTGATGGAATTCTGGGATTTATAGTTTTGTGAGATACAGTTAGAGAGCTGTGGTATCATAACAAACTACACATCCCAGGATACCATAGGATGGAGCTATGACAGATAAAGTGGTGTCAAGCTGCATTAATTCTGCAGTGTGGCAGTAGCCTAAGTTCTTGTTATTTGAGGGATTCTAATGAGAAAAGATAAAGCAAAGTCCTACAAGTCTAAAGTCTGTCTACCTTGTGAAGCCATCATCTGGAAGGATCCTGGCTCATGATGGGAACATCCCATGATTTGTTCCTACAATCTTGCTTTTGTTTGGTTTTTAAAAATCTGTCTGCATCTATTACTCTCTTATCACTCTTGTTTATTCTGATTGTTCTCTACCCCCTGTTAGCAGTCACCATATTGGTGTACTTTAGCAAAAATTAAGCAGCATCACTATATTTGCTGCAAGGATATGGCCCTACAGAATTTGTTGGACTACCTCACCATTGGCAATGACTCACTAAGGCTGCTGGAAGTTGCAGTCCAGCAACGTTTGGAGAACCAGAAGTTGCCTACTACTATCATAATCTTTATATGAGAGAAAGCCCCTCTGAACTCACTAGGAATTCCTTTTTAGAAGATATGCATAGAATTGTGCTCTAAATTATTCAAATAAATACTGGTTTAATAATTACTTATTTGTAGGGTTACCCATCACTATCACCAAAATATATCAGACAAATACATTTATAGACATTTAAGCAGACTGTGAAAGTTGGCTGTAGCATAATTTGTTATTGTTGTATGCCTTCAAGTCATTTCTAACTTACGGCAAACTTAAGGTGAACCTATCATGGGGGTTTCTGGGGCTAAAAGTGGTTTCCATGGCCAAATAGGGAATTAAACCCTCAATCATAGTCCAATGCTCAAACCACTACACCAGGAGTAGGCAACCTTTTTGAGCCAGGGGCCGGGTTGCTGTCCCTCAGACAAATGGGGGGCCGAAGCACCAAAAATAAATAAATAAATAAATAAATAAATTTTAAAAAATTAAAAAATATGCATGCACACTCTCTCAGCCCCAGAAAAGCCATGGCAAAACTCCTGTAGAGAATTTGCCAAGAAAACCCCAAGAACAAGTAATAACAACAATAATATCATCATGGGGGGCGGTGGAGGAGGCAGGGGGGCGGCGGGGGGGGACAGGACTGGCCTGGGGCCGGTCCAAAGGCCTTGGGGGGGGCGCATCTGGCCCCCAGGCCTTAGGTTGCCTACCCCTGCAGTACACTATGCTGGCTCTCTATTCCTGGATAAATGTAATAAGAATGTTAAGAGTTAAGAACAGCATAGATTTGATGGGTTTTCTTTTTAGCTTCAGTTCTATGCACACATAAGAGTAAGTCCTGTTGAATTTAGTAGTGTTTCCTTCTGAATAAATTTGTGCACTGTAATTGTACTTTGGACACATCATGAGAAAGGAGAACTCATTGGAAAAGACAATAATGCTGGGAAAGGTAGAGGGAAGTAGGAAGAGAGGAAGGCCACATGCTAGATGGACGGACTCTATTAAAGAAGTCACAGGTATTAAGGAGTTGCAGGAATTAAGCAGAGCAGTGGAGGACAGAGAGTCTTGGAGATGTCTCATCTATAGGGTCACCATGGGTCGAGATCAACTTGAGGGCAGTTAATAACAACAACAAAGAAAGGGCTATTGTACTGACATCACTGTTTCATACGAGTTGTTCAATTATTCTTGAAATAAATGTTTAGGTCCTTGTTCTTTACTGAGCATTAGCCTTCCTGTTCCATTTTTAACATTTATGAAAGGAGACAGTGCACTCTTGCCCTACCTAGTAAACCAAGTCTTTAGGTCAACTCAAGACAGTTTTGCTTTTCTCCTGATGGCTATTTGGGAGGTCATATGACCATACCAGTAAGTATGTAGCTGATTGGAGGATAGAGAAAGAGCTGCTTTTATCATGTACTCAAGACAAATAATGCAGTCTGAGTTCTGCAGCCATTTAGCTTTTATCTGTTGGTTTGAGTCTTTGCTTTTCATAATCAGTCAGGGACTCAGCTAGATTAGATCTCAAGAAATGCTTTTAGAAGCCCCTGGAATTTTTTAAAATGGATTTCACACTTCCAAACAGCCAACTTTATCGCTTGCCATTTTAAAACAACTCAAGCCTCCCAGGCTGCAGCTGGGAGGTGGGATAGAGACGGGGATTATTACAAGCTATATTGCTGCTGAATCACCGGCCGCCATCAGCCTGAATCCAAGCCAGGTTCAACCGGTGTTTTTTAGAAACCAGGATGCTTTCCAGTTTCTAAAAAGCACCGGGTGAGCCCAGCTGGGACCCGGGCTGAAACCAGCTGGCGATTCGATGGCAATTTAGCTTGTGATAATCCCCATCTCCATCCTATCTCCCGGCTGTAGTCTGGGAGGCTTGAGTCATTTTAAAATGCCAAGTGATAAAGTTGAGTGTGTGCCACTTGTCATAATCATGAAAATGTTGTATTTTGTTTTCTTGAAGGACTGGGCTGGCTAAGGGTTCTAAAAACAAGGAGTGGGCATGGTTAGAGAAATCTTGTTAGATGAACTAGAACTTTCATCAAAGTCTTGCAAACTGCTCTCTTTTTTGGAAATTTTAAGAGGGATACCATTTAAATCTGATTCAGGTAAATGTGTCTTCTAATGTGAAGTCATAGGCTTTTGTGGCCGGCATCCATAGTTTTTTGTGGGTTTTTCAGGCTGTGTGGCCATGTTCTAGAAGAGTTTCTTTCTGACGTTTTGCCAGTATCTGTGGGGGGCATCTTCAGAGAAAGATGCCAGCCACAGATGCTGGCGAAACATCAGAAAGAAACTCTTCTAGAACATGGCCACACAACCCAAAAAACCCACAAAAAACAATGTGCCTTCTACTTCTCCCTTTAAAATACTGGCACCTTTAAAAGTTAACATAAACTTTTTTAGGTTGCAAATAAATAAAATCAACAAGTACAAGAGCAGCTCTGATGTATAGAAACACCTAAAGAGGAATTATTGATGGCTTTCTGTAGCTAATCCAAACCTCAGTTCAACCCAAAAATTATATCAAATCCACATACAAATTCCAACTCAGCAATGACCATGGATTTTCTCTTTGAAACTTTTTTTTTCCTGAAGCCTGGTGATTGAGCACAGCTATACCTACATAAACAGCATTGGGACCAAATGTATCCTCACACTGCGCACACCTCAAGAGGAATATAGCCCTTTCTAAAGCTGATTGGAAAGTTCTGTCTGGAAAGCTGCACTACTTGAGAGGTTACTGTTGGGGAGGGAGAGGCATTACATTATGTGGCTGCACACTGTCCCACATTAGCAAGGAGGTGTAGATAGAGAAATATGTAGCTGCTGCTCCAGGCCTCTGGAATGCAGTGGGGCAAGCTGCTACCCATTCTTTTGCAGAAGAACTTGGTACCTTTCCTTCCACAGATTTTTGGTTATACATTTGAGGAGAAATGATTTGGGCCTTTTAGAGGCCAAAGCATGTGAGGATGTTAAGATGATCCAAAATTGCCTACCCTCCAACTGTCCTGATCAAGCAAAGACAGTCCTGGTTAACCCTCCATCTTCCCATTTTTTAGCTGCTTTTAAAATGTCTCCGTTTCTCTCTCCTACTACTACTACTTTCCTTGACCTCCTTAGTTCAATTGCAAAAGTAGTTTGCATTCAATTAACAGAAAAGGGGGGAGAAAAGAGGAAGAGTGAAATCTTGCCCTTCCCAGAACACTCAGGCAAAATCAAATTGCTGGAGCCTCTCTGATGTTGTGTGTTCTTCCTCATTAATAACTTTTGCCAACTTCACCACACTCTGATGTTGCTTGCCCACACATGTCCTTGTTTAATCTGTGAAATGTTGGAGGGGATGGTTTTGGAAACCTTGTGGCTTAATCTTTTGCCACATATTACCTGGTCAGGTAGAAGTGATTAGTGTTATAATTAGGTTTGCAAGAAAGAATGCTGTGAAATTCACATGTTACAGATGTACAAGGATTATTCAGCACATGGAACATTCCCAGACAGAGCTATACAGGGTTGACAGGATTCACCGTTCCTTCCCAAGTATAATTTGTTTTGGGGAGAGCTGTGAAGAGTCTATTGGAATCTTTTCAGCACAGGTGTTGTAGGAAGTAACTAACAGACATTCTGCTGGCAGTTGTTGTGAGAGGAAAAGGAAATGGAAGGAGAAATGGTCTCCACATGTACAACCTGAGAGGTCTTTGCTGGAAGCATAAGCATGTCTGAGGAGAAGCTCAAGTAAGGAGTTAAAAACAAAAAATGGTCATATCAATTGTGTCTCTCCTGTAGCTCGTCGGTGCAGGAATTCTTTTAGAAGATAGGGTTGGTAAACTTTCATAGGCAACTTTATGATGATTGGTAGCTCTTGCATCTTGCAGCTCAGGGCTCCTGGACACATGGGCATGATAACAGACCAACTTTACTCACCTGTGTAGACTTGTGAGGCCCCAGGAAGTGATAAGGGGAGAAGGTCTCATTTGGGATCTGCGGGTGATCAAGGCAGAGACAAAGTCATTGATATAATAATAATAATAATAATAATAATAATAATAATAATATGGTTTATTTATATACCGCCCCAGTGGCAAGCCAATCTAGGCGGTGAACAACAACAGCAAAATACATCAAGTAAAACAATATCAGTCCCTCCTCCCCCCTCAAAATTAATTAAATCAAATACAAGTTAAACAACAGCAGTTAAGCAATGATTATACAATAAAAAACTTAAAATTCAATTACAAAACAAAACAACAACAATCCCCTGCTGATCAAAATTTGAAGGGGATTATCATGAAGTCCGGCTGGCAAGTTCCAGGATTGGAAGGGTCCTTTCCGCCGCTTGTGCCACTGGTGGAATTGCAGCTGGGAAGAGAGCTCTTAAGGGCTCCGCTCCGCCCTGCCACAGGTGGAAAAAGGCAGGGAAGGAGTCTCTGCGCCGGCGACCTGGTCCTCTCCGCTGCTGGTGGAATTGCGGCTGGGAGGGGAGCTCTTAAGGGCTCCGCTATGCCCTGCCACAGGTGGAAAAAGGCAGGGAAGGAGTCTCTGCGCCGGCGACCTGGTCCTCTCCGCCGTTGGTGGAATTGCGGCTGGGAAGGGAGCTCTTAAGGGCTCAGCTCCGCCCCGCCACAGGTGGAAAAAGGCAGGGAAGGAGTCTCTGCGCCGGCGACCTGGTCCTCTCCGCCATTGTATATAAAAAAAAATGTATTGGTGCTGAATTAATTCAGCAGATATTTTACACTAGAGAAAAGCATACACATGCTCCTGATTGATGGAAACCAAACTTCCTCACAGCAGGTGATGTGTTGGGGTTCTTGAGATGTATCAAGATATTCATACATCCCACTAACCTGCAAAGCTTCTTGAATCAGCAGTACGCTCCCACCTGTGAAGAAATTCAAGTTGTAGTCCCAAGCAAGTGGTTTATATAGTGAAAATGTAAACAAATCCCTGCTCTGCAGGAGCAGCCTATCCCTTGCCCTTCTAGAAGCTTTGAGTGTGGTCATATATGCACATGTCAGCATGAAGCCTATAACTTATTCTCTTGAAGGGCATGTGGCTCTCAATGAAAAGAAGGTTGCCTACTCGTGAAATGTTACCAAGCACTGGAACCAGGCTAGAACTTCACTCCCCAATGGCCAAGAGATGGCAATTCACTCCCAATTCCATCTTTTGAACTCTCCTCTCCAGCAAGGGCCAGCACCTTCATAACATCATGCATCTAAATTTCACTCTGGTAAAGTGTTCTAGAGGGATATTATGGATTATGGCATCAAATGGCACTGAGAGGGCCAAAAGTACCAACAGGGTTGCACATTGCCCTTGTCCATTTCATGGCAAAGGTCAGTGACCATTCCATTGTAGCTTCAATTCCACTTTTCTGGGGGGCTGGACTGGTGGTTTAGGGTGGGCATTTGTTTATTGTCACAATATTCACTCTTGGAAGCTTCCAAGATTAGCAAATCAATTTAAGGCTGATTTGAGAGAGGAACAATGGAAGGGGCATAGAGCAGCAGCCTTCTCTGGTGTCTGTGTGAGTGTTGCTTTCATGATACTACTGGAGTCTCATGGCAGTCTATAAATAACTCCTGAATTATTTATCTTGCTGCCTCACACACACACATACACACACACATATATAAAGGCAAATAAATAATAGTTTCTTTACCCATTCAGTTTATTTCATGCCACAGGTTTACAAAATGCAGAAGATACTGGAGTGACTTGTGAGTGACCTCCAGCATGGGACCTGCATGTATAAGTCCCCTAACTGTGATCCAAGCTTCAGACGTGCAGTCAATAACCCTAACAAACACAAGGTGTGGTGAAATCCTTAGTGGAAAACTGCTGTTTCTTTCATCTTCAATGGGGTATCAGAAACAGTATCACAAATCAGGAATATGTGACTCTGGAGCAAACCACAATACATTTGTTATTTCAGAAAGAATGACCAATTTCTCTTTAAAAAAAAAAAAAAACAACCCGCAGAGTTGCTTCTGCTAATTTAAGTGCATAAATGATAAATCAAATCCAAGATGGGGGGGGGGTGAGTTAGGATTGTGGTGGTCGTTGTGTTTTTTTAAGACAAGTAGCTTGACAGCCTGAGGCAAAGTGCCTGAAATAGTAATTAACTAAATGCAGATCTCGTTGGAAAAGACCTTGAGAGATAATGAATACCTAGTCTATTTGCTATGAAAGCAGGTATCTCAAATGGAGATTGCACTTAAAAATCTAATCAGCGTTGCCAAATCTACCCATAAAACTAGGAGCTTGCTCACTTGCCATGTTGCATATTCGTTATGCACACGCAAAGCTATTTCATTTCATTGCTATGTTTATCTCAAAGGTGGTTTCTCTGTGCCATTAAAAAGAACAAGGAATTTTGTTCTGACATGGTATACTAACATCAGACTTGATCATGATAGCCATGCATTCCAATCCATAGTAATGTTGTGCATTAATTAGCATACAAATCTACACATGCATACCCCATGGATAGCATATAGTTAACTGTCGCCGATTTTGTTTCCTCCAATTTGTTTCCTCAAAACAGATCCCCATAACAAATAAATTAATGATGGTAGAGGTAAAAAAAAAAACAAGCCATACCAAATCAATGTATACAAAAACTGGTGTGCTTGTTATATGCTTCTCTGCCAGCAATCCATTTTAAAACCAGAGGAAGAAAACATAAGAACTGAGCATCAGAGAATGGCAACATTTTCAAAGCTGCTTAAGTTCTTAATTATAACACCTTTTTTCTTTCATGTTTTTTTTAAAAAGGTAAAGATTTCCCCTTGGACTTGATTGTCTAGTTGTGTCCAACTGTGTGTATGGGGGGGGGGGGGGGTGCGCATGCGCTCATCTCTATTACTAAGCCAAGGGAGCAAGCATTGTCAAAGATGACTCCGTGGTCATGTGGCCAGCATGACTAAATACTGACGCACACAGAATGCTGTTACCTTCCCATCGAAGTGATACCTATTTATCTACTTGCACTTTTACATGCTTTCAAACTGCTAGGCTGGCAGAAACTGGGACTAGTGACGGGAGCTCACTTCATCACATGGTGCTTTGGCCTCAAACTGCCAACCTGCTGACATTGCAGTCAACATCTTAACCACTAAACCACCACGTCCCTTAACCTACTGTCAATTAGGTGATAAGTCATACATTATGGCCTAAACCAGGGATGTGAATCATGCAGTCCTCTGGAGATTCTTGAATGACATTCCCCAGCATTCTTCACCACCAATTAATCTGGCTAGAACTGATGATATGTGTAGTCCAAAAATGTCTTGAGGGTTACATGTTTTCCATCCCTGGCCTCCCAACTAGAGTAGACCTACGAAATCATTGGAAACATGGTACAACAATACTTATGCATGTTCCATTGATTTAGTGGGTCTTATTGATTGGGTTTAAGCTATGTCACTAGTATCAGAAACTAGGGGTTTGTCTACGTGGGTTATCTGACTTCCCTCTGGACTCATTGTGTCCTGTTTACATGACACATGGCAAACCCCAAAATTGAGCACAGACTTCTTCACAACAGCTGCACCCCAATTTGGGCTTTTTTACATTAAGGTTAAGGCATCTTTTGCTCTGGGTTTTCAGCTTTCTTCATAATGATGATGAGTGGCTGCCTTCCCACATGGTCACTGTGAACTATCTGGCACCACTTTCTAACTTCTGAAAGGGTGTTTGTAGCTCCTTTGCTGAACTTATCCCTAGGTGACATGATTTTTCCACTATGAAATTGCTTAAGAATGCTGAGAAAATCCTGGGGTCATAGGATCACCATAAATTAACAGGTGACTTGAAGGCACACAAACGCACCTATGCCCACTGAGGAAACCCCTTGTCTTGCACTTAGTCCAGTAGTCCAGTATGATAACCAACTAGACTAGGAATAGGGAATCTGTGGCCTCCCAGATGCCATTGGAAGCACTTTTATCATCCCTAACCACTGGCCATAGTGCTGATAGGTTTTTGGAGATAGAATCTATAGGGCCACAAGTTACCCATCCCTGAACTAGATACTTAGATAAAAACTGACTCAGGTCGGAACAGCTCCACTGAATTCCAATCTCTGAAACATTTTTTGAACAACCATTCCCACAACCATGTTGCAATCTTACCTGTGCTTTTCTGCACCAGTGGTATCACCACCATTTTATTGTACCATAAAATGCATATAATGTCTCAACATTAATAAGAGATGTGCAAAAAGGGTTGGACCCTTTTCCCAAAAAAACTGCATTGAATGGAAATGCATATGTGAGTTCTGCTCTGATAAACTGCATTCTCCCATACAAGCCTGACCAGACAAGGAGATCTTCAGAAGATTAATATGATAATAGGGCCACTGCTTCTGCTCACAACATCAAGTGACTGGACTGGCTCCCATCTTCCCCCTTCCTATTAAGTTAGAATGTCACAAGTTTGTAGACACCCAAACCAAGCCCTTGCTTTTGATTTTGCAGCATTCGCTAGTCATATTCATGCCTGAAATACTCATTTCACCATCCACATGTCATTTTGGATTGTTTAATATAGCCAACACTAAGTGACAGTATGCTGCTAATTTCAGGGTTAATGATATTAATCAAGTCTCCCAAAATCTAAGAGTATCTTTTCCTTTTCTAATGGGAGGCTAGTGATTAAAGTCTGAATTGTATTACTAGTCCTACACCTAACTAGACACATTGGATCAATTGCTAAATGATGAGTCAACACACAGCTAATTCCCATTAATTAATGAGGTTTCTCTAGCTATGACAACAGCAGGATTCAAGCCTAAGACTTCTATCCTAAGCATACCTACTACTATATAATTTCCATTCATTCCAATAGGACTTCATACACTCCAGCATTTCACAGGTGAAAACCCGAACACATGTGGCCAAGCAACTTCAGACTGTAGTCAAAATGGTAAAGGCTATTAATAAGAAAGAGCATTAATTAATTAATTAACAAGCTAGTAGAGGCTGCAGCAGTTTGCTTTTGCCTAACCTTACTGATGTGCATGTACACTGTAGAAATAATGTAGTTTGACACCACTTTAAGTGTTGTAGCACCATCCTATGGAATATTTGGATTTATAGTTTTACAGGGTCTTTAACCTTCTCTGCCAAAGAGTGCTGGTGTGTCACAAAAGTACAGATCCCATAATTTTGTAGGATGGAGCCATCACAGTTAGAGGTTTAAACTGCATTATTTCTACAATGCAGATGCACTCTGGGAGAGACAAGAATCTCTTCCTCTCCTTTGCTAAGGCAATTATGTACAAACTACTTTTCCAGTTTGAAATCAGTTTGCAGCAACTGTATATCCTACAGCCAAAGGTAGGAAGTGGGAGGAGGTTAGAGAAACTGGGTCATTTTTAAAGCAGCTGAAAAAGTGACGTGACAGAGAATTAATCCCTGCAAATTAGAATAGTTGGAGGGTATATTACTTTGAAATAAATATGTTTGTGACTAGGCTACAAATATTACATTCTGGTTTGTCTGCAGATGCAGCTGATACATTCTCCCACAGAAGTGGGAAATATTTCACAGTTGCATCATGAGTAGTTTATCTCTCTAGGGTATTATGCTCTCAACACATTTTATATTAAGATGTAAATCAGAGCATATCAATTACATGTTTCAGTCTGCAAATCTCCTCCCATGCCACCTCATTGTCAGAACTGAAACCTAGCCATGGAGAATAAGTGCTGAATATAACAGGAAATATGCAGCTAATTTCATAACAAGACTGTCATAATTATGCTAGTAATAGGTAGGTGCTTTTAGTAGCTATTAAGCAGTGAAAATCCATCACACTACAGGTAGTGACCAGACAACAATGTTGTTCTTTGTCAAAGGAGAGATCAGTGGTTTTGGTTCACTAGCAACCCATGCAATGATTGGCAGCCATGTTCAGTTACAGTAGTAAGCCTGACTGAGCAAAGCACTTGTGCATTGGTGAGCTTATTCAGAATCTCCTCAGAGAAGCAAACATCAGCTTCCTGAAGCAAAAATTGACAAGCCAGGGAAAGAGTATCTGTAGTGGTCCTCTCTTCTAGGGTCACAAGATTTCTTTCCCAGATGGTCTTGTGATGGGGGACGGCTTAGTGATGTGGGAGCAGCAGGCTTTTCCCACCAAGCCTTCCACAATTCCCTGATCAAAGAAAAGGAAAAATAATGCAGATTGCAGCTGCATGGCTCAGAAGAAAACTGAACAATCAGGAGTAGAAGAAGTTGGTCTTCTCAGAAGGAAGAGGTTTGAGCCATGCATCATCTGGATTTCTCACTGAGGGAACAGGAGAAGAACATTTTATTTGGCCTCATATAACATGGCCATCCATGGCTGTTTGTCAGGATGGCTAGAAATCACTTCCAATACAGATCCAGCATGGCATAGTGATTTGAGTGCTGGACTACAACTCTGGAGCCCAGGGATTGATTTCCAGCTTGGCCATGAAACCCACTGGGTGACCTTAGGCAAGTCACATGCTCTCAGCTTCAGGGGAAGGCAATGGCAAACATCCCCTGAACAAATCTTGCCAATAAAACCCCATGATAGGTTCACCTTAGGGTTGCCATAAGTCAGAAAATACTTGAAGACACATAATAAAAAGAGAGATCAGCAATTGAAAGATGTAATATTCCGCTGTTGGATGCAATATACAGAAGAATTATACAAAAGAGATGACAACATGAAGGACACATGGAATGAAGAGCCATATGAAGATGAACCCCAAATTCTAAAAAGTGAGGTTGGAACTGCAATAAGAGAAATAGCAAAAAACAAATCACCAGATGATATTCCAGTTGAACTGCTGCAATCCACAGTGACAGAGTCAACTCTAGTGCTAACCAACATGTGGAAAACAAAACGATGGCCAACAGATTGAAAGCAATCAATATACATCCCCGTCTACAAAAAGGGAGACACAAGAGACTGCAGCAACTATAGGAACATAGTACTGATTTCCCATGCAAGCAAACTCATGCTCAAAATTCTACAAAATAGACTCCAACCATACATGGAAAGAGAGATCCCAGAAGTCCAAGCAGAGTTCAGGAAAGGAAGAGGTACCAGGAATCACATTGCAAACATACAATGGCTAATGAAACACACCAGGGAATTCTAAAAGAAAATCAGCATGTGCTTTATAGACTATAGCAAAGCCTTTGACTGCATAGACCATGAAAGGCTATGGAACACCTTTAAAGACATAGGAGTGGGAGGGTGGCTATGAAAGAACTAGAAAAGATTCTAAAATGCAAAGATGTATAACTCAGAACAAAAGTCAGAATCATACAAGCCATTGTATTAACTATTACCATGTATGGATGTGAGAGCTGGACAGTTAAGAAAGATGATAGGAAGAAAATCAATTCCTTTGAGATGTGGTGCTGGAGAGGAGTGCTGAGGATCCCATGGACAGCCCAAAAGACAAACAAATGGGTCCTAGAGCAGATCAAACCGGAAACCTCCCTGGAAGCCAAGATGACCAAACTGAGGCTGTTGTACTTCGGACACATCATGATAAGAGAGAACTCTTTGGAAGAGACAATAATGCTGGGAAAGGTAGAGGGACGTAGGAAGAGAGGAAGGCCACATGCCAGATGGATGGAATGTATTAAGGAGGTCATGGGTATTAAGGGGTTGCAGGTATTAAGCAGAGCAGTGGAGGACAGGGGGTCTTGGAGATGTCTCATCCATAGGATAGCCATGAGTTGAGATAGACTCGAGGGCAGTTACCAGCAAACAAAACCATTTAATGAGGCCATGCCCATGTAACTAGGAAAATAACTAAAAAAGAAAGGGGGTCCCAAATAAAAAGCACGCCACTTGACATTTTTTCCACTTTTTCAAAAGAGTTTGGGGACTCCTATAGAGGTTACCTTTTCCCTCATGTTTACACTGATAGTTTTATTATGGCAGGAGTGGGGAAAGGGTGTCCTGTGGGCTGCCTTTGTCATTTCCCAGAAGCCATTTCTTGAGCCACCTCTAAATAACCCTAGAGGGGGTGAGGTGCAAATTCTTCATGTTTTGAGGAGCCACTAGCCAATTTGAGCCATGAGAGGTATTAATTTCCTGTTGAAAAACAGGCCTTTCATGGCCTAAAATAGGCCAGAGAAAAGCCAAAGACATGAATAAATGGCTTTGATGAACATTTGGATAACAAAAGGTTTTTGAGAGTCTTTTTAAGGGCATGGCCCTCCGAAATCCCCTAAAGTGGTCAGTATAAATCCCAGATAGTTCCCAACCTCAGGACGACCTAATTTTTCCTTGCAAACCACATTGTAATGGTACACACAGAACTGTTTCCAGTCCCATGATGCAAGCTACAGGAAAAGAGATTCTAGCTCAACATTATAGGAAGAACTTCCTGACAGTGAGAGCAGTTCAACAGTGGAATACACTCCCTCGGAGAGTGGTGGTGTCTCCTTCTTTGCAGGTCTTTAAACAGAGGCTGGATAGCTATCTGTCAGGAGTGCTTTGATTGTGAGTTCCTGCATGGTAGGGGTTTGGACTGGGTGGCCCTTGTGGTCTCTTCCAATTCTATGTTTCTGTGATTCTATGATTCAGGATTCAAAACATCTAGTTCCTGAAAATTTTCTGGATGTTGTGAAAACTCTTGCAGAAGTAGCTTTGATAGTGAGTTGTTTAATTTTATACCATCTTTTCTAGTTAGCATGCATTTCACAGGTTGAGTCTTCTTTATCAAAAACACTTGGGATTTTGGATTTTTTTTATTTTGGAATATCTATATTTGCACATACATACATCATGAGATATTGTCATGATAGGACCAAAGCCTAACACAAAATTCATTTATGTTTTATATACACCTTATACACATAGCCGGGGAGTAATTTTATCCAACATTTACAATAATTTTGTGCATGAAATAAAGTTTATGTACAGAAAGGAAAGGTGTCACTATCTTAGCCATCCAATGGGGAAAAATTAGATTTGGGAGTATTTTAGATTTTGGAATTCTGGATAAGGCAGGCTCAACCTGCACTTAACTTGATGTATACTTTCTCTTTTAATAGTTGTTACCAGCTGAACTGATGAATTTCAGAGACATAAAATGAGAAAAACAAGCTTTCTGGCAAACACAAATGACAGAATTATATTCATGTTAGCATGAATTCAGATTTCTTCAGCAGATGTGAATTTTGTTTTGTAAAATGTGTAAAGCTTGCAAGTGAGAACGTGACGCTCCTGTTTGTCAAGATCTAGTATGGCAGACAAGGGTGGTACACGTTCCAATTCTTCTTCTTTAACCACTTTGTTAACACCTGGGTGTGAACATTCTTGTGACTGTCTGATGTTGCCCTTCCAGTTTAGGTGCTTTATTTGTAGCTTCTGCCACAGCTTCTAAAAGAGCCTTTATTCTTGGTGTTCCCAGTGTATAATTCCTTTTCCTATCAGGTGACATTCATCACCCTTATGGAAAGCCACACTCCAAGGGCAGCAGTTATATAAACCACCACCAAAACATGCTACAAACAGACAACTGCAAATTGATTAACAAAATGCACGTTTAAAATACAAGAAGAGGAGAGGAAATGAATGTTACATAACCGTGGGTAGCTAAACAGCACTACGCTAAACAGTAACCATGTAAAAATAAATCTAGAATGTACTGGATACAGAAGTGATGAAGTACAAGTAGCTAAATACAAGATGTTCTAATTAATGGCAGGATTTTGATATTGTCCTATTTCAAAAGTCTTCTTTGGAATGAACTTAATTTCTCAACTGAATCCCACAAACTACAATTACATCATTATTCCTGAATTGAAGAGCATATACACAATTTATTAATCGCTTTACAATTGTGTGTTTTGGTGTAGTTCCATAAGGATATATCAACCTCCCTTATATTGAGTTAACAATCTCTGTTTTTGCACTCCTCTACCTGAAAGTAGTAACCTAGGATGAATTATGCATGCCTTTCTGGCATAACAGCTTTGCTTACTTCCAAACAGATTTTATTCAATACCAAGAGTGGCACACACTTTCATACATTATCATGTGGTGCTGTCCATAGGTAGAATGACACTGTAAGACACAGGTGAGAGGTTTTATCCAGTGGCACACTATGGCTGCAATCTAACACCCCACAAACATACAATGAACATACACCCTTCCCCTGATTTAATGAAAAGTCCCTGAAGTTGTTCCACATGACCATTTCATGCTTCACAGAAAGCAGGCAGAATTAGAGAAACATCTGACTACATCCTTATAACCAGGCACAAAGTGATTACAGCAATGCCGAGCCCCTGGAGGACCCTGGCAGATCTCAGCACTGATGTCACCATTTTGCATCTGAATATGGAGACATAGCCAGATGCTTCCCTGGTCCTGCCTGCTTTCCATGAAGTACAGAAAGGCTGTACAGGGAAGCTTCAGAGGCTTTTCAGTAAACTGGCAGTGGGTAGGTTGGGGGCACTTCAGAGGGAAGAAGGGACTGCCAACCTCTGCAACATCTAAAAAAGGACATCCAAACACATAAGACCCCCTTCAGTGTGTGTATGTACTTAACATAATACTGGCCTATTTCTGCAAGTGATAGTATTCCACTAGAGCCCATTTTACAATACTAGTGGAGATGTTTTTTTCTGATGAGGGCCACATTCCAGCCCCGGGTTTGGTGGCTCTGAGGCCAGTAGTGGTCCAAAGATGGTACAGTTAATATCTGTGAGGCATCCATTCCAGACTCCCATGCAGATATGAAAAAACAGGGACCTCAAGTCCCACTATACCTAATGGCGGTGCAGCTAACATGGCTGCATGCATATGCCATCATTGGGGACAACAGGGGCCTGCTGTCCTCAGATGTTTAAATGTGTGGATGGCAAGCCCGCAGATAGCAAGGTCCAACTGTAGTGGTCAAAAGGCAAAACTAGATGAGCCCATGCACCCATCCTCTCTCTCTTGTTCTCTCTCCCTCTCTCTGTCACTTTTTTCTCCTTTTCTTTCCCACCTAGCAGGCTGCTGGAGAAGGGACAGATCCCTCTTACACAGACCCAAACTGATCACCTGCATAGGGCTTTTTGAAATTAATCCAAGGGGTATATCATATCAAACTAAGGGACTACAGATTGCTCACATAGTTAAACTCAGAAGATCACATATGCTATATGAACAAATCTAACAGTGTGACAGTCATATAAACATTCTGTTAATCCCCCTTTTCAAGGAATAAAGTCCTAATGTATGTCATCTCCTAAGTTTGTTTGTTGTTATTTACCGTCAAGTAGACTCTGACTTATGGTGACCTTCTCATAGCTTTTGCTTAGCAAGGTTAATTTTGAGGTTTGCCATTGCCTTCCTCTGAGGCTGAGAGTGTGACTCACCCAAATTCACCCAGTGGGTTTCCATGGTTGAGTGAGGACTCAAACCATGGTCTCCCAGAGTCCTAGTCCCAGGGCAGGTCTACATTGGCCAAAATACTCCAGACTGCTCATAGGGTATTCTGATCCTGAAGCTACCCCAACTTCTTCCCATTACATGGACATTCTGGATTGATGCCAGACAGGTGTCTGCACATGCATCCAACTATGCTGGTCTTCTTAGACCACTCCTTCTTAGGTAAAAAATGAGGTGCCCAGTATTTATCACATTGCTGGGCACCTTGTAGTGATCCTAAAGGGAATGACTTGGGCAAGTGGTGGCATCACTGGGTGGCATAGTGGGACCCTATATAAATAGCTACCTCATGTTGCTTCAGAGTGTTCCAGATTTTCCTGGAAGGCCTGGAATAACTGATGGGATATTTTAAACCAGATTAATGCAGGAGTGGCCCAGATTTTGGTGCAGAACTGACCTTCCCATGTGAAAACAGTCCACAATCGAATTGGGCTTTTGAACCTGCCTTGTGTAGACAGGGTGATGCAAAGGTGGGGAAAACTAATGTTAATAGACCATATAGATATGCCCCAACATTCAACCCACTACACCATGTTTGCTCTGTAAGAATTATATTCCTTAGGTATTAAGGATAGCCAAAGTTCTGCCCAGATAGCAGACTATAGCCCCAAAAGCATAATGGAAAAGAGAAACCCCTATAGCCCACAAGTCCCATACACAGTGTGAGATGGGTTCTTTTGCTTCTCTATCTCCTTTGAAAACTTCTTGGAAATTTACAGCCTTCATGCTTCCTGTCACATCATTTTACAAAAGATTGGATTTGCCTAAAGGATATTGTATATAGATATAGTTATTTCTTACTATGTCACATTTCTTATTATGTCCACAATATGTACCTTGGTATTTTCCTCTTGTCCAGTTATTATAACAGCCCAATTTCTGCACAGAAATAAAGGAAAATATCTCAGAAAAATGCAACTGATTCTTAAGTTATTTAACCTATTGAAAGACTTCAATACTACTGCAATTTTAGTTATGTATCTTAGATGCAACTATTGGTTTCAGTTCAAGAAGGACCTATCCCTATCTAAATCAAATGAGACTAACTGAAGGATAGAAGTTGGTAGCATGAGCTTTTGTAGACTTGAGCCTACTTCCTCAGAATCTAATGGATTGCCACGATCATGCAATTGCACTAAAAATAAAAATAATTACAGACCGAAAGGCGTGCTGGGATGGAGTTAGAGCAGGGAGGCAGGACTATGGAGGCTGGTGTGCAGAAGGCAGTGGCCAAGACAGAAGTAACACTATTTCACTTTTGAAAGGCTGTGTGATAATTACAGTCCCCAATCTGGTATGTTTACATTTCCGCCCCAGGCCGGTCCTGCCGCCACCACCCCCTGCCACCGTCGCCGCCCGCCATGATGATATTGATTATTGTTGTTATTACTTGTTCTTGGGGTTTTCTTGGCAAAATCTCCACAGCGGGTTTGCCATGGCTTTTCTGGGGCTGACAGAGTGTAAATGCATATTTTTTTTAATTTTAATTTTTATATATATATATATATATATATATATATATATATATATATATTATTTATTTATTTATGGTGCTCCCTCCCCCCCCCCCCCAATTGTCTGAGGGACAGCAACCCGGCCCCCAGCTCAAAAAGGTTGCCTACCCCTGGTCTATTTGATGCATAGCATTCTGATCTCCTAGCCTATAGATCCTGCCTAACAATAACCACCCAAGCCACATAAAAGTGAGGAGAATAAAATAGAAGAGAAAATAATATGTTTGTAGTACCTAGACTATTACCCAGACTACCTTGACTTTCACAGATGAGAATACAAAGGCTTGGCATAAAATTGCAGGAAGCTGAGAAGGAAGTCAGAGACCTGGAAATATCAACAGATGGAGTGAGATCACATTTCAAGGAAGACCAATGCGGGGTGGGGGGGACAATCTGAATACTACACATTGAATGTCCTGATATGTAACAGCCAAGGGGAATGAAATGAATGCAAGCAAAGGAAAATAACAGCCAAAGTCTGAAAAGATTATCCTTGTTGGACATGACAATACAACTCAAGATGAATGTCATGCATGGGAGGTGGCGGGGGGGGGGTAGCTTTTTGAGTTTTGTAGAGTATCCTTTGTAGAGCAGCCAGGAAATCAGGAGAAGATTAAGAATGGGGAGGGTGGCTATGAAAGAACTACAAAAGATCCTAAAATGCAAAGACATACAACTCAGCACAAATGTCAGAATCATACAAGCCATCATATTCCCTATTATCATGTATGGATGTGAGAGCTGGACAGTCAAGAAAGAAGATCGGAGGAAAATCAATGCATTTGAGATGCGGTGCTGGAGAAGAATGCTAAGGATTCCATGGACAGCCAAAAGGACAAACAAATGGATCCTAGAACAGATCAAGCCACATATATTCCTAGAAGCCAAGATGACAAGATTTAGACTGTCGTGCTTTGGACACATTATGAGAAGATATGAATCGTTGGGAAAGACAATAATGTTAGGAAAGGTGGAGGGAAGTAGAAAGAGGAAGGTCACATGCTAGATGGATGGGCTTTATTAAACAGACCACGAATATGAATTTGCAGGAGCTGGGCAGAGCAGTAGTAGACAGGGAGGCCTGGAGATGTCTTATCCATAGGGTTGCCATGGGTCGAGACCAATGCGAAGGCAGTTAACAACAATAAAGAGTATCCTTTGGCCTAAAGACACCAGATCCTGTTTGATCTTGGAAACTAAGCAGGGTCAGCCTTGATTAGTACTTGGATGGGAGACCATCAATAAATATCAGGTGCTGTAGGCTATATTTCAGAGGAGGGAACTTGCAAGACCACCTCTGAGTATTCTTTGCCTAAGAAAACTCTACAAAAGTCATGGGGTCACCTTCAGTTGACAGGTAACTTTAAGGCACATTAACACACAGAGTACCCTCTACCTCTTCTGACTAATGCTAATCTTCCCTTCCAATTCTAGACCAACACTCTTGGCATTGTCCTTAGAAAGAATATACTGATATCTTTAATTCTGCTTGGGAAGCTGGGGACAAGCATGGCCCCCTGCATCTTTAACTTAGTTAAACAGAACTAGGGTCCCTATCTTCCTCCATATCATAATGCATTTCCTACAATAAATAGTAGCTTTCCTATTTTGTCAAATTAAAAGTAGCAGTGTGATTGTCTTCCAGAGTAAAATGTTCTCCAAACATCCAAAAAAGAAACAGGGAGAGTAACAGAGAGAGAGAAGAAGGCAGCAATAAGAGAGAGGTAGGAAACAGGGGAGCCCAGTCCATTTTGATTCAGATCCTATCCTGTGTAACCTTTGGCCCTACCTACTGTTGTCACACAGCTATAGTGAAAGAAACATCTTCTAAGCATAGAAGACATAGAAGTTTATAAAGTTTATAAAGATGTTTTTAAAGAGGCAGAAAACAGGCTCTGCTTAGCTCAGTGTGACAGATCCATACACTCTCCACTTCCAGTGAGGGTTTCTGAGTAGGCTAGCATGGGGACTGAGATATATGCTGTGTATTTTCCCCTGGAAAATAAAATTACAAGTGATTTGCAATAACTGCCCAGCTATAATGAAACTTAAATTAATTTAGAGATATGCCAAGAATGTCTATATGTGAACTAGTTTTTCCCCCTCCCCTTGTAGTACTGCCATAGATGGGTTGGGGTTGGGTATCTTGTTATCTCTTTCCCACGTGACTACAAATGCCTGCACTCTGAAAGTTGAGCTGAGATATCTGTTTAAGCCTTGGTACAACATAAGTCAAAACTTGAAACATGGTATTGTGTTAAATTTCTTGTACTAGTGTAATGTGATACAGTGGAAAAAGCAGGTAAAGAATGTTTCACAGATGACTAACATGGTGTGGTTCATGGTTCATAGAACAGTATAACAAGGAGGCTTGGGCTCTATGGGATTGTGAGGATGTCAGTTCAGTACATGAGTGTATGACACAAAAGGCACTTTTATCACACCCAGTTCCTCTGACATCTTTCAGGCACACCCAAGGGTGTAAGTCAAGCCAATATAGAACATGGGTTTACGGGGAAAGAATCCTCGGACACTCCTCATGGTAACAGGATACACACAAAGACAAGTTCATCTTAGATTCTAAGATAAATTTATGTTTTATATACTCTATAAAGTTTTAAGCTTAGAATCTTTCTTTCTGTAGAAGCCAGCAAATAGAACAGGATAAATACATATTCAGGATCCTAATGTTCATATTCAAAGTGTTTTTCTATTGCTTTCAGTAGAAGTGAAATGGTATTTTTGCATATTTTAAAAGTTTTGTATGCCTCCATCATGCCTGTTCTTACTCACACTAAACAAATGGAACCATTCCTCATGGGGAAGTTGCTTCAGCCCCTTGATCACTAGGCATTTCTTTTCTGCATTTCTCCAAGCGGTTCAGGTATAGGGCCCTTCCAAACTACTCACTTATAGCACTATGATTCCACTTTAACTGTCATGGTTCCATTTGATGGACTCTTGAAATCTGGATTTTAGGGAGCTGCATTTATAACTCTCAGCCAGAGAACTTTGGTGTCCACCAAACTATAAACCCCAGGATTCAATATAACGCAGATATGGCAGTTAAAATGGAATCACAGTGGTATAATTGTTCAGAATTGTATATAGAATTGCAAATGTGGACATATGGCAATATATATGAGTCACCATGATGTAGTGGTTTTAGCATAAGACTTGAGAGCAAAGCAGACAACCTGCTAAGAATAGCCAGAGGTTGCTCCGACCACATGGCCCACTTCCAAGAGGGGCTGCCACTGCAATCGCAAACTGGCCACCACCAGGAGCTGGATTTAATTTTTTTGCGGCAGCTTTGGGACATCTTTGACAGATTCTGAGTGGCTTCCAGCTGCTTTGGGGACATGTGTCATGTAAACGCCATGCCCCCAATGTGGCCAGAAGCTGCTTCATTTGGCCCATGCATTTTGGCCTAGGACTCTGGAAATAAGGATTCAATTCCTTGCTCAGCCATGGAAACCTACTGGGTGACCTTGGACAAGTCACATTCACTCAGGTCCAGAAAACCCTATGATAGGTTTGCTTTAGGATTGTTGTAAGTCAGAAATGACTTGAAGACACAAAACAACAAATGAGGCAGTGTGATAATTGACAGTTTTATTTTCCATTATTTTCCTAATTATGACCAATATGGTATTTGCATATATATTTTTTACAACAGCTGCATATTTGGTGGGCATTTCCTTTAATATCCTTTTGTTGGACAGTCACAGCCAGTTTATCTCCCATCTGTGTATGTGGGAAGTTGGGATTTTTTGTCTCAATGTCATTTACTCTACACTTGCCTAGAGTTAATTGTTTTTGCCTTTTTAATGGCTATGATTCCCTTAGTTTTCCTTTTGGAGATCCTGCATGTATAAATCAATTTTCAGTCCGATCTCTTAGTTTCTGTTCTGACTTCTGTGATTATATATTTTGTATGTTTCTGTTTCCTTTGCAAATGAAAGCAGGGGGGTGTCAATGCAATTATTAGAGTTTAAAGACTGCTTGCTACACCTATTCATGGACATATAAATATAATTCACATTCAAACATGAGTAAGATTTGCTTGACATTTATTTTTCTACATTTTGGAACAATGCAGCTCATTGACAATTAGTTGTATTTGCTGTATTTGAAAGAGTAAATTGGTCAACTCATTGACCATTAACTGTATTAGCTGTATTTGAAACAGAATGGTTCCCAATTGTCAAGGGGGTCAGGCAAGGCTGCATCCTATCATTCTACTTGTTCAACTTGTATGAAAAAAATATCATATGAAGAGCAGGTTTAGACTCAAAAGGAGGAGTGAAGATAGGAGGAAGAAACACCAACAGTCTAAGATATGCAGATGACACCATACTACTAGCAGGATACATCAAACACTAGGAACAATTATTCAAGAAGGTCAAGGAAAAAAGTGCAAAGGAAGGCTTGCTGCTAAACATAAAGAAAACAAAAATAATGACAACAGAGAATCTACATAAATTCAATCTAGACAATGAAGAAATCGAAATAGTTAAGGATTTCCCATACCTTGGATCAAACATCGATCAGAACAGAGACTGCAGTCAAAAAATAAGAAGATTAGGAATGGGAAGCATAGCGATGAAAGAACTAGACAAGATCCTAAAGAGTAAAGATATATAACTGAGCACTAAAGTTAGAATTGCTCTATTGTATTCCCCATCACCATGTATAGATGTGAGAGCTGGGCAGTGAAGAAGGAGGATAGGAAGAAAATAAATGTATTTGAGATGTGGTGCTGGAGAAAACTGCTGAGAATACTATGGGCAGCCAAAAAGATAAACAAATGGGTCCTTGAACAGATCAGGCCAGAACACTCCCTGGCAGCTAAGATGCAGAAGCTGAGGCTATGTGGTACTTTGGCCACATCATGAGAAGGCACGACTCAGTAGAAAAAAATAATAATGCTAGGAAAGGTAGAAGGTAGTAGAAAGAGAAGAAGACTATATATATATATATATATATATATATATATATATATATATATATATGAACCATCCCATTCTCTGAGTAGACTGACAAAAGGCAAGGGCTTAATCTGTCCCCCAGGCAACCAAAAGAAGCACAATCCCCCTTTACTCCCTCTTCTGCCCTGCCACTTCTGACCTTTTTAAATGCCTGGGCAGGGAAATTGTAGCAATGGCAGCACTTTGGTGCTTCCCCTCAAAGAAGCACCAAGAGGAATCAGGCTTTGAAGGATCTGAATATGACATTTGTGTATATTGGTCAGATTTTCTAGGTTAAAAGCAGGCAAAGTTATCACATTAAAGTTAAATGCTGTGATCACTACTAATGTAGTTACCATTTTCTTTGCTTTGCCTTTACTTTCTTTTTGGCATGTGTGCATTTTCAGTCCCACCTGTGCCTGGTCACTTCCCACACACACTGCAGAGCCACAATTTACCTAGTTCCCTCCTCAACCATCCATCCTTTTGGGTAAGCACAAACAGTTATGCCTGCTGGAATTTTGTAGGTTCTTTGGCATTGTTTTCCTTTGCTTTGTCCTTCACATGCACCTAAGTTTTACCATTAACTTATTCATGGGTCACATCAAAATCCTTAATTTTAGTTCCCCAAACCTGCCCTCAGTTTATACATGAGTTTAACTTATTGTCGAGTATACATGCTAGTCTGACCCCATGGAATGGCTTTGTTTCAACATATGTTTGCTTCAACATGCATATCTAGAACTTGAGAATGTTAATTTTTTCTACTGTAACTCACACACATGCACATAGTCAACATACCCAATGGCCTGTCAGACTGGCGTAATCTGTAAATTATAGTCCAAAAACATTTTGTTGTTGTTGTTGTTGTTTTGAAACTGTGCTCCTACCCAAGTAATTTATCTGGTTTTTCCTTCCCTGTTTTGGCTGAATGCTGCTTATGACAGTTCAGATGGTTTATGGTAATTCAGTTCAGTATGACAGACACTGAGGTAATGCAGATCTTTAAAGCTTTTTGCTTTCTATAGTTGTAAGACACAAGGGAAAGCAAAATAATAGATTTCCTCTTATGATCCATCTGATTCATCCCTGAAGATGCTTAAAATGCACAGTTTCCATCATAATGCTTAACTGAGTTCATTCATTTATTCAAGGGAGAGTTATCACATTCTATTACACCTTCTTTTCTTTTGGGGGGAATCAGAGCTGATTCATATTACACAAGGGAGTTGATTCATAATAGCCTGGACTCACTGAGCGAGTATGCCATGACAGTCATTTCAATGTCAGCTTTATTTCAGAGCATTTCCTTGACCAAATTTCCCACAGCTCTCACCCAATATTCATACCCTTGCATGTTTCAGAGAATTTTGTTACTGTTTACTTAGGATGATTCTTATTTCTTATTTATTTATTTATTTATTTGGAGTATTTATACCCTGCTCTTCAGCCCCAAATCAGGACCCAAAGGGTCTCAGAGCAGCTTACCAATAGTTAATTAGACATTTCCCTGCCCTCAGGCTTACAATCTAAAAAGACACAAAAGGAGAAGGGAAGACAGTGGGGAAGGGGATCAAGTTCAGTGGTTCTTCTCTCCCTCTGAAGCCAGGATGATGGCAGATGGACTGGAGGGAGGACCTTCTTCTTACTCTAGACTAGGCCCAATGGAGCTGGACTTACCCTTCTCTCCCTCTGAAGCCAGGATGATGGCAGATGGACTGGAGGGGGAGCCTACTTACTTACTTACGATTCTTATGGCAACAATCAGCTGATTTTCTGCAAGCTGCAATGACTACTTCTCAGACATGATTCAAAATAATGCAGTTTGAAATTGAACACCCACTGAGATCAAATTGATCTGTTAGTCCCACAGCACCATCTTACCACTGCTCAGTTATGGTTTCATAACTTCAGAATGTCATTACATTCTTTCTTTCTAAAAGGAACTTTCCAGGCTTTACTCCCATCCTTTTATGGGCACAGCTAATCAAAAGGACCATTTCCATAGAAAACCAGGCAAAATACTGTTACCCAAATGCCAGGCTTCTGGGAGGGCACCCACAATTAATATTCAATGAGGGGGGAATTTTATTAGCCCAATTGAAGTCAGCAAAAAGACTTAGGCAGCTTAAAGTGGGGCTCAAGTCTGTGTATACCGGTTCGGACAATAAAACTCCAGAGTTCAAGGTTCCAGTTAATTTTATTTATTAATTACAAGAAAGTCACCATTCACGCAAAGACACTCTCTCATGGACACATCAAGAACTAATGATATAGAGTAGTAGACAGTGCATTTGGAAGGGTGTAAAGGGCAATACCATATTGAGTCGATCCCTGCCTGGGGATTGTGGCATGGCCAGAAAGCTGAGGAGTCAACTGAGATCTGGACAAAAAGGGTTTGTTTGATCTCAAGCAAGATCAGATTGGTGGTGCCCAAGCAGGCATATTTATAGTACAAAACTTATACTGGGGCAGAATCCAGGATTAGAGTGGATTTTCCAGGAGAGAAGAATGGGGAGGGAAGTTGACAATGGCCAGACAATCAGTGCAAATGTCCTTGGTCAAAGAACTATCACTCCCAGAGGGAGGTATTCTTAAATTTATGTTCACTTGTAAACACAAGGTCTGTCACCCACAATCACTCATATTAGCAAAAGGATTTTGCAGATTCCAACCTTGATTGATCAATCAATCTTTGCTATGTTCTCTTGCATTTTCTTATGCTGAGCCTCCCAGATCCCTAATTATGATCCCAGATCTCATTATATGGTATGACTGTTTTCCCTCACTGGAGGGCCCTTGCAGCTATCTGCCTTAACCAACCCCTTTATATCATCAATATCAGAAAAGAGGCGGGTGAACAACCCAGACTGAGAAATCAATTTGATCTACAATCACCCAATGTTGTTTGCTTAAAGCACATTGCTTATAAAAAGAAAATAAATTCCCTTTTGTAATTTTACTTATTTATTTATATTTTATTGATATCTTATTTACCCCCAAAATGGGACCCAAAGCAGCTTACTATATAACTTAAGTTATATAAAATTATATAATAATATAAGTTTTTTTTATTTAAGAAATTTCTGTATCACTTCCCAGTCTACAAAAGCTCCTGAAGTGATGAAAAAAATACAATACCAAGATAAAAACATTTTAAAACAGATAAATATACTCTTCAGAAACTTTTAAAAGTAGTCTAAAACCAATCCTAAACTACAAATTTTAAAAACTATTTTAAAAATAACCTGTTCTAATTTGAACAATGTTATTTCCTTATAAAATGT
Organism: Phrynosoma blainvillii; assembly: GCA_026167975.1. NCBI lineage: Eukaryota > Metazoa > Chordata > Lepidosauria > Squamata > Phrynosomatidae > Phrynosoma > Phrynosoma blainvillii. Next base: position 86,378,397 of record JANUYF010000001.1, on the reverse strand, counting down.
TAAAATATGAGTACATATGAATTTGCAAATAAAAATACAGACACTAAATAAAGAAAATATTTTTATCCAAATACTATATCAAGTGGGGAGGCAACATCTGCTTTTAGATGTAAAGAGAGAGTTATGATGATTAAAAGTTTGTGTACTACTGCTATGGTGTTTTGGGGAAGCCATGAAAGCAAAACTCAGGATTCTTATACATGCAGCAGTATGATGCATTAAAATCCTAAGGTAGCAAAACAGACTATACATTTTAGATGTTAAGTAGGAAATAATCTTTTTTTAAAAAATGATTTAAAATGACAAAAATATTGCCACCAGATTGAGAACAGTATGAGCTATCAGTTATTTTCCTCAACTCTTCTCCCTCCGCAGCTTTTTACAAAACAGCACCCCACCTGCAACCTGTCACCTCAGATCATTACTCTCTTGTTATGCTGGAATAAATATAAACCAGATGAAAGCTTGGTAGCCAGAGCTGAATATAAGCAGCACAATATTGTGATGCATGTAAATGGGCCTAGGATAAACAGAAAATGACTGGCCTGGATGGGTTCTTACATCAATCAACCTTTAGCCTACTTTCATTAAGTCCCATTCATTATCAAAGAAACCATAGCTTGTTTGATGAAACTGCTGTCAGCTACATTTATCTGCAAGAGCCTATGCAAAGGCTTGTAGGAGACAAATGACTGTCATACAGAGCTTCTGGCTTTATTTTCCATGCTTAGTTTTTCTCTGATCCCTGCCCCCATACCACCACACCCTAGTCTAATAATTACCTCCTGAAGTTCAAATGTAAGCTACTATTCTTGTTATTTTCTGCCAATGATTTGTTGTTTTTATTTAGAATTTTACTTGTATTGCAAACATCTTTCAGAACTTTCAACCCAAGTATGTGACTTTCATGTTACTGAAAGGTAGCAGAGAATATTTATCCCATATCCTCTAAAATGTCATGGATGAAAATCAGGATACCTGTGATCAAGCAACATCAGAGTTGGGTCATGATGGCAAAACTTATTAAAGAGGAAGAACACACAAACCAGAAGAGGCTGAAGCAGTTTGCTTTAGCCTGAGCATACTGGGAAGATCAAGATTCCACCCATCTCTCTCCTTATCCCTTGTTGAGTTAATTGAGTGCAAACTACTTTTGAACTTATCTGCACTAATTGAAATAAGTTGAGGAGAAAATGAAAGAAGGAAAGATAAATTGGGACATTTAAAAGCAGCTAAAAAGTGGGACAAAAGGGGATTAATCAGGACTGTCCCTGCCAAATCAGGACAATTGGAAGGTATGTTATACACAGAGCTCTAGGCTGATATCCTATTCTCACAAGTATTTATTGAAACTGTCTTCAATTCCAGTTCACTTCTTGGGTGTGCACCCCATGGTTTTGTTTCTCAATCTCACGTAAAAGCAGCCAAGTTTTTGTTTTGTTTTTTTAAATGATGTGGGGGAATGAATCAAGTGATACTGTTAATATCATCTTATAATTTATGTCATTTTTTTCATTAATAGTGCAAACCTAAATCATGTTTATTCAGAAGTATCATTGGGTTTTAATGGGGCTACCAAATAAGTGAGCATAGGATTGCAGTGTTATTTATCCTTCTCTTAGTAGTGACTCCTACAGAGTTCAGAGGGCCTTATTCCCAGTTTAGGAGATTATTGTACCACAAAATAAAGCAACTGATCCCTGATGGGATACAGTCATATTTCGGATTGCTGCTGGATATTATCATACTCAAATCGCCACTACTGCTGCTGGGCGATTACAATCCGGCTACAGCCCGGGTCCCAGCCACACAGTCAGCCAATTTTCCAAAACGAGAGCTTGCCATTTTGGAAAATCCACCAGCTAGGCGCTGCTGGGTCCTGGGCTCCAGCTGGATTGCAGTTGCTCGGCGGCAGCGCCAGCGATTTGAGTATGATCATATCCGGCAGCAATCTAAAATGTGACTGTATCCCATCAGGGATCAGTCACTTTATTTTGTGGTGTGATAATAGTGGGTGCACTAGTTTGTAGCCTTAAACTCTGGAAACAGTTATGGCCCTATGATTCCACTTCAACTGCCATGGCAGAATCCTATAGAATCCTGGAATGTGTAGTTTAGTGAGGCATGGAGTTTTCTGGCTAAGAATTCTAAATACTTTCCTAAATTACAAATCCACAATTTCATAAAATGGTGCCATGGCAGTTAAAGCAGAATGTAATGCTATAAAAGGGTCTTCTCTGTTATAGAATGTCTGGGACAAGGTCATGTGTAATTTATATCTTCCTTTTGTCATTGAAGAAAGCCCTCATTGGCACTCGCTTACAGTACAAATTGTAAAACAATAAAATATATCTTAAACAATTTGCAAAAAAAAAACAATAGAGACAAATTTGAAACTTGAAACCTAGATCTAATTTAACTGAAAGCTTTCAGAAACAAAACTGTCTTAACCAGGGGCATGTCTACAATAACAAATAAATCAACCTCACCTTGCAGTTTTCTGGTCTGCAGTGATTCCACAGTGACCCCATTAACACTGCACATTCACAGACACAGTGAGATGACATCAGCATAATTGGCCACACATTTCACGCTGCAAACTCACTTTTTTCGTCCTGCCCAGCATGCATGAGCCTATCAGCCAATAGTTCTTATTGTTTGCTTATCAATCTTGGGACCCATTCTAATTCGATACCTCCCCATCCAAACCCCTTTGTCACCTCAGAGAGGGAGGGAAATTTAAATGTACCCACAGACACACACAAACACATTTGATGGAGAAAGAAAAAAATAACATTGTATTTTATTTATCTTTTATTTATGAAAAAGTTCAGCCATGAAATCAACACTGAGGGATTTGATTGGGCTACCCCCTCCCACTTCCTCCCCCATGCCTGATTGTCACATTTGTTTTTTGTGTTTGTATTCTCCCTCTGCCCCGCCCCCGCCCCCCCCCCCCCCACCACCATCATATCACCACTGTGTCATCTTTGTTTTCACTTCAGTGAATGGAGCATCTGCATTCCCTCTTCACCCCTTTGGATCCTCCCTGGATAATCCACTCGCTTGCTTATGTGAAGATCTCAAACTCTCCCCCACCCCCAATCCCCTCCATACATTCATTGCAGATCTCCATATTTGTGAGTGAGCAAATCATGGGGCAGAAGTGGCTTGACATCTGTGGAAGTTCATCCTAAAATAAATCAGTCTTAAAGGTGCTGCTAGATTACTTCTCCCCCAACCTTTTCCTTTTTATGGTGTAACAGACTAAGGAGATTATTGCACGTCTTTTTTCACCCATTTCGGGCATTGGCTGGGCACAGGCTTAAATGGGTGAAAATTCACCTTATTGCATGCCTCTGTGCCTAACTCAGATGCATTGCGAACCCTGATGGTACTTTTCTGGCAACCGGGAAAGTATTGATCTTTGAAAAGTCTGCCAGGAGTCTGGATCGGGTATGCGTTGTGGCTGAGTTGGGCACAGAGGCATGTGATAAGATCCGTTTTCATCTGTTTAAGCCCATGCCCAGCCTACAGCTATCTCCTTGAAAATTTCCTTGTAATTAATTGTTCATTTCCTTGAAACTGTTCATGCTCAAGCAGTACATGTAGATATGTGATAGCATTAAAATTGTTTATTGTTGTTATGTGCCTTCAAGTCAATTGAATTATGGTAATCTTATCTTAGACCTTTCTTGACAAGATTTATTCAAAGAGGAATTGCCATTGCCTTCCTCTTATGCTGAGAAAGTGTGAGCCACCCAAGGTTTAAACAGGGACTCAAATTCTGGTCTCCCAGAGTCCTAGACCAGTACTCAAAACACTACTAGGTTTGTAGATTTGTAGACTGTAGATTTGCTAGCTCTCAAATCTACAATTAGCCACCATTTAATTATTTAACTCCTAAAGAACAGTGCACTAGCATGCATGAGTGTAAGTGGTCAATCAGTGGGCTCCCATTTTCAAAGGGCTACCAGTTTCCTTTTCAATAATCTTTGAAAACTTAGCAGTGTTAGCTACCCTTCAGAAATTTATTTTAGTGAGATTTAAATGTGCATGATTGAAAACAGAATTAAGATCTCAGTGCTGTAGTCTGTGGCTGCCATGAAACACAGATTTAGGCTTCCTTAAACTGTAGTAAGCTTAAATTCATTGATGTTGTTTTTGAGTATGGCTTTAATGGTTTGCTGTAGAAGTAGTGTTGCTGCATCCAAACCAAGCAAACAGCAGGATGAACTTGTTCCCATTTATTGACCAACTGCAGTTTGAGTCATTTAGACATAACAGCAAATTATGGTTCACCATGCATCAGAGAGAAAATGGGAACCAGTGATGCAAGAAAAGAGTGCACAGGCTTGAGGTTCAGACCTGTGTGGAAAAAAAAAATCATATCTTGGCTATTACATCTGAACCAGGATATTACGTGCTTTAATATTACAAGAGTTCTGCTAAGAAAATAATAGGGTAATTCAGTAGAGCTAGCAAAGGAGCCCAATGGCTCTATGCACATGTTTGCCTAAACATGTGAGGGCTTCAATGTGTGACCACTGGTGGGAGATTCTAGCATTTATTACTCAACAAATTAACATTTCCCCACTGTTAGCACACCCTGCATACCTCATACAGTATTTCATATTTCACAATTTATATTGAAGCCAGCATATTCTGGAGAGGTCCCAATGACCCTTAGGAAAACCAAGTCAGGTTCCCAGGAGAAAAGAAGATAGACCCAAGCCATGTACACATGCAGATAATAAGACAATCAAATCTAAATGGGTGTAATAAGTGCTCCTTTCTTCCCCCAATTCATATGCACAGGAATCCCATTGTCGATTCCTGGGAAAAGACATCCAGTCTTTGTTACCTTACAAGATAGCTCATTGTTTGGGGCTAGATTTCAGGTATAAGTATGGGTCCCAAGCACCTAGTCTCTGCCTTCTCACAGTACAATGCAGTTGTCCTAGGCTGTGCTCTGTGTATGAAACTGTGCCATCCTCAGAGCCCCCCCCCCATCTGAGCCACTCCAGCTTTTTGTTGTCTACTCCTCAGACAGGTAATTATCACCCCTCCCCTGCAAACACCTCAAACTCTGCTATCCTGTTTTCATATTTCCATTTTGGTTAACTCTGCTTTTTTCTACATAAAACTCCTAGTTCACCCTAACCTGGAGTTGTCCTCAGTTATTACTGGTATATAGAGGTGCAAATGGTCCTAAAGGTTACCCAGCCTCTTGCAAAACCTACTTTCCCCAATTATTAAAGTAACACTGTCATATTTGGTGGGGACCCCCCAGTCTCCCTACATATCTTTGGGTAAGACTTCTCTGACAGGGAGACACATACAAGTGCTGTTGTTATCAATTGCCATGTATGGACTCCTCCTTGTCAAGGGTCCATTTGTGCTGGTGTAGCTAAGCATGTTTTGCTGAATGCTCCTAGGAAACTCTTCTAACCTCACAGTGTTCAAAACACAAAGGCCTAATGGGGATACTCTGTGCACAGAGATAGTAGTCTTAATAAAGTCCATTCATTTAGCATGTGGCCTTCCTCTCTTTCTACTTCCCTCCACCTTTCCTAACATTATTGTCTTTTCCAATGATTCATGCCTTCTCATGATGTGTCCAAAGTACGACAGTCTAAGGGCCTTTACAGACTGTCAGAAATAGTGCAGCTTGAGGCCACTTTAACTGTTCTGGCTCAGTGCTAAGGTTTATTGTGGCACCAGAGCTCTCTGACAGAGAAGGCTGAGTGCATTATTCTGGACATTCTGACTGAGCCAGAATGTCCAAGAAAAAAAAATACAATTCCCATGATTCCCTAGCACTGAGCCAGGACAGTTAAAGTGCATTATTTCTAGCAGTCTGTAACCGCCCTAAGTCTTGTAATCTTGGCATCTAGGGATATCTCTGGCTTGATCTGTTCTAGGACCCATTTGTTTGTCCTTTTGACTGTCCATGGAATCCTCAGCACTCTTCTCCAGCACCACATCTCAAATGCATTGATTTTCCTCCTATCTTCTTTCTTGACTGTTAAGCTCTCACATCTATACATGGTAATAGGGAATACAATGGCTGATATGATTCTAACTTTTGTGCTGAATTGTATATATTTGCATTTTAGAATCTTTTCTAGTTCTAGTTCCGCCCTCCTCATTCTTAAAAACAGAGCATCCTCACTCTTGGTTTGAACTTCCCTTTGAGTTCCTAGATCTTGTAGAAGAGATCTTCATTTTTTGTTGTTGTCTCCTTTTTCTCTAAACTGATTATTATTGACATTGAACAGTTGCTTTTGTGGTTCTGATTTCATTCCTCTCTTCCTTTACTTTTTTTTCTTTTCTTTACTGCTTGGAGCATTCCATCTGTTATCCATTGTTTCTTCTCTTTCTTTTTGGCCAAGAATAGTGTCTTTCTGCATTATTCCTTGACTATGCCCCTGGCTCATATATCATAGTTCTTCTGGTTCCTGGTCTATTATGCTATTTCTTACATTATCTATAAATTTTGTTGAGATGTTGTTCAGCTCATATTTTGGTATGAAGACTGGTTTTATGTTTTTCTTGTATGAGATTTGTACACATGTCTCTATGCCTTCAAGTTGCCTGTCGATTTATGGAGACTCCAGTATTTTCATAGGGTTTTCTTAGGCAAAGAATACTTGGAGGTGCCAGTTCCTTCCTCTGAAAGATGCTGTATCTATTATATCTGTATCAAATAAACACAGTTGGAGATTATGCAGATGAGTTAACAGAAATCTTTCATCAGACTGCCACCTGACATTTCCACTATACATCAAATAAGGACAGGTTTTCTTGAGCAGGTACAAACATTTATTTTCTATTAGAATGGCTTCCCCTGAGGATGAACATGATGCATTTGATCAGCTGATCTGTCCTGTTAGCACTCCATTTGCTTTCCTCTGGCTTCTTCCGCCTAGTCCTGTTCAGAATGATACTCTGTCTGAGATGCCTGCTGGGACACCATATTGCCCAGTAATATTCCCTATGAATTGATGCATATGAATGTGAAAATTAGCCAACAACCTTGAGGCTACTAATGCATTTGCAAGTTCCAGAAAAGCAACTCACATTATTAGATACAGCTAAGATCATAGATTTAATTTGCAATTCATCATCTACCTCTAGACCTTTTTAGGTCTCCCACACAGACTTTCTAATGGAAGCTTATGAATCTCACTTCAGTAAAAATGATTGCATACCCGAAGCCTTAATGGTTTTGAGGAGTCCGGCTTAATTGCCTGTTCCTTAAGAGAAAATAAAACCAGGAGTCACATTTAAGGATCCAAGAGCATTTCATGCATCTAATTTTTTCCTCATCTATAAGTCTTTAGCTTACATCAGTAGCTGGCAGTGTGTGGAGAGAGTTAGCATCATTATGCTGGCTTTTATGTGGCACTGAGGTGTTACATATGTCTTTATTAAACTCAGTAGTATGATTATTTGTCTTTTTTTGTTTATTAATCAAATTTATATCCTGCCTATCACCCAAGATGGGATTCAAGGTGGCTTACAACATTTTTTAAAAAGATTAAGCTAAAACAATTAGTTTACAAAAGTTGAAAAATAATTAAATGACAATATTATGTTTGAAACATGATTTAAAACAGTTAAAAACACTTAAAACATATTTTAAAATTATTGCCAGTAAAAAATCAAATATACATCACACCACTTTACGCACACACTACTGCTTCATAATTAAAATTTAAAGGCCTTTCTGAATAAAATGGTTTCCATCTGCCAATGGAAAGAGAGTCGGGGGAGGGCCAACTCGACTTCCTACAAAAGGGAGTTTCACAGTCTGGGAGCAACCACGGAGAAGGCTCTGTCTCAAGTCAGACAACACCTATAAAGGCAGTGGGACTGAGAGAAAGCGCCAGCCCCCAGTAGATCTTAAATCTCATACTGGCTTGTATAATGAGATACAGTAGTCTGGATCCAAGCCATGTAGGGCTTTGAAGATCAAAACCAGCACTTTAAATTCTGCCCACAAATGGACCAGTAGCCAATGGAGTTGTTCCAACAGGGGAGTGACATGATCCCTGTAATCTGCCCTAGCCACAGTATTTTGGATCTGTGTCATAGTGGTTTGAGCATTGGATTACAACTCTGGGGATCAGGATTTGAATCCTGGCTCAGCCATGTAAACCCACTGGGCGGCCTTGGGCAAATCACATGCTCTCAGCCTCAGAGGACGGCAATGGCAAACCCCTCTGAAGAAATTTGCCAAGAAAAACCCATGGTTTAGGGTTGATACAAGTTAGAAATAACTTAAAGGCACACAAAACAGCAACAACAACAACATTTCTGAACAGTATCTAAAGGGAGCCCCTTGTAGAGTGCATCCAAATGGAGTGTAATCAAGGCATGTGTCACCATAGACAAATTGACTTTTCAAGGAATGAGTGCATTCTTTCTGTCATTTCCACCATAAAATTGGCAAATTTAAAAGAAAATAATAATAATATACAAATTCTGTATTACAAAATAGCAAAAAATTGTAGCCAGTCCACTCTTGCTGGAAAGTCTGGACCAAAAGGAGGGAAAGGCAGCCACAGATGACCAAAGAAATGAAACACCAGTGAATGGACAGAAGGGAACAAAGAATTGTGGGCAGGCACAATTGCACGAAGCCACAGGTAAAATGCAAGACCTCCAACACAAGTGATAGTGGCTGGAAGCAGCCCACTGTGTCCTCAGCTGCCTGGAGGAAGAAGAAAAGGAGAGGAGGAGGAAGAGGAGATCCACCTCCATGGCCCAGGTGAGCAGCTGTCCCAATCTGACCTCAGGCAGCTCCCAGACATCTTCTGGCTGGCTCAGTTTGGCTTCTGAGAAGCACATGATGCATAAAGGAGTAGTCTCAGGGTTCAGGTCCAAGAATGAAACTATACAGATAGCAGGGAGGATGTCAGTGACTAGGTGTTCCCCACCTCTCCACAAATACAAGTGATCTTGAGGAGACAAATTAACCCCTAGGGCCTGGAAAAAAATCAGCAGGGCCCAAATCTACTCTGTGCAGCTATGTCTGCCCTTATGGTGACAATACAAGATAGATTCACACTTCTTCAGGGGAAGGCTATCTCTGTCCCTTATTCACCTTTTAGCAAGCTAAAAATCCTTCACTGCAACATTTCCTCATAATGGAATCACTCCGGACCACCACATTGTCACTCACACTCTTATTTCATGCCAACCATATTCTCATGAGACATCCCACTTTGGAGTCACTAGCAAGCTGCTGTTGCTTTTAGTGGACATGAGCAGCTACTGTGGTCATTTTGCTCTGTATCGATAACTGATTTCCCCCCCTTGGAAGTAAATCATTTGACAAGAATGTCAATTTTCAGCTTCATTTTTCAAAACAATAGTTCAGCAATCACTGAAAATAAGTCGTAGTTTACCAGTGATAGTGGGTGATTAAAGTTTCTACAGGTATACCTCAGGTAAGGAAGTAGATGTGTTCCTGGACATTAAGAGAGAATCTGAATCTAGAGGTAGGAATTAGGTGGAAAGAATAGGGATAGGTTTGCACAGCACAAAGAAAGAAAAGCAGTTAAACATGTTTCAGCAAATTGTTTATTGAAAACTAACAAAATGCACACATGAAGTGAAACCATTAGGTTATGTAAAAATGGTTTAAATCTTCTAGACAACAAATGAAAGTTTTTTTTCCATAATTCATCCAGATTTCACCAACAACAACAACAACAACTTCCACTTTTCTTATGGTTAGGATCAGATCTAATTAAGGGAATTTATAATTAGCTCAAATATGCAAGAGTGAGGTCCCAACAAAGCCTCGTGGAACCTGGTACCATTATGTATACCAGAGGATTAATAGATCTCTCAAGGGAAGACGCAGAGGTGGGCTTATCCAATTAAAATCTATATATTTATTAATTAACAAACGGGGGAAAACTGCACACATCCAAATATGGCTCACACACACTAGAAGGAAAGATGGGTGAAAGCGGGGATAGCTTGAGAGGAGCTAGGCTGAGGGGAAATACTTACTTCCGAAGGCTTCTTCAGGCTTGGCTGCAAAGGTTGATGATGATGATGATGAAGCACAGCCGCCGAAATGAGGGGAAGGAGATGGCCGCAGGAGCTAAATCAGAGTACAGGCTGATGTGGAGTCTGCATGCACTCTCAAGATAGCACATGAAGCCTAGAAATCCAAGGGTTCTTATAGGGAATTCCTGCCTTCTAGCTATAAGCCTAATGGCTGTTGGACAAAGGCGTTGATGGGTTTAGTATTGTTAACCCATGTGAACATAGTCTAAACAATGCATTTGGTTTCAAAACTATCAAGGAAGAGAAGCTAGAGAAAAGGGGGCAGTCAAATCTGATCACTGCCCCATTAAGTGTGAAACTCAAGACAAATAAACACTATTAGGTGTCCTTTCCAATACAATGGTCTTTCCCTTTTGGCAACTCCCAAACCTGTCTGTTAGGGAATTTTCCAGTGGTCTTGGGCAAGTCTCTCAGTGCCTACATGACCTGCCATCTAGGGGATTATGGCTGTCATCCCTCAGAGGTCAGTCTGGGGTCATAGAGGGAACTCCACATGTGTGCAAAATTTTATGAAAATGCACATATGCTAACATTATGATGCCCATTATGGTCTATAGATCTCATCATTTCCATTTTGGTGGCCATTTTGGTTCTTTAACATGCTGGAGGTAGCTGGTAGGAGGGCTTACCTGCTTTCCCCATTTCATTTTGCTATCCATGAATATTCAATAAGGGATTCTGGAGGCAGCTTCTATTTACTTTGCCTGAGGTTTTAAGTAGGTACATACAGTGACAGTAAGATTGTCTAGACTAGAATCCCATTCTTTTCCAGCTCAAAGCTTTATTGTATTGTTTATTGCACACACACTACTGCATCCTAGCATCATAAGTACGTTTTTAACCAGTCTTCTACCATCCTCCCAGTTTGTATGTGGCTAAAAAACAGGGGGTGAGGAAAAGAGGGGTTAGGCTAGCATAAAAAACTTTGTGAAAAGATACTATGCCTATACTTTATCTGGATTTTGCAGAGACATATGGTATAGTGGTATGAGTACTGGACTAAGACTTAAGGAGATCAAGTTTGAATCCCCACTCAGCCATGGAAACTCACTGGAGGATCTTGGGCAAGTTATACTTTCTCAGCCTCAGAGGCAATGGCAAACCCACTCCTAACAAATCTTGCCAAGTAAACCCTGCGTTCACTCTGTAACAGGGTCACCTTAGGATCACCATAAGTTGGAAACAACTTGGAAGCACACAACAAAAACAAATATTGTGACACCATTGTGTCTTCAACTCTCTTGGCCAAATTTCCTTAATGTATTCATGTTTGACTTTGATTCAAATGAGATTTGTTCTAGTTTTTCTTTAAAATCCAATGAGCAAGTGGTGACAAATGTTCATGATGCACCTTGCAATTTTAAATATAAGTGTTGGCATGCTGACAACTACACTATTGTTGAATGGCTCTGGGATTTATAAGAGAAACAAACTATTGCATAAGTGTGAATCACTGAGTCCCAGCTCCCATCTGTGTACAGTTCTTACCGCATTTGAAAATACACACAGCTGAAGAGAGCGACAGATCCTGACTCAGTGTTTTGCAAATCAGTGCTGTAGCTGTCAGATGTTCAAGTCTGGATACTGGATGGCACACAGGCAAGAAGCCCAGTGGAACAGCCTGGTCAGCAGCAGCAACCGGCTCTGACTGGGAAAGGAATTGCATTAGATAGAGGAGGTTTCTAGCAAGCAGATTTAGAATAGCCTGATTCTCTAAACCAGGTGAATTTATTCATCTTTGTCCACACCAAGAACTCCGCATTGGACATTATGAAGAAATTACTCAATATAGACCAAAAAGCCATCTCAGATCTCTGGGTGAGATCATCTGCAGTGCTTGGAAGTAACAAGTTACAATTTTATCTGAATTTTATTGGAATTAGTTACTTTTTCAGGTATGAGAGTAGAACAAAGCCATATCTAAAAACAGCAGAGGGGGGTAAGAGTGAAGTGACTTTGCCCTGGTAGTGAGTAATGGATTCTAGTTTCTTTGAAAAGTTCCTTTTAAAGGAGAAATTTTAGAAGTATCTTGTCAGTGTATTTTTCAATATTATACCAAATTAGTTTTTCTTCTGCAAAAAGTAACAGAAAGTAATGAAAAAGAAACAAACAGTGTAAGAAGTAACATAATAAGTTATTTTTCCCCCACACTGAAATATTTAACAGCAAAAGGTCACTTTTTAAACATTGGATTGATTTTTAAAAATAACTTTCCAAGTTGTGTGCATCTGTATGTTGTATGTGCTTTCAAACAACTGGTTGTCACATTCACACCTTCTATTATGGGTGTGTGTTTACAAAAAAGCAGGTATACCCTTATAAGTCATAAATAATACCTATTTCTCCCTCATCTTCATTTCCTATATGAAGAGTGAGATTATTAGCAATGTGACTGTGGCAAAGGTGAAAAAGATGAGGAAACAATTGTCACTGCACTCTAAATCTGAGGGTTTTAGTCAGGGAGGGGGGAAGACATTTAAAAAGACTGTCATCTTTCCTAGCTAAACTTTATCTTATGAATCAGGCATGGCAAGACAACAAAACAAGACTGTCTGCCTTTCCACTCTGAAAACTTTCTTTGTGTTTTGTGAAGGAAATCACAGCAGCTCTTTGTTATTATTGTTTGCAAAGTTTTCATAGGTGTGTCCCCTCTTCTGTCTCTGTCTCTACATTTTTTTAAACTGGCACCATGGTAGCTGTCTAATTCAGGAGAGGATTTTTCAATAGTATTTCTCACAATTGTTCTGTTGTGGTTCGTTGTTGTGCAGCTTTTGCAGTTCCAAGCTACCAGGAAATGGCACAGTATTTCAAAGAGCAGCTCCCCTCCCCAAAGCTAGTTAAAAGACTGACAGCTTTAGGTACCAAGTACTTCATGTGAGTTCCATGTGGTACTTCCATCTTCCTTGTGTTTGTTCCCCCCCCCCTTTCTTCTTGAGAGTCTACTTTGGGATAGTAAAAACTTCATGGTAAACTAGTTCAAATGTACAGTATAATATAAAGCAGTTTGCCTATGGCTTCATTTCAAGAAATAGGACTCCTATTACACACTCTCCAACTGTTACAATTTGGCTGGGAGAGTCCCAATTAATCCTTTGTTGCCTCCCTTTGTACCTGCTTTTTAAAATGTTCCAGTTTCTTTCTCCTCTTCTCACTTTCCCACTTTCTCCTTAGCTTACTACTATTGATGCAAACTGATTTCAAAGTAAAGAAGTAGTTTCTATGCAATACAGCAAGAGGGACAGGAGAGGAGGGTGTGGAACTTTGCCCCTTCCAGTAGGCTCAGGCAAAAGCAAACTGCTGCAGCCTGTCCTAGATTGTGTGTTGTTCCCAAGCTGGGGTCACACCACCCACTTGACCACACGGCAGGCAGCTTTTCAACACTTCAGCGATGCAGCATTTACATGCCCCCAAAAGCTTCAGTAGTGGCATAAAAGCCAGGTTTTTTTCTGGCACAAAAAGGAACGGCATTTTGCTGCTTCTTTTTGCACTGAAAAAAAGCCAGAGTGGGGCTGTGGCATGCAGTTGCCGCAGTGCGCACACAACTTTTTCAGGGGCAGTGTGACGCCATCGCTTTGGGGCAGTCTTCTTTGCCCCTTACTTCACTTCAGTGTACACATATATTTATGGAAACCACTTCTCTATGATGCTACCATACAGTGCTAAGGTACATTTGTAGATTATGTAACCCACACAAAAAGAGTTACCTGGATAGATCTTCCCCACACTGATTTCACAGAGTATGATACAATGAGATCTCTCAAGTCCCATGCAGCACATAGTTGTGTTTAAAAATTACAATAATTGATTAATATGAGAAGAACAAGCTTAACTCTCCCCTCACCAAGCTCACATGCTTTCCCCCTCCCTTACCTCCACTGCTAGAACATGATGTGCAGATCACAATTCTGCATTGTGGCAGCAGCCTATGATTTACTGTTATGAACAAACCAAAAACTATGCTTAATCTCAATAACAGTGTAGTGAAGCAAGCCATCTTCATAAAGCAAAGACTAAAAATAGCTTGTTTCAATAAGCAATAATTAAGGCTAACCTTAGAGTCCTGCTGGATAATTGTTTGTCCCTATGCCCCTTTATGAGAGCGCCTGCCATGGCATATAACTTCCATCTTTTGAACAGCCATAGAATCTGTAGGCTTTTGGCTGTTGAGACTTCCCATTTACTTGTCCAGGCCTTGGTTATTTCATGCCTGAACCTAATGGCAGGATTGCCTTCCTGCTCACCTTTCCCGCTGGTTTTAATCCAGAATAGTGCCATCCAGGTTGTTTTAAATCTCCCTAAATATTCACATGTCTCAGCAGATACCTCCACTGACTACCAGTTTGGGTCAGGGCTCATTACAAGCTTTTGGTACTGATATTTATGGCCTTGCTCTCTAACCTTCCACAATATTTGGCAGCTCATCTAGCATGGTATGTACCATCTATAAACCTAAGAACTACTAGCAAAGGATTATTGATGGTTCCATCAACAGATTCAGCTTTGTGAAGGCTGTCAGCCTTTCAGGACCTGGCTCCATGTTTGTGGAACAGTCTTCTTTTGTATCTCTGGCTGGAGGAGGATCTTGCCCATTTTTGTAAAGAGCTTAAGACCTTCCTCTTTACTTTTCTGGTGCAAGATGCTGAGTGTGCCTAAGGCTGCCAAGATTAGTAGCAACTGGTGGGTTAGTGGAGAGTTTACCTTTAGTGTTTGTTTTACTGTTGTTGTTTTCTTATCCATGTCTCTGATAAAAAGAACACTATAAATAAACATTGTTGTTGCTGCTATTGTTGTTGACTAGGTCAGATGGGGAATTCTGTAGCCACCAGATCCTTTTGGAGTGTAATTTCCATCAATCCCTGCCATTGACTAGGGCTGCTGGAAGTTGGAGTTCAACAACATCTGGAAAGCTGAACAATTCCCACCCTGGTCTAAGATGAGTAGACTGTTGGTTTGCTTGGTTCTTTTTCAGCTGAAAGATTAAGCAGTGGACAATTAATATGTATATGTTTACATCTGTTTTATATATGTGAATTGCTCAAGCCCTCACCTGTGTGTTATAAACCTTGCTGTTATATATGGACAATCCAAGGCCAACACCGTGTGATTACTTTAATGACATTCACATTATAGGAGATGATCAGACTGAAGTCCTTCATGCATGTCATACATCTTTAGCAAAAATAAGTCTTTTAGCTGACCATTGCAATCCATGAGGTAAAGTGTTTCTGTTACTGAGATCACACCATGAATATAGGAATGAGAGCCTCACAGGAAAAAAAAAGGGGGGGTGGGGCTCACTCTGTGACATACTTTGCAGTTCTGAATACATTACAAGTCATTTCAAAGTTGAGATACATGCTTAGCCTGCTTCTCTACTTTTATTGCCTGTTTAATTACTCCCAGATTATTGTGATTTATAGGTTAGATAAGAGAATCATTAGCTACTACATCTCCACCTAGACCAGTATTCCAGACATTTTCTTGTGAGTTTTTGGCACATTGTACAGATTTCATATCCAAATTCTATTTATCATTCTTTATTTCAATGAGAAAATAAGAGACCTGTTTTCATGTTACTTTTTTAAAAACATGAACTACGGTATATGAAAATGTAAAAAGGAAGAGGAGGAAGAAGAAGAGCATATGCATCTATTTTGGAATAATGATACACATTAAAACACAAAAATCTGGCCCTATACTTTCTCAGATGGAGAAGTGTCTCAACCTCCTTCTCTTCATCCTGCCTAGGAAGGCATCATATTTTCTCTCTTTATTCCATCTTATTGGCTGTTTGTGGCTGGAGATTTACAATGCAATGTAGTCCTTCTATTTGTAAATTATGGCAGAGGTGGATGATGACTTGGCACATGGATTCAGTTTTTGGCACCATCTCTAAGGAAAGCATAGCCTATAACCCAGTTACTGAAAACAATGGAATGGGGATGTAGTGTTATTCAGTGAGACCTAAAGGTGGTTTAATGTTTTCCAGACTGTGCTCAAAATATGTCCTTAAAAGTGAGACAGTGGGAGAAGGAAATAAAACAGGGACGTTTTAAAAACAGCTGAAAAGTGGGACAACAAACGATTAATTGGGATTGTCCTTGCCAAATAGGGACACTAGTGTGGGTATGCATTTGCTGTAGATAGAGAGTGGAGACTGAGATTCTCTGAAGAGTCAAGTAGGATTGGGGCCCTTCAAATGAGAGGAAATTATCTGCCCATCACACCCTACTAGCATTCACTCCACCTCATGGGAGAAATAGCCCTGAACATGGGTTAGTATTTACTTCATTGTCCCACTAGACCTTGGTACAACCTGAAATACGGACATCCATTGAAGGATGACCTGAAGGTTTCCAACCAGAGCCAAACATCACACAAACATGGGACCCTGAGGCAGATTCAGGGAGCTCACAAGAGATGGTAGTTGAAACTTTCCCTTAAGATATGCATAACTTCCTTTCTGGGTGAAAGGTGGATGTTGAGTAGTCAACAAGCCCCAGGAAACATAGACACTCATTTGATGAAAAAGATCTCCAAGTAAAGTAAGTAAAGAGTTATAGGTGGATATAAAACACTCTTCAGAAGAAGATTAATTTCACAGGTAACACTGATGGCCTGCAACTATGCTTTGGATAGAGAAGATTCAGCCTTCAGTTATAGGCACAGAGTGCTAGAACAGTGTCTTTAAATCAGCACTCAAGGTTTATCATCCTTTTATTGGCTAGCTGTTATCTTTATATTTGGAGTTTGGATTGCTTACAGACTTAGGAAATTATTGCATGGAGAAATGCTGCTGCGATAGATGCGGGATTGTAAAGAAGAAACTGGGTTTTATTGCACTGGGTGAGTGCAACCATCTGCATCCTGGACCTCAGCCATGCTTATCTGGCTGATTTTCAAAAACTGGAGTCTGTTGTTTTTGAAAAGTGGCAGGATAAGTGCAGCTGAGGTCCAGGATGCAGACAGGTTGCACTCATCTGGCCAATGTGTACGATAAAACCCGCTTTCATCATACAATCCCGTGTCTATTGCAGTAACATTTCGCCATGTAATAATCTCCTTAGTTTCTTGTGTGGACCTTGGATTTGCCTGCATTTTGCGAGTACAGAACTGACCCTTATGTAGCTAATCTATTATTATGCTACTTGAAGCATATGTAGCTAATCTATTATGATGCTACTTGAAGCAGGGAAGATTAAGCCAATTAAATCAGCAATTTCCTTCTCCTCACTCTTCAGTTCACACTAAATGTCACACCAACTCAGCTTTTTCCTCCTATCACCTAGGTTTTCTCAACATCAAGCCCCTTGAAGAGTTCTGAAGAACTCAGTGACATTTTGGTTGAACTATTGTCCAGATGTATTATAGATTAGTTAGGAATACAAAATATGAATTCAAGGTTAATGAACAATATTTTAGATATCTAGCCTTTGACAGAGGTCAGCTTTATGTGTAAGAGATTAAATCAAATAATACTTTGTGGGGTATATGAAATACTCATAGTACTAGAATGTAATATGGAAATATTTGAACTATACCATCACTAACTCTAGGATATAAATATGATGAATAAGGGCCTTTTGGGAAATATGAGAGATAGGACGTTTTCACACGGGCTTTTGGAGGACGCTAGCCAGCCTCCGTCCGGCCTCCGTCCGGCCCCACTCCAGCAAAATGTCAAATGTTTCATACGACGTCGCAGCAAGCCCCGCCCCTTCCGATGCCATCCCCGGCGCTAGCCGGCATCAGTCCAGGGCTTGCTGCGCATGTTCACATGACGTCGCAGCAAGCCCCGCCCCCTTTAGCTCTAACTCCGGCATCAGCACCGGAGTTGTAATTCCTTTTTTTAAAAGGAATTAGGTCGCTGCCGCCGGAGCCATTCCGGAGTGAGCGGAAGGCTCCGTTCCGGAATGGCTCCAGGCGGATTTGGACGTTTGTGTATGAAAACGTCCAGAGTAGTGTATCTCTCAAGAAGAGTTAATCAAACTGGCAAGGCAGAAGCTAAGGAACAACCAGTCCTATGCCCACACTCACAGGACCAACCAGAGAAAGAAACAACCTTAGTTTTCTTTGTAAAACATAAGAAATTATCCTTACTTATATTTATGCACAATCAAATACATGGTCTATTAAAACAGAGAAAGGGAAGGAGAAAAATGGCTACATATTACAGTAATGCAGGAAGACAAACATAGAAGCAGGACATTACCATAAATACATACCATGCCCAAACTCCTAAAGAGTAACATGCAAATTAGAACCTAGTGAGTACAGACATACAAAGTTTCCTAAATGTACAGGGCTAGCCCAAGGCATTTTGTTGCCTGACAAAAACAACTTAATGGTGTCTTCTTCATTCCATCAACAAAAGCTGAACTGAATGGTAGTGGAACAGTGGGAATGGGACACCATCCTCCACTGGACTGGAAGGCAACAGTTACCTTAGGGGGCATAGAACATGGTGTGTGGCACATATACAGGCTCTGCCTGCTCTTTCTCCAGAAGCACGTGCACCTTGGAGCAGCTGCCTTACTCTTCCTAATGATATAGCCATCTCTGTACAATTACACTGGTGTACAATTAGTAGTGCCTTTTCTTCCTTTTAATCAGATATCCAGCTGTGATGACTGTCAGCAGAGGAAGCAGATGTGGATTTCCAGAGCTGTAATGAATGTTGACACCTGATTTAAATCAGCTAACATTTCAGTGCTCCTACCCACTGGCTGGGCCAAGAGATGTAAACCAAAAGAACAGAGGGAGGGTGAAACATCTCAAGGTGGGAGAGAACAGAAATAAGACCTGCGAAAGAGAGAGGCAGAGACAATTTCTGGAATGTCATGAATCTATGGGGAACAAGTGGCAAACCCAATTGTGCTCAGGGCTATTTCATACCACCTCCAGGTAGGGATAGATCTCAAGGCCTGGCCCTTCTTCTCCAGACCTCAGGGCAAGGGACAGGAATCTCAAGGTGAGATCATAGACTTGAAACATGTGGATATATGTTTCTCCTCATTACTTAGACTTGGATGATGATGATTTGAATGGCATACTCTCTGCAACTATGGCTGAGGTATCATGCTTAATGCCATCAACTGGGACTAGCCTTTGTAAGATTACTGGGTACATCACAATGGGCCATCCCTAGGTTTCAGGGTTTGACCCTGAATCTCAAGGGATAGTACTAACCTGGCAACCTTAGGTGCAGATGATCTGTTTGTTTTGTTGTTTTTCAGTAAGTTCCTCACCACTCTAGACAGCTATTTCCCTTATCCAAGACAAAGCTATTTCCACACCAGGCTGAGAGAATGGTTGTAGAATACTTGGGGTTCCTATCTAGCAGTTGTGGTGAGAAGTGCCTTTCGCTGAGCTTAAAGACCAGAGAAGGAATCCAATGACAGCACCTTTAGATGAAAACAACAAGGATGCATAGGTTTTTGTGGGTTTTTCGGGCTGTGAGGCCATGTTCTAGAAGAATGTTCTTCTAGAACATGGCCTCACAGCCTGAAGAACCCACAAAAACCTATGGATGCCAGCTGTGAAAGCCTTCAACTTCACATTGAACAAGGATGCACTTTATCCTGAAGGAATGGTTGAGCTGCTATATCCCTTTGGGCTTGAGAAAGAAATGCAGGCTAGGAATTAGGAGGGTTCAGAAAACAATCAGAGACCTCACAAACTCAACCTGCCAGTCAGGTACATGTACTCATACCCTCTAACTGTTCTGATGTGGCAGGGGAAGTCCCTCTCATCCCGCTTTTCTAGCTGCTTTTAAAATGTTGTCTCAGTTTCTCTCTCCTCCTCCAACTTCCCTGCTTTGTCCTCAGCTTACTTCAATTGCTGTAAACTGACTTCAAAATGCGAAATCAGTTTATACTTCTTGCCTTTCCCAGTAGGCTCAGGCCAAAGCAAATTGCTGCAGCCTCTCCTAGCCTGTGTGTTCTTGCTCATTAATAACCATTGCCATCTTGGCCACATTCTAATGTTGCTCAGCCATGTGTTCCAATTCTCATCTGTGAAGTACTGAAGGGTATGTGTATCTGGCCTCTTTGAAATAACTGTGCTAAGACTGGGCCAGAGGCTAGGTCCTCAGCTTTGCTTACAACATTAGTACTACTACTTTTATTAATTTATATTCCACCTTTCTCAAACTAATGAGATTTAGGGTAGCTAACAGCATATTTACAACAATATCAATTAAAACTATGTAAAACCTTCAATGGGTATAAATATAAATGCTATTTTAAAAACAATTAATTTATAAAGTTAAAATCTTAAATATTAAAATTTTAAAAAATACATTAAAAGACTACATGCTTGTTTGTTTGTTTGTTGTGTGCCTTCATTTCCAACTTCTGGAGACTAAGGCAAACCTAATATGGGGTTTTCTTGGCCAAATTTGTTCAGAGGAGGTTTGCCATTGTCTTTCTCTGAGGCTGAGAGAGTGTGACTTATCCAAGGTCACTCAGTGTGTTTACATAGTGGAGCTGGGAACTGGAACCCTGGTCTCCAGAATCATAGTCCACACTCAATCCATTGCATCACACTGGCTCTCGAAAAATACTCTATATAAACATCATTAAAGGCCCATCACAGCCAGTTTCTAAAAGCCTAATGGCTTTTTTTAAAAAAGATTTGTTGACAGAAGATCAGGTACTGAGCTATCTAGGGAGGGAGTTCCAAAGTCTGGGAGCAGCCACTGAGAAACCCTATCCCTTCTTCACACTAAATGAGCCAAGAAGGTATTGGGACATCTTCTGGACTTGTCCATAAGATCTTAGAATTCTGATGTACTCATATTACCTTATTTCACAAAGAAGGGATGAAAATGCAGGGGAGTGGGACCAGTTTTATTTCTGTTCAGGAAGCTGCATATTAAAAAAAAAATTGCAGTAATCCTGGCCACAATGGAGTTTGTGATCGTTGGTTTTTTGAAGTGTTCCTCCTTAATGATGCCCTGAAACCATCTCTTAAGTTCAGAGCCTCCCCTAAGCTGTAGCTCCCTGGCAATGTGTACATGGATGCTTAAGGAAGCAGCTGGTGAATTCATTGTATTTTATGTGTTTGCTGCAGTAAATACCAGAGTCATGCTGGTATAGGGCCTTTGCAGACTGCCAGAAATAGTGCAAATTGAGTCCACTTTAAGGATTAGGGTTAGTGCTAGGGAATCATGGGAATTGTTGTTGTTTTTCTGAGACATTGAGCCTTCTCTGTCAGAGAGCTCTGGTGCCACAATGAAATACAGTTCCCATGATTCCCTAACCCTAACCCTTAAAGTGGACTCAATTTGCACTATTTCTAGCAGTCTGCAAAGGCCCATAGTTACTTGAATCTGAGGCACACATAGGGGATTATCACACGTGATTTATCTCATCATTTTCCCGACAGAATACACGTGCATTTGATTTCAAAAATGGATCTTACTGCATTCTCCCATATGCAGCCGGTATACAACCCAGGCTTATCCTGTGGCTTTTCGAGGATGGGAAAATCTCGTCCTTGAAAAGCTGTAGGATAAGCCCAAACTGCATATGGGAGAATGTGATAAGACCTGTCTTTGAAGTTAAACGCATGTGTATCCCATTGTGAAAAAGACAGGATGAGGCATGTGCGATAATCTTCATAGATATATGTAAATATAGCACCTGTCTCCATTTTGAGAGGATAAACCTCTGCTTAAATGAAAACACAAGACAGTCAATTTTTGTAAGCTTTAATCAAGACAAGTTGTGGCATTCAGATGAAACAGATGAAACATTCCATCTTAATATGTAAATTATTTCATAAAATATATAAACAATGATTTCACTGTTTCTCAACTTCAGACTATTCCAGAACATCATTTTTCTGGAATCATCATCATCAGAAAACACAAGGCTTGTATTTAACCTCACAAATTGTCAACAATGGAAGTTGAAAAGCAGGTTTTCCATTCATGGTACTAAATCAAATAAAGCAATCAAGGAAAAACAGACTTTAAATATAGGAATTGTACTGGAAGAGCATAAGAACCTGGGGGAAATGGTGATCATATCATTAAGAGGCAGGAATCATAACCTGTTCTTCCTCTCCTTGGGTTTGAGGTGTGTTTCAATAATAGAAGATCATCCATCAACATATTGGTGAAAGGTTTCATACCATTCCTCTCACATCATGACAGTGAAGAAAATGGAAAAGATAAGGTAATGAGATGATTTGAAAATAAACCCTAAACTGTTTCAGTGGAAGTATGCTCCTGGGTTAATTATAGGAAGCAGATGAACTAGGTCTCATGTCCTTTGGCAATTTTGGAAGATTTTCTAACTATTTTATGAGCATTAATAACTTGAATAACTTGTAGATCCTCCCTTCCAATATGTTAACTGTGTTCCTGGTGAGAAAATGCAGAGATAAATGCAAATACCACTGAATCTTGATGTGTGATAGGGCCCTCTAATCTGTCAAGGGAAATCAGAAAGCACAAGATTTGCTTTAAGTGGTGGGTACTAAAGACAGTAGTAGCTTCTACTCTGTGAAAAACTCTCCCAAGGGATATAAAGTCCATTCCATCAGTACTTGCATATAAAAAGGCTTTAAAATCTTCCCTCTTTCAAGTGGTTTTAACATGATATACTCTTATTTCTTGAGCTGCTGAAACAGCTGTTTCTGTCAGTTGAATTATATTTTGAAGTACCGCTGCTTATGCATGTATTTTAAATGTTAAAAGATTGTAATATAATGTAATATTGTCATTTTACTGTAATTTTTACACTATTTGATAGTTTAAGAGGAATTTTTGTCTTGAAATATTTTTAATAAGTATCAGTTAAAACACTATTGTGTCTCTCTTTATGTATTCTAAACATATGACTGTAAGCAGAACAGAAATAGCTTTTCACCATATGAAAAGATTTTGAACTCATTACAAAAGAAGAGAATGGGGAGGGGAAAACCCTGACAACTTAATGGTCCAAGCTGAGTCTCCATGACACCATTTGCCAACCCTTCATATTATCATATCATTAACTCCAGATAGAACTTGGAAAGATAAAAGATGTCTACCATATTCTGAAATATAAATATGACCAGCACTGAGGTATACTAAAATCATACTATGATTTCAATGGCTACAGTCATTTAGTTTAAGAAAATACTGAAAGTTGGAAATGATCACAAGTCTGTTTTTACCAATTAAGACAAGGATAACCAGTATTGTTTGGAAATAAGGTCTACTACTGAAATTAGTAGAACATTCTTTTCAGTAACTGTGTTTTTAGATCTGAGGTGTAAAAATCTTGAGTGAGCATTTAAGAGAGATGGCAGTGATCTGAGACAAGCTTGTTTCCATGCTGAACATACAGTCATCCCTCCCTATTTGCGGGGGATCCATTCCGGACCCCCCTGCAAATTAGGAAAATCGCAAATATTCAAAGCCCATTGATCAAAATGGGTGTGTGCTCCCACACGCCATTTTATCCCTCCCCACTTGCTGTCCACAAAGGACCAAGACCACGGACTCCAAATCCGCAAACGGGGAGGGATGAGTGTGTTTCTGTTGCCTCATTATCACTTTTGAGTACACTGGTTTTGTAGGGTATTGTGACAATTTTAGCACTGATGACAGTGGAAAAATAATACACACCTTCCTTCAATCACACTCTCTAAAGAAATTATTGCCCGATTTTGTTAACTGAGCAGGCGGTGTGGTTGCCAACAGGCCTCTTGATATCTTTTTTTTAAATTAATAACTTTTCTTCCTTATGATTTAATAACACAAATACTGATAAATATTTATGATAATACTTGTCATAACAAGGTCAGCAGACATTCATTGGAAAAAAAGTGCAAAAATAGAATCAAAACAGATCAAGATGTATACTGGTTCCTCATGTGAAAATCTGCCTTGGAGACAAATACACAAAACTGCCATGGAAGGGTCAACATGACTGATCAGTCCTAGATCTGTAAAAGTGCTGTTGGCCTCTGTTAAATCCATAGGTGTTTAGAAGATCTGTATACTCTGATGTTTAGAAGAATCTGATGTTCTCATCTGTACTGAAGCAAGTATTAATACCATTCTTCTAAATGCCTACATGTTTCGGGCTCTTTACTGTACAATACTTCCCAATGCTGTCTTTCCCTTTCCTATCCTATATAATTGGAGCTGAACCAGTCAAGCCAATAGTGGTGATTACAATAATAGTGGAAAATGTCTGAAGAAAAGGGAATAATAAGGTATTTGGATTGTTCTGAGGTTAAAAAAAAAAAGGCATACCCTCCAACTTTCCTGATTTGGCAGCCCCAGTCCTGATTAATCCTCTGTTGTCCCATTTTTTCAGCTACTTTAAAATGTCCCATTTTCTTTCTCCTCCTCCCACTTTCCCTCTGTGTCCTCGTTTATTTCAATTGATGCAAACTGAGTTCAATATACAAAAGTAGTTTGCACTTAATTAGCTCAGCAAGGGGAGAGGAGAGGATGTTGCTAATGTTGCATGGCCATATGTCTCTGAGTTTTAATCTGTGAAATATTGGGGGGTATTAGATCATAGATAAGATAGGCTGTAGTTGATGGTTAGAGTCAGTGTGGTATAGTGGTTTGAACATTGGACTGCAACCTTGGAGACCAAGGTTTGATTCCCCACATGCCCATGGAAACCTTATTGGGTGACCATGGGCTAGTCAAGCACTCTCAGCCCCAGAAAAAGACATAATAGGTTTGCCTTGGGGTTGCCATAAGTTGGAAATGACTTGAAGGCATGCAATAACAACAGCAGTTGAAGGGTAGGGAGAAGACACCACTTAACTTCATGTAGCACTAGCTCTCTAAATACCACTAATCTTTTACACAGCACTATTTCACTAAACTTACTACCGTAGTTCATTAAATGTACCACTAGTTCATTAGCCTGAAGCAGCCATATCTAGCATTCATGACATAATTTTCCTCTAGTGATACAATTATGAGATAAGACAGATAAGAAACTTCATACTACCAGGCACTTGCAATCTCCCTCCTCCCCTGTCTCCTACAGGCAATCATAGTACACAAATGGGACTCGAAAGGGTTTTCCAAAAGTCTAAATGTGATTTTGAAGATGTAT
Source organism: Phrynosoma blainvillii (assembly GCA_026167975.1). Classification (NCBI taxonomy): domain Eukaryota; kingdom Metazoa; phylum Chordata; class Lepidosauria; order Squamata; family Phrynosomatidae; genus Phrynosoma; species Phrynosoma blainvillii. The sequence continues at coordinate 86,353,228 of JANUYF010000001.1, read as the reverse complement.
GGGGTTACAGGAAGAGGTTCTGCTGATGGAAGCAGTTCCATTTGCAGAAGAATTCTTTCAGATCCTGACCAAATGGACACATTATTTCCCTGACCTTGACTGCCAACAATGCAATTCTAAAATGATCTCTATTCACATGAACTGTCTGAAGCATTAAATGAGTTTATTTATTAAACTCATGTATACTACCAGCAAAAAGAGAGCACTTAATGTTCTTGGAAATAAGTACACTCTTCCTTTTTGTTCAAAGTATCCCTAATTCTGTTTTCTTCAAAGCTTATTAAGAGCCTCCATGTTATGATCTCCATGCCAGGTTTATTAAATATGCTGGGTCATTTGTTATGTGTACACATGGCAAGATATTATACATGAGGAGGATGCCCCCTAAAATGTTATTATGCTTACCGTAAGTGAATCTAAAGGTGAAAAAGATGCATCCAACATCTAAAAGATCCAATTCATACTTTTCATGCAAAGATCAAATGGTAGCTATCCTATGAAGAGCTTAAAATAAAAAAAGGACTACAACTCCCAGAACCTCACTTGTAAAAAGGCCAGACGATTCTTCACTAACTGTGCTTGCTTGAGGATTTGGTAAGTTGGCATCCAAAAGACAAGTTCTATGTGTTTTGACTGTGTGAAGTATTATCCCTTGCTCTCAAATGCATTTTGCCACAACCTAGGAAGAAGATCCTCAGAGGGCCCAGGAGTGGTCGCCATTACTCCACGGGCCCCCAATCTGCAAATGACTTGCACAGTAAGTTGTGCAACCATATTTCTCCCTCTGAGTATATTTCTTTCTTTCCTTCTTTGAGTATATTTTCACATATGCCTGTGTACCTACAAAAGTATATGTATATGCATTAGACTGAAAAGAAAATTCTTAACTTTCTAGAACTGGAACTGTAGAGGAGGATTCTCTAGTCAGGCCACACAATTCAAACCTGGGACTCTTTCATCCTTTATAATTGTAGCACTGTGATTCCCATTTTAACTGTCATGGCTCCACCATGGAATCTTGGTATTTGTAGTTTACAAAAGCATATTTAGAATTCTCAACCAGAGAGTTCCAGTGCTGCACCAAACTACAAACTACAGGGTTCCATAGGATATTGCCATGCAGGTGAAGGTGGAATATAAGGTTGTAATTGTTTAGTGTGAAAATGTTTCTTTAAAACACACACAACAGTAACACTCTTTTAAAAACTCAACCTACATATTTTCCCTACAGCTGTTACATCAGTTACATTCTGATTCACATAAAGTCATAATAATCCCTTTCCACTAATTACATGACTTTTTTAAGAAATAAAAGTTTAAGTCTCACTTGTGTCTATGCTAATAACAGAGTTTTACATTTGGAACTTTTAGAAAGGGGGCACAGAATCTGAAACAATAAGCACAGATTTTCCATGGCTAAGTAAACAGCTACAGAGAGCCAACACTGACAATTGTAAGAAGACATGAGGTTAATAACTGGTTATCTGGCCCTAAGCTAGACCAAAACAATTGGCCACAAAGCAAAGTGTAAACTGATTTACTATGTAGTAAATGTTTCAATTAGAGTTGTAGAAATCAAACAAGTGGAAGATTTCCACTGAAAGAAACTATGTTATGTGCCTTTCAGTCACCCCCATGAATTTCACTTACTCACCCAAAATTTACCTGGGCACATAATTTCATACTGATACCTCAGAGATGACCAGGTGCAATCTTCTGGAAATTGTTGGATTGAACCACCCAACATTTCTCATCATTAGCTACCTTGGCCATGGATAATGCAAGCTGCAATCCAACAACTGCTGGAGCATCCTATTTTGCCTACCACTATGAAAGAGCCTAAATACCCTAAAGACACCAGATCTCATTTGCTCTTAGAAGCAAAGCAAGATTAGCCCTAGTTAGTATAGTACTTGCATGAGAGGCTGCCAATGAATACCAGGTGCAGTAGGCTACATTTCAAAGAAAGGAACTGGCAAAATCATCTCTGATCATTCTTTGCCTAAGAAAACACTATGAAATTCATGAACAGGTGACTTGAAGTTGACCGGTGACTTGAACACACACACACACATTATAGGAGAGAGAGCCAGTGTGTTGTACTTGTTTGACTGCTGGACTATGAGTCTGGAGACCAAGGTTTGAATCCTCACTTGACCATGGAAACTCACTGGCTGATCTTGAGCAAGTCACACACTCTCAGCCTTAGATGTAGGCAAAGACAAATCCCATCACAACAAATCTTGCCAAGAAAATCCTGTAACAGGTTTGCCTTAGGGTTGACATAAATTAGAAACAACTTGAAGGCACAAAACAACAGTTATTATAGCTGAATGCTACATATTTATTATTTTATTTTATTTTGTTCCTGGATATGCCCCTAAGCTAGAACACTGGTGTCAAAGTTATTTAATTATGGAGGTGCTGTTATAAAACCCTATGGAGGCTTTAGGGAAGATAGTGGGCATTTCTCAAATTGCAAGCAGATGCTGGGGGGAAATGGGACATGCAGGAGAAAATGTACAAGAAGGCAGGAAGCAAAGACTCACAGTTACGTAGTGGTGAAGTACATACAATTGGTCAAATCTACACAGCAAATGATCTAGAAAGCTAGATGCATCCCAGAAAGGGCTTGTAAATGTCTTGCTTTTACTCATTGTAAAGGACTGGAAAATGACCATTGTTAAATGGTCCCAATACCTGACAGGCTCAGCTTGGGGAATCTTACATTGTGTCATAGATAATATACCACTATGCTAGGGATGGGAAACATATCACCTTCCAAAACTGTTGGGCTGAAGTTTCCATCAGCCTTCAGCATGATCATGCTAGCTAGGGCTGAAGGGAATTACAGTCCAACAACATGAGGAGTGCCAGTTGTTGCTCATCCCTCACCTATACAGTGGCACCTTGGTCAAAGATTATTTTTTAAAAAAAATCAAAATATGTCTTTCCTTGCTGATACAATATATTAACACCTTGAGTTGTTTATTTTCGACCCACCCATCTGAGGGATCCCTGTCTTGCCTCGCCTGGCCCAAAGGAGGAAAGCCCCACTGCCCGCCCACCCGCCCGCTCCAGCTCTGGGGCAGCCAAGGTCTCCTGCGGGGGGGGATGGGGGGGTCAGCGGACCAATCTGACATTCCCCCCCCCTTCCTTGGTCAGGGGCAGGCATGGGAGCCACACTCAGGCCTCCCTGCCTGCCTGCCTGCCTGCCTGCCTGCCTGCGGGACGAAGCAGGGCAAGGAAAGAGTTCTACTGCTACTGCCTGGAAGAAGTACCATCCATCTGTCTGTCCATCCAAGGAGGCTGTGGTGGAGAGCTGGTGCCAAGGCTGCAGCTGGTGGGGCACTGGAAGGGGGGCTTGGTTGGTGCCTGGCACCAGAGACCCTTCAAAGAGAGAAGGCAGGCACAATGACTGAGGGAAGGGGGCGAGGGGCAAAGGGTGGAAGAGCCCTAAGTGAATTCATCCCAGGGAACCCCTAACCCCATGGGCCCCAGTTCACTTGGGCCCATTCCCTCCCTAGGCTGCTAGCTCCTGTGACCCTTGGCCCCTGTCTAGTTTGGGATCTTTTTCTCTTGGCTGAGGAGAGGAGCCGGGGTAGGAATGTGGGAGGAGGAGGAGGTGGTGGTGGTGGTGGTGGTGGTGGGCAGCCAGCTTGGAGCTGAGGGGGTTAAGAAGAGGAAGGAGACTGAGGAGAAGCCCCAGATGGTGGTTTCTGGCTGGGAGGGCAGCCCCAGGGATCCTGCTCCCTCCTCCACTGCTGCTCCTTCAAGGCTTCTGGTGGTGGGGAAAGAAAAGAGCTGGTATTTTTGGCAGTGAGGAAGGATCATGGGAGTTATTGTGGGGTGGAGAGGACTGTGGTGGATGGAGGACAACTGCTCTCAGGAGTCTCTGGTGCCCTTGGGGGCAGGGTGACACACATTCCCGCCTTCTGTCCAGAAGAGAGACATCCTCCTTTTCCAGGGCATGGCCCTCCATTGTCTAAAAAATTGGGAGGGATGGGATACACCCCTGTGCCAACCCTCTGCCAGTAGTCCCTCCCCTCCAGTGCGATGCAATTAATGTCCGTCATTTCCACTTGCTGAACACGCTTGCTAATTATGTCTTTTAAAAAGAACCACCAAAAAATTAGTGTTTGAAAAGTGATCTTTTTCTTGCATTTGTCTCACTTCAAAATGAGTCAGAATGATTGCAGTCGCATCTGAAACCATTTCAAGTGTGAACGAGGCACATATAAAGCGATCAGCAAACCGATTTAAATCACAGTGGGAATGAGCCCCAAGACTCTGTTCTGCAGACCAGAGCTCCACTCTCTGTATAGCTCTCACCCACTGTCCAAGCCACTCTCCATCTTCTATGGAACCCAATCTTCAGAAGTGATAATTATCACCCCTTCTAATTCCCAATATCTTGCTATCCAACCTTTCACACTTTGAAATGTATATTTTGGAAATGCCTTTTGAGCTGGGAAGTATATCACAACATTCAGAAAAGTTCAAGAGTCCAAGGATAATTGCATTCTGATATTAGCCCAGGTAATGTGAATCAACTCACTGTAATAAAATATGCACACCAAACTAATTTCTTGAGAATCCCTACTGTCAACCTCCAGTAACAGTTATTTTTTGGAGAAGCATTTTATTGGAGGGGAGTAAGCGTGTGTGATAAATGGGAGTCCCTCCATGGTGTCAGAACCATAACCTATTCAGAGTGTGAATAACAGAGTGTTTACCTATTCAGAGTGTGAATAACAAAGACACAAGACTATGTGTCTTGTGTCTTATAAGTGTTATCTCCATGTAGGCAAATCTAGCCACATAATACCATGATATTATATTATTTAGCATTTAATCACCAAGATGATGTTAATGCTCATGTAACAAATGAAAGAAGAGGAATAAAATGATGCAATAATGGTGCAGTAATGACAAGGGAAAATAGTACAATAGCAGTAGCAAAATGGAAGGAAGAAGGGTGGCAGGGGGAGAGAAGAGAGGAACATTCTTTCAGAAAATATATGAACCCTTCCAAACACATTACTACTTTTGAAATTAAAATTAGAAGAGAAGATTTGGTGGTTTAAAAAGAGATGTGAATTAAAAATACAAATATGATTGTATCATACAAAGGAAGAGATCAGATTGAAGTATTAAAATGACAAACAGAAAGGCATGTGGCATTTAATATCTATAACTTGACCAATAAGGCACCAATAGACCCTGTCAACATACCTGTCCCTGCTTATGCTTCTAATGTTCCTTTAAGCCACAATAATGCTAACCTGTTGACTCCAGGTAAAGAATACCTTAACTGCCTATCCTGGAACATAGCAGAATGGAAAACAAAGGCTAGGGACCCTGAGTGTATTGATTTTTTACAGAGATACAATATAATTCTGATGCAAGAGACCTGGTGTACATCCCATTTAGACCTTAATGGATACTATGTAATAGAAGCTCCTGCTACAACATCTTTTGGCAAAGGTAGGCCTAAGGCTGGGCTAGTGATTTTAATCGTCACTTCTATGAAGGCTTCTAACACCATTTTACCACATTGTGAAAACCTAGCCATTGCAAGTTTAATTGATTTTGGATACATGAGTCTTATAATGGTCAATGTTTATGTCCCCCCACTGACAGGAGGGAAGAGTTAAATAATATTTGGGAAAGCCTAGAAGATTACTTGACGGAGTTAGAAGCCACTTCTCCCAAAGCACATTTAATCATGATGGGTGATCTAAATGCCAGAATTGGAGCCAACAATGATGCTGTTCTCTCTGCTCGAGACTGGCACTTAGATGAAAATGAGGAATACATATTAAATACCAAGAGGAGCTCTAAAGATGTTAGGATAAATTATGCTGGCATAAATCTCCTTCAAATGATGGGCTGACTATCTTTAAGAATCTTAAATGGAGACCCAAAGTTTGAACAGCATGGAGAATTCACATACATCTCTGGAAAAGGAAGCAGTACAATAGATTATGTTATTGTATCAAACCTCCTTTACAAACAAATAATGAAATTCTCCATAGTAGACCTACCAGTGAGTGACCACCTGCCTCTATCTCTTACTATTAGCTCTCCTCATGAAATATCTTATAATCCCCAACAGTATCTTAATAATATGCAAATTGATATTGAGCATAGAAGACTGAGATGGACAGATAATATTCATAGTAAGATCTCATCATTATTGGACTCCTCTATTTAGAGGAAGATTAAACATTCAGTTACTGACACTCTAGACTCACAAACCGCCATAGCCAATTATTCCATCCTATTGGATATGATGTCTAATAGTATGAGGGATGTCCAAAATCACCCCCAAAACAGAAACAAAAAGAACATAATTATAGATCTAGATAGAGAATGCTTAGAGACTAAAAATATTTTGAGGAAAATATACACTAAGTACCAGACAAATAACACCCAAACTCTTCCTGAATCATACTACATTATTTAAAAAAACATCACAAATTTTTAATTGCAAAAAGGAATAAATAGAGATCCTATAGGCAATGGTTGGCATTATTAGCTGCCTCTACTGATAAGAATTCTAAACACTTCTGGTCTATTGTAACAGGTGCACTAAGTAACTCTGACGGAGCACCCCAATGCAATATACCGGCACAAACATGGGAGGATTGTTTCTCTACTGTATACAGAGATTGTGAGGAATATATATCTGGACCCTCATATGGAAAAGCCCAAAATCTTATAAAACTTGAAGATATCCCACACTGGCTTCCTGTTACTGACCAGGAAATTAAATCCTTAATTTCTTCCCTGAAACCAGGCAAAGCTCCTGGGCCTGACCTAATTGTCCCTGAACTATTAAAAGCAAATATTACTTTGTGGACTCCTTTACTGGCAACTCTCTTTACCCATATTAATAGAATGGCAGTTACCCAGTAGTTGGTCTCAAGCAATAGTCATCCTGATTCACAAAAAGGGAGAAAAAAAATGACCCTTCTAATTACCATCCAATAAGTCTATTGTCTGTGATTGGTAAACTATACGGCCGTTTCTTAAACAATCGACTAACAGATTGAGTGGAGGAGGAAAATATCCTGGGGGAGAACAAGCCGGATTCAGAAAAGACAAGTCAACCACTGATCATTGTGTAGTCTTAAGTCACCTTGTAGAAAAGTATTCCAGAACCCACAAACGTAGTTTATTTGTTGCTTTCATGGATTTGAAATCAGCATTCGATTCGATACCAAGAACACAACTCTGGGGAAAACTTCTTGCTTCTTCTATCGATAAAAGGAAAAAACTTCTTGCTGCTTCTATCAATAAAAGGCTACTTGGCTTAATTATGAAGTTATACAGTAATACCACTGTACGTATAAGGTGCGGCTCACAGGGCAATCTTACTAATACCATTAAGGCTACAAGAGGTCTACAACAGGGGTGTATCCTTGTCCTTACCCTCTTTAATCTATACCTTAATGATCTCGCTGCAGCTATACCCTCTAAGACCTCTCATCCTCCCAAGTTAGCCTCAACTAGCATCCCCATACTTTTATACACGGATGATGCTGCCCTCCTTTCTTTCTCAAAAGTGGGACTTACGAGAGCAGTGAGAGCCTTTATTGAATACTGTGAAAACAATTACTTAACCACTAACTTTAGTAAGTCTAAGATTATGGTTTTCTAAAAAAAAAAAAAAAACAATCTCTACATGTTTGGAGATTTGATGACCATAATATAGAGCAAGTTAGGAAGTTTAAATATCTGGGAATTACGTTTAATGCATCTGGAGCCTGGACTTCACATTGGGAAATTGCTATCCAAAATGCTACTAATAGTAGTAAGGCAATTGTTTGTTTCTTTTTTTACAAAAGGTGGCCAACTGATACCTGCTGCCCTTAAGGTCTTCAGGGCTAAGGTCCTTTCCCAGTTATTGTTTAGTATACCAGTTTGGATCCTAGGCTTCACACCAACTGTAGAAAGAATCCTTTCTTCATTCCTTAGAAAAAATTTCTCAATGCCTACTTGTGTGCCAACAGCAGCACTTCATCTTGAAGCCAGGTGCCCTTCAGCTGAATGTTTAGCTTGGAAATGGACCCTAAGATATTTCCTGAGACTTAACTATGTAGGGCCAGAGGCTAGTTATATCTATCTATTACAAAGAGAAGATTTGGTGGTTTAGAAAGAGATGTGAATTGAAAATACAAATATGATTGTATCATAGAAGGGAAGAAACTGTAAGAGTCCAACCCCCTGCAATGCAAGAATATATAACTAAAGCATTCCTAACAATTGGCCATCCAGTTTCTGCTTAAAGACAGACTAAAAACAAAGAGTCCACCATCCTCTTGATACTGGCCCTGTCTACATCCTCATCCTACATCTCATCCTCCATCAAGCCACTGCCTCCAATGCCCCAGGTCACTACTACTCAACCACCAGCCTTCCAAAACCTTGCAAGCAAGCCGCAAGCATAGGTTATAATCTTTTCGGAATAATCTTCTGGCTCCAGGGAAGATGGTTTTTAGCGTTCCATGTATTATGGTTGACTTATTGTTTGTATTGTTTTGTTGGTCTGTTTTTTACGGCATTTTAATTTCCTTGTAGTTTAATCTTGTTTTAATGGGAAGGGGTGGGAGATTTGGGATGAGGGAATGTTTTTAACTCTGTATGTTTTAAAATGCTGTAACCTACCCCGATTGCTGAGCAGAGGGGCGGGCTATAAATAAAATTTATTATTATTATTATTATTATTACATGGGCCAAATAAAACTGCTTCCCCTGTACTCTTGGTGGTGAAACTGGACAACACACACCCCAAACACTAATTTTGGTACAAACAGATCAGATAATGTCCAGCCTATTCAGCACCAGAAGCAGAGTGTACCCCTCTAAAGCCATGCTGAAATATTTCCATTTGTGCTGGTTTCTCCTGGAAGATCTGGAGCCCTCCATTCTTATGCCAGGCAGCTATTTAAAATGAGTACCACTAGAATCATACAATCCTAGAATTGGAAGAAATCACAAAGGCCATCCAGTCCAGCCCCCTGCCACACAGGAATACACAATCAAAGCACCCCTGACAGATGGCCATCCAGCCTCTGTTTAAAGACCTCCAAAGAAGGAAACTCCACCATGCTCTGAGGGAGTATGTTCCACTGTTGAACAGCTCTTATTTTCAGGAAGTTCTTCGTAATGTTGAGGTGGAATCTCTTTTCCTGTTGCTTGCATCCATTGTTCCATGTCCTATTCTCTGCAGCAGCAGAAAACAAGCTTGCTTTATCCTCAATATGACATCCCTTCAAATATTTAAACAAGGCTATCATATCACCTCTTAACCTTCTCTTCTCCAGGCTAAACATACGTAACTCACTAAGGGCCTTTGCAGACTGCCAGAAATAGTGCACATTAAATTGAGGCACTGCCCTGGCTCAGTGCTAGGGAGTCATGGGAATTGTATTTTTTTCTGGGACATTGAGCCTTCTCTGTCAGAGAGCTCTGGTGCCACAATAAATTACAGTTCCCATGATTCCCTAGCACTGAGCCAGGGCAGTGCCTCAATTTAATGTGCACTATTTCTGGCAGTCTGCAAAGGCCCTAAGTCTCTCATAGGGCATTGTTTCCAGACCCTTCACCATTTTAGTCCTCCTCTGGACATGGTCCAGGTTGTCAACATCCTTTTTGAATTGTGGTGCCCAGAACTGGACACAGTATTCCATGTGAGGCCTGACCAAAGCAGAATAAAGTGGCACTATTGCTTCCCTTGATCTAGACACTATACTTCTATCAATGCACTGAGCCACCCTGTCCCGCCAATGCTGCTACTAGTCACTCACTCCCAGGTCAGAAGGTGGCCATGTGATTGTTGTTGGGTGCCATGTTCTGACCTCAGAGCAAAGTGACCCACAGCAGCAATAGACATGTCGGTAGCTCAGTGGGACACACATGTGAACAATCACCTAGTGTCAGAACGGAAGGCCCTTGTGATGGGTAAGGATCATGGGGATGGATTATGAAGGGAGGAGGGAGGTGAATCTGTAGAGGTTATAGAAGTGAAACTTAGCTTGTTAACTAGATCTGGGAAAGGATGTGTTACTGTGCTTATCTTTCCAATAAACTCCTTGTTTCCTCCATTAAATGTGTTAATTGAGTTAGACAGAGGCAGGGCCTTACATAATGTTTAAGTGGAATCTTTTTTTTCTTCTAATTTGAATCTATTGGTTCATGTCCTAATCTCAGGAACAGCAGAAAATGACCTTGCTCTGTCTTCTACATGGCATCCTTTCAAATATTTAATGATGCCTGTCATATAAATGATATGAATGGGTGTCGCTCCATCCCTGCATACCACTGGGGTGATGCCAACTGGAGGATCCATGAAATAGAATCACTGCAGGCATAGAAGTTACAGACAATAATACTTTAATGTCACAAGTGTTCTGCTCTCCTGGGATTTAAATATAACTGTAAACAATATCTGCTGCCTCACTCAAAGCCTGCACCTAGGTCTACAGCCCTTTACTTCTTAGCTTTTCTCTGAACTTTCTCACACAGCCTTCTCCTTCCCTTTTTAGCCCCATCCATATGTCCACCTGGCTATTCCCATTTGGAGGCATTCTCCTCTCCTGTGCTCTGGGCATTCTACTAGGGATTCCTGTGACACTTCTCCATACTTGGTCAGCCTCCCAAGTCTTTGCCCGCCTTCAGTCTGTCAAGACCCTCCCTTTATCTCTCTGCCCTGGCTACCCCTTCATCTCCTCCACTTGCCTCTGCTGCCTCCTCCTCCTGCCCCATCTCTGACAGCCATGAAATACATTCCTACTTTGTTGTCTCACCCCCCCTCTCTTTTTTTTTTACACCTCCCCCACCAGTCTTGCTGTGGCGTTGGCCCACCCTATGCCTTCACTTCCCCAGCCCTCTGATGGCCTTTCCTCCTTTACCCCCACTTGTTCCTCTCACCCCATTCACCTCTCCATTTGCACTGTCCATCCCACTTTTTCATTCTCTCCTTCCTGCTGCTGAGGACCCTTCCCCCTTGACCACCTTACTCTCTCAACTTTTATCCCAGTTGCATGCCACCTTGTTCTCCCCATACATCTCCTTTTTGAGTTCCCTGCCACTCTGCTTTGCTCCACCTTCTTCTTCTCCCTCTATTATCACATCTCTCCACTCTGCTTCCAGTTTCTTAGGGCATAGTCTGCAGCAGCTGGAAGACTCTTGGCATCTAGCCAGCTCCAGTAAACTGGGGTTTGTGAGGTAGACAGTGCCAGACATCCCAACACCTCTCACAGTTTGCCACAATGGGTCCTAGAGCAAATCAAGCTTGATCTCTCCCTAAATGCCAAGGTGACTAAACAGAGAAGCTTATCGCATTACCTTTTAAATAGAATAAAGCCTCCTGGGCTGCAGTCAGGATGCGGGATGTAGGCAGGGATTAACATACAGTAAGTCGCCGCTGAATTGGCAGGAGACTACAGTCTGGGTCCCAGCCATGCTCAGTCGGCCCTTTTTAGAAAACAGGAAGCTCCTGAGGTTTAAATGGTGACTGGCTGAGCATGGCTGGGACCCAGGCTGCAGTCTCCCCGTGATCCAGCAGTAACTTACTGTACAATAGTACCCGCCTCCATCCCGTACCCTGGCTGCAGCCCAGGAGGCTTTATTTGATTTAAAAGGTAATGCAATAAGCTCCTGAGACTATCATGCTTCAGTGATATCAGGAGAAGACTAAGGGCTGATGATGAAAGGATGACTTGGAGGTTGTTTTCTTATAAAATGTTAAAATATGAATATACATGAATGGGCGAATGAAAATACATATACTAAAGAAACAAAATATTTTTATTCATGTCAAGGGCAGGTGTGATATGTCCATATAGGTATAAAGGGGGTTACAAGGCTAAAAAGTTTAAGAACCACTGGGCAAGAGGATGGTACTGTGGCTGCTACCTCAGCAGAACAAGCAGTAGGATCCCAATTGTCCTTATAAAACATATGGTCTGACATGTCAGATGGAATTGACTTCCAGGCTCTTTCCCTTGGCTTACCATCTTGATGGCCAGCCAAAATCTTATCCACGGGTTTGTCATCCATGGACTTGAGCTCATGCAGACGGCAAGCCTCCAGGCATTATAATGGCGTGTGTGAGAGAGTGCACGGCCATAGGGAAGAACAAGAGTTGAGGTCCTGTGTTTTTTGCCTTATGCGGGGGGGCTCTGGAGCGGATCCCCCACGTATAACAAGGGCCCACTGTACCTACCTGCCCATAGAGTCTTCACTCTGACACACAGAGACCTTTTCACATTTAGGCAATATTTCCCCAAGAGAAAGCTAATTGTGAGGAAAATTTCTAGTTAAAGTCACTAGAAATAAAAGAACACCAGAGATAAAATTAATTAAAGGAACAGGAAAGCTTTGAGGTGGGAAGCAAAATCTTCTGATACTGAACATAATACCTTCTTTAGCACTCTTTATGTCCTAAAATGTTAGACTGTAAAAATCAACATTTGATCCAATAATAATGAGATACTGTTTGGTGTAAAATATCATGTTTAAAACACAGTGCCTTAAAAGTGCCATTCATTGATTCTGTAACAAAGAGATTGCTAGGATGTCAAACATCTTCAAGTAGGTCATCTTTGGGGGATTAGACTAAGTTGCTATCTGTTGACATTTCACATCTGACATCATAAGCTTCTTATACATTGAATAAATTCTGCTTCTTTTTTTGAGGGCTAAAAACAGAGGATAGCTGAAGTCTTGCCACATAAAAAGATGGTTCATTTCCTTTCTCAGAACAACTATTGTGATTTGGAGGAATTTAACTCCCCGCAAACTATTCTACCTGCCTACCCCAAATTGGCTACCCAGTGAATATAGTCTTCACGTGCCTCCTTTAGAGTCCTGCTTTCTAACCCTTAAACCTAGGCCTCTGATTTCAGACTTGTGTGGACTGTCTGATGGTAATCTCACTGTCAACTGCAGTAGGTTCATCAGATTAAACCTCAGTTAACAAAGTAGTTGTGTTCCTGGGCATTATCTCTTTAATAGAAAATTTGTACCAAAGGCAGAAATAACAGAGAGAGAAAGAAAATGAGAGAGAGAGAAGGGCAATTCAACATGTTTCAGTAAACCTTTTCAAAATTAACAACATGCTTCTGGCTTTTTCTTCGCAAACGAAGATTCAGGAAGGACTCATCCCACGCTTTTTGCAAATAACTAAATAAAACAAAAATAGTTTTGAATAGTTTAAACTATAAAAGTTACAAAAAGGTAGATTATAACTGCTTTAGATTAGTATACATTAGTTTTAAACTATTTTAATCATTTGTAATCTGTCTCATTTTATTTATTTATTTATTTATTTATTTATTTATTTTTAATACCCCTTTCACTCAGAGTGGGATCCAAGGTGGCTAACCTGTTTAAATGTTTAATATACGAGCGTATTGTAAAGTAATAATTATCACCTGGACATTATTAAGGTATATTGATGAAATTTTGTCAGTGTCATCACTGGTCCCTAAGTGAATGATGTTGAGAAAATCAGCTCATTGTGTCCTTCATTTTTGTTACAGGTTGTGCCAGAAGTGACTAAGGTGTAAGATGGAAAAGTGCAAGGGGGTATCATAAAATAATAATTATCATCCAGAAATTATGGTATATTGATGAAATTTTGTCATCATCACCAAGTGACTTTTTCTTTTCCCAAAAATGAAAAATCCATTGCAGGATCACTGATTTGACAACACAGATGACGTCATTCATGAAGTGGAAGAGTGGTTTAAGGCACAATCTGCAGACTTAATAATAATAATAATAATAATAATAATAAAATTTATTTATAGCCCGCTTATTGACAGACAATCCAAGTGGCTTACAATAAAATCTGTATAACATATCCCAAAAAGAAAACCAACCCACCCCCTTAAAACAGTATTAAACAACACATAGTTAAAATAGCAATAAGCATAACTGTATTAAGAGGATCAAGAAATGCTGGGGAAAATGTGTAAATCTGGATCATGACTACATAGAGATAAGTTAACGACTACAAATCAAAATGAACTTTCTGTCAAATTTTTTTGAAGGTGATAATTAAAAGTTCACGATACCCTCTTGTATTGTTTGTTGTTGTGTGTTCAAGTCTTTTCTGACTTATGGCAACCCTAAGGTGAACCTAACACAGGATCTTCTTAGCAAGATTTATTCAGAAGAGGTTTGCCATAACTCTTTCCTGAGGCTGAGAGTATGTGCCTTGCCCAAGGTCACCCAGTGGCTGAACAAGGAATTGAACCCTGGTCTCCAGAGTCTCAGTTCAATACTCAAACTACTACACCAAACTGTTTCTCTCCTCTCAAAAATAATTTTCATGTTGTAAATTGGTCAAGTTAATATTATTGTATGTTAGGCTGAGATCTTAAGATAGAGGATATAAATATTCCAATAATTTTTATAAATTATAAAGTAAATATAAGTGTACCAAATGCAAATTGGTCAGGATGGTCTGCTTGGTGGCTCTTCACTTTCATGAATGGCCCTATGTCATTGTAACCTACTTTTAAATTACAATATTTTATAAGTTCCCAACCACCATAAATTAAGCTTGTTTCAGGAGTCTGTAGCCACAGAGTTCACCAAACTAATGTGCTAATCGGCCACCCTGATCTTAGTGGCATTTAGCCATGGATAATTACTTACAGATTTGCACTTCTTTATTTGTCTTATAAGAATAGGCAGTGACAGGTCTTCTTTTGAAGGGAGACCACCAAGTAATACCAGGTGCTGTAGGTTATATTTCAGAGGAAGGAACTGGCAAGCCAGCCATTTTCTCAAGCCGGAGAAGAACCATGCTGACCAGCTCTAGGAGCAGGAATGGCCCTGGGATGGTCCCGGGCGGTGATTTCAGCAGCAAAACCCTTGTGATAGGGTCCAGATGCCACTCACATTTATTTTTAAGCCAGATCGGGCAAACTAGTTTATTTAAGTGTGTGATATGCTCCACAGTTGAGGCTGAAGGAGAAGGTAAAGGAGATGGTGGCAAAGGTAGACAGGGAAAAAATATCTGGTATTTTAGTTACAAATGCTTAGTAGGCCAGAGCTTAATCCTTACTGGCAATAATGGCCAAGAGACAACTGAAGCTATGCTAAATCCAAACCTTTCCCAGTTTTAGGGCTGAGGGAATACACTATAGACTACCTCCATCCTTGCCTGGCATTGTGCCAGTACTCCTTCCTGGGCTGCAGGCAATTCAGTTCTGGCAAAACTTAAATTCTTCCTCCCACTCCCTTTTCTTTACCCCCTTTTGATTCTTTGCTAGCTGTGTTGACAGATCTCAGAAGTCAGCTGGCAGAAAAGGCTAGCACATCTTTGAACTAGGATTGCACTGCCCATCTCTCCTAGAATCTCTAGTTGAAGCTCCTGGGTATTGTAGTACAAACCTTCCCTAGGATTAAGCATTACTGAATTCAATGGGATTTGCCTTTGAGTAGATATGTACAGGTTGAGTCTCTCTTATCCAAAATGCTTGGGACCAGAAGTGTTTTAGATTTTTTTTAGTTTTTTGCATTTTTGGGATATTTGCGTATACATAATGAGATATCTTGGAGACAGGACACAAATCTAAACATGAAATTCATTTGTTTCATATACAGCTTCTGCATATCACCCAAAAGTAATTTTATACAGAATATTTTAAATAGTTTGGTGCATGAAACAAAGTTTGTGTACATTAAACCATCAGAAAGCAAAGGTATCCACTCATGTGGAGAATTTTGGATTCTGGAGTATTTAAGATTTCAGAATTCCAGGGAGCCTGGAATAAGGCAGTCTCAGCATGTATAGGATTGTGCTGGAAAATAATAGTGGGATGTGAAAACTAAGGAGTTGTGCCAAATGTTTCATGAAACATGAAACAATTTAGAGAGGAATTTGAAGGAAGATTTGAAATGGTATACTTGTCCTGTTTACCTCTTCTGAGGACAGCACCACAGAGTAACAAGCAAAGGAGTAGTCAAAAGTCCATACCACAAGAGCCCTGTACTTAACAGCAAAGGGACAAGCAAAAACATAGTCACAAGGCAGTTCCAGAGGTCAGAAAACAGGAATCCGACAGCAGAGAACAAGAAACACAGCAACTAGGGAGACTACAAGACTGATTGTCAGCTGCAGGGCATCATGTCAGCTGGAGCCTTTTTAAAAGCCTCAGTATGCCTCAGCTAATCATGATAACTAGGCCTCAGCTGGTTGCGATTAGCTTTCCTTTTGGCTTCGAGCCTAGATGAACGCCTCAAGGATTCCTTGGCTTGTCTTCGCTCCACAGGTCCTAGTACCAGCAGCATAAAGTCTATCTCTCCCACTGCAGCCTCCTGTGTTTCCTCTGAGATTACAGAGCCTCCAGGTAGCCCCAGATCTGTCTCCTCCTCAGGCTCAGAGTCTGACTCTGACTCTGACTCTAAAGCAAAGTCAGACCCAGGGCAGTCCATGACAATACTTCTGAATGTGGCATGATATGAGGTCATGTAATCTCAAATGGACAAACTTCAAAGCCTTGTAGGAACCTTCTTTTGGGCAGCAGCATTTTAGTTTGTACACATGAACACCCCATGTCATCTAATTCTTGATCTTGCACCTGTTGTTTAGCTCTCTCTACCACCACCACCCTGCTGTCATTACACACTACTTCACAAAGCAACATACACTGGCTTGATGGACCATTATACTGTTGTAAGTCACCAACAAGATTCTAGCTGAAAATTGTTGGATCAGTACTGGTGTCTGCATTTTATATTTTTCTTGGTATGTAGAATCATAGAGTTGGAAGAGACCATAAGGGCCATCCAGTCCAACCCTCTGCCATGCAGGAACTCAAAATGTGTGGCTTTACAGACTGTCATAGTATCAGACAATGCTTCAGAATTTACTGCTACACCAATACAGAACTGTGTGAGTCAAGAGCAGAGATAACAAACAGAGATAGTTGCTGCTTTTACACAGGAGCTTCTATCTGGCTGTAGCTGTAATACTTTCTGCATTTAGATGGATGATCCCATTTGAGTACTGCGTTTGAGATGTGTGAGGATACATGGGTCAACTATACGTGCAGAACTGCTAAGAAGCCTGGACCAGAACTTCCGAGCTACTCTAAAAACTGTCTGGGCAAGAAGCTGTTATAATCAGCTAGAACTTTTTAATATACTAGCGACCAAACATACAAAAATAATCCAGTTTGAGACCGCTTTAGCTGCCCTGGCTCAGTGCTAGCGAATCCTGGAAGTTGTAATTGTGGCACTAGAACTCTCTGACAGAGAAGGCTAAATGTCTCACAAAATTACAGTTCCCAGAATCCCCTAGCATTCAGGGCAGTTAAAGTGGTCTCAAACTGGATTATTTCTGCAGTGTGTTTTGGACTTCAGCCATCATAACCTGTAGAAAGACATTTACACATTGCTATCTATGTGTGGTAAGGCCACACTGGGCTCTGATTTGAAAAAAGGACAACAAATATTTTCCTACACATTTGGGTAAATGTTGGTTTAAGTTTGTGGGCTTTAGTAGGCCAACCATATGGAATTTATAGAAATGTTCTTTAGTAATCTGTTGCTGCTATTTCCTGAAATGTCTTTCCCAATCTGCTATTAATGATTTATTTCTAGGACCTTCTCCTCTGCTTGACACCTACTAATCAACACTGTGCCCTTTTAGAAGAATATGAGAACGTCTTATTGCAAGACTAATTTGCTGTTGTTAACTACCCTCGAGTCAATCTTGACCCATAACGATCCTATGGATGAGACATCCCCAAGACTGTCTGTCCTCCACTGCTCTGCTTAATACCTGCAAACCCTTAATACCCGTGATCTCCTTAACAGAGACCATCTACTCGGCATGTGGCCTTCCTCTCTTCCTACTTCCCTCCACCTTCCCCAGCATTATTGTTTTTGCAAAGAGTCCTCTCTTCTCATGATGTGTCTGAAGTACAACAGCATCAGTTTGGTCATCTTGGCTTCCAGGGAGGTTTCCACCTTGATCTGCTCTAGGACCCACTTGTTTGTCCTTCTGGCTGTCCATGGGATTCTCAGCACTCTTCTCCAGTACCACATTGTCTCAAATGCATTAATTTTCTTCCTACCATCTTTCTTAACTGTCCAGCTCTCACATCCATACATGGTAATAGGGAATACAATGGTTTGTATGACTCTAACTTTTGTTCTGAGTTGTATATCTTTGCATTTTAAAATCTTTTGATTTCTTGACTGCAGTCCCCATTTCTATCAATGTTTGATCCCGGGTATGGGAATTCTTTTACTATTTCTATTTCTTCATTGTCTAGGTTGAACTTGTAAAGGTCCTCAGTGGTCATTATTTTTGTTTTCTTTATGTTCAACATTAAGTCTACCTTTGCATCTTCTTCTTTGATCTTCCTTAGTAGTTGTTCCAGGTCTGTGATGTTTTCAGATAGTACTATGGTGTCATCTGCATATCTTAGATTGTTGATATGCCTTCTTCCTATTTTCACTCCTCCTTCTTCTGTGTCCAAGCCTGCTTTTATTATAATATGTTCTGCATAAAGTTGAACAGATAGGGTGAAAGGATACAGCCCTGTCTGACCCCTTTGCCAATTGGGAACCATTCTGTTTCTCCGTGTTCTGTTCTGATAGTAGCCTCTGAGTACAGATTCCTCATCAGGACTATCCGATGTGTTGGCACTACCATGTCCTTAAGGGAGTTCCATAGCCTTTCATAGTCTATGCCAGGGGTAGGCAACCTGTCCCCTTTAAGGGCCGAGGGACTTCAGGTCCCAGAATCCCAGGAACTATTGGCCAACATGGGACTATTGGCCAACATGGCTGAGGCTTCTGGGAGCTGAAGTCCCTCGGCCCTTAAAGGGGAAAGGTTGCCTACCCCTGGTCTATGCAGTCAAAGGCTTTGCTGTGGTCTATAAAGCACATGCTGATTTTCTTTTGGAATTCCCTGATTCACTCCGTTAGCCATTGTATACTTGCAATGTGATCCCTAGTTTCTCTTCCTTTCTTGAACCATACTTGGACCTCTGGGATCTCTCTTTCCATGTATGTTTGGAGTCTATGTTGTAGAATTTTGAGCATGATTTTGCTTGCATGGGAGATCAGTGCTATGTTCCTATAGTTGCTGCAGTCTCTTGTTTCTCTCATTTTATGGATGGGGATATATATTGATTGCTTCCAATCTGTTGGCCATCTATTGACATATGTTGGTTAGCACTAGAGTTCACTCTGTCAATGTGGATTGCAGCAGTTTAATTGGAATATCATCTGTTCCTGGTGATTTGGTTTTTGCTATTTCTCTTATAGTTTCCACCTCGCTTTTTAGAATTTGGGATTCATCTTCATATGGCTCTTCATTCCATTTTGTCATTTCTTTGTATAATTCTTCTGTGTATTGCATCCAATGTATTTTTATTCTTTCCTGGTCTTAAATTATGTTTTATTGTCATAGAGTGTCCCAGTCTTTGGTTTGACTTATCCTTTGATTTCCCAGATCTTGTGAAATAAATCTCTTGTTCTTCCCTTTTTGTTGTTGTCTTCTATTTCTCTGCATTGGTCATTGTAGTAATTTTCTTTATTTTTTCACACAAGCCATTGTACTGTTGCATTCATAATTCTTAATTTGTTCCTATCTCGCTTTTATTTTTCTTCTCTTTTTTTTCATTGCTTGTAGTGTT
Source organism: Phrynosoma blainvillii (assembly GCA_026167975.1). NCBI lineage: Eukaryota > Metazoa > Chordata > Lepidosauria > Squamata > Phrynosomatidae > Phrynosoma > Phrynosoma blainvillii. Next base: position 86,333,549 of record JANUYF010000001.1, on the reverse strand, counting down.
TTTTTCTGTCATCCATTTTTTTCTCTTTTTGTTTATTGAAAGTGTCTGTCTGATTAATTATGTTAAGAATAATAGAATAAACAAGTCTAGCTAGGACAGATGCATGTTGTAGTTCAATATCTGGAGGGCCATCTTGATATAGGCAAGAAATCAAAACAACAAGCCAGTGTGATTATGCTTTGGAGGTCTTAATTTTTCAGATTCAGAGCAATATAGAAGTTCTCCAGGTTATGTGTGATGTGATGATAGTTTCATATGAACTACCCCTCCTTCCTTCCACAAAGATGTTTTAAAAGGAAGTGACCTGTCCTGCCAGAAAGATGCACAAGCCGAAGATAAAACCATCTTTCTTGTTATGCCTCAGTGGGCTCCACAAGTTATTCTGCTATATGAACTGAAGGATACGGTGACACCCACCATTCGTTCTATATACAAAAGCTGACCAGGTTGCCAACTGGATCTCACTTCAGTGTTGATAAGCAAATAATATCCTATACCACATCTTAGGCCAGAAGGTACACAGCTTAGTCCTCCAACAACTCATTGCTGCTCTTTACTCTGCCCCTCAGAATCTGCTGCCTGAGGCAATTTGTCTAATGATAGGCTCTCTGAGTAAGTACTGGGCAGGTCTGGCTTTGGATAAACTAGAAGATGTTTTGCTATGTCCATGTACACAATCTTCAGGCCACTTCAGAATGATTTTGGCTACAACCTTGAAAATACTTTAATCAGAAAATTATAGAATTGGAAGAGACCTCAAGGGCCACCCAGTCTAATTCCCTGCCATGCAAGAACAGAATCAAAGCACCCCAACAGGTGGCCATCCTGCCTCTGTTTAAAAACTTCCAAAGAAGGAGACTCCACCACACTCTGAGGGAGTGTGTTCCCCTGTTGAACAGCTCTGTTCATTTTAACATTTAGTTCTTCCTCTTGTTTAAGTGGAATCTCTTTTCCTGTAGCTTGCATCCATTATCTGGAGCATGGAGAATGTTCTCTGGATCTCCGCATCCTATTCTCTGGAGCAGCAGAAAACAAGCTTGTTTCCTCCTCAATATGACATCCCTTCAAATATTTAAACACGGATATCATATCACCTCTTAACTGTCTCTTCTCTAGGCTAAACATATCCAGCTCCCTAAGTCACTCCTCATAGGGCATGGTTTCCACATCCTTCACCATTTTGGTCACCCTCCTCTGGACACACTCCAACTTCTCAACATCCTTTTTGAATTGAGGTGCCCAGAACTGGACACAGTATTCCAGGTGAGGCCTGACCAAAGCAAAATAGAGTGATACTATTACTTCCCTTTATCTAGACACTATACTTCTATTAATGCAGTCTAGAATTCCATTGGCCTTTTTAGCTGCCACATCACACTGTTGGGTCATGTTCAACTTGTGATTTACTAGGATTCTTAGATCCCTTTCACATGTACTGTTGTTGAGCATTTGGAACTCAGAAAATCACTCCTAATAACTATCCCCCTTTGCAGATGACACTTTGTGCCGTCTTGGAGGTAAGGAAGGGGAGGGTCAGCCTCATGCTGGGCGCCACAACCCCTTCCCAAGAACGTCATCAGAGTACCCACTGTTGCATATTGTGGGCGCTCCAATGATATCCTTCCGGCTCAGCATCCAGACACGCTGAGCCGGAAGAGCCACAGAAGAGCTGCCTGGTGGCTCTTCAGGTGCCCCTTTCGCGGCTTTGGAAGGAGTGCTATTTTAGCGCTCCTTTCACAGGTGGTGAAAGGGAGGATCGGGGCCGTGGGGCAGCCTCAGCCCCAATCTGCCACTTCCCAGGGCAGCCCACGGCCACCCGTCTGCATCCCCCCTAAGTTTAGGATTGGCCTTTAAATCTGAATTACTGTGGGCAAAGATGTTCTATGAACAAGGTTGGAGAGACCTAATGGGTTATATTAACATTGAGAGTGTTCTGTAGGCAACCTGTGTCCTGTATAACAATTGAAGTTCTGTACCAAATTGGCTGAAAACTGGAGTTTGATGCTGCAGTCTTACAGATAGGTATAGCTGCAATCTCTCACACACATTGGCTTGCAATATTTTCAGGCTTGCTTGCTACTACTATATCCTTGGCTAATTGTCTCCAGGCCTATCTGTTCCTCTCTTGCCCCACTTTCATCTTCTGTTTATTCACATATTGTGAAATTGATGTAACTTCAGGCCTTTGCAGACTGCCAGAAATAGTGCACATTAAATTGAGGCACTGCCCTGGCTCAGTGCTAGGGAATCATGGGAATTGTATTTTTTCTAAGACATTGAGCCTTCTCTGTCAGAGAGCTCTGGTGCCACAATAAATTACAGTTCCCATGATTCCCTAGCACTGAGCCAGGGCAGTGCCTCAATTTAATGTGCACTATTTCTGGCAGTCTGCAAAGGCCCTTCATTGAGAGTATTGATCTTGAATAAGGAACCTTTTGTTCAAATCCCAGTTCAGCCATGTACTCTTGTAATGGCTTTTGAGAAGATGAAATAAGAATATTAATAACTTATTTCACATTATATTTAGATATGTGATGTGAAGTGCAATGCATTTCAAACTTGCTATAGAAAAATATCTATTATAACATTTCAACAATATGACAAAAAGCATAGATGATAAATCCTGGGGAAGTTTGTGACTGAAAGCTTGTGGTTTCATCTAGTGAGGTAATGAGTGTACAAATATACACGATAAGATTAAGTCCCAGCAAGTAGACAGGAAGATGATAGTTCAGTTGGTTATTATGGTTTCCTGCTGTGGCTTACATTTGCACATTGATTTATTCTTAGGAAATTTCTGAAGCAATTTGGATTGCTTACTTGACATTACCATTACATTTACCACTTTTTTTAAAGCTATAATTAAAAAAATTGTTGTAATCTTAAATGGCCTTAATGGAAAATTGAAGCACATAGAAGAGAAGCCATTTTCACTTACTGATTCCTTACAGACAACTTGCGTACCTATTGGAATTCTTAATCTAATTTCATATTAAATGATTGGGTAGCCATGCATTTATTACTGTTATCTACTAATACTGAAGCTTATATCTGCAACTCTAAGAACTAGAAACTTATTATAAAATGAAGACTGATCTTTCAAAATGTTGAATTTTGTCATAGATATGCACAGTGAGAATATTAATGGCTCAAAGATTATTCCAGATCTAGTTAATTTTGTCCTGTATGCCCAAATCAACAGTCTGCTTCTGGAGACCAAGAAGAGTGAAGAAAAGAGAGAGTATGACAGTATGCAGCAGATAGTGTTGAAAGTTAAGGAATTCCTGTATTGTGATAAAGGGATTGGCTTTTTCATAGTTGAATGTTGATTTTTACTCTGGAATGCTCAAAGCAGGGTGTGAAGATTTAGCTGTGAGAGCCTGGCTGGTGTGTGATGCTTTGAAAATGCATGATTCATTACTTGATCATGTTCAATTAGAACTTGATTATTTTTTTTAAAAAAGTTTTACATTAAAATCAGGAAGTTGATAAGAACTAACAAGGCTAATTGCACTACATTTCTTGAGATTATAAATAATCTACTATATTAATAGCTAAGGAAATATGCACATATAGAAGCTTCTTCAATTATGTATAATAAGGGTATCTCATGAAAATGTTACAGTCTGTCTCATTAATTCAAATGGCTACATCCAGCTTTCTCAATGCTTGGTGGTAGATTTCAAGGCTGTGAACTATTGCATTGCCTTAACAGTGGTTTTTGATGTACCAAATTTAGAGATGAGTAATGGAAAGAAATGGAAAGACATTGAAAGTGGCACACAGGGAGGACAACAGCACTAACCGAGAGATGGATAGAAACTAAAGGAACACACATTGCAAGAGCAGCTAAGGGCAGCCAAAATGACAAAGCAAGCAGTAAACACACTCAGAATGACAAACCCCATCAAAAGCAGCACCACATATAAAATAGGGACATGGAATGTGAGAAGCATGAGCCAAGGGAAGCTAGACATAGTGAAAATGGAAATGCAACATATGAACATAGCAGTACTGGGGGTGAGTGAGTTAAAATGGACAGGAATGGACCACTTTTAATCAGACAACCACACAGTGTTCTACTCAGGGAATGAAAAGACAAGAAGAAATGGGGTAGCTTTCATACTAAGAAAAGATGTTGCAAAAGCAGTCAGAGGATACAATGCAAAATCGAACTGAATCATCTCAAGTCTCTATGGGAAACCTATGAATATCACCATAATTCAAGTATATGCACCAACCACTGAGGCAGAACAAGAAGAAATTGATAGATTTTACAAAGGAGTACAGAAAGAAATTGATAACACACCAACACAGGATATCAAGCTGATCATTGGAGACTGGAACACAAGGGTTGGAAGCAAAGAAGAATCAAAAACGGTAGGCAGATTTGGACTAGGCAAAAAGAATGAAGCAGGTGAACATCTGATAGATTTTTGTGAAGCCAACAACATATTCATTGTAAACACATTTTTCATGCAACCAGATAAAAGGTTATACACATGGACATCACCAGATGCCAACGCAAAAACCAAATAGATTACATAATTGGAAGTAAAAGATGGTGAAGTTCTATACTGGTGGCCAAGACTAGACCAGGTGCTGATTGTGGCATAGATCACAAACTACTCATTTCAAAAATAAAAGTAAAACTCAAGAAGAGAACAAAACCAGTCATCATACCAAAATATGATTTAAACAACATTTCCACATAATTCATTGACAATATAAGGAACAGATTTGCAATACTAGGTATAATAGATCATGAACCAGAAGGGCTTTGGTTTGAGGGACATAATAAAAGAAGAATGCATAAAAACACTTCCAAAAGACAAAAGGAAAGTGAAGAAACCATGGATGACAGATAAAACACTACAAGCAATAAAAGAAAGAAGAGAAACAAAACAAAAAGGAGACAGGAATAAAATAAACCAACAGTACAACGGCTAGTGTGCAAAGATAAGGAAAATTACTACAATGACAAATGTAGAGAAATAGAAGACAACAAAAAAAAAAAAAAGGGAAGAATGAGAGAACTATTCCACAAGATTTGAGAAATCAAGGGAAAGTTCAAACCAAGGACCAGGACGCTCTATGACAATAAGAATAACATAATTCATGACCAGGAAGGAATAAAAAGACATTTTTATTTGATGCAATACACAAAAATACTGTACAAAAGAGATGACAAAATAAAGAACACATGGAGCAAAGAACCATAAGAACATAAACCTCAAATTCTAAAAACTGAGGTGGAAGCTGTAATAAACGAAATGGCAAATATATATATATATATATATATATATATATATATATATATATAAAGTACATTTCTATACCACTTATCAGTGCACTTAAGCATTCCCTAAGCGGTTTACAATGTGTGAGCTAATCTGGGTACTCATTTTAGCAACCTCGGAAGGATGCAAGCCTGAGTGGAGCTTGAGCCCTTGGCAGGTATTGAACTCGCAACCTTGCAGTTTGTGAGTGAGCGGCTCCAGTACAGGCATTTAACCACTGTGGCACCAGGCCTCCTATTAGATGTGGTGGCACTCCCGAAAAACAAGACTCCAGGAACAGATGATATACTAATAGAACTGTTGGAATCCACACTGACAGAGCCAACTTTAGTGCTAAACAACATATGTCAACAGATATGGAAAACAAAATGATGGCCAACAGATTGGAAGCGATCAATATACATCCCCATCCACAAAAAAGGAGACATAAGAGACTGCAGCAACTATAGAACCATAGCACTAATCTCCCATGCAAGCAAAATTATGCTCAAAATACTGCAACATAGACTCCAACCATACATGGAGAGAGAAATCCCAGAGGTCCAAACAAGGTTTAGGAAAGGAAGAGGCACCAAGGATCACATTGCAAATATACAATGGCTAATTGAGCATAGCAGGGAGTTTCAAAAGAAAATCAGCATGTGCTTTATAGACTATAGCAAAGCCTTTGACTGCATAGATCAGGGGTAGGCAACCTAAGCCCTGGGGGCCGGATGCGGCCCCCTGAGACCTTTGGACTGGCCCCAGGGCGGTCCTGCTGCCACCGCCGCCACCGCCGCCACCACCACCCCCCTGGCCACCATGATGATATTGATTATTGTTGTTATTACTTGTTCTTGGGGTTTTCTTGGCAAAATCTCCACAGGGGTTTTGCCATGGCTTTTCTGGGGCAGAGAGAGTGTGCATGCATATTGTTTATAAATTTTAATTAATTAATTAATTTTTCCTTTTTCTATTTATTTATTTATTTATTTATTGTGCTTCGCCCCCCCCCCCCCCCCAATTGTCTGAGGGACAGCAACCCGGCCCCCGGCTCAAAAAGGTTGCCTACCCCTGGCATAGATCATGAAAAGCTATGGAATGCCCTTAAAGACATGGAAGTACCAACACATCTGAAAGTTCTGATGAGAAATCTGTACTCAGGACAAGAGGCTACTCTCAGAACAGAACATGGAGAAACAGAATGGTTCCCAATTGGCAAAGGAGTCATAGAATCATAGAATCATAGAGTTGGAAGAGACCACAAGGGCCATCCAGTCCAACCCCCTTCCATGCAGGAACTCCCAATCAAAGCATCCCTGACAGATGGCCATCCAGCCTCTGCTTAAAGACCTCCAAGGAAGGAGACTCCACTACTCTCCGAAGGAGTGTGTTCCACTCTCGAACCGCCCTTACTGTCAGGAAGTTCCTCCTAATGTTGAGGTGGAATCTCTTTTCTTGCAGCTTGCATCCATTGTTTCGGGTCCTAGTCTCTGGAGCAGCAGAAAACAAGCTTGTTCCCTCCTCAATATGACATCCCTTCAAATATTTAAACATGGCTATCATATCACCTCTCAGCCTTCTCTTCTCCAGGCTAAACATCCCCAGCTCCCTAAGTCGTTCCTCATAGGGCTTGGTTTCCAGACCCTTCACCATTTTAGTTGCCCTCCTTTGGACACACTCCAGTTTCTCCACATCCTTTTTGAATTGTGGTGCCCAGAACTGGACACAGTATTCCAGGTGAGGCCGGACCAAAGCAGAATAGAGTGGCACTATTACTTCTCTTGATCTAGACACTATACTTCTACTGATGCAGCCTAAAATTGCATTGGCCTTTTTAGCTGCTGCATCGCACTGTTGACTCATGTTCAACTTGTGGTCCACCTGGATTCCTAGATCCCTTTCACACGTAGTCTCATTCAGCCAGGTGTCCCCCATCGTATATCTGTACTTTTCGTTTTTCCGCCCTAAGTGCAGTACCTTACATTTCTCCGTGTTGAATTTCATTTTGTTAGCTTTGGCCCAACTTTCTAGTCTGTTCAAGTCATTTTGAATTTTGATCCTGTCCTCTGGGGTATTAGCTACTCCTCCTAATTTGGTGTCATCTGCAAATTTGATAACTATGCCCCCAATACCGTCATCCAAGTCATTAATAAAGATATTGAATAGCACTGGGCCCAGGACAGAGCCCTGTGGCACCCCACTGGTCACTTCTTTCCAAGTTGAAAAGGAGCCATTGTTGAGCACCCTTTGCGTTTGACCAGTCAACCAATTACAAATCCATGTAACAGTTACTTTGTCTAGCCCACATTTTACCAACTTGCTTGCAAGAATGTCATGGGGAACCTTGTCAAAGGCCTTACTGAAATCAAGATATACTATATCCACAGCATTCCCTTCATCTACAAAGCTGGTAATTTTATCAAAAAAAGAGATCAGATTTGTCTGGCATGACCTGTTTCTCTGAAACCCATGTTGACTTTTTGTGATTATGAAATTATCTTCCAGATGTTCACAGACTCTCTGTTTAATGATCTGCTCCAGAATCTTTCCGGGTATTGATGTCAGACTAACTGGACGATAATTGTTGGGATCCTCTTTTTTCCCCTTTTTGAAGATGGGGACAACATTTGCCCTCCTCCAGTCCGCTGGGACCTCTCCTGTTTTCCAGGAATTCTCAAAGATTATTGCCAATGGTTCCGATATTACATTTGCCAGTTCTTTTAATACCCTTGGATGTAATTCATCTGGTCCTGGAGACTTATATTCATTTAGATTAACCAGATGTTTCTGTACTATCTCTTTACTTATTCTGTGCTGAAATTCTCCTATTCTGTCCTCTGCTCCATTATCCTCAAGTTGAGCACCCTTTGCCTTTTCTGAGAAGACTGAAGCAAAGAAGGTGTTGAGTAATTCTGCCTTTTCTCTGTCCCCTGTTAACTTTTTGCCATCTTTTCCACACAGTGGCCCTACCATTTCCTTCTTTTTCCTTTTGCTGCTGACATACCCCCAAAAGCCCTTTTTATTGTTCTTAACCTCTCTAGCAAGCCTGATTTCATTCTGCGCTTTAGCTTTTCTGACTTTACCCCTACATGTGCTAGCTATTTGTTTGAATTCCTCTTTGGTGATTTCCCCATTTTTCCATTTCTTATACATGTTCCGTTTAAAACATAGTTCAGTTGCAAGTTCCTTAGTCATCCATCCTGGTTTCTTGAGACACCTCCCATTCTTCCTCCTCGTTGGCACGGTTTGAAATTGTGCCTTCAGTATCTCCCTTTTGAGAAACTCCCATCTGTCTTGAACTCCCTTCTCTTTTAGTATTCCTGTCCATGGGATCACCCTCAGTATTTCTCTAAGTTTAGTAAAATCAGCTTTCCTAAAGTCTAGAATGCGTGTCTGACTATGCCTGGCTTCTCCTTTCCACTGTATAATAAACTCCAGGAGGACATGATCACTCCCGCCTAAGTCAGATAAGGGTTCATTTTGTCACCCTACCTATTCAACTTATATGCAGAACATATTATAAGGAAAGCAGGCTTGGACATGGAAGAGGGAGGAGTGAAAATAGGAGGAAGAAATGTCAACAATCTGAGATATGCTGATGACACAATAATATTAGCAGAAAACTTCACAGACCTGGAACACCTACTAAGGAAGATGCCAGTGCAACAGCTGATTTTTCCATCCATTCTCTTGCTCAGGGAACCAACTGGTTTGGCTTATGTAGATGACAGGAGGGGATTACTGGCACATGGTGGAATATATCAGATCAGAAGGTTTGTACAAGAATCCACCCGTATTGCATAGGCTGCTTTCTAGGGCTTTATTTGCATCCTTGCTAGATCAGCCCAAAGGCCCATCTAGTCAGACATTTGTTTCCACAGTGGCCAACCAGAAGTCCACAAGCAGGTCATAGTGGCAACATCCTCTTGCTCACACTTCCCAGCATTGGCTTTTGTTCCTGGAGAAGCATATGAGCTCTGACACTGGAGATAATATGCAGCCATTGTAACTAGTAACTACTGATAGCCTTAATTGCTATGTATATGTGAAGTTCCCTTTTAAAGCTGTAACCATCTCATAGCCCCTTTTATCTACTTTTTTTTTTCTAGATCAAAGATCTCCAGATTTCATCTGGAATTGATTTAACCATTTGGTCATTTGATTTACCATATTTTTTTTTTGGTCACCCTTTCCAGCTCTGCAGTATTTTTTTTTTTTTGAGACACAGTGAAAAGAAGTGTACACAGCATTCCAAATTTGTTCACACCACAGAAGTGTAAAAGGGCATTACGATATTAGCAGTTTTTATTCCTTTCCTAATTATGGATTTTTTTGCATAGCAACTGCATACTGGATGGATTATTATTATTATTATTATTATTAATCATGTTATCCACAACTTCATTCTTTCTGATAAGGCCTTGCTTCAGTCAGAAGGTCTGCCTATATGCAAGATCAGCCAAGACCTGTGAAAGGAACAGATTGTCTTTGAAGATAGACCACAGTTCTTTGATAACATGTTGTCTAGGCAGCTATAAAGATAACCTTGCATTCCTCTCAATATCCAACATCCGTCTAGTGCAGAGGTGGAGAAAGGTGGCCCATGGACCACATACAGCTCCTGAAACCCCTTTTTTGACCTCCAAACTGCTCTGATGATCCCAAGCCTCACATTCCTGATTTTTTTTTAATTGCACTAATTTTTTTTTTTATTATTTGTGGGTGATTTGTTTTACCAGAAAGCTGACCAAAATGACCATCCATAAATTGGGTGGTTTAGGTCACCAATCCCACAGAGTCTGCCACCATAAAAAAGCCAAAAATGGCTGGAAATAGCACAGCTGTAAATGATGCAATGTTGTTTCTAGTATATCTGAACACACCAGTTTGACTCACACGGTGAAAATTGGTCCCTGCCCATCATGCAGTTGCCCACCTTAATCACTATTCAAGTGGAAAGATAGACTGATTATCATTCCAATAGCTGGGTCAGAAAAAGATGAAAGTGTGGACACTGATAATGCACCCAAACCAGCAGTCTTCACCATTAGCTCTGCTCATTAGAGTTGCTGGGAAATATACTCCAACAACATCTGGAGGCTACATAATTCCCACCCCCGAGGTAAATAGTACAGATAGTTCATAACCCTCACAACAGGAAGGATCTCTTTGTGCAGTATTTTCTGTCACTGTCTTCCTGCTATTGTTTCTCCTAGCAGCAATGTGAGGGAAGCCCTTGAGTCAGCAATTCTACTTTGTATCTTTGTTCCATTAATGAAGTATCTCATCAGGCTTTAGAATGTGATACAACTTGGATACCTTCTAACTATGAAGTGAAGCACTGTTTCCCTCCCAGATTAAATGGTGTGGTTCAATTTAACATTATCTGTGGAAAATGTTGGGAAGGACTGGAAATACCTGCTGCATTGCTCAAGAAGGATAGTGGCAAAACACAGTACAAGGAACTATAAAAGTTTAGATTGTCAGCTGGTTATGTCAGACATGCTCAGAAAGGTACTTTATACCAAGCTAGAGATGCAAAAGGAAGCTTTCATGGATGCTTTAGAGCTGGAAGAAGTCAAGGAAAATTTATAATCATGATCGAAATTTAATTTTGTTCTTTTTCTCCTACAACAGGTGTTACTTTTCAGGGCACAAAAACATTTTTCCTGAACTATTCCAAAACTGATATTCTGAACAGTAAGAATCAACGAGACACTGAAGCATACTCAGAAGCAAAATACTTTCTGGCTGTTTGCACTAATTTCCTAGTAAGGCATCCACACCCTCTCATGGCTTGTTACTAGAAACAGACCTCAATGAAGCTATGGCTCAGATACTTTATAAAAGGGGAAAAAACAACATTTACATTTCTCTGTCTCAAAGGGCAGTTGAGCCTTAATTAGTTCTTGAGGTTTTTACAAAAGCCATTTAATAGTCGTTGTACTTTGCATATATGCATGCATCTTTAGAGGGCTTTCATATATGCTAATTAGAACGGTGGAACAAATACTGTGCCACTAGTTCAAAATTCTGGCTTTTGATTATACAGTATTGTAGTTAAGCTAATAGTTTTGCTTGGTTGGGCCTAAGAGCCATTCTGCATTTGGTGAAGAAAACATAAACTAAAATATTATTTTGGTTGGGAAAATTGATTACCCAGATTACCCAGATTGTGTTTCTCTTTATTGGGTGTTTTAGTAACACTTTAATAGGAAATTGACTATTTACACTCATAAAGATATGAATGTATTCCAATAACCTGGAGAACTAGGGTCTATAATTGGCAAAGAATAAAACAAGCACCCCAGACTTTGTATTTTGTTTGCTTTTTCATATTTATAGTTCAAATTGCAATAACTTTTTATTTCAAGAATAGTTAGGCTTTTCTGTTGTTGTTTTGCTGTTTTTCTGCTAGGTAACTACTTGCATCTCATGGGAATAGACCCAAAGAGAAGTACCCAAATTTAAAATTCCAATAGTTCATAATATAATAAAATTGCAGAGTTGGAAGAGTGCCCATGGGTCATCTGGTTCAATCCTTTGCCAGAAAATCCACACCTAAGCTTTCCTGACAGATAGCCATCTAGTCTGTTTTAAAATAACAAACAAACCTTCCAAAAAAGGAAAGCTCATCATCTCCAAGCAAGTCTGTTTCACTGCTGAACAGATCTTGTGTGCCTGTCTGTGCCTTCAAGTGCTTGTTGAATTACATGACACCATTAATTTCATAGGGTTTTCTTAGGGAAGGAATACTCAAAGATGGTTTTGCCAGTTATTTCCTCTAAAATATAGCTTACATCACCTGGTATTCATTGGCACTCTCCCATCCAAGTACTAACCAGAGCTGGCCCTGTTTAGCATGTAAGATCAGACAGGATCTGGTGCCTTTAGGATATTTAGGCAAACCCTCTGAAATGTCCTTAATGTTTAATCAAAATCTTCTTTCTTGCAATTCGATACCACTGTTTTGGAACTTATCCTCTGGAACAGCAGAAAACAAAGTTACTCCATCTTCAGTGACAACACACATTGTACCACTTTTCAGTCTTCTCTTCTCCAGGTTAGCCCGTTAAATTCAAGATGCACAGGCTCCTGTTCTGTACACACTTACGTGGAAGTAAGCACAAACAAAGCCAATCTGGTTAATTTTGAGTACACATTAATAGGTTTACAATGTCGGATACCTATATTCATTATTATTAACATGAACATATATGACAACCAAGTGCTTTTGATGTTAATGATATGTCTAAAAGGCTGAGGTTAAAGATTATTCATATTCTCACAGGTGCAGTAAAGGGCATTACCTCATATTGGAAAGCCCTGTGTGAAGTCTAATTAGATCATTAAATAGATACTTTGCTGCATGACATTTGCATAATATAGGAGGAGGATTTAAATTTCCTGATTCTTCCCTCCCTTTGTTTTCCAGCTTGTGTTTCCACTGTGCAAGTATGTTGTGCTTACACATGACAAATCTTTTCTTCAATAGATGCTTTACCACTATATGGACAGAACAGAAGACAATGTGTTAAAATAACTAGGCAAAAAAATTACCTACCCAATGCCACAGGAAAGGGGAATATATGACTCTCCAGTCATCCTTATCATTGGAGATTATCACATTGAATTTAAAGCAACTTATCCCTGATGGGATACAGTCATGTTTAATTTTAAAAGGGGGTGTCGTTGCACACAGCTACGGCTGGGCAACTACAACCCGTATGCAGCCCAGATCCCAGCTGCACTTATCCAGCAGCTTTTCAAAAACGGGAGCTTGCCAATTGGCTCTGCAGGCTAGGGTTGATAGGAGTTGCAGACTAATACCAGGTTGGTTTTTTGTGTTTTTTTCAGGCTCTGTGTTCTCCACCTATGTTGTTCCAGATCAGGGGTAGGCAACCTAAGGCCCGGGGGCTGGATGCGGCCCCCGAGGCCTTTGAACCTGCCCCAGGCTGGTCCTGCCACCACCGCCACTGCCGCCCCCCACCGCCACTGCCACCTGCCATGATGATATTGATTATTGTTGTTATTACTTGTCCTTGGGGTTTTCTTGACAAAATCTCCACAGGGGTTTTGCCATGGCTTTTCTGGGGCTGAGAGAGTGTGCATGCATATTTTTTTATTTTTAAAAAAATACATATATTTATTTTTATTTATTAATTTTAATTTTTTTGTGCTTCCCCCCCCCCCCCCCCACAATTGTCTGAGGGACAGCAACCCGGCCCCCGGCTCAAAAAGGTTGCCTACCCCTGTTCCAGATTCTGGTTCATGACACCATCTAGGTTTGCATAACACCTAGAATATCTACAAAATGGAATCCCACTACCATTTGGTATATTAGGGTAGTATGTGCATGATTGGATTAAAGACCTTAGGAATTGGCACTGAGTGACTTTTTGTAAATTATTTTAGGTGCACTGCTAAATCTAATTTTGGAAAACCGATTTAGTGAACTTTTCTTTTTGCAGAAGCTGATTTTAAATATGGTACTAGAGGCTTTTACATGACCCAGAAAGCCAAACTATGAAGTCAGCACAATTGTACACATCAGCATTACTAATTTGCAACATTTATTCTTTTTTTAAGATATAGGGCTATTTTGCAAGGATTCAATAGTAGAAAGCAAGGAGTTGTAATGACTCATGTGAACCAGTGGTAAGGTGGACACACACTGGACAATTATTCTGAGAATGAATCAGACTCGAAACAGTTGTCATGATTCCTAAACCAGGCCTAGGGAATGTATGGCATTCTAGATGTTGTTGGATTGCAACTTCCATCAGATTAATCCAGCAACACAAACAGTGAAATAATGAGAATTGTAGTTAATATCTTAAAGGCCATATAACCCATTTCCTCCCTAAACCTTAGCAAGAGTAAATCACAAATCACGTATCAAGGAGCAAAATGAATTGGGCAGAACCCAGGTATGTCAAACTATGATTATGTGATCTGCTCTCTAATGGAGTGGGAATGAGGCTGATGTTAATGGACTATGACTTATTGTAGGAATAATACAATTTCTTAAAGTAAAATAACTTACTTTCATTTGACATCTTTTAAGCCTCCTACAACTTATCCTATTTTCTGTCAGTCCTTAGGAATTTATTTTTGGAAGGAACTGGGTATTGATGCACCACTTCCATCCCCCAAGAGGGGAATGTAACAACTTTCATGGGTGAAAGAGCTTTCTACCAGTGATGTAGACTTCAGTTGATTGGACTCGTCACTTCAGTGACTCAACTTGGACTCAACTCGGCAATAAACCACACACTGACTTGAGACTTGTATATTTTTAGTGACTGACTTGCTGGTGTCATTTACTTTGAGCACTAGGCAAGACTTCCCCCCCAGAATACAGAGCACTTTTCTTGTTGGGGAACAGCATATGCATTAGGCAACAAGACTGAGGTGGAAGAATCTTTCTAAAGCTATTGAAAAACTTTAGAAGAGTCCTCTGATGTGTAGCAGGACCAGGCTGCTGAGCAGACCTCAACTTCCACCTCATGCCCATAGCCTAACACATTTACTGTTCCCTTCCAAGAAATGTGCACTACCTCCGCATTTTTCCTGTTAAATTTGGCTCCTAGACTGGACTTGAGACTTGACTTGAAAGTATCTTGCAAGGACTTGAAATTTGACTTGAGACTTGACTTGAGGCTTGGAGTAAAAAGATTTGAATACATCACTGCTTTCTACCAATGAAACAGCATTACTGCAAACAACATGTGATTTTTAAGATTTATATTAGTGCAATAAATGCAACTTTACAAATCTGCTGAGTATTGTCCAGAGCCAAAATCAATTTGCTTGATTCAACTAGACTAGACCTATTGGATCAATTGGTAAATAACCAATTGTATACATTCCATTGATTCAATGGCTCTGCTCTAGTTGAGCCTAGGAATTGGATATAGGCTCCTGGGGATGGGTCATTACAAGCCTTCCTTCAGATACCACAACCAGCCACTGCTGTCACCATGAAAAGATGTTATCAAAGTGTAAGAAGTACTGGCTGTCATATAAATGGTGATAAGCATTATACCTTCATTCATTGCATTCTGTAATTTTTATAAGTATTATTAATTTTTGAACATTTCCTGTTATGTCACTTCTGTATAGGAACAGATAGCCAGACTTAACAGTAAGAGGTAGAAAACTACAAGGCTGTTCCTGAGGCAATACTCTACCATTTTTAACCTCCATTTTTAGTGTTCTGATATATACAAAACACAAGAAGCTTACTTGCATTGCCTCAGAACACAGGTCCATCTAACCCAGTATTATCAATGGCTCTCCAGGATTTCAGGCCTACATGGTGATGCCTGGTAGTCCCTGGTGGTCTCTCATGTAAGTACTAATGAATCCTGACACAGCTTAATTTCCAAATGCAGATGAAATCAACTATGTTCAGGGTGGTATGGTTTTATTATCTAAGCTCACCATTTTTAAATGGGGAGAGGAAACAGCAGTACTGTTGTCTCCTTCTCTATAATGCACTGTTGTCTGTGAAAGGAGCTTGCATGACTCTTGCTAAAGACTCAAGTATAACTGAAATTCAGATTCACTGATAAAGAATATCTTACTCTAGCATGAATTCAAAACCAGACAAGTGTTTTGACTAAATAGTATGCAGTAACAATTCTTCCCTGTATAATTCAAAAGGAAAAAATGAATCAGATTATGGTTCTCTCTTATAGGACTGTAGTACTTGAACAAATCAATGTAGCTTTCTGGCCTTTCAAATCACAAATGAACACACATAGAACAGCCTTTGTGTGTTGGATTAAAAATACCAAAGCCTTTGTTTCGTTTCACCCATTTTTATCCACATTTCCAAAACTGGATTGGATTGGAGTCCTCTGTTTTTTCCTACTTTTTAGGAATGTGAGGGAAAATGTAACCTAATGATCTAGAGCAAAGTACAAAGGTTCACGCAACTAGTCAGAACACACTCGGATGGAATGAGTAGCTTCTGCTAATGATAGGGTAGGTATTTGGTTGTTACATGAACTTGATACACTTATCCTCTCTGATTCTAAATGGGTATGTGGAAACGCCCTGTAAAATAACTTGATGTTGCCTCTTCACAGACACTTTATTACTTGGTTACAGCAGAACCAAAGGAATTTTCCCAATATTTATTTACAGAAAGGTCTTTCCTCACAGTTTATTAGAATATGTCTATCCTACCCCTCACTGTCTGATAACATTTACAAATAAAAAATATTAAAATCTCATACAGCAAAGCACTCAGTGTAAGACACATCCCAGTCAAAATTTCATTTTTTTTTTAATTTTAGCTTTTGGGTTTTTATTTAAAAAATACTTTTACCAAACATGCTATCCCATCCACGTATCATGTACTGAGACAGAGGATGGGTACCATATAAAATCTAACTAGATGTGCACTGAATACCAAAGTGAGAATCATCATGCCATAACCTTTCTGAGTTTTAGGATAGGTGCAAAAAGATGGACAATGAAGAAAACTAACAGGAGGAAAATCAAATCATTTGAAATGTAGTGCTGCAGAAGATTTCTATGGACACTATGAATACTACCAAAAAGATAAATAAATAGGTCCAAGAGCAAATCAAGCCTGGACTCTCAATAGAAGACAAAATGACTGAACAGAGGCTATTGTACTTTGGACACAACATGAGATATCATGACTCACTGGAAAATATAATGCTGGGATAAGTAAAAGGCAGCAGGAAGAGGAAATCACATTACAGATGGATTGTTTTGATCAAGGAAGCCATGGTCCTGAATTTGAGAGACCTGAGCAGGGCTGTTGATGACTGGAGCTCTTAAAAGTTTCTCATTCATAGGATCACCATAAGTTGAAACTGGATTGATAAAGCATGTAACAACAAAATCGACAAGTACAACAAAGATGTGTAATCCAAAATAGGAGAGGACAATTTTGAAAGAATCCGTGTATGAAAAGAAAGAAGCATTCTTCTGAATCCTTTCTAGGGAAGGGTTTATGTTGTTCATGTTAAGTCCTTTGAAAATTATCATTAGGCAAGTGCTTTTGCACTGGAATTGCATAGTAGAGGAATGCATGACATCTCCAAAAGTATACAGAATGGTGCAAGAGTATGCTGCTCTTGATTCATTACATCACTAAAAAATGTAGCTGACTGCCTGTAACACTTGCACAACCACATTCCACCCTGGGATTGCAATACAATGAATGGACTATGTGGAAAAAAGGATTGTATTTCCCTAGTACAAGAGTGATACCCTTGCAACAGCTTAATGAAAAACAAGAGGACTAATATAATGATAATGGAACCAATCGTGTTTATTTGTACAGCAGTTCTTTTGACTGCAAAGAAAGCCCCCAAGAAAGAGCTAAATATGCTAGCCATATTCTAGAAGAGATTCTTGAGTCTGAAATATCCCCCCTCTTTGTATTTGAAACCATTAAAACAAACTTCACTGCATCATGAATTCTACTTTATATTTAGTTTTTAAGGGTTGCATTATAATAAAATATCTATTTCTAGGGAAAGCAACAACAGTTCACAAATGGAACTGTAACTTTTTTGTGAATTGATGACTTGATTGGTTATTTATCTAATGGAATTATTGATCTTAATTTTTACCTTGCCCTGCATCCTACTCTGGAAATAGTTAACACTTAAAAACATGTTATCAAAATACATTAATACATTTAAACAATATATCAGGCTCCAAAATATTTATCACCCAACCACAAAATTCTTGCTACGAACATACAGGCTTATGGTACTTCCAAAATACTGGTAACTTTTTTTTTAATGTTTCTGGAAAGAATCCTCCAGAAAAAAGAGGGAATGAAAACAAGGAGAATATGTATTAAAATATGCTCTCAGGACAAATTAATCTTATCCCCTTCCCTTTATTTACTTCCCTTGAACATCGGTCAGGGTCATGACTCATTCTCCAAACCATCCTGGAGGGCAGTTTTCCTTCTCCTCCAGAGCTCCTTCTCTCTTTTCCCACATCAGTCTCAGTTGCTTTTTATCCTCATTTAGGGTCTATCTGATGCGATCTTGCAAGATCTGAGGTGATCTTACAGCACAGTGTGCAAATTTTAAGGAATTGATTTGAAACAATATTATCTTTCTCTACTAATTTCCCAAGAAAATGGGTCTTCAGCTTTAGAGGGAAATTAGGCTTCTTCAGACTCACCAGATTATACTGGCATTATCCCCATTTAACAGAATCAGGAATTATATTTTACAGTATCCTCATACAAGTGCTCTACATGGTGCTGCCTTTGAAGAGTGTTTGGAAGCTGCAGCCTGGCAGGTGTCAGGTGTGAGTTTTAGAAACCATATAACACAGGTCCTGCGAGAACAAAACTGGCTTCCAAATTGCTTCCAAGCTCAATTAAAGCTGTTGGTGTTGACCTACAAAGCCCTAAGTGACTGGGGACCAACATATCTAAAAGATCACCTTCTCCCATATGAGCCTCCCAGACATTTGATATCTTCAGGGGAGGCCCTGTGGTATGTCCCAACACCTTGTGAAGTTCAGTTGGTGGGTACACAGTGCCTGACTGGGGAACTCCCTACCCAAGGAGTGCTGTCCTGCATGGCATTCACTGTTGTTTTAGCTCTTTCAAAACTGGATCTGAGGATTGTTTTTAGATTTCTCTAAAGAGTTTTGAAAAAGAGTACAGTATTCTAATGTGGTTTTAAAATGTTTTTAATCTTTGCATTTCCAGTAATTGGTTTTTATTCTTCCATTGCCACAGGAGCCACTGTGGTCTGGGGAAGTGATAACAGAAATATTTAAAATAAATAAGAAATACAACCCTTCCCTCATTCAACAGTGTTTCTTACTCAACAATTTTGCATCCCAGTTTTGTTAGGAAGAATGGACTCAGGCAGGGAGAAAAAGCAATGGCAAGGCCTAATTTGCCACCAGTATGCAAAACCCAAAACTAAAAGCATCTTTTCATGGTATTATTTTCGCGATGCTTCCAGTTTGCTTGCTAGTTGTTGTGGGGGCCTGTTGCCTTAAAGCAGGGGTAGGCAACCTAAGGCCCGGGGGCCGGATGCGGCCCCCTGAGGCCTTTGGACCGGCCCCAGGCCGGTCCTGCCGCCGCCGCCACCCACCATGATGATAATGATTATTGTTGTTATTACTTGTTCTTGGGCTTTTCTTGGCAAAATCTCCACAGAGGTTTTGCCATGGCTTTTCTGGGGCTGAGAGTGTGCATGCATATTTTTTAATTTTTTAAAAAATATATTTTTATATTTATTTATTTATTTATTTATTTTTGGTGCTTCGGCCCCCCAATTGTCTGAGGGACAGCAACCCGGCCCCCGGCTCAAAAAGGTTGCCTACCCCTGCCTTAAAGCCTGTGTTCAATGGAACCTACTCTCAGAAAGTCATCTTAACAATGCATCTTAACAATACAATGTGTAAGACAGCCTATTGCTGTTATATTTCGGTAAGGAAGTACTGCACTTTGACAAGAAGGAGGGTATGATTAGAGAGAGTTTAAAATGTAAATATTCCAAACTGGATAGGGAAGGAACTTGATTTAGATTTTATTTGAAGACAAGAAATTATGATGGACAATTGTAATTATACAAAGTGAACTAGAAGTAATCTCAGTGATGATGCACATGTGTGGCAATAAGTTAATACGATGCTTATATGGTGGAAAACAAATAAAAATAACAACACAAAAAACAATTCAATGTATATGTTAACAATGCAATGTATACATGTTAACATTTACTCAGGAGTAAGCCCCAATTTTGTTGGGTATATCAAAAGAGAAAAGTAAAGATACAAACTAGAAAGTGATGCACGATATGATTGTTGCAGCAAGATTGTTGTACGCCAAGAACTGGAAAATAGACTCTCTAGGATTGTTAAAGCATTCAAGTTGGCTGATATGGACAAACTAGCAATGCCAATTAAAAATCTTTGGGCAATTATCTAATGGACTAGAAATCATTTTTGATTTATATGAACAAGAAACAAGGAAAGATTTGTTTCCAATATGGATTTAGAGAGACTTGAAGCAGTTTGGTTTAGATTTTTAGGTTAGAAATGAAAAGAGAATTTGCATTACTGATAAACTTGAGATGGAGTGTTAATATTCCTAGGCTCAGAAAGTGGAAAGTCAGCTTTAGATGTATTAAATGTATTAATTTGAGTTTATGTTGATTATAAATTGTCTATTAATAAGTAGTTTTAAGTGGGGGGGAATGTGAGATATTGAGGGGATGGGGTAGTTAGTTTAGTGTTATTTCTTAGGTAGTATAGAGCTATGATTTTACATGTATTTATGTGTTTTTTTAATTTCATGTATAATTTCAACCCTCTGAAGATGCCAGCCACAGAAGCAGGTGAAATGCCAGGAATAAATTCTTCCAGAACACGGCCTCATAGTCCATGTTCTAATTTCATGTGTATTTGCATGTTTGTGTGATTTATGCTTTAAAATGTAATTAAAGTGTTTTTTAAAAGGACTAAGCCCCACTGAGTTGAATGGCACTTATTCCCAGGTAAGTGTCCATGCAGGATTGTTGCTGAAGTCAGTCTTTCCCACTATTGGTCCAAAACACACTGCAAAAATACAAAACAAACTGGAAATACGCTCGTCCCTCCACATTTGCTAGGATTAGGGGCACAGGACCTCTGTGAATGTGGAAAACCTGCAAATAACAAGAACACTATGTTTTTACCTGACAGAACACCTCTCTAGGAATCTCTAGGTCCTCCAGGGCAACTCTGTGGTCAACATCTGCCAGACATTGACCATAGAATTGCTCTGGAGGAGCTTGAAAGGCCTAGATTCTCTTTAGGAATCTCTAGGTCCTTCAATGAAACTTTTGGTTAAGCTTGACCATAGAGTTGCACTGGAGGACCCAGATATTCCTAGAGAACATATTAATAAAATCCATGAATAACCAAATCCGCAAAAGTCAAATCTGCAAAGGTGGAGGGGAGAGTGTAATCCAGTTTGAGACCGCTTTAACTGCCCTAGCTCAGTGCTAAGGAATTCTGGGAACGGTAGTTTTGTGAGACATTTAGCCATCTCTGTCAGAGACCTCTGGTGCCACAACAAAAGACAGTTCCCTCCATTCCCTAGCCCTGAGCCAGGGCAGTTAAAGCAATCTCAAACTGGATTATTTCTGCAGTGTGTTTTGGACCCAAGTAAGCTTGCTGCTGAAGTCAGTCTTCCCCACTACTTTTCCTCTTGAAGACCTTGTTCGCCTCGCTAGAAGTTTTCCAAGTCTTATTCCCCGTTTTTACAGACGGAAAGCTGCAGGTGCGAGAAACGAAGACTAGTGGCCCTGAAGAGGGAGGCATAATAAATATAAGGACCCATATCTGAAGCCCTGATGTGGCAAATCCTGTTCCTTGTGTGTGTTTTATTTGGAAAGGTTAACTCTCTCACACACACGTAGCAGGTTGGCAACGTTCCCTTTGAGTCTCAACGGTTAACATTTTTAAAAAATATCCCTTTAACGCAGTTCTCAGCGTCTCCTGCATCCATAACCCTGCACTATTATTACTATTACTACTACTAGTACTACCACAGGCAAAACCCAGCCCTCTGCAGCCGCCACCCTTTTATTGTTCTTGCCGCCTCGACAGCCCCCTCCTCCTTTCCCTCCCTCCCTCCCTCCGTTCAAATCCCAACGCCCTCAACTGCTAATTTTTCCTCACAAACGGAGGGAGAGGAGGGGGAAGGGGAGGAAGAATCAGAGCGAGAGAGAGAGAGCGAGAAAGAAAAGCGTCGAGGGAGAAGCGAGAGCGAGTCTCACGCGCACGGCCCTTTCCCTTCCCCCCCCCCCTCCGCACGCGCACTCTCCGGCTGTTGACCTGACGCACGCACTCACGCACGCGCCCTAGCGCGCGGGCAAGCTGGGTGCGCGCACGAAAGGGATTGAGATACACAGAGAGGTGTGCGTTGGTTTGTGTGTGGTGCGGCGCGGGGCTCTCTCTCTTTCGTGTGACGCGCTCGTGACAGAGCGACCGCGCGGGAGCGGCGCGCGCATAAAACGGCCTCTCTCTCTCTTTTTTCCTTCCTCCTGTGTGAGAAAAGGCGGGGAAGGAAGAAGGACAGGAGACAACCGGGGCGGAGAGGGAAGAGGCGTCGCCGCCACCGCCACCGCCGCTCTTCCGTGAGGCTGCCGAACACAGGAAGCGCTGCCAGCGACCCAGGAGCGCAAGGGCAAAGTCTGGGCTCGGGAGAGGAAGGAGGCTACCTCCTGAGAGGACCGACCGGCTCCTTCTTTTTCCTCCTCCACAACCCACCGGGAAACCCGGCCCTCCTCCCTTCCCCTCTTCCGTGTCGGCGGCCGCGGGAGCTGAGGGAGGATGTCGGCCGGAGGCATTGGCGGCGGCGGCGGCGGTAGCCGGGAAGAGGAACGGCGCAAGCTGGCCGACATTATCAACCACTGGAACGCGAACCGGCTGGACCTGTTTGAGATCAGCCCCCCGACCGAGGTGAGAGGAGAAGAGAGAAGGCGGAGCCCCTCGGCCCCCGTTTCCTTCTTCCCCCCGCGCCTCACGGGGAGCCTGGAAAGGCCCCACAGCCCCGATCCCGAAGGAGAAACAACCCCCCCCCGGCACCCGTATGTCTCCCTCCCTCCCACCTCCTTTCCTCTTTTTCTCCTGTCCTTCCTTCCTTCCTTCCTTCCTCTCATTCTCCCTCCCTCCCTCTCCTTCCTCCCTTTCTTTCTTTCTCCCTTCCCTTCCTCCCTCCTTCTTCCTCCACCCCTTCCTTCCTTCCTTCCTTCCTTCCTCCCTTTCTTTCTTTCTTTCTTTCTCCCTTCCCTTCCCTTCCTCCCTCCTTCTTCCTCCACCCCTTCCTTCCTTCCTTCCTTCCTTCCTTCCTTTTTTCCTTCCTTCCTTCCGACGCCTCCATCCCCACCGAGGGGAGGCCCCTCCCTTTCCCGAGGTGAGAGACCCGGCTGGCAGCCCCAGCGTTGCACCGGCATTGCCCCCTTCCTCCTCCTCCTCCTCCTTCTCTTCTTCTCCCACCCATCGCCTTCCTCCATGTTACGCCTCTCGCAGGATTGCATTTAGAAGGAGGGTGAGGGTGATTTCATTCCCCCAGCCCCTTATTAATGGGAGGGTGGCCGACCTCCCCGGGGCCTCCTCGCTTGCTTTTAGCTCGGCGAGCACAGAAATCCCTCTGCACCTGCCAGGGTCTCTTCCATTCGTGGGTAGATAAAACACCTCACGCCACCATTTCTCCAGCCATTTCCCCTCTAAGAAGGAGATAAAAGGTTCCTATTCTGCCTGGAGGAGCTCGTTGTTGTTGTTGTTGCTGCTGCTGCTGTTGTGTTCCTTCAAGTCTTTTCCGATTTATGGAGACCCTAAGGTGAACCTGTCATGGGGTTTTCTTGGCAAGATTTGTTCAGAGGGGTTTGACATGGCTTTCTCCTGAGGCTGAGAGCGTGTGACTTGCCCATGGTCACCCAGTGGGTTTCAGGGCTGAACTGGGAACTGAACCCCTCACAGTCCAACACTCAAACCACTACGCCACACTTTCTCGCTCTCCCTTTAGTCTTTACCCTGGGATTTCTCCTTTATTTCTAGACATCACTACAGTTCCTGGTATAGGCCTCTGTCCACTGGTTGCCTGGCCTTTCCTTCTTGCGACCAATCCTTAGTGCTTACTGACTTACTCCTCTACATCCTAGTTAGTACCAGTCCCCAGCATTGCCCTTTTCAATGCAAGCTGGCTACTGACTCACTCCCCCTGTATCCTTAGGGATCTGGCTTTTGGATCAGGAGATAATGCCCGAGGAGACATAGTGCAGTCCATTTATTTCCATTCTAGGGCCTTGAGAAGGAACAGCCTTGTGAAGGTCTAAGAGTACCACTATAAAGTTTGGAAAACGTTGTTGGAGAATTCCTCTGAACCAACTTTTGGGAGAAAAGTGGGTTGGGGAAGTTGTGGAAAAAAGTATTCCTTGGCCACACTTGCATTTCTTAAAGTGAGCCCCTGGGAATTAACAGATATGGGCAAGTGAATTATAGATGTTGCTTAAATATTGTTAATGAATTTCACAATGCTGAATATATATATATATATATATATATGGTTGGGAAGAAGGTGCATAATTTTTTATTAAAAAGTTTATTTAGTGTGGAAAGAAGCTGGAGACTTTTAAAAAGTAACGCCTGGCCACACCTCGCTGCTGTTGTCACATTCTTTTTGGCTGGTCAGTCTGTGTATATGCATGAGTCAGGTACGAAATGTGGTGTGGCGAGAGTTTTGATAGGTAGATGGCTTTCTTTCTGTGCAAAACAGGACTGTAATCTCTGTTGATTGGGTGAATGTTGATCACGTGCCTGTTCCCAAGGAAAAGAAGGAAATTTACACTTGCATTTGGCTCTGGTTGGTCTTGGGAGCTGTTAGCAAAAGCATAGATGCAAATAGTAGATTTGTTTTCTTTAGTTTTAAGTATTTAACAATTATATAGAACACTGTCAGAATTCTTTTTTTAATATCTGGAGTTCAGCTTGAAAAGAAATCTTTTTCACATGAATTTGTACTGAAGATGAAATTGCAGTGCATATAATACTCTGGGAATTTAATGGTCTTACGTTAAGACAAACGTATTAATATTTAGGGGAAATGTTAGCATTCATACAATTCATCTTACTTATTTTTGCAGAGAAGTAGTCTGACATTTCAGAATTCTTTTCATACAGGATCAGATGATTAATAGCAATGTTGGTATGTAATTTTGCTGCTGTAATGGGCCTCCTAATTTAATGACAGGTTAGAGTTTGTACATATTGTTAACAGTTGCCAGTTTATGACTTGAAAATCTAGTTTATCTTATTCAAATATTCAGATCTGTTGTGATAGCTGCTGTGGTTCAAAAATCTATTTTTCAAGATAATCAGACTGGTTCAGCTAGAAAAATGACTTGTCATTGTCAGTGCAATTAATAGTGCATTGCAGGGCTGTGTAGCTCTTCAATTTAATCTGTTGAGTACTGTTGTAAAGCTTAATTTGCATTTGATACACTGTATATGAGTGTAGTATAATGCCTTCAGCTCTTCTCATTAGCAAACGCTTAGGTTCATGTGGTTGTTTATTACTACATCTAATGCAAGGGGCATGCAGAATGCCTATTGTGACTGACCGATATGGTGATGAGGCCACAGATTTGTTGTTGTTTTTCCCTGTGGTGCTCTGTAATGCTTACAACATTTTAAAAAGAAATTTTGCCTTGGTCAGTATCTCACGAGTAGTGAGTTTATTTAGGTGCATACACACTCATCCAAGACTTGATTCAGTGCTGCTTCTTTCTACCCAAGCCATGCTCTGTTTCTTCTCGTCTCTGGCAGCACAGTTGAAAAATATCTTTTCTACCATGGCAACCAAGCTCTTCCCCTGTTCATTGTTTTTAGTGATTAGTGTGACCTTTGATGCCCCTGAAAGCTCCCTGCCAAAGAAAAGGGAGAGAGATTCAGTGAGCAGAAGTTTTGCTCTTAAAGACATTCCAGGCCACCTAAGTCAAAATAATCAAATCAGAAGTGGATGCCACTTGTGATATTGTTGGGTTTTTTGAGGTGGCTTACTTGGGGCCTTGTTTTGCCTGCAGATAGTCCTGGGCAAGAATGTTGGCCCTGGACCACTCAAAGTTGCCCACCCCTCATCTAGTGTCTGAACATGATATAGGAGTGTTTTCCGTCACTAGTAACTGGATTCTACCTTGGGCATTTATTCTGCCTCCTCTCACATGACAGCTCTCACTTATTTGCACTTACTACACTTAATAGTTGCATGGCAATATCATGTATTCAAGTAAATGAACTTTGGACTTTATCACATGGGAGGCAAATGTCTTCCTTCAATATTAAATCACTATTAAATCCTGTGAATATCCGGCAATAACGTGAAGATTTTCTGAAGATGTTGTGCGACGTCGCCATTATCCTGTGAATAAAGTAGCAAAATCATGCCGCTTTCTGTCCAAAGGATTTTCCCATGAATAAAAAGCAGGACGATTTTGCCACTTTATTTGCGGGATAATGGCAACGTCGTGCAACATCTTCTGAAAATCTCTACGTTATTGTGGGATATTCACAGGATAGTCATGGGATTTAATAGCAGTTTAATGATGGGATGAGGACACTTGCCTTCTGTGTGATAAAGTCCTAATACACTGTGAAAAGCAGAAGTGTGTCAAGGAAATACTTGCTGTTGGTGAAGAAAAGGTCCTTTGAAGAAGACATCATCATTAAATGCAGTGCTGAATGGTGTTGGACTTCTGGAACTTATAAGTCCAAATATTTTTTTGAATATAAAAATGTGTTTGCAGTGTTAAGAATTCTTTACAATTATTTCAGTAATCCTTAACTTGCACTAAAAGTGCAGAGTACTTATTCCTCCATTACAGATGTGTGGGATCAGAGACGGAAAAAATGGCTTGAGAAATGTCACTTGATAAGTTGATGGCTGGAGTATATGTTTTGATTCTACATGTACTTCAAAGTATATCTGCCACAAAATAATGACTAGATGTTGTTGACCATATACCTCAAGAGGATAATTTTAGGGTGAAGACGTCCAGACTACGTGTCATTGCATCATAAACTGTGTTTCACACATACCCAGTCATAAAATAGTTTCAGAATTATTCCTTAAATGGAAAAGGTAGCTTGAATTGGGATCAGAAAAGTGGCAATCATATTTATCCCTGATTGTGTCAAATTTCCCAAAAATATGGGGGAGGGAGCTTTAAACTGATTAATGAGCCCCTATCCTAGGCTGTACCATATGTTAATAATAATAATAATAATAATAATAATAATAATAATAATAATTTATTTCTTATATCCCGCCTTTTGATTAAATACATTACAATAAACATAATAAGATTAAGACAACACGCATTCTGCCTTCTCTCCCTCCTGATGATGTTGCTGTTACACAGCATTTGTTGTTGCTGTTCTTGTTCTTGTTGTTTTCGTTTTTAGTACTTTTTCATTTTTGGCTCATGCTTTTCCCCATCCTGAATGGTTCTAGTCAATCAAGGATATCTGTTGAATGTGAGGATGTCATAAAGCTACATAGAATTGGTTGAATGCCAATGTCATTGAAAGCAAATTAACTTGTCCCAGAGAGGAAGGGCAGGCTTCTCTTCTGAGAAATCATCTATGTTGGTAATTCCTGTATCAATGGGCAGCAGTTTCATTGCAACAGGACACAATAGGGAACACTAATGCAGAGTTTTTATCATTAGGATGCTCCCCTGCCAAGGAGCTAACTTCATACCTTTTAGAACCCATCCCCCAAGTTGCTCAGACATGCATGAGACAAAAATATGTTTGAAGCTGGACTTTGTGTTTTGGTTGAGCCATAGTGAGGTATAGTGGTAACTTCTGTTGAGCAACTATCATTAAGATAGTTTTTATTTGTTTTTCCTTCACACATTATTCTCTTATGTCAAATCCAGGAAGAATATCAGATGTGTTGTCTGGTTGTGTACAAGGGACCTGTGGAATGTTCACCTATAACTTTGATATGGGAATGCTTGGTCCTTCAGCAACATATAAATTAAAAATTTGAGTGGGGAGAAATCACAAGTGTATGTCAGCTGGAGTGCAGACACTTAGTAATGATTTTCTAAACCCAGTTTTGGTGAGCTGAGTTTGGCTGACTTTTAAATATTTGAAATATTCTTCTAGGCCAGGGGTCGGCAACCTACGGCCCGCGGGCCGGAAACGGCCCCGTTAGCCGGACTTACCGGCCCAGGCCGTTGGTTGCCGCCGTTGCCGCCTCCGCGCGCCGCCGCGCGCGCACGTTTTTGGCCGCGCGCTTGCTGCAGCCGCCATTTTGGATGTCAAAATGGCGGCCGCGACGCGTTCGCGCATGCGCAAACGCGTCGCAGCCGCCATTTTGACATCCAAAATGGCAGCTGCTGTCACGAGCGCTACGTCGGCGGCCGCCGCGTGTGCAGGGGGGTCGCACGCGGCGGAGGTTACCCTCCTCCGCCACGTGCGACCCCTCCCGCACACGCGGCAGCCGTCGCCGTAGGCCGCAGCGTCCACGGCGCATGTGCGGCCGCCATTTTGGTAGTCCAAATCACGGCCGTTACGTCACGGCTGCGATTTGGACTACCAAAATGGCGGCCGCACATGCGCCGTGGATGCTGAGGCTGCAACCGCGGCGGCGGCGGCGGCGGCATATGCGGGGGGGGGGTTGTGCGCGGCGGAAGGGAGTACCCTCTTCCTCCGCGCACAACCCCCCGGAACACGCCGCCACCGCCGCCGCGGCGGATGCAGCCTCAGCGGCCACGGCGCATACGCAGCCGCCATTTTTGTAGTCCAAATCGCGGTCGTGACGTCACGGCCGCGATTTTGGACTACAAAAATGGAGGCCGCGCATGCGTCGTGGCCGCTGAGGCTGCAAGCGCCCCGGCGGCGGCGGCGGCGGCGGCGTGTTCGGGGGGGGTCATGCGTGGAGGAAGAGGGTACCCTCCTCCTCCGCGCACGACCCCCCCGAACACGCCGCCGCCGGGGCGCTTGCAGCCTCAGCGGCCACGACGCATGCGCGGCCTCCATTTTTGTAGTCCAAATCGCGGCCGTGATGTCACGGCCGCGATTTGGACTACAAAAATGGCGGCCGCGCGTGCAGGGGGAGGGCAAGCGCGGCGACGTGAGTGTGCGTGCGCGCGCGTGAGCGCGCGCGCCGCCATTCCCCCCCCCCTGGCCCAGCTGAGACCTGGGCAACGGGAGACCGGCCCAGGTCTCAAAAAGGTTGCCTACCCCTGTTCTAGGCTTTTCTTAATATTTAGTGTTTGGATTTTATTTATTTATTTATTTATTTGGTCCTTAAAGTGAGGGTTAATGCCAGGTAGAGTACCTCTGTTTATATAGGTAGAGCAAAAGATTAGACTTGTAACCAGATACTTACAGGTTTAGGAATTTTACTTGCTAAAATATTTTGTGAACATAAATTGCATTACATTAAAGATTGAATTTTTTGAAGCATGGAAATTGTACAGCATATCTTACTATGATTTGGCACTCCTGTCCATGTGTCAGATGAATGAAATGTTGACATAGCATATTTTGTGATGCTAACTTATCAAAATTCTCTGTCAGAAGTACTTGTAATTTAATGGTTACATTTGCTTTCTTATTCTGGCAAGAATTTGATTGGCTGCAATGGTTTTATGTGGCGGACTCTCATTTTTTTAAAGATGATATCTACTGTACCTGTCCTTGGTTTGGTTTTCTTTATTACTGTTTATGTTACTCTTTCTAAATATTGTAAACTTCACTGAACAATGTAAATACATTAGAAGGATAGATGCAAATCTTCTTAATAAATAACTTTTTTTTTTAAAAAAACTGAAGGCTTTGTAACTAAGGTTTTGAGATTGAAATTGGTGCAAGTGTTTGAAAATAGAAATGGGAGGGTATTGAAATAGTGCAAGATGCACTTATTAAACCTAAAAGTGTTCTACTGTTTTTAAAATATAAAATTCATTAATTTATTTATCAATCCTGTGCATGTTTACTCAGAAGTAACATTCACTCTATTTAATGGAACTTACTCCAAGGAAGTAAAAATAAGGTTGGATATACAATACAATACAAAAACTTTAATTTTATATTTGTGTTACAGGTTGAGTATTACTACTCCAGCATTCTGAAATTCAAAATATTCCAAAATTGTCCAGATGGGTGGCTGAGATAGTAACACTTTTCCTTTCTGATTATTCTGTATACACCAACTTTGTTTCATGTACATAATTATTAAAAAGATTGTGTACAAAAATATTGTGTATACAGTTGGCCCTTTGTTTTCATGGGGAGATCTGTTCTGGACCCCCCAGTCCGCGAAAACAGAGACTCACCAATATTCAAGCCCCATAGGTTTGAATGGGGCGTGCCCCATGGATGTGCGCCCCATTGATCTTAATGGAGCTCACCCCTCTGTGAATATTCAAAACTGTGGATTTCAAGTCTGCAGGAACGGTACCTTCAAGCTATGTATATGAGGTGTATATGAAACAAAAATGAATTTCATGTTCAGACTTGGGGTCCATCTCCAAGGTATCTCATTATATATATATAAATATTCCAAAATCTGAGGGAGGGGGGAGAGCCACTTCTGGTCCCAAGTATTTCAGATAAAGAATACTCAACCTGTATTGTGATTACAGTAACCCCTCTTAATTCGCAGGGGATCCATTCCCCCCCCATGAAAATATTTGTGCCCCATTGAAAATGATGGTGTGTACACCCATGGCACATGTGTGAGGCTGCACGCAGGTGTTTCCCCCCCACCCCATTTTATCCTCCATTTGCCACGCGTGAATGGGCGAGGGACGTGATCTCCAAGTCCACAAAAACGGAGGGGCACCTCTATATCAAATACTAGAGAGGAGTGCATATTTTACATCTTATTTCACCTAGATACATTCTTTAAGTTTTATTTGTTTAACTTTTATTTTGAACATTTAGCAACTACACTCATACCTGAAGAATTCAGAGTGGTGTAAATAAAAACATGTATCTTAGTTTTTGTTTACTAAACAGAAGCAAAAAAAATCCAAAATAGCAAAATAACTTCGCAGCTTAAATTAAAGGGTGATTGGAATGTCTTCTTAATATTTTGGACTCCCTAAACCTTTTAAACCAAATTTTAATTTAATACGATTATATACAGTATAGGAAAAAATACATAGAATATTTTGTATGTGGCCTGTTTTATTTGTACATAGTTTAGTTCTGCATTGTTGCACTAGATAGTAATTATATAAATTAATATATTGCTTTGTTTCAGAATAGTTTGCAAATCTTTGTATTGCAGAGCATTAGAGTAGGTACAGATACTCCCATTTTATGATGTCAAAGTGACAATATCTTGCTTTTGCGCGCCACCTTAAGCTGGAATATAATGGAATTTTAGCATACAGTAAATGAAACAGTGCTTTGGTACACGCTGCCTGATAAATTTCTCCATGGTTTGTTTATGGAGACTTTTAAACCTAGCACTTTGGCTTATCTCTTTCCCTACAAACGAGGAAAAATAATGCATACTTTTTTTCTTTGTTTATTTCTCTTGTTCCTTGGAGGAGAGGCAAAGGAGATCACTGGTTTTGGATATCAAGGTCAGCATTTGTTGCTACAGAGTAGCAATAGTTTCTGGGCTATAAATAAAGCATATCCCATACTGCTTTGTATAATATTCGATGTTGCAATCTCTGGAGCTTTCAGTCATTTGTCTAGTGTGTGGAAATATCAAGATATTCTTCAGAGATTAAACAAGGAAAATAAGAAGGAAATTCGTAGAAGGTACAAGAATTCTGACAGTGTACCACAAAAAGAGAGACACAAGCACTGATCTTCCATGCAAGATATGCAGATGACACCATAATACTAGCAGAAAACCTCACAGACCTGGAACACCTACTAAGGAAGATCAAAGAAGAAAGTGCAAGGGCAGGCTTAATGCTGAACATAAAGAAACAAAAATAATGATGACCAAGGACCTTCACAAGTTCAACCTAAAAAATGAAGAAATAGAAATAGTAAAAGAATTCTCATATCTGGGATCAAACATTGATAAAAATGGGGACTGCAGTCAGGAAATCAGAAGAAGACTAAGAATGGGGAGGATGGCTATGAAAGAACTAGAAAAGATTGTAAAATGCAAAGATATACAACTCAGAACAAAAGTTATAATTGTACAAGATCGTATTCCCTATTACCATGTATGGATGTGAGAGCTGGACAGTTAAGAAAGATGGTAGGAAGAAAATCAATGCATTTGTGATAATGTGGTGCTGGAGAAGAGTGCTGAGGATCCCATGGACAGCCAAAAGGACAAACAAGTGGGTCCTAGAGCAGATCAAGGTGGAAACCTCCCTGGAAGCCAAGATGACCAAACTGATGTTGTTGTACTTCGGACACATCATGAGAAGAGAGGACTCTTTGCAAAAACAATAATGCTAGGGAAGGTGGAGGGAAGTAGGAAGAGAGGAAAGCCACATGCTAGGTAGATGGTCTCTATTAAGGAGGTCACGGGTATTAAGGGTTTGCAGGTATTAAGCAGAGCAGTGGAGGACAGACGGTCTTGGGGATGTCTCATCCTTAGGATCGCTATGGGTCGAGATTGACTCGAGGGTAGTTAACAACAACAAATTAGTCTTGCAGTAAGACGTTCTCATATTCTTTTATAAGGGCACAGTGTCGATTAGTAGGTGTCAAGCAGATAGACTCAAGGGCAGTTAACAACAAAACAAAAATCTAGAATGGTTAGATGCAGTATTGTTAAATAGAGCATTCTTTGGATGGTGCAACGGAGCAATCCACAATCAAATGTCTTATGATGCCCCTCATGCAAGCACTGGCATTACAAAGTTGATATGGCAATTTATACACAGATATCAGCTCTTATATTTCAGAACATCTTTAACAATTCAGAACATTGGTTGAAATTTATATTACTGTTAATATTATTGTCTCTCCTGATTTTGATTCCCCAATGCCTCAACAGTTTCAGAATTCTTGAGCTCATTACACCTAACTTTACTCCTTTACTTAGAGTTTTCTCTTACATCTGTTGAAGTACTGTACATTAAAACCATTGAAATGTTAAAAATAATTGTTGTTAACATTTCAACTGTAGTAATTCATGTATATTTAAAATAACAATTCCTCATTTAATTTAATACATGTTACATTTGTACTTCTAATCTCTTAACCTGAATCCATGCCCCTCTGTCATGATAAGAGTACAGCTTTTAGTCTCTATCAAAGAGATTGAAGTAGCAGTGGGGATTTTTGTTGTTGTTGATGCCTGAATTACATTGGTTGAAACCATTTTGGAGGAGGGAGAGGGAAGGGTCCACATTCCAGCAATAGATGGGGCCAGAGTTGGAATTATGGATGTGATTTTTTAAAAATACAGAACTGAAAGGACATTCTATAACCCCAACTTGCACTTGGCTTATCAATTTTCTGATTGTGAGATAGAGCAGGATGGAATAAATTATATCAATAGTCTAGAATGAATCTGGTGAGGAGCCATGGCCAGAGGAGAGTTCAGAGGTCTGTTTGGGAGATGGGACTGAACCTCTTTACCTCTGATTAAAAAGAAGAGTAGAAATATCACTCTTTAGGTCAAATAAAAAGTTTAATTACATTATGTTTTATTATGAACTTCCTGCTAGAGCTAAGGACTGTTAAATGACCACAAGGATTCCAGACATGCCATCCTGTATCTCATTAGGGCAGTGCTTCTCAATTATTTTCTGTCATGCCTCCCCTAGGAAGAAGAAAACATTTCGCGCCCCCCGCGTGACTGTAAATAGTATCATTTGTCTATAAAATTGTTATAAGTACACCTAACGAGCCCCCCTTTACGGAGCCTCGCGCCCCCCCTTGGGGGCACGCCCCACTATTTGAGAAGTACTGCATTAGGGTTACTTTCTGAGTTCAGTTGGGTTATATTTTACTCCTGTTTTTATGGCATCCAACTATTTGAACTCTGTGATTCTCAAATTAGAATGTGGGGGGTTGCATCCTAAAATCAGTGGGACATATGTGTCATGTGTGAGTTCATTGGTTGATATCTCATTATTATATACTAGTTTCTATATTGCATTGAAACATACATAGTATGAAAGAAACTGAGTACACCCAGTCTGGAAAATTGAGATTTCAAGCAAACTGTAACCTGTTCCAGCATGTGCTGAATCCCTATTCCCTAATCCACTTTTTGATTAGGATCACCTGTGTCTTGTCTAAATTTAGCTTCAGTTGATTTACTCTCATCCAGAACATTACTGACATCAGATATTAGTTTAGTACCAAAACAGCTTATTTGGAATTAAATGGAAAGGAACGATATGTTTCAATTTCAGTGGTATCAAAAGCTGAAAAGAGTTAAAGAGTTATAGCAGAACCAACTGGAGTACACTTGCATTGTTTATTTTCTGGTTTATTTTCTGGTCCTGCTGCCGCCCCCGCCGCTGCTGCCCCCCGCCATGATGATATTGATTATTGTTGTTATTACTTATTCTTGGGGTTTTCTTGGCAAAATCTCCACAGGGGGTTTGCCATGGCTTTTCTGGGGCTGAGAGAGTGTGCATGCATATTTTTTAATTTTTTTAAAATTGTTTTATTTTTGTTTATTTATTTATTTATTTATTCATTATTTTTGGTGCTTCGGCCCCCCAATTGTCTGAGGGACAGCAACCCGACCCCCAGCTCAAAAAGGTTGCCTACCCCTGTTCTAGGTAATCAGTTTCATCCAGGAACACATGGAGCTGGGATGCTTATGGCTTTGGGGATATAAACCTAATACAGGGGACTGTTTCAAGTTAATATGCTAAATAGTTAAACATAACAATCAAATTATGATGTTTAGGTGACAAGGAGATTTTTCAGTTTAATTTTTTTTTAAAGTATAATTACTGATGGAAGCTGCTACTTCTGAATGAAAACTTTATGCATCTAACAAATGCCATCAGCATTCATTTTCACTGCTGTTCTTCCCAAAGCCTGCTAATAAAGCCTTATTTCTGGAAGTTCTATGTGTTTAGGCTGTAGTTCGTATACTTCCCTGGGAGTAAAACATATAAATAAACATAGAATTGAATTATAAGTCATTAGATAAAGGATTGCCAAGTATACAGAGAAATGTATTCACCTTAATTGAGAGCTTGTTCTCTATCATAGAGGACGTGGATTGCATGATCAAATGTTTTAAAATAAGATTCTAGAGGTATAAAAATCTCTGTCTACTAAAAACAAGGTAACTACAGCAGTTGGTAAGCTTATTTTTTCCCCAAGAAATAATGGGAATTATTAAAAGAAGCTACATTTTAATTTATTTTGTGGTAATTTTGAATAATTGATAATAGCCTGGATTTTCAGTTGATCAGCTCTGTCTCTGTGGTGTTGTCTCTATTTATATTGCCTTCCCCCAGTATTGGGATGCAGAAGAAATCACATCATGGTTAATAAACAGATATAAGTAAAAAAATATCAAGATACAGTTGAATGAATTACTCTTTTAAAACAACAACTAAATGAAAAGCAATTTAAAAACACACCAGGGAAAACATATAGCAGGCTCCATTAAAAGCCCCTTCCTCAGTAGTTGCTACAAGATTTATTGAATAAACTCTCTGTCTGATACAAAATAAGGAAACAGAACAAAAAAAAAATATTTGAGGCTTCAAGAGAGGCAAACAGTCTCTTTAGCTGTGATGGCGAACCTATGGCACACGTGCCAGACATGGCATGAGAAGTCATTTTCCCCAGCACGTGGAGGGCAGAGAGGAGAAGGAAGAGGTGCACACCTGTTTCTCCTTCCTGGCTGTCCCAAATCTTCAGCTGCCTCTCTGGAGGTAGCTGAAGGCCAGAAACGGCACAGGAGGGGAGGAGGAAGAGGTGCACATCTGTTCCTCCTCCTTCCAGATCCTTCCTTGCCTTCAGCTGCTTCTCCAGAGGCAGCTGAAGGCTGGGGACGGAGCAGGGGGGAGGAGGTAGAGGTGCACACCTGTTCCTCCTTCCAGACCCTCTCCTATCTCCAGCTGCCTCTCTGGAGCAGAGGAAGGAGGAGGAAGAGGCACTTGCCTGTCCTCCTCCTTCCAGACCCTCCTCTGCTTTCAGCTGCCTCTCTGAAGGCAGCTGAAGGCTGGGGATGGTGCGGAGGGAGGAGGAGGAAGAGGCACTTTCATTTAGGGCTGATACAGATGGCCCGAAAGGGGTGTCACAGAGTCACCCCTGGGAGCAGCTGATCAGGGCTGTGGCAACCGCACGCTGCAGCCTCAATCCTCTTTTTTGCCACCCCAAAAAGAGCTGCAAAATGCTGCTCCTTTTGGGGGTGGCAAAAGGCCTCCCTTTCAGCCGTGGCGGCGGCTTTTTAATGCCCTTTTGGCGCAGCGTGTGCACACGCTGTGCCAAGAGAGCGTCCTGATGCTGCACACCATGTGAACGGGCACGTGACATCAGGACAGGGTCGGGGTGGCTGGTGTGCGGCTGCCCCGCCCCAGCTCCACCCCAGGCCAGCCCTCTGTTTCTTCTGCTATTTCTGAAAATTTTCTGACTTCACTGATTTTCCTCCCTAGAAGTGTAGCCCCATAAATCACAAACCACTATGTAGGATAGATCTGCCTAATCCTTTTCAGAGGTTTGGGGTTGGGGGACAGGAGATTGCAGAGAAGAGAAAGAGACCAAAAAGACCTGTTACCTGGGTTTTTTCATTCACATGACATTTTGTATCACCCAAATTGGAAAAAAGCATGCCTTTTGTTTACTAAATGTAAGTCAATGTGAATATGCAAAATTGGATGCAAGTATGTTTACTGTGTTAGATATTTCTCCAATTGCATATATTCCAGAGATGCCACATCTCGAATTGTCCATAAAATTATTGAGAAGTCTGATAGGCTTACTTACAGTTCCATTGTATACGTTCCACCAAGCTGAAACATATATTTACTCCAATGATACCACTGTTTAAAACACAAGGGACTTCATGGTTGCAGTATTTGCACTCTCCTGGGACTTACCTAGGATGAATTCATGTATTGATAGTAACACCTGAGTAGAGTCTTGCTCAGAGATGTTCCATCTTATAGAAGTGGCAGTTTGTTGTGTGAAGCAACTTTCATTTTTTCTCTGTGCAACCTCTTGTATCCTAAAATCTGCTCCAAAACATCTGGAGATTTCAGAAAATGTGTTCTGAAGGAATAGTGGGTTGGCTTCTGTAGAAAGGGAGGAAATCGTTGCTGTAAGTTCTACCAGGTGGTTCTTTTGCTGGACTGCATTTTCATTTATGATCAGGTCTATTTCTTTTTAATGTTGTCTTGTTAGGATCCAAAATATAGGACTGTGTTGTCAAGATGCTTTATGTTGTCCATCTCATGCCTGTTGTTTTGACTCACTGTCGTTAATCTCCTCCACCTCATTTCCAGTTTTAAAACCATGTCTTACTGAACACTTTCACACATTTTCCCATCAAGATGAGGAATACTGTTACGTACCTCTTAGACTTAACTTGTCTCTGACCATTATTTTTTGTGTGAATATTTTTAATGTGGCAAAAGCATCATAGTTGCTGTCTTCAATAGTTATGAAAGAGGAAAAGCTTCTCAGGCGAAGATTTTGTCTTGGAAGCTTAATAGTTAGCTGCATTGTGATTATTTGGTGTGATAATTTCAAAGATCTTTTTTTGGGGGGGGGGCGGATAAATTAATCTAATACATTTCCACTATTAGAGTAGCTA
The DNA here is from genome assembly GCA_026167975.1 of Phrynosoma blainvillii. Classification (NCBI taxonomy): domain Eukaryota; kingdom Metazoa; phylum Chordata; class Lepidosauria; order Squamata; family Phrynosomatidae; genus Phrynosoma; species Phrynosoma blainvillii. The sequence continues at coordinate 86,296,010 of JANUYF010000001.1, read as the reverse complement.
CCATTGTTCTGAAGGAAAACAGAGTAAATGGGGCTGTCTGCACAGCTGTTTATATTGTATTTCGAAAGGAAAATAGAGTGATGACTAACATGACCCAAAGAGGTGTTGTGAAAAAATAGTTTCTTGTTTGGCCTGCTTAACTGAAGGTGGAGTAGGAAGCTGTGTGATGAAATAATTATTAGATGCTGATGTACTAAAATGCATAGATCACGAATTTGGAAGTGGTATTTCATGATCGTTTTAAAATCTCTCCCATAATATTGAAACAAAATTCTATACCATTTTATGTATATGCTTCCCTTCTTCTATCTAGTCACAGGTTAATCTTCAGTTCATTATGAATGTGTTTTCTGGTAGGGAGGGTAAAGCAAGTTTCCTGCATGTGATTCTTAATGGATGAAGCCAGTTTGGTCTCTCTTTCCATTCTAAGGGTGTTAAAGAGTCAGTCACACATACTTCCTTAGGGACCACACATACCCTGCTTTGTGACTGTCTTCTCTCCCAGTTAACCTACAAACCTGGCTTGTGTTGGCTGTGTGCTGTAATAACAGGTTTTTCTGAAGACCATTACAGTGTTGAAGAGACTATAAAGCAGTTGTGGCTAAACATTGGTCTGCCCAGGAGCTAGGGCTGCCATCAGATCCTTTTTCGTTCTGGAATAGAGGGAGCTCCATCATGTGATAACTCACTGGCAGCCTACCTGAAAGGTCTGGGAATGAGTGGAATACTCTGGCATTCTGTTACTATGTGTGATTAGTATATGTCTCAGAATGATGGTCTGATAAATTAATGCTTTAAATATTGGACTGTTTATTTGATAACAATTGACTGGTTAGTTGATTGTGTTACCTGGCCAGTTTTACTTTGTGGAAAGTCCAGTCCCAGCATGGGGAAAAAAATCCTAGGCTATTATAGATCAACCTATAAAAAGTCCCAGTGTGTGAATGAAATACAGTTGTCCCTCCTTTCACTCGCTTATCCACGAGGGACGAACAGAGGGGCACAAAATGGGATACATGCCTCCATTCAAGCCAATAGGGCTTGAATATTCCTTTTTCGCGGGGGGAGGGGGGTCTGGAACGGTGATTTGAGTGTTGGACTACTACTTTGGAGTTGAATTCTTGCTTGACCATGGCGCCCACTGGCTGACCTTGGGCAATTCACACATAGTCAGCCTCAAAGAAAGGCAAAGGGAAACCCCCTCTAAACAAGTCTTGCCAAGAAAACCCATCTTAGGGTTGCCATAAGCTGAAAATGACTTGAGGCTCATAACAACAACAACTTCAACAACAGTAAACTACTCAGTGCTGCAATGGTACACAAAGAGCAGCAGTGACAACCATTTACACAAATCCATAAAAGCGAATAGCCTGAAAACATTTGTGCTGGTCTATTGGGAGCTCGCATAGCAGAGAAAAACATGTATGTATTTCTTTGCTCAGTGGAGAGGACTGAGTTTTTCTCTAGTAGCTCGCCTAATTTCTAGGCTTGTTGCAGAGAAGAAACAATGCATACCATCCTGCTTGTGTGCTAGCGTGCAGTTCTTAATCACCTATGGGTAATAAGCTTGTGCCCAGATGCAACAATCAACAAGCAAGTTACCATTTCTTAATAAATGAAAGATTGTGTGTAAATTTTTTTAAAAAAATTAATTGATTTTCAAGTCTTTATAAGATAGTCAAACATTACTATGCAACATAAGAACAAATATAATAATAACCATAGGATGTGATGTTACTCAGTGATCATTAGTTTGCAGGATTCCGTGAATGGAGTCAGTTCAGTCTTTGCGTTGAGTTGTAATGTGTCCTTCCAGAAGTTGCTGTGAGAGTCTGGAGGTTGGAGGTGAAGGTTCATTTACAAATTCAATAAAGAACTTAAAACCTCATAAAAAGTGTCCTGTTTTAAATGTCTGTTACAAAGTCCCATTGTAGTGGAATGTTTTTCCATTAACCATAGGTTCCATATCCCTTACCACCAACCTTCAATAGACAGGTCCCCATGTTTCCAACATTTAGCCACCTCAAGTCTCTGTGATGAAAAAAGTGATCAGTTTTCTATACTTTAAGCGTGGCATTTCTGTCAATAAATATCAGAGTAAAATCAGGGCCGACAAAAGTACAGGGTTTGGCAGATAATACATGAGATCTGTTGTAGAGCTAGGCACCAAAACTCCTTTATCTTGGGGCATTCAACCCACATGTGGATATAGGAACCAGTGTCCTTGCACTCTCTCCAGCAGCTCATTAGGAGACCATTTTTGGTAGCAGGATGGGGGTAAGGTACCACTTATGTATAGTTTTGAGGAAGTTTTCCCCTGTGGCTGCTGATCTAGACTTAAATGGGAGTGAAGACCATATACGTGTCCATGTGGATTCCGATATGATAGCTTTAATTCCGATTGCCAGAAAGAATGGACAAACTGGCCCCTTCCATATGTGTGTCCCAGCAAATGCCTGTATGTATATGCCGTGATTACTTTAGTCTGGACTGTAGGTTTTTTTTTACAAAAAGTCTTGTATTGGATGAGTGGCCATGAGAGTTCCCTGATAGAGCCTGTTCTCGAAGGAGGTGAGTTGGTGCATTTGGAACCAAGTTAGGTCCTTAGTTTGGAAGGATGCTTTTAAAACATCAGGAGATGTAGGTTTTCCATCTGCAAATAGATCAGCAATGTAATAAATGCCTTCCTATTTCCAGGTTCTATCTGGGATAAACTGACCAACTCTTGGAAAGTTTGGGTGTAAGAAGGGCTTCAAGGGAGAAGGGTTGGGAGCAAGTACATGCCTCCATTTATTCCAAATTGTGAGAGAATTATGAAGAAAGGGATTGATAGTTGCTTTAAGTTTGTGTTTTGTGTTCTGATTATGAAGGAAAAAGGGTACTATTGAATTTAGTTTGCCAATTTCCAAGCTAACCCATTTTGTGGAGTCATCATTTTTGATCTGTTGTACAATTTGGCTTAATTGGAAGACATGAAAGTAAAGTTCAACATCAGGACCGCCAGTCCACCATAGGTAGAGGCAGTGTGTCTGATGTGTTTAGAGAACCTAGGCCTTTTATAAAAATTAAAAATAAATTGGTTAATTGCGGACTGCCATTTTGCAAACCTGGAAGTGGAGGGGGTCAGTGGAATATTTTAGAACAAGAAAAACAAGTGGGGAAGCAAAAACATTTTGACTAAAGCAATTTAGCCAAGGATGGAAAGTTTTAGGGTTTCCCATACTTTTAATTTTTGTTTCATCCACTTGGTGAATGGATTGTAATTCCTGGATATAGGTTGTTGAGTGTCTTTAGCTATGATTATTCCTAGATAGGTAAAACCTGATGGATGGATATGCATGTTCGTGAGGGATTGCCAATGCTGCTGTTGCTATTGGTGGGATGTATTCAGGGTCATCATGGTAGATTTATCAAAGTTAATTCAGAAACCTGAGAATTTGCCAAACAATTCAAATACCTCTTTCAGTGAGGGAAATGATGTTTCTAGGTTGGTCAAAAAAATCACCACATCATCCGCGTAAAGTGTGGTCTTATAATGTTGGCCATTAATGCTGAGACCTGTTATACTGGTTTTGGACCTCATTGTTGGTGTTTCATTGCTTGAGATATTGCTGTCCATTTTGCTTTTGCTGAAATAAATTTGTTTACAAAACATACAGTTTCTTTAAAATATTCTCCAGTTCTTTCTTCCCCATTTTTTGACAAAACCACCTTGGTGAACTACAGTTCCTTTCTTCCAACTAAGGAATGGCTCTCCCATAGATAATACAATTCATAATATAATTTCTGTCTTCGGTTCCAAAGGCTACGTGAAATTTTGCTATTGCTAAACATATTGATTGGAGATATAGGAGTCTCCCTCCCCCCCATTTTATTGATAAGTTTATTTTATTTAATTGTTCTCTAGATGTGATACATACATAAAATTATGATGTTTCTTTAGGTGCATTTTTCTTAATTTCTCTTATAGTACTACTATTCAGTTTTGCCACCTGTGCACAGATTTCTATTTTTTGAGATTTCAAATAGAAATCTACACCCTCCAATCTGGAGCAGCTATGTTCATTGTCCACGTAACTTTAAAATTAAATTGGATTCCATGACAAACATGGGCCTGTCCCAACTGGTCAACTTGATGCGGGCCATACGCTTGATGCGGTCTTTAGTACGGAACAGGAATATCCGTGGGCGGAGGTTGTAAATACCTCCGCATTGTCATGGACGGATCATTTCCTGGTCAACATGGAACTTAGAGCCAACACCTGCCCTGCCGGGGGTGGTGGACCCATTAGAATGGTCCGCCCTCGGAGGCTTATGGAGCCAATTGGATTCCGGAAAGCCTTGGAGGGATTAATGGTTGGGAATGCTGGTGACCCTGTCGAGGCTCTGGTTGACACTTGGAATAGTGATCTTACCAGGGCCATTGAAACGGTCGCTCCCAAGCACCCTTGCCACCCCACTCCTAATCGTAGGCCATGGTATACACCTGAGCTTAGGAGGGTGAAGCGGTATGGACAACGGCTAGAGTGCAGGTGGCGGAAAACTCGACTCTTATCTGACAGAACTCGCCATAGGAACTTTCTTGGTTCCTATCGGGAGGCAGTACGCGCAGCGAAGAAAGCTTTCTCCTCTGCTCGTATTGCGTCTGCAGAGTCTCGTCCAGCAGAGCTGTTTAAGGTGGTGAGGGAGATGGCGCAGGTGCCCCCTGCGCCAAATCCCTTACTTAACCTGACGACAACCTTCTGTGACACATTTAATAACTTCTTTGCAGATAAAATCTCTCAGATAAGAGCCGAATTAGACGCCACTATTGGGATAGAGTCTATAGGCGAGGCGTCCAACAACTCCGCCGATGTAATTTTACTGGATCAGTGGCAATCTGTGAGTACCGAGGATGTGGACAAGCTGCTTGGTAAGGTGAGGAAGACGACTTGCCCTCTCGACCCTTGCCCATCATGGCTGGCCGTCCGGGGGGGGGATGCATTGATGAGATTCCTCACAGATATCATCAATGCGTCCTTCAGGGAAGGACATGTTCCATCATGTTTAAAGGAAGCGGCGGTTAGGCCGCTCCTGAAAAAGCCTTCCCTGGACCCCCTGGATATGAAGAACTATAGGCCTGTGTCATTGCTGCCATTTTTGAGCAAGGTGATTGAGAGGGCGGTTGCTCTTCAACTCCAGGCAGTCTTGGATGAAATCGATTATCTAGACCCATTTCAAACCGGCTTCAGGACAGGCTTTGGGGTGGAGACTGCCATGGTTGCCTTGACTGATGATCTGTGTCTGAGCATTGACAGGGGTAGTGTGACCCTGTTGGTGCTCCTAGACCTTTCAGCGGCTTTTGATACAATAGACCACGGCATCCTCTTGGACCGCCTGAAGGGGTTAGGTATCGGGGGCACTGCTTTGCAGTGGTTCCGGTCCTTCCTCTCGGGCAGGTCCCAGAGGGTGCTGCTCGGGGACTGTAGCTCCGGTAAGAGAGACCTCACTTGTGGGTCCCTCAGGGAGCTATTTTGTCCCCGATATTATTTAACATCTATATGAAGCCGCTGGGTGAGATAATACGGAGTTATGGTGCTGGGTGTTATCAGCATGCCGATGACACCCAAATCTATTTCTCCGTGTCTCGTTCGTCGGCCTCGAATTCCAATGGCATGTCCTCTCTCAATGAATGTCTTCAGGCGGTAATGGGCTGGATGAGGAAAAACAGATTGAAATTGAATCCAGACAAGACGGAGGTGCTCACGGTAGCGGCCCCGAAACCAGGAATTGGGTTACAACCTCCAGTCCTGGATGGGGTCACACTCTCCTCCAGTGACTGTGTTCGCAGTCTGGGGGTGCTCCTTGACCCGTCGCTCCTGATGACAAATCAGGTTAATGCGACGGTCAGGAGCGCCTGTTATCAGCTTCGGCTGATACTCCAGCTGCGCCCTTTTCTGGAAGTAAGGGATCTCGAGACTGTGGTGCACGTGTTGGTAACCTCACGCCTTGACTTTTGCAACGCACTCTTCATGGGGCTACCCTCGTGCTTGGTTAGGAAACTACAACTGGTTCAGAATATGGCGGCCAGGCTTGTATCGGGAACATCTCGGAGGGACCACATTACTCCGGTTTTGCGGTCCCTCCACTGGCTGCCTATTAGTTTCCGGACCCAGTACAAAGTGTTGGTTATCACCTTTAAAGCCCTAAATGGCTTGGGTCCAAACTACCTCAGGGACCGCCTTCTCCCTTATAATCCTCCCCGTGCTCTTCGGTCCTCCGGGAGGAACTTGCTGCAGCCTCAGAAAGCGAGGCTTGCGGCTACCTCCTGGAGGGCTTTTTCAGTCGTCGCCCCCAAACTCTGGAACAACCTGCCGGACGAGATCCGTCTTTTAACATCTTTGGACAGCTTTAAAAAGGCTGTCAAGACGGATCTCTTCCGGCAGGCCTTTCCAGACTAGTGATCCCCACCTCGGATACAAACAGCCACATCAATGACGATCCTCTCGTGGCCCCATCGATCTGATAGTGAGGATTGTGGTGTCAGGCTTTTTAAATTTATCTTGTATTGGGTTTTTAAATTGAATTGTTTTAAATTATTATTGATTTAATATCATTTTAAGGGGGAGGGGGGTACGTTGTATTTACTCTTTTGGGACTATGTTTTTATCTTGTGTGTTTTAATTTGTAATCCGCCCTGATTGGATTACCATTGGGCGGGGTAATAATAATAATAATAATAATAATAATAATAATAATAATTATTATTATTATTAAAAGCTAAAGTTTCTGTGTTAGGCAGAGCCATGAGAATAGCTGTTCAAGAAATTCTGGCTTTGGTTCATTAGAACCAACCATAACTGTACAAATTGAATACACAGTTGGCTTCTACAACTGAATGGTTCCCTACACTGTGACTTCAGTAACAGTGATGCTAATTGTAGAAAGTTCAGTGGGTCCTTAAAAAAAACTTTCTGTGAATTTTTTTACTCAGTCAGCTGTATTACATGAAGGTGTTTTTTTTAAAGTGCAAAATGGTCTACAGCAGGGGTAGGCAACCTTTTTGAGCCGGGGGCCAGATTGCTGTCCCTCAGACAATTGGGGGGCCGAAGCACCAATAAATAAATAAATAAATAAATATTAAAAAATTTAAAAAATTAAAAATTAAAAAAATATATGCATGCACACTCTCTCAGCCCCAGAAAAGCCATGGCAAAACCCCTGTGGAGATTTTGCCAAGAAAACCCCAAAAACAAGTAATAACAACAATAATCAATATCATCATGGCGGGTGGCAGTGGGGGTGGGGGGCGGCGGCGGTGGGACCGACCTGGGGCCGGTCCAAAGGCCTCGGGGGGCCGCATCCGGCCCCCGGGCCTTAGGTTGCCTACCCCTGGTCTACAGAATTGGAGGATTCTTATGTATACTATAAGCATATAGAACATTCAGATCCAAGAAGTGTATCTGCACTTAGTGATGCTGTCCTGATGAGAGGAGCTTACAGTCCACAAACAATATACTTTTTTGCTTACTGTAAAATTCATGGTTTCCATTTTTGTGGTATTGCTTCCTATTCTCAGATTGCTACAGTTGTCCTCCCTTTCTTAGTTTTTGCAATTTGCAGTTCTCATGCTGGGTATTTTGGCAGATTTGCTTATATGTAACTAAGGCATTTATACACTGTGGCTGTAATCATATGCATGTGTAACTGGGAATAAGTTCTACTTAAACAGACTTCTGAGTAAACATTGACTTGATGATTCTATAAATGGAATAACTGCCATATACACCATTTTATATGCTCAACTATAAAATGCATTTCATATTGTTGAAGTAGCAAAATATGTTTAGGTTTGATAAGAAAATAGGCAAGTAGAGCATATATTCATGTTCCCCCTTTCTGTTGTGCTGGATATGTAGAAGCCTTTGTGTATGATTTTACTTTCAATTTTACTTTCAGAGTTGTTTGCATGGAGTGTCATGTACTGATTAACTTCAGTTGAAAAACATAAGCCTGAGTTAAGACCAGAAAGCTATATTCAGAAGAACTGAATCCCATCATTATCCAGCATCATGAATGATGAACAGTACTTCCACCCAGCATCTCCAGTTGGATAGCACATGCCACCATCCAATACAGTTGGCCCTTCTTATCTGTGGATGGCAAGCCTGCATTGTCCCTAATGGCTGTGTGCATGCAGCCGCACAGCCATTGGGGACAATTGGACCATCTCCCTCCCTCCCCCTCTTCCTTACCTCTTCTTTCTTTGTTTCTGTTGTTCCTTCCTTGGGTCTGGGGGCAAAGGCTGCCACACAGTGGTCCCCAAACTTCAGCTCCCAGAAGCCTCAGCCATGTTGGCCAGTAGTCTGGGATTCTGGGAGCTGAAATCCAAAATCTCTTATAGGGCACAGTTTGGGGATCACTGAGAGCTGGAGCCAGGGCTTGAGTCTCGGAGCCCCTCAGCCTGCAGACTCCATGACCCGGCCCCAGGGCTGGCTCCCTCTGACTGACCAGTGGGGCCCCAGCTTGGCTTTGGGGGTGGAGCGAGCCCTGTTGGTCAGCCAGAAGGATGCCAATTGGGATTCAGAAAAATAAGAACAGCATCTGGAGAGCTGCAGATTTCCCACTTTTTATTATTATTATTAAAGGGGGAAATAGGACTTGCACCAGACCAACTATAATACAGCCCTTTTGTATGCATTATCTAAGACCAGGGGTAGGCAACCTATCCCCTTTAAGGGCCGAGGGACTTCAGCTCCCAGAATCCCAGGAGCTATTGGCCAACATGGCTGAGGCTTCTGGGAGCTGAAGTCCCTCGGCCCTTAAAGGGGACAGGTTGCCTACCACTGTCTAAGACAGTGATGGTGAAACTTTTAGTCATTAAGTGCCCAAACTAAACGGCCTTCTAGCCCCCTGTGCTGGAGGAGGGACTTCTGGGAGGAATGGGACTTTTTCCCCCCACACCTTTCTGGGCCTTCATCTGCCTCCGGAGAGGCAGTTGCAGGCCTGGGATGGTTAGGAGGAGGAAGAGGAGGAGCCGGTACGTGCCTTTTCCTCCTCTTCCCTGTTCCGCATGCCAGGGAAAATGGCTTTGCCTGTCATCTCTGGCCATAAGTTCGCCAACACGGACCTAAGACCATGAATGTAGGGGCACTATTGGAGTACATCAGAGCATATCCTTATAGCAGATGTAGGTCTTCTCTGTTTTTCAGCCAGTCTTCACACAGTGGTAGTGGCAGCAGTGGCCAACTAGCTATCGTGGCCTAAAAATGAAAATGAGGTGGGTTTAGGGAGTAGGGAAGGGTGTAGTAGTGACTTTAAGGTTAACTTGTTTATTTCAGCATGAGCATTTGTGAATTTTCTTCAGATGCGCTGAACTCCTACTTAGGTGTATAACTGAAATTGGTGTGTTCTGAAACAATGTGCTTTAATCATTAAAACAGTGGATAAATGCTGGTACTGCAGCCATTCACAGAGTCACAAAGTTATGAGTTCGACCACTGGCAGGGCTCCAGGGTCCACTCAGTCTTGCATCCTTCCATAGGTTGCTAAAATATGTAACCAGCTTGTTGGGGGCAACTGGCTTACACATTGTAAACCACTTAGGGAGTGCTTAAGTGATATAGAAATGTATTTGCTATTGCTATTAATTGAACTGCTATACCAGAATAATGGAATACAACCTTTCTGCTCCTGAGGTGTTAAAGTGTACTGTGCATGCTGTACTATGTAGATTTCTGCTAGGAGTATCTTTCAGAGGCTTCACTTCTTCCTGTGTGATCATACTTAGAATACTGTATGCAGTTTTGGTTCCCACAGTTCAGAAAGCTTATTGTGGAGCTGAAAAAGGTGCAGTAAATAGCAACCCAAATGATCGAGAGACTGGAACAAGTCATTTAACATGAAAGCTTAATGGGCATGAGATTTCTTTCTTTAAAAGAAAAGGCAAGTAAGGAAATAGCATGGCACAGATGTAAAAGATCATATATTATGCATGCAAATCAGTTAATGAGAAGTGTGTGTTCTTCTTTCAGTGCTAGAACCCAGGTTAATTGAACCTGAATAGAAATTTTCTTTTAAAATGGCTGAGAAGAGTTACATTTTTTGATCAGATCATCAACATAACTTGTGATATATGCCCATTTATTATTTCTGAATCTCTTTGTATACACAAGTGTTATATTCCTTAGTGTTTGGATTAGGTCAAACCTCCTGCATGACTACTTGCCCACCTCTCCAGCATAATTTCCCTGAATGGTATTTTGCCTCCATCTGTCTCCTAAGAAGATCAACCATTCTTAGGTGCTGTTTGCAGCCTAGTTGGTTTACAGTAAGGAAAGGGAATCTGTGGTCCTCCCAGATGTTTTTGGGCTAAATTTCTCATCAAGCCTCCTTATCACACACATACTTGTCCCACTCCCAATTTTAAATGCAGCATTTTTGTTTGTTTGTTAACAATCTTTTTATAAAAACCATTTTGGTATAGAAATGGAAAAAGAATTCTATATTTTTAGTTTGCTATTTCTAAATGGATTAAATGTATGGACTGAAAGCCAGCAGGGTATAGTGCTTTGAGTGTAGGACTATGACTCTGACGACTAGGATTTGAATCCTCAGTCAGTTATGGTAACCCACTGGTGACCTTGGGCAAGTCACAGCCTTAGAGGAAGGCAAAGGCACCCCTCCCAAACAAATTAGGTTTGCCCTAGGGTTGCCATATGTTGAAAATGACTTGAAGACACACAACAACAATGTGGGTTGAATCAGGTCCTGGTAATTCTAAATGTCTTTGACCACAGCACAATGCTTTTATAATAAAAAGAGAACCTTTGCATAATTTATTTCAAATTTATGTTCTTTTTGTTTCCAAATGTATTCACTTTATGAGTTAATTTTGTTTTCATAATCATAGTGGCTTCTTCTCCTGAGAGAAGAGAGTGTAAAAAATGCACACTCCTTGTTTCCCCTTCTGGGACATAGTACCTTTCTGTCAGTTTGAGATACATCTTCTGCCTCCTGTAAGCTGTTAATATTTCATTTCATTTATTTATTTATATGCTGTCTTTCTCCCAGAAAGAGACCCAAGGTGGTGTACAGCTAAAATTGTTGAAACATTTTTACAATAATTTTTTAAAAAGCAATTAAAAGAATCTAGCTAAAACAATATAAAATGATAGAATACATACAAAAATAAAATATATATATCTAAAACATACACCCTGTATAAAAGCCACCTTGGCACAATTCTATATTAAAAGCCTAATAGTCAATAAGAGTCCTGTGATTTCTAAGGATAATGAGAACCTATTTAAGTCATTTTTGATGTGCCTTCTCTGTGAGACTTTGTTATATTATCAAACCTTTTCTTTTTTTCTTGCTCTCTCTTTAAGTAACCAGGTGGCAGCAGTGGAGTTACTGTGGGGGATGCGGACTGCACCAGGTGACACCCCAGAAGTGGGTGACACCAGTGCTCCTCAAACACCTACTTTTCGGCAGAAATGGGCTGTGGCATTTATCTGCTTCTCTTTAAAATGCATTAAGAGATGGGGGGAGTGGGGTGAAGCTCAGTGGGAGGAAAAAGAGAAGCCCCAGAATTTTTTAAAATTCAGATTTCAAAAGTTTAAAATTTTGTAAAAAAATTGAAATTCATTTTTTTAAAAAAATATTTTAATTTTTTAAATCACATTTTAACCAAATCTTTACTATGCATATGTAAATACATTTAGGTTGTGCATATGATATTGTAAATTAAAGGTATAATTTTAATTTTGCTAGTTGTTTATGTCACAACTATTAACATTACACTCGGTGCTATATTGGAATGACGATTTATGAGTAACATTAGTGCAAAAAAGCATTGCTAAGGATTCTGTATGGTGTGAAACAGGAGGGGGGCAGTGGGGGGGGTGACACCATGAGTTACCGCACTGGGTGACACCATCCCTAGAGATGCCACTGGGTGGCAGGAGTGTGTGGATAAAACAAAATGGAATAAGCTTAGATCGTGTGATTCTTAACCAAATGCCTGGCATTTTCAAAACTGAATATATGCACAGTTTGTGGAATGCTTGATATAATTTTGCAGTCATATTAAGCATCAGCATATGTTTCAAAAGAAAATACCATGTAAAAATTCATTTGCTTTGTGCTTATTTCTCCTGATATTTGCATTTCTTCTGATATTATAGAGTTTTATCCAGTATGCACATTTTGCTCCCTTGTAGTATTTTCACAAAATTACACCTTTTGGTGCACTTTTTTTGGTGTGATTTTATTGTTGTAAGCTGCCCCAATTGCTTCGGTAGAGGGGCGGGATAGAAATTATTATTATTATTATTATTATTATTATTATTATTATTATTATTATTTTTTAAAGTTAAGAACTCCATAGCAATATTCAGAGAAATGCAGGATAACTTATTATTTTGTTTATTGGTTAGGGCAACCACATCTTGACCATGAGTGCTAAGTATTTATTCACAGGAATTCTATAGCTGGATGTAATGTGACTCCCAGTAGAAGTCTACAGGATTCCTTTCAGATGTATATGACATACATATGTGCATACATGCATACTACCTACCACACTGATATGATTTCTGTTAGTTTTTAAATATTTATATGAAAACTGTTGTGAGCAGCTCTGAATTAGGTACATAAATACTCCTAATTTTGGAAGAAGATAGGATGTAAATCAAACAAATAAATAAATCTAAATCTAAATCCAATGGCTGGTCCAAACTAGAATAGATTTGTTGAATCAATGGTATTTACATGAATTCAGCAATAGATTCAATGGTTCTAATCTAGCTGGGCCATGCAGTTGGATCTAGAACAATAGCTGGTGCAATAAACAATCCTTGCTGTGTTGCCTATCTGACCTAGGTGAAGGGGATTCTAAACACAAATTAAGCATGTGTTCAGTCTTCATACAGTTGTTGTGGAGATTCTGTGGGCTCACACGTCCCCGTCTTTATTGTTTCGCACCTAAACAAAAACTCTTGAGAAGAGAGGAAGAAGCTGCCATTAGTACTGCATTGTGGAAACAGCAGTATTAATTGTGACTTCTTTTCCTTCCAGAATGGTAGGTGATGAATGCAGGGAGATAGTGGAGTTGTGAGTGCTTGGGTAAGTGGTGTTGGGTTACTGCTCTTTGTTATTATTTCTTTAATTGCAAGACTAGCCAATCTATTCTGATTTACCCTATTTAAACTCAGAATTCTCAAACATATTTTGATTTTCTGCACTTCCTCAAATACTTCTTCTGACAAGATTGCGGTTTGTTTACTCTATTTATGACCCACTTTTCAGCTAAGACAGCTCCCAAAGTGGCTTACCAATGGTTAATTTGACAGTTCCCTTTCCTCTAGTTTACATAATACATGACAGTTGCTGAGTTGATGTTCTTGCATTAGTCTATAACTTTGAGAAGGCATGGTTTGTGGAAGCTGACAGTAAAGTCTAGTACAGACAGCACTGTCAAGGCAGCAGTACTGTGCATGTCTCTGTTGTTATAAAGATTCCATCTTGTTCTTGTATATGAGTGATTCTTCTGTACCTTCTTAGATAAACATTATAGTTTCATATAAAGACTACTTTGACAAATGAAGCAACTATAATAAAACCTGAATGATGCAGTTTTGAAGCTTTTCTGTCAGGCATTAACAGGGTGGTTCTAAATAAAGGAAGTCTGTATATTCAAGTTGATCATCCCTAATCTGAAAATTCGACATTTGAAAAGCTCCAAAATCCCAAACTTTTTGAGTGTTGACATGATACCACAAGTTCAATGTATACAAACTTTGTTTCATACACAAAATTATTAAAAACATATAAAATTACCTTCAGGCTATGTGTATAAGGTGTATATGAAATCTAAATAAATTTGTGTTTAGATTTGGGTCCTAACTCCAAGATATCTAGATGTATATCTAGTAATTTGTAGCTCCAGTAATTAGGAATATATGCAAATATTTCAAAATCCAAAATAATTCTGGTCCCAAGCATTTCAGGTATGGGATATTCAACCTATACCTTGCTTATTGCTATTATTAGTGCATATTTGCATATTGATTTGAAGAGCTTAAGGATATTATAGAATGATAAATTATTCCCTGGAAAGGCAAGGAGGAGCCATCTACATACTCTTGGGATTGTTCCTCAGGCACCAGCTGACTAGCCAGGAGTCTAAGATTCTTTTTCTTTTACCTCAATTGACTGTTTCATCTGTTTTCAGAACCAGAAATGGAGGGCTCAGTGGCGCAAAGGAAAGGCATTGAAGAGAATGATTCCACAGACACTGATGCAGATACAGAAAATATTTCTCACAGGCTATTTGCAGTGGAGGAATTTAAGAGTAGTCCAAATATTAAGCTTAGAGTAGGGCCAAAATGGATTATATGGTGATGATGAGGAAGGAAGCAGGGACTATAGAATAGTGTCAGTTTTAGAAAGGCCATTGACAAAATTAGTAGAAATTCCATTGCCAGAGGTATTTAGGGAAGTGACTTATAATGGAACACCCCATTAAACACTAAAAGATCAGAAGTTATATTAAAACAGGGGTAGGCAACCTTCCCCCTTTAAGGGCCGAGGGACTTCAGCTCCCAGAAGCCTCAGCCATGTTGGCCAATAGTCCCATGTTGGCCAATAGCTCCTGGGATTCTGGGAGCTGAAGTCCCTCGGCCCTTAAAGGGGAAAGGTTGCCTACCCCTGTATTAAAAGGAGAGCACGGAATTTCTTGAAGTGTTCCTAGTGGATGACTCAGTTGCTGTGTGTATTACAGGGGCTATTGTCTCTAAAGAGGGCCACACACTTCTAAAAGAAGTGCCCAGATGTAGAGCTGAGGCATTGCCAAAGAAGATGTATGAAGTTTAGCCTTAGTAATGAGGAGTTCCATTGCAACATCAGTGTTTGCTAGGGCAGCTGTACTTTGGGTACAAGATAATTTAGATTCCAGGAAAGGAGCAAGCATTCTGTAAACAGGGCTCTAAGCAGAATTCAGAGTGTCTTACAATATCTTGCTAATGCAGGCCATGATTCAGTGGCATTTGTAGCGAGGATTATTATAGCCACCACAGTAGGATGTAGATCACTTTGGCTATGTCACTGGCAAGCAGACCAAAACTGGAGAAATAATTTGATGTGTGTGTTATTAAAAGGAGGACTGTTGTTTAGGGGGAAGATCCTGGGAAACGTTTTGGTGGAGCGTAAGCAAGTAATGCCAACCATGCAAAGAAAGAAACTGGATAAGAAACCATTTTGGAACAGTTATTCTTCCTTTTGAAATTGAAGAAGTTACAGTATACAGAGTGACTACAGAAATAGCAAGTATCAGTGGAGCAGGAATAGATTTTAGTATAAAAGTCATGAATTCCAACAACCAAGAAGGGGATCGGAATACCCTGCTAGGGTGGCTAACAGCAATATTGCCATGGAAGACGCTCCATTGGGGCAAGATTGCTGCATTTTGAATGGACTTGGGCAGAGTTGATGGATTGCTGGGGTAATTCAAGTGGTCACTCAGGGATAAAGAATTTTGTTTACCAAAAAGCCATGCAACATGTACCTTCTCATATCTGTTCCAGGAAACAAGGAAAAACAGGAGATAGTAGGCAAAAAAGCAAATCATATCCTGCAAATTGGGGCTATAGAGAAGGTTTTGCAAGGCAGAAATTCAAAGGTGTATATCCCCTCTTTTTCACGGTATCTGTAAACAGTGGGACTTACAGAGCTATGTTAGGTCTAACATTCTTGAATGGATTTGTAAACTATCAGAAGTTCAGGATGGAAATCTTTAAAAAATCAGGGAAATTTTGCAGATAAATGTGGTTTCAGTTAATTTAAAAGACACAAAGTTTCAAAACACACTGCTGAAATAATCCAGTTTGAGATTGCTTTAACTGCCCTGGGGCTAGGCAATCTTGGGAACTGTAGTTTGTTGTGGCACTAGAGCTCTCTGACAGAGAAGGCTAGATGTCTCACAAAACTATAGTTCCCAGAGTTCCCTAGCATTGAGCCAGGGCAGTTAAAGTGGTTTCAAATTGGATTATTCCTGCCATGTGTTTTGGACCATAGTTGCACATTCCTATGGCTCCAGTTTGCAATTTTTGACTTAATTTCAAAAGCAGTTTTTACCAGTTGAAAGTACGTCTGTTTGGTTTTACTTTTTGCTCCTGGTATCTTCACCAAAGTGTTGATTCCCCTAGTAGATACTAACACAAAAGAAACACAGAAGGGACTAGAAAAGAAAACTATACCTAACAGACTCAAAGGAAACTATACAAGGTACCAAATAGAATATTTTAAAAATGAAAAAAGTAAGTAAAGAACATACAGTGAACTAAAATTATCTAAACCAAAAAACTGAAGAAAGTAACGCATTATATAATCATAAACAGAAAGTAACAATGTTTTGCAAAAGTGACCTTACTGACAAATGGTACTTATACCAGTACCTTTATGAATTGCTAAAATGCTAAATAGAAGTCCATGAAAATAATTGTCTCTATCACACCATCTTCAAGTAAACACTACTTCACTTCCTCGGGTGTAAAGCTTGTATAAATCTTCATTAAGCATATCCTTTACTAGGAAGTTGTATGAGTTTGCATGAAGAACAATAACAGATATTGAAAAACTGTGGTAGTATACATCTGCCTCTGGAGCTCTGAAGTTGTTTCAAATATATATGTATCTGTTAATGTTATTTGTACAAGGTAATACAGCTTCAATGAAGTCTGCAGACATAATGCATCTGGCAAGAGTTTTAGGACTTCTAATTTCAACAGTCCAATTAACACTATGGGAAAGATTCATACAAGAATGTTGCAACAGTTTCTCCTACCACATCAGATGACTATTGTATGGAAGCACTATTACAGAGTGAGTCTTCCCCAATCTCTGAAGCAAGACTTACAATGATGGCTTCAGAACAAAAGTATAAAGGCAGGAATATCTTTCATAAACTAAGCAAAGAAATTAGTGTATTGGGTATTGGGAGCTCATTGCAAGAGGCATTGGTTTCAGAGAGAGTGGATACATATATGAGCACACCATAACTTATTTGGAATTAAAGGCAGTGTGGTTAGCAATCTGGGGATTTTCAACCTTAATCAAAGGCAAATACGTTCAGGTGTGTACAGACAACATACCAGTGAAATTCTACATTTGCAATCAAGGGGGATTATGTTCAATACCCATAATCATGGAATCAAACAAAATACTTGTTGGACCAAGAGGTCATTGCTGTCTATGACAGCAGTGGGCTCAAAAAGGGCTCACAAAATGTCCAGGCAGACTATTTGAGCAGACACCGAATCCATCAGGGAGAGTAATTCATGAACCAATAAGTATTTCATCAGTTAAATTCTTTGGTCCATTTCAGATTGATTTATTAGCCTCTGGAGAGAAATTTCAAACTAAAGAGATATTTTTCAATAGATGAAATGAAAAGGCAGAATGAACTTACAATGCCTTGGCCACTGGGCATACTTTATGCTTTTCTACCACTACCGATTATGCAGAGGATGTTAGCAAAGGTTTGACTAGAGAGAGTTCGACTAGAGAGAGCCACAGTTGTGATAATAGTTCCATAGTGACCTTCACATCCTTGGTTTCGAGAATCTCAGAGTTAGCTGCTTTTTCCATAAATCCGAATTTGTGAAAGTTTGAATATGACAAATTAACTTTAATATTAGACCCAACATTTTTACCGAAATGCCTGTTATACATGACACTGTATCAGAATATACTGTATATACTTGATTATAAGTCGACTTCATCTATAAGTCGAGAACAAGTTTTGGGGCCCAAATTGTGGTTTTTGATATGGATATGGACTGTTGATAAGTCAAGGGTAAAACATATGGGCATGTAAAAACTGATTTAAAAGGATTAAGCAAAGGAAAACAACACTAAAGAACTTAAAAATTCCATCAGGCATAATTAGTTGTTCATGCTCACAGGCTGAATGGATGGGGTGGGGGTGTCAGTGCTTCCGAGACAGATTATGCTCTTGCCTTTCATCAAGGGATGGTCCCCCTTTTAAAAAAGAGAGTTAAAATACAGTACTTACACTGACTTCTGTATAAGTCGATCTAGGTTTTTTGGGGGCGGTGTCAATTTTTTGACTAAAATTTCTAGACCTTTACATGCATATATACACAGTACATTTGCTGAATTTATCCAAATCATCCTTTAGAGGAGAAATGGAATATGTTAGTTGTGAGAAAAGCAGTTAGAAAGAACAACAGGCTTCAGACACACATAGGTACTTGTGTCCCTCCATCATAAAACTTCAGAAAATAAGGCATTGAAGCAAATAGTTGCTCAGTTTACTCAGTTCTTGACAGCATACATCTTATGCAACAGTAATGCTTGGGTACCAAGACCAAAACCTGTGGCTGCAGTCAACTTACTATAGCAATTATAGAGTGTACACCATATCAACATATTTAGAGGATGTTTGTAATGCTTCTGGGTGGATGGAGCATTCCATGTTTATAAGGCATTATGGATAGATAAGTCCAAATTGGCACAGGTCATGTTTGGTCATGTGGTGCTGCAAACAGTGAGGTGACTGATGGGCAACCCCTCTCATCCTAGCAATTGGGGCATGGGTAAATCCATAGAATGCGTGGATAGCTTCTCTATGCCCATCCAGAGAATCAGATATCACTTCAATAAATATTCATTCTTGGATCGCAGGAGGAGCAATCCATGCACTCTCAGGGTTGTTCTCCCCACATCTAGGCAGGAGTACAACATTCTTTTTCTGTTATAGCCATTGACTCCTTTTCCCTTCTCTGTTAGTTTTATTCTAACAACCTAATTCTTATTACAGTCGCCCCTCCATGTCATGAACCGAGGTTCTCTGTTGTTCTTTTGATCCAGAGAGAAATTTAACCACCCTAGGCTATAGGATTTTCAACAAAGACACGTAGGAAACCAGATCTGGGGTTAGACACTATGCATGTAACATTTATTAAGACATAACAAATAAGACAATCATTTTAAGTATCAAGAGCTCTTTCACGCACACACTCATACTCACAAAACATGGCCCCTTTGCTGAATGATGGATCAGTTCATCCCCAAAGGGTTGGGAGTCCTGCTACCGCACACTGCTGGTTGGGAAAATCTCATATTTTAAGGTCTTTGCATAGTATTGGGCAACCTCCGCCCTTTTGGTTTCTGTCCATAAACTTTCAAACCAGCCCTTTCTGGTCCTTTTCCATTGATACGAAAACATTCCAAGTCTTATCAGTCTTAGTCCAAACATTTTGTTATCTTATTGCTTGCTACCCGAACCTTCAAAATGACCTGTTCTTCCATAGATAACACAGGCAGCTGCATCTTTGCTAGGATATGCCAACAGTTTTAGGATTTTCGTTTCACTTGCCAGGAACCTCCCATATCATGCATTGCGATTCTCCATCTTCTTTTGCTATTCAGTCCATTAGTGCCACTAAAACAAAATCCATTCACTCCTCACATCCATTCTCATGGACTTGAGGTCTGCAGTTTTGAATATTCATGGAGGGGCGATCTCTGTCAAAATCAATGGGACGCGCCCCTTGGGCGTGCAGCCGCACATGCCTGCGGGGGTGTGCCCCATTTAAGCCTTTGGGACTTGAATATTGGCAATTCGCTGTTTTTGTGGAGGAGGGGTCCGGAATGGATCCCCCGCAAAAACGGAGGGCCAACTATATTTATTTAGTTTGGTGCAGCCACAAATTGGTTGGGGGTGCAATTTAATGCAATTTCTTCAGTCTTATGGTTTCTCTTAGCATTTCCTGTAGAACGAAATAAGCTCCATGGTATGTTTTCTTTCATAGTGTAGAATGGAAAGGCATAATTCTCATGCACATATTATTATCTTGGCTTAATAAAAGGTCTTCAAACATTTATTAAATAAGAAGAAAGTGTGATAGATTCTTAGGTTATAAACGTATACATTTATTTTCTATATCCCAGGAAACAAAACACTTTTTCAGTCTCCTTGCATTCCTTTGAATTATGTATTGTATTTAAATAATTATACAGAATGAGATCTGTCTATACAGTTGTCCCTCCATTTTTGCAAACTTGAAGTCCACAACCCTCGCCTACCCACGAGGGACAAACAGAGGGACAGAAAATGGG
This sequence comes from Phrynosoma blainvillii, assembly GCA_026167975.1. Classification (NCBI taxonomy): domain Eukaryota; kingdom Metazoa; phylum Chordata; class Lepidosauria; order Squamata; family Phrynosomatidae; genus Phrynosoma; species Phrynosoma blainvillii. Next base: position 86,275,886 of record JANUYF010000001.1, on the reverse strand, counting down.
GTGTGTGCCCATGGACACATGTCTCCATTCAAGCCAATAGGGCTTGAATATTTGTGTTTTTCTTTTTTCGCGGCGTGTGTGTGTGTGTATCCCGGAACAGATCCCCTGTGGAAAAAGGAGGGGTGACTATAGTTAGTTGCTCCTATGCTCAGATGTGTCACTGAATGAAATGTAACTGAACCTCTTCAAAATGTTAGTTTACATTTGAGTGTATCATATATACTCAAAAGCCAGCATGGCATAGTGGTTTAAGTATGGGACTATGATTCTGCAGAAGGGGGTTCAATTCCCCACTCAGCCATGAAACCCATTGGGTGACCTTGGGAAGACACATGCTCTCAGCCTCAGGGAAAGGAAGTGGCAAACCACTTCTGAAAAAAAATCTTGCCAGGAAAACCCTTGATAGGTTTGCCTTAGGTGCTGAAAAGCACAAGTGAAGCCCACACAGTCTAGGAGGTGCTGAAAAGCACAAGTGAAGCCCACACCTTTCTGCTTTTGACTGCATGGTACAAAGGAAAGTGCACATAAACTCCGTTCTCTTCAATAGTTTTGTTATTTGTGTACTTTCAAATAGGTAGGGAGAATGGTGAGAGCAGGCCTGAATTTTTTACACATGCTGTTGCTGCTGTTACAGTAGATAGGATTGTACCCTAAATCTTGCCAATATGCCAATCTTCAAATGATTCTCTTCAAAGTTAAATTGTCAAGAAAGATTGATTCTCTCCTTCCTTCTACTTCAGTGTGTCAAAGAGAAAAGAGGGAACTAGTTAAAAGAAGAGGAAAATATTGTGATACTGCCCACCCCATATTCTTCTATTTTTCCTTAGAAAAAGTGGGGTAGTGATTTATCTTCGAACTGTACTCCAAGCACGATAAGAAATCAGCACTGTCTCCCTTTTCTGTTGCTACCCCTCTTCTCTGATGAAGAGGGTATGAACCAGGTATATTGATCCCATGAAGAATGCAACCCAATTTTCTGTTGCCCTGGCTTCCTTGCCTCAGAAATGTTGAGGGAATTGGATAGATTGTCTTTTCCTCTTGTCCCTTCAAAAGAAAAAGAGGGAGAAATGTGAAAATGCTCATCTACATACACAGATTCCCTGCACACCTTAACTTGCTCTTCCATGAAATTCAAACTTAGGCTTTAGGAAGCATTTCTTCTCCTGTGACTTAGCAGGTTTTAAAAACAGCAGAATTCTTTGTTTCCATGAAATGTACTCTCAGATGTGTGACTTTTGCAGCTTGATATACTTCTGTTGTATTTGCCAAAGACTGCAAATGGCAGTCTATAGCAAACTGTGGCTGTGTAATCTTTAGACAATTTGAAATCTTATAATGAGTCAGCAGTTTTTCCAGAGCCACAGATCTGGTATAGCCTTTTCAGAGCAACAACAAAACTCAGAATTGTGCCCCATTTGTTTACTTATCTGAAAAGGTTTCTCAGAAGTCATTGTTGTCTTTCTTTGTATACAGTGTTCCACAAGGTATTGCACAAAAAAACTTTTCAGTTCTGCAGTTATAATGATTAGAGTCCTCTTGTCTTGCTTCTCCACTGGCATCCATGAACTGAACAGACTGCTGTTTAAATCTTCACATTTTAGCATAACTGGAAGATCTGGTTTGTCTGGAACCTTAAGCTTTTCCATGTCTTAACTTGGAGAATAATTTTATAAGTTTGGAGGTATAGGTACTCTATACATGGGATATATTATAGAACTGACTACTAAATGGGCAAAATATACATGTTTCCAAGAAAGTTCCTCTAGCACAGGAGTCAGTAACCGAAGGCTCGTGGGCCGGGTGTGGCCCGCGGAGGCCTTCGGACCAGCTCCTGCCCGATCCTGCCGCCGCCTTTCGCGGCTGCGGGGGTCCTCCGGGGCGCCATTTTGGATTCCAAAATGGCGCCCCAGAGGACCCCCCGCAGCTGCTCCGGGCCTCTCTGAAGCCCAGCGCGGTCGAGGGAGCCCTCCTGGGGGACCTCCGTGGCTGTGCTGGGCCTCTTGGAGGCCTGGCACGGTCGAGGGAGCCCTCCTGGTAGTGTGCACGCGTGCACCGCCGCGGCCCAGGGGACATGGGGGACAGGGGGACCGGCCCTACACCCAAAAAGGTTGCCGACCCCTGCTCTAGCATTACATTAAAATAAAGTGGCTTCACATCATGGCTTATTTCAAAGCCATTAATAATTATTTTCTAGCTGTTATGAAACTCCAAACTGTAGTTAATATAACATTTCTTAGCTTGTTTGCTTGCTTGTTCAGAGGGAGGAATGGAAGGAGTGTACTTGTAGTCAGAAGACTTGTTGTTATCTTGGGTTATATGAGATGCTGCTAGTGTGAGATGAATATTTGAAAAGAACCTGGTGTATTGATGGGGCAAGCTGTTGATAAATGGGTAAATAAATACCAACATAAAAAATTGGCAGAATTTTACTCATTTCCTTTTATTTTGTTACAGGACCTGGAATTCCATGGAGTTATGAGATTTTATTTTCAAGACAAAGCAGCTGGAAATTTTGCAACAAAGTGTATCCGTGTGTCTAGCACTGCAACAACTCAGGATGTGATAGAAACACTTGCAGAGAAATTCCGGCCAGATATGCGAATGCTTTCATCCCCTAAGTACTCACTTTATGAAGTTCACGTCAGTGGAGGTTAGTGTATTCTCTTTAGGACTTTTTGTCCTGGGGTTTTCTTGGCAAGACTGGTTCAGAGGAGGTTTGCCATTGTCTTCCCCTGAGGCTGAGAGTGTGTGACTTATCCAAGTTCACCCAGTGGGTTTCATGGCAGAGTGGGGAATCAAACCCAGGTCTCCAGAGTGGTAGTCCAACACTCAAACCACTACACCATGCTGGCTCCTGTTCCCACGTACTACCTATTAAACAATTGCAGACTTTTTTGTTGTTCTTGTATGTCTTCAAGTTCTTTCCAACTTATGGCTACCCTAAGGTAACCTTATCATGGGGTTTTCTTTGCATGTTTCTTCAAATGGGGGTTGCCATTACCATCCTCTGAGGCTGAGAGTGTGTGACATGCCCAGGGTCACTTACTTGGCCGCAAATTGTACATACCCCAGAATGCATCACCTAATACAGGGGTAGGCAACCTTTCCCCTTTAAGGGCCGAGGGACTTCAGCTCCCAGAAGCCTCAGCCATGTTGGCCAATAGTCCCATGTTGGCCAATAGCTCCTGGCATTCTGGGAGCTGAAGTCCCTCGGCCCTTAAAGGGGAAAGGTTGCCTACCCCTGACCTAATATATTGGCTGTCTTTCCCCCCAACACTTTCTCATTTTCCCCCAACCATCTCATAGCTGAGAGATGGAAATAATTTTTAAAGCAGCATTTAAATCTGGATTATTTTTTTAAAAAGTAAGGTCCAAAACACACTGCAGAAATAAATGCTAGGAAACATGGGAGCTGTAGTTTATTGTGTTTATAAGTGAGAGTTTTCCTGCTGAGTACCTGCATGTCATGAGCATTTGAATTAAAATTACCATATGGAAATCAAATCTGATGTTTTTTAAATTTTTATTTGGTGTGCATTGGAAGATACAGCGAATATATACCAAACTCTATATTTTAACTGGAAATTTGGGGGTCGTCTTATACGCCCAGTCGTCTTATACGCTGGAAAATGCTTGGTTACTCGGAGGGGTAAGCATTAAAAATTCCGCTGCTGAAAAACAAAATGTGGATGGAAATAAAAAAGACATCAGAAAATTCAACTCAGAGATCAGAAAAAGAAAAGAATAAGGGGTCAGAATTAGCTAGAAAGGGAAAGAGAAGAAAAATTACAATGTTAAACCAAAAATAATGTACTGGGTTTAGTAGAGTAGGAATGTTAAAATGTTTTGGCACTGAAGTTTCTCAATGTCATTTCATGTTGCCATCTTTAATATGTTGATTTTAGACAGAAGGATGTAGGAGAAACCAGAGATGTAAAAGCCCATGCAGTCAATACTCAGAATGTTAGTGCACAGCAGAAGCTGAAATGAACCTCTACAGAGTAAAAAAGAGGAAATAACTATTAAAACAGTGCCAAGTCATGTGACTGACATGCAAGCTATTTTCTACATTTACCTTAAAACACTATTTACTGCAGGGGTAGGCAACCTTTCCCCTTTAAGGGCCGAGGGACTTCAGCTCCCAGAAGCCTCAGCCATGTTGGCCAATAGTCCCATGTTGGCCAATAGCTCCTGGGATTCTGGGAGCTGAAGTCCCTCGGCCCTTAAAGGGGAAAGGTTGCCTACCCCTGATTTACTGATTCATAGAACAGAACAGCTGTAGTGATCTGCCATCAGCCAATTCTTGTTTCTTCTCAACAAACACAGCAAGCAGAAATAAATGAAGTAAAGAACCTAATAAAAGAAATGATGAATAAAGAGATAGAAGTAAGATTAGCAATACTGACTGGAAATTAACAAGGGAGCTATAACAAAAAAGGAACATCATAAACCAGAGGTAGGCAACCTTTCCCCTTTAAGGGCCGAGGGACTTCAGCTCCCAGAATTCCAAGAGCTATTGGCCAACATGGGACTATTGGCCAACATGGCTGAGGCTCCTGGGAGCTGAAGTCCCTCGGCCCTTAAAGGGGAAAGGTTGCCTTCCCCTGTCATAAACTAATATTGTAGAATTAAGAGCAATGGATTTAATAAGAGACCTACTTCTGAGGGAGATAACGGTTAAATGAAGATATATGTCTGTAAAATCCTGTGGTTAGGTCAAAGCTTATATAAAAGAAATGTATGCAAAGCTGTATGGGTGGAGGAGCTTTTAAATGACAAGGTTTTTTTTTTAATTTTAATGTTCAGGGAGAACTAAGAAAGGAAAGAGAAAGGACATATTTACACACGGCGAGCGCTCCGATGATGTCCTCCCGGCCCAGCCTCTGCACGGGCTGAACCGGAAGAGATGCGGAAGAGCCGCGCGACGGTTCATCCGGCTCCCTTTCTGGGGCTTGAGGAAGGAGCACTATGTTAGCGCTTCTTTCCCAGGCTCCAAAAAGGTGGATTGGGGCCGAGGTGTGGGGCAGTTTCGGCACCAGTCTTCCGCTTCCCAGGGTGGCCCATGACCGCCTGTCTGCAAAGCCCCAAAGATACCATTTGAACCGTTAGAGGAGGCAACTTTGAGAATGTTAACTTATAAAATAGTTTTTCTTGTGGCAATCACTTCAGCAAGAATAGTATCAGAATTATTGGCCTTATCAGCAAATCCAAACTATTGTAAAATAGAAAAGGATAGAATAGTCTTAACAATGGATACAGCTTTTTTGCCGAAGTATCTCAATAGAGGGATGACACCAGAAGTGTTGTATCTTTCAAACTTTTGCCCTAATCCACAATATCCAGAGGAACATAGATGACATACTTTAGATGTTAGAAGAGCAGTAGGAAAATATATTAAGAGAACAAAGTAATTTAGGAAATCAGAATCATTGCTTATTTCTTACAATCCAAGAAATATAGGGCAAAAAGCTTCTAAAACATTAATTGGAAGTTGGATTAAATCTTGCATATTATTTTGTTATGACTATGAGAAAAAACCAAGACCAGCACAGGTTTGGTCTCATTCCACAAGATCAATGGCTGCTTCATCAGCATATGCTGTATAGGGATCATTAGATGAAGTATGTGAAGGTGCCGATTGGAGAAGTACATCAACATTTATATGGCATTATAAAATTGATAAATTCAGCGAAGGCAGCTTTTGGCAGAACTGTTTTACAGTCTGTCCTTGCAAAATAAATTTTCCCACCCAGAGTAAAGGGCTTGGGCATATCCCATACGTAGTGGATTGCTTCTCTGGCCATCTTGTGAATGATGAATTGGACTTACCATGAATGTTCATTCAGAAATGGCCGGAGGACCAATCCACACCCACCCTAAAAGGGGGGTGGGAAGGAAAGAATAGTTAGACAGGGAAAAGTTGTCTGTAGAGCTTTATAACAAAACTGATGGAGGGGACAGGAGTTTAACTGAAACTAACTGAATAGAATTTAGAACTCTTGCTGACTGAGCACAAGCAAAGCCCATGCAAAGTGGATTGGTCCTCCAGCCATTTCTGAATGAACATTCATGATAAGTCCAATTCGTCATCCCCCCCCCCCCTTAGAATTCACTTTCCACATTCTCCCTACTTATTTGGTTTTTTCTCTCTACTTTTTTTCCCTCCCCTTTGTCTTCTGTTGTGGCTCCATCAAGAAAGTGCCCCAAGGCAGTTCCTAAAGACAAAAGATTGATGAATGTAAGATTAATTGAAGCACCAATTATTATAAAAATTATATAGTGCACTTGGACGACATGCCTGGTTACAATCTTCAGGGTTCTGAATTAGTGCTAAATCAATTATAGAAGATTTGCCATTTAATGAGTTTGGACTTTTCCGTGCAGACACTGATACCAAACTGGAACACACTCATAAAATGAGTATTGTGCCCAAAAATTGGCCTCCAATCTCAGCAGCAATATTCATCTCAACACCAGCACTATATACATCATCATACTGATGCCAATATAGCCTAGGGAATGCATGTCAGGAAACACCAGGCACTCTGCCCTCATCTTCTGCACACAAATGCCTCATCTGTCAGTCAGTACAAGCAGCAATTCAGGAAAAACAAAATTCTCGTTTCCACGTATATGCCACCTTACTTACTACCATCCCACAACAGGCTCCAGAATTTCTGCCATGCTTGGGCCTTCATCACTTTAGAGGTGGGTTCTTAACATCATCAGGAGGGGATGTGCCTTAGGGTTCTGGAAGACTCCCCAACTCCATCAGTTTATTGCATTTCCCCTTCCTCACACACATTAAAAGAAGAGGTGGAGTCCCTGCTACTCAAGGGTGCCATTGAGGTTATTCCACTTTCTCATCTGTATTGAGGATTCTTCTCCTGCTCTTTCATCATGACCAAGAAGGATGGCAGGATTGCATCCCATTTTGGACCTTAGAGACATCGATTTCTGTGTCTTGCCCAGGTGTTTCAGTATGATTACTCTTGGCTCCATCCTGCCCCAGTGCAGAAGGGTAATTGGTTTGCAGTTTGGGCCTGAAAGATACATATTTCCACATCAGATGGTCTCACAGGCATTTCCTCTGTTTTGCAGTAAGGAACATATGTATTATTTCCATGTCCTACCATTAGTGGGAGCTGTGTAGTGCTCCTTGGGTATATACCAGTTTGATGGCTGTAGTGGCTGCTTAGCTTTGTCAACAAGATGTAATTCTTTTTCCATACATAAATGCCTGCTTATTGTGAATGTGCAGCAGCACAGGGTTCGTGAGAGATAGCTTATTGGGCATTCACCTCACTCTACAGCAGGGGTAGGCAAACTGTCCCCTTTAAGGGCCGAAGGACTTCAGCTCCCAGAATCCCAGACTATTGGCCAACATGGCTGAGGCTTCTGGGAGCTGAAGTCCCTCGGCCCTTAAAGGGGACAGTTTGCCTACCCCTGCTCTACAGCCTCTGGGACTGGTACATTCCTTGTGGCATACAGGTTTTTGCGATATACCTGCAGGGAGAGGATAACAAATTGGTGAATGTACTGAGTCAGGCACTGGTGTCGTGCCACAAGTGGAAGCTGGACGTGAAAACTCTCCACGAACTCCTCAGGCTGTGTAGTACATCATGCTTTCCATGTTGCCTCAGAACAAATAGTGCAAGATCTTCTGCTCCAAAGCCTACAAGAGGAAGGGATCACTAGGTGATATGTTACTGTTCAGCTGGAAAGGGCCCATCATGTAAGCTTTTCTGCTGTTTCCACTCATCACAACAGTGATCACCAAGATTAATCAAAACAGGGCCAAATACATAATAGTGACCCTGTGATGGCCCAGGCAGCCATGGTTCATGTCTCTTCTGCATCTGCCACAAGGTCATTTCCTGAAGTTGCCACCTGCCTGGACCTGCTCACAATGCACAACGGGCAGGGGAAGCATCCAGACTTAGAGCCTCTCAGACTAATGGCCAGAAGACTTTTCCTCTAGCATCTCTTCCTAATGCCATCTAGGACATACTTACTGTAGCACATAGGCCTTCTACTTCCAGTGGTTAGTAGCATGCTAGTCTCCAGTTTGTGGGTCCATGAAGAAGGATGACTGGTTGCTTACCTGTAACTGTAGTTTTTCAAGTGGTCGTCTTTGAACTCACACAACCCCACCTATCCTCTCCTTATTGCGTATCCTTAGATCCGTGACTGTTTCTTTGGAGCCTGGGGAATTGAGGGCTTAGTCTGGAAGTGTGTCACTTAGGAGCGCAGGAAGTGGCCAGGTCTACTGCCAAAACACGTAATAGCTCTAGAAGGTTGCAAATGATGTACTGAACAGGTACAGATAACTCATTTGTTCACGTTCACAGATGATCACTAGTTTTCGTGAGAGATTTTGATTGCAGAAATCCTCACCTTTTTGAGCTGTAGTTTGAGCATAATAGTTTTTATGCAGGGGTTCTTAGAGGCCTGAATATTATTTCAAGTATTTCTGCAGGGTAAAAAGGTTGAGAAAGGCTGCTTAACATAGTATTACATAAACATCTACATGCTATATGGTGTGGAGGTAACAAGGAAGTCAATATATGAACACATCTTAAAAATGTTCTGGGCACCACAATTCAAAAAGGATGTGGAGAAACTGGAGCGTGTCCAAAGGAGGGCAACTAAAATGGTGAAGGGTCTGGAAACTAAGCCCTGTGAGGAACGACTTAGGGAGCTGGGAATGTTTAGCCTGGAGAAGAGAAAGTTAAGAGGTGATATGATAGCCCTGTTTAAATATTTGAAGGGATGTCATATTGAGGAGGGAACAAGCTTGTTTTCTGCTGCTCCAGAGACTAGGACCCAAAACAATGGATGCAAGCTGCAAGAAAAGAGATTCCACCTCAACATTAGGAGGAACTTCCTGACAGTAAGGGCGGTTCGACAGTGGAACACACTCCCTCGGAGAGTGGTGGAGTCTCCTTCCTTGGAGGTCTTTAAGCAGAGGCTGGATCTGTCGGGGATGCTTTGATTGGGAGTTCCTGCATGGCAGGGGGGTTGGACTGGATGGCCCTTGCGGTCTCTTCCAACTCTATGATTCTATGATTCTATGTTATTTTCTAAAACAAAATATTTAATTTTTTAAAAAAATTCTGAAAAGAGGTTTTAGGGGGGAAATTGAAGGCCTTCACATCTCTATATAAAGTGATGATAATTAAGCTTGATGGGTGCATACACATTTGTGTAGCACAGGGGTAGGCAACCTTTCCCTTTTAAGGGCCGAGGGACTTCAGCTCCCAGAAGCCTCAGCCATGTTGGCCAGTAGTCCGATCTTGGCCAATAGCTCCTGGGATTCTGGGAGCTGAAGTCCCTCGGCCCTTAAAGGGGAAAGGTTGCCTACCCCTGGTGTAGCACATTGACTGAAAAGTGTTTAAACTTTTTATGTGTTACTGATTCTTAAATCGAGTTTTTATTATATTTTGTAATTGTACATCATCTTGCGTGTTTACTTTTTAACAAAAGAATGGCTAAAAGGAAAATGAATGGCTTTGGCAGTACAGTTGGCCCCTCCGTATCTATGGATTCTTTATCCACAGATTCAGGCATCCACAGCTTGAAAATATTCAAAACAAATATAAATTCCAAATAGCAATGGCTTGATTTTGCCATCTTATATAAGGGACAGCATTTTACTACCCCATTGTATTTAATGGGACTTGAACATCCACACATTTTGGTATCCACAGGGAGTCCTGGGCCCAAACCCCAGCAGATAACAAGGGCCCACTGTACTAACCTCTCGAGTGTGCCATGTCTTAAAATGATGGTAAAAACTTTTGATAAATATTGGGGCTGGATACAGGCCCTCCTCTTACTTACCAGGAACCTTGTGTGGTGTATTCTGTCACTTATACTAGAGCCACTAGAAGTTCATACTTGATCCTTGAGCAGGTATTGTTGGAGGAAACAGTACTTTTAGATAACATTTAGTGGTGTGTGTTTTTTAAATTTGAGAGGTCTTCAGATGCTTTACTCCTTAAATATGAAGGTATAGAACTTCAGACAAGTTAGAGAATAGTGGATGCTTTGGATGCAAGCAAGGGGATGGCATGTTTTGCCATGTTAACAGCAACTTAATGTGATAAAACTGGGTACTATTTGTCTTATTTGCTGACCCATATTTGCCAGTAATGCACATTTGTCAGATAAACTGAAAGAGTTCTGATGTAGAAGAATAATATCATGAATCTGTTTGCAATGTTATTTTGTTACTTCAGTGTAGTTAACAGCCAAAAATACATTACAGTGGTTGTGAAATGTAAGTAACCATTAGTTATGCCTATTTCTCTTATTTTGAAGAAGAAAGAAGATTGGATATAGATGAGAAACCTCTAGTTGTACAATTAAATTGGAACAAAGATGATCGAGAGGGAAGATTTGTACTTAAAAATGAAAATGATGCACTTCCTCCAAAGGTAAAAAAAGAGCATAAATATATCTTTTAGACATTTTCGTGAATTTGAATTTTGATAATTACCTTTCTTATGTATTAAAACAAATCTAGAAAAACATGTAGGTACATATATACAGAAATTTGCATAACCTTTTACCATTGAATTCATATTCTGTTGCCCCTGGTGTGTATCATTTGATGCTTGATCTACTTGCTTGTAATTGTGCTGGTCAGTTTGGATCTGTTCTAGTTTTTAAAAAAAAAATTAGAACAAGTAAAATACAGCTAAAAACATACTAAAATAGAATTAAACTAGTTGCCCCAGTTGCTTTAGCTGCTGTGATTTGAAAAATTTTCAATGGTCAACAAATTAAGTAACTGTTCCAATATTCCATGCTGTAGATGAGCTTTCAGCTCATACCTTGTTGGGTTGATAATTGACTAAATAATTCCAGACTTGAAGAGAATCAGTAGCGAGAGATTTCACATGGTATTTATGTGCATGATAAAACCATGTGAAAGTTGTGTATGCATCATACACATATGGATCATAGGTAGCTCAGTCTTCCATAATACACTACACTCAGATTGCTGTTGAAAAGTGGGTTTTGTATACAGCCGTCCCTCCTATTTTGTGGACTTCCCATCTGTGGTCTTGAATTTTCGTGGATGGGAAACCAGGAGGGAAATAATGGCGCACACATCCATTCAAGCCAGGGGGGAAAATGGGTCTTGAATGTTTGTGTTTTTTCATTTTCGCGGGGTGTGTTTGCCCCAGAATGGATCCTCCATGAAAATGGAGAGACAACTGTATTATCTGAATATAGGATGGTAAACTCAATTTAAAAAAGCATCTCACAATGTTTTTAGTTCTGTTTTGAATGTGAAGTATGTTGGTATGTTGTTTATAGTAAATCAATTTTGTCCTTTTCATATATTACTGAAATCATCTAGTTTTTATATAGTCAGGGATTAATGGAATAAACAGAGATTTTTTTATATTTCTGGTGTGTTTTCCCCCTCTCAGCAAGTGTGCTAACATAAAGAATGTGTGCAGGTTGGAGTGGGCCTTTAAGTCCCACACTTCTTCTCTACATATGATGCTACACATGTGTATGCTTCCTAAAACATTAAAAAAACACTCCAAAAAACCCTGACTGTATATTTGATCTGTTCTGAGTCAAAACCGTAAAATGTAATTTTCTTCATTTTTTAAATACTTGTGTTTAAATTAAGATCCATTTAACATGGAAGCTAACATGATTAGATTTGCAATAAATTGTAATATTAAATATGGCTTATTTCAGAAAGCTCAAAGCAATGGCCCTGAAAAACAAGAGAAAGAAGGAGTGATCCAGAACTTCAAGCGGACTCTATCAAAGAAGGAAAAAAAAGAAAAAAAGAGGCGAGAGAAAGAAGCATTGCGGCAAGCTTTAGACAATGATGGACCGTATTACGGGGATGATATGTAAGTCTCAGTTTATTGGCTGATAGGACTGTTAATCTGTTCATTGAATCTGTAATCTGTACATGGGGGATAAACCTCCCAAAAATATTAAACCATTTTTATGCTTCCTTTAGGATGCTCTTGTCACATAATTTACATATTGTGAAATACTTCAATTCCTGTAAAAATATTCCAGGTCAAAATTCTCCTACCCACCACAACTGCTATAGCCCCTAGTGTTCATGCCGCACCACTCTAGGGAGTTATGCAACCTCCTAGAACAGATTTTCAGGCAAAACATATGACTGTTACATTGAAATGTGGATGTGAAGTGATTTATCCCTATTGTATGAAGTCATCTATCGCTGTGCCTCTGGATCCAACCTCTTGTACATTATTTATATTGATATGGAGAAGTTTGTAATATAATCTGACAATATGATGTCTTGGATGATACCATTGTTTTATTATTAATTTTATATTGCTGCTTCAACAAACTTTACAATATGGGTCAAAAATGCAAATGTAAGGGGAGCATGTAAGATTTGCAGTCATTTTGCATCTGACATGTAGATTGCTTCGGGATTTTTTCTTAAACAGGATAACATTTATTGAGAATTCTTCCTCTTGAATGTCTTTTTCTAGACATAAGAGGGAAAATGATACTTTACCTTTTTGACTACTTTCTTTGTGGATCACAGCTTGGCCCTGTTTCTCTCCTCAGCTTCATGACAGCACTGGTTGTGTGAATAGAGCAAAAATATGTTACCCTGGTGGCACAGTGGTTAAATGCTTGTACTGCAGCCACTCACTCACAAACCACAAGGTTGCGAGTTTAGTACCAGCTAGGGCTCAGGCTCCACTCAGGTTTGCATCCATCTGAGGTTGCTAAAATGAGTACCCAGCTTGATGGGGGGCAGTTAGCTTACAGTTGTAAACCCCTTAGAGACTGCATAGCATGGTATGAAGCAATATATAAATGAAGCAGCTGCTGCTAAGCTGCTATTATGCTTTCCTATGAAACATATCAGGAGGCTCTTTTTTCTACTCATGGAGATTATTGTTTGATAGTGTTTTATTAATATAAAATACTTCTTTGATTTCTTAATAGAAAAATATTGTGAGTTTAAATATAAAAGTTCTGTACTCAGACAATAATTTTTTTTTAAAGGATTCTCAAAATTTCAAGTACTGCTGATTGTTATAATACTCAAGAAGTAGTTAATACCTTCCTTAGTATCTCTGTTCAGCTAATTTCATTAGTTGGTTGGTTCAGTTGCATCAGACATTTAATATATAGTTTACAACAGAGTATATAATTGTTTGAGTTGGTGGTGCAGGAGAGCACACATTTTATTCTAAGAATAGTGTTGGAAAAAATCTTAACAACTGAGTGTAACAGCACTCATCATAAATAAAAGTTGGTAATGTACATTTGTTTGCATCAAAATATGATTATTCTTTAAATTACTTTTGGCAGTGAGAATTCTCGTCTTGCAGCAGAGGTGTACAAAGATATGCCTGAGACCAGTTTCACTCGCACAATATCCAACCCAGAAGTAGTAATGAAACGACGAAGACAGCAAAAATTAGAGAAGAGAATGCAAGAATTTCGGAGTTCTGATGGCAGGCCGGATTCTGGTAGTATTTTTGTTTAAAGAAAAAAAAAAGAATTGGATGAGTAAAGTTTGTCAGACCTAGCTTCCATTGGACTTCCTAGGCACAATTCAGAGTACTGCTTTTGAACTATAAATCCCAGTATATCTTCATGTGGATACTTGCTTTGAGTTACATTATAGGATAAAGATAACATGACCTGCACACCATGTTCTAACAATAGAGGCACAGATAAATATTCGTCTACTTCATATTGTGAGCTCTTGGAAAGCAAACTACAGTAAATCACAACACAAAAGTTATATTGCCCAATTAGGGAAAATACTATAAGTAGAGGTCCATAGCATAATAGAAGAAGATGAAGAAGAAGAAGAAGAAGAAGAAGCAGCAGCAGCCACCCAGAACAGACCCAACCTCAGTCTCTATCAAAGACTCCTAAACAGTTTTCCAAAGGGCTAGCTATGTTAATAGCTGTTCTGATATAACAAAAACAATACTGTACCCTGTAGCATCTTCAAAAATAGGATTTAAAAAAATAATATGAGTGTAGCCTACATCATCAGCTATATGGAGTGTCACATAGAATTTCAAGTGACTATATCATATCTATGATGGCTAGTATTTGGGAGGACCAAGTGAAATGTGGAAAAAAGCACTTCTGGGAACAGGTGTAAAGCTTTTCTCTGAGATCCATCCCCACAGTGTCTAGAACAGACTAAAACTTAAGCATTTATAAAGATTGTGTTAACATGTCTCTTTCAGATGCCATTTGGTGGCTTGAGGCTACATCAGTAAAAAATATTTTAATTGACTTGCTAAATAGAATATTTAGCTATATTTTGCTAATATACTGTATATTAATTTTAAAAAGTGGGTATGCTAATTGATATTCAAAGTTTCCCCTCTTTTTTAAAAAAAGCCATTTTGTAAACACAACTGCCCATCTTGACTGTGGTATGTTTATATGTTCAGTTTTAGCAGTTTTAAAAGTTTTTGCCTCACCAGAGTCTTGAAGATATTAAAGCATAACAATGTTTTTGCATGGCATAAACTTATGCCAGCATAGTCACGTTGGTCCCACGGGTGCATGATCAATTATGCAACAAACTTCAAGGTCTTGAGCTCACCAACTGTATAACAGTCAAGTAGCTTGCTACTTACCCCATATGAGAAAGGGCTGTATGTATGCTTTTGACTGCAGTAGGGGATTATTTATGTAACTTCTGTTAAAGTACAACTGCTTGTGCAACAATATTTGCACTAGGGTAGTGTCACAACTGGATTATGGCAGTTGTAATTAGCTGTGAGGCAGAAAGCCAATTTATATGAATTAAAGGTCTGCATTCGTCTTTTGTCATTTATATAAAACATGCAAGCCAGCTTAGCTTGAATGATCTACAAAGAGTTTGTGACTTTCCTAAAAACTACCTGTGAGTTTATAAGTGCATTGTAATCAGTTTGGAGTGTAATATTTATTTTTGATATTTGGCAGGCAAATGCCTTTTTCATTTAGACAGGCTTTTGGCAACAGTCTGCCTACTGCCTACTGAGGAAATACTTTTTAACTTGGAGAGCTCTATTTCCAGCTTGGGTAGTTTTAGGTTATCTGAAATTTAATTGTTTTGACATGATTTAGCATAATTGTTTTAATACATTCATTTTAGCATTATAACTTACTGTGGCTTTAGTTGTATCCATTTTGTTATTCATGTTGTGAGCTGTCTTAGATTTCAATGCAGAGGAAGAGGTAGGATGTATTTTTTATTTTTTAAAAAAAGAATTTCTCATTGTATGCTGGGTGACATTTATAAAAGAAAGAAATTTAATTTCCTCAGGCTGTAATGGCCTCATAATTTATAATGTCTATTAAATATAATGCATGTTTTAGGTGGGACACTGAGGATTTATGCAGACAGTTTGAAGCCAAATATACCGTACAAGACAATCCTGCTGTCTACCACGGATACTGCAGATTTTGCAGTTATCGAAGCACTGGAGAAGTATGGTCTGGAAAAGGAAAATCCTAAGGATTACTGCATTGCTCGAGTGAGTGAATACATTAAAGAAAATAGTTCCAAAGTAGTTAATTTTCAAACACCTCAGTTGTTGGAGAACATATATCCTTAACAAATAATCTTTTTGTTCAATATAATGATGGGCACTGAGATAAAATGTTTCTTCACTTAGTTTAGCTTTAACATCTTTAAATGTGATCTGATATTTTTTAAAACTACTGCCTCATTGCATTAACTATAATTAAAATGATAGCTGTATGGTTATGTGAACCAGTACAAATGTTGACAAAGTAATATTTGGTTTTCATAAACTAGCCTCAGTAAACAATATAAGCATATAAAAGATAAAACATGTACAAACTGTAATTCAAGAAGTTGCAGCATGTTGAATTTTATTGTTCAGTTTTGATACAACTTCAGTGCAGGAGATCTTGGTGAAGAGGCTGTATTTGCCGAATTTGATGAAGGTATGATCTATTTAGGGAAGTGAGATATATGCTGAATTATAGTCAGAGCAGTTCCTATTCAACTAATTTGTAATTTATGCTCTGACTTAACATGATAGATAGAGTGGTGGATTGATCTTTCAGTGTCTTGAGATCTAGAGGGTTGTATAGTGTAATTGTATTCTTTATATAGTTCAACAAACATTATTGTTGAATTTGCATTAATCTTCATTTAGCACAGGGGTAGGCAACCTTTTTGAGCCGGGGGCCAGGTTGCTGTCCCTCAGACAATTGGGGGGCCGAAGCACCAAAAATAAATAAATAAATAATTTAAAAAAATATTTTTTAAAAAAATTTTTTAAAAAATATGCATGCACACTCTTTCAGCCCCAGAAAAGCCATGGCAAAACCCCTGTGGAGATTTTGCCAAGAAAACCCCAAGAACAAGTAATAACAACAATAATCAATATCATCATGGCAGGCGGCGGGGGTAGCAGGACCGGCCTGGGGCTGGTCCAAAGGTCTCGGGGGGCTGCATCAGACCCCCAGGCCTTAGGTTGCCTACCCCTGATTTACCACCTTGCCTAAAGGGGCAATGGAAGGAAGCATTCATGAAAGTTCAAAATGTTTCCTCTTTTTTAATGAGAACTGTTTGAATGTTGGTGAAAAAGCTAAAATAATAAGTGATGCAACTATAAAATTTCAGCTAAGTTATTTCAGTCTTTCCACTTCTTATTTTGTAATATCTGCCACAAAACTTGAAACTAAACCATAATTTAGTGTTGCTTGAATTGTGGGCCTGTCTTTGACTTATTTTAAAAGAGTTATAGAGGAGAGGATGGTGTGGCATTTTGAATAATTTTGTTGCTACTCATAATTTATCTTTACTGTAGGTAATGCTTCCTCCTGGTGCTCAGCATTCGGATGATAAAGGTGCTAAAGAATCTATTCTTGATGATGATGAGTGCCCACTTCAGATATTCAGGGAATGGCCAAGTGACAAAGGTAATTTTACCTGTTCAGAACATTTAATATAACACAGTGGCAATGTTTAGACACACCAGATTGTTGTTGCTATATGAATGAGCCATATACATGCAGTCTAGCCTTCTCTTGCACATCATGTTTCTGTCACTTGATCTCATTGAAATGATCAGACTATGATTTGTTTGATTTTTGCACATTTGGAATCTGTGCCTGAGGTAGTAGCTGGGAATGATAGAGTTGTGAGTCCGGGGCTGCTCCATATCCATGTGTGTACCAGCATCCAGCATTATGCATGACCTCTGAACACAGCCAGTGTTGTCTTTAATACAAAACTGCTTAAAATGGGGAAATGGTTTTACATTTCTTGCATCTAACTCTCCAGTTTCTGCCAGGATAACAAGGTTAGCGTGTCCCAGTGAATACTGAAAGTATTTTATTTTCAGTCCCCACTCAGGTGGCTTTGAATTAGTGACTATGTGTCATCTTAACTCACTTCACAGGGTTCACATGAGGATAAAATTTGATGCTGTTTTGTTCTGACTGAGCTCTGAGAATTAAATAAAATTAAATAAAATGAAACTCAAATTGATTACTCAGCTGTGTGTCTGTGTTCAATTTAAAATAGACATAAATTGGGCAATTTTTATTTATGGGTGTGATCATCTTGACTGCCTTGAGAAGTCTTTTAGAATTTGTTAGAAGGGTACACATTTTAAATTAAAATATTTTCATGCCTAACTGTATCTTAACACCGAAATCACTGGATTTTGGAGAGATAAATTTCTGTTGACTTGGAGATATTTTTTAGTCCTAACCTAAATGTAATCATAAATTGGAGGGTTGCTATTTAGTGGAGCACAACCTGTTCAGTATATTAAATTATTTTCTATGTTATATGACTAAAGTATACATACTTCCAAGATTGGACTCATTGTGTTTCTGTGCCTTAGGAATACTGGTCTTTCAATTAAAAAGGCGGCCACCTGATTATGTCCCAAAGAAGTTGAAGAAACAAGTTGATGGAAAGCCATTAAAGGGGAAGGAAAGAGTTGACGGGTCGGGTTATGGCTCCTCCCTTCCTCCAGAGAAACTACCTTATCTTGTTGAACTAAGTCCAGGTGAGTGTTTTGTCTTAAAAAATCAGTTTTTAGAGTTGCATACTAATTATTCAGAGTTAATTTTGAGATTCCTTATCCTACATGTGTGGTGCTTTATAGACAGACTTCAAAATGAGAAACTGTTTCATAGTGTTTGAATTTGAGATGTCATATGGTTCTTCCATGGAACACATCTATATTTATTTATTGTATTCATATCCCACTTTTCTCCCAAAATGGGATCTAAGGCAGATTTTCCACAGGCAGTTGGGCACCTGTTGATCCAAACTATTACTTCTTTTCTTTTCTTTTCTACACCTTAGGAAAGTTTAGTTGAAATATTAGTGGTAACTGAGAAATAATTATACTTGGAGATATGCATCATTTTTAAATATGCAGAAGTTTATTTTAGAATAAGCAAGAAAATAGTTAGCTGTTCCCAGAGGAGTTCTCTTTTTATATTTTTATACAAATCCCCAATTAGAGCATTTTCACTTAGGAGATAAACCTAGTGCAGTGACTTATTTAGAGATTTAATGATCAGTCTCTTCTAACAGCAAATATATACTCGATTATAGGTCAACCTCATGTATAAATTGAGAGCAGGTTTTGGGACCAATATTACAGATTTTAATAAGAGCAAAGGATAAATTGAGGGTGCTGCTACCGCCACTGCATCCCCACTACTCCCATTGCCCCTTGGTGCTCCTTTGAGCAGAAGTGTTAGAGCCACTGCAACTGAGTCATCCCTGCCGCTCTCCTTGCCTCTCGGGCCTCCATGAGGGTAAGCGCCGTTGCTGCTGCCACATCCTCACTGCTCCTTTTGCAGTTTCTGCTAATTTAAAAATGGAGTGTTTTTAAAGTGTGTCTGCTCGATCTGGTGGAGCGGGTAGAAATGGAAAGGCTTTTCTAGTGATGGCTTCCTGCACTATGCTTATTCAGAAATGTTTGATTTTCCTATAACTTTTGACTCTCAAAACTTAGTTTCTATATTCTTTTATACTGGGTTTTATCTAATACTTTTTGTCATCATTTGACTTACTGTTTTATTTGTAAGCTGTCATGAAAATATTTTATTGACTAGTGGCATATGTGTTCTTTAAATACATGTACTGCTAAAATGAATGTGTTTTAGTAATATACACATAGAAAAAATACTATGGGTATGCAAGTGTGACAAAGTCACTGGGCAGATTTGGTTTCCTTTGGTTTGGCCACTCACAGTTCGGGATGACTGCGAGGGGCTGCATGTGAAGGAGCAGATATAAAAGTCAGGAGTGAGTGACTGTGAGTTCAGTTGAGGGGGAATTTAAGAGAGTTGAAAGGAGTTGAAGGGAATTGAATTGGGGGATGTTTTGAGTTCAGGGAAGGTTCTTGAGTGAGAGTTCTAGGAAGAGGGTCAGATAGGGAATTTCATGGGGCCTAGCGAGAGTCAAAGAGATATTCTGACAGGACAGTAGAAAAACTGGAGAAAGAGAAAGGGTCTCAACACAGTCAGGGAAGGATACTGACTGGGAGAGAAAGTGTATTGGAAATTGTAAAGAGGAAACTGAGACATGCCTGGAACTGTTATATTAATGTAACCATACCATGTTTGAACTATTCTGCCTAAGCTATGTTCTTGCTGAGTGTTAATCAATAAAGTCAATGTTTATTTGTTATAACAGAAGCCTCTGCCTGAGTGAATTCTAAACCATGTAGGCATAGACAAACACGCTGCGTAAATGCTAAACTTATAAGAGGAAGACACTTGGGACCCTAGCCCTTATTTAGGGAAAGTTTATAAAGGGTGGGCAGGTGTCATTGACGGGGGTGGGGTGGGGGGCTTCTATAAGTTAGAGGTAAAAGGTAACCTCAAGGCTTAGAAAGGCGGTTGCATCATAGCAAGCATAAAATGTGGCATAGTAGATACTGTCAAGGATGTGGCATTGTTTCTTAATGCTGAAATTTTCTACTCTTAGAGGTGGATTATTTTTGTGGGTTTGTGGCTAATTTTTGTTAGTTACATACTTTTGTGGATGACTCAGTTCAATTAATTAAGTATAAATTTGAAAGCTATTATAATATAGGATGTTAAATATTTTTACAAATCAGATGCAAGTGGATTTTTTTAAAAAGTATCTCTTGTGTATGTTCATTCCATTCTAACACTGAATAATAATAATAATAATAATATAACAACAACAACAACAACAAACAACAACAGCAACAGCAACAACAACAACAACATTTTATTTATATCCCGCCCCTCTGAGGTCAATTGGGGCGGCTAACAATGTTAAAAATACACAATGCAATCAAGCCTCATCACTCTCCCCCCCCCAAAAAAGCATTAAATCTTGTAAAGAATTAAAAACCTAAAAATTAAAACTGACCAAGTGGTCACAGCATTATACAATTGAAACAAACGAAACGAAACAACATCATCACATAGGCAGTATTCATCAATGGAAGCGGTCAAATCTTGTACATAACTGCTAGAGATGTTCCTGGAGAGTTCTCCTAAAGCAATTTATATTTTTAATTTTTGATTTCTGAGGCCGGGATATCTAATCTGGGAAGGCCTGCTTGAAGAGAGCCATCTTAACAGCCTTTTTGAAGCTGTTTAAAGATGGCTGTTTAAAGGCCATTCCATAATCTGGGGGCGACGATGGAAAATGCCCTCTGGGAGGTAGTCGAAAACCTAGGTTTTTGTGGCTGAAGTAAATTCCTCCCAGAGGACCGGAGTGCGCGGGGAGGATTATAAGGGAGAAGGCGGTCCCGAAGATAGTTTGGACCCAAGCCATTTAGGGCTTTAAAGGTGATAACCAACACCTTGTACTAGGTTCGGGAACTAATAGGCAGCCAGTGGAGGGATTTTAAAACCGGGGTAATATGATCCCTCCTAGATGTTCCAGAAATTATTCTGGCTGCCATGTTTTATACTAGTTGCAGTTTCTGGACCAAGCACAAGGGTAGCCCCATGTAGAGCGCATTACAGAAATCAAGACGTGAGGTTACCAGCGCATGGACAACAGTCTCAAGATCCCTTACTTCCAGAAAAGGGCGCAGCTAGTGTATCAGCCAAAGCTGATAACAGGCGTTCCTGACTGTTGCATTTACCTGATTCGTCATCAGGAGCGACGAGTCAAGGAGCACCCCCAGACTGCAAACGCAGTCCTTGATGGAGAGTGTGACCTCGTCCAGGACCGGAGGTTGCAACCCAATTCTTGGTTTCTGGGCCGCTACCATGAGCACCTCCGTTTTGTCCGGATTCAGTCTCAATCTGTTTTTCCTCATCCAGCCCATTACTGCCCGAAGACATTCATTGAGAGAGGAGACGCCATCAGAATTCGAGGCTGACGAACGAGACATGGAGAAATAGATTTGGGTGTCATCAGCGTACTGATAACACCCAGCTCCATAACTCCTAACGATCTCACCCAGCGGTGAGATGTTAAATAACATCGGGGACAGAATCGCTCCCTGTGGAACACCACAGGTGAGCTCCCTTTTACTGGAGCAGCTGTCCCCAAGTCGCACCCTCTGGGATCTGCCCGAGAAGAAGGAATGGAACCACTGGAGGCAGTGCCTCCAATTCCCAACCGTCCCAGGCGATGCCATTATCTATTGTGTCAAAAGCCGCTGAGAGGTCTAAAGGCACCAACAGGGTCACACTACCCCTGTCGATGCTTAGACGCAGATCGTCAGTCAAGGCAACCATGGCAGTCTCAACCCCAAAGCCTGTCCTGAAGCCAGTTTGAAATGGGTCTAGATAATCGGTTTCACCCAAGACAGCTTGGAGTTGAAGAGCAACCGCCCTCTCGATAACCCTTCTCAAGAATGGCAATAATGAAACTGGCCTATACTTGTTCATGTCCAGGGGGTCCAGGGAGGGTTTTTTCAGAAGCGGCCTTACAGCCACTTCCTTCAAACAAGATGGAATATATCCCTCCCTGAAGGATGCATTGATGATTTCCATAAGGAACCTCCTCAATGCATCCCCCTCCTGGACAGCCAGCCATGATGAGCAAGGGTCGAGAGGGCAGGTTCTTTTCTTCACTCTACCAAGGAGCTTATCCACGTCATCGGTACTCACAGATTGAAGCTGATCCAGAATAATCTCATCAATGGAGTCGCTGGACACCTCGTTCATTGTTTCTGTTACAATACTGGCGTCTAAGTCGGCTCTCATCTGAGAGATTTTATCTGCAAAGAAGTTGTTAAACGTGTCACAGCAGGCCGTTGTCGGGTTAAGTAAAGGGTTCTGCGCAGGGGGTACCTGTGTCAGTTCCCTCACCACCCTAAACAGCTCTGCTGGACAGGACTCTGCAGACACAATACGTGCAGAGGAGAAGCATCTCTGCGCTGCATGTATTGCCTCCCGATAGGACCGAAGAAAGTTCCTGTGGTGAGTCTTGTCAGATGAGAGTGGGGTTTTTTGCCAGTCGCGCTCTAGTCGTTGTCCAACCCGCTTCATTTTCCTAAGCTCCGATGTGTACCAAGGCTTACGGTTAGAAGCAGGTCGGCAAGGACACTTGGGAGAGAACGTGTTGATAGCCCTGGTAAGGTTGATGTTCCAAGTATTGACCAGGGTTTTGACAGGGTCACTGGCATTTCCAACCATTGAACCCTCTAAGGCTCTCTGGAATCCAATTGGATCCATCAGCCTTCGAGGGCGGACCATTCTGATAGGTCCCCCACCCCCGAGGGGGGCGGACAATGGCTCTTAGTTCCACCTTGTCCAGGAAATGATCCATCCATGACAAGGCAGTGGTATTAATCACCTCTGCCCATGGGTGTTCCTGTTCGGTACTAAAGACCGCATCGAGTGTATGACCTGCACAGTGTGTGGGCCCGAAGACCAGTTGGGATAGGCCCATGTTAGTCATGGTTTCCATGAACTCCCGAGCCGCGCCTGTTAAGCTAGTCTCGAGCAGGATGTTGAAGTCCCCCAGAACTAAAAGTCTGGGGGACTCCAACATTGAATTAAATTCAATCAGGCTGAAGGACATAATCAGTAAAATATTGATAGAAGTCTTTGTTTGGCAGCAATGACAACATTTGTTTGAGGGTTAGGATTATACAGTGGGTCCTTGGTCCTGGGGTTTGGTTCCAGGACTTCCTATGGATACCAAAATCCATTGTTGCTCAAGTCCCATTATATACAATGGCATAGTAAAATGGCATCCCTCATATAAAACAGCAAAATCAAGGTTTGCTTTTTGGAATTTTTCTATGTGTATATTTTCAAACTGTGGTTGGTTGGTTGAATCTGTTGATGCAGAATCTGTGGATATAGAGGGCCAACTGTATTTATAACTTGAATTGAATTGTAACATAGTTCTGACAATGTAGTCTTTTTAATAGTACTCAGTTGTTCGATGTGTAACTTGTTTTTCCTATGCATAGTACAGTATGGCTTATGAATACAATATTAATAGTATCTAGAAGTAATAGTGCGGTGTAGTGATTTGATCATTGGATTACAACTCTGGAGACCAGGGTTTAAATCCCTGCTCAGCCTTGGAAACCTACTGCGTGACCTTGGGCAAGTCACACTCACTCAGGTTCAGAGGAAGGCAAAGGCTAACCTCCTCTGATCAAAGCCCCATGATGATGTCATTATAAGTCAGAAATTACTTGAAGGCACACAACACAAAAATCAGTGCTGTGACCAAGTAGACTAGTTGTCTCAATCCTTCCTTCCTGCTGGCGGAAAAAGACTTTCTTTGTTCAGGTTGGCCCTCAGTGACTAACTATAGGGACAGATGTTTTAAGTGGTTGTGTTGGACATAATCATCATCATTAGGGATTTAGAATATTTTAACCTTGTGTTTTAATAGGATAGCTAATTTATAATTCAATATGTACAATTTATTGTGCATTCTCCCCTTAATGTGGAAGCCACCTTGCATCCCAGCCAAGAAAAAGACAGGCTATACATCTTATAAATAAAGAAATAATTTACAAGAATTCTCATATATTTTTATTTAGATTTTGATTTCATATTTTTTGATTTTATATTTAGTTAATGAACTGAATAGGCCTCTTCTGAATTTCATGCAGCTCGGTTCCCCAGAGAGCTTTATGAAGGATGATTCCTCATCTTCTGAAAATTAATTTTGTCCCTGTCTCTTATAAAGGAATCTTACCTTTGCATCTATCCCCAGAGGAAACAAAATTCACCAGCCCAAAACCTTATTTTGTTTCTTTCTGTTTTATGTGCGGATGACTTGGGCCCGAAACAGACAGCCAAATAGAGGGCAAGAGACTGCGCCAGCACCATTCACGGCAGGACTGCAGTAACCACACGTGCCCAATTGCAGTCCGGGCCACCACCGCGGTCCTCCTTCTTGGCCTGGTTCTTTCAAATGACCTGAAGCCATGTCATTTTGTCTATGTGTTCCAGGCCTTGGATCCATCCTAAATGGAATATAGAAGAAAAGACTGAGGCATTGATAATAGTTGCAAAACTGTTGCTTCCTATCAGAAAGAATATGCCACTTTGAATATGTGAAATATTGGGACTGCCTACTATTCAATATTTTGAATAAGGCATTGATATCCATGTACATCATAAATGAAATGGAATGTGGAAAATGTTTTTTTCCATAATTATGTAGACTAGACATCTAAGTCAAGGTAGCCACTTAGTTGATATACTCATAGCAAAGCAAATTTGGCCCTCCTTCATATGTGATAGTAGATAAGTTTATTTTTACATGCAGATTGTCTCCTTGTAGGGAAAATATCACACCCAGAAACATGCTGAGAGTGTGCTCTTCTTCCCTGTAAACCTGTGACTATTCTATATGGAAAACCAAGATCATTGTGGGTATACCATGGCAATAGTCCTGTGTGTACTTGTTATTTGTATAATGGTATGCTGATGCAGTCATAACAATAAAAGTGTGAAAGATATAGACACTTGTGAAATGAAATTAAAATCGAATGTGAAGTAAGTTTCTAGCTTAAATACAGTTAAATATGATTTTCCACTTTGTTTGGTGACTTTTCTGTGCTTTCTTCTAGCAGCTTGTTGCCAACTAATTAATCATATTAATCCATCCACAACACCCATGTCTATAAACTATGGAAAGTTGAAAGTGTTAAAAGCACTGCATCCTTTTAAATTGAGTAAGTGGTGGTGGCTTACAGTTTCACTCTTTCCTATCTTTTCTTTTCTCTGCCCTCCGCATGTTCTGCATGGTATCTGTTCTGCTGATGCTGCCTTCACCTGGGTCCTGTGCATGTGTTTTCTAACCCCAGGGAGAAGGAATCACTTTGCCTACTACAACTATCACACTTATGAAGGTAATACTATTACTTAATACTGTTCTTTCTCACTAGTCACTAAAATCTGTGTCAGCAAAAAGTGCTTTTGTCCATTTTAAAAATGGAGAATTTGTATTCTGTATTATTGGTGAACAGAAGGGGGGGACTAATAGATATGACTAAAAGATTAGTATGAGTTCTTTCTATTCCGAATCTATGGTTTCACGGTATAGAGAAGGAAAGTAATGCTCAATTACATATTTCTTAAAATAAAGTTTATGGTAAGTAGTGTGCCTAAACAGTATCAGAGGTATCCTAAATGCTGCTGATCTGGCTTACATACAGTTACCTATGCAGTTTACATATCAAGTTTTAGGACTTCTGTAAGATTTGTATACTCTTAATTGAGTGGTCCTCAAATTGTGCTATTTAAGGGATTTTGGACTTCAGCTCCCAGAATCCCAGAGTGTTGGCCAACATAGCTGAGGCTTCTGGGAGCTGAAGTCCAAAATCTCTTGGAAGGGCACAGTTTGGGGACCACTGCTCTAATTTTTATCATATGCTGCAGGCAGGTCATTGTTAAAAGGATGCGGTATCACAGTACTAAAGTCAGTTGGTACATGCCCATATAGAAATCTCTGAAAATCAGGGGGGAGAGGGCATGGGCCTATGTCCACTTTCCAATCAGCTGCTTCCTCACGATAAATCATTATCCCTGATCCTGTTACAAATCTACATGTTTTTAATTTCTGATTTTGGAGTTAGAACTCTTTTTCAAAAATTAATAGATTAAATTGCTCTTTCCCTCTTTGACTTCTTCCAGTTTCACTTTTAATGAAAAATAGATGTGTGTTTATACACATGAAATGTATAACTTTTAATAGGTAGTGAAGAAAAATGTTTAAGAATCTTTCAATAATGATATCAGTAGATAATCTTTTTTAAAAAGAAAGGAGCAAAGTGGTAATGCAGCTTATTAAATGTGTAGTGGATATATGATAGCTTTGCTTGCTCTTGTGAAATATCTCCTGCTGCCTGCTATACTGTTTTCATGAACTTGTTCCTTTTTTTTATGTGTGTGAGAAGGGAAATGATTTTTGAGTATCAGCAAGAAATTTAAATCTTGCCTTTAAATAATAAAGTAGGAGAATTATCTGTTACTGCTACTAAACTGCTAATTCAGGAGGAGGAATGAATCTCCTTTGTTCCTCTTCAGTTTTCATTCCCCTAATTTTGCTGGTATTTGTGGGAATCCTTCCCACATATGCTTGGAATATTGAGGGAGGGTGCATATGCGTGTACAGGTTAGCATCTCTTGCCAGTAGCTCCTTTGCAGCTGTAGCTTGGTTCTTGTGGAGTCTAAGATAGGTTAGTTGTGGCTGATCATTCTGGATCCTTTGAACACACCACCGTTTAGTTTCTTAGTAAATATACTTTCAGAGGCATCTCAGGTTCTGCAGCTAGGGATAGCTGCCTAATCCAAAGTGGGATAGCAGACCTCAGGTGTTCTGAGATTTTGCTCTTCTCTTCTCATTGTTGATGTCCCCTACAGAATTAGCCAGTGGCACACTTGTCTTTGAATTGCCTTCAGTGTTCTATTAGAACACTATAGCTTGTTGCTACAACACTAGCAGAACTAGGATAAATTCACTGATTCTCTTACTGATGATATTCACATATTCACTGATTCTCTTACTGGTGATAGAAACCAAAAGTAATGAGGGACTCCCTTGGTTTCAACAAGGAATTTATAGCATTATTTTACATTATGTACCTTTGGAATTCTTAGCATACTGCAGGTGGTGTGACAGATGAGATTTTATCTTGGGCTTCCTGATTTGTAGCTGGCAGACTGCCAGAAATAGTGCAAATTGAGTCCACTTTAAGGGTTAGGGTTAGTACTAGGGAATCATGGGAATTGATTTTTTTTTTCTGAGACATTGAGCCTTCTCTGTCAGAGAGCTCTGGTGCCACAATAAAATACAGTTCCCATGATTCCGTAACCCTAACCTTAACCCTTAAAGTGGACTCAATTTGCACTATTTCTAGCAGTCTGCAAAGGCCCTAAGTTTTTTTTATCTTAGCTCTCATGGACATAGCTTTAATACTCAATTCACAAATCTTAAAGATGTGCTTTGATGCTGATTGGTTATCTAACTAGTTAGAGAAAGCCAGTTTCCCTTAATGTGTATGTGGCATGCAACTGTAGGTGTTGTAAAATGGAAGATTTTACTTCTTGCCTATAGAGGAGGAAACTGTATGTGTTGATCTTTCATAACAGCTTAACTAGGCTCATATGTTTTGTCCGATAGCAGTTGTCCTGATGGTTATCTTCCTCGATCCCAGGGCTCCAAGGTTGACTCAGCCTTCCATTTTTTCATAGGTCGGTAAAACTAGTACCCAGCCTGTTGGGGGCAATTGGCTTACAGATTGTAAACTGCTTAGAGAGTGCTGAGTTCACTGATAAGCAGTATAGAAATGTGCATGCTGTTTGATGGGAACTAAGTTTAGAAATCTCACACAGTTATTTTTTAAAACTGAAAGCATCCATCTATAGATATTTTATTGACTGACTAAAATACATGAAACCAAGGTGAAATAAGTTGTCTTCAAGCTATGTTCAGGCCTTATTATACATGAATACTATAGCCTCAGCATCTAGGTATATACTGGATTGCCTTTCCCGCCTGGGCAGCCTCCAGATAGGTATTTTATATCTAAATGGAATTTGGAACTTTTATCAGTGAAACCACAATAGTTCTTGAGTTTAGGGAAGTTTGTGACTATGTAAATGATGTTTAAAGAATTACTTACAAATAGATTGGTTATTTTAGTTGCTTACTCTGCTTTTCAAACGTTTGCTGTAAGTTTTATAATAGTGGTTTTATAAGCTTCTTGAAAAAAAATAACTGTCTTAAATATATGACAGTTTCATTTAGTATGTATAATTTAGTAATTTTTTTAATGTGTTAGAGTCACTTGCCTGGGGGAAAAAAGTTAATTACAACTTCAATTTGCATTTTACTGGGGCTATGTCTAATCCAGTGGCCCAGTTAGACTCACATTGTAGATACTATTTTATTTTGATGAAAGAATGTATTCTAAAACTAAACCAATTTCTGTAAACAAAAAATACAGCTGCAAAAACAAAACAAAAACTAAGATGTTTTCCTGAAGCATTTCTTTGTTTTTTGGTGTGACTTTCTGCAAGGTAAACATAAAAGGGACTCCACACTAACTTAAGAATACTTAGCATCTTGTTTTCTCAGGATTAGTCTACATAATTATTATACATAAAGTTAGAATAATTAAAATAGCAGAAAAACTAGCAACACAGAAATCCTTGGAGTTTGAGTTAGAGATATAGGAGAAATACTTCAAGCCTCAACTACTGTATAAATTTAACAAGTTTGAAATTGCTGTAGTGAACCAAAATGCTCTGCCTGTCAGAATCTCTATTTTCTGGTTTACAACCAAAAATCTAGATATTAAGGGAAGCATGTGCACAAATATGTGTATACTAGGAAGAGGAGGTATGTACAAAAATGTATTCTAAAGTGCTTGCAAATTGTTCAGAGTAGGGAAAGTACTCATAAATGGTTGTATTTGGCAAAATGTGCACATTTTAATATGGATTTTAAAATCAATTTTCTCTTTCCAAGCTGATGGTAGTGTGGACTAGAATGAACTTGCAGTTTGGAGAGATGAGAAATTTGGTGAAACTGAAATGCAGATTCGCCCATCTTTCCCCTAAGCATATGATAGTGGAACTTGGCAGATGGAAAGCTGCTGGTTGGAAGTTGCGGGGGGGGGGGGGGGATTGTCTCTTACACATACTTCTGTTGTTCACATATTTGCTCAAGTTCCACAATGGTAGTGTTTTATTTTTTAAAATGTATACTGATTTATTTAATTAAATTCAATTAAAGTATCCGTGTACTTAGGCATAACCTCAGGGAATCTAGAGTTGGCTGAAGATTTTTCCTTCCATGTATAGGATGTGATTGAGAACCAGTGGAGGCTCCCTACAAAAGGATGATTTTGTCCCTGGAACTGATTTTGTCCCTGGAGCCCCCAGTACCACTCCAATATTGCCTGGGAGAGTCACTCTCACAGCTTTTCAGGGGGCTGCAGGGAGAAGATGGAATTTCTGTGGCAGTAGCATCACATAATATATATGTCTTTAAAAACTTCACTAAAGATTACTAAAGACTTCCAGAGATCATATTTTATAGTGTAATGTTACCATACATGTTTATCCCTTTAAAAATACCCTATTTTCATTTCCTGTGTAGATAAAAGTCTGTTCTTATTTACAGATGGTTCTGACTCCAGAGATAAACCAAAGCTTTATCGTTTGCAATTAAGTGTGACCGAAGTTGGTACAGAAAAATTTGATGACAACTCCATTCAGGTGAGGAATCTTGCGGCAAATAAAGAGTACCTGTTTTCAAGATAAAGCAACAAGTCGTTACTGCAGTAAGAAAGTGGTGTGGCAACTTCTGGAGTTATGCATATACCTTTTCCTTTTTGGTTGAAGGGATCAGGTTTAAAGTTTCTGGTTTTCTAGTTTGGTGGGGCACCAGAGCTCTCTGACTGGGAAGGCTAAATATATCCCAAAAATACAATTCCCAGAATTCCATAGCAGTGAGCCATGGTAGTTAAAGTGGCGTCAACTTGATTTATTTCTGTAGTGAGTGCAGATGCAGCATAGAGGAGAGAAAATATATTTGTTTTATTAAAGTTGATGTTTTCATCTGTTTTTTAATTGGATTTGAGTTGTTTGTTTGGGGTTTTTGGGGGGGAGGGGAGTTGCTTGATCCTCATAAATTGGCAAAATCCAGAGAGATTCATTGTTGTTCAGTGATTCCTTTCAGTCCAGGACTTTGTAGCTTCTTTTGTAACAAATATTAATTTGCTAATTAATTAAGGGGCGGGTGGGTTTCGGGATTTTTAGGTTCTGTTTACATTGTATTAACATATCTTTATGTAAATTTTAATGTTGTAAGCCGCCCCGATTGCTCTGCAGAGGGGCGGAATATAAATAAATAAATAAATAAATAATAATAATAATAATAAATTTACATTTTGTATTTTCCCCTGAAAAATGCACTTTTATATATGAAATATTATATTCTTTTAAATGCCAAGCCAAGATTTATATACACTGTCAATTTTTTGTGGCATTTGAACCTTTCACTGAATGAGTTGTACAAACAATGGTACATTTACTTAGATGAAATTCAATTTTTTCTTGGCTTATTTAAACCAAGACATTTTTAATACCGTGATTTTTCTTTTACTGCTTCTGAATTTTGAGCATTTATATTTACAGTTGTTTGGTCCAGGAATTCAGCCTCATCACTGTGACCTCACTAATATGGATGGAGTTGTTACAGTTACCCCAAGAAGTATTGATGCTGAGACTTATGTAGAAGGTCAGCGGATTTCAGAGACCACTATGCTGCAAAGTGGTATGAAAGTTCAGTTTGGGACCTCTCATGTATTTAAGTTTGTGGATCCTGTTCAAGATCACATTTCTAAAGGACGCCTGGATGCTGGTCACATGGTCAAAAGTTCACGAATCAAAGCTGGGTAAATCACAGTTTTCAAGCAATAATCCAAAACATAGGAAATTCTTTAAGAAATATTAAGTTAAGTGACATAGTCATGTGATAATGTGTTCATTAATGTTTGGTGCTCTTGCTCCACATGTGAACTCTTGGAATTGGCTTCTGTTTCATTAATAAATACTAATTTCAGTGTTGAACTAGGAAAAGAAGAGAAATCAATACAGCCCAAAACATTTGTTAAGTTACACTTTTTAAAATAAATGAATCCAGCACAAAAAGCCAACATATTTAAATTGTTTATTTTTTAATAATAAATCCATAATAAAAGCCCCAAAGCCATAAAGTAAAAGAAAAAGGTACAGGTTTGCTAATATATTATTTATTTATTGAATTTATAAACTATTCTGTATGCAATATTTTGGAACAATGTATAAATTAAAATGATCAAAGACTGCAAAACAAATAAAACTGTGATTGGAATTTGTCAAACAGGAAGTGATTGAACAGAAATTCTACTTTCTTAACTAGACAAACAGAATGCCAGTCTCTATTTGCTAGGATTCTGAATTGGCTGATACTAATGAAAATGTATCTTGTAATTGACAACCAATGTTAGCAATTCTTTTAAAATTATTCTTTTTAAAAAAACTTTTTTGTGTACTGTGTCTAATTAAGCCCAGCAGAAGAGGCTAGGAAATAATAGGAGAATGTCTCAAGGATACTGAATGAAGTACTGCATTCCTTTCATGTGACAGACATTTCCTTGTGTTATTTGGCCTGCATCATTGGTGGGCAGTTTGTAGTACAGAGTCATCAAGCAATCCATGCTTGTTTTGTGATCATGGCCAAATTTGCCATGATTGCAAAACCTTTATCTTTCAGGCAAAATGTGCAAGATGCATATGCATTATTTTGAACCTTTGTGCTCCTCAAAAACTTTGGCTAAAGTGGCAATTTGAGATTTATTTTTGTTTGCTGCCACCTCACCAAAAATCAGCAAAGTGGTGATTTGGGGATACCAGCTTGACCCCTTGGCCTCTAGAAATTGATCATTCCTTCTGTATAGGCTGTGACACCAGATATGACAAAAATCAGAAAGGCCCTGGAACTGTGGCAATCAAGATCGTTGGCGTGTTTGTTTATTTAAAATATTTCTACATAGCATTTCCATAAAAAGTCCCAAGATAACTAACAGCAACAAAAACAGCTAATAAAAAGTAATTTAAAATATCAGTGGATATAGATAAATATTTATATTCTACTAGCAAATCATTTTAGTGACCTTTCTGTACTGTCATTCTAGGGAATGTAAAATTAATCTTCCTCTAGTCATACATATCAAATGTATTGTAAGTTTGCAGTTAATAAAAATACTAAATTATTGAACATAACATTACTGTGTTAATTTCTATTAATTGCATGGTCCTAATCACCAAGTTCTTGAATGTATGTTGCTTTCTCAGAGCTGTACAAGAAACTACATTTGATTTGGAGGGAGACATACATAGTGGAACAGGATTATCGACAAGCAAGGTAACAGACTGTCACTGGACTTAGATCTCTGATAAATGCATATCATTTTATAATTCATACTTCAAATGCATTTTGATAATACATACTGAAAATCTCTACATGGCCAGAAAGCGTTCTGAGTAACAAAAGTGGCTTACTTACTGCTTAATCTAGTAATTCAAGTAGGGAAAGAGTTGAATCCTAAGCCCAGGGTCAGTCATAACAGTTAAACTGGTTTCCTTTGATTTGCAAAAGTCTGAGGCTTGAGTATTCTCTTCTGTTTCACTGCATGTGAAATAGAATAGAAGTTCCTGTCCTTGAATTTATGTGTTATTTTTCTGTGTTGTCCAGATTTGGATGTCTGATTTGTTTAAAAATGAAATGGGCAACTTCAGCTCCCATCATCTAACTATTAACTATACAGACTAGGGCTGATGGGAGCTACTATCAAGCAACATCTGGTGTTGCCCAACTCAGGCTTCACTTGGTTAGTGAGGACAAGATACAACCAAATTGGGGCTTTGGAAC
This sequence comes from Phrynosoma blainvillii, assembly GCA_026167975.1. Lineage (NCBI taxonomy): Eukaryota > Metazoa > Chordata > Lepidosauria > Squamata > Phrynosomatidae > Phrynosoma > Phrynosoma blainvillii. The sequence continues at coordinate 86,242,990 of JANUYF010000001.1, read as the reverse complement.
TTAATTTATTCTAAACCATAAGTCATGTAAATTACATTTGACTGAGTTCATGGGAAATATTTTTACTTTAAAAGAAGGGTCAGAAGAATTTGATTTGTTCTAGTGTATGAAAGAAGTTGAAAGAAGGGTGTTGAGAGCTATAGGAAAGTAATTCCTAGTTCCATTTAGAATGATCTAGGCGAATCAGTCTTGTTTAAAAACAAACTTTTTTGTATTCTTGTGATTGAAATACTTTTAATTCAGAATTTAACACATAAATAATTAGACATACATAAACACTCACATAACCTCACACGTAAACATAAAAGCAACAATCCTCGTTCCCCTCCCTCATCCTCCCTTTTAAAAGACTTCCTGCTTATTCTCTATCTCAGGGGTAGGCAACCTTTCCCCTTTAAGGGCCGAGGGACTTCAGCTCCCAGAATCCCAGGAGCTATTGGCCAACATGGGACTATTGGCCAACATGGCTGAGGCTTCTGGGAGCTGAAGTCCCTTGGCCCTTAAAGGGGAAAGGTTGCCTACCCCTGCTCTATCTGGTTTCTTAAATAATATTCTCAGGATGGCAGGTGCAGAAATCACCACGCGCCAACCCATGCTAGCAGAAGTCCACATTCTTTTCAGTTATAGCTCAGTTATAGCCGTTGAGACTCCCTCCTTCTCTGGCAGTTTTTATTATTCTGCTGAGCTGACATAACATGCTACAGCCCTTCTCCAATAAATTATAGGATAGGAAGGTAGAAAAGGTCAGAAATGGAGAAAAAACATCAGGAAAATAAACAGAATTAAGATGAAATTAAGCATTCAGCATCAGAGAAAATTAATACTTAAAATTTTCAAGAGAAAGAAAATGGAGGAAAGGACAAAGATAAACCTAAACCAACCCAGGAGAAGAATATTTCTTTGGCAAAAATATTCCAAACCTCGAGTGAGAGTAGGAGCATGAAATAAAAAGGCAAGTCAAACGGGGGCAGGAGAGATCATGCAGAAGTGTGACTCTGAATCCCTGGATATAAAGGCAATTGTTGTAAGCCTAAAAAAATCAAAGAAAATGGAAACTAAACAGAAAACGGCAACTAATTTACAGCACAAATCAGAGAAAAACACTGCAGTAGTGGTGATTTCTCCTGAAAGGCTGGCAAACTGGCAAGATTTACAGTGCTCTATAACGAGCAGTTCTGGTCACCCTGGTGAAGGGTCTCTCAGGGCTAGTATTACTCCCAATAGCCATGTTGAAAGGCATCCCAAGGGAGGAGCAAGGCATTTGCAATGCAAAATCACAAGGTAATCAGAAACAGGGAGAACAGCTCATTCGTGAGATGGCTGGACAAAGCCGAAGGGAAACTCAGCTCAACTGGCGCTGGTAAAGACAGAAGCAAAGAAACATAGGGGGCTTCAAAAGGATAACGTGAAAGCTCAAAGTAAAATTAATGATGGATTCATGCAAAATTTAAAAACAGTGTTCTACACATGTCAAGGATTTGAAAATGTAAATGATACATCAACTAATATAGAAAGTGAGGTAGATGAGGAGGAAATGGTAGCAGGAACAAGCGATATGGCGAATATAGACACAGGAGAATACATAGAAATAACTGAGTTAAATTCTTTGATAAGGCAAGCAATTAATGCACAGTTTCAAACAATGTTTATTAATACACAAATGCAATAAATAGTACAGAAAATAAAAATATTAAAACAAACAGATCAAAATCCATTCCAACAAAGGCAGATAAGAATGAAATACCTATGGATAGGTTATTGAGAAGATCTCCAGAGTCAAATGTGGATGTCAGTGATTAAATAAATATGAAAGCAATTAGACAAAAATAAAAACATGAATAGGACAAATTGGTAGAAGGAAGGAGAAATAAAAGACATAGAACTGAGGAAATAGAACAAAGGGATGAGCCAAGAAAATGTAGGGAGAAAAAGAAACATATTGATGAAGATCAAATAGATGACGATTGGGAAGATGATATGTTAATTGATACACAAGATAAATCATGCTGATTTCCCAGATGTAGAGAATGATAGAGAAGTTAATGCAGACAGGCTGTCTCAAGGGGAATTATTTAGAAACCTATTGAAGAGAGTAGTTAAAACATTAGATATGAGTACTAAACAACAGGATGGAGAAAAACAAGTTAACAACGAAGGAAATGACAAAATAGTTCTGTTCTGGAAAAGAAGACACAGCAACATGAGGAAATTCCTATGCCAGACATGTTTAAAGATATTCTTGAAAATGAGTGGAAAATAACAATAAATACTAGGAAATATTTAGGTTTTTGTCAAAAATTATACACATTTCAAAAGAGTGAAATGGAACTTTTGAAGGATCCTCTTATTGATTGACATGTGGCTGCTCTGATTTCGGGAGCCATTGCACCACAAGAAGGTGATACAACTCTTAAAGAGTTAGATTCGGCGTTGAGAAGATCTCATGAAGTATCTGCTTTGGCAATCAAGACATCAATTGCTGCATCCATGTTTTCAAGGGCTGCAGTGTTATGGATTCAAGAGTTTGAGGAGACTCAAGATTTAACTTTAACAGCATTAACTAGAGCTTTAGATAGGTTAAGGAGAGTTATGCAGTATATAGCAGATGCAGGATGGGATGCTACAGCGTTTGCAGCAAGGAGTATTAATGTAATAGTAATAGGCAGACATTCCCTTTGGTTACGTAACTGAGAAGCAGATAACAAATCAAGAAATAACCTAACATTTGTTCCTTTTAAAGGAGGATTACTGTTTGGTGAAGATAAATTGGAGTAAGTATTAATAGAGAATAAAGAAAAGAAACAGGTGATGCCTACTTTGCAAAGAAAATGAATGGAAAGTATTTTAGAGGTGGTTACAGTACTTACAATTCCTTTCGTAGTAAATGATTGTCAAGACCATCTGAATATCAATATCAAAGACAAACATGGTATAGACAAAAGACAGGAAATGAAAGACAATCATTTCAATACAGACAAACTCAACCTAAAGTCATATGTTAAAAGAGGATGCACACAATATTGACAAACAATGCACTGGTAGGGAAAAGATTATTACAGTTTGGCCATCTAGGGACAAAAGTAACATCAGACAAATGGGTGATTCAGATAGTAACATCTGGTTACAAGATTCAGTTCGAAAACAAGCCGATAGATTTCTTCCCTCTCTGGTGTCCAAAGATCAAGAATGAAGACAAATTGTAATAAAGGAAATTCAACTTTTAAAGGACATTGAGCAATAGAGGAGGTTCCATTACATCAAAAATTTAATGAAATCTACTCTGTTTTCTTCACAGTGCCAAAAAACAATGGAACTCGTCATCCTGTTCTAAATTTAAAATATCTAAATACCTTGGTAAGATACATAAGGTTCAAAATAGAAACACTCAAAACAATAAAGGACAATTACAAATAGGAAATATTATGATTTCTATAGATCTTAAAGAAGCATATTTACACATACCGATGGCAAAGGAGCACAAAAGATATCTGCCATTTGAGTACCAAAGAGAACATTATCAATTCAAGGCATTACCCTTCGGTCTCACTTCAGCACCAAGTATGTTCACCAAGGTGTTGATACCTTTAATTGTATTCCTAAGGAAAAAAGGAATTCAATTACATCCATATCTAGACGATATATTATTAATAGCAATGGAAAAGAATCAAATGTTGCATCATTTGAATGAAACAATATACGTGTTGGAAAGTTATGGATTCGTAATAAATTACGAAAAGAGTCAACTCATTCCAGCCATATTCCTGAATAATTTGGATACGGAAAATGAGTATTTAAGTCTGTCGCAGAAAAGAAAAGACAAGATAAAAAAGGAGATATCTTTATTAATGGTGAGCAGAACTGCAAACAATGTGATTGGCACAGATAATGGGTATGATGATATCAACTATACAACTAATACCTTAGGGATGGTTTCACTCGAGAAGTCTACAAAGGTATCTTGTTCCATTATCAACAATCAATAGGACAGAGAAAGCATTACTCTGTGCAAATATTGTATCTAAAGAATCAAATGAGATGATGGATATCAGAGAAGAATCTAGACAAAGGAGTTCTGTTGAGAATAGAAACACAAATACAAATAACAATGGATGCAAGTATGACGGGCTGGGGAGCCCATTGTGGTCAACTAACAGCTCAAGGTCTTTGGACTCTTATGGACAAAAAAACCAACATAAATTATTTGGAGCTGAAAGCGGTCAGGTTAGCACTACAAAACTTTGCAACGATAGTGAAACACCAACATGTTCTAACAGTGACAGACAATATCTCTGTAAAAGCATATATAAATAACCCAAGGAGGACTGCATTCCATTCCAGTGATGAATGAAGCAACAAAAATATTCAATTGAGCAGAAAGACATTTATTGTCGATTGTGGCAGTATATCTGAAAGGCAAAATGAATGTAAGAGCAGACTATCTCAGTTGAAATTGCATACATCCAGGAGAGTGGTCACTAAACAAAGAGATGTTTCAAAACATAAACAGGACACTGGGTCCTTTACAGGTAGACCTTTTTGTATCGACTCAGAATTACAAATTAAAAAGATATTTTTCAATTGATGGAAAGATAAGTGTAGAAAACTTAAGTGTTTGTCAGTGAAATGGCCACCAGGATGTCTATATGCCTTCCCATCCATATCAGTACTTCAAAAGGTATTAATGAAAATTCAGCAAGAAAAAGCTCATGTGATTTTAATTGTACCATTTTGGTCAAGGAGACCGTGGTTTCTGTGGCTGGTCTGAATTTCAATAGCACCACCAATAGAATTACCCAACAGGCCAGACCTATTACATCAGGGACCAATTTATCATCCGAATGCAAGATGGTTGTAATTGAATGCATGACGCTTGAAAGATTGAAACTGAAACAATGAGGTTATAAACACCATTATGACATCCAGGAGAAAAACAGCTCAAGAAATTTAGGCATAGACAGCAGAGGTACATCATGTATTACAGTTTTTACAGGCTGGATTAAGAAACGGTTTAAGACCTTATTACACTGAAATGTCAGGTTTCATCATTGTTCAACATTGTCGTGTTACTACATTATAAAACAGGTAGTCATTCTACGCATGAACACAAAGAGATTCATAAGAGGAGCAACATTATCTTCTCAACCAACAATGCATAGATTTCCTACATGGGACTTAAAACTTTCTAAATAGACTTACAAAACAACCTTTTGAACCACTAAAAGAAGCAATTTTGATCCATTTGTCTTACAAGGTTGCTTTTCTTGTGGAAATTACCTCAGCAAGGTGAGTTTCGGAATTAGCAGCGTTGTCAATTCAATCAAATTTGTGTAAATTTGAGGAAGATAGATTGGTATTAATTCTAGATCCCACGTTTCTACCTAAATGTATATTGAATAAAAGGTATATGGATACAATATACTTACCAACATTTTGTCTGAAACCACAACAACCAGAAGAAAAGAGATGGCATACTCTGGATGTGCAGAGAGCTGTTCGATATAGGTTAAAAAAACAAGTAGATTCAGGAAATCAGAAACATTGTCTCTATTGTTCCATCCAAGAAATACTGGGCAAAAGGTATCTAAAAATGTAACATCAAGATGGATGAGAGCATGCATATTTCAGTGCTACAATTTAGAAAAAGTTCCAAGACTAAAAAATGTGTACGCACATTCAACAAGATCTAGTAAGCATATGCAGTTTCTACATAATTGAAAGATGTTTGTGAAGCAGCAAGGTGGAAAAGACCAACCACTTTCGTAAAACGTTATAAATTAGACAAATACAGATCAGCAACAGCATCCTTTGTAAGAATGGTGTTACAGGCAGTAGTTAACAACACATAATTATATCCCACCCAGATTGAGGGCTAGGGTAAATCCCAAGCGTGGTGGATTAGTGTACTTGCTATCCCGAGAATGAGAAGTTATATTTACCTAGAAGGTTCATTCTGGGGTGGCAGGAGCAGTGATCCACACACACCCCCATGGATATAATTCATAACAAGAAACATGGGAAGAGGTAAATAAAGGAAGATAATACTAGATCAGGGGTAGGCAACCTTTCCCCTTTAAGGGCCGAGGGACTTCAGCTCCCAGAATCCCAGGAGCTATTGGCCAAGATGGGACTATTGGCCAACATGGCTGAGGCTTCTGGGAGCTGAAGTCCCTCGGCCCTTAAAGGGGAAAGGTTGCCTACCCCTGTACTAGATAATACTAGATAATACATATGAAATACAGTCAGAAGAAGCTAGATAACTAAACTGCTGGAGAAGGAGGGAGTCTCAGTAGCTGTAACTGAGCTATAACTGAAAAGAATGTGGACTCCTGCTAGCATGGGTTGGTGTGTGGGGATACATCCCAAGCGTGGTGGATCACTGTTCCTGCCATCCCAGAATGAACCTTCTCGGTAAGTATAATTTCTCATTCTCTTCCCCCTTAAATCTTTTAAATCCCTCTTCTAAACTAAGTATTCAACATACTAATATTATTCCACATTCCTCCTATTAACACAACTAATTAACACATTAACACAGCTAACACATTAACACAAACTAATTTCAATTACTGTCAAATATCTCCCTTTAATTGCTTAACATATTCTATAAATGGTTTCCATTTTTCTATTAATACATTCATTTGCTTTTCCCTTACCAACGTAGTCAGTTTATCTAATTGAATGATTTCCCATCACTTTTTCAAGCCAATCCATACATGTTGGAATTTCATTTGTTTTCCACTTTCTCACAAGAACCAACCTTGCTGTTGTTACCATATAACTTATCAGAATCCTATACTTGCATTCTTTACTTTTTCCCCAGATTCAACGTATTTAACAAATATAATTCTATTCTCAAACCAATCGAAAACCCCAAAAAATTTTCATTGTCTTATTAATTGTGAACCATTTTGTAAAACCTTCCTACACTTCCACCTTTTATGAAAAAGTTTCCCTCTTATTCTCTACATTTCCAACATAGATTTGATATTCCTCTATATATTTTAGCCGATTTTGGGGGTGGTAAGGGTCGGGGTGTTTATATACCAATTATACATCATTTTATAGAAATTTTCTTTATGGTTGTAAGAACAAGTAAATTTTAAACCTTTATTCCAGATGTCCTCCCAGTGTTTCATATATATATATTGTTCCCAAATATGTTGCCTGTTCTTAACACAAATTCCAGGTGCAGTTTTAATTATCAAAAGATTCATTTGATCATGAAAAGCAATAAAATTGTCTACCTTGCAAGAAGCTTGCTAACCATTACTAATCTTAATGAACAAGTTAATGGTAAATGTGCAGGTAGCTTTGTGTTTTATGAGGGGGAGCGGAAGAATCATTTAAAACCACAGTTGGGGGGAATTACTGTGATGCAAACCACTGGTTTCTTGTTATATTTTTCTCATCTATCTTGTTTCTTTTGGGGGAGTGGTTATGATATGTTATATTTGTGAAATGAATGTTTGATGCACATTATGCTAAGTACTTCTCATCATATATGAAACAGAGCACCAACAGGTTGGATAGTGACAGAATGTCAGCATCCAGCACAGCTGAACGAGGCATGGTGAAACCAATGATCAGAATAGAACAGCAGCAAGATCATCGCAGGCAGGATAGCAGGTATGTGAATGGCACCTTTTAATTTCTAAGTTAAAACATAAAAAAAACAAAAAAATCAAACCCACAGATTGAGGTTGAATATGGTAGGAAAATATACAGCTGCATGTTAATATATATAATCTTTAATACTTATTAAAGGAATATTAGCATATTTTTTAACAATCTTGAAGGCACTAGAAGTGATAATCTGCAGCACATCTCCCAACAGGTTGTATAGAACATATCTGCTTTTGTTTATGCCTTTCTCACTGAGTGAGGGTCCTGTTTGCATGTGGGGATGAAAAATGTAGTCTTATACCCGCCAGGATGGATGGAGGCAGGAATGAAACTTTAGTGAAGTAATATGGTTATTTAAGAGGCATGAAGTGAATGCATTTTGTTCATATGTAAATACATTTACATATGCTGAGAGGTTGGTTTCTTCCAATCCTAAACAAAATAAATGTCACAAAGTAAACTGTAATTTGTACAAACCATAACAAAGTACAGTTGTAATAAGAGTAAATATTATTGTTCTGTTGTTTTTAGACAGAGCTATTTGATTAAATTTAAGAGTTAAAATTTGTTTAGAGTTAAAATTATATGTTGTTTTTCCACAAAGGAAATCAAATTCAAGGTGGTTCACAATACGTAAGACAAATAAATAAGTACAGTATGTGTAGTGGCAGTGAGAAAGGCATAAACTATTGCTCCTCATATACACATGTGACTTTTCTATCCCTAGGGAAGAAAGTCTTGCATGCTAGCACATTCCCCTCACTTGTAGATAGACAGTACAGTGCTGATAGTTGGCTTCTCTAGTGGGCCTGCAGGACAAAGAGAGACAATTGTATATGTTAGATTTTATTTATTCTGCTGTTTATATTATGAAATATAAGGTACTCTATAATTTTGGAAAACCCTCTCTGGATGTTTCACATGTGCATAACGTAGAAATCAACTTTAAATGTTTGCCTGCATGCGTCATTACTGAACTGTGGAGGTATCAACTGCAGGAAGCAGGCTTATATTTCTTTCCTGGGCGAGGTTCTCAGTCATGATGGCAGATCAGATCCCACTCTTGAATTAATCTGATTTTCTAGATTCATTTCAAGTGGATATGGTTTTGACACTAAAACTGCCTTGGTTACTCTGTGAGATTACCTGTGGTGGGATAGAGAAAGAGAGTTTGTTCCCATTGATCCTTCTGGACTGACTGGCAGTTTTCAGTCCCATCATACTATTCTTCTGGATACATTATCAGAAAAAAGATATAGTTCCTCTGCAGCTGCATTCACTGTGGAGATGGATATGAAATTGCTCTTCATGAGACAATTGTCAAGGTAATTGGAAACAGGTTTTAAAGTTGTTTTACAGTGGTTCCACTCATACTTGAGTGATCATTTCCAGAAGATGACATTGCAGGATTTCTTTTCAACTCCATATTCTGAGATCCACCCTGTTCCCCTATTCTATTTATCATCTCCTGCTGGGAGATGTAATCCACCTGCCAACAATGAAGAAGATGATGGTTAAATTTTTAATTAGATGTATATTGTACTACTCTGGGAGTATTATAATATTGTATTTTATTATATGGATTGTTGGCTTTTATTATTGTTATGGTTTTTACATATTGTATCTTTGCACATTGTTTTATATTTTTGTTGTAATCTCGCCTCAATCCACAGGGAGAGGCGGGAAAATATAAATAAAAATTATTATTATTATTATTATTATTATTATTATTATTATTATTATTATTATTATTATTATTGTCTAATTTATAAAATGCATGAAACCTAGCATTTGAGTGCTCTTGCTTGTATTAAGTTATGACTGAAGCTGGTCTTTCATGTCAAAACATCTTGTATGTTGTATTTTTATATGAAATGTTTTATAAAGGGTTAAAATCATCTCTTTATATATAGAAAATATATTCTATATGCAAAATCTTTTATGTTTTATAAAAACCCTTTAAACTGGCTATACATTTCAGTGCTCATTATCTTTTTGCCATTACTTAAAGCATGCATGTTGCTATCATTTATATAGAGACTTAAATGTATTATATTGAAGGAACACTTGCAGATCTGGTATGGTGCTTGAAAACTAAACTCTTAATTCTTTTTTGATATAGTCCTGTGTATAAGTGACATGAGCTGTTTACAGCTGTTGGCAGGTTTCCTCGATCAGTATATTTTACACTGCAGATTCATTAATAATGCAAACCTTTAGTTCATGCCTGTATTGTGATCTCTTTTGTTAATGTTCATGTATAACCTCAGAGTGAATCTATTAAGAACAGGGGAGAAGCTTTTTCTATTGCTGTATTTTTTAGTCACATAAAAAAAAATGTTCTGTGTGGTCTCAAAAGCAAAACCTTTGGAGAAATCTGTATCTTTGGGAAATGGAATTAATTTGTACTCTTTGAACTGGAGTTCTGAAGATTTACTTTCTGATTTTAGACCTCAGGACCTGCATGGACCAGAATTGATATTACCAGCAAGCATAGAATTTAGGGAAAGTTGTAAGTATTATCATCTCAAGCAAAGTCCGAACAAGTATGACCATATGTTTATTAATTGATCTGTTTATATGACAGCTATATCAAATACTGAAATTGTTGGAAAACTTACACTGGTTATATTTGCTCTTTAGACCCTTTTCTGTTCTCTTTAAAAGCTAAAAAGTTCTACAAAATTCCATAATTTCAGAGACCTATTTCCCTTATTCAGAATGCTATCCTATGTAATATTGTTTAGTCATTAGACTGGGACTTCCTGGAACCAGGTGAATTCTTAGCAGAATTTCTTGCTAAATCTGATGAAAGTTTAGATCAAAAGATAAGAATTTGACTGTTGTTCATACTGTGTTCCACTGAATGTGTTTTCAAGCATGATATGACACTTAATTTTAAACAATACCATTGTAAACAAGTTACCTATTCTGAGGATGAAAGTGTGCTTAAACACCAACAGTTCAGACATAAAAGGTGTCTTATGTTTGTGGCCAAGATAGGGTAGGTTGAATTTCATTTGTAGGAGCAAAAAGAATTGATAGTGCCTGTTTGGTTAATAGTCTGATTACTCTGCACTGTGTGGTCTTTGGGGATTTAGAGGTAAAATCTGAGTTGAGAAATCAACATCAGTTAGATTTTTCTGGTGGCTATAATAATAGGAGAAAATCTATTCTATTGATCTTAGAAATTCAGAGCCTAGTGTATACCAGATTCATGGAGCATCTCCAACTATAATTTACAATTGTCTTTACCATCTCTGTCCTTAGCCACCACAAATATGGTGTGGGTGTGGTAATGTTGTAAGTTAGACATTTAAATTTCCCCTGCTCCTTTAGAAGCTGCATTATTTGGAGAGAAATACAGTATGTAGCTTTTAGTCCATGAAGGAAGAATCTTAACCACTGCTGTGTCCTTTATTAATATCTTTATGGGCTAGGCAGTGGCAAACACCAGAGTTTATTGAGTAGTAGACCCAGCCAGTTCTTCAGATCTGCTTGAGTTTGCAAGAGCAACATTCAGCCATACCATTTCCTGAATAGTGTTCAATCAACTGCTTGATATATTTAAAGTGGCTTAATAGCCAGGTAAAAGCTAGCAGATATATCATGGTCTCAGGAACAGTTTCCTCTGGGAAACTGCTTTGCTAGGTCTTTGCTAGGTTTCGGTTTGAAAAGGTGGTGGGTTTCACTCACATGTGAGAAGAATTTACTGATTGCTTTAATTACTGGAATAGGCGATATCTGCGAAATAGAGACATGTTTCTTCGGGATGCATTCTGTATCTTGCTCCCTAAAGGTATCTGGCCTTTAAAGGTAATCGCCTGTATGATGTCTACAGCTCATTTAATAATTGTTAATAATTTAATAAAATTCTTATTGTTGCTAATTTGGGAATGACCGTGCATCATTTAGCTTTTGATTTGTTAATACAATATTTTACCACTGTTTTCCTTACATTGTTTACCAAAAGATAGGTAATGCTTGTCTGATTGTGGTTTATCACCTTTTGTGTTTTCTGCAGCAGAAGATGCCTTTTTGTCTGCCATTATAAACTACACAAATAGTTCTACAGTTCATTTTAAGCTGTCTCCTACTTATGTTTTGTACATGACATGTCGGTATGTATTGTCGAGCCAGTATAGACCTGACATCAGTCCTACTGAACGCACTCACAAAGTCATTGCAATAGTCAACAAGATGGTGAGCATGATGGAAGGAGTTATACAGGTGAGTTTCAGTCTCAAATACTTACCCAGAGAATAATGTAACTATTTACAAAAGGAGTTTGCTTTTTCAGAATTATATACATGCGGACCACAGTTGCATTCACACGACCTGTGTGGCATTGAACATAATCATGAAGTTTGTACTGTTGCACAAAATTTACTCCGTTGAAGCAAAGAAACTTTGAAGGTCTTCTAATAAATATAAAAACCCTATCAAGAGGTTTGTAATAAACAGAGCATTCTTTGTCAAGTATTACATATATCTGAGATGAACAGGCAATTCAAGGCTTTAGATAATGGGTACACACAAATAATTTTGTCAATACAGAGCACCAGTTCAATATTTTGTTTCACGCTATCTTCATAAAATCTAGTGAGACATGTTGCTTTTTTCTACTTTTAACCTGACAGTATCTTACATTTTGGCTTCTTTTTTTTATGATTCATACTTTGATTCAGAGTTAGTCCAGAAGATTAGGGGAGTGTCTAAAAAATGTGGGAGGTAAAATGGGGACTACAGAGGAAAGACCAAATGGTAAAATTGCTTCCTCTTCTTTCCTCCAGCAGGGGCCTCAACTAGTTCTCATTCCCTTTTACAAACAGAAAAGGCCCTTCCAAAACATAAGAAGGAACTCTCTGGACCTAACCCATTACTTCCTGCCCATGTCTCGTGTAGTTTTTAACTGTAAACAGCTAGTACCATAGTTTGTATGTTACATAGTTGATGTTTTGTGTTTGAGAAAAAAATAAATATTTTTCCCCAAAACATATTTTCTATTAAGGCAATCAGTGTATTAATGTTTCACTTTCATGTTCTTTTAAATTGTCCTTTCTTTGTCTTGCATGTCTTCCTCTTATCTTAGTATCTTTACAGCACGGGAGCACAGTTCTGCACAGGTAATGTTCTCTGAATGGTATGTGGAGCTACCACACAGAAGCCAGTAGAGCCCTCCCTGTGCTGGGTTATTGTTCTGTAATACCCATGCAGTTTATGTTTATGTTGAGGCAGCCTTTTCCACAAGGCATGCAGATAGCTTGCATACCACTAGGTCTTGGAAAAGCCCCAGTAGAACAACTGCATGTTTGTAGGGTACGCATGAGTGGTTTAGTCTACGTGGAGCCAGTCATGATGAATTGTCTCTACATGTTCAGTCTCAGGATGGCACGAAGGAACAATCTACCACGATTGGATTATTCCCTGCATGCCAACCGGACTGGCAGGAGCTTACATTCTTTTTCAGTTATGACCGTTCAACCACCTCCCTACTTGTAACAGTTTTTTATATCCTGCCTTGCCAACCGGATGTGTTTTTTACCCTTCTTGGGCAGACTTAGGGAATAAGAATAATTGAAAGTAGGCAGTAATAGAATAACAAAAGATGGAGAGAGGAGTGGGGACCTTTTGTCTAAATTATAATTAAACCTGTGTGCTGACTTTTTGAGTTGATATGATTACAACAGAAGAATTTTTCCCATGTTTCAGGTTGAAAATTAGTAAAAATATTTTTATATCAATTAAATGTTGAGGAATCTCAAATTATTTTCTAGATACCCATGCATTTGTTGTAGAGCCACAGTTACAGCCCTGTGTTAAGAGTGGGTCAGATGAATCACTTACTGCTATCATAACCAGTAATGACTGTGAGGGCAGTAGGTTCAGTGACTAATAGTCAGAAAATAGTTCAGCAAATTGATTCCTAACGAAGAAGTAGTAGATTTAAGGATATTCTCTTTCATCAATTTATGATATAATGGTAAGTAGTGATTTGCCATATATACTTGGCTATAAGTCGACCTCATGTATAAGTTGAGGACAGATTTGGGGGCCAAAATTATGGATTTTGATGTGACCCATGAATAAGTCAAGGGTAAAATTTAAGGTCATGTAACAAAGGATCTGAAGGATGAAGCAAAGGAAAACAATGCCAAAGAATGTACAGAATTCTATCAGGCATAACTGTTTGTGCTCACACCAAGGTTGGATGGATGAGAGAATGGTGGGACGGGTTAGTGCTTACAGGACAGATTACACTCTGGCCTTTTATCAGAGGATGGTTCCTTTTTTAATCGGAGTTAAAGTATAATGCTTACATTGACCCATGGATAGGTCAACTAGGGCTTTTTAGGCCAATTTTTTGACTAAAATTTCTAGACTTATATATGAATATATACAATATATATAGGAGTTTAGAGTAACGTTCAGTAATTTGACAGGTACAATCTGGTCTGGTTTGTTTGTTTTTCCCATAGACTTTGGTGGGGTTAAACTTTTCCCACTGATTATTATTATTATTTATTTATTTATACCCCGCCCCTCTGTTAAAACAATTGGGGCAGCTTACAACAGTTAAAAATGCATTGCATTACAAGCTAAGACCCCAAAATCCACCCTCCCCATTAAAAAAAGTATTAAACTAAACATCAATAAAATCTACATAAATTTTAAAAATCACATAAGTCATTTACACCAAGCAGCAACAAGCCAAGAACTCAAAGAGGACGATAGGCGCAGCTCCTGAGGCCGAGATCTAATCAGGAAAGGCCTGCCGGACGAGATCCGTCTTTACCGCCTTTTTTAAAATTACTCAGGCTCGTAATCTGACGGATCTCATCCGGCAGACCATACCATAATCTGGGGGCGATTACCAAAAATGCCCTCTGGGAGGTTGCGGACAGCCTAGATTTCTGTGGCTGAAGCAGATTCCTCCCAGAGGACCGGAGTGTGTGGGGAGGATTATATGGGAGGAGGCAGTTCCGAAGATAAGTTGGGCCCAAGCCATTTAGGGCTTTAAAGGTAATAACCAACACCTTATACTGGGACCGGAAACTAATAGGCAGCCAGTGGGGAGATTTTAACACCGGGGTTATGTGGTCTCTGCAAGATGTTCCCGAGACCACTCTGGTTGCCATACTTTGTACTATCTGAAGTTTCCGGACCAAACATAAGGGTAGCCCCATGTAGAAATCTACAGAAATCTAGATGGGAGGTTACCAGCGAGTGCACAACAGTCTCAAGGTCCCCTACTTCCAGAAAAGGGCACAGCTAGCGTATCAGCCGAAGCTGATAACAGGCATTTCTGACCATCGCATTTACCTGATCAGTAATCAGGAGCGACGAATCAAGAAGCACCCCCAGACTGCGAACACAGTCCTTTACGGAGAGTGTGATGACCCCGTCCAGGACCGGAGGTTGCAACCCAATTCTTGATTTCGGGGCAGCTACCGTGAGCACCTCCGTTTTTTCTGGATTCAGTCTCGGTCTGTTTTTCCTCATCCAGCCCATTACTGCCCTAAGACATTCATTGAGAGAGGATACGCCATCGGAATTCAAGGCCAACGATCGAGACATGGAGAAATAGATCCGGATGTCATCAGCATACTGATAACACTCAGCTCCATTACTCCGAATAATCTCACCCAGCGGCTTCATATAGATGTTAAACAGCATCGGGGACAGGATGGCGCCTTGAGGGATGCCACAAGTGAGCTCCTATTTACTGGAGCAACTGTCCCCGAGCAGCACCCTCTGGGATCTGCCTGAGAGGAAGGAGCAGAACCAGTGGAACACAGTGCCTCCAATTCCTAGCCCACTCAGGCGATCCAGGAGGATGCCATGATCTATTGTATCAAAAGCCGCTGAGAGGTCTAGAAGCACCAACAGGGTCACACTACCCGTGTCGATGTTCAGATGCACCACACACAACAGCTGGCCTGTCATAGTGCTGTGTGTCTGACAGTCTGATACAGAATTGATTTGTTAGGAAATGAGAAGGTTGTCGTGGCTTCTGTGGGTAAATACTCCTCTGTGCAGAATTATGCTGCTGGTGTTAATGTAATTTCATAATGGAGGCAATGCCCAAGCTTCCTCCAGATTAACATTTTATACCTTCCTACAGGCTCCACTTTGTAAAAAAAATCTTATCAATTATATTACGTCCCCTGCTGAAATGTTTTAATGTGACTAAGCATAAGTCTTGTGCTTTCATATTTAGTGTTTTATTTCTAAAACTACCATGATTGTTCACAAGTTTCTTTCTTCTGTTTGGTTTCCTTCGTTCGTTTTTCTCCAGGAAGTAGACCAGGTTGATCAGGTAGGATATATTGCTGGGAACTGATCCTAGCTGTA
Source organism: Phrynosoma blainvillii (assembly GCA_026167975.1). Taxonomy (NCBI): domain Eukaryota; kingdom Metazoa; phylum Chordata; class Lepidosauria; order Squamata; family Phrynosomatidae; genus Phrynosoma; species Phrynosoma blainvillii. Next base: position 86,227,012 of record JANUYF010000001.1, on the reverse strand, counting down.
CTGGCTTAGCTCAGTTTCTCATGCTGCTTCCATGTAAAAATAAGATATTTCTGCAGCTGGATTGAACATAACACTCATTCAGCACCTGGAACATGCAGTACTAAAATCTTTTTTGACTGCGCAAACTATCAGCATTCCATAATTTCTGCTTAATGCACTTCAGTACGGAGACATAATGACAAAGGTTCTTTTTCTTCCCTTTTTTGTTTTGTTTTTGTTTTGTTTTGTCTGTGGTTCTGTTCTTTGGATCTCATCTACAGTTGCCTGGCCTAGCATTTGTGGTCGGAAAATGGTGAAATAGTTCAGTACTTGATACTGAGTTGCTTGGTGTCAAAGTCAGTAACTTAACAGTATCCGGGTTGCAATGGGCATTAGTGAACACGTGCTTGTGCACATACAGATTACCAGATAATGCATACATCTAAGCTTTCAGCATTCCATGACAACATGCTAACTCCATTTCACTAATAGCATTTGGAATATTTAATAAATTATAACTAAAATAAAGAATTTACAGTATGTTCAGTGTTTTATTTCTGGTTTCATATAAATTTTCTGCAAGTATCTGGGATCTGAGTATATTTGGTGATACGGAGGATGTACTGGTCTATCTAAGCAGAGCCTTTTGACAATGAGTGCAAATTGAATTACCAGAAATTTTCTTTTGATCTTTATATTTCTACATTTAATAATTGCAGAAACAGAAGAATATTGCTGGGGCACTTGCTTTCTGGATGGCAAATGCATCCGAGCTGCTAAACTTCATTAAGCAGGATCGAGACCTTAGTCGAATCACATTGGATGCCCAAGATGTTTTGGCCCATCTAGTTCAAATGGCATTCAAGTAAGAGAATCACACTTTTGCTTATATTTCTATGTTGACCAAGTTTTATTTTCACCTTTTTGAGAAAGAGTTGTAGGTTCATTTAGAATTCTGTTGTGTGTGTGGTTTTTTTTTTAAAAAAATCAAGTAATGTGTGTGAGTTGTAGTCCTAAGCATACTTATTTATGTTTGTTAGGGATGGATGCTTTAGTTGGCTTGAATTGTGGACTTTTGATATGCTTTTAACAAAACAGATATTAACTTTTTTTTTCTATCAAAAATTTATGTTTCAGATATTTGGTTCACTGTCTTCAATCAGAGCTTAATAATTACATGCCTGCATTTCTTGATGATCCTGAAGAAAATAATCCCCAAAGACCTAAAATAGGTTAGATCACAATATATTGTGCTAAGAATGCCTCTTTCTATGGTAGGAGTGTTTTAGGATAGCTTGTATACTGTGGAAGAATCTTGGTGTATACTAACATGCTTAATAAGATTGGCAGTACCTAACTAGGGATTCTCTGTCAGCTATTGAAAACGGGGGCACAGTTGCTCTAGACTCCATTTCTTCATATGAGCTAGAACAGAATAGGACATATGTGTGAATACACACAGAAGCATGAATGAATTATTTCACAATGGCGTGATCAATAGTAGTGATATTACACGCTGTAATTAACCTATGCTGTATATGCATAGATAAAATGTTCATATTGCATGTATGCCTGTAATTACACTGAAGATTTGAATTATAAAATGTGCAGTTCAACTCAGGTAATTTAAACTGACTTTTGAAATGTCCTCATATTTTATTGGACAAAGCTTGGAAAATGTTCTCTCTCTCTCTCTCTCTCTCTCGGATATAGATATAGGATATAGGTATACTCAGCTTTATTACTTGTGATCACAGTTTGAATAATTAGACTTCATATAATTTTTTTAAAAGAACATCTAGTACATGATAGGAAAAATATTGTGTTATAATGTTCCACTGAATTACTTCCTGCCCCCAAATTATGTCATGTTTTAAAGAAGGTAGATAATTTTCTAGCTGTATAGAAAATGTGGTAAATTAAATTCAAATATTTTACACTTACTCTCAGCAAAATATTGTTAGGGAACACCAGAGAGAAGACTGAGTATTTTATGCACACTTATTTGAAAATAAGATCCATTTGACACAAAGGTCAGATTCCAAAGAGATTATTCCACTAACGGATCCTCAGTAAGCAGAACTAGAGAAGGGGGAAATTACCCCTCCATACTGCACCCCCTTGAGCACACCCAAACCTTCTCCAGAAAGCTGGGAAATCTTCCAGTGATGACTTTCTGGCTGTAGGGCTTCAGAGACAGAAGGTTCTGTCATGCTGATAATCAAGACCCAACTTAATTATCACTTTAGGTTAGTGGGCCCTAATTCTGTAGAAGCATGGAAAAATATGCTGGCTTTGTGTGAGACTTTGTTGGAATCATCTTACGCTGCAAATTAGTTAAGATGCCATTCAGGTTCCTTAATATAGAACATATTAGTGTGTGGAGAGGATCGGTCAAGTGCTAGAGATGTGTGTTCTTTTTAAGCCACTTCATTTTTTTATTATTATTATTATTTAGTACAGTCGCCCCTCCATTTTAGCACACTTGAAGTCTATGGTCTTGATTATTCACGAAGGGGCAATCCCCATTGGTTAAAATGTGCGCGCTCCTGCGGCACAACCGTTCAAGCCAAATGGGGCTTGAATACCTATGATTTTTCATTTTTTCAGGGAGGTCCATAATGAATCCCCTGTGAAAAAGGAGGGGTGATTGTAGTGTCCTGCAATAGAAATATATGAGAGGTAATAATTCAGCTTATTGAGGACATTGCCAATTAAGAATTGGCATTAAAGATTAGACATTATCTATTAAGAACTGGCACATTTTTCTCCAGGTTCTTCATATAAGGAACATACTAGGGTGGGCGAGAGGTGTAGTATTATTTTGTGACTTTCAGTTCTAGCTTCTAACCACAGGGAATGGTTTTTCTGTAGCTGTCTACCTTTTGTGTTTTGGGGGAGGAATGTTGAAGTAATACCATATTTTCGGGTGTATAAGATGACTTTTTAACACAGGAAAATCTTTTCCAAAGTTGGAGGTTGTCTTATACGCTGGGAAGAGGAGGAGGAGGAGAGGAAAGGAAGGTTTTGGATCTCAAAGGAGTAGCCAGCTTCAGGCTGCAAAGGGAGAGGCTCCTTTTCCGAGGGGCTGGCCCTCTTCTTCAAACATCATACTATTTTGATCCAGGCAAGGAAGCTGATGATATCCAAAGCATGCTGCTGCTGCTGCTGCTGCTGATGATGATGATGATGATGTTGTTTTTCCCCCAAAGAAACATTCCCTTGCCCTGCTCTGGGTGTGCCTTGCCTTAACCTACATTGGCCAGGGAGAGTGGCGGGGCCCCCCGCAGCCCTAGCGCCCAGCTGGGTTTGGGCCAGATGCTACCAGGGGCAGGAGGGCAAGCGAGTGGGAGATGTTGGGGCTCTCCGGCCCAAGTCCCCAATCAAGGAACAGCTGCCCCAGGGCCAGCCTTTCGGTGCTGAATGCAAGCGGTCCCCTTGGCTGCCCCTCTGTCCCCCTTCAGCCAGGAAGACGACAGGTGGACAGGCCCTGGGAGTCCCTGGACCCTGGCTCATTGGGGAAGGAAGGCCTTGGCAGCAAAGAAGGGAGCCTGGATGGGCAGAGAAAGAGGAGGAGGAGGAAGATGAAGAGGAGGAGAAGGAAGGAGAAGAGGAGGAGGAGGAGGAGGAAAACGGGGTCGCGAGGCGGGAGGAGGAGGAAGAGAGGAACCCTAAGACGATCCTATCCTGGGGTTTGCTTGGCAAGACTGGTTCAGAGGAGGTTTGCCATTGCCTTCCCCTGAGGCTGAGAGTGTGTGACTTGTCCAAGTTCACCCAGTGGGTTCCAAGGCAGAGTGGGGAATCAAACCCAGGTCTCCAAAGTGGTAGTCCAACACTCAAACCAATACACCATGCTGGCTCCTATTCCCATGTACTACATATGAAACAATTGCAGACTTTTTTGTTGTTCTTGTGTGTCTTCAAGTCCTTTCTGACTTATGGCGACCCTAAGGCAACCTTATCATGGGGTTTTCTTGGCATGTTTCTTCAAATGGGGGTTGCCATTACCCTCCTCTGAGGCTGAGAGTGTGTGACATGCCCAGGGTCACTTACTTGTACATACCCCAGAATGCATCACCTAGTATATTGGCAGTCCTTCCCCCCAACACTTTCTCATTTCCTCCCAACCATCTCATAGCTGGGAGATGGAAATAATTTTTAAAGCAGCATTTAAATCTGGATTATTTTTTAAAAAGCAAGGTTCAAAACACACTGCAGAAATAATAAGGTCCAAAACATACTGCAGAAATAAATACTAGGAAATATGGGAGCTGTAGTTTGTTGTGGCACCAGAGTTCTCTGAAAGGGAAAGCTAAATGTCTCACAAAATTGCAGTTCCCATAATTCTTTAGCATTGAACCAGGGCAGTTAAAATGGCCTCAAACTGGATTATTTCAGCAGTGTGGTTTGGACCTAAGTAGCCCATATGCTATTACCATTAGTCAGTTTTGTAGCTATTATTATGGAAAGACATAGAGTGCAAAGTACTGAAGTATATTTATATAGCATTTGAATTAAAATTACCATATTGAAATCAAATCTGGTGTTTTTTTAATGTTTATTTCGTGTGCGTTGGAAGAGGGGTAGTCTTATACAACAAGCATATCCCAAACTCTATATTTTAACTGGAACAGTTTGGGGGCGTTTTATACGCCTAGTCATCTTATATGCCTGAAAATACGGTAAATCACAAGACTGAGTTTTTGGTACACTCTGCTAATTCTTCCTCCCATAAATGGGGATAATAACATAGTTTTGGTGGTGGCTGTGGGATCTGTGCAAGGATTGTAGCTTTGGATGCTCACCTGAAAAATGTTGAATGCTCAGGTTCTTCTGCCTCTGCACTATATGTTCCATTTCCATCACCCACTCCATTGTATTGTACTCTAATGCAAATTGAGCAAAAAAGAGAAAAAATTGTAAACTGTAGTTTCTTTTGAGGTTATCCTAATGAGGTTTTGGATGTTTCTTGCTTCGCAGCATCTCTATAATATATACCATTTTCATACAAAATGTCTCCAACTATGGCAGAGCATAAGGAAAAGGAAATCACCTGCTCCCCCAATTTGAACTTTCCCTTTTTATCCAAAATTGTGCACCCATTTCTCTGAAATGTTGCATGTTTCCTAATTAGGGCTACCTTCAATATTGGTAAGGCATTTTTATTATGATTTTCACAAAAGGGCCTCGGCAGACGACTAATAGAGTCGTCTTCCGGGCAGGGAAGAGGAGGGGCAGCCGCACGAGCGGCGCCCCTTCCTCTCCCTGAGGTCGCCCTCGGAGTCGCCGGCCCTCCGCACGGCCGGCGCTCCGGGGATGACCTCACGCTGCGGCAACCGTACGCGCCGCGGCGGAAAAGACAACGAAAGTGCGCCCGCCGCTTTTAGTGAGCACTTTCGCTGTCTTGAGGAAGGAGCGCTGATTTAGCGCTCCTTCCAGGGATACCGCCGGTGCGCCGAGGTGCGGAGGCTGCGGCCCCGCGGCGCACCGGCCCAGGGCGTCCTGAACGCCCTCGTCTGCTTCCCCCCAAAAACTTCTAGGGGAGATAAGCATGTAATTTCTTGCACAAAATGCCCTGCATGTATTTTGAAAACTTGTTAGTCTTGATAACTTCAGAAGGTGCTGCTGTCCTTACTGATTTCACCTATTTCTGCTAATATTTTATAAAGTATTGGCAATTCCAGTTTTGTAAAAAAATCAGAATGCAAAGTCTTATAGTACAAAACCCTATAGGCACCTATTATCTGAAATCTCGCAGGCATAAACCTAAGGCAGGGGTCAGCAAACTATGGCCCGCGGGCCGAAGCCTTGTTTCCGGCCTGTGGCCGGTTCTGCCGCCGCCTTTCTCTCTCTCGCACGTGCGGTCTCCTCCTCCGCCCTCTGTCTCCTCTGCCCTCCTCCTCTGCCTCTTCCTCCTCCTCCTCCACCCTCCGCCTCTTCCTCTGCCTCCTCCTCCTCCACCCTCTGCCTCTTCCTCCGCCCTCCTCCTCCTCCTCCACCCTCCGCGGCAGGCAGACAAGTCTCAAGCAGTTGTTGATGATGATGATGATGATGGGGTTTTCTTGGCAAAATTTCTTCAGAGAGGGTTTAACATAGCCTTCCTCTGAGACTGAGAGAGTGTGACTTGGCCAAAGTGGGTTTGCATAGCCAAGCAGGGATTCGAGGCCAGCTCTCCAGACTCCAGCCTCAGACATGTGCTTCACTCATGCCACCCCTGCGCTTGTTTGTTTCATTTAAGGTAGCATTTTTAATTGATGGTGATGATGATGATGATGATGATTTTCTTGGGGGTTTCTTGGCAAAATTTCTATTATTAATTGTTGTGTTGATGCTGATTTGGTACTGTTTTCTTGGGGTTTTCTTGGCAAAATTTCTTCAGAGAGGGTTTGCCATAGCCTTCCTCTGAGGCTGAGAGAATGTGACTTGGCCAAAGTGGCTTCTTAAATATTGTATTTGTTCCCGTTTTGTTTTTTTACTTCAAAATATGATGTGTGCAGTGTATGTAGGAATTATTATTTTTTAATTTTTTAAATGTTTTTTTCAATTTATTTATTTGTTTTTTTACTTCGGCCCTCCAATAGTCTGAGGGACAGCGACCTGGCCCCCGGCTCAAAAAGTTTGCCTACCCCTGAGTCCTAAGGGTTTACAGTGTTTGGAAATTCAACTCAGTTTTGACAAACAGAAATAGTTATAGTCATTTGTTGATTTCTCAGTGATAGTTAATGAGAGGCACAAAGACTGGGATTTCCAAATCAAGATTCAGACCTTAGTCAAATTGGGCAGTCATCAAATTAGATCAAGTCAATTTGGGCTAGTCTCGAAATCATTGACTCAGATCTAAACAGGATTTTCTGGTTTAGGCATACCCTAATGATAATTGAATGAAGTTTTGTTGCTTTCCGTTTGTAAACTATAACTAATTCTATTGTTTCTAATCTCTATATAATGTAAAGAAATTCATAATAAGATTTTTAAATAAAAAATATATGCTTTTTAGTAATTGGTGTTTTCATTATTGTCTTTAAATTATATTGTCCTCTTTGTATAAAACAGGATTGAATATTGAGACATTTAATATAGCTCTACCTAGAATGTATAGTCAATAACAACAACATATGTAACTTTCTTTTGTAGATGACGTCTTGCATACACTAACTGGAGCCATGTCCCTGTTGCGGCGTTGTAGAGTGAATGCTGCACTGACTATACAGCTCTTCTCCCAGCTGTTCCATTTTATCAACATGTGGCTTTTTAACAGACTGGTTACTGATCCAGATTCAGGATTGTGTTCACATTATTGGGGAGCTATTATCCGCCAGCAACTGGGACACATTGAAGCCTGGGCAGAAAAACAAGGCTTGGAACTGGCTGCTGATTGTCACCTTAGTAGGATAGTACAGGTGGGTATTTGGGAATTGAAAAAAACAATGTTTGCTTGTGTGATTCTTATGATTTTCACCTGGTAATATAGTCATAAACATTCAACTTAGTGCCTCCAGGTTAGATCCTGAAAACCTATGGATCGCTCTAAAAGAAATCAGCGTGCCATATTTGCTTATCCTGATCTGTAAGTTATACCAAGGATAGGAGTCCACTGTCAGTACACAAAATGGGGAAACAAAATGGTTTCCAGTTGATAAGAGGGTCAGATAAACCTGCATTTTATCACATTATCTGTTAAATTTACACACAAACAATATACAGAAAGCAAAATTAGACTTGGAGAAAGCAGACATGAGTATTGAGGGAAGGAACAGCAACCATTTAAGATATACAGATGAAACAGTACTACTAGCAGAAAATAGCAAAGACTTGGAATGATTGCTTAAGAGAATTGAGGAAGAAATCGCAAGGGCAGGTTTACAGTTGAACATTAAGAAAACAAAAATAATAACCACAGATGATTTACAAAACTTTAGAGTAGATTGAAATAGTTCAAGATTTTTCATACCTTGGCTCAGTCATTAATCAGAATGGAGTCAAGAAATCAGAAAAAAGATTAGGACTTGGAAGGATAGCTATAAAGGAACTAGAAGATTCTGAAGTGTAAAGAGATATATCATGAAATACTAATATTAGGATTGTCCATGCCCTTGTATTTCATATTTCTATATATAATTGTGAACACTGAACAATGAAGAAAGCTAGTAGGAAAAAAAATCAACTCATTCGAAATGTGGTGCTGGAGAAGAGTTTTACAGATACTATGGACTACTAAAAAGACCAATAAATGGGTCATAGAGCAAATCAAGCCTGAACTTTCCCTAGAAGCCAAAGTAACTCAACTCACACTTTGGCCATATCATGAGAAGACATGATTCACTAGAAATAACAATAATGTTTGGTAATACTAGATTCAATCAAAGAAGCCATGGCCCTGAATCTGCAAGACCTGAGCAGTTTGTTGAGGACAGAGTGACTTGGAGGTCTCTCATTCATAGGGTCTCCATAAGTCAAAATCAAATTGACGGCTGTTAATAACTCTCCTCCATTTAAAGCAGGCATGGGGAAAGGGTAACCCTCCAGATGTTGGATTGAAACTCAGCCAACATGAATTCATGACAGTTAAAAACAACTACTACAAAGATTTTCTAAAGCTTGGGTCAGTCATAAATCATAATCAAGAAATTGGACTTCAAAGGGTAGCTGTGAAGGAACTAGGTAAGAGTCTCAAAGAGCAAAGACACATCCTTGAATACCAAAGTCAAGATCAACCATGACATAGTATTTTTAGTTTTCTACATATGGTTGTGAGAGCTGGACAGTAAAAAAAAGCTGACAGGAAGAGATTCAAGTCATTTAGAAATAGTGTGTACATTTCTATACCTCTTATCAGTGAACTCAGCACTCTCAAAGTGGTTTACAATCTGTAAGCCAATTGCCCTCAACAAGCTGGATACTCATTTTACCAACCTAAGAAAGAATGGAAGGTTGAGTGAACCTTGGAGCCCCCAGGATCGAACTCACAGCCTTGCAGCTGCAATACCAACATTTAACCACTGTGCCACCAGGGCTCCCTAAGTCACTTGAAATGTGATGTTGGAGGAGAGTTTTACAGACTACTGAAAAAACAAATAAATGGGGGGGGGGGGAAGCAAATTGAGCCTGAGGTCTCTCTGGAAGCCAGAATGAATAAACCGAGGCTATCATGCTTTGCTAAAAAAAATAACAAAAAAACAAACAATAATGCTTGTTAAAAGACTTAATTGCAGATGGATAGATTCAATCCTGAGTTTGCAATACCTTAGCAGGGCTGTTAATAACAGTGGCTAGCATCCTATTGGTCAATCCTAACAAGAGCAGGCCCATTCATTCAAATGTTGAATGGTGAATCAACAAATAGGTAAATCCCATTGATTCAATATGTCTGCTGTAGTGAGGACAAACAACTGAATTTAGACTTGTGTCTTGGAGATCTCTCATTGCCATAAACTGAAGTTGATTTGATGTCACCTATATGAAGTCATATGAAATTGCCTTGCTTAGGCTAGAGTGTCATTTCTGAATGACACTGCACTTCCCTTAACAAACCAGATTCATAGGTTTAGTGTGCTGGGGTCATCCTTGTTATTAGATGTCAGACATCAACTATGGTCAGAATTACTTTTGTCCAGTTTCAGTTCGTGTGACAAAAAGATCTGGCTGATCCAACTCAAATCAGCCTCAGTTCCTTTTTGTCCAGCGCACTAGCAGCATTGAAGGAACTGCTTCTTGGAATTGCTTTCCATTCAAATTTTATAATGGTTATAATGGTTTTTCGAATCGGTTTTGGCTTTGGATATCAGCTTTTTTCATCAAAATTTGGCGTTGGCATAGATTTTTTCTGGCTTTGACTCAGTTTGACTGGCTATTCTCTGCCTCACAATTCGGACCTTGTGTTGAATTTGACCTCGGAATTATTGACAATGTTCACCTCCATTGACAAGTATGGTTTTCCAGTCCATGTCTTTCAAATGATGTGAAGAATGTGGGGCTGAAATTCTGTGGCAAGAAAAGCACTCTCGTTGCTTTGCCTTGACGAGGAGCACAACGTGCAGGCCTGCACTCATCGCAGGGCCTTTTTTCCTCAGGCTCCTAAAAATTGCCTTTCTTATCTCCATTCTCCTGTATGAGGCCTTGCAGCTGCCTGCACCTCTGATGGCTACTGTTTCAGTTCCACCAAAATCTCCACATCAAAAGAGGCCATCGATGACAGAATCGATTCATCGTGATGATTCTGTTCATTTGAGCCCTTCGAGATCGACTCACGAGTCTACCTTAACCAAACATCGACTCTAATCTGATCGTAGGCTCTCATTTGGGCCACATGAATCCGAGGATGCCCCCACAAAAAAAAGCGAAAATCTTCATTGACTGGTACCGAGCCTGCCCCAAAACAGTTAAAAAAAAAAAGCCAATGAAAAAGCGGAGGAAAAGAGAAAGCACAAACATTCTTCCTCTCACTCGTCTACTAAGAGGGTTACCAAGTCAGAAGTTTGACCCTCTGACAAGCCTGCCTCACCTACACCCTCTCTTGAAGTAAAAGTTAAGGCTCAGGCAGCTTCAGTTTATGAAGGCGAGTTGGTGGACCAAACGGTCTCCTTCTCTGAAACCTACTTCTCCTTGTTTGTCTACAAGGACTCTCTTGCCCCATGTTCAAGTGAGTGATCACCTCTTGATGTCCCCAGCATATCAACTCGATTATCAGTCTGACTCTGAGTTCCATCTCAGTACCTATCATAGACACGAACCCAACCTTCGATCCTGTGTTGGTTCTGATATGGACAGAGCTCAATTCTCTCCAAGATCTCTTGCCCAGATGGACGACCTTGAGTTTGACCGAGAGACAGGCTGTTACTACATGCCTGTTGAATCTGAAGTTATCTCTGGCACTACTTCTGTGAAGCTCCTCAGGGCTCTCCTATGGGTTCGATTATTCTACAGTCAGCTCCATCTTCCAGACCTCATCCACCTGCACCTCATTCTAGCTGCTCAGAGGATTCAGCCTCACTCGTTCCTCCTTGCCACGAATCCCTGGCAGACAGGCACTTGCCAGCTGTTCCTCATTCTCCAAGTTCAGCCTCGCTGAATTCTGACTACTCGTCTACTGAAATTTATGCATGGTCTCCTAATGCTCTTGAGGTCCACGAGTCAGCCTCTCCCACAGATGATGTCTGTTCATTTTCAGAACAAATCACCCAGATGGCCAGTGAACTGGATCTTGATGTGATGCATCATGATGCAGAGCCCCTGGATTCCATATATGAGAGGATCCAGTTGAAGGTCCCCACTCCAGCTTCCAGTGGGCTCCTTCCATGCATGCTGGACATTGCCAAGCGTTCTTGGACTGCCCCATACTGTCCACCTCACAGAAGATTGATAAGTTTGTGCCATATTATTCTGTCTGACTCTACTTGGCTTTTCAACCATCCAAGACCAAATTTGGCCATTGTAGAAGCTTCCCAACTTAAACCAACCCCCAGGACTCCTCAACACCAACAGACAAGGAGGGTCAGAAGATGGACACTATGACCACAAAGCTGTACTTTGTGGCTAGTTTGGGCCTCCATGTTGCAAACTATTCCGCATGCATGGGAGTGTATCAACAACACCTCTGGGAAAGAGTCCTCCCCCCTTTTTATAAGTTCCCAGACGAAGACTGATGCTTGGCTCAAGCCTTACAAGCCAAAGCACACTTCCTTGGGCCTAGCAGATCAGCTCTGCCTGTCGCCCAGCTGATTGTGCAATGAAGATGCTATCATTATCTGTGGTCCTCTGACGACACGTTTGGCTTCAAGCCTCAGACCTCTCCCATCAGGCCTGTGCCACCATTGAGGACATGCCCTTCAATGATTCTGGTCTCTTCAACAAAGAGACAGATGAGAAGGTGGACTCCAAACATAAAATGAAGACTACGGCTAGGAAGTACGCCGTGTCCCCGTCCTCGCCATGATTGGTTCCATGTCAAAAGTGGGGCTTGCAGTGTCTATCCTATGGCCAAACAAGGTCCTACAGTCCACCGGGACAAAGGAGGCAAAGATTCCCTTCACAGTCCTCTTCCTCCTCTGGTAGGTGCAATACCACTCAACCTCCGTACCGACAATCTTTCAAGAGAAAAGATGACCAAGGTAAAAAGTGCCTGTGACTTTCCCCCTCTGTGTGCTTCTTTCCTTTACCTCCCTTTGGTTGTAGACTGGCCCAGTATGTTGGTCTTCTATAACATCAGATTTGTGGGAGCTTAACATCATTGCTGAGGGCTATGCTCTCGAATTTGAAAAACTACCCCCCACAGGGACCTTACGACCTATTCCCCTTCAAATATCATACTCGACAAAGTGCACACACTTCTTTCCAAGAGCACAATTTGAACCCACACCCATCTCTTGGATTCAATATTGCTTCTTCTCCAAATACTGTGGTGTTTCTAAATGGGAAGGAGGCCTGCAGCCCATTTTAGACTTGTGCCATCTGAACTCTTACATTGCTTACAGACAGTTCTGTATGGTAACTCTTTCTTCAATCCTTCCCCTTTTGCAGAAAGGAAACTGGTTTGCCACCCTCAGTCTCAAGGATGCATACTTCCATATAGCAACCAGGGTGTGCCACTGAAGGTTTCTGGTGTTTGCAGTGGGGCAACACCTCTATCCATTTCAAGCTTGCTGTTCGATCTGTCCACAGCTCCCAGAGTTTTCACAAAATGTATGGCTATGGTAGTCACCTACCTTCATTGGCAAAGTATGTCCGTCTTCCTATATCTGGATGACTGACTTTTCACAGCATCTTCGAGGCAGGCTGTGGTTTGAGACATCAAATTTGTGCTGTCTCTACTCAAATCCCTTGGCCTCACAATCAACAAAGTCAAGTCCAGCGTCTCTCCATCTCAAGAGGTCAGATTCATCAGAGCAATACTAGATCCAAGATGAGGCCTGTGTACCTTCCCCAGGACAGATTTGAGACTGGTTTGAGTGGTATGGGTGTGTAACCCAACATAGGAGAATCATTGCCCACTTGGTGTAGATTGCCTTGGGTTATATGGCCTCCACTACTTCCATCACTCTTTGATCCCAACTTTGGTTCCGGCGATTCCAATCATGGTCCCTGTCTTCGACCCCCTACAGGACTCTCCTTTAAAAGACTCATGATCCCAAGGTCTATAGTCAGGATGTTGTACTGATTGCTACACTACACGAATGTGTGCATCAGCTTGCCTTTTCTACCTTCACAACCACAACTCAGCCTCACAAGTCATGCCTCGATGGAGGGTTGGGGAGCTCACATGGCTTTACGACGAAGTAAAAGTAGTCCTCTGAGGGACTTCTTCACATCAATACTCTCAAGATGTTGGTAGTGGGAAAAGCCTTGAGATCCTTCGAATCCATCCTTCGAGACCAAAGGGTACTGCTGCTTATAGACAACATCACCGTTATGTACTACCTTAAGCAAGGCAGCATGAGGTCCCAGACATTGCTCAGTCTCACCCTTTGAATCTGGGAGTGGTGCATCACAAGGCACATTGCTTGATGCCGAAGAGCACTCACATTCGAGCAGCCCATAAACTGTCGACACAGAAGCCCTACCATCTGAAATGGACTAAATTTCTGGTATTCTTAACTGATAACGATTTGTCCCCCTCTCGGGTTCGTGTTCCACACGTTTGGGACTTTCTCATGTCTCTAGCAGAAGCTAGACTTTCCATTTCTTCTTTGAATTGTTGTTTGGTGGCCATCTGTGCTCACTATCGCTTCGATGGTCATCCATTTTTCATTCAAGATCCTTTGATCAAAAAATTCCTCAAAGGATTTGTTAATCTTCGTCCTCCCACTTCGTTACTGAGACCATCTTGGAGTCTGGAATTGGTTCTAACACAGCTTTCCAAACAGCCTTTTGAACCCATGGCCACAGCTGACCTCAGGTTTCTCATCTAAAAGACTGCCTTCCTTATTGCCATCACCTCAGATCACCGGGCTGCTGAACTTTGTGCACTTTGTGTGGATCAGCCTTACCTGTGTTTCCATAGGGATAAAGTTGTTCTTCGACCAGACATAACCTTCCTGCCCAAGGTGGCATCTTCATTCCATCTGACTAAGCGCATTCTGATGGGCGCTTTGGATTCAAGATGATCCGAGAGACTGTTTGTTTGCTACTTGGATTCGAAGCTTGGACTCCCTGTCACCGCTCAGTAGTTCTCAAAATAGGTGACTGCTACCATTCATTTAGCCTTCGAACTCTCAGGGAAGACTCCTCCTGATCAAATTTGAGCACACTCTACCAGGGCGGTAGCAGCATCTTCTCCTTTTCTCAGTGGAGTGCTGTAGAGGACGTCTGTAAAGCTGCAGTCTGGTTCCAGCTATTGACTTCCATCTCACACTACAGATTGGATACCAGAGCAAGAAATGATGCAGCTTTTGGGAGGGCAGTGTTGCTTTCTGGTTTCTATTGAGGTTTGTTGCTTTGCATGCTTTCTAATAAAGCATATTTGGTTTACTGATAGATGCATGGTGTCACAACACTTCCTCCTCCTGTGGCTACAGCTTACTAGTCTAACCCATTTGTGTGATTCACAGAGACCACGACTAAGAAGAACAGTTTATTTACCTGTTCTTCGAGTGGTCATTTGTGAATTCACACAAACTCACCCATCCTCCCCTCAGGTTGTGTCTTGCATGTGTTCCCTCATTATGCTGCTATGCTGGTGTCCATTTGGAATTGAGGGAAAAGAACGGGAATGCTAAGAGTATATATAGAGTGGGCGGAACTACCACCAAAAAGTCTTCCCTAGCTATTCTAGAAGGTTCTGCATGTGTCTGTGCAGGCTCAGGAAAACCCATTTGTGTAAATTCACAGATGACCAGTCGAAGAGCTGCAGTTATATGTAAGAAAGCTGCCCTTGCATCACAAAAAAAGAGTAGTTCAATATGTTTTTATTCAGAACAAACAGTATTCACATGAGAAATGAAACAACTAGGTCAGGTAAGCCTTACATAAGTAAACAAAGGCATTTTAACCTTTTGGTATGGCGGGCAAATTTGTTTTCCCTTTTTCTCTCTGTTGCTTTTCATGCATGATCAGTAAGGAATTGTAAAGTCAGCTGAAACACAGAAACAGAAAGTCTATTTTTCTCCAGTCTTTCACCATCTTCCAGTGCCAATGTTAAAAAAAACTTCCAACTAGACAGAGGAAAAGAGGAGAAGTTAGATGGGCAGAAAAAGACTTTGTGAAAAAGGAACTTCCTTGTCAGATGCTTTGTTAACGGAGGTATCATTTATGATTAGTGGCATTGGGGTGTAGATTCATTGGAAAGAGAAACGGGGATGTGTGTGTGATCAAATGAAATGGCTAGAACCCTTAACAGAAGAACTCCATATTGAATGTTTTATTGGAAGATCTTAATTATAGTAACTTAGCAGGTGGTTCCCCCACCCTGATTTAGGAATATTATTTCCAGTGTCACATCTTCTAACAATTGTTAAAATAAAGATGGTCCTGATGATGGCTGAAATAGTTTTTGCTTTTCCTTACAGGCAACTACATTACTTACTATGGATAAATATTCACCAGAAGATATTCCAAATATTAATAGCACCTGCTTTAAACTCAATTCTCTACAGCTTCATGCATTGCTACAAAATTATCACTGTGCTCCAGATGAACCGTTTATCCCAACAGTAAGTTAATTTAGAGTTTTTATTTTTTAAAAGGGTGGAAGAAAGGGTTCTGTTAAAGGACATTAAGGGTTTTTTTCCTTACAAAGCAGTACATCTTATGATATAATGTAAGAAAAATTGGTTTACCTTTCTGGCAAATTATTTTATCGGGGAGGGGATTTTACCAAATTGAGGGGAGGAACATCTACCTCTACTATCTAAAAAACAGTGTACTCTTGGCTAGAGAAAGGACAGAGAGAAATGTTAGGGGCTGGGGAACTGATTGGAATGGAGTGCATTTTGGAAACAGGGTGGCTAAAAAAATAGTGTGGTGTAAAACATGGATTAAAAACCATGAAGTTGACAGAACAGTATATCGGGGATATTTAAGGACTGAGAAAAGAAGGAGCAGTAGAAGCAAGAAATTAAGGGGAAAATGAAGTTAAAAAGTGTTGTGGAGACAGTCTTCATTGGCCTTTGGAATAAAATAGATGATTTTTTTAAAATGCTTTAATGTGCCACCTTTTAGCCAAAAAGACTCCCAGAGAAGCTTAAAAATAGGTAATTTGAGTCCTTGACCCTAGGGTTATAGGCCCTTTGGCCTTTCAAAATTGCTCTGATTTAAGTCTTTAAAGTATTCTAAATAGGTAATCTTCTCATAGTAAAATGTGGCTTTTGGGTCACCTCTGTGGCTTAGTTTGTTACAACTTTCTGATGCCAATAATTGTTGAAAATACAAACATTCTGTAATGCTAAATATTAAAACAGAATACCTAGATTTTTAACCTCTAATTTGAAATTATGTTGCTCCCTGTCTTCCCCTCTATCCCAGAAGTTCATATTATATGTATCCATTGTTAATTGAGTTGTTCATTTTTTAAAATTTTATTTAATTATCAAAACATAATAATCCATACAAACAAACAGAACATTAAAAACAACCTAGACATATCAATCACACAAAACAACACATCTAAAAGACTTTCTATAACCTACCCGTCACCAATTCATATATTCATTCTTCAGCTCTGTATATCCCATTCAAAATCAGACTCTTAAACAGCTTACCTTTCCTGTTTCTACAAACATCTCTTAAATTTATACTATAATATAAATTATAGTATAAATTTAAATAATCTTACTTCTTTTTCTTTTTTAACTCTTTTCCACCTTAATCCATCATATCCATAGTCAGGGTATTCACCAATTTCTTTTTTATATATACAAGTATTCTTTTCCATCCATCTGTCTTGGTTTCTTTTATATTTTCATTTAAACTTTTTGACAAGATATCTACCTCTAGCATATCAAACAGTTTAATGATCAATTCATCAATTTGTATTTCCTTTCTTACTTTTCAGTATCTTGCGTACACCAACCTAGCTGCTGTTAACATGTAAATAATTTTGCCAATCTCTTCCCCCCCCTCGCCCAAGTATTTTCTTCTATAATGTTGAAAAGCAATATTTCTGGTTTAAAGTCTAGATCAATTTCCAATATTTCCTTTACACACCGATGTATTGCTTTCCAATGTATTTCTGAATCTGCACATGTCCACCATAGATGAAAAAAGTCCCTTTTTCCTTCCCACACTTCCAACAAGAGTTTTCCCCATTTCCATATATTTTACTTATTTTGTCTGGAGAGAGATGCCATCTATAAAGAATTTTATAAAAGTTTTCGTCTACATCTTGACTGTCAGTATTTTCACCTTTTATTCCAGGATTGCTCCCATTGACGTTTGACCACAATTTCTTGCCCGTTGGATCATATTCTCTTTTATTAAGTCCTCTTCCGTATAAATTTCTATTTTTTTTTATACATTCTAGATAGAGGGACAGGTTTTTCCGTCAAAATAGTTTCTTCTGGTTTGCTCTTAACATTTGTAATACTCACTGTTTTTCTATCTACTGTGAATCTTGATTTTAATTGCTGGTACAGAAACCATCCACAATTTTGGTCTTCTGCTCTAATTTGTTCTACTGTTTTCATTTCATAGCCACTCCTGTGTTTCTTTAGGATTTCATTATATTTTAGCCATTTTTAACGGAGTTGTTTATTAATATAATGACAACTACCCACACTGGTTGCTTAAGTACTGGTGTACTTCAGGCTCATAAATTCATAGATTTACAGTAGTTTATAGTACTGCATTTTAAAGAATGCTTGAGGAATTTTATAAAATCATAAAATCTCAGCACTGAAAAATTAATTTCCTTTTGCTACTTGGATCTGCCTTGCAAGACATCAGCTTTAAACAAGTATACTAGTTTTATCATTGTCTTACTTGGACAACTGAAGTACAGTTGTCCTTCCACGTTTGTGACTTTGATTATTCATGGATTTGATTAATATGTTCTATCTAGGAATCTAGGTCCTCCAGCGTGACTCTCTTGTCAACTTCTGCCAAAAGTCATGTTGGAAGATCTAGAGATAGCTCAGGTGCGCTTCTCTAGGCATTTGTGAGTTTTCCAGTGCGATTTCATGGTCAACGTTTGGCAGATCTTGACCATAGAATTGCCCTGGAGGACCTAGATATTCCTAGAGAAGTGTTCTCTCAGGTTAAAAAAAATAGTGTGTGTATGTGTTTTGCTTTTTGTGTGTGCTATTTTTCCACTTTCATGGAGGTCCTGTACCCCTAACCCCAGCGAATGTGGATGGTCCACTGTATAGAACCATAACATTTTACTCCCAATCACCGTCATGTATAATATTGTTCATGTCTCTTTCTTTCATTCCTAGGAGTTAATAGAAAATGTTGTAGCTGTTGCAGAAAATACTGCTGATGAGCTGGCTCGTAGTGATGGTAGAGAAGTACAGCTAGAAGAAGATCCTGATTTACAGTTACCATTTCTCCTTCCAGAAGATGGCTACTCGTGTGATGTTGTGAGAAATATCCCAAATGGGTTACAAGAATTTCTAGACCCTCTCTGCCAAAGAGGTTAGTGCTTTAGTTTTACAGTGGGGTAGAAACTTTATTCCCTGCTTTAATTGCTTTCAGTGAATTTTTGGTTTTTTTACGTGCTTAGCTGGAAATTCCTATTTTCCTTATTTTCAAATTATGATGTCAGCTATTCTTGTTCTTTTAAGGGATCAACAAATAAAATCTCAGTGACCTCAGGTACTACCTTGCCTTCCTTTTCAGTTTTGTACTACGATATTGGTAGGCATTCTGTAACTGCCTACTTTATTTATACCTCTTATGATATACCTCTTAAGGAATTAATTAGGAAACTGTCCAAATGACTTGGAAAAAAGAGAACCAGATGTGGAAGAAGTTCTGGTCTGCTGTCTTCAACCTTAATGAGATGTTGAACTAGGACTGTGATTTCCTTTTATTTCTTCCATGTAAACCAGCAGGATTCACTTTTAAGTAAATACTTAAGACAGGGGTAGGCAACCTTTTTGAGTCGGGGGCTCAGTTGCTGTCCCTCAGACAATTGGGGGGCCGAAGCACCAAAAATAAATAAATAAATAAATAAATTAAATAAAATATGTGTGCACACTCTCTCAGCCCCAGAAAAGCCATGGGAAAACCCCTGCGGAGATTTTGCCAAGAAAACCCCAAGAACAAGTAATAACAACAATAATCAATATCATCATGGTGGCGGCAGCAGCAGGACTGGCCTAGGGCCGGTCCAAAGGCCTCAGGGGGCTGCATTCGGCCCCCCAAGGCCTTAGGTTGCCTACCCCTGACTTAAGACATTGGAATGTAAAATTTTCTTCTTAGGTCTGGGAGGTGTTGTACCTGTTTAGTAATAAAATTCTTAGGGTGGCAATAATTCTTTACCTAGAATAATTTGACTATTTTGAGGACAGAAGGAGAGCTTCAGATATATGTATTCAGGATTAAAGTATAGGCCTTCAAGTTGTTGTCAACTTATGATGACCCTGTGAATTTCATGGAGTTTTATCAGCAGCGACTACTCAGAGATGGTTTGCCATTGCATTCCACTGAAATATAACCTACAGTAATTTTTCTGGGATTCAGTGGCTCAAGTGGTTAAGACACTGACTGTTGATTGTAAAATCAGCAGGTTGGCATTTCGAGGCCCGGGTGCTGCATGATGGGCTGAGCTCCTGTCATTAGATTTTTCTTATATATCTCATGAAACACGAATTACTTGAAAGCTTTTACCTCTTTTTTATTTTTAAAGTATTTTACTTATTTTGTGGGGACTGTACCCTCACAATGCATATTACTTGGCTATGATTAGGAAATAGTGTTGAGACCTTCAGTTTTTGCTTGCAAGATTGCCTCAGATATTAAAGCATTATAATGAGAGATGAGGTTTAGGATATCTACTACATTTGTCCTAGATTCTCAGCCATGTCATGTGGAGTTAGAGCAGGGGTCGGTAACCTACGGCCCAGGGGCCGGATCTGGCCCCCCAAGGCCTTTGGACCGGCCCCAGGCCGGTCCTGCCGCTGCCCCTGCCAACCCCCACCGCCGCAGCTGCCATTTTTTCCCCAAATATGGCGGTCACAACTTGCTTGCGCATGCACAGTACTCGGCGCATGCGCAAACGAGTCGTGGCCGCCATTTTGAAAAACAAAATGTCAGCCGTCACTCGCTCACGCATGTGCAGTACTTCTGGTGTAACTATCAAGTATACAATATCAGCAAAATTTAAAATGGTGGTCGCAACTTGCTTGCGCATGCGCAGTACTCGCCGCATGCGCAAACGAGTCGCGGCCGCCATTTTGAAAAACAAAATGGCAGCCGTGATTCGCTCACACATGCGCAGTACGCTGGAAGTACTGCGCATGCATGAGTGCGCATGCACAGTACTTCTGGTGTACTGCTCGTGCGGCGCCATTTCCCCCCACCGTTGGCCTACGGAAGACCTGGGGACCAGCGAATCAGCCCCAGGTAAGAAAAACATGCCGATCCCTGAGTTAGAGTATGAGAGAAAGTTCAGGATTGATAGTGAAATAAAAGCCGATAAAAGGCTTTGAGTAGAAGAGCACTTGCCAGATTGATAATCATCACTGTTTTTAGTACTGAACCACATATGTATGAATGTATGCATGTGTTATTTTGTTTCATTATTTGCTTCACTGAGTGTATGGTATACACGCCCTGTTGTACACTGTCTTCCCATCTAGGCTTTTGCAGACTGACACCTCATCCACGGTCACCTGGAACCTGGACAATATATTTTGAAGGTGCAGACTATGAAAGTCATTTACTACAAGATAATGCTGATCTGGCAAGTACTCACATTATGAATCCTATAAGAGAGAACATAAATGGGCAGTAATAGCATTCTGTAATACTAAACTGTGCGGTAGCAATTTTATGGACTACTCTTTTGCTAAGACAGGTGGTGGTAGAGAACTAAAATGTGGATGGTTGGATTTTCTGCTTTTATACTGTACTGTACTGGATCAGTTTTATAAGTTATAAAATTAAAACTTTACTATTTCTTTATTACTTAATCTCTTAAGTAATGTAATCAGGCTGGCAAGGAAAAAACAAAAATGTTTGCTTCTAAGTATCATACATCAAGAAACCTGTGACCACCCAATGTTGTTGGGCTAAAGTTCCAACTAGCCCTACCCTGATGCTGAGGGTTTGATGGGAGTTGTTGTCCAGTGTCTTCTCAAGATCTGTGACTTCCCTAGCTCTTGCCTTATACTGCTCTTGATATTGTGGAATTTTGGAGTTTGAGCTTTTTTTTTTCTTCCTCTGCAGGCTCAACCCTTGAGGAAGGAACCTGAGATAATCACTGTGACTCTAAAGAAACAAAATGGAATGGGTCTGAGCATAGTGGCTGCTAAGGTACAAACACTTTTTTATACATATAGAAAAGCAAAAGGGCCATTGTGGTTAACACCACAATATCAAGTATACAATATCAGCAAAATTTAAGAGGCAGGCACAGCACCTAAAAACTACAATCATCTAATAAAACACAGTGGCAAAGCCTAACAGAATAAATATTTTTCAGTCTGGTGGAAAAGAACCAAAGTGGGGAGATTATCCACATGTCATGGCCATGTGTTCCATAATGTTGGTGCCATTGCTGAGAAGGCTCTATTTCTTGTTCTAACCAGCCACACCATCACAGCTGATGCTCTTGATGTTCTTGAGCAAGGTAGCCAGTTTGAAAAAAGACAGCATTCACCATTGTTTCCCATTTCAGGACAAAATATAGTGTAGTGTCTAAATTTTTCAGTTGGAAGACATAGTAATTAAGGACTTATATGTAGCAGCATAATGTATATTGAATTCAGAATTTAAAAATTACATCAAATTTATGATAAACACTCTTACCATATAAGAATAAACTTTGTCAGGTTTGCCACACTTTACACTTCACAGATAAGCGTTCTTCAGAAATAGGCAGATTTCAGGCTGTGAGATCTATAGTGTCTTTTACTATAAGTTCTAAGGTTCACATGTATATATGTGCAAAACAGTGGCTGAGAATATACATTATAATTTTGCAGTGTGACACTTTATGCATCTTTTCCTTCCCAATCCCAGAAATGAGCTCATAGTACTTTTCGGCATGTATAAACCTTTGCTTTGTAAACATTTAAAATAAGTTGGGTAGGGGTGGGGGTGGAATAAAGAACTACTTATGTCCAAAATTACTATGATCTAACAGAAAATCTGTCAACTTTTATGCTTGGAGCAATTGGTCAATGTTCATTCTTGTAGCACCATTCTGTAGACACTAGATGGTGCACTTCACTAGTATTGTTAAGCTGTTATCCCAACCTCAAATAACAGAATGAAGCTACATTTAATTCAGCACATACTTGTTTCATACCAATTTTTAGGATTACAGCTAAAGATATCTATGATGCCAATGTTTAAATTTTACAGGATGTTTTGAGTCAATCTCCATTGTAGAAAGTGATTGATTAGCCAACTGTTTGCAGAAGTCATCTGTGTAGGAAGGAAGCTGAAGGATCAGTAGCCTCAACATATTGCTGGGGAAGCTGTATTGTTCATTGAATTTTCTGTGAAGACTTAAAAGTAAACAAGAATGAGAGAAAGAGAATTAGTTCTTTTGTCATTGGGGCAGCTATTACTAGAACAGACCAGAAGGATTTAATTTCCTCAACATCTAACAAGAGAAGCTAAACAAAAAGATTGTTTCCTTCATCAGCAAAAGCTGTTCTCTAAACAGAACAGTGGAGAATGCCTCTTGTGATACTACAGTGGGCCCTTTGTATACGTGGGGGATCTGTCCGGGGGCCCCCCACATATGGCAAAAAATGTGGGACTTCAAGTCCCATTTGTTTTAATGGCTGTGTGTGCCACAGGCGTATGTTCCATTATTGCTTCCAGCATTTGCCATACACGTAAGCTTAAAGCCGCGTATGGCGCAGGAGCACTGTATGAGTACAGCATTGGTGGACCAACTTACTTTACTTTCAGCTCTTTGCAAAAGCAGCAAGTTTCCAATTTCACCAGTAGCAGTGATGAGAGTAATGGCCCAGCAGAAAGTATAAAGGCACACAAAACAGTTTTTCTCACCAGAAGATCAGCTTGTTGGGTGTCCTAAGCTATGTGGCCAGGTTTCTGCCTGGGAATGTTGTACAAACAGTTACAATGGACTAAATTTTACTTTGAACTGCTCCTCTCACCTCCTCATTGCAGCTCAAAAACTGACTCCAGAAGGGTGTCCAAGTATTCAGACATTCTTATGTTTCTTCATAGGAGAATCTACTGTATTTTCCGGCGTATAAGATGACTTTTTGACCCTGGAAAAGGGTCTCAGAAGTCGGGGGTCGTCTTATACGCCAGGTAGAGAAGGAGGAGGGTGAGAACGGGGAGTGGGGAGAGAAGGAGAAGGAAGCCAGGGACAGAAAGAGGGGTCTGAAAACGGAGAGAGAAGGGAGAAAGGGTCCAAGGAAGAAAGAGGGGTCTGAAAACGAAGGGAGAAGGGAGAAAGGGTCCAAGGAAGAAAAAGGGGTCTGAAAACGAAGGGAGAAGGGAGAAAGGGGCCAAGGAAGAAAGAGGGGTCTGAAAACGAAGGGAGAAGTGAGGAAGAGTCCAAGGAAGAAAGAGGGGTCTGAAAACGAAGGGAGACGAGAGGAAGAGTCCAAGGAAGAAAGAGGGGTCTGAAAACGAAGGGAGAAGGGAGAAAGGGGCCAAGGAAGAAAGAGGGGTCTGAAAATGGAGGGAGAAAGGGGCCAAGGAAAAAAGAGGGGTCTGAAAACAAAGGGTCCAAGGAAGAAAGAGAGGTCTGCAAATGAAGAGAGAAGGAAAAAGGGGCCAAGGACAGAAAGAGGGGGATGAGGATGAAGGGAGAAAGAGAAGGAAGCCAGATCTATTGTATGGATGCAGCCTGAGTCTGCATTGAAGAAATAATGCAGTTTGACACAGCTCTAACTGCCATGGCTCCGTCCTAAGGACTTCTAGGATCTGCAGTTTTCTTTGTGGTACCAGAGCTCTCTGACAGAAAAGGCTAAGTATCTCACAAAACTGTACATCCCAGAATTCCATAGCCTTGAGCCAGGGCATTTAAAGCGGTGTAAAACTGCTTTAATAAATTTCTGCAATGCAGATGCAGCCAAAGTTAATGTGTTGCTTGGGCATAGGTTCTTTAACAAATAATTCTGCACAATGAGCGAGAGTACCCTTGAAGATTTATCTAAAGAAGACCCAAGTTCCTTAACTTGGAGGTTATATGTGTATGTTGTGTGCCTTCAAATTGTTCCTGACTTAAGGTGATCATGGGGTTTTCTTGACAAGATCCGCTCAGAGGCGGTTTGTCATTGCCTTCCTCTGAGGCTGAGAGTGTGTGACTTGTCCAAGTTAACCCAGTGGGTTTCATGGCAGAGTAGGGAATCAAACCCAGGTCTCCACAGTGGTAGTCCAACACTCAAACCACTACACCACACTGACTCCTATTCCCATGTACTACTTATGAAACAATTGCAGACTTTTTTGCTGTTCTTGTGTGCCTTCAAGTCTTTTCTGAGTTATGGTGACCCTAAAGCAACCTTATCATGGGGTTTTCTTGACATGTTTCTTCAAATGGGGGTTGCCATTACCCTCCTCTGAGGCTGAGAGTGTGTGACATGCCCAGGGTCACTTACTTGGCTGCAAATTGTACATACCTCAGAATGCATCACCTAGTATATTGGCAGTCCTCCCCCTCCGCCCAACACTTTCTCATTTCCCCCCAACCATCTCATAGCTGGGAGATGGAAATAATATTTAAAGCAGCATTTAAATCTGGACTATTTTTAAAAAAGCAAGGTCCAAAACACACTGCAGAAATAAATGCTAGGGAACATGGGAGCTGTAGTTTGTTGTGTTTATAAGTGACAGTTTTCCTGCTAAGTACCTGCATGCCATAAGCATTTGAATTAAAATTACCATATTGAAATCAAATCTAATTTTTTAAAATTTTTATTTGGTTTGTGTTGGAAAGGAGGGTCGTCTTATACGACGGGTATATCCCAAACTCTATATTTTAACTGGAGAAGTTGGGGTCGTCTTATACGCCCAGTCGTCTTATACTTGCAGTTTTTTAAAATGCATTTTGCTGCGTTATAATGGAAGGATGATACTGAGAACCATACTAAGACCTGTGATCTTGCCAGTCACACTTATCAATAAACAATTATTTCACTTTCGGATTTTGCCTTAACATGCAATGGAATCCTTTGCATATCAGCACATAACCTCTGTCCTGACTGATGATGCCAGGTTTTGAAGAATTCCTGGCAGAATTTCTTACAGAAAGGAACAGCTGTACTAGCCTTTCCTAAAGAAGGAAGAAAACATTTTACAAAGAGATGGAATAATTGCTACCCTCCGTGTTTTCCTCCTCTTCCTCCTCAAAATCCATGTTCTTCCTTTATGTCTTTTTGCAATTGTCCAGGCACTGATGCACTTCTGTTTAGCCTCTAAGAAACAGGTTTTTGAAGAGTAGGACTGGCCTAGGAGTCACCAACATTTTCTTTTCTTTAAGAGAATCTCCTTGTTTACAAGGAGAAAGGAGTGTAGTTTCTTTATCCTAGATGGTACAGTTTTAATAAGATTAAAGTGTAGCTTCAGGCAGTAGTCTTAACTGCCTCATAAGTGTACACAATGATTGTTAAATACTAATCACTGATGATATTAAGCTATAGGATTTCTAATAATTCTTGCAGTATCCAAAGTATTCAAACTGTAATTGCTGTCTTAATGGAAGAAGACAGTTGGTTAATCTGAATGGCATATGTGTATCTGTTGCAAAGAAATTAGATTGATATTCAGATTATGTTGTGGTACTTTAGAAGTTGGGCAGATACCTGAAAATTTTAATTGGATGAAAAACAACCTTGAGTGGTCTTCGGTTTTGATTAGGAATGTTTTTGCAAGTGATCCATCTCAAGTTACAACATATGTAATCCCCTCTCTGTGTGAACAGAATTGTAGGCCCACATTATATCTACAATTATATTCAGTATGATTAGACCAGGAGTAGGCAACCTTTTTGAGCCGGGGGCCGGGTTGCTGTCCCTCAGACAGTTGGGGGGCCGAAGCACCAAAAATAAATAAATAATTTTTTTTTTTAAATGAAAAATATGCATGCACACTCTCTCAGCCCCAGAAAAGCCATGGCAAAAACCCTGTTGCCAAGAAAAACCCCAAAACAAGTAATAACAACAATAATCAATATCATCATGGTGGGGAGCGGCAGCGGGGGGCTGCGGCGGTGGCAGTGGCGGGGTGGGGTAGGATGGGGTGTTAATCTCTCTGAGTTTTGCCCACCAGGATTCTCTGTACAGCAGCAGGCAAGACCTGGAGGACAAAAAGGTGGCATTGCAGTGGTCTGTCACAGTGGTTATCAAATGGTGGTGCAAGACCTCGGGGGGGGGGGGTGTTGAGAGTTAATCAAGAGGTGTGAGACTTGGAAGCCCTGATTCCTCCTCCGCCTCTTTCCAAATGTTTTTAAATTTACACATGTTGAGTTAAATATTGAATTTACTTAAATAAAACTATTTTAATTTGAATGATGTTATTTCATTATAAAATGTTAAAATATGAATATGCATGAATATGTGGATGAAAAATAAAATTTTATTCATATACTACAGCTGGGGGGCACGACTTCTGGATGTAGATGTAAAGGGGGGTCCCAAGGGTAAAAGGTTTGAGTACCACTGGTGTATCAGGATAATATCCCCCTAGTCAAATGCTCTATCCCTCACTCCGCAGAGTATGAGTATGTTTATTTAAAGTGGGTAGCAGGGACAGATTAGAGATTCTACTGGTATACTCAATATCTGCTGCTCAACAATCTCCCTTCCTGAGCTAGCTGAGGTGGTCTGGGAGTGGGGTGGGATGTTGGAGTCCTTGCGGCTGGTAATGCTGAGAGAACTCAACATCCATACTGTGGCTACCCTGTCAGGAGTGACTCAGGATTTTCTGTCCACCATGACAACCATGGGTCTACCTCAAGTGGTATCTAGCCCAACTCATACTGCTGGACACACTCTACACCTTGTTTTCTATACATGGAGTAATGATGGTGATCCAGAAGCTTTCTGCTGTTCTGTTGTCATGGAAAGATCACTTCTTGATCAGGTTTAGACTTGATGGGACTCAACCTCTGCTGGGGTAGGGAACCCATTAGGATGGTCTACCTCAGGAGGTGTATGGACTCATATGGATTGTGATGATTTTAGGTGATTTTCCTGTTGCCTTGGCAGGTGCTCCTGTTAGAAACCTGGGTGATCTCTGGAATGGATAAATGACCAAGGTGGTGGAAACAATCTCTCCTAGGCATCCTGTCTCATGGAACTAAACTTGCCCCCTTTCTAAGGAGCTGGCAGCAGTGATATGAATGAGGAGACTAGAGTGACAGTGGCAGAAAACTCAGAATGAGTCAGACCAGAAACAAACTAAAATCTATCTGAAGGTGTATGGTGGGGCAGCAATTCATTCATTCATTCATTCATTCAGAGTTTTATACCCCACTCTTCTGCCAGAGCGGCTTACAAATAATTACACAGTTCCCTGCCCTCAGGCTTCACATCTAAAAAAACACTTGAAACAACAGGAGAAGGGAATGGTAATGGGGAAGGGGATCAAAGCCAGTGGTACTTCTCCCCCTCTGAGGCCAGGGCCATGGCAGATAAATGGAGGGAGGGCCCTTCTTCTGTTTCTAGGCGTGTGATGGAGCTTTGCCTGTCCCTTCTCTCCCTCTGTGGCCAGGATGATGGCAGTTGGAATGGAAGGAGGGCCCTTCTTCTGTTTCTGGGTTAGGCATGATAGTCATGATGAAGACCTACTCCCTTCTCACATACACACACTCTATGCCTTTTCAACAGTTTTCATCTACATTCTTGTAACAAAGATAAGGGAACTTCCAAACGTTTCCCAGACCAATGATCTCCCCAGCAACAGATAATACAAAGTCCACTTTGTTGGTCCACTGGCCCCTGTCCTCACTCTTTTCTACCTCTGGTACAATCATGAGTGGCAAAAAAGGCTTTTTGGCTGATACTATTGTATCCGTTCAGCAGAGCTGTTTTGTGTTGTCAGGGATCTGCTACAATCTGGCCCAAAGGAGATTATAATACACTCAACAGTCTGCTACAAAGAATTTGCCCACCACTTTGCAGATAAAATCATGCAGATTCACTCTTACTTAGACTCCAGAGTTTGCTTTGTCCACTGTTTAATATTTTTCAATTTGTGCAGCCTGAGGCTATGGACCGGATCCTTAGAGAAGTGAAAACAACATGGAACTAAGCCCGTGTCCCTCTTGGTTTATTAAACAAGCCAGAGGTGGGCTGGCCGAATTGGTAAGGGGAGCAATCAATGCCTGTTTGCAACAAGGGAGGGTGCCACCATGTTTTAAGAGGCTGTGGTAAGACCTCTTCTGAAAAAACCTTCCCTGGATCCTGCTATATGGGATAACTATAGGCCAGTCTCCAACATTTCCTTTTTGGACAAGGTACTTGAGTGTGTGGTGGCTTCTCAACTCCATAGGTTCCTGGATGATGTGGATTATCTATATTCATTTTAGTCTGGCATCAGGCCTGGCTATGGGATGGAGACAGCTTTGGTCGCCTTAGTATATGACATGCCTTAGTGGGAACTAGGCAGAGGGAGTTTTTCTCTGTTGATTCTTCTGGACCTTCAGAACCATCAACCTTGGTTGTTTCTCTGGGATGAAACTTGGAGGTACTGCATTCTTTCCTGAAGAGATGCTCTGAAAGGGTGGTGCTGGGGGATTCCTGTTCAACGACTTGGCCACTGACCTGTGGGTTCTTCAGGGTTCTGTCTTGTCCCCTTTGCTATTTAATATGTAAAATCACTGGAAAGGGTTGTCCTCTTCCAGTGACTTCACATTTTCAGAGGTCAGCATTTTGGGGTCAGGTGTCATCAATATGCTGGTGGTACCCAGCTTTATCTTTCCTTTCCACCTCATTCCAAGGAAGCTGTTCTTGTGCTAAACTGTTGCATGGCAGCTGTAATATACTGGATGAGGACAAATAAATTGAACCTTAATCCAGACAAGTCTGGTGTCCCTGATCAGTCGAAAGACAGACTTGGGAATAGGGATTCATCCTGGGTTAGATAGATTTACACTCCACCTGAAAATGCAGGTTCACAGTTTGGGGGTACTCCTGGATTCAGCTCTGAGCCTGGAGGCCCTGGTTTCAGCAGGAGTGCTTTTGTGCAGTTAGCTAGTGCACCAGCTGTGTCCATTGCTAGAGAATTGGATCTGGCCAGAGTGGTGCGTGCCTTGGTTATATCCCATTTGGTTTAATGGAATATGCTCTACTAGGGGCTTCCTTAGAAAAGTGCTCAGAAATTTCAGTTGGCTCAAAGAACTACAGCTTTTTAACTGGGGCTGGCTATAGGGAGTGCAGAACTTCCTTGTTGCAACAGCTCCACTGGCTATCAGTTCATTTCCAAGCACAATTCAAAATGCTGGTTTTGATCTATAGAATCTTATACAGCTTGAGTCCAGGTTATTTGAAGGACTGCATCTCCCTATATGAGTCCATAACCTCTAAGATTGTTTGGAGAGACCCTTCTTGATAGCTGCTCCCAGACCTGAGAACTCCCTCCTTACAGCTCCATCCTTGCTCTCCGTCAAAACATTTGGTGCTGTCAGGCTTTTACAAACTGACTAGGATTGTGCTTTTAATGCTGTGTGGTGCTGTTTTTAAGGTTCGTGTATATTCTTAATAAATGTTAGTAATTTTAACTTTATAAATGTTTTTTTTTTAAAAAAAAACCTTATATTTACACTTTTATGAATGCTCTTGTGTCGATTTTAATTTGGTTTGTTTTAAATGTGTTGTTAGCCACCTTGAATTGGGAGAGATGTGGGTTATAAATAATGATGATGATGATGATGATGATGATGATGATAATGATAATGATATACATTTAAGGGGGGTTAGACACATTAATGAATGCCTCTTGCTTTCATGCTATGCTGATAGGCTTCCCTGAAGCAACTTGTTGGCTGTTGGTTGATTGTGAAATACTGAAATTCATAGACCTTTACTCAAATCCAGTAAGACAGTTATCGTGCTTTAACTACAAGGAGTTTGTATGCATCATTGCCTATTGTTTTGTATCAGCAATGATGATGGATTTGGATGCTTTCAGTAGGTCCTACAGGATACTGGGGAGCATGTTACAAGAACTAAATACTTGGCAAGCGGACTTCAGTGTCCTTGAATTTCAATCTCAGATAATTGATACATGTTTTTCATTGCTAAGGTAAAGATTTATTATTGCAGGAGTTACACTTGTCTTATCAGTAGTAGTTTAGCATCTGAAAAGAGTGCTGGTACTGCAGGATCTCCAGAAATATGCACAACGCTTCTCAGGAACAGTCTCCAGCAAAGCATTGAGTTCCCAAAGGAATCTTTTAACTGTCCTTGCAAATAGATGACCTAAAAGCTGCAACAAAACCATCTGGTGGGGCTGGCTCTAGCTCTCTGAAAAGGACAAACATAAACTAGCAGCCCCATTATTCAAAAAAGTCTAGCTTTTTTATTCAAAATTTGTCTGTATATTCCTGGAGGTCTGGTAGTACTCCAGTGCCAGATGTGTCATTAAGCAGAATGAAACAATTGCCTCAGACAGCAAATGGCTGTTCCTCTCCATTGCAGGGCAGACCTGTGTATACCATGCCCTCCTAAACTAATCTGTAGCCTTCATTATGGTGAAGGGTGGTATCCCACTAAAAGTGCTGAAGTAAGACTATCAGTCTGTGTGTGGAATTGGGAAGGGAAACCATCTTGTTCTTTGCTTCAGGCAGCAAAATGTCTCGGGATAGATAGACCTACAGTATATAACCAACAAGATGTAACAGACTGGGATAGGATCAAACATACTGATCAAACAGAGTCAGAAATCCAGACATGTTATAATCCTGTTAACATATAGTTTTAAATGGTAACTAGTCTATAAGATAGAAGCACAGTTTACATGACAGAAGCACAAATTCAAAGATGCTTAATACTGAGCTTAAAGGCAATAGCTGTACTTCTAGTAGAGCTGCAAATAAATTGCCCACCCTTGATAATGACTTGTTCTTGATGTAGGATTTTTCTGTTATTGTACCATTTATTACACCAGTAGCCATCTTTTGAGGGGAGTGGCTGGATTGCTTGGTGTTTGGGGGCAGCAAGTCTTGTGAGATGGAGGGCAGAATACTCTAAGCCTGAAACAGTTTTGATGTTAAATGCTGCCTGACTGCCAGCCACACAGTGGTTACATTTTATGAAATCCAGATGATTTGGAAGCAGTATACGCATGCAGTTTACTTTAAAAATATATCACGGGGGTGGGGGTGAGGGGAGGGGTTAGCATCTGACTTCTTTCCATCTGTAGGCCAGTACTTTACTTCCTGTTTAACTTGGATTTTCTGTATTTTATACAAAAAGCTGCCTTGATTTTTCTTAGGCAGTGTCTACAGTTCAATCAAGTTCTTAATGGTACATGAAATAGTGTAACTGGCCATGGAAGAGTTGGAATACTGTAGTGGTTATAGGAAGTGTTGATGAATGCTATGCAGTGTCAGCATCCAGGTCAGAATTATCTAGCTGGGTGTTTTGGAAAATCTGGCA
This sequence comes from Phrynosoma blainvillii, assembly GCA_026167975.1. Taxonomy (NCBI): domain Eukaryota; kingdom Metazoa; phylum Chordata; class Lepidosauria; order Squamata; family Phrynosomatidae; genus Phrynosoma; species Phrynosoma blainvillii. The sequence continues at coordinate 86,195,348 of JANUYF010000001.1, read as the reverse complement.
GACTGACGATTGTAGTTAAGGGCTGAGAAAGGAGCGAAGAGTTATATTTCTGGAGTTAAAATGTGGTTTTCTGTCGTTGGAAGAACAGACTCCTTGGTAAGTGTTTTAGGGAATGCTTAACATTAGATCTGGTATGTTTTCCCATACTTTGGTAAATTTAATACTTACTGTAACATGTGACTAAGTATTTGTAGATAACTTATAAAAGGTTGCAAGAAAGCCTGTACCTCTATTTTCTTTTTAATATGAGCTTTAATGGCAGGTCTTAATCTTCTATAATTTTGTCATTTAAAGTACTGTGGAAAGTTCATATATAATTTAAGATACATGCTCTTACTTTTCATGGTCTCACAATAATCCCAAAGTACCTCTAAAAGCACATTATTTCTGTTTGTAAAGAATATTAAAATGATTGACATATACTAAACACTAAGTAGGAAAAAAGTAATCAGACCTGAAATTTTGTTTTTGTTTATGCAGTACTTTCTATATCATATTCTAATAGATGTTAACGTCACTTGGGTTCATATAATACTTTGATGGAAGAGAAGTTATCTGTCTTAATATCTGTTCATCACACATCATAAAGAAAGCCTAAATGTTTTTTATAAACTAGTGTTTTATTTTGTTACCAAAACATAAGGCAAATGTTGCAAATAGTGGTAAACTAAAATTTAAAGAAGATAAATAATCCTCCAAAATGATCAACCATCACCCCATCTTTTCTTCTACCTTAACAGAAGCTTCAAGATTAAAAATAAAGTGTGTATATTAGAATCTACAACACAATTAGGTTTTTCAGGCTCCTATCCTAAACACTCCTAATGATGAGTAAACTCACTAAATACAGTGGGACTACTTTCTAAATAAACATGCATACAATTTTGGTGTCAGAATGCTTGTTAGAATGATGTCTTCCACAATATAGTAAAGTTAATATAAAGATTTCTTTTTAATAACATTGTTATAACATTATTGCATTTGACTTTATTGAAAATATTTTTTAAATAACTACCTCTAAAGCAAAAAGCTTTTTCTTAATTGTACCATCCTGATTTTCACTTTGCGAGTCAGTTGACATTGTAGAGATTTTATCTTTGTTTCTACCTTGCACAAAGTTATTTCTTTCCTACATATCAATAAGTTGCATCCAGAAACCTATGAGCAAAATTCTATTCACAGAACTTTTGCTCTGAAAGGAAATGAAGGGAGGGGATTTTCTCTGATTACCCATTTCACTTATTATCTCTGTCATTTGCATCAACTGATTGTTATTCCAGAGAGTTGCAAGGAGATATAAGAATTAGCAGATTACCTACTTTATCCCTTTTCTGTAAACAGAAACAGCTAACACAGGTGTTAAAGAAAACAATAAAAGTAAGTGAAGAAGAGGGGTGAACTTTTTCAGAGAGAGAGAAGGTCTCTGATTGGATTTACATTGTCAATAGCATATTTTAATGGATTGTCTATTGTGTACAAATCCGTAAATGATCATAGAGTTATCAGATTTAATATCTGATCTAATGGGGTCAAAACAAAGCCTACAGTAAAGTTTTGGACCCAGTCTGTCAAATACTCCTGAACGATTCGAATACATCCCAAATCTACACTGGATTTCCATTTTTTTTTAAACCCTAGAAAGCACATTTGCAAAGCAATTTTAACCACACTTAATAAAAGACTTAGGTTGATATCTTAGACACTGTCATGAAATTTAGACTCTGTCATGTTGTTTTTTATTCATTTTGCATAGGACTTTGTATGGAATAATTTTTAAGAATTGTAGGTGCTCCCAGTATAACTTGTTTCTGGGATTTCATACTAGCCACTCATGTTTTAATAAGATGCTTAACAAAAATATTATCCAATACTAATTGTCCATTGAAGTGGCATTGATTTATTAATTTGCCATGTAATGATAGTAAATAGGAAAATTAAAGGGTTAAAAAATATTTTGTCTAGACCCCAATGTATTAATGCTGTTGTTATGATTATATTTTATAATTATATTTATAATTGTTCAGTTAACTAGCATGCTGCATTTGGTCCTTAAAGGAACACAATTCATGTTGCTAGTTTATTTCAGATACAAACTGTTGCTAAGAAATTATCATTAGAAATACCAGTGGGGAAAAAAAATTCTTGTATTAATTTTGGTGATTTTCTTTTGAAGCAATTGGTCATAACTTTCATACTTAAGTGCTTCAAGACATGTCGATTCAGAATGGAAAGTTATTTGCTATATTCATTTTGAATGTTATTAACTAGAAATAACTGAATGTGGAAGTGAACCACTGTTCTCTCTTCTTCCATGCTACTAATTCCCTTACAACATGGTGGGCAAAGTGTAGCCTGTAGGCCGCATGTGGTCCTTGGAGCCCAAACTGCTGCCCCTGAAGCCCCCAGATCCAATTTTTTTAAAAAAAAATTGTTTTGATTTATTTTTTTCATTTGAAAACTAATAAAATCAGACCTGAACAGGGGCTTCTCCTTTACCTCCTCCTGCTGAGAGTCCCATCAATCTCCTTCAAAACAAAACAAAAAGCCAGAAACTTCCCAAAATGCCAACCTGAAATGATGCAGTATGCTCAGGAATTTGGGGGGTGGATTGGATCCTGCCCCCCCTGCAGTAACCACTTTTGCCTTAGAAGTTGATTAACACACATCTTCTTTGAGTCAGATTCTCAGTTCTATGGGCTATGTGACTTTATAGGAATACCTGTTGTGCTTGTCCACTCCCACAGTCTGCTCTCCGAGTTACTATCTGCATATTTATATTAATAAAAGCAAATACAATTTAAATGCTGCATTTATAAGTATGAGTATCTTGCAGTCCTTGTCTGTAAATCTTGTAGCATTTATTGTTGTTTATGTTGATTCAGATCTACTTAATAAAAAGGTTTATTGCTTTCCTTTTTTAGGAGATAAGTGTTTCCAGTATCATTGACCTTCATACAACCCCCTCCTACCCATTCATTTTTTTCATTTTTGAGATTGATAGGTTTAAATATTTTATGTAAAATATAGCATCTGCATATTCAAAATTACACTACTAAATACAGTAGGACTGCTGTAATGGGTTTATTATTACAGTATGTCCTTAACTGCACAGTTGTAAAATATATTGCTTTATCTTTTTCTAGGGTGCTGGCCAAGATAAACTTGGTATCTATGTCAAGTCTGTAGTAAAAGGTGGTGCTGCAGATGCGGTGAGTAATATTTGTAAATATTAAAATAGATGAAAATTTTGGTTATTAATTTTAGATATTTCATTTACTCATCTCATAATAACATTTTGTCTGATCAAACATATAACTAGGATGGCAGGCTGGCTGCAGGGGATCAGTTGCTTAGTGTGGATGGACGCAGTTTGGTTGGACTTTCCCAAGAAAGGTACATAATCCTTTTAAGTATTAAAGAAAACAAGGAAATGTTTGGGACTTTGTATGTACTTTCCACCAACCTTTTGCTCCCCACATTGTCTCTGTCTGTCTCTTTGTCAGTCTATTTCTCTCTCACACACACTGTAAACGGATTGTTTTTAAAATATAAATGCAAAATTGGAGGGAAAGAAAAGAAGAGGAGTAAGGGTCAGGGGAGAAATATATAGGATATTAGTGCTGATTTAGCTGTCCATAAATCCAAAAGTATATTTACTTCGGAATTGACATCTGTAGAATACCCATTCATGCAAGGCTCAAGCAGTATGTTCTTCCGACCACTGAATGATAGGATGGTGCTTATTTGTCTTTCCAACCTTGGAGTATGAGGATTTTTAAAAAAACTTACAATAAGAACATACGTGATCCAATTATATTTTCAGTTGATTTCATAGCAATATAGTACATAACACATATACAAATATGAAAGATTTTTCCATTGGGAGAAATTTGAACACTTCCCCCCACGGCTATGGAAAGGAGACTAATATTCCTTTTTCCCTGCTTCTGTAATGCTATTGATATTATTTGAGAGTGTTTTTAAAGCCTTTAAACCAAATAACAGACATTTGTGATTGATTAAATAAGCTGAAAATCTGTATATTATGAGGCTTCAGTGAGGGTTCCATGTTTAGAATCATGTAGCAAGGTACTACTCTTCTTAACTGTGGTGTGCAATTTAATAAACAAAATCTACCACTCCTAAAAAAGGATTTACTATCTTCCATATATGTTCCATAGGCAGGGTGACCAAATGTCACAACCACAAAGAAGGACAGGGTACCAGAAATGTAGGACATTACAAAATAAAGGCTCAAAACACTAATATAAATATCAATTTACTTCATATGGTTTATTTACAGATATATTACATGTACTGCATTTCATTATCTAGTCAGCCATATTTTTCTGCTCAACCTGTCTTTGTTAAAATGCCTTGTTGGCATTATCCTATGTTAAAATCTCTCTTCCCCCACTTCGTTCCCTTCTCCCTCTCTGGACCTCTCCCAGACACCTAACACCACTTACAGTTCCTTCTTTTCTGAATCTGATGTTAAAGCCTTTCCCACCCACCCCTGCCCACCCCATCATTCTTTTCCCTCTTTGAACCTCTCGTGGCCATCTAAACCACTTCATTGCAGTTCCTTCCATTCTGAATCTGATGTTAAAGCCTCCCGCATCTCCATCATTCTTTTCCCTCTCTGGACCTCTCCAAGCCACCTAACACCACATCCCTCCAGTTCCTTCCATTCTGAATCTGATGTTAAAGCCTCCCCCCTCCCCCATCGTTCTTTTCCTTCTCTGGACCTCTCCAAGCCACCTAACACTACTTCCCTCCAGTTCCTTCCATTCTGATATTAAAACATTCTCCCTGCAACTTTCGTTTTCCTCTCTGGACCTCTCCCAGCCGTGTAACACCACTTCCCTAGGGCTGGGTGGGAAGGTTTTAACATCAGATTCAGAATAGAAGGAACTGTAGGGCAGTGGTGTTAGGAGACCAAGAGAAGTATGGGTGGACTATAGACAGATTTCTTGAAGGGGAACATTAAACATGGTGTCACTCAATGAGTTTCTTGCCTTTTCCCCTCTGAGAAACAAACAACACCCTGAGCTCTGGGGGCAATTTTTGTCAGCTGCTGCTTCTAGGAAAAACTAATTTTAGAAGGATCCATCCTACTATTTCCTTAATTGTAGCCAAGACAGGCTGCCAAGTAGACACATTTTGTTGTAGGGGAACAGCAAGTGGTATTAATCAGGATCTCAGGGTTTCTTGTTCATCCTCAAAATGGAGGACATTTCAGAGTTCCTCCTGAACCCCCAGATAGAAGATTGGAATGTAGGACACGTCCAGGAAAAGGACATATGATCACCCTGTCCATATGGAACAATAATACTGGACCACCACCCAATAGGAGTAATTCCTTCTTTATAGATATGAGAAAACACTTGGCTAAAATAGGGGCCTACCAGGAACAATTACATTTAAATAATTCAAAAACAGCTTGACCAAAATAGGGACCCACCAAGAAGAATTACTTCTAAATAATTTAGGAGGAGTATGGCATCTCCTTTGCCTGTGGTGAGATTTTTAAGTAAACAGACAATGTCTTGAGATGACGCTGGGGGCCAGTCAAAGTATATTATATTTAATGTAATTTCTTTAGTCTAATATCTAATTTAAATTTGAATGTTATATCTTGCATTGTTGTAGTCCTTTTCTTCTGTATAATTGGTTCGAAACATACAGTTTATTCTTTGTACTGTCAATTGCAGTATAGTGACTTTTACTGAATTTTAATTTTATCCCAGGGCAGCAGAACTGATGACTAGAACAGGTTCAGTTGTGACGCTAGAAGTGGCAAAACAAGGCGCAATTTACCATGGTCTAGCAACTCTTCTTAACCAGCCATCTCCAATGATGCAAAGAGGTAAACGGCTGAGACATATTTTTTCTACATTTGGTTTTTAGGGTGAGAAACAGTCTTAAATCTTTGTTCATTCTAATCTCAATTCTTTATTTCTGGAATAATATAATACTCAAATAAACATCCTGACTCACCTATTGCTTTCTCCTCTGGGCTACACTGTACGAAAGGCTGCAAGTCATACAATACAATGTCTCTTCAGATAGTTTATTGGAACGTAGCCTTTGCCAGGTTTATTTAGGATTGCTGACTTAATTAGGGTGAACTTTGTCTTTTAAAATAAAGAGATAACTGTCCCTGTTTCTCTGTCCATTTTCCTGTCTGTAAAAGGGAAAAGGTAAGCAACAATGTAATTTTATATCTACCATATATACTCGAATGTAAGTCGAGAAACTTATGCCCAAAAGATGACCCTAAAATCTGGGGTCGACTTATATTCGGGTCAGTACAGTCACCATGGGTTGAGATCAACTGGAGGACAATTAATAACAACAACAACAAACAATAATGTTGCTCATAAAGCTCCTTTAAAAAGCAGTCCTGATGTCCCACTCTCCGTGCCTTGGCAGTGATTGCTGAAAGAGCTGCAAGCCACCAATGTAAGTGTGTTGTGTGGTGATTCCCTTCTCAGTCCTATCTCCAAACTTTTCTTCCTCCGCCTCCTCTTTGCATTTCCCCATTTTCCCTCCGCTTTCAAGCCGATCTCCAAACCTTTCCTCCTCTTTGCATTTCACCTTTTCTTCTTCACTTTCAAGCCTGTCACCAAACTTTTCCTCCTCCTCCTCCTCACATTTCCCTATTTCCTGCAGTTGGTGACTAGTCGGAATACCAGATGGGTGATAGATACAATAAAATCACCTCTATGCTCTAAACTGAGGGACTTAATGGCCATTCTACTCTAATGATGCTTGTATTGGCCACTTTTCTATGTTGGATACCAATTCTTTAACCGGGTGGCTGCATGCCATCCCAACCATCTGTTTCCATTGCACATTATCCTCCTAATGTTCAGGTTTTTTTATGTTCTGCCTCATGGTGTTGTCCTCTGTTCTCACTCACTTGCTGTTCATCGATTTTGTGAATCACAAAGAGACCAAGAAAGAAAGACAGCAGGTTGCGTTCCTGTAAATTTTGGTTTTTTGAATTGTAATCTGTGACTTCACACAACCTGTCCACCTCCCTGCCATCATTTTTGCTAATGGTTGTGACAGACACAGAACTAAGGAAATAACAATTGGGCCTTGGTGAATGGCACAGGGGTGGATTCCCTCCTAAAGCTTTTCAGATGTGGAATGTTCTGAGTGTTCCTCTGTGCATGTGCAAGACCCATTTGTGTGAGTTCATAGATGACCACTTAAAGAACCACAGTTATATGTAAACAACCTGCCCTTCTCCCAATATTTTCTTTCACCTCTGAAAAACTACATTTCACTGATCTGGAATCTGGAGAGTGGCTTCCCGGTTCAGGTACAAGCAAAGATTAGAAATCATTTTAGATATTTGAGTATTATTGATGTCATACAATAGTCTTTCTTGCATATTTTATGCTCACACAACTACAGGAACACCAAATCAAAATTCCTTCCCCTTGAACACTGTTGTGTAGAATATGTTACTTCTATTTAATTCTTCTCTGTATTGGTGCAGTTACAGACCGCCGTGGCTCAGGTAAACCCAGACCAAAGAGTGAAGGTTTTGAACTGTATAACAATTCTGCGCAGAATGGATCACCTGAGAGTCCTCAGCTACCTTGGCCAGAATATAATGAACCAAAGAAGTTGCCAGGAGATGACAGACTGATGAAGAATCGAGCTGATCACAGATCTAGTCCCAATGTTGCAAGTAAGTAGGATATTATTTATAGTAGCCTGTATAGAACACAGAGAGCTAGCGTGGTGTAATGGTGTAATGGTGTGAGAGTTGGACTAGAACTCTGGAGACCAGGCTCAAATCCCTGTGGTGACCATGGGCAAATTACACTCTCTCTGCCTTAGAGGAAGGCAAAGGCAAACCTGCTCTGAACAAATTCTGCAAAGAAAACCCCATGATAGGCCCACTGTAGGGTCCTCATAAATAAAAAATGACTTGAAGGCACATAACAACACAGAATACCTTTCTATATAGGGCTGAATTGAACTCGGAAACAAGCCAGATGAAGTTACAAAGATATTATCAGGACAACCAAGACTGTGTGTGTGTATGCATATTTGCCTTCAAGTCTCATGTCGACAAGGCAACCCAATGAATTTCATAGGGTTTTCTTAGGCAAAGAATACTCAGATGGTTTTGCCAGTTCCTTCCTCTGAAATATAGCCTACAGCACATGGTCTTCATTGGTGGTCTGCAATCCAAGTACTAACCATTAATTTATTTTATAACCAGGGCTGACCCTACTTAGCTTCTTGAATCAGATGGGATCAGATGGGATCTGACCTTTAGGGTATTTAGGCCTTAACCAAGTCTATAAGCATTGCTATTTCACTCAGTTTAATGGATCCTTGGTCGGGGGGTAGGATAACAGTTGATTTTTTAAAAAAAAAAATCTTGCTTCTCAACAGATCAGCCTCCAAGTCCTGGGACCAAAAATGCTTATGCAACTGGAACGACTAACAAGATAACATCAGTGTCTACTGGAAATCTTTGTACAGAGGTTAGAAGTGGGAAACAAAAACTTGATCTAAAAATATTGTTTAAAATATCTGGCATATTTAAATAGTTATAAATCTGTATATGTTCAATCTTTCTGTATTCATATAGGAACAGATATTGCCACCCAGACCTGAAGCTTATCCCATCCCAACACAAACATACACTAGAGAGTATTTTACATTTCCAGCATCCAAGTCTCAGGATCGAATGGGTCCTGCTCAGAATCAGTGGTCAAGTTATGAAGAAAAACCTCAAATTCCAACAGAAAGTAATCATTATATCGGTGCTGCAGTGCAGGTTGGAAACATTTTGCTTTATCCAAACTAAATTATTTTAATAGTTACAGGATTATGGCATAGAACAAAAATCATGATGACTGGTCCCTTAATATTCAGTGCCTATAAAGATGTTTGCAATATATTACTGTAACACTAGAAAAATTTAATATTTGGTTAGCTTTTAAAATAGAACCCAGAGCTTCACAAAGGTTACTTAAGAGTGCTATAACTGCACAGACTGGTTATAATGCTGTTCTGTTTTAGAAGATGGCATTAACTATTGCAAAACCATAAAATGTCTGTTTTAGCTGTTTTGCTTTTAAATAACCAAGTCATTAGCAAGTTGTTAGCTGCATTTTTACAGTGCGTCTGACACAAATTGCTTTGTGTCCAGAGCTTCTGGACTAATAGAGCATAAGAAATGCTTTCATTCCAAACAAGCCATTCTTTCTAGGTCATGGATAAGGTCATTGATAGAGAATCACAGAATAAGTTGCTTTTGTTCATAGTTGCTAGTTGCTTTTCTTTTGCATCTAGTCAGTTTTGTAGATCATAGAAGTGCTTTAAGGAAGCTTGAGTTAAAGTTGGAGCTTACAGTTTGGTTAGAACTTTTCAGGTATGTGCTTCCAATTATCCGGTGATAATGCTGTGCTGTGCAATGGCTGTGTTTTCTGTCTAGTGTTCCACACTAAATAAATTAATTAAATCACAGAACATATATGAAGATGTAACATTTCACTAGGGATATGGTGATCAAATAGTTCCTCCCCTATGTAATCATCACAGGAGGAAAGAAAGCCAGTAAGAATGGCAAAATAAAGCAGAGTGAACAGATGGTAGCACTTCCTTTGCATTTCTTATGTTTAATTGTGATTATAATAGAAGCTTGTCACAGCAGTTGAAGGTGGGACTAGAGAAATTAGTATGCTTCATTTACTCTTGTAAGCGGCTAGCCCTGCAGATTTTTCCTGGGAGCAGGTTTCAGAGGCACTAGTAGTGTGTCTGACAGTATAAGAACTGGTGTACTGCCTGAATTTCATTGCTGTTTACCTTCTCCCAAACTAATTTCATAATCCTCTCAAAGATTTCAGACTTTTAGAGCTTGCATAACTTGTTTGGAATGAAAGGCTGCATGTAGGATTTCAGCTGTTTTTATACACTGCTTATGAAAATACTTATTTGAAGGAAAAGTAAGTGAGCAATACATCATTCTAGTTGAATGTTACAACTTTCAGTTTTGCTGTTTATGAATATAATTTTGCTGCTTATAAATGTGAAAACTAACAATATATTTTCCCCTTCTCTTCAAGCGTGTAACTCGCTCTCAGGAGGAACTACGTGATGATAAAGTTTATAATCCAGAAAGGAATCGATTAGAGGTTGCCATACGAAAAGATGTTGAATATATTGATCGGAAATCAGACAGTGATCCATGGATGAATTCTTCTGTGGATTCTAGTACATCAAGCCAAGAGCATCTAAACCATTCCTCTAAATCCATCCCTGCTGGTTCTTTAACCAAAAGTGGACCTGCCCGTTGGAAAACTCCTATTGCCCCTCAGCCAATATCACTGGCAGCTACCCAGTCCACCAGAACAGACCTTCCTCCCCCTCCCCCACCTCCACCAGTGCACTATTCAGCTGACTTTGATGGACTACAAATGGATTTGCCTCTGCCGCCGCCGCCTCCACCTCCAAACCAACTGGGGCCACAGGGATCATCTCAGACTGCTGCTGCAGAACGCAAAAAGAGAGAAGAACATCAAAGGTGGTATGAAAAAGAAAAAGCACGTTTAGAAGAAGAAAGAGACAGGAAGCGTCGGGAACAAGAAAGAAAGCTGGGACAAATGCGTGCTCAACCACTTATTCCTGCTCAGCCACTTATTCCTCCTGTTTCAGTTCAGCAGATGAAACCAGAAAAACCTTCTACTTTGCAGAGGTCCCAGGAAACTGTCATTAGAGAATTGCAGCCCCAGCAGCAACCCCGAACCATTGAGCGCAGAGATTTGCAGTACATCACCATAAGCAAAGAAGAGTTGTCTTCTAGTGATAGCTTGTCACCTGATCCATGGAAACGAGATGCTAAGGAGAAGCTGGAAAAGCAGCAGCAAATGCACATTGTGGATATGCTGAGCAAAGAAATTCAAGAACTCCAGAATAAGCTAGATCGAACTGCTGAAGAGAATGACCGTCTGCGCAAACTCATGCTGGAGTGGCAATTCCAGAAACGACTCCAGGAGTCAAAGCAAAAAGATGAGGATGATGATGAGGATGAAGATGACGATATTGATACGCTGATTGTGCAGCGACTGGAAGCTGAGAGAAGAGCAAGGGTAAAATGAGAGAATCCTTTTAAAATGCATTTTGAGTCTGCATGCAGTTAACCAGAATAAAACTTAAAAATCAACAATAGGATAAAGGAGGACTGGACTCCCTTAATGTCCCCATTTTTCATTTTATATAATAGCCTTACCTATCCTGATTTGTCCAGTTAAGTGGTGTATTAACCTGGGAAGCTTGACTCTTTCCCATCCCCATTTCTCAGGACCAAAAAAAGCCCATTATGGCAATGGCAGGGAAGATTAAACATAGGTTGATGCCTGTTTACATAGTATGCAGACATACTAGTTTCTATATAATGTCTACGCATATTGTCCATAAGAGCAAAAAGGGCTATTTTTATTCATACTTTTTTAAAAGCAAGGTTTGATTTATTTTTCATATTTATAATAACCCTGTGTCACTTAACATTGCTTTTCACCTTATCATAACATGTGCACAACATGGTTAGGATTCTTCATTCCAAAAGAGTGGGTTTTTTGTTGTTTTCATCAAAGAAAGAGCTATTCAGGAAACTTTTTCCTGAGAATCACAGCCTTAGAAACTGGTTAAAAATGTACACATACTTATACTTGCAGAACATAGACTACTTTACATTAGGGACAGAATACTTAACACTGAGGAATGATGAGATTACAGTAGTAGTTGATTTTGCAATGTATCTGCCACTAATTGTTTTGCATATTATGTTTGTTGTGCATCTATGAGAAGGATTTGCTTTTTAAGGCTATTTTTAATGCATTTCCCACTGAAAGCATTGGGTTTTGTTTTGTTTTCTTTTACTTTTTGTTGTGCTTAATTTTTCTACTTTGCTATTTTAAACTGGTTATATGAAGGCTAAATGTATCCTTGATAAACTAATTGTACGTGTTGCTAATGCTGCTTTTATCACACAGCTTTTAAACTATATGGTCCTCATATGGTCCTCAGCCATCTAGCACTTCAATCTAGCTGTTTTAAAAGCTGCACCATAACTTTTGTTAGATGACACCTCTGTTACATAATCTGATAAAACCTTCCTTTTGTCTTGAGACTGCTAAATTTTCTGCATGCTATGCACAGTGTTAGAACTGTAAAAGACAACCCCTCCTTAAAAATGAGGTAACTGATTGGATACTTTTTCACAACAAAATACTATCTTGATGTTATATGCATCTTTATGCACACACACATTAGTTGTGTGCTGAATCTTTACAGATGCAATTCGTACAGAAAAAAAATTGCTTTAACAAATCTTTTTACAGATTTATTTGGATGTGTTCACTTACTTTATAATAGAGAATCAAACACTGCTTTTTCTTTTGATACAGCTATAGTAACAAATCAAAGAAAATGCTTTTGGCATAGTGCAAATCTAAATTTACCCTTATTTTCACTGTGCATCTTTCTTTTTCCTTCTCTTATTACCTGCAGCAGACTGCTATGCCAGCAATCTCTGTTCTAGATTTGGTATGTTCTTATTTCTTTCTCTTCAATGCCTTTTCCTTATTGCTTTTTTCTTTTTCCTTTTCTTTTTAATAATGATCCAATATGCATTGGATATTTCAGGAGCTTTAAGGCAAGGTGTAATGTATTAAATTAATTGTATGCAAGCACACACCTGTTGTTGGAGGTATGTTCCTACTTTTTTCTCCTGCCTTCTTTAAATATTGTGTTCTGATTGCATTTTTGAATTGTTTGCAGCTGTGATCTACCATAGTTAAATGAGCTATATATTTAACAATTAAAAAAAACTTTTGTTATTTAAAAACTTTTTATGTAGGTGAGACCTCATGGGTCTCCTCCTTTTTTGTTGCTGTAGCTCCCTTATCTCATAAGCAGATGTGTTCTAAACATTCAAATATCCAATCTGAATCATTTATTTTCTAATCTCATGATAGGTTTGAATAATTTTCCCTTCACATCAGTTGCTCAAAACAATTCATTTTAACTATTTATTTCTTGAAATGCTACATCTAGGCTATAATCTTTGTATTTATTTATAGATATTGTAAATATCTATACAAAATAATTTCTTCCTTAAACAGTCAGGTTGCTAAATTGTCTGGATATAGTGATATAGCAATATAGCTGTATAGATGTTAATGGCATCAGAGTAGGGAGAACTATATAGGCGTCTCTTCGCATTCGCAGGAGATACATTCCAGGGCCCCCACAGATACCAAATTTCGCAAATAGTCAAGTCCCATGGGACTTTACTATTTCCCTCCCCTCCCTTCCTCCCTGCCTTCCTTACTGGCAACTCCCCCCCCCCCCGGTGCTGGGGCCTGTAATTGGCCCCGGCCACCATTGGGACTCACTTTCCCAGCGCCGCTCAGGGTCCAGCATGTGCATGCCCTGCCCCCTCCACTGCAGCCAATTGATGTATCACGCACCAAATGGCTGCAGCGGAGGGGAGCAGGGTGTATGCGCCCCAAGTACCACTGGGAAAGTGAGTCCCGATTATAGTCCCCAGTGCCGGGGGGGCAGTAAGGGAGGGAAGGAGGGAGCCGCGGGCTTGCCATTCGCGAATGATCAAAACTGTTAATGGCAAGTCCGTGGATACAGAAGGACCCCTGTACATCTTCATAATCTTTATATGATATATTGTCTAGCTACAACTTGAGACAGAAACAGTGTTCATTATACTACAATCATTTCTCTCTTCCTTTAATCCTTTAAAGAGACACAAATAAATCCTTATGAAATAAGTCTTAGAAAAGCCTGTAACTAGGTTACCACATTGCCATTTGGTACCTCCCTTTCTCAAAATATCCAGTCCTCACCCCAAAAAGAAAACATTGTGAATGGACATTAAAATTAACTAATACATGTTTTTCTATCTCAGTTTTCAGATTTATTTTTTTATTCAATCAAACCTATGTTCCATCCTACTGATTTCAAGGGAAGAGATTTAAGTACCTGCTTAACTTTCCCTTGAAGTGAATAGGATTTAAAAGTGCTTAATTTTGGCAGGATTCTAATGAGTTGAAATAATTAGATGGACTTGTACATAAAAATCTATTTGTTCCCCTCAAAACACACACACACACAAGTTTAAATTTTATTTACTTATGGATTTAAATTTTAAAATAACACCACTTTCTGCTAAACTTTTGACATTAACAATTTGAGCTTTTTGAGCAGTGTGGGACATAGTCCAGTAGTTCTCCTTTATTCTTCCATGATACGTTTTAAACATTCAGACTTTTCCAAGAACACGTTCTGAACTTGTTTCATTTTTGTGAGATTTTAAAATAATGCAAAAAGATTCAGAGGTAGAAGAAATCATTATACTTTCTGTGGTGGATTTCATGACATTTTTTCCCCACTTTAAGATGACTGCAAAATGTTCTTTCACTGTAGAAATCCTTGTGTGGCTTTTATTTGAGGAGAATAACAATCATTCATGTTGTGCAGTCTAAATGGATGCTTGCTGTCAGGATCAGACCAATTGTAGTGCTGATACCCAATGAGAAGGGGAAAATTTTCCACAATTAAGGGGTTTGTGCATCTCTCTGCAAGAATAAATGCAAAACATCTAGTTTGGCCATTGGAGAAATATGATAGCACAAGATGCATGTGCAGACTACTCAAGTTTTTTGTAAATACCCATAGTCAATCTAAGGCTGTGGACAGTTGAAGCACACCTTTTTCAAAGAATGAAAATAAGTATAATTGCTTTAGGCATTTATTTGCTCTTTTAAAAAACAACAACTGGTGTGTCGTTCCCCCCCCCCCCCATGTTTAATAAGAAAAAATCTTAGGTACAACATAGATGATAAAAATGTTTTCCAAATTGACAGTGTAACATTTACGTTGGGATTCACACACACACACACACACACACACACTTATAATCAAGAATTTCATTATTTTTCCTGAAGAAGATTATATTGGTTTTATTTGGGGAAAGAATGAAGTCAAATCTTTGTTAGCTACAGGATGAAGAGCGTAGACGGCAGCAGCAATTGGAAGAGATGCGTAAACGGGAAGCAGAAGACAGGGCAAGACAAGAAGAAGAGCGTCGGCGCCAAGAGGAGGAGCGAACAAAAAGAGATGCTGAACAAAAGGTTATACTATCTAAGTGAAGCCAAGTATCTTTGTATGCTTCACCTCATTAGCTTGATGACTACCAATTTGATTTTAATGGAGGCCACTGTGGTAATGTCATGCCAATATCATTGGCTCAGTAGATAGCAGATGTAATAAATTGTTGATATCACTATTTTTATAGCATATAACATATACTGTGTGCTGTACTTTGCCTAAAACCAATTTGCAAATCTTGTTCGTTGGCTTGTAACTTCACAGAAGGCAAAATACAGTAGGCCCTCTGTATCAGGGGACTTGCCATCTACGGATTTCAGCACCCGCAGACGTCAAGTCCATGGGGGGGGTAGTAGAGGAGGAGGCGGTGGCGAGGAGGAGGAGGAAGAAGCAGTGGCCGTGGGGTGGGGGTAGCGGTGGGAGAGGAGGGGAAGAAGAAACAGGCAGCCGCGGCAATTCGAATCTGCACAGTTCCATTGCCCCCTGGTCCCTCTGCTTTGCCATGAAGGACCCCTTTCCCTCCATGCAAAGCCAGAGGAGCTCCTCTCCATCTCTCGGGGCCAGGGACCACTGGGGGGAGGAGGAGGAAGAGGAAGAGGAAGAGGCAGATGAGAGCAGTATTGGGGCAAATGCTCCCGGAGCATCCCTCCTCCTCAGTCCTCCTTTCGGGTGCTTCCTCTGAGTCCCCTTCCTCCCCCTTTCCTACCTGGGGCATAGGTCATGGAGGGCGGCTCCAAGGGGGCACCCTACAGGTCCTCGAGCAGCTTCTGCCAAGGGGATGGACCAGCCAGAAAGGAATTCCAGAGGAGGAGGACCTGCACCACCCCATCCTGACTCTTCCTTCTTCCCTCCTTCCTTCCTTTGCCACCTGGAGGAGAGGGAGAGGGCAGATTAAGGGGAATCTTCTCGGCCCCCAACTCCCCTCCCTCTGAGGTGGAAGAGGTCCCTCCTCCTCTCCTCCCCCCCCCCCCCGCTAAAAGCACAGTCCCCGCAGCCAAGGCATGTTCTCCTCCCCCTGCCCCCAGGAGGTTTGCTTGGGGGGATTTGATCTCGGGCCTCCAGAACCAGCCCTGCTTCAGCAGCTGGATGGATCCCGGACATTCAGTGATAATTGGGAGCAGAGGAAGAGGTGGAGGAGGAGGCAGTCATTAGGCAGACTTCGGGGGTGGAGCAGCAAAGTCCCATTGTCCCTGTGTCCATGCCACCATTAAGGAGAATAGGACTTGAGCATTTGTGGATTTTGGTATCCATGGGGGGAATCCAGAATGCATATTGTATGCATATTGGAGAAGAATAGAAGGGGGGGTAATGCAATTTTAGCAATAGCCTGAAAAGTGTCAGTAAATTTCTTTGAATTGCTGTATAATAAAAGGAAAAATGGGATTCCATTTTGTGGTTAGTCTTACTTTTCTCTTCCCTCCTCATCCCCTTAAAGCATTTGGAAATCCCACATAAGCTGAATTTACTCAATGAAAAATTCACTGTGTCTAAATGGAGTGCTGAAATAACTCAGGCTTTGAAAAGAAAGTACATGTTTTATTAATAGGAAATATGGCTCTTTTTCTTGGTTTAAGGAAGAAAATTGTTTTGGAGTCTTTCTGGACATGTTATTTATCTTAAATTTTATGTTTACCATTTGTTGAAATGCTTCTGTTCTCTTTGAATATGCAGAGGCGACAGGAAGAAGAATATTACAATCGCTTGGAAGCTGAAAGGCGCCGTCAACATGATGAAGCAGACCGGAGATTGCTGGAACCCGATGAGCCTGGTCTGTACAGACCTCCGCTTCCACGGGAATATGAATTCCCATCCCCACCCCTTTCATCTAATGCTCCTCCTCCCCCACCTCAGCGAAACACCTCTTACCTCAAAACACAGGTCCTCTCCCCTGATACGATTTATACTGCCAAGTTTGTTGCATACAGTGATGAGGAGGAGGAGGATTCCTGTCTAGCAGCAGGTCAGGATAAGTACTCCAGTACAAGAAAATCTTATGGTGACCTTCCTCCTGCCACCCTTAAGCCACAGCAACCCTCGCGCCAGCCACGCCCAGCCTCAGATGGCATCTTTCTTTCCAACTCATTCCAGCCATCCTCGGTCAATGCCAACAGTACTGCTTCCAAAATGAGCCAACCCCTTCCCCCACCAAACAAACCGAGTTTCATCAGTCCCAGCAAGTCAAAAGGTAGACTCAAATTTTTTCATTAAGAATCTTTCTGTATGAAACTCTTTGCACATTTCCACTATGGTGTTCTAAAAAAAATCATGATTACTTCTTACTTGATCACTATACTCAGCACGGTGATCCAACTGATGTGCCTATTAAATCCTATTTTTAACTGTGTGTTCTTTCTATTTTCTTATCAAACTGTCTCCAATTCCTACTTTCATATAATGAAAGCAAAATGATTTTATTTTAGAAAATTCCTTTTCAATCAGCTAAAAGTACTGTTGGTTTTGGCTTTTTTCTGTATCTCTTTCAGTGACTTTTCTCATCTTAATTGGGTCCATGGTGCTTTTTCATTTCTCAGCCACATGTTTCTCATAATGATAGGACATGTGTATCTGTTTAGTTTATTTTTAATGGACAGAAATGTATCCTGTGCTCATTATTTGTCATGTAAAATAGTGTGCAAATTGCTTCAAAGTTTATTAGCCAACAGTTGCATTTGAAATTCTAGGTGTATGTTTGGTGAATGGAGAGTGGCACAGTATTACCAGATTATCTTTATAATTATGGTACAGATTACCTAGTAGAAGTAGTTGGAGTAGAAGCTGGTTTCCCATTAGTTGTGCCTTTCCCCCCCCTTCCCTTTCTTAAGTTCTTTTCTCTGACTTCTTCATTCCCCTGTGTTATAAGTAGAAGGCAACAACTTAGCAGCCAATATTTCCACTAAACTATGTAATACAAAGAGAATTAGCATGCAACACTAATATAGTTGGTGGCTGGTACACTTTTTGCAAGTGCAAACCAGTTCATCAAAACTGTTACTTTTTAACTGTTCTGAATCTTAATTTTGGCAGTACAGTTGGCCCTACATGAAAGTGGAAAAACCACGAATAAGTGGGGGAAGGCAGGAGGGAGCGTGCACTCCTCTTCCTCCCCCCATGCTTTAGCTGGCTGAGGCAAGCTGGCTAAAGCACGGGGGAACACAAGAGGGGCGTGCACGCACTTTCTCGACTGCTCCATCCCTCCTGGGTTTCCCTCCCCCGGTGAAAAGCCCAGCAGGGAGAGGGAGGAGGAGTGCATGCGCATGCGGGGACAAACTAGCAAATAATCAAAGTCACAAAAGTTGAGGGCCGACTGTAATGAATCTTAATTTCCTTTCCCACTCCTACAGTACAGTACAGTATGTACAGTAGAGAAGGGCCTGGCCTATAAAGTTTGGTTTGCTATATTCCTGTGTTATTTATCATACATAGAAGCAGTTGTGCAAACCAGAAGATTACACAGTTACTTGAACATGTTGATACGGTCTTCTGATTGTCTTGGTATTCAAGATTAAGGGAAATCAATCATTTAATTGTTGCCAGATCTCCTGTACCATATCACAGTGAAGGGGCATAGGAGGAATCTTGTTAGCTTGGTAACTGATATTTTTTGTCTTACCCTGGGAGCTGGAGTGTGGGAATGGCTTAATATTATAACCATAGTAATGCAGAGTAGAGTGTTTTCTGTGCTTTGTCTGCTTCTGGTAATGCATTCAAGCTGAGAGACTTTAGAAAATGTACTACCTATTAATGTTAAACTTTCCCAAGCAACCAGAAGTACACCTTCGAACTATACTACTTCATTCATAAGTTGAGGAAGCTACATCTTTTAATAGTTAATCTCTAGCTGACATCTAATTTTAAGAAACATAAATGTACATACATTTTGATAACTAATGGAAAATGCTGTGTAATTTGAGCTTTACCTCAGTCCACGAACCATAAAATGAATTCTAGCTATTTTAGTTTCTTTTCTTTTCTTTTAAGCTTATAGAACAGGTCATATATTCCACTTGACTTTCAGTCTTCTTTGAAGCCTGTCTGCGTAAAGTACAAAGCTCTTTGCACAAAATATAAAAATCATTATGCAGCTTGTCATCTTTCCATCTCATTAATACTCACCTGTCCTTTAATGTACATTAACATTTGCCAAATTGTGCTTCTGCAAAAATGAAATTCCCCAGCTCCTTCCACTGGAACATTTGGGATCACTTCAAAACACTAGTGCTCTCCAAAACTTGGGAGCCTTAAAATTTGGGTGAGCATCATTGTCTCTATTTGGGCAGATTTTTCAGTATTGGCTTTAAAATTTGGCACTTTGCAAAACAAAACAATTAGTCATAAACATTTTATTAACGTGCAATATAGCTTATGTGCATGTTTACTGAGAATTAAATCTATCTGCATTCATTTCGGTTATTTCCTGGATTATGTTCATAGAACTGTATTCTTAGTTGAGGATCAACATAATAATGCATTGTAATGCTCAAAGATATAAGCTTTATTTCCAATACACAAGACCAGTAGTTGAATAAAAATTACTAATGGAAGGAGCATATATTTGCTTTTGTGTAGATTGAGGCTCACAAGAAAAACACATGCAGTACCAAGAGATTAAAAATTAGCAATTTAAAACAAAAAAAGACTCTGTGGTAACAGACTGTTTTCTGCAATAGTACAAACAGCAAATGAGAGAGGTATTTTACAATACAGATCCACTGTTGGTATTTAAATTACAAATGATGTGTTTAGTCTTGTGGCCTGTCAGTCTGCTCTGTAGGAATTGTCTTGATTGAGAAAAAAGTATAAAGGTGCAGTGCTGGATTATGTATACATAATAGGCACTTAGATGAAGAGGACATTTTCATCTATTTATAACAAAGATACTAAACAGTTTTGCTTTTTGACCATGCAATTAACAAGCTTAACTAGCTTATGTAAGTACTGTCATGGAAACATATGTTTGCATCTCCAAATCTGGTCAGTGGGCAGTACTCAAACCAGATTTTAACTGGAGTGGAGGAACATGAATTCTTGAAACAAGGGGAGCTAATACTTAGAATACAATGATCCACATATATGTCTTTAAGATAAAGTAACTTCCTTGGGGATTTGAGGAGCCTACCTATATATGGGTTGAGTCTCCTTTATCTGAAATGCTTGGGACCAGACATGTATTGGATTTCAAAGTTTTTCAGATTTTGGACTATTTGCACAAACATAATGAGATATTTTGGAGATGGGACCTGGGTCTAAGGTCCAAAAACACACTGCAAAAATAATCCAGTCTGAGATAGCTCAGTGCTAGGGAATCCTGGGAATTGTAGTTTATTGTGGCACCAGAGCTCTCTGACAGAGAAGGGTTAAATATCTCACAAAACCACAGCTCCCAGGATTTCTTAGCACTGAACAAGGGCAGTCAAAGCGGTCTCAAACTGGATTATTTCCAGTGTGTTTGGACCTAAATGAAATTCATTTACATTTCATGTATACCCTATGCACATAGCCTGAAGGTAATTTTATAAGCAACATTTTTAATAATTTTGTGAATGAAATAAAGTTTGTGTACATTGATCTATCAGAAAGTAAAAGTATCATTATCTCAGCCACCCATGTGGACATTTTTGGATTTTGGAATATTTCAGAATTCCAGATAAGGGAGACTCAACCTTTACAGGATTTTCAGTGTGGCATTCTCAGTTGCTTTGCAATAATAATTTTATATATGTACTTTATTTCATTTTATTATATCTATATTTGAAAGTGAAGTCACAAGGCAAAGAGCATTTGACATTGTGCTTTGTTTTCAATATAGTTTATCTTTCCTCTGGTTAAGCAAGCCAGTTTTAGGAATACAAGCATACTTGGAATCACCTTCAAAGAGTAGGAAGCATAGTCTGAAACAACTTGCATCCATCTAAAAGCACTGCACCTTTTTGGGGGGAAATTGCTTGTATCATTCAACAAATCTTTCAATTGTCATTTTATTTTCTTTTGCAAAAGGCTTAAACTACACTGGATCTACGGGAGCAATTGTGGGCTCACATGAATCTTATCAGGACCCAAGAGAGAAAAAATCAAAAAGGTAAAATAGAAACATAGTACCTTAAATAAAACATCTGGACTTATATAAGCTCCTGCCTGGAATTCTGTTTTGACAGATTGTTGTACTAATGTTTAGTGATGTTAGTAACATATTTTAATGTTGATTTGGCAGACCCCTGTATACCAGTTCTCCAGAGTACAGTCAGTGAAAGTTGGTGGTTCCTACATTACTGGACTGGTAAATTCACTCCAGGTTTTAGTCTGAATGTTAAAAGGTGTAATCCAAGGTGAAAATAAGTTCAGCACCTTGGACAGTTCCATTAAAGCTGTCCAAAAATTTGAGGAGATTCATTGCTCCACTTGACTTGGGAGCCACCAGCTGCCACTGGAAACAATGGTTTCCACAAATGGAATGGAATGGCACCAGTCTGCATGTAAATACCTACAACTGCCACACAAGCCATCTTGTGTGTGAAACAAACTAATATAAAGTATTACCAAGGTCTTAACAGCAACATTAGCTACCTCAACAAAACTATCCATGTCAGACAATGACAATTTAGGAATTCCAAATAATATTTCAGATGGTGGACATAAAAAAAAAATCGAAATGAAATTAGGTAAAAAAAACTTAAGTGAAGTGGCTAACTGGCATGGAAAAGCAGAGTGACTTTATCACCCTATCACATAATAGGTTGAATAAGGTGCTCTTGCTTGTTTTTGATTGAACCATTTGCATTGTAATTCTGCTTGTTCCATTGCCATCACCTATCTGGTAAGCCAGCTGGGCTTTACCTTTCTGGATGGGGTGTTTGGGGACAATGTTGCTTACAGCATTAGCTATTTCACCATGCCATAGTGAGACTAGGATCCCAATAAAAGTGCCAGCCATATCAACTGGAAAATTTCCCAGAGCATTCAGTAATCCATTGTCTGGTGGCAGACAAATATAATGGGCTCGCTGCTGATAATAACTAAGAAATTAACTGATCCTGATGTCTCCCCTCTACCAATAACAGACCTCCAGCTTTCTCATTTGTTGAAAATGCTAGGTCAAGCATATGCAAGCTGTATTGGGCTAGTTAGAGGGTCCTGGTTGACACATTTTAAAATGATCCTGAAGTATGCCAAGACAAATTTCCTGGGGTTTTCCAATATCATATACAAAACCACTATGACAAATCCAGGTTGGCCCTACAGTTCCAACTCCTAGGGAATCCTGTCACTCACCCTGTCATTGTTCCCTAAATTATCTCCTTTCTGGATTAGGTTACTGGACCTCAGAGTAACACTTATAAATGTGAACTTGTGGTTGTGTTGTTGTGTGGGTTCTTAATTTGGTATGTGTGGCCTGACTCCAGGTCAGGCTTGCCCTACAGCCAGACAAGTTTAAATCAACAATATAAATAGGTTTATTACCCAGTATGATAATATAATAAACTCTTAATATTTTATTCTTTAGGCTCCCCAGTATCATAGCCAGTTTTTCTTTCTAGTTCAAAGCCAAAACTCTGTTTCTCTGTCAGAACCCAAATGTTTCTTATCACTCATTCTCACAAGCACTACTCAGTAACATATTTGCAAATCTTGAGGGGTTTTCCCCCCTTTTTCCTGTAAAGGTTTCATAACCACCTTAGCCAACTTTGTCAGGGAGACCAACAGACAACAGAGTGGCCAGCGTGGTATTGTGGCATGCCTTCAAATTGTTCAAGAGTTTTCTTGGCAAGATTTGTTCAGAGGGGGTTGCCTTTGCCTCCCTCTGTGGCTAAGAGAGTGTGACTTCCCAAGGTCACCCAGTAGGTTTCTATGGCTGAGCAGGGATTTGAACCTGGATCTCCAGTGTCCTAGTCTTAACACTCAAACCACTATAACATGCTGGCTGTCAGAGTGGCCAGTATCCTGACAGAATCCCTGATCTATCTCTTTGGTCCAATGCCAGGTATAAACACTCAGACCCATCATTCACTTTAACAGGCCTGCTTGTAAGAGGGAGAGAATCCTTACAGGTGATAACTAATCTTAATCAGATGTACTTAGATCCAAAATACACTGCAGAAATAATCCAGTTTGAGACCACTTTAAATGCCCTGGCTCAGTGCTAGAGAATCCTGGGAATTGTAGTTTATTGTGGCACCAGCGCTCTCTGACAGAGAAGGCTAAATGTTTCACAAAACTACAGTTCCCAGAATTCCCTAGCATTAAGCCAGGGTAGTTAAAGTGGTCTCAAACTGGATTATTTCTGCAGTGTTATGGACCTTAGAAATAAGACCAGTTTATTTCTAGGGGATATAAAAGTAAGTGTGTGAATGATTGGAGACCAAGCAGAGCATTTATGCTTATTTCATTGTAATGTACTTTTATAATGCTAAAGTGTGTGTTTGATTGTTTGTTTTGCAGCCAAGATACAGAGTTACCTGGTGCACCAGAGAACTTGACTTTCCGAGAGCGACAAAGACTTTTTTCCCAGGGCCAAGATGTGTCCAACAAAGTAAAGGCATCTAGAAAATTAATGGAATTGGAAAATGAATTAAATACAAAATAGAATAAAAGGCACCTTATCTAAAGTTACTGGAAAGGTCAGCAAGGAACTAGGAGAAGGGCTGTTCTAAAAGAGAGAAGCATCTTCTGATAAACAAGATGGAACTTGGACTGTTTGACGTTTAGTCATGTTGCAATAGCAAAAAACAAAACAAAAACCATTCTTTACAAAGAGCTTGTGGTTTATACAATTAAAGCACTGTAAAATATATTTTAATTATATGAATCAAGTGTCATTATGTCCTTTCTCCACACCCTTTTCATTGTTTTAGGTTTAGCTACTTTTGCAATAGTCCTGGTTGCTTCCTAGTCTCTTGCAGAAACACTTTGTTAGCTGCTAATCAGAAAGAGTGGCTATAGCTTGAACTGCCCAAACTAATCTCGGCACTGGTTTGTTGCACTAGGGTTTCTGATATAAAGTCTAGGGTGACATACAAAATTCAAAGGATACTGAGAGCTGTCCATATACATTATTAGCATGTCATTAAACATTAGAGGGTTTTTTAAACTTCATTTTAAAACATATTCTGAAGCTGAGATGGCTCTGCTAGAGCAGTCAATAGACACAGTGATTATCTGTATCATACCATTCTTTGGACATGAAATAATTGACTTATATTGGTGGCAGTCCAGTGATGTGACAAGAAATGCACCTTGAATTTTCAGCTATTAGTTCTTCATCTCTACACTGGACTGTAAACCACTTCTGAAACTTGAGTTTTGAAATTTTGATGAGAGTTGAAAAAGAGGCTAGTAAAACACAGCTGGAAAAGGGTGTGAGAGTGTGTGTGAGAGAGAGAGACAGATGAGACTATGTTTTGAGCTATTTAGAAACTTAAGAAGTGGTAGGAATAAGCTTGTTGTAGTAGCTCCATTGTAGCCACGTCAAAACCAAAGTTAAGTATTCCCAAAAGAACTAGAAAATTTGAATTACCAATAGTTAACGTATTAAATACTACATGGAGAGAGAGTGTGGTTGCTATGGATGCTATAAAAAGAAAGTATTGTCTGCCAATAATAATTTCACTGAGATGGCCTGGCAATGCTTTGTGTTGAACAGTGCTAGTCAAGTGGCCTCTAGTTTACTAGTATCCTCTTCCTATATACTGTAGAAAATGTTGGCAGTTCAAGCTATTTTTCACACTATATTGCAGCATTATTTAATTTTTATATGGTTGAAATCTTTTTCTCTCGCTGTTCCTTCAGCTATATGTATATGGCTGGTATTGAGAATAAGCACCTCATCAGAGTTTATTTCTCATTGTGTGATGTTTAAAACAATATATTATATTGTGATTCTAAGCAAATTTTCTATTTGATGAAGCCCTTAATTGGGTTTTAGATGATTTTTTTTCTGTATAATATGTTCTCTTATAAATATATATTTAGGGAATTATGCACACTTCCAAATGCAGAGGGTAGACTTTCACTGCCTTAGAAATCACTTTTAATAAGTTGTATGATAAAAATAAATGCAAGTTAATGATATTAAAATTGGACTGTAAATATTTTTTTTACATATTTCAGATTTCTTATTTGAATGTGTGCTTTTACCATTCACCTGTTAAATATGAAGTAGGAGATTAAATTGGTTGAAAGTGTTAATGAAGGATTTGCATGCTTGCTATGTCTGTTAATCAGGAAAAGCAAGCTTCCCCCAATTTATCTTGAGAACACTAGATATTCTGTGGATGGAATATTATTGCTGCTAGAACCTAAGCAAAGAAATATCACTTACTGTGGAGTGGATTTGACTGCTGTTGGGCATTCAGGCCACTTGTGAATATGAGTAAAAGTGCTTTTCATAACTGTTTGTGCATTATTATGGGAAAAAACATCAAAACTGCTGTAGTTCCCCATTTCTACTGTATTTCACTTGCAACCTATTTTTAATAAACTTTGTATTGTATTTAACTTTGCACTGTATAATGTCTGTATGAAGACTATTTGTTCGAATTGCGCACACACATTTCCACTTCCAATGTCAATTGGTAACTAGAGAGGATTCACTCCTTAGTGCTTAATTTAAAATGGTATTTCTTATTTATGGCATATTTAATTCTAGGTTAGCTCTAAACTATGGCCCAAATATAAGAAAATTGAGATATATTAAAGTTCTGTTAAAATAAAAAGGATGTTTTATTAACAGTTAATTTGTCCTTTTGAACTCAACTGAATTTAAATATGACTAACTTTTGCAGGACTCAGACCCTACAGATTTTTTCCACATTATGTAATACACATTTTACTATTTTTCTTTTTTTGTTTTGTTTTGTTGTTGTGTGCCTTCCAATTTACAGTAACCCTAAGGCAAACCTGTCAAGGGATTTTCTTGGCAAGATTTGTTCAGCAAGGGTTTTCATTGCCTTCCTTAGACGCTGAGAGAGTATTCACTGAAAAGAATCAAATTCTGAAAATACTCCTTTGATGGTTGGTAACATTCTGTTAAATTTAATATCTAGAAGTTAAATATTTATCTTATTTTTAAAATATTTCTGTATTGCTATTCATGCAAAATTTCACATTGGTTCACACATTAAAGCCATTAAACAAAACTACTGATATAGAAAAAAAAGACAGTACAACACATTAAAATTAGGTAATCAGTAAAGCAGCTCCTATTAGCAGTTTACTTTAATACAGTGGTTCTCAAATAGTGGGGCGGGCCCCCCAGGGGGGGCGCGAGGCTCCATAAAGGGGGGCCCGTTACGGCTGGAGAGAGGGAGATTGTCCCAGCACAGCCCCAGTAGCTCTATCCTGATTGGCCAAACCCGCCCATGTGATCACGCGGGGGGGCGCGAAATGTTTTCTTCTTTCCTAGGGGGGGCATGACAGAAAATAATGGAGAAACACTGCTTTAATAGCAGTAGACAGTCAAACAGATGTCAGGGAATAGTTCTTGGAGGCTTTCTGAGAAAGGGTTTTATATTTCTTTAGAAAAAAACACAGGGAAGAATCCATATGGGCCTCTCTCAGGCAATTGTTCTTAGGTCATATAGCCTATATAGAAAATAGAATCTGATGTAATCAGAAACTTTCAAGTGATAAAGAACCTCATGGTAGAAACATATAAGATATTGATATAAATAAAGTCATGCCTATTTAAATAGTCTTCTCTTACCACCTGCTGCACTATGCCAACAATTTTCTACTTCAAAATTTAAAAATAGATAAGTTTATATTGTTATCTCTCTGTACTTTCATATGTTTGTAAACCATTGTGCTAAAACATTTGTTTGTAAATCAGTAGCGTATGCCTGTAAATCAGTGTGCTAAAACATACTAATTTTCCTTTCTGTATAGTCTACATAGATATGATTTTTTTATAAAGCAAATAGCTTTTCATGAAATATTTTATGCTTTTTCTAAGATATTTCAATACAACTGACTTAAAAAAATAATGCAGTTTACACTAAACACATACACACACTCATTAAAATGTGAATAAAACTAATCTAGACAGCCATAAAAACCAAAGAACTCAAAACACTTGGATCTTAAAAGCCTTGTCAAAACCATTATAATTGTTCCTAACAGGACTTAGGAAATAGAAAATACTTGCCTATTGCCAAAATGTGAATACAGTTGTACCAGGTATATCAGTGTGAGGAGAAATATCTGTAATTGAGATACAAAACTGCAAAGGTCTCTCTCAGGTAGCCACTTCTCTCACGCCAAATGGCAAAGGTACCTGGACAAAGAACTTTCACTGAAGATCATTAAAGTAGTGAAGCAGATGCAAATGTGTAGCTTTTGAGGAACCCAGGCATTAGTTTTGAAAACCTGCCCTTTGAATTTGTGAGCCAGCATAGTGTAGTGATTTGAGTGTGGGACTAGGGCTCTGGAAGACCAGGGTTCAAAGCCCGGCTTGGCTTTGAGTGACCTTGAGCAAGTTGCGCACATTCACCCTTCAGGGAAGATCATGGGAAACCCTCAAATCATGGGGAAAAAACAGCAACCCAGTGATAGCAGTGCCATACGTTTGATTGGGAGGCAGTTCACCTGGCATAGCAACAGGCCAGTATGAAGATGCCCGGCTCATTTAATTGCTACATTCTCAGTTAAATGCAGTTTTGAAATGACTTCCAAACATAAAAGGCAGCCATACACAAAAAGATACATGTCGGATGAGATCAAACGTCGATTCAGTGTAATGCTGTATTAACAGTAGCCAGTCAGCTGCCCATGGGAAGTATGTCAGCAGCACATGAGTGAAACAGCACCCTCTGTCTCACATTCCCAAGTAACTGATGCACAAAGGGATATTACCCACGGCCCTGGATCCTGAAGTTAACATACGACCATCCTTACTAGTAGCCAAGGTTGGCTCCATCCTATATGAATTTATCCAGCCCCCCACCCACCCACCCCATCTTCAGAGCCATCCATTAACTACATCTTCAGACAATTGAGTTTTGCAATTTAACTATGGGTATATAAAATACTTCATTTTATGTCTCCTGAATATTTTCAGCTTCAGTGTACGACACCAGATTCTAGTTTTATGAGACAAGGTGAAAAGCTGTCCTATCCGTTTTCACCACACCACACATAATTTTTGTGAGCCTTTATTTTGTTTTTCCTTCCTCAACTTTTTATTTATTTTTTTTAAAAAAGGGTAAACAGGCCCAAATATAACCTTGTAACAATCCCATCAGTCCATTGATATTTTTATTCTCCCTTTTCGAGCTCTAGAATATAATTTTTAAGTGTACTGACCAGAACTATACACAGTATTCTAGATGGGATCTCTTGTTGTTGCGTGCCTTCAAATCGTTTCTTACTTAAGACAACCCTAAGGCAAATCTATCATGGGGTTTCTTGGCAAGTTTCTTCAGAGGGGGTTTGCCACTGCCATCCTCTGAGGCTGAGAGAGTGTGACTTGCCAAAGGTCACCCAGTGGATTTCATGGCTAAGCTGGGAATCGAACCCTGGTGTCCAAAGCCCTAGCCCAAAACTCAGACCACTACACCATGCTGGCCATAAGGTCAAGCAATCTCTGTCTAGATAGGATACCTTCTGGGAAAGGGTATACCTAAGCCATAGAAATAACAGGACAGATCCAGGATTATTTTCAAGCTCTGATTCTACTCCTTCCTGGGAAATGACCAAGGCCTTTGAGATACAGGAGGCATGTTAAGGCACTGCGCAAACACAACATCTTTAGTATCTGTGGCTACTTACCATGAGAGTTACATACTATGAGAGTCCCAGGAACATCAGTTGCTGGGAAACAAAAAGAGGGAGTTACTGCTCTCAAGTCCTCTGGGAGCTTCCAGAAGCATCTGGTTGGTCACTGTGGGCAAATGGATAGATAGGCTTTTGTCCAGGCTCGTTGGTGATTTTCTTAATTTATTTCTGAATGGTGCTTCCATTTATTGGTCTTCTTTGTCCAATTCATCACTTGAGTTCTACGCTTAAAATTCAGGAATAGGCAAAGTATGGGTCTGCTGATGTTGTCAAACTGCAAGTCCCATCAACGCTCACCAGCATAGCCAATGGGGAGGAATGCTGGGAGTTTCAATCCAACATCTGAAGGGCTACCCTTTCCCCATGGCTGATTGAAACGGAGGAGAGTTGTAACTGCCATCAAGCTGACTTTGTTAGATGTAGACCCTGTGAGAGACCTTCAGGTCACCCTATCCTCAACAGCCCAGCTCAGGTCTTGCAGACTCAAGGATGTGGCTTCCTTGATTGAGTCTATCCATCTGGAATGTGGTCTTTCTGTTTTTCTACTGCCTTCCACCTTACCAAGCACTATTGCCTTTTCTAGTGACTCCTTTCTTCTCATGATATTGCCAAAATATGAAAGTCTTAGGGGCTTTACAGACTGCCAGAAATAATGCAGCTTGAGTCCACTTTAACTGCCCTGACTCAGTGCTAGGGAATCATGGGAACTGTAGTATATTGTGGCACCAGAGCTCTCTGACAGAGAAGGCTCAATGTCTCAGAAAAAAATACAATTCTCATGATTCCTTAGCACTGAGCCAGGGCAGTTAAAGTGGACTCAAGCTGCATTATTTCTGGCAGTCTGTAAAGGCCCTTAGTTTTCTCATCGTGGCTTCTAGGGAGAGTTACTGCTGCTGCCTAGTAGGTGTTTGGCACATTTAGTTCCAAAACACAGTGCAGAAATAATCCAGTTTGAGACTGCTTTAACTGCCCTGGATCAGTGCTAGGGAATCCTGGGAATTGTAGTTTATTGTGGCACCAGAGCTCTCTGACAGAGAAGGCTAAATGTCTTACAAAATTACAGTTCCCAGAATTCCCAAGTATTGAGCCTGGGCAGTTAAAGCGGTCTCAAAGTGGATTATTTCTGCAGTGTGGTTCCTCAGCAAAAGCATGTCTGGCATGGGAGACCTTGCTAGCTGCCATCAATACAGCCTCTTGCTTCACAGGTACACATATTTCCACCACCGTAGAAATAATTGAATGCATTTATGCACTATTTTAAAATCAATTCACATCAGTCAGCACTGTCCCTTTGGGGAAGAAATCTCTTGGGCATATTTAAGTACAGCACATTTGGACTCGGCAGCAGTCTCCAAACCAGCCATGCCAGTAAGTAAGCCTTTGCTACATACAGGGAGGTGTTAGAAACTGGATGAGGGATTTGATTTGAGGGATTCTACATGAAACTGCTGGGAGAGTTCATCTGGAGGCATGGGGCTGATGACACCCAGATATATCTCCATGCCCAGACCACAGTGTCAACAAAGGAAGGCATCTCCCCTCTGAATGAATGTCTTGAGGCGGTAATGGGCTGGATGAGGAAAAACAGACTGAAGCTGAACCCAGATAAGATGGAGGTGCTCGCTGTCAGAGGCCCTAATCCAGATATAGAGGTTTGTCAACTGATCCTGGAAAGGGTCACACTTCCCCTAAAGGACTGTGTTTGCAGCTTGGGGGTGCTCCTGGATCTGTCGCTCCAGATGTCAGCCCAGATGGAAGCGATGGCCAGGAGTGCCTGTTATCAGCTTCGGCTGATACATCAACTGCACCCCTTTCTGGAACTTGAGGACCTAAAAACTGTGGTGCATGCACTGGTAACCTCACGACTTGACTTCTGTAATGTGCTCTACATAGGGCTGCCCTTGCACCTAGTCTGGAAACTTCAATTAATTCAAAATATGGCAGCCAGATTGGTCATTGGGAGGTCTAGGGGTGACTATATAGCACCTATATTAATGTCCCTTCACTGACTGCCTATTAGCTTCTGGGCACAGTACAAGGTGTTGGTTATAACCTTTAAAGCCCTTCATGGCTTGGACCCAGCTTACTTACAGGGTCGCCTTCTCCCATACAATCTGCCCTGCACACTGAGGTCCTCTGGTAAAAACTTACTGCAGCCAGAAAAAACTAGGCTGGTAGCAGTTACCCAGAGGATCTTTTCTTCTGCCACTCCCAAGTTATAGAATGGCCTGCCGGAGGAGGAGATCCGACACATTGCCAGTCTCGACTGCTTTAAAAAGGCAGCCAAGGCATATCTCTTCCGGCAGGCCTTCCCAGACTAGCCTCTCAATTGCTTCCCATCAATTGCCCTGCTTTGTTTTAATAATTAAAATGTAGTTTTTATTATGGATGGGAGGGTTTATGGGATATGATGTTTTACTGTATTTCAATGCTGTTTTATTACTGTTAGCCACTTCTATCTGTTTGAAGAAGTGGGATAAAAATAATTTTATTTGATTGCATATCCTCACCTGGAAGCCATGCCATTAACAACAGAACATACCTATTCAATACAGAACAATACACAGTTTACATGGGATTAGCAGACAATAACCTTGAGTGCATTTCCCCCCACCCTGGAGCCATGCCATTAACAACAGAACAATACCTATTCAACACAGAACAACACACAGTTCACCTGGGAACCACTCCTCCCTACCCAGGGTCTCACAGTATATATAGACCCATTCTCTTCCATTCCAGTTTTCTCTGAAGATGCCAGCCACAGATGCTGGCGAAACGTCAGAAAGAAACTCTTCTATAACATGGCCACACAGCCCGAAAAACCCACAAAAAACAATATTTATTGTTATTATTATTATTGTGAGAACTGTTAAATTGGTAACTCCTTTGCTCAGCTGGCCTTAACGGTTGAGCCTCAACAGGCCCCTTGATGTAGAACAGACTTGCACAACTTGGCATTAGGTAGGGGCCAAAATTAAAATAGGGCTGCAGATAGGGTTTAATTAAAAATTAATGAATTAATATTAATTCCACCCTCCTCCTCCTCTGCCCAGCCCTCTCCTCAGGAAAAAGCCAAGCAGCAGAGGAGCTTTGCCTGTTCTTCTCCTTCTCCTTCTCCTCCTTCTCCACCCAGACTTCTCGGGAGAAGGCCAAGTGATGGAGGAGCCTTGAAGGCAAATGTTTGCCCCTTTTTCAACTCTGCTGCCGGCCTTCTCAGGAAAAAGCCAGGCAAGGGAGGAACCTTGCAGGGTGAGCATTTGCCCATCCTCTTCCTCCTCCACCACCCATCTTTCTCCTCAGGAGAAAACCAAGTAACGGAGGAGGCTTGCAGGGCGAGTGTTCACCTGTTCTCTTCCTCTTCCTCCTCCTCCACTGCTACCTGCCTTCTCAGGAGAAAGCCAGGAAGCAGAGCATCCTTGAGGGGCAAGCATTTGCCCCTTCTCCTCCTCCCCTGCATGGCACTCTCCTCAGGAGGAGGCCAAGTGGTAGTGTAGGAGATAAGATAATGTTTAAAAAAAATCTACAAAGCTCATGGCTAATTTTGGGCTGGATTGGATGATCCTTGGGGGGTCTCATTTTCTATGTTTAAAATTGCATTTTGTTCGTAAAAGGCTTTCAGCTCTGCTCTCCTGAAAAGGAATGTTTTTTGGCCTTGAAGGCTAGGCAGACAGTTTTACAAGCCAAAAGAGATAACATTGATGGTATGAACGGGCAGTAAAGGAAGGATACCAAAATCGTTCGCACATGGCAAGTAGAAGTGTAACGTAATCAGGAAAGAAGGGGGTTTGGACTTGTATCCTGTATGTAACCAATGAAAATGTTGAATTATGCACATGTTAATATAATTATAAGTTAGCTGTGTAAGATGGTATATAACAGGGGTTGGCAACCTACGGCCCGGGGGCCGGGTGCAGCTCCCCGAGACCTTTGGACCGGCCCCTGCCGCCCCCCGCTGCCACCGCCCCCCGCGCTGCCGCTGCGCCACCACCGCACGCACTGCAGCCGCCATTTTGTTTTTCAAAATGCCAGCCGCAACTTGTTTGCGCATGCACAGTACTCCTGCGCATGTGCGAACAAGCCGCGGCTGCCATTTTGGAAAACAAAATGGCAGACGTGACTCGTTTGCGCCAAAATGGCGGCTGCGACTTGCTTGCGCATGCGCAGTACTCCGGAAGTACTGCGCATGCGCGAGCGAGCGTGCATGAGCATGCACAGTATTTCCAGAGTAGTGTGCATGCACACGCGAGCGCGAGCGTCGCCATTCCCCCCCCCCCCCCGGCCCGGCTGAAAATCTTGCCGACCCCTGCTATATAAGGATGTTCATTAACTGAGCAGGGGTTGCTGTCTGTCTGAGAGGCCCGTTGGTGAATAAACTCTACTTTCCTGACTTCCCAAAGGGTCTCTTTTTCTGTTTATCCACAACAGTAAAGGAGCCTTGAGGTAGCTATTCCAAATTCTCATGGGCTGCCCAAAAGTCTTTGGTGGGCCGCATGCAGCACCCAGGCCATACATTGTGCAGGCCTAATGTAGGAAAAAAGCCTTCTGAGTTTCCTGCATTAAATGATTGGCTGCTAAAATTATCAGAAATGATGGAAATGGATGTTTTGATGGCTCGTCTGAATCAGAAGGATATGAATATAATTGAGAAAGAATGGACTTTGTAAGAACAGATGGCATTAAACTATAGGTAGAGTAATAGGATGACAGGGAAATAAGATGAACTGTGCATCCCGTGAATATAAAACTTTGTGACTACTGTAGATATATGGGTGTATATGATAAAAGAACAATAAATTCAAATAGATATGGTTGGGAAGAAAGGATGACCCCACAAGAGACATTGAGGAAGTAGAGCAGGGACCGGCAACCTACGGTCCGCGGGCCTGTTAAGGCCCAGGTCCCCGTACTTACTGGCCCAGGCAGAAGGTTGCCGCCACCGCATGCCACCACCGCCGTGCGTTTTGGCCGCCATGCGGCCGCGCACGCTGCAGCCGGCATTTTGATTTTCAAAATGGCGGCCGCGACACGTTTGCGCATGCGCAGGAGTACTGCGCATGTGCAAATGAGTTGCGGCTGCCATTTTGGAAATCAAAATGCCGGCTGTGGCGCACGCGGAGGCGGTTGCGCAGCGGCAGCAGCAGTGGCGGCACGTGCGTGTAAGGGTGTGCACGGTGGGGGGGTGCGCGCACGCGCGCACACACACTGCCATTCTCCCCCTCGGCCCAGCGGCGGAGAGGGCTTCACGGGACCGGCCCCCGGCTCTAAAAGGTTGCCTACCCCTGAAGTAGAGGTTTAGGGGTGGTGTTTTATGTTGTTAAACAAATTCTAATGTACATTACTGGAAAGATATGTACATGTTTGAAGAAAAAAAAATAAAGCATATAAACAACTGCCACCAAAGAAAAAGAAAAAAGCCTTCCCACACTGAACAATCAATCTAGATCAGACGCCACTCCCATGAATCTGGACTAAACCCATCCGCACTGCAGAAATAACACGGTTTGATACTACTCTAACTTGCCAGGATGCAATGCTAGGGAATGCTGGGATTTGTAGTTCGTTGTGGCAGCAGAGCTACAAATCCCAGCATTCCCTAGCATTGCATCCTGGCAAGTTAAGGGTCCAAAACACACTGCAGAAATAATTTATGATATAATGTCATGAATGGGCTGAGTTAATGATCCAGACTGCATCAGATAGTCCCTGTGACTGATTCAAACACTTATCAATGGTTCTTCCTTTTCAAGGAATATCTGGACTAGGTATATACTATGTAACAAAATTACTGTAGACTGTTCTTTTAATACTTAATGGTTTTCCGTTTTGGAGAGTTTATAAACTTCAGTGATTTCTGCTGATGGGTATATACTTTTCTGATATGAAAAATATTGTAATTCTATGTGGTTTTATGGGATCTAGGTTCAAAACACACTGCAGAAATAATCCATTCTCGAGACCCCTTTAACTGCCCTTGCTCAGTGCTTGGGATTTGTAGTATATCGTGGCATCAGAGCTCTCTGACAGAGAAGGCCCAATGTCTCACAAAACGACAGTTCCCAGAATCCCCTAGCATTGAGCCAGGGAAGTTAAAGCAGTCTCAAACTGGATTATTTCTGCAGTGCGCTTTGGACTCAAGTGGTATCAAAGCGGATTCCTTCTGCAGTATGGATGCAACCTAAAACAACTCATAGTCAACACATTCTGGCAAGATGTGTAGCTTTATACAGCAGGACGGCGACTACTATAGGCTCCACTCTGGTGCCAAACCGCATTATTTCTGCAGTGTAGATGCAGCCCAGGTCTTTTATTAAACCCGTCCCCCTCGATTCCGCTTCTTTCTAGATCCAGCCAATCCCAATCCCCTTCTTATCCGGAACTACTGTGGGGTAACCATGGCAACCACGGAGATGCTAAATCCCTGCTTGGGATTGGCTGATTCAAACGGCGTGCCTCGCATAATGTGAGGGCGAAGGAGGAGAGTTAAAATGGCGGACGAGACTCAGCAGTAGCTGAGGAGAAGGAGAGAGTTGTTTTGACCGTCGAGTTTGTGGGTCTCCCGGCGGCAGGATGAGGCCCGGAGGCGGGATTAGCCTGAGTTTTGTGGCCGAGCAGCGGATTCGGCAGCTGGAGCAGAAGTTGCGAGTGAGTCTCGCCCAAAGCTAGACCTCTCTGTCGCTTGGGAGGCGGGTGGGAAGGAGGGGATGGCCCCTGAGGAGAGCCTCCGACGGTCAGGGCGGCCAGAGGGCCTCAACGCTGAGGAGGACCAGGCACCGCAACATGGACAAAAGCCCAAAACACTCCTAGAAATAGAAATCCCTGCTCCTTAGTCAGGCTCAGAATGGAGGGCATTCACGAAAAAGGGAGGACATGGCCAAAGAAAAGCCAAAAACACTCCTAAAAGTAGAAATAAGACCTACAAATACTCACAGAAATGTAAATTCCTGCTGCTTAGGTCAGGCTCAAAATGGAGGACGTTCGAGAAAAAGGGAGGACATGGCCAAAAAAAGGCAGAAACACCCCTAGAAATAGAAATTCCTGTCTCTTTAGGCTCAAAATGGAGGGCATTGAAGAAAAAAGGAGGACATGACCTAAAAGAACGCTTAAAACACCCATAGAAAACACTTCTTAGTCAGGCTCGAAATGGAGGACATTTGGTAAGTCTTCCTGGATAGAAGGACGAAAGGTAGGACATGTCCTGGAAAAGGAGGACGCCTGGTCATGCTGCCGACGCTGCCCACTTTTAGGGGGAAACTGGCGTTTCCCTGAAAAAAGAACAAATAGCCCAACCTGCTTACCAAGGACTCTGTAGAGATAATGCAGTTTTGTTAGCTGGGTGCTTCCAAATCGTTTTTTTACTTAAGGATTTTCTTGGTAAGATTTGTTCAGAGGAGGTTTGCCTTTGGCTTCCCCTGAGGCTGAGAGTGTGTGACATGCCCAAGGTCGCCTGTGGGCTTTCATGGCCCTGTAATCCAGAGTCATAGTCCAACACTCAAACCACTACATGACACTGGCTCTCACAGTTTGACACCTCTAACGGCCATGGCTCCATCCCACAGAATCCTGGAATTTGTAGTTTTGTGTGGCACCAGCACTCTTCAGCAGCAAAGACTAAAAACCTTACAAAACTACAAATCCCAAAATTCCATGGGATGGAGCCATAGAGTTAAAACTGTGTCAAGCTGCATTCTGTCTACAGTGAAGATGCACTCTGGAAGTGGTTTGGCTGTGCTGGAAGGCGGAGGAACGTTTATTCACCCTTCTGAAGGAAATGAGCTACTTGGTTTTTTCCATTTAAAATGGGATTGCACAACTGCAACAGTCCCACATCTTGCTGGATTTTTGCAGTTCCCATCACTCCTAGGCCAAGGAATTTATAACTAGAGATGGGAACTGTAGTCTCAAAACATCTGGACAGGCACCGTTACCTGTTTGCACTGCCCTCTACCATTACCTGTTTGCACCTGTTGCCACCTGTCTGCACTGCCCTCTACAGAACTTGTGCAAGCAATATATTCATGACCTATTCTTAATCATCTGTATCCCGCTATACCTCAGTCCTTCAAATAATATACAAGGAATCTGAGAAGAACACATGGAAAATGTCCATAACCCGCCACAGCATGACTAACACAGCTGCAACAGACTTGGTTACATTTTAATATGATTTGCATGAACACTTGGTGGATAATGAGAGTAGAGAATGTATAAAGAGCTGTCCCTGCTTCTTGTGTAACCATTTATTGATTTTGAGTTCAGGCTTATCCAAATTATATATTCTCAGGCTAAAGAAGAGAGAATAATAATGCTGAAAACAGAAAATGCTCTTCTCCACCTCAAGCTTGCAGAGGTAATAACTTTCCATCCAGTTGTATGACACATATTTCTCCCCAAAGTCTTCTGTGTAAACTACATGCACCCCAACCTATGCAGGTAACCTTGCTTCCACGTGCAGAATTGCCCTTATGCGATTTTTTCCTCTCATCTCAAAAAGAATGCACTTGGTAAAAAGTCTGAATGAACAGGGGTTTTTAAAATGTGTGTAGTACATGTAGTTCCTGATGTTGGATCAAGCACCTAACCAGTGCTTGATCACATTGATCCATCCTTGGTCATCATTCCATATTTTGAGTGGAATGTGTGATCTCATCCCTCTTGCATTGTAGATTTGAATGCATCTGCTGTTGAGGGTCACTGCTTATTTATTAGCATGTATATTACCAGCAGTGTGTAACACTGTTAAGAATAAGCAGATTTGAAGCCATCTGTCAGCCTATTCTCCTTGAAAGAAATATTAAAGACTCTAGTTAGCATCTGGCCCTTATATCCCCTAAACGTGCTCCAGAGGGTTAGGAAACCCTCTGCAACCAGCTGCTGAGCTGCATCAATGGTTACCAGTGGAAGAGAAAAAGTCACTGTAACTGCAGCACCAGCAAAAATATGTATACTCCAAAAGCGTACAAATTAAATAAAAATCTAACCAAGGTATTCATTATTATCCATTTTAATTTTTACTTCGTTATATGTCCCTGTGCCATTATTTTTATTAATCAAAATATTTATGTCTCATGGAGTAGGAGAGTTTTTGCCAAAAAAAAAAGTTTAGGTAAAGTTGACCTTTGGCTGAGAAGTACTGTATATAAATATAACACATGCTGAAGCTGCACCACAAAGTGCAGCATATGGAAGTAGGAAAAACCTTGTTAGAGTAGTTCAAAGGTCCATTTAATGCAGAGGTGCCATCAATTTGGAGGCAAATTTTCTATCTATGGACCCTCCAGGGGCCACATGAACATGCTCCTCCATGTTACTACAATCAAATTTAATAAATATTATAACTGGTAATTTATGATGTGGCCCACTTATGACATGGACTAGTAATCACTAGTTATCGTGATTGTTTTGTCTGATGTAGTTGTTGCTGCTGCTAATAACAAATTATCAGCTAGCTAAAAACTTGAGGGAAGCTTAAAAATAAGTTGATGTTTGAATACTTCATTGTAACTGCTTTGCTTAAGCAAGCTCCTTTTTTAAAAAACAGTTGTTGAATAGTTCACAAGACCTGTTATCCTTACCGAGAATATTTTGTCTCTTCCTTATAGGAGTCCTGGAGATTTAGAGAACTTAACAGTGGGAGGTTGGGCCAGCATTAGAGCAGACTGGAAGGATTAGTAGTAATAGCAACTGTCAACCAAGAGGTTCTAATCTAAAGTGAGACTTTAAACTGCTGTGTGACCTCATAAAAGTATCTTGCTATTATGGAGTCCTGATTAACTCTTTAAGGAAAAAAACTGGGATCAGTTGAAACAACATAAAACTTGACTGAAAACCAGATGTTGCCTTTTGAGCCCAGCTTTCCTGGAAGCACCTACAAAAATACAGCAGCTGCGTAGAGAAACTGCCTTTTGTGCTTCAAAGCCTTCAGCTCTTCACCTCTTGGGGAACATGGATCAGCCTTTAATCTTGTACATGTAAAACCTATTTAACATAGATTGGTAGTTGCTCAGTACCTAGCTTCAGTAAATAATCATCAAAGGCA
The DNA here is from genome assembly GCA_026167975.1 of Phrynosoma blainvillii. Classification (NCBI taxonomy): domain Eukaryota; kingdom Metazoa; phylum Chordata; class Lepidosauria; order Squamata; family Phrynosomatidae; genus Phrynosoma; species Phrynosoma blainvillii. The sequence continues at coordinate 86,156,383 of JANUYF010000001.1, read as the reverse complement.
TATGGAACGAGGCCCATCTTCTGGTGTACATCATGCTAATAAATAGGAAGCAGCTAGTTTAGTCTTAGTCTGAGTAGAGAGCTTTCCTTCTATCTGTTGCTTGTCTGCCTGTTTCCACCTTTCTCCCCATAGACTGCTGTCTGACATCTCCCAACTGGACCAGCCCACATGCTGTGGCAGCTAGTTAGCTCCACCTCTCTCCTTCCTGCAGAAGAATAAAAGCTGTTTGTAAACTACAGCAAATCCAAAATGTTGTGGCCAGGCTGTTGACTGGACTAGTTACAGGGACATATTAACAACACATCTTCCTTGAAACAGCTTCACTGGCTACCAGTCCCTTTTTGAGTAGAATTCAAAGTGCTGGTTATAACCTTTAAAGCCATATATTGCTTGCACTTACACTATCTGAAATACTTTATCTTCCTCTATGAGTCTGCCTGAGCTTCAAGATCTTCCGAGGAAAGCTTTCTTTTGGCCCCACCACCATCACAGACATGTTTGATGAGAACCCAGCAGAGAGCCTTCTCAGTGGCTATTCCCATATTGAGGAATTCTCTGCAAGCTATGACCTTCTTGTTCAAACAGACATTTGATTTAAGATCTATGTAACAGAAAGGATTTATGGCAGGTTGTGTTTTTAAAAATATTTTTATTATGATCTGTGCTTTTATATTTTAATTTGCTTTTAATTGAACAGCTATTTAATCTGTTTGCAACTTTTGCATAAATAATTTTAACTGTATGTTATTTTGAAAAAACGCTTTAGGCTTCTTTGGATCCTGCCTAGAGAGAAAGGCAGGATATAAATCATATAATGAATAAATATTGTATATACTCATGTATAAGTCTAGAAATTTTAGTCAAAAAATCCATCCAAAAAACCTGGGTCAACTTATCCACAGATCAACGTACTTTAACTCATATATATATATATATATATATATATATATATATATATATATATATAAGACGAACCATTATCTTCTCTGAATAGAGTGGCAAAAGGGGAGAACTTGGTGCATCCTGGGAAAACCTAAAAGAAGCACTAAACCCCTCTATTCTTTCCTTTGCAGTGCTGCTTCTGGCCTTTTTGAACATCTGGTCAGAAAATAGCAGCCTGCTTTGGCATCACTTTCCATCTTCCTTTCCAGCCATGGTTACATGACCTTACGTTTTACCCTCAACTTATCCATGGATCATATACATATCCATCATTTTGGCCCCCAAACATACTCTTGACTTATACGTGAGGTCGACTTATAGTTGAATATATATGGTAAGTCAAAATAGGATTATGACTGGTTGAACTAACAAATTGTGTTTGGCAAGTCCTAGCACTGATCTACCTAATCAGACCAAAGATTCATCTTTTGTTTGTTAACTGCCCTCAAGTCTACCCATGGTGACCTTATGAATGAGAGACCTCCGAGTCACCCTCTCCTCAGCCACCCTGCTCAGCTCTTTCAGATTCATGGCCATGGCTTCTTTGATTGAATCTATTCATCTGGAATGTGGCCTCCCTTTTTTGCTTTTGCCCTCAACTTCACCAAGCATTGTAATCTTTTCTAGTGAGTCCTTTCTTTTTCCGATATGGCCAAAATACAACAACCTCAGTTTGGGGGGGATGCAGACCAGGGCGTTTGGAGCGCCCTGGTCCGGAGCGCCGCGGGGCTATGGCAGCCACACCGCGGCGCTCCTGGAGCGACCCTGAAAGGAGCGCCAAATTGGCGCTCCTTTCATAAGTCAGAAAAAGTGCGCCCTAAAAGCGGCGGGCGCACTTTCTCTGACTTATCCTCTGCAGCGCGTCTGGTCGCTGCGGAGGGAGGTCACTCTGAACGCGCCGGCCGTCCGGTGGCCCGGAAGCACTCAGGGCGACCTCAGGAAGAGGAAGGAGCGCCGCACGTGCGGTGGCTCCTCCTCTTCCGGGCCTCCAAGACGACTGTTTTAGTCGTCTGCTTAGGCCCTTAGTCATCTTTGCTTCTTGGGAGTGTTCAGGCCTGATTTGATGTAGGACCTATTTATTTGTTTTTTAGTAGCCCATGGTATTCTTGGAACACTTCTCCAGCACCACATCTCAAATGAGTTGATTTTTCCCCAAGTCAGCTTTCTTCAGTGCCCAGCTTTCACAACCATATATAGAAATGGGAAATATGTTGGCATGGACAATCCTATGGTATTTAATTATATATTTTTACACTTCAGGATCTTGTCTAGTTCTTCATAGCTGCCCTTCCAAGTTCTAGTCTTCTGATTTTTTGACTACATTCCCCGCTCTGATTGATTGTTAAGCCCAGGTATGGAAAATCTTGAACTATTCTGAGATCTTCACTGTCTAATTTAAATTGTGTAGATTGTCTATGGTCATGTTTGTTTTCTTGAACGTGCCTTTGCACTTTCTGCCTTGAATTTCTTCAATAATTTTTCCATATCTCTGATGCTTTCTACTGATACGGTGTCATCTGAATATCATAGATTGTTGATGTTCCTCCCTCCAATTTTTATGCCTCCCTCCTCTGAGTGCAATTCTACCTTTCATTTGATGTTCTCAGCATACCAATTAAATAGATAGGGTGATAGAATACAGCCTTGCTAACCCCCTTGCCAACTGGAAACCATTCCATTTCTATGTATCTTGTCCTGACAGTAGCTTCTTGTCCTGAATATGCATCAGGACTAGCAAATATTGTGGCACGGCCATTTCTTTAGGAGTGATCCACAGTTTCTCATGATCTATACCAGGGGTAGGCAACCTTTCCCCTTTAAGGGCCGAGGGACTTCAGCTCCCAGAATCCCAAGAGCTATTGGCCAACATGGGACTATTAGCCAACATGGCTGAGGCTTCTGGGAGCTGAAGTGCCTCGGCCCTTAAAGGGGAAAGGTTGCCTACCCCTGATCTATACAATCTAATAGTTTGCTATCGTCTATAAAGCATAGGTTGGTAGTCTTTTGATTTTCCTTAGTGTGTTCTATTTTCCAGCATATGTTTGCTATATGATCCCTAGTGCATCTTTCTTTCCTGCTTGGACATCTGTTGGTTCTTGCTCCATATATGATAAGAGTCTTTATTGTAGAATTTTAAGCATCATTTGCGTACATTAGAAATTAATGCAGTGGTTGTGTGATTACTGCAGTTGCTGGTGTCTATTTTCTTGGGGATTGGACTGTATACTGAGTATTTCTAGTCAGTGGGCTATTGATGTTGTTTTTCAAATTTGGTGACATATTTTATTTAGATCTAGAGTAGATTCTGTCTCTATAGCCTGGAGCAGCTCTACTGGTGTGCAATCAGTTCCTGGTGACTTATTTTGCTCAAGTGCTCCACCTACCACTTTTTCTCCCCAGAAGTGTCTTGAGGATGTTATTTTCTAACTATGGTTCTCAGAATTCCCTGGCTAGGATAGCCTCTAGCAGCTAAAAAAAACAAAGCATCTTATTTGGTCTTAGGCTGCAGTCTGCAAAATGCATAGGAAGCTACTTTAGCCTGTTTGACCTGGTGTTACAAAGGGCATCAGAAGTTTATTGTATCTTGGAACTGTAATACCTTCTTCCCCTCAGATCTCTTGTATAGATGTTGTACAGAAAGTTGTGAAAGGATTGACATAAATACACCTCAAAGAATACCAAGGGGTTGTGTGATGAGGACAGTTTTGGGCAGTGTGCAAAAGTGCATGTGAACTGTTAAAAGTGCATCAAGAAAAAACACGTTTAAAAAGCAAGTGAGAAAAAAATCTACATATTAGGAAATGGGTCCTGTATAAAGCTATATGTGAAAAAGTTGCCTTGATTTTCAGGAAAACAATTGTATTTACCCTGAAAATTGATTCCAAGGATATACCGTATTTTCTGACGTATAAGACGACTTTTTAACCCTGGAAAAGGGTCTGAAAAGTTGGGGGTCGTCTTATACGCTGTGTAGAGAAGGAAGAAGATGAGGACGAAGGAAGAAGGAGAAGGGAGCCAGGAGGGAGAAGGAGGACAATGAGGATGAGGGGAGAAAGAGAAGGAAGCCAGGAGAGAGGAGGAGGAGGACAATGAGAATGAAGGGAAAAAGAGAAGAGAGCCAGGAGAGAGGAGGAGGACAATGAGAACGAAGGGAGAAAGAGGAGAAAGCCAGAGAGAGGAGGAGGAGGATGAGAACGAGGGGAGAAGGAGAAGGAAGCCAGTTCTACAGTATGGATGCAGCCTGAATCTGCACTGCAGAAATAATGCAATTTGACACCGCTTTAATTACCATGGCTCCATCCTATGAACTCCTAGGATATAGTTTGCTTTGTGGTACCAGATCTCTCTGACAGAAAAGGCTAAATATCTCACAAAACTGCAAATCCCAGAATTCCATAGCCTTGAGCCAGGGCAGTTAAAGAGGTGTCAAAATGCTTTAATAAATTTCTGCAATGCAGATGCAGCCAAAGTTGATGTGTTGCTTGGGCATGGCTTTTTTAACAAATAATTCTGCACAATGAGAGAGAGAGTGTGTGTACACTTGAAGATTTATCTAAAGAAGAACCACGTTCCTTAACTTGGAGGTTATATGTGTATGTTGTGTGCCTTCAAATTGTTCCTGACTTATGGTGATCATGGGGTTTTCTTGGCAAGATTCACTCAGAGGAGGTTTGCCATTGCCTTCCCCTGAGGCTGAGAGTGTGTGACTTGTCTAAGTTCACCAGTGGGTTTCATGGAAGAGTTGGGAATCAAACCCAGGTCTCCAGAATGGTAGTCCAACACTCAAACCACTACACCATGCTGGCTCCTATTCCCACGTACTACCTATGAAACAATTGCAGACTTTTTTGTTGTTCTTGTGTGTCTTCCAAGTCCTTTCCGACTTATGGCAACCCTAAGACAACTTTCTCATGGGTTTTTCTTGACATGTTTCTTCAAATGGGGGTTGCCATTACCCTCCTCTGAGGCTGAGAGTGTGTGACATGCCCAGGGTCACTTACTTGGCTGCAAATTGTACATACCCCAGAATGCATCACCTAGTATATTGGCAGTCCTCCCCCTCCGCCCAACACTTTCTCATTTCCCCCAACCATCTCATAGCTGGGAGATGGAAATAATTTTTAAAGCAGCATTTAAATCTGGACTATTTTTTAAAAAGTAAGGTCCAAAACACACTGCAGAAATAATAAGGTCCAAAACACACTGCAGAAATAAATGCCAGGGAACATGGGAGCTGTAGTTTGTTGTGTTTATAAGTGACAGTTTTCCTGCTAAGTACCTGCATGTCATAAGCATTTGAATTAAAATTACCATATTGAAATCAAAACTGATTTTTTAAAATTTTTATTTGGTCTGCGTTGGAAGAGGGGTAGTCTTATATGGCGAGTATATCCCAAACTCTATATTTTAACTGGAAAAGTTGGGGGTCGTCTTACGCCCGGTCGTCTTATACGCCGGAAAATATGGTACATGAAGAGAGTTATACCTGCATTTTCCATTCATTTCATTAAAATACAACTCTCAGAATTTCCTGAAGAAACTCTTAATGGCCAGAGTGAAGTGAATTAAACTGGCATTTGCTTTGGTTTATTGCAGCTCTTGTTTTCCAAGATAATCTGGAGCCAAAACATAAATTACGACAGACACTTGGAGGATGGCAAGTATGTTAGGGTTAAATGAGTTCGTTTGCTCTTAAAAATCTGATTTTCATTTCCCTCTTCATATAAACAGAAATGGGATTTTGAATTTTTTCATTATGAGAAGCCAAATTTTAATCAGTTCATTATGGCTATAGTTATAATCTCCTTTAGTTGACTGAAGTGGAAAAGGTGGGAGCTGCTGAAAAAACACAAGCCCAAAGCCCCCAAGGATGCATGGAACCAGCTGCAGCTTTTTGGACCCTTCCAAATGCTGACATCTTTCCAAACTTCTGTTAATAAAAATTACCTTTTTAACATAAGTAGAGGGAAAGCCTATTGTGCATCAGATACACTTAACAAATTCTGAAAAATTGAATGAATGATTTTGTTGCAAACACACTCACTCTCCTTCCAATCTTGGCTCCCATTTTTAATACTTACATATTCACCTCTGAGTTTGTAAATATTGTAACAGTTTGCTTTCTAGATTATATTTTTAACTGTTCAGTTTTATACATACCTCTTTTCGTGGAACTATTTGTTTTGAAGTAACAAGATTTGTTTTTATTCTTTTCATTTTTAAACAGAGTCAACAAACGATTAGAAATATCTCAGATAATGATTCAGATCATTTCACCTTTTGTAGAAAGCAGAACTTCTATGCAAGCGCCAGGTCCATGGTAATCCAGCTTTACAGAGCTATACAGGTAAAGAGGCTTATCAGAAATATAAAGCTTGTGGACATTCTAGTATGTATCTATAGTAAGGAGGAAAAAAGGAAGGATCTAGCCCCTTGGTCTGGAATCCAAGTTGAGCCACAAAAACTCATAAACTAAAGCTTCACCTTTGTGAATTTTTATTTATACAAGGTGTCTTAGTTGGAACACTTCCTGCCTTAAAGGCTTTCGATTTAGGAAAAATATTGATATTTTAAAAACTTATGGATTTTTTATATATCTTTTCAGGTAATTATAAATGTTTTTTATAAAAGTTTTTAAACATTAAGAAATTGTTATCACTTCCACTGAAGGCTCCTCCAAACATTACTGTTATCATACCCACTGTCTTCACCATAAACAGACATGTAAAATGGTTGCCAGGAAAAGATACCAACAGATCAGTCACAGGGAGCGAAGATTCCTCTTTCAGTCAGCTGCTAAACTAAGTATAGTCTAGATGCTCTGTCCTTTTCTGTGGTTATAGAAATGGCTGTTTTCAGGCCATTGACTTCACTGAGATTTATGCTACCTTTTTATAGGATTAAAGCATTCAGCTGCTTCCACTACAGGTAAATCTTATAATGATTTACCATCAACTAGATTACTAAAAGGTTGACATAAGGAAAGAGTAATCATAAAATGACAGAGATGTTTAAATTGCACCTGAAAAGTGGAGGCATGCAGTGGTGTATTTTCAGGATGAAAATGTATTTTTTTAAAATGTAATTAAGTAGTGGTATTTCTATAAAGTGTAAATAGCAAAAGTTTCAACAGATAAAGATTATTAACAGTAAATGTTGCAACATTAAATGTTGTTGAATGGGTTGTTTGGTTCATGTTGATGGATTTGTCTTGGTTTAGAATTCTTTGGGAACATTTGAAATCCAGCATTGTGTTTTCATGTAGTAAAGGTGTTTTCCCCAGTCTCATTTTAATAGTTTCTTATTTTTGCTAAAGGAAGGTTTCCTTCATATCTCTTGGTAGTTGTGGTTTGACTCTATGAATGTTTAAAGATACATTAAAATATGACGTTCTTCTTTCCTGTTCCCCACTCCCACCTCTTCACAGTGTAACAGCTTTTTGTTTCTTATATAGAGACTGAAACAAGACATGAAGAATCTCCGTTTGTCTGCCCTTCAGTTTTCAAGAGATATCCAACATCAGGGCAAGAGCTTTTTTTACCAGATTTTGTCTGTTATCCAAAGGCTGCAGCTACATAATGAAACTATTGAAAGTAAGAGATATTATGTCTTGATGTTTCTTTTTTCAAATCGTTTTACACTTAGCCTCTGCTGCACATGTTTTAGAGCCTGAAGAAGTTGCCTGGCTGATGAAGTTGGGGAGCTGTATACAAAACAGCAAGTGTTCCATGCTTAGATTAATCATAGAAAAGCAAGAATCATATTTTCTAGATGTGATTGGACTTCTGCAGTTTTTTCTAATCCAATGCATGTGACTGTGTGATATGGTGGTATGGCAATCAGAATTTCAGTGGTTATTACTTTTTCTGGAAGAAATTCAGCCACAGAACTCTTAACCATATCTATTAACGTGACATGTTTAGATAGTTGGCCGCAGATGTCCTGTTTTAGGCTTGACTTGGGACATTTTTGTAAGATGAGAAAGCATATGAAAAGTAGACTTAAACAACGAACAATAAACTTATATACATAGGCAAAGGAAATATTCTAAATGTGCTTGCTAGGCCAACATATAAACACAATTTGTGCTAATTTTCAAAAATCTAAATGGTCAGTGTTTGTACTGCTTCCAGGAGCCTAAAACAGAAAGAATGTTTCCACACTAGTGCTTAAATCCAGTTGTTACTCTTGACAAGAATAGACCCACTGAATCAATCAATTTACCTTCACGTTGACTCAGCATTCAGTAAGTAATTGAATAGGCTTACTCTAGTTGGGACTAACTAACAGAATGCCAGCCTAGTTGCATAGCATGGAATTGTGATGCTTCATTTACTCACTTTTTTTAGGGCACCCACGCAACACAGTAATCCAAGCATTGCTATCGTTTATATTTCTTTTCTTTGACTATAGGAAGCCCTTTTTTTTTTTCAGGAAAAGAGAAAGAGAATCTATACAACTGTAGATGTCTTTAGCATTATTATTCCATATATATATATATATATATATATTTTTTTTTTTTTTTAAAAGCCTAGATTTTGTCACCAGCAGTCACTTCCTGAAAGTGATCTTATCACTGCTCACATACATGTACATTATAATATTTGTGGTGGGTGCCATTTTATAACTTGATTTTTACCTGATATTTTACTTAGGGTTTGTTTTATAGTATGTTTATTCTGTATTGTATGTTTTAATTGTAAGCCACCCAGATTGGATTACCAATGGGCGGGATATAAATAAATTTTATTATTATTATTATTATTATTAGTCCTAAAATGCTTTTCTCGCTATTTTAATGCAAGAGAGTTATATAGCACTGCAATGCTAGAATGTTAGAGCTTAAAAAAATAGAAAAAAGTTTGTAATCATCATAATAAACCATATTTTCAGAATAAAGATGAGCGATAACATTTTCCCCAGTGCATTATTGCACTATATTATAGCACTGTTCTACCATAATAGAAAAATTAACATTGTGATGTGTTAGCATTCTATATCTTTTTAATTAAGAACAAGAGAGAGAGAGAAACACTGGATGTTTCTTTAGTTATTCCATCTCCTGATGTAGCTGAAACGTAGGATGCATATTTAGAAATAGTATAATGCTGTTATCTAATGCAAAGGTCTCAGGAGGGCACCCACCATTAATTTTAAGTGGAGGAATTTTATTAGCTCAGTTGAAAGCAGCAACAGGGCTTGGGCAACTTAATTCAGGGATCTATCCTGTGTATACCAGTTCTGAAAACAGAACTCCAGAGTGCAAGGTTCAGATCACTTTTATTTATTAATCAGAAATAAATACTCTCATGCACACATTCCAAGAGCTAACAATATAGAAGGCAATAACAGACAGCAAATTAAGGGGGTACAGAGGACAATACTGATTCCAGAAGTGAAGCACTAATCAGGTGGACACTGTGAAGTGGAAGTGACTCAGCAAGCTGTTGGGGCGGTGGGAATCATGGCGGGGCCAGCAAGCCGAAAACAAGGAAAACGTGGACAAAGGGCTTGTCTGACATTAAGCAAGACCAAATTGGTAGTGCCTAAGTAGGCATATTTATAATGCAAAACCTGTCCCAAGTTAGAATTCAGGATTACAAGGGATTTTCCAGGAGGGAAGAATGGAGAGGGAAGTAAGGAATGGTTAGACAATCAGTGCAAATGTCCCTGGACAAAGGAATATTGCTCCCAGAGGGAGGTGCACTTGGGTTTCTGTTTGTTTGTAAACACAAGGTTTATGCTCCCATCAGTGAAGGGATTATGTAGATTCTGATCTTGATTGATATCTCCACAGCTACATGCTCTTCCACTTCCCCATGCTGAGCCTTCCAAATGACCAGATATGGTCCAGATCTCTTTATGTGGCAAGGCTGTTAGTCTTGCACTGGGGCATCTTCACAGCTATGAATCTCAGACAGTCCCTTTATATCACCTTAGTATCAGAAGGGGGCAGGGTTGAAAGGAGGATGGATCTTGGGGCAACAATACTCTAGTTAGTACCGAAAATCATTTGTAGTTCCTGCAGTTTACAACAAAGGAGTAATGACTGGATAATGCTTGGAAGTGACTGAAGATGTGCATGTACCCTTACTCTAGCGTACTTCCATTAACTTCAGTAGGACTCTTCAGCAGATCTGATGGAGGCTTCATTGAACTGAGTGACATTTTATGTAGCAAGAAGGGAGCTATGCTGTGAGGTGAATGTTTAAGACCCAAGTTTTGAAGAATTTGACATAAAAGACCTGAATTTAATCCATCACATCCAGGATATATAACACTAAAAGCTGAATGTCTTCATCTCTTTCTCTAACTTGTATTACTGGGCTAAAAAACAGGAAGCTTGGTTTCTTCTTTCGACTTTTCTTGCCCTGTATTTCCAATTTATGCTGAAAAGGGCAACTGTTCAAATGCTGATTTGACTCATTTGTGATATATTGTGCTACTCCTTGTTCTCAAGGCTAGGAATTTTCAACCTTCTTTGTATTTTTTATTGTTTGGCAGTCAAAATGAACTCATTCTTCTAACAAGGCCAAGATGAAACAGAACCTGTTGGAATCAACATCAAAGCAGATTCCTATGCCAAAATGAGGAGAATAATAGTTTACCAGTGCTACCACATTGAAAAACAGGCTAGACAGTGCTTACAAATGTCACTCTCCATCCACAGATATAAAACATTGCCATACCATCAAAGTAGCCCAGGATTTAGAAGACATATGGCAAGAGTATGAACTCTTTCAGTCTACAGAACTTGTTGGACTGCTGTTCCCATAATCCCTCAACATTATTTATGCTAGCTAGCACTGATGGGAACTGCAGTTTTTAACATCTGGAGAGTTGGATGTTCCCCATGCTCTGCATGTTAAACCTTATGTCCCCCCTTGCTTTTGTCCCCCTGTTCAGCTGAGGGGGTGGAGTCTAGGTTCAGATAGTGCCTTTCCCTGTCTCCTTGCCTCTCTGGTGGTCCTCTTTTGTCCTATTCAAGACCAGGAAAGAATAAAAAGATGTTGGATGCAATACACGGAAGAATTATATAGAAGAGATGACAAAATGAAGGACACATGGAATGAAGAACCATATGAAGATGAACCCCAATTCTAAAAAGTGAGGTGGAAACTGCAATGAGGGAAATAGCAAGAAACAAATAACCAGGAAAAGATGATATTCCAGTTGAACTGCTGCAGTCCACATTGACAGTCAACTTTAGTGCTAACCAACATATTTCAGTAGATATGGAAGACAAAACGATGGCCAACAGATTGGAAGCAATCAATATACATCCCGATCCACAAAAAGGGAGACAAGAGACTGCAGCAACTATGGAACCATAGCACTGATCTCCCATGCAAGCAAAATCATGCTCAAAATTCTGCAACATAGACTCCAACCATACATGGAGAGAGAAATCCCAGGGGCCCAAGCAGAGTTCAGGAAAAGAAGAGGCACTAGAGACACATTGCAAACATATGATGGCTAATAGAGTGCACCGGGGAATTTTTAAAAAATTAAAAAATCAGCATGTGCTTTATAGACTATAGCAAAGCCTTTGACTGCATAGATCATGAACGGCTATGGAATGCCCTTAAAGACATTGGAGTGCCAACACATCTGATAGTTCTAATGAGGAATCTGTACTCAGGACAAGAGGCTACTGTTAGAACAGAACACGGAGAAACAGAATGGTTCCCAATTGGCAAAGGAGTCAGACAGGGCTGCATCCTTCCACCCTACCTGTTGAACTTGTATGCAGGACATATTGTAAGGAAAGCAGGCTTGGATATGGAAGAGGGAAGAGTGAAAAACAGGAGGAAGAAATATCAATAATCTGAGATATGCTGTCAACAGCATAGTACTAGCAGAAAACCTCACAGATCTGGAGCACCTACTAAGGAAGATCAAAGAAGAAAGTGGAAAGACAGGCTTAATGTTGAACATAAAGAAAACAAAAATAATGACCACAAAGGACCTTCACAAGTTCAACCTAGATAATGAAGAAATAGAAATAATAAAAGAATTCCCATACCTGGGATCAAACATTGATAGAAATGGAGACTGCCGTCAGGAAATCAGAAGAAGATTAAGAATGGGGAGGGTGGCTATGAAAGAACTAGAAAAGATTCTAAAATGCAAACTCCTAATTCGATCATATGGCTTTTTGGGTGTCAATGATGATTGGCTATTTTACTGAATCATTATAGTGTTGTTATTTTATTGATTGTATTTTGTATATTGTTTTATATCTTATTGTTGTAATCCCGCTTCGATCCGCAGGGAGAGGCGGGAAATATAAATAAAAATGATGATGATGATGATGATGATGATGATGATGATGATGATGATGATGAAGAAACATATGAAAATAAGTGGAGATTCATATTGCATCATGGGAAGTGATAAGTGCTCTGCCAATACTGCTTTAATCGACTTGTACAACGTATAGATGGAATTTGTCTCTACAGACTAGTGGGATGTGGTGTTTCTAGATTATTAGTTTGCTTCCAAGCGTATCCAATCATTACTCCTTTGCTGTAAGCAGCAGGATAACCTATTCAATAGTTGCTGGATAAGTTGAGAAATCTTGATTTATTATTTATGTATGAGCATGTAACAAATAAATAGAACTCATGTTCTCACACAGCTATGAGAATTACATTTAGCAACTGTGGTAGAATTGCAGTGGAAGGCATACCGCAAATACTGTTTCAGCCCCATGGGTGTTGCTTGCAATGATGGCATTGCTATACAATTTGGAGAGAGCTACAGCAGGAATGCAGTAATTGCATGTGGGTCACAAAGTAGACTGCTGATCTTGAAAAAGTTCAGAATTTCCCTTTTAACCTTATAATTTTGGATCTAATATTTTTCACCTATGTTTGCATGTTTACAGGTCTGTTGACATTCTAGGCTTTTTACCTGAAAAAACCCATGTTGAATAATATTCCTATGAACATTTGTGCAAACATCTTTTCAGTATTTCAGACTAAAGCCCTAGAACTTGAACAGTCTTTATATGAAGTCAGTGAGAGGTACCAGAAGGAAAAACAATGGAGAAAAATACTTCACAATAGTTTAGTTGTAAGTATCTTGGTAAATGCTTCTGCAGTGTTTAAAAAGATCTATATATGTTAAATATAGGCTCAAAACACCTTGTGGGTCACATGTAGCCAACAAATCCTTTTTTGTAGCCTGTACTGGCTGTTCCATAGATTCCCCAGGTAAACTTTTTTCTTATCCTGCCCCAGTTGAGTTTCCCCTCACTCCTGGATGCTTCCAGGATTTGGGTTTTTAATCAGAAATGAAAGGCAGAGTACTTCCCACCCTCTGCTGTAAACTGTAATGAAATGTGAACTGCAAAAGAATTTCCAGTACAGTTTTTTTTTATTTGTTGTATGTACCTGCTTTTTTCAGGCGTACTGCAGCTCATGGAAGGTGTGTATTGTGTTGTGTGCCTTTAAGTCATTTCCATTTTATGGTGACCCTAAGACGAACCTATTATGGGGTTTTCTTTGCAAAATTTGTTCAGATTTGCCATTGCCTTCCCCTGAGGCTGAGAGCATGTGATCTGCCCAAGTCACCCAGTGGTTTTCATGGCTGAGCAGAGAATAAAACTTTGAAGGACCTAAGGGGGAAGAAATCGCCAAAAAAAAGTTCTTAAAATTTTGGGATAGAGAGACATTGTGGGTTGGCCCTCTGAAGCCTGGGGTTGGGATGTGGTCACCCAGTCCCTGGCAGTTTCGCACCCTGCACCAGACAAAAGAAATTGTTCTGTGCTTGTGGAGCTATTAAAGAAAAGGTGCAACATTTCAGAACTTGAAAAGGCTACTTTTTTTGGTCTCCATTTCCAGAATCTTAAGAGCTGCATTGGTTGGGAGATACTGGGTGTTGTAGTCAAAAAAGTAACTTTTCTAGCCTTTGTTCTTTGACTAGGTATTATGTGTAGAGTACGGTCAGCCCACCATATCCATGGATTTCTTATCCAGAAATTCAACCATCCACAGCTTGAAAATATTTAACTATAAATTCCAAAAAGCAAATTTGATTTTGCCATTTTATATAAGAGATACCATTTTACTATGTCATTATATCTGAAAGGACTTGAGCATGGATTTGGTATCCATGGGGGTTCTGGAACCAAACTCCAGCAGATATCAAGAGCCCACTGTATTTATTTTCATCGCTGTATCTGTTCTTCAATGTATCATACTTTTTGTTTTTTTGGTATCTGTTCTGTGTGCTTACACACAGTACAAAGTTATGATCTTTCAGTATTTAGTATTCAGGTTCCCATTGGGAACCTGATGTCAGTCGAGTGGAACACAGACACTAAGGCCTACAAGGAAAATCTAGATTTTAGATATTTTAGAGTAGGAGTTGGCAATTTATGTCCCCAAGACTGTTAGTCAGCATAGCCAACGGTGAGGAATGCTGGGAGTGAGAGTTCTAACAACATTTGGAAAGCCACATATTCACCTTCTCTGTTTTAGAATAAATGGTTTAGTCACCAACAGTTACAAACTGCGAGACTTACTGTCAAGTTCAGTATCAGACTTTAAGGATTCTTTATACAGTACATCCTTCTTTAACTGCTGTGTTTCTGAATTATATCACCAGGAACTAAGGGGCAACATCAGAGTACACTGTAGGATCCGTCCATTGTTACCATTTGATACTGCTGCTGGAGAGTCAGTCTTAGAAGACAGGTAATTTATTGCATTCCTGTATTTATGTCAGCTGCTGCTCTGATGTCTTTCCAGGGAAAACTTTTTAATTTTCCCAAGATTTTCAACTTGTTAGCTTTAGTTGATCAGTTTCATTTGGCTTCTGGTAGCACTGGAAATAGTTCTGGTGTCTGGACCAAAACTGTTTAGTGGATGTTGGTTATCCTGTTTTTGAGGCAACTAATGGCAGTTTTTTCTGCATTGAAGTCAGTCCTATACTAATAATATTGATAGAGGTGAAGACAGACAGAGTGACAATCAAGGCAGATGCTTTTCTGTATCATTGGATGGAATGTTTGTGTTATACTGCCGACCAAAATCTCCAGCCATATGGATTTCATTATTTTCAACACTGTTTCATCACATCACATGTCACTTGCGGGTATCCTAGATAGGTGATAGTGGAGGGTGGGGGGTGGGAAGCAGCAGTTGCTTGTATTGATACTTCCTGAGCTGAAGCCTGCTACAGTTGAACCAGCTGAAGAAAAATCATCCCAGAAAGGCATTGATGCCCATGTATGTTTGCTTAAAGTATGTACTTCAGAAGGATATATTTATGTCTAGATGCTCAGGCTTGGTGGTGGTGGTGGTGGTAAAGCTAAAATACTGTTGCAGTTAGAAAAGTAATGATAATTTAGCACAGGGGTAGGCAACATTTCCCTTTTAAGGGCCGAGGGACTTCAGCTCCCAGAAGCCTCAGCCATGTTGGCCAATAGCTCCTGGGATTCTGGGAGCTGAAGTCCCTCGGCCCTTAAAGGGGAAAGGTTGCCTACCCCTGATTTAGCTTTTCTATGTCTGAGTGACAGGATTGTGTCTAAGACAGGATTTAGCTAATCCTAAATAAGGAGTCACTGTCTAGAGAAGGAATGAATGAGAAGTTCCCTTAAGCACGTGCAAACCCATGTATGGATCTAAATCCAAGCATGGATCCCCTTTTTGATTTCAAGTCCAATTTTTGTAGGTAGTATAACTTGCTTAGTTTTGTGGTTGATACTATCCGGCTTGAATTTCTGTCTCCTGTTCTTCATATGTCTTCTATTAGTGAATAACAGTAGTTGTGGACCTAGAAGAAGAGGAAGGAGAGGATTTTTTTTTTCTGGCCAGAGGAACAGCATAGGTGGGGATAAACAAGGAGCACACACTCTGTCGTGTGCTATGGATGCTATTAAGCATGTTAATTTTAGGGGTTTGGGCCCCTATGTTTCTGGGATAATATATTTTCAACAATGAACCACCTTGGAGAAAGAAATAAAGAGACATACTCACAGATCAGTAGAAATATAGGTGTTTTTGGCTCAATACCACAATTCCACTTGAGCGAAATGAGAAAACCAACTACAGCTGTTTTGTGTGTGTGTACACTACCTGACCACTCCTTATATAAACAGGGCTACAGAAACTCTGAGGACATGGAAGAATATTACGCATTTTGATTGCTATTGAAGTTACCAATATTTCTATTGATGTATGGGTATGTCTCCTTATTTCATTTTCTTATGCTTCCTGGGCACCTATGCAATTGAGTCTTGGGTTCTTTTGTGTAAATTGTTCATGTGTCTCCCCTCACTATTCTTTTAATTTTTCTTTGAAAGGCAGATAAACATTTCAGAAAAAGTTGTGCGTGCAGCTGATGATGTGAGTATATTTAACCTTATGTTCGAAATCAGGAACAGATTAAGGAGCCAGTTCCTTGTGGAATAAGACTGAGCAGAATATACTATCCTTACTTTCCAGGGGCTTTGCGTTCTCATGTGCAGATTTTCCTATGTGACTGATTCCCCCTTTCTTTCAGTACAGCTTTGAAAACTATCTGGCTTCAGTTTTATTCCGTGTTTTGTCACATTTGCACTCTAAAACTTATTTCATTTGACACATGCCCTTCTCTTATACAGGGTACAGTAGTCACCCAGTTAAAGAAATCATACTGTCATGGACAGAGTTAAGAGAAGTGATATTTTGGATCAGGAGCTTGTTTGTATCTGTCCAGATCTTGGAAAAGTTCGTTTTTGGACTCCAAGAATCTCCTAATCAACATGACAATATTGTCTTCTCTGAACAAGCCCCAACAGCTGCCCTGTACATCTTTCCTGTTATCATTTCAAGCTTCATCCACTGCAAGAGGACAGATGTCATGTATTTACAGATTCTCTGCTAGGGATGGGTGGCATTCTGCCTTCCTTGGCTAACAAATTTGAGAGATTGGTTCATAGACTGGAGGTGGTGTGAGTCACAGTGAATGAGTCATAAGATAGTAATTGACACAAATTACTAACTGATGTGCTTTGATCTTCAATGAAATCCTATACATGTCTATTTGGAAGTAAGCTGTATTGAGTTCACTGGGGCTATTACTAGGTAAGGGTGCATGGAACTGTAGCCTTAGTTAATTATCACAACTCTGTGCTTAAGAATACTTTATGTCTATGATATTCTTTGCACATAATAAATCAGCTATCATAGACTTGGTTGCATCATTTTTTAAAAAAATTCACAAGCCTACTTCAGTGAGTAGGACTAAGAAATGATTTCTCTGACTGTGATTTGGTTTCTGTTGTCTACTTCATTAATCATTTTCTAGTACTTTCATGAGGAATGGGCTTTCTTTGACCTCACAGTAAATTTGAAGTGTGTCACAGTAAATCTGAAGTGTATCACTCGTATTCTAATTTTATTGCTAAAGCAAGGCTGAGAGGTTTACTTCTCTAGGGAGGTCCACCCACAAGTTTGAACTAGGATTTCCAAAGGCTAACAAATAGCTTATTAATTCTCAAGTCCTGTTAATGGCACACTCTAATTATGAAGCTTTCCCCATCTTCCTGTTAAACTACTTGCATTTCTTTTTCGATACAATGCCATAGATACCAGGCTAGAAAAATGGGATGTAAAGAGTTAAATGCAGTTGGCTATGAAGGCTTGCTTTCAAGTGCAATAAAGGAGCCTGGTTTAAATCCATCAAAGCAGGGGCGCTTGAGAGCTGAGCTGCAGATCCAGATGGCATTCCAGCATTAATTAAGCTTGTTAGCAAGAAATAAAATTTGAAAGGCATGACGGTGGTGAACTAAGATGAATCCTAGTTTTACAGATTAATTTTCTTGATGGCTATGGTTTTTAGTCAGATACTCCATGTTGTTTATTCTTAATGTAGGTGTATAGCCAGTTTTCCTTTTATGGTAGCATTTAAAATAAAGCAAAAGGGCACCTTTTATGAATACCACATGTACATGTGTTGCTGCCTTATGTTAAGTTATACCATTGGTACATCTAACCCAGTATTGTCTGATGTTGAGGATTGAACCTTTTGTATAAAGAACATGTGCACTGCCACTATTCTGTCTCCCTATCCTATTAGACTCCCCTTCATTTATTTCCTGTATAATGGCATAGAAATATATTCAAGTCCATCTAATCACAGGGTTCTTTTTTACATTACAGGAAATGAGGAGGTGTGAATGTTTGTCTCACCTTTTTCCTCACTTTCTCTGTACTGTGCAAGGGGGACTTTTGTGAGTCTTTCCCCAGAAGATATATATTTTCCACATGTAGAAATGGTTTGTGCATCTCCCTGAAAGGAGCACAACTTACTTGTGTCATTCTTCCAATAAACATATATTTATTTTAATTATTCTTGGCTCTTTTTTCATGTCTGGACTAGAAAAAATTAGCCACATCTGTTACATTTCTTTTCTGTATAGAAATGGCTTAGCCACAGTTCTTTGTGCTCTCATAACCTTTTATTGGGCTTATTGTAGTGCACTTTATGTGGTTCTGCTCTTGAAAATAAATGTGGAAATAACAACTGCTAAATGTGAACAGCTAACAAAGCATTGACAGGGAGCTCGATCCAGAGAGAACTGCAATGATTACTTGTCTGTTCCCAGGAGAAATTGAAGGTGCTGGTGCTGTTGGGATTCAAATTTCTAAAGGAACATCTTTCCCTATACTAGCCTGCTTGTACTTTTAGACCTATGGTAGAAAGAGACCCATCTCATTATAATACCAGTAAGGAAGTATATCAGATGATTATGTAAGATAGGCCCTTTTCTGTGGTGCTGCCTTTGTCAGGGATGATGGGAGTTGTAGCTCTTCACCTCGGGCTCTAACTCACCACCTTGTTATGCAGCAGAGCTGACCAGCTTTGATCAGTGGTTGATGCTTCTTTCCCAAGCAGCAGAGTTTCAGAGAATAGGCTGAAGACCCTGACAAACTCTCCAAGCCTTCTCTCTCTTCTTCCTGAGATGTCTCCAAACTTCTCCAGGACTCTTCTGGCTCTTGTATCTTCCCTCAAGACACCAGACAACTCAGTAGTCTTATATAAAAGATCTACTTTATTCTACTATATATAAATACTATATGCCCTACAAATCACAATCTCTACACTTCACAATATCTCCAAAACTACTCCACAATACACCACAATGTACATTAGCAAACATTGCAATTTATAGCCATTGTTAGTCTCCACCCACCAGTCAGTTTCCACCCAGTGGGTGTGTACATACATCTTGATTGGTCCACATAGATCATCCCATACCTAAGACCAACCCAAGTGTTTCATCACTTTACCTTGACCACTTAATGAGTCTCAGGTGTTTGCAATCTATCACAGGTGTTCTCAATATGCCTTCTATAACTTTGTCCTTGGCTCTCAAGGCTTCTTAATTATATTATCTTTTTCACCTGTGTATCTTCCTGATTGCTCCTGCTTAGTCACTTTGACATTCACATACATATTTTTATTTCTATTACTGTATATCCCATGTTGCTTTTTCCTTAACAGCCTTGCATTTAGAACACCCTCTCCAAGAGGTATGCCAAGTCTCAGCTTCATTAGCCTGATGACCAAATGTTAATAACTGCTTACTCAGGCATTTATGAGTGAATAGTTTCTGCTACAGTTAGTTTTACTGCTGCTTGTTTATTGTTTTTAGTAGCTGCTGTGTGTTTACATGGTAGATGTTAACCATCTTTTTATGCCATTATGCTGATGTTCTCTACTTGTTTTTCAGTGGCCCCATTTGATTTCAGTCTAATGTCACTCATTACTTGCATTTTCTCTAAGGAAATTTCTGTAAATAGAAATTGTCTGTGCAATGCTTGGTTAGAGGTTTGTATTTTAGAATAGTGTGGGATTTGTGTATTAATTTATTTTGTTTTGATGCTGTCAAGTAGAGCATCCTTGATTTCCAGGTTAGCTGCTGAAATAAAACACAACAGCCCACACTAGCTCTTTTCCAACCTATTGCCCTTTGGAATTTTACATCGATTCCTGTCATGTTGGCTGAGGCTGAAGGAGCTGTGCTCCAAAGCATTTAGAGATGACCAGGTTGAAGAATACTAGCAAATGCCTGTCCAACATTTCTTTAAAGATTTTAAGGATGGAAATTTTACAAAAGGAATCAAAAACTGAAAGCACTGAGGCAAACCCAAATGATGGATACCATTTCTGCCCCAATTGCTTTTGTCTCTGAACCAGCAAAATATAGATGAGAGACCATTTGCTTTAGTAGTTATTTTGTGTGTAAGACTTAGAAGACATAGGCTCATATTCCTATCTAGCTATAGGAGTTTTGTTGTTAACTGCCCTCAAGTCAGCCCTGACTCATGGCGACCCTGTGAATGATACATTTCCAAGCCTGTCCTCAACTGCCCTGCTCAGGTCCTGCAGGCTCATGACCATGGTCTCTGTAATTGAGTCTGATGTGAGGTCTGTAATTGAGTGATGTGCGGTCTTCCCCTCTTTTTACTACCACACATCCATCTAATGTGTGGTCTTCCTCTCTTTCTACCCCTCCACCTTTCCTAGCATTATTGTCTTTTCTGGTAAGTCATCTCTTCTCATGATGTGGCCAAAGTATGAATTTACTGGGTTATTTTGCATCAGTCACTCTTGCAGCAAACAGCTTAAGCTGTCTCATGACACTGTTGTGAGAATAAAATCGAGTGGGGGAATATATGTTACTTTAAACTTCTTAGAGGTAGTGTATAAATGTGATAAATATATATTCTTTCTATATGTATGGCTGCCTGTCTATCACAAGAGGATTTGGTAAGCAGAACCTTCTGTTAAGTTGGTCTATCCCTTATCTTAAAGTAATCATCCCACAAAAGTAGTTGCTCACTAGTGTTCTATCATATCCCTAGGAAGATATTTTCCCTGTTACTAATGTATGCATACAGTAGCACTGTCCCCTCAAAATATTTAGCTATATTAGTTTGCCCTGCAATATAACCCTATTATGACCAGTTCTTTTATTTTGTTTTCTTGCATTTTCTTATACAATCCTCCAGTATCTCACCACTACTACATTACAAGGTTGAAAATCTATCATTTGAACCCTAAAAAATATTAGTATTCAGGGTATAAAAATCAAGAGTTTCCTGAATGCTCTTCTGTATCAACTCTGCTCTAGCCCAACAGTGGTATTAATGAACAGTGCAAACTTAATGAGGATTAATTTATTGTTGAAAGCAGGTAGGGTATGTTTCAGTGGTAAATTATGGCACAGGCTTGTTCCTTCTCTGCATTGTTTAGAACTGCTTTTACAACAAAATTTCAAATGCAATATGATTTGAAAGCTTGGTTGAACCAAAATTACTTTGGGTTTGGAAAGGTTTGAAAGCTGTTAAAAGTCTGTGGTCAATACAATTAGAAAGTATTTCCAGTCTGCTTATTTAGGAATTCTTGCTTTTAAATTTGTTAGAGGAGAAAATGATCTTTTCCCCTTCTAGAGTCTTGTAAATCTTGGCCTGAGAACTATCACTTCAGTTCCAAAATCTAAAAAAGGTTTATGTTTTTATTGCAAGTACAGCACAGTATTTCATTTCAGTATTTGAGATCATGCATTCTTTTACATCCTCAATCTTTTTTTCATATGGGTGGTTTTAGCTACTAGTATTGGAGATATGAGAGGGTGGGAAGTCTGTGGCATCTCCTTGCGTTACTGATTGGTTCTCAGAATGAGAAATTGGTTTGATCAGTTTAAAAGAGCAGATGCTTAGCTTTCCTTTCCATTTTTGTTTTGATTTAGTAACATTTGCTTTGTAGTTTTCTTCTTGGCTTACGTGGAAGAGCCAAAAAAAATAATTAATACTTTCACCTGGCTAAGATTTGAAACATATGGTAGGACTGATTATTGTTCATTATAGTTTATCTGTAACAGACATTTGTCAGCCTGGTCCAGCTTTGGAAAGGGAACTTATTGGCAATGTACCAGCTTGACTCAGCAAATGCAGAATACCTTTCGAGATGTGCAGAGAAAAAGTCTGTCTCAATCCACAAGGGAATCATTCCTCATGAAAAGGAAGTATGAGCTTTGTTTTGAGAAACTCCCTATTTTGCAGAGACTAAATTATGTTGATTTCATATGGAGTTGCTCTAGTTAATTAATTGATTAAATGAGATATAAACTAAAGCAGTAAAAGACAGGTGACATAGGGTCTGGAAGCCATGCCCTATGAGGAGAGACTTAGGGAGCTGGAATGGAGACATATTGGATTGCAAAAGAGGGGTCCCTGTTGAGATGCAAATAGATTTTAAATCTCCTGCACTTTGCAGATCTCCCTATAGTCACAGGGCCAGAAGGAGAAGGAGCCTGCCTGCAAAAGATATCCTCCCCACCATATACCATCTTAACTAAAGACTGAAACAACATGTAGACATCTGACTAACATCGCCAATTGTTTTTCTCCTGTTTGGTTTGTAACATCTTGCCTGATGAAGAAGCCCATGGAGCTTCAAAAGCTTGCAACAAGTATATTGTGCATTTTGGTTGGCCAATAAAGGTATCACTGATAGATTTTTTGTTTGAATTTGCTAAATGGCCGCCAACACAGCTACCCCTGAATGGAGCTGGGTATGTTTAACCTGGAGAAGAGATGGTTAAGAGGTGATATGATAGCCCTGTTTAAGTATTTGAAGGGGTGTCATATTGAGGATGAAGCAAGTTTGTTTTCTGCTGCTCCAGAGAATAGGACACGGAGCAATGGATGCAAGCTACAGGAAAAGAGATTTCACTTAAACATTAGGAGGAACTTCCTGAAAATAAGAGCTCTTCAACAGTGGAACATGCTCCCTTGAAGAGTGGTGGAGTCTCCTTCTTTGGAAGACTTTAAACAGAGGCTGGATGGCCATCAGTTGGGGATGCTTTGTGTGTTCCTGCATGGCAGGGGGTTGGACTGGATGGCCTTGTAGTCTCTTCCAACTCTATGATTCTATGACTCTATCCAAGATCAAGAAACAAAGCCAGATTTCAAAAGACAAGAGTCTGGATAACAAACATTTGGGTTCAGCCCAAGTCATCTTGAGCCAAGATGTTTGATATAAAGATCAATATTAATAAATAACACATCATGATAATATACAAATTATAATAAGACTATACATTCCGTTTTTAAAAAGAGAAGTTCATTTGGTGTAATGCATTGTTGAACAGTTCTGGCAAGTACAAGATACCAATTTTCTGCTCCAGAGAGTCCCCAGTGACTGTTCCCAAATGAAAAAGAATAAAACTAGAGGTGGCTAAAACTCTACTTCTAGTTTTTAAGAATTGTGGGGGGAGGGTTATGTTTAGAGGATAGAGGAGGAGGCCACAGTCTGTCTTAAAGGTAGATCATTGCTTCTAGATGCTTCCAGGCAAAGCAATTCCCTTTTCTTCTTTTTTTTTTTATTGTGGCCAAAAAATGGTCTGTCTTGGGACTTTGGATGGGCCAAGGGGAAGCATGGAGCCCCAAGGCTGCACTTCATCCACTCCAATACATTATTACATTTACCAAGAAGTAAATTCCAACTATATTGTGAGCCTCACTTTTTAGTACCTTTGCAGTGCCATTGTACCTATCTCTATTTATTTGTAAATTATACTGAGTGTTTCTTGGTAGTTAGTAGTTTTACTTTATTCAATTAATTTTTTATCCTGCCCTTCCTCTGAAATGCTAAAGTAAGTTAGAAGGTTCCTGCTCCATCTGTTTTATTTATTTATTGTTTACTGTATTTATACCCCGCTCTTCAGCCAGAAAGGCTCTCGGAGTGGCTTACAGATAGTTAATTAGACATTACCCTGCCCTCAGGCTTACAGTCTAAAAAAGACATGACACAAAAGGAGAAGGGAATGGCAGTGGGGAAGGGGAATAAGTCTAGCAGTTCTTCTTTCCATGATGGACCGGAGGGAGGGCTCTTCTTATTTTAGTCCAGGCTCGATAAAGCTAGCCGGCCTTTCATACATACAGCCCTCTGGAGTAGGTTAGATTTAGAGGAAGTGAATATCCTGCGCTCAATCAGTGATCTCCAAAACTGCATGTGGATTTGAACTGCATCTCCAAAATGTTTTTTTCTTTTAAGGTCAAGGGCATGGTCCTATGTAAACGAGGCAGTGAAACAAATGTTAGGCCATGAGGCAACTTATTTATTGACTACGATATCCTTTCTGGGACTTAGAGGCACTGTTGTACAGTGGTTCTAGTCCTTCTTGGAAGAGAGCACTAAGAAGTGGCGCTAGGGGATTCCTGCTCTACCTCCTGAGCTGTGGGGATTTTCAGGGCTCAGTTTTGTCCCCCACGCTAACATCTATATGAAACCTCTGGGACAGGTCATCTGGAATTTTGGAGTTAGGCGTCACCAGTACACTGATGCTACCCAATTCTATCTCTCCTTTTAATCCAATTCCAAGGAAGCTATTTTGGTGCTAAACCATTGTCCATTGTCAGTAATGGACTGGATGCAGACAAACAAATTGAGGCTCGACAAGAGTGGTGCTCCTGATCAGTTGGAGGGCAGATCAGGGAATAAGAATTCACCGTATGCTGGATAGGTTTACATTCCCACTAAAATCTCAGGTGTCCCCTTGCACTTTTATTTGAGCATGGATGCCTAGGTTTCAGCAGTGGCCAGGAGTATTACGCCAGCTGCACCTGTTGTTACTTGGGATGTTAGATCTGGCCATGATAAAATATGCTTTAATTGCATCCTAATTAGGTTACTGTAATGGGTTGTTTGGAAACGCCAACAGATCCAAAATGCTGTGGCCAGGCTGTTGACTGGGGCTGAGTACAGGGTCATATTATTGCCCCTGCCCCCCCCCCCCCCGAAACAATTTCACTGGCTACTGGTCCCTTTCTGGGCAGAATTAAAAATGCTGGTTATGACGTCTAAAACCTTATAAAGACTGGGTACATACTATCTGAAATCTCCTAGTATAAGCCTGCCCAAGTTTCAAGATCTTCAGGGAGAGGGTTTCTCTGTCCCACCACCATCACAGGCACATTTGGTGAGGACCCTGCAGAGAACCTTCTCAGTGGCTGTTCCTAGGAATTCCTGTGGAATTCTTTCCTGCGCAAGGTTCAATGTGGTCCTCTTTTCTTTCATTAGCAGGATGAACCATTTTATTCAGACAGGAGTTTAGCTGAAAATCTACGTTACAGAAAGAGTTTGTGATGGGGTTATTTATTTATTTTTAATCATGATCAGTGTTTTCTACTTGTCTGTTTTTACTTGTATTGTCATTTAATTGTGCATCTCTGTGTGTGGCAGCCCAAATTAGGAGTTCACTGAACCCCCTCAACTCCAGACTACAGCCTTTCAGAACCATATATTGAAGACAGGATATGGCTTATGGTTCTAACAATTTGGAAATTCTTAAACATCCTATTTTGTGGTGAAGTTTAAACCATACGTTTTCTTTTCATTTAGTCTTTAATGATATATGTTTTAACTGTTACCATTCTTGTTTTCTGTTAGGAAACTGTCATTGTAAAATGTAGCCGTCCAGGTCATGCTTTGATAAACAAGATGTTCCAGTATGAAAGGTGGGTGGTCTTTGGAATGATTGTGGTTTTGCTTTTAAAAAAATTAAATAAAATGTTTTTTAACAGACATTGATAATGGATTTCTTACCATTCTAAAGGCTCCTGCAATTGCAAGTTTCCCTTGAATTGACAGTACTTAAAATAGAATTCTGAGTTCATTTTGAGGAACAGGAAATTAGTTTATTCCTCTCGATTTCAAAAATATTACATCTAAGCAATGTACTGAGTTTTGAAGAATTTAGAGGATGATTTCTAAGCACACAAGACTGTTGCCTCCTGGGTTACTCCAGTATTGAGATGATGTCCATCCTTCATAAACAGTCTACCGTACATGAACACTTTCTCCATGGTGAGATCTTGTGCTGTTAAGGTGTATTTTCTGAGTATTACAGCTCCATGAGATAGTGGTCAGATAAATAGATTTGGGTAACACCCTCATTCCACAAAGGCAATAAGTGATCAAGGTGTATGGTTAATAACCAAAGACACACATAATTTTTGTATCTTACCTCCATTAATGCCTTGGAAATAGCTGCTTTTTCATTCTACAGTCGTCCCTCCCCATTTGCGGACTTCAAGTCTGCGATCTCGGTCCTTCGCAGACTAGCAAGCGGGAGGGGGGATAAAATGGTGTGCACACCTATGGTGCGCATGCATGAGCACAAGGCCATTCAAGCCAATGGGGTTGAATATTTGCGGTTTTTTGTTTTCACGGTGGGGGGGGGCAGAATGGATTCCCAGTGAAAATGGAGGGGCAATTGTAGTTGCTTAATACTTATTTCTAAGCAAAAGTTTTCACACTGCTTACCAATAAATCACAAAATATCCAATAACTTATATCATTCCCCCTTCACCCCAGAACCAACAGAAATAGAGTGGACATAGCTATGATGACACATGCCTTAGTTACATTCTGTTAATGTAACTTGTTCAACATGGAGCTGCCTTTGAAAAATTTTTCAGAATTTTCAGCTAGTCCAAACTACAGCCAGTCCAAGCTGCCTTGTCCTAATTTTGTGGATAAATGTGCAGTGGTGGTGGTGGTGATGATGATGATGATTACAGCTGGGGCAGGTTAAATGGAACACAAAACAGTTTCACTGGTTTCTAGTCTGTTTTCAGATACAATTCAGTGCTGGTTATAACCTGTAAAGACCTATATAGCTCAAGTCCAGGTTATCAGATGGACCATATTCTCTCCTATGAGCCATGTTGATATCTCCTGAGGTGGCCCTTCTCTCTGTCTGCTCACCTTCATAGGCATGTTTGGTTGTGAGCACAAGAGAGGGCCTTCTCTCAGGCTACCTCCAGGCTCCAGAAATCCTTTCTTAGAGGGGTTAAATTGGGGCCTTCCTTCCTATCCTTCTGTATGAAGGTGAAGATCTTTTGATTTAACAAGCTTTGAAGGACTGATTGCTTGGGGAAAAAGACCTTTCATAATGTGCTATATTTTTTAGATTTTTATTTTATTTCATTTCATTTTATTTATATTTAATGGTCATGCTTTTAACAATTTTAATATTATTGACAGCTTAATTATATTTTTAACTTTCATATAACTTTTCTTACTGTATCTATTTTAACTTTTGTAAACCTCTTTGAGTTCCTGGTCTGTGGAAAAGTGAAGATATAAATATAAAAAAACTAATAACAACAACCCTGTCTCATCTGTTCACATGAAGAAAGTAACCAGTTCCTTAAAGTACAGTGGAGAAAATACTGCCAGTCCAGCTTTCCCTGAGGGTTAAGTGGTAAATTCCCTTAAAGAATGTAGCTCTTGGAAGTGTTATCTTTTTTCAATGTCCCTGCACAGCTTATTCTTACAAACAATAAAGCATATGGTTCTTATGACCTTCATATGCTTATTTTTTTAGCAGCTTTTTAAATGGAACTAATAAATGCCAAAATACCTGATTTCATTTCAGAAAAAGAAATGGCAGCTTTTTATACTTTTTTTTTTTTTTAAACCTACTAGTGAAATAGTCAAGACTGCTTTTAGAGGGTTTTGTTTTTAGGTAAAGATTAGTATTAAAAAATGTAGCTGGAAGGTGAGCACAGACAGATCAACCTTGGGACTGCCTTTCTTTCATTATATATTTTATGCAAGAAAGCAGCTGGCACAAAATGCCAGTCAGACAGATCCCTAACACAGCAAGAGTATTATGACCATGCAAGCACAATGATGTTTACAAGCATCTGTTATTATTTCCTGATCTTTAATAAAGTAACTGAGACTTTTCATGGGACATAAAATAATAGATTTTTGTGAAGGAAAATGTCCCTGTTAAATAGTGCCGGTTACTACTGCTGCTGCTGTTTAGGATGGATTGGCATTTTAACTTGATTATCTGAACCTGTAAAGTTATTGACAGAGATCAATTCTACAGATCCATTTTCTTTTTTTACTTTAAGAGATTACCTAGTAATGGGATAATAACCTGTTTTTACTTTTGAGATTCCTTTCCATGCTATCTCATAGTGAGATCCAGAGAATAGGACATGGAACAATGGATGCAAACTACAGGAAAAGCGATTCCACCTTAACATGAGGAGGAACTTCCTGACAATAAAAGCTGTTTGACAGTGAACACACTCCCTCGGAGGGTGGTGGAATCTCTTTCTTTGGAGAATTTTAAACAGAGGCTGGATGGCCATGTATAGAAGGTGCTTTGATTGTGAGTTTCTGCATGGCAGGGGGTTGGATTGGCTGATACTTGTGGTCTCTTCCAACTCTATGATTCTGTGATTCTATGAGTCCTAGTCCAATGCTCAAAGCCAGCACTTTAAACTGGGCCAGGATACGCACAAATGATATCAAGGCTTATATGGAAAAACTGAATGAAAATTATCCCCCCGCACATTAAACATAAGTATAATGCAATCTGATTCATATCTACTTAGAAGTGAGGCCTTATGAGTTTAGTTGGTATTTCTTCAAGTAAATATTCAAGTTTTTTAAAAGAAGTTTTAAAAATGTGTTCAGTGCTGTTTTTGTTATCTCAGTAGAAATAATTCACCAGTAATAACATATTACTAGGTATTATGAGTACACAAGAGCAGAAAGGGATACTTGCAGCACAGGGTGGGCTAGAATCTGAATGGGCTCAAGTGACTTCTTTGACTGCAGCACATTTTGTCAACGCTAACTGGTAGCAGCTGGATGGAAATAACTTGTCTACAACTACCCGACAGTCTGTTTAGTCTATTGCAGTACATTGTAGGTGCAGCTGCCTTTTTAAAGAAGTTCAGAAAGTGCCATTTCAAAATATAGGTACAGGTTTTTTGCTGGAACTCAGTCATTTGAGCGTATCCTGGCCTAGTTTAAAGTGCTGGCTTTTAAATGCCTCAATGTTCTGAACAGCTTGAGGCCAAGTTGCCCAGAGCTGAGAGGTTACAAGTCACAAGTAACGCAATAGTCTGTAATTACATTTAAAGAGCAGTTGTATAGCAATTTCTTGAAAATTTATCTGTTTTTTTAGTTATTCTCTTATTAGTCCTAGTGGTCTTTCCCCCCAACAAGCAGTGGAAAAGTAAAAAGTGGAACAATAACTAACATTACAAGTTTTTTTTCATCATTGAAATGAGTTAACAGTAACAGGTTACTTCTCAAATAATGCAAGGAAGGACTGGAATGACTTACTTTCAGAAAGTACCTTTTCATACTCTGAAATTATCAGAACTGCCTACTCTCATTTCTGCCTCACTGTTTTTTTAAAGAATCTTCAGAAGGCCTGCACCATGTCCCCCACCTGCCATAACAAATGAAGCATGTAGCCACAAAGCCTTATTGATAGAGAAATCCTTATTATGTAACAAGCTTTCTAGGGGAGCTTGCCTCCTGCCATCTTTGTAGTCTGTCTGTTGCCAAGTGAATATGTTCTTCTTCACCTAGGCCAAACCTTTCATAATTGAGTAGGCTTGGCCTCTCAGTTTTAAAATATGTGTTTTAACTACAATGTTGATATAGATTTTATTTTCTGTTGCTGTGTTCATGTTGCTTTTGATTTCATTGATACCTTATTTTGTACTTCCTTATGGTTATTTATTGCAAATCAGCACAGAGCATTATATTATGGGATGGCAAACATTATTTTTTAAAAAACAATGATTTAAAATCTTGTATCCTTATTTTACTGTAAGAGCTAACAGTTAACAGGTATGGGAGATGACATTTTGTTTCCCCCTTTTTAAAATTATGCTTGTACCATTTTAGCTTGAAGGAAAGCTCTGTGGAGCTCAAAGGATTTTTCTTTCTTTCTGGCATCTCCACCAAGCACATTTGGTCCAATAAAATGTATCTTAACTTAGTCTGTGTTTCTAGAAATAGCTCAGATTTGAAAAGGTCCTACAGGCTTGGCAGTGTCCAGAACACTTTAAATTCTTTGCATCTGGCTATGAAAACAGTGTTGTGGCTCAGTTTCTCCTTTGTTTAATTTCCTGATGTCTAAATCAGCTTCAGAATAGGCATGAGTAATTCTCCTCCTTAGAGCTAGGTGCTTTAAGAAAAAATAAATATTGTTAAAGTAACATAAAGCTTTCAGTGGATAATACTTCTCTTCTTTTTTCCCCTTTGGTCACTGTGAACATTTACAGACCATTTCCCCAAAATAACTGAATTGCATTTTCCCTCCATAGAGTTTACAGTGCTGCTGATTCACAAGTAGCAGTGTTTGCAGATGTATCCCCTTTACTAACGTCTCTGCTGGATGGGTAAGTTGAAGAATGACAGCAAGTGTTTCAAATGTAACTAAGGCCTGAAATAGATGGGCTAAAAGGTCTGCCGTCAGGCCATGTTGGGGGTGTGGTGTTAGACCAGGGGTAGGCAACCTTTCCCCTTTAAGGGCCGAAGGACTTCAGCACCCAGAAACCTCAGCCATGTTGGCCAACTGTCCCATGTTGGCCAATAGCTCCTGGGATTCTGGGAGCTGAAGTCCCTCAGCCCTTAAAGGGGAAAGGTTGTCTACCCCTGTGTTAGACGATGCACACCTGCAAACTGTGCAAAAGCTGCGCCGGGGCCTCCTAAAGCAGCCCAAACCTAGCCACAAAAGGAGCAGAGGAAAAAACGCTCCTTTTGCTGGCTGGATTGAAAACCGTGGTGGCGGCACAGATTGGGGCCAGGCACATGCAGTCGCCGCAGCTGCAGCCCGCTTTATCGGGCCTGTCTGCTTGAAGCCAGAGAGGCTCTTTTCTCCCGTCTTAATTTCATTCTTTCCCACTTAGATGCTATACCTTCCCCATAAGTAGAATCTGTGTTTTCTGCTTAACTGTCCCACTATTAGGATTCAATACAGCAGCTTTGCCTCATTCTTCTACCGGCTTTTCAAAAGTGTTGAATCTCAGAGAAGACGGGAGAAGTTGTTTGCTGCTCTTTCTCAAATTCCAGTTGTCCTGGTCCTCACACAAATAACAACCTCAAGTGCAATATGTGCACACACGTTGTTGAAGCATCTTCTTTAAGCCAACTTCTGTTTGAAATAACTCCTTTGAAACATGGCTTTTTCACAGCCCTTCAGGAAATGTTCTATTATTAAAAACAAAAGTATTTTTGCCTTTTCGGGATGCTCAGTTTAAACAAAAGCAGATTGTGGGTCTGGAAGAGATGAGCAGTTATGCAATCTGTGGTTTTGATCAACTATATTTCTGTAAAATCTGAAGAGACACAACATTTTGACTTTGCATTTATCTGCCCCTTCTGACTATTTGTAGTCAGACTGATATTTTATGTTGGCTTGGGGAATGGTTTATCAAATTTGCACACACAAATGTGGGCCTAAAGAGGTATGGTTGAAGTCTGACATATAGTAGACTCCTGCAGTTCACTTGTTTGAAGTATGACTGAATTGATTCCTTCCTTCTCTTTGGTTAAACACTGGCCTCATTGGGCACATAGAAAAATAGGCAACCTGTGATTCACAAACACATTTAAATAAACAATGGACTATACTAAACATCTCCCCCCATCACTTTCTTCATTACATAGTAGCATTCTTCATTATACAGAAGAGCTTGGATATGTGTGGCTCTCTGAAAAATAATGAGTATCCACAAAGCTTGGGAGGAAATTACTGTATTGAGCACAATTCCCAAGTTCCTCCAACCTCATGCTGCCTGAAAGATTCTGGAAGTTCTATTCCAAAAAAGTAATTTTGCCAAGCACAGAGTGTAGAGAGTATTCACTGCCATGTGCAGGTGTCCTGATCCCGGATCTTCCTTTGTTTCTCTTTATGGTGTGTTTACTAGTCATGCACTTCTTGTTCTCTGCATGAAAAGAAAAGTTTGCCCATCCATACTAGAGCACTGATTAACTCCGTTTCCTCCATTGTAGAATTTCCTGCAAGGGAGAGAGATAAATTCTGGAGTTAAAAGAGGGAGATAGGTACCGTATATCCTCGACTATAAATCAACCTCATGTATAAGCCAAATGCAGATTTTGGGCCCAGAATTTTGGATTTTGGATAGGTCAAGGGTAAAACCTAGGGGCATGTAAGAAAGGATCTCAAAGACAAAGAAAGAAAAAGATTGCCAAAGAACTAAAAAAAAAATTCCAGCAGACATAACTTGTTTGTGTTCACACTAAAGGTTGGATACATGACAGAGTAGAGAGGGATCAGTGCTTCCAGGACAGATTATGCTCTTGTCTTTCACCAGGGGGTGGTTCCTTATTAAATAAGAGTTAAAATACAGTACCTACATTGACCAATGGATAAGTTGACTCAGTTTTTTTGGGTCAATTTTTGACTAAAATTTCTAGACTTACATTTCAAGGAGCTGCAATATTTAGCAGTAAGCCCATTTCAATACATTATATTTAGTTTTTAAAAATTAGAAATTGTAACACACACACACACCATATCCTGGCTTCTATACATAGCACCTGTTGGTTTCAGGAATGAGCAGCCTTTCTGATTTTCAGGTACAACGTGTGCATTATGGCTTATGGACAGACTGGGAGTGGGAAAACATATACAATGTTGGGCCCCCAGCCTGAAGAGAATGTTGCTCTCTCTGTGGAAGAAGAATCAGAATTGGGAATTATTCCTAGAGCCACTGAAGAAGTATTCAGGTACCTCTAATGCAGAATGGTAGTGTTTATTTATTCATTTCATTTTGTGGAAATAATATTACTTGCCTGCCTATACAATGGTTATCAATAAAACTAAAGTGCATTAACTTAAAAGTCTGTCTGAGGGCTTTTGCAGACTGCTAAAAACAGTGCAAATTGAGTCCACTTTAACTGCCCTGGCTCAGTGCTAGGGAATCATGGGAATTGTATTTTTTTCTCGGACATTGAGCCTTCTCTGTCAGAGAGCTCTGGTGCCACAATAAATGACAGTTCCCATGATTCCCTAGCACTGAGTCAGGGCAGTTAAAGTGGACTCAATTTGCACTATTTCTGGCAGTCTGCAAAGGCCCTAAAAAGATTTTTTAATGATCAGTCTAAAAGAGATGGCACCTAAATCCAGTCTATCTGTTTCAGCTGGCAGTTTATTCCACAACTTAGAACTGTTGTGGTTACTAACTTGCTGACAGATGATACTATCAAGAAATGTTCTGCAGCTTTCCGGATGAATCTCAGAAAGATTGGTAGAACTCTGTTATTTCTTTTGTCTTTAATTTTAATGTGTGTTTAATTGTGAAAGCCCATTCAGAAAAATACCAATGTGGACAATTGTTCCAATCAATATTGTAGAGATGAAATCAGTTGCTAGTAAATAGTTGCTATTTCAGTGTATATAATTATTAACAATTCTCATTTCATAGTACTTCTGGGCATGAGATTTCTGCACAAGCTTGTAATTGTTTTAATGCTTGGTATTTTCTCTTTTTCCTCATTGATCTTTGTGGCTCTCAGTCAGTGCACTGTACAGTTACTGTATATATGTGCTTCTCCTTTGACAGTTATGAGATTGTTCTTTGAATTTTGGGGGGAAGCCTTTTTTAAACAGATATGCACAAAGGCAGCTATGTGTCCCATCAATTACTATGCAATTTCAAAATAGCAATGAACAAAACTAATGGAAGTAAAAATGGAAATGAGCTTCTCTCAGTGAAGACTAGTAATAAGGGAATTGATACACACACATTCTGAAATGTATGCTGTAGAAAGCTAATTGTTTGGATCCAAAGATAAGGAAGTGGGAAAATTCTGCCTACTGTGCTCTAGTTCAAACTGTTGAACAAGAATACTACGATGAGGACTTAACCCAATCCTGTGTCTTCAAACATGCAAGATGTAGTTTTTGGACTAACAGAGGTCTTCTGCTGCATTTCAGTTCTGTTTTCCCAAAGGAGATTCTGAGTCTGGAAAAGCTTTTCTGCTCATCAAAGAGGCTGTCTGTTCACTTAATGTACCAGTTGGATCCAACCCAATGTTTTCTGATAAAAGTGAATGCTCTATTTTCTTAGATATGAAAAATGGAATTCAGTATGCTAATCAGGTGTAAATTGTTTTGGCTACTAGCAAAACATACAGTCACCCCTCCACATTTCTGGTGTTAGAGACCAAGGATCTCTGTAAAAGTAGAAAAAGTCCTCTCCCACCAAGTTACTACCTGTAACTCTCTTTGCAACCTTGCAACACATAGCTTCCCACACATTTCCAAAGTGCTTCCACTTTCAACCTGATGTTAGCAGCCATTGCCACAGACTGGAATAATTATTAAGGAAGGTCAAAGAAGAAAGTGCAAAGGCAGGCTTGCTGCTGAACATAAAGAGAACAAAAATAATGACTACAGAGGATCTACATAGATTAAGTTGAAATAGTTAAAGATTTCCTGTACCTTGGATCAGACATTGATCAGAATGGTGACTCCAATCAAGAAATCAGAAGAAGACTAGGAATGGGAAGAGCAGCAGTGAAAGAATTAGATAAGATCCTAAAGAGCAAAGATATACAACCAAATACTAAAGTTAGAATCATCCAATCTATTATATTCCCCATCACCATATATGGATGGGACAGTGAAAAAAGCAGATAAAAAGAAAATCAACTCATTTGAGATGTGGTGCTGGAGAAGAGTGCTGAGAATACTGTGGACTGCCCAAAAGATGGATGAATGAGTCCTTGAACAGATCAAGCCTAAACTCTCCCTGGAAGCTAAGATGATTAAATTTTGTACTTTGATCATATCATGGGAAGGCATGATTCATTAGAAAAGACAATAATGCTAGAAAAGATAGAGGGCAATAGAAAGAGAGGAAGACTGCATACTCAATTAAGGAGGTCATGGCCCTCAATCTACAAAACCTAAGCAGAGTAGTAGAAGATAGTGGGGCTTGGAGATGTCTCATCCACAGGTTTACCATAAATTGAGATTGACTCAAGGGCGCTTAACAACAACAAGCATTACTGCCACACTGTCATTGTAGACTTTGATGTCCCATTTCCCAGTTCATCCCCCACAATTATCTGTTAACTCACTAGCAGCTTGCTGCTGAAGGCTGGCCTGACAATTTGAAATCACTATGCAACTTTATTTTAAATGTTTAAAATGTGATCTTTACCATATCATTTACCTCACTTTGCTGCTTTAATTAACAGATTTGTTTTTCTCTTGAAGTTCTAACTTTTGTACAGATACTGCTTTGTTGTTGTGTACTTTCAAGTAATTTGTGACTTATGGCGACCCTAAAGTTAATCTATCCTGGGATTTTCTTGGCAAGATTTGTGCAGAGTGGATTTGCCATTGCCTTCCTCTGAGGCTGAGAGGTTGTGACTTGCCCAGCGGCACCCAATGAGTTTCTGTGACTGAGTAGGGATTTGAACTCTGGTCTTCAGAATCGTAGTCCAACACTCAAACCAGTATTTTCAGACAGAGAATTTATTCATAATATTTTTTTTAGGATTCTGTCAATCTGAAATGTACAATTAAAAAAAATGTCCCAGTCTACTAAAGCCCCTGCAATAAGGGTGCGCTGGATTTTAAAAGAACCCAGATTTCTCAGAAAAGTCATCAGTGCTCAGGGTTATGAATTTTTGGTATTTAGATAAGCAGTTCAGTTAGGCTATAATAATCTTCCAGATCAGAAACACTGTTTGCTTAAGCTTTGGTTTCAACCTCTTAAGTGCTCCTTTCCCATTTCCTTTCTTTAGACTTCTTTCAGAAAAGCCACTAGGAAGCTGTTTGGTTGAGGTTTCTGTTGTTGAAGTGTATAACAATGAAGTGTTTGATCTTCTGGCCAAAGACAACTTTGGAAGACCAAGTGGTGTCAAAAGAGACATAATCACAAATAAAGAAGGAAAGAGTGATGTCCCTCTTCTAACATATGAGTGAGTATTCAGGTGTAGTAGTGACCACAGTTGTAGTAAGAAATTATTTTAGAGAAACCCTATAGAATGTCCCTGTGACAAAGAATGTTGACTAGTAACATTTTCCCTATCAACTTGCATTTCATATTCCTTTATGACTTGTTAACAATGTGATTTTTAGTTTGAACACTTCTGAATTTTTTTATCTGGAAATTACTGCCCAGCTAGAGCTTTTCAGGATGTGGGAAATTATTTGATCTCTGTGTATTGTAGTTTCTTCTTTGTGGTCTCTGCGAATCACACAAATGGGTTTCTTCTGCACCTGCGCAGCCAGCTCAGAAAGTTCTAGTATCACTGGGCAAATTTCCAATTGCAACTTTTTGGCGGTAGCTCCGCCCATCCCTATAAAGCCCCTGGTGTTGCCGTGTTGCAGCTTGCTAGGAACCTCGCTCTTTGAGCCGCTCGTGATTTGGCTGATATGGCCTCCTTCAAGCGCTGCAGTCAATGTAACTCAAAAATTTCAACATATGACCGCCATGACCGCTGTGTTTTGTGCCTTGGAGAGGCACATAACCCTAAGGCGTGCCAACTGCAAGGGCATGACTGCCCAGGTCCTAAAGAACTGGAATCTCAAGTTGAATGCCACCTTATGGGAGCAAGCTTTGAGGCCTGCATCGGCCCCCTCCCATCCTTCTTCCTTGGACCAGCTTTCCACTGGAAAAGGAAAAGGAGAGGGGAAGGTCCAAGGAGAGGTCCAAAGATAGGCCCTCCAAGGACAGGAAGGCTTCCCGTTCAGATAAAGATCGGGCACCTCACTCTGAGAAACCAGAGCGAGAGCTCTGGGAAGAGGTCTTCCAAATGGAAACACTTTGAATCTGGGTCCGGTGATGCCTCTCATAAGATGACGAGATCGGTCTCCCCTAAGAGATCTGCGAGGGAGGAAACCGTGGACGTCATTAAGACCCCTCCTGCGACTTTCACATTCAGCCAGGTGCCAACTCTCCAAATGGATCTGCCATTGACACTGATTGTGCAGGTCGATTCCGAATCCGAAGGGGAGATGCGTGAGCCTGTTCCTCTGGCCCTAACTCCGTACAGTACCGAGGAACTGGTCCCGGGTACATCTCAGCAACAACACTGCTCCCGAGTATTGTATGCTTTGAAAACCATATCTTATGCTAAAATTCCATAGAAAACCATAACTGTTTCTATTCCTTAAGGAAATTAAGATTTCATGGTTCTCCCTTCAGCATTTGCAGTCACAACTTAAACATTTTATGCTTTTTGGGAGCAGGGGGTGGGAACTGAAAATCAGACACAACAAGCCTTTTATTTCCTTTATAAACTATAATATAGGAGGCCACAAAAGGAGATAATTTAAGAGAGTATTTTTGTTGGTGGGTTCCACTAACATAAGCAAACCACTT
Organism: Phrynosoma blainvillii; assembly: GCA_026167975.1. NCBI lineage: Eukaryota > Metazoa > Chordata > Lepidosauria > Squamata > Phrynosomatidae > Phrynosoma > Phrynosoma blainvillii. Next base: position 86,119,244 of record JANUYF010000001.1, on the reverse strand, counting down.
TATGTTTATATTTATGTGGTTTTCTATTATTGCCAGAAATCCCTTGATTTAAAAATATACTAAATGGACTAGAGGTTTCAGCAAACTTAATCCTCCCAGTCTGCTTTTATATTCTGTTTGAATTGATCAACCCATGGAAAATGGGGTCCATAGAGAAATTGCAAAATTGCACTTTACATAATCAGACTTCTGAATGCATCCTAAGGCTGCAATCCTAGAAGTGGGGGGTGAGGTGGAGGAGGGGACATTTAGAGTGTGACATCAATGCCTCTGACATCAAAGCCCTGCTTGGACTTTTGCTGGCAGGACAGAACTATTGGCAGAGCTGATTTGCAGCTTTCCTTTCTTTTTCTTTTTCCAGTTTATGAGAAAGAATCCTGCCTTTGCAAACAATGGGATGGAAATAGGCTAGCTAGGGGCATCTATTTAGACACTCAGCCATCTACATTTTTTTTAATGTTGAGGACTTAGGGCTGTTAGCCTTCCTTCCCCACTGCTGCTGTGCCACCCCCACCTTGGTTTTGGCCCTTCTCTGAAGTTGGAGGAAGAGGTCACCATGAAAACCTGTTTGGTACTTGAACAGGTTCAGAAGGGAGAAACTGAATTGAAACTGAATCTCTTCATTCAGAACTGAAGTCACAGCATATCTGAGGTCTTGGAGTGTGGACTCCCCGATTTCCTGTGGCCCATTGGACATGTTTTCGGGATAATAAGATTTCAACCAAAGGCCTACATTCAAAATTAGTCCTAAAATGATTAGACCCATTGAATAAGAGAAACTTACAAATCTCTAATTGAGTTGATTGGTCAACTCTGTTTCGAGAATAGCAGTTTGAATTTAGACTTAAGTCTAATATTCTAGGTTTAATAAATTTTCTTCTTAATGACTACACCTAAGTAGAAAACATGTTCAAGTTTTACATAATAAAAACCAATTTTAGAGCAGTGAATGCATGTCTTACTCGGAGGGAGAAAAGAGAAATCAGATTTTGTGCCTTATTTTTCTGTATCTTTTCCTATATTTTTTAATTTCAATCAATAAGTTAAAATCAAAGAGACAGGACAAACTTCTTACACCACAATTTGTAGAATCTGGGCACATGTTGTACTGTTACCTCTTAGCTCCTATTCCAAGAAATAACTTCTGAATTTACTTCTTGTCACCTGGCATGCAGTGGATAACAATGGCTACAATTAAATCATTAGGCGTTAATGATTAGGCATCTGGCTCTACTGGCTAATCTGTAAATGCATTGTATCTCATAAATTGACAGTTGCCATCAGATAAAGTTAATTTACTTCAGGGTGAATACTACAAAAAGTTTTGTGTTTCCTTTGCTCTTACTTCTTAACAAAGTGGTGTTTCCCCGTTCCATGTGTTTGTAAGGCACTCTGCTGACAAATTACACTGTTCTCTTTGTAGTCCGTTGCCCCACCCAAGAAATTTCTGAGAGATATCAGAAATCCAAGAAGCCTGTGGTATCATTCTGTTATCATTGCTCCATGCTGCTGAGGAGCAATCCACAATCCCATGGGTTATATCCCCACATCAGTCTACAAATACCTTGAACTGCTAAAAAGACCAATAAATGATTCCTAGAGCAAATAAAGCCTAAATACTCCCTAAAAGCCAAGAAGACTAAACTGATTCATTCCAGTCAATTAGATTTTTTGTGATCCGTCCACCCGAGATTCACATGAGTTCAGGCTTTTTGTGGGTGTGTGAGAAGCTCCTTAAACTCTGCAGAAAAAAGCTTTGCAGTTTTTTCGGAGGTACCTGTGGAAATCAGCAGGAACGTGCATTAGCACATATGTGGCCATCTGTCTGCTTTGCATGAATTCAGATGACTGCATATTTTCAGCAGAATAAAGGTGGATAGATGCAAATTGATGTGAATTTGCGCCAGAAAATGAAGACAACCATTGATGTGCATGTGTGAAAATCTGCAGCAATGCATATAATACATGTAGATTAGCTCTGAGACTTACCATACTTTGACTTGATGGCAGTTAACAACAAGATTGTGGACTGCTTCTCTGCAGCTTCCAGAAGTGACTATTCACAATAAGTAGTAACACTTCATTCTTCATTCATTGGCCCTATGAAATTTTAATACAGAGGAAATTTGCTGCTGCAAGCTGAAATCTGGGTTTGGTGGTACAAAACTGGCTGAAGTAGGATTTTGTGTGTTCTCCTTCCAATTGTTCAGGATTCTTTGTTTTTATTGCCATCCTTTTATTGCATTGTTTTTAAAAAGACACAGAGAAAATAAACCACCCTTCTGTAAAATGTTTGTGTGTCTTAAACACACTTGCATACATGCATACACTGTATATCTAGATCAATTGAATTTAGTGGGGACATTGTTAACATGCAATATTAGTAATTTATAAAGAAAAGTTTAACAATGAAAAGTAAATCAAAAGTGAGTTAAGATGCTTGGCCACCTTGCTCTCTGGAGCCTGAAGTAAGCTACTTAGATTTTGAAAAATGTTTAATCTATAATGTTTTTCCTTATACACACACACAAAAAAGTGTTCCCTCCACTTCCTCTTTTGCCAGTGTAGCCAAAGAAAAATGAGTGTTGGATTCAGAAGCTGAGGACACCCGGCAGTTTGTCCTTGAGGCTTCCTTACAGTCCAGGTGCTTCCAGATAGAGGGCTCCTAGCATTATGAATAAGAAGGCATTGTGTAGCTAACAGAAAAAAACTGAGAAAATATGGGAGGACTGTGATTGGAATGTGTCATTGTTCAGAGCTTTTATCTAAAACCAGGAAGTGCTGCTCCTGCCAATCCCCAACTGAGAATGTGGACCCGTTATTTGATTTGGTACACATCAATTTTTTGTGATCCTCAGCTTTTCAGGTTGAACAGTCCTGACCGTGGCAGGCTGCAGGTTGCCTCATAATCCATTATGCTAATATACTGCAGTTTTTAATTAACTTGAAAAATATTCCTTGGAATCCAGTCTGTGTAAACTTCAAAATATTCTTCTACTAAACATATGGGTTGACTAGTCTAAATTCCAGTTCTACAAAGGATAGAAATATCGTGAATGGACAAAAGTTTTCAGGATGAACACCTAAGCAATTGAAACTTAATCTCAGTGACAAACTTTTTGAACATGTACTTTTTAGAATAACCTGTAATTTCCAAAAAATGTTTATTTAGAGGAGTTTCAGGTTGATGCAATGATTTAAAATTCTTTTTCACTTTTATGAAATTCATACAATTCACTAGGATTTTTGAAAGGAGATAGCAAGTGAGTTGATAGAAACTTAAACACAGAAATTATGAAAATAATTGTGAGAAAACACTAAAGTTAATCAATTTCTGCATACATTAGTCCATGTAAAATAATAATGGAGAGCAGTCATATTGTTATTCTTCATCAGCAAAACTATTGATTCATATATTAATAGGCAAGACCTTTCTTTCAGTGAATTTGTTGTCTAGACTCACATCTTGAATACATATGTTGCTTTCTAGATTATTGAAATTTTACTAAAAATGAAATGTCCCAGATTTTATTTAATCATTCTGAAATTGAAAGAAATTATGGATGACTTAACTTTCTAGTGGTTTGCAATCCAGATTCATATTTCAGATGACCTGGGCTCCCAGTATGGCAGTGCTTGGGGATTAAAAGAGCTGTATTTCAACAACATATTGAGGAGCATAGGTTTCCCACCTCCATTTTGTTTAAGAAAACAAATAGGAACAGTGTTGAGAATAAGGATGGATGAGGTAGGAGGTGGAGAAAATGGAGCAAGCATCAGGAAGAACTTCTTGACTTTAAGAGCTGTTTAACTGTGAAATAGGGGTGGTGAACTCTCCATCTTTGGAGGTCTTTAAACAGAGGATAGATGGGCATTCAGGAGTGTATTAGTTATCTATTCCTGCATGCCAAGGCTTTGAACTCCATAGCCCTTGTGGTTCCTTCCAATTATATGATTCTGAGTGGCAGGGAAATTTCATAAATCTACACTCACAATTAAATTACAGGATTTTCTTAATCCATTAAGATGATTGTTTGTTTTTGTAGGCCTGTTGAAGATGCTGAGGAGGTCCTAGAGATAGTTAATAAGAGTCTTCAGCTGAGAGTTAAGCACCCAACACTAGTACATGCTCATTCCTCTCGTTCTCATCTTGTGGTAACCTTGACGGTAACTACAGTCCTTCCAGAGGATGACTTTGGTAAGAAGCTTGTTTTTAACGTATTTCTCATAAAAACCACAACTCCAGCTTGGTTTCTACTTCATGTCCATACTTTAACCTGATCAGAGTCAGTTTTAATGCTGATATTGTATCCCAAATTAAAATTTACTGCCACCAGTTTTTATTGTTTAAATTCAGGTAACAGAAAACTTACCAGGGGTGTGTGGTGGTTAATTAATTAAGATGCCAATTCTGATGATCGGAAGATCGGAGGTTGGCAGTTCAAGGCCCAAGTGCTACATGATGGGGTGAGTTCCTGTCACTAGTCCCAACTTTTGCCAACTTAGCAGTTCAAAAGCATGCAAATGCAAGTAGATAGATAGGTACCACTTCGGTGGGAAGGTAACAGCGTTCGGTGCAGTCTTGCTGGTCACATGACCACCAGATTCGTCTTTGGACAATGCTGGCTCTTTGGCTTACAAACGAAGATGAGCACCGACCTCTACAGTTGGTTACGACTAGACATTCATGTCAAGAGACTACCTTTACCTTAACAGAAAAGTCAGAACTATTATTAAGAATTCAAAGACATAGCCATGTAAATTTGGAAAATCAGTGTGCAGAAGCAGCTTGTAGCACCTTTGAGACTAACTGAAAGAAAGAAACTGGCAGCATGAGCTTTTGTAGACTTGGGTCTGCTTCTCCAGATGCATCTTCTTTCTTCCAGTTAGTCTCAAAAGTGCTAAAAGATCCCTTTGCACACTGTTATTAAGTAATAATTTGGGAAGGAATGTAGGGAATGTAATGTAACACTGAGAGTCTCTCTTGATTCATATTGTCTTGTTAGCCAAGTTGAACTTATTAAATGGATAACAACTTATTAAATGGCTCTAGTAAAAGACTATTTCTATAGAACTACATAAGAAAAATAGAACCATGGTAATATCAGATTATGAATTGAAATAAAATACAAGACCAGTTCAGCACTGAGAACATTTGAACATATATTAGCAAAATGACCCAAGTTACTGACAAGATACATAAAAATTTCAGAGGTTGAAAAGATAAATCCCATGTTTTTCTTTCTAGGCTCATTTGGACTTCCTGACACAGTATATTACATAGGATCAGGATTACAGCTGAGAAGGCCTTGCCAGATTCCTTGTATAGGTTATCTCCTACAGTAAAAGGAATCTAATTATGGCTAGTGCTGCTGACAATTGAAATTTGGCAGAATGCATAGCCAGTTTTTGAGATTACCTTGACCTGGATTAACAGAGATGTAATATAAAAATAGAAAATTTACATGATACAGATTCTTGCTTTGTAAACATGTGCATTTCTTCTGCTTCAATACAAACCTCTCAAAAAATTAAGATGCTCAGCAGGTTTGATTTACTATGGAGAATACCTGTCTTTGAGGGTGCTTATTGGCTACTGCTGTGATGCACAACCTTTATTTCACAATTGCCAGAGTAAGATGTCAGTACCCTTCACATGTCTCTGTACTAGCAGAAGTGAACATGGTGAAAACCAGTCAGCTGCATGAGATTCAGAAAAGGTCATCACTGACTAGATCCACTGTATGCATCTTTGATCCTAAGCAAGAGATTGTACTGAACTGTGTGCCTTGGTCTGAGTTTGGAAAAGTTACTTTTTAAAAATTATATTAGCCATGCTGAGCTGTAGGAATTCTGAAAGCTGTTGTTTAAAAAAACTTTCCCAAATAATAGGCTGATTTAATTTTTTCAGGATTAGAAATAAATCTTTATTTGATGTTTCTCTTTGTATCATCCAGGTGTGTCTCGAACAGGTGACCATTCTAGTCAGAAACAGAGTAAAGAACATTTCTTGACCTCTCCCCACTCAGTGAGAGATGACACACCCTCCTTTCCTTCTAGAGCTTCTTCACCAGCATCGTTTGTCAGTGAATCGATGGGAAAGCTGAAACAAATGAGAACGAAACTTCAACTGGTTGATTTGGCTGGCAGCGAATGTGCTGGTATGTCAGCCTTTGGGACAAAACAACTACAGGCTTATAGCAATAGCAGCTTCATTTATATACCGCTTCATACCGCGCAATACAGTCTCTAAGCGGTTTACAACTGTAAGCTAATTGCCCCCAACAAGCTGGGTACTCATTTTAGCGACCTCGGAAGGATGCAAGCCTGAATCAGGCCTGAGCACTGGCTGGTATTGAACTCGCAACCTTATGGTTTGCGAGTGAGTGGCTGCAGTACAGGCATTTAACCACTGCACCACCAGGGCTCCTAATGAAGCTTATAAAGAAGGTAAACCTACCCTGGGACCAGTTTTGTATTTAGTTCATTTGGCACAGTATGTACAGAAGGAGAGTGCAAAATGTGGACATTCAGGACCACCAACAGAAATATATCAGACTAGATATATATGTTGATGTTAGGCCCATGTTCCAGTGGAATGTGACAAGTCAGATTACTTGAGATCCAATAACTGTTTATTACCTAAAGGAATGCCATAGAATTCCAAGGGGTCCTGCTAATTTTTATTGACAAAGCTTCCTAGCACCCTTCAAATTACTGTTTAATTAAATAAAGTTGCCCCTCTGTTTTCACAGACTTGATGTCCGTGCCCCTTGATGTCCGCAGGTGGCAAAGGGAGGGAGACAAAATGAGGCATGTGCCTGAGGCGGGCGCCTGCGAGCACCATCCCCCATTCAAGCCCATGGGGCTTGAATATTTGAGGTTCTCCGTTTTTGCAGGAGGTCAGAAACGGATCCTCCACAAAAATGGAGGGGCGACTGCATTCTGATTTTTCCTTTAAAATTCCCTTAATTTATTTTATACATTCCTTATTAGCTTGGAGTAACCAATCAGCCTTTATTTCCACTTCTTCCTCTGCCTTTTCTTTTATCCATTGAAGCTTAGGTACCTCAAACCTCTACTTTCCAACAATCTTTAAAAGCCTTGCTATCTGCTGGGGTTTGGTTCCAGGACCTTCCATGGATACCAAAATCTGTGGATGCTCAAGTTCCATTAAATACTATCGCATAGTTTCTTATATAAAATGGCAAAAATCAATTTGCTTTTGGAATTTTTAAAAAAAAAAAACTTTTTCAAGCCATGAATGGTTGAAAAATCTGTGAATATGGAGGGCTGACTGTATTCCTTAACTACTCCAACAGTACTGAGCATTTAGATATTTATGGATTTTCATGTTATATTGCATGAAGTTTGCATAATATGATCTTTGCCTGTTTTAAATCAAAGGTCTAAAACACACTGCAGAAATAATCCAGTTTGAAATCACTTTAATTGCCCTGGCTCAGTGCTGAGGAATCTTGGGAATTATAGTTTATTGTGACATCAGATCTCTCTGACAGAGAAGACTAAATGTCTCACAAAACTACAGTTCCTAGAATTCTCCAGCATTGAGCCATGGCAGTTAAAGCAGTCTCAAACTGGATTATTTCTACAGTGTGTTTTAGACCAAGGTGTTTATTTTATCCATTAACAAAATGCCCATCCAGTGGAGAGGTAGGATAAAAGTGGAGAGAGAGCCTGCTGTTTCATACATAAGTAAGAAAACATGAGCAGAGAATGATACAATCATGGGGAATCCCATCCATCCTCAGAACCTTCCCATCTCTGTCACAGAGATATTGTTGTTGGGTATCTTCAAGTCATTTCTAACTTATGGTGACCCTAAGGTGAATCAAAGCTTGGTGTCCCAGAGTCCTAGTTCAACACTCTATATTAGTTTTGTCTTGCGGTTGTTTCTGCAAATTTCAGTATTTCTCCATGCCTCCATACCTTCCTGATGTTGATGGGTAGTGTAATTTTGGCTACTTCAGAACAGACATTTTCAGAATAAGTTTGCTATTTGAATTGTTCATGTATGTATGTATCTGTTAGGCCTAACTCCTGACTTGAACTCATTTTGAGCTATAATAACAGAAGGAACGTATGAAAAAAACAGGACTAGGAAATGTGGCTTTTTGGACTGCATTTTCAAATTTGTTTGGATTATATCTTGCAGAATCCCCAGCCAGCTGGCTGTGGATGGAGTTACAGTCCTAAAAGGTAACTTTTCCCCACTCTGTAAAGTACGCTAGGGTGTTTTGCAGAGAGCCAGAATGGCTTAACTCCATTCCTACCTTGCTGCCCATCCATAGACAAACACAAGGTTTGTTCAGGCTATTACTAATAGGTGTTACCTTCATACTGCCAAGCCACCTAGGAAAGTCTGCAAGTTAAAAAATGTTTAAAATGCAAATATGTTTTAACTACATCAAATAGTTGTCGAAACTGTCATTATTCAGGCTGGGCTTCTTCAGTCTTCTTGTGGAAAATAATACCAAGTAGATGTTGATTCGTCCCATCGTGTAAATCAGGGGCAGGCAACCTTTTTGAGACCTGGGCCGGTCTCCCTTAGCCCAGGTCTCGGCTGGGCCGGGCAGGGGGGGGGCGCGCTTACGCGCGCGCGCACGACCTCCTCTGCACGCACGCACGCACACCCTCCTCCGTGCGTGATGCGCCCCCATGCACCCTCCTCCGTGTGCAGCACGCGCGCGCGTGCCCACAACCACCACGGCACATAAGTCACACTCTCTCAGCCTCAGAGGGTGGAAATGGCAAATGGCGGTCAGCTCACTGTCCTGAGGCAAGTCTGCTTCGCTTCCACAGGTGTCCTCAGTCCTCCCTCTTCTTCCCAAGAGAGGACTGAGGACACCCGTGGAAAGTGAAGGAGACTGGCCTCAGGAGAGCGAGCTGAGCGCCCGGCCGGCCAGGGTCCTCTTCTGAGGCGTTTCCTTCGCCTCCTTGGCTGTCTCCCTTGGGGAAAAGAGGGGAGGACAGCCAAGGAGGCGAAGGAAACGCCTCAGAAGAGGATCCTGGCCAGGCGCTCAGCTCGCTCTCCTGAGGCCAGTCTCCTTCACTTCCACGGGTGTCCTCAGCCCTCCCTCTTCTTCCCAAGGGAGGGCTGAGGACACCCGTGGAAAGTGAAGGAGACTGGCCTCAGGAGAGCGAGCTGAGCGCCCGGCCGGCCAGGGTCCTCTTCTGAGGCGTTTCTTTCACCTCCTTGGCTGTCTCCCTTGGGGAAAAGAGGGGAGGACAGCCAAGGAGGCGAAGGAAACGCCTCAGAAGAGGATCCTGGCCGGGCGCTCAGCTCGCTCTCCTGAGGCCAGTCTCCTTCACTTCCACGGGTGTCCTCAGCCCTCCCTCTTCTTCCCAAGGGAGGGCTGAGGACACCCGTGGAAAGTGAAGGAGACTGGCCTCAGGAGAGCGAGCTGAGCGCCCGGCCGGCCAGGGTCCTCTTCTGAGGCGTTTCTTTCGCCTCCTTGGCTGTCTCCCTTGGGGAAAAGAGGGGAGGACAGCCAAGGAGGCGAAGGAAACGCCTCAGAAGAGGATCCTGGCAGGGCAGTGAGTTCGCTGCCTGAAGCCGCTTTCCTCGGCTTCCATGGGTGTCTCCCCTCCCTCTTCTTCCCAAGGGAGGGCTGAAGACACCCGTGGAAGCCGAGGAAAGCGGCTTCAGGCAGCGAGCTCACTGCCCTGCCAGCAAGGATCCTCTTCGGAAGCCTTTGCTTCGCCTCCTTGGCTGCCTCCCTTGGGGAAAAGAGGGAGGACAGACAGCCAAGGAGGCGAAGCAAAGGCTTCCAAAGAGGATCCTGGCAGGGCAGTGAGCTCGCTGCCTGAAGCCGCTTTCCTCGGCTTCCACGGGTGTCTCCCCTCCCTCTTCTTCCCAAGGGAGGGCTGAAGACACCCGTAGAAGCCGAGGAAAGCGGCTTCAGGAAGCGAGCTCATTGCCCTGCCAGCAAGGATGACGCTGTACAGGGGGCGGAGCTTGCCGAGAGCACCCCGGCAGCCATTTTATGTTGCCGGAGAAGCCGGCAAAAAAACCCGCAGAGGCGGTAGTGCCGCCGCGGCGGCGGCGGCGGCAGCAGGAACAAAACGGGGCCGGTAACAAGGCCTCTCTGGGCCGGATCCGGCCTGCGGGCCGTAGGTTGCCGACCCCTGGTGTAAATAATTTCCTGTTTTCTTTGGTTCCCCTTCTCTCCCTCCCTTCAAGTGCTTGTTTCTTTTTCAAAGATAGTCCTTTCAGAAACCTGATTATTTATGTCCTAAAGGACAAACGTGCTTACCAAGAAAAAACACTCGCTCAAATGTAACATTCCAGAAATAATGTTCTGAAAACCAAACCTATGTTATGAAAGAATCCTTTGCATCACTGCCAAAAGTTCTTTTCCCTGGTTACTTCTAATGATGTGGGTTTTTTAAAAAAACATTTTAAAAGATACACATTTTATTTGTTGGGGGTGTTAAACATGTTTTCAGCCAATGTGCAATTGAGCAATGCTGCATATTTCCATTCTTCATTGAGGGCAATCATTTGATGGTCTGTTTTTAGGAAAGACCACATCGCCAAGTGGTATTGCTCAATATCATTAATGAACAACAGAGACTAACAACAATTTGTCTCTGTTAATATTTTGCCAGAGGCAGTGAGCTTCCTGGTAGGGGACTCTGGGAGTTCAATTCTACTCTTCAAAAGTCTTAAGAGAAATTTTAGGAAGGCTTCACTGAAGACAACTAATTATTTAACATTTATTTATTTGAGAACTGTCTTTAACTCATCATGATCTTACTCTTTCCTATTTATTTATTTATTATTTTAATTATATCCCGCCTTTCTCCCAGACCCACAGATAAAATTGGTTAAAAACTTAACAATAAAAATTTAAATTTAAAAACAATTAAAATTATCTGGTTGAAAGAGCATACAATTACATTAAAAATAAAAAAAGTTTTTAAAAATGTTTACATCCTACTTCTCATGTTCACCCATTTCTGGGGCAAATCACTGACCACATCATCTTTTCCATTTTGAATATTTCATTTGAACCTGTTGTTAAATTGTAAAACTATTATGTGCGTCATTTCAGAGTACCATTAACTGGCAACAGCTTTCCTGACAGTAAGGGCTGTTCGACAGTGGAACACACTCCCTCGGAGTGTGGTGGAGTCTCCTTCCTTGGAGGTCCTTAAGCAGAGGCTGGATGGCCATCTGTTGGAGGTGCTTTGATTGGGAGTTCCTGCATGGCAGGGGGTTGGACTGGATGGCCCTTGTGGTCTCTTCCAACTCTATGATTCTATGATTCATATCAGTGTTCTTATGAGGGATGGAAAGTATATTCTAAAGTATTTGTAAAATGGTGAATTACTGAGAAACATGAGAGCCAACGTGGTGTAGTGGTTTGAATGTTGGACTAAGACATTGCGAGACCAGGGTTCAAATCTTTGCTTAGACATGAAAACCTGCTGGGTGACTTTGGGCAAGTCACACTCTCTCAGCCTCAGAGGAGGGTAAGGGCAAACCCCATCTGAACACATTCTAGCAAGAAAATTTGATAATAGTTTTAGTTCATCTTAGGGTTGCCATGTCAGAAATGACTTAAAGGCACACAACAAACAAATAAGATACACTGACAAGACTGGACTGAAGAGAATCTTCAGAGTTTCATGTGATGCAAAATTCACACATGGTCATTGTTTCATGGGGAAAGCATCATTTTTTTTACACCAGAAACAGATATGGAAATACTATTTTCTGGACAGAAAATGTTATTTCTGGTGTAGAAAAAGATTTTTTTTTCTGGGCAAAATAACCATGTTCAGTTTTTTTAAATAGAATGTCTTGAATTGCAGATAGTCTACAAAAACTGCAATTTCCAAAGACTTTCTCACAGCAGGAAGAAAATTGCTTTTATGACACTGGCTCAGGAGACCAAGTTCATCTTTTATCCCTTATGTACACAAAAGTGTTAAGCTTCAACCAGATATGCTGCCTGGTTCCCTATTGTTTATTCAGGTGTATAGCAAAGTTGAAAAAGTTTTGGGAATTTTTAGCAGTATGTAATCTTTTTCTCTACTAGGTATGTCTGGTGTGACTGGCTCAGTCCTGAGAGAGACCTCCTTCATTAATCGCAGCTTGTCTGCTCTAGCAGATGTACTTGGAGCCATATCAGAACAGCGCTCTCATGTGCCATATCGAAACAGCAAACTTACACATTTGCTTCAGGATTCCATTGGTGATTATAGCTTGGAATTCTTATTTTTAACCATCTTTCCTGCAACTTTTTTTTTAAAAAAGATCATCTGTATGTGGTATTTTAACATTGCCTGTGAAATGTGTAACTAATGTGAAACTGAATTCAAGAAACATAGATAGAAGATTCTATTAGCAGTATGCTAAATCAATTTTTTTTATTTAGTACATAAACAAGCACTATGTTTGTCTTGTTTTTGTGTGCGTCCCCCCCCCCCGCCCCAAAGCTGGATCTGAGTAACTTTAGCAGCTTTGTGACAAGTAGAAGTTTGCAAGCCCTGGGATGTTGCATCTATTCAAGTTCTACCTGCCTCGCAGCTGCTAAAGCCCTGAAAATCCCATCTTACCACCACCTCCTCCAGAAGTGGGATGCCTAACATGGTATTCAGTCTTTACTCTCTGGCCTCCAAAGAACCAGAATCCAAAGAACTTTCTGTGATGTTATGTTAAACAGCATGCAGTAAGTTCTGCTATAATGTGATGATTGTGTTCCTAAAAAAGTCCACCTTATAGTAATTTATGCACATAACAGGATTTATGGGGGAAATAGGGTTAGGTGCAGATTAACTGGATAATTTTAATGGCTTTTTAAAAAACAAAACAAAAAAAACAACCTAATATTTTTAAAGTGCTTTTATCTTGTGAGCTGCCTTGAGTCTCTCTTTGGGAGAAAGGCAGCATAAAAATGAAATATATAAAAATAAAATCTCAAAAATATTATTTGTATCTGAGCTATTTTTTAAATTTACCTCAAAGTTTAATCTGCTGAAAATAAAATAAAGTTGGGTGGGTCTTGGGAGTTTCTCTATCTGCATGTATATTTGTTTGCTGTGGCCAAGGCCACTGCTACCACTGCCACTGCACAGACACACAACATGGCTAGATTTAGGCTTTCAGGAGCAAGAGCCGCAGCAAAGTTACACCTCCTCACATTGCAGGGGTTGGTTATTGGCTGGGGTAGAAATTCCTTCATTCCACCCTCTCTTCCTTTCCCTCCCTCCCTCTTCTCCTGTCAATGTGCTCCAGCCAAACACTGACCCCTGTGATGGTGGGAGGTTAGCTTTGCTGCTCTTGCTGCTGTTCCTGAGAGCCTATGACTAGCCAAGTATTGTTTGTCTATGCAGCAGAGGAGGAGGCTTATGGTCTCAATAAAAAGTGGGTGATAGTGATTGGTGACCAGAGGGACAGGGGGAGAGAAATAGGACTTTGACTGAAGACGACAAGAGCAGATCAGAAAAAAGAGGGGTCAGGGGACATGGAGAGACGAGAGCATTTGCCAGACCTGAGAAATTGCCTTGTAGAAGGGCTAGCTTGGGTTGGTTCAGCTAGGTGGGGAGCTGTTGGGGCTGTTCTTTCTTGGAACTAAATAAATAAGATAAGGGGAGGCAAGACTGCCACTTAACAGCTGACATGAGAGGTGCCAATTTGCCAGTTCTGAATGTTGGAGATTGGAATTGCACTACAGCCAGTTAAAAGTTCCTGTATTAATTAATCATGTTATTACCAATTCACACTATGAAAACACATTATAGCAGAACCTACTGTATTATTAACTGCAAGGAGAACTGAAATAATGATCTAGGTTGAAATAGATTTAATAGATTTATGTTCCACTTATGATATATGGCTCTCAGCCAGGTTTTTGAATGTTAAGCAGTGATAAAGAGCATCTAACATATTTAAAAGTGGATTGTTCTCCTGAAGATTTTCCAGGAAAGGCAATTCACTTTGTTTTGACCAGAAATGTGGTGGTCCTTGTGGGTCTCATATGGGTTCATGGCCTTACTTTGCCCATTTCTGGTTTAATGTTTTGAAAATGGATGCTTTTCTCTGCCTCCATATTGGAAAATGTGATGCTGTACTTGCATGTCAGGCCAAAAAGGGGGGCACAGTTTAGAGCAGGGGTAGGCAACCTTTCCCCTTTAAGGGCCGAGGGACTTCAGCTCCCAGAAGCCTCAGCCATGTTGGCCAATAGTCCCATGTTGGCCAATAGCTCCTGGGATTCTGGGAGCTGAAGTCCCTCGGCCCTTAAAGGGGACAGGTTGCCTACCCCTGGTCTAGAGAGAGGGTATAGGAATTATAATTAAATTGTAGACCATGAAGTAGTCTGCATAATACAGCAGTGGGGAAGGAGTCCTCCTCCTCATTTTGAAATGTGATTATTAGGATATCTGGAGGTCTCTTACACCTTTAACATGGTATTACAGTGTTACATTGACTTATCTTCTTTGAATGCCATTTTCAGAGCCTGGTAAAGTTTCTTTTCTTTTTTTCTTTTTGGACTAAAGATAAGAATAATCTCCTAAGGGGGATTCTGGGGGTTGCCATGCAAAAAGTAATGTTTCCCAGCAATGACTGTTTCATTACCTTTCTTTTAAGCTGCCATCCTGTTCCCTTTTTGTGATGATAATCTTATTAAAATAGCAAAAGCATAACGATAAATTCCAGTTTATACCTCCCATCACTAAGTCCTCAGGCTTTAATCTTTGCATTCTTTAAGCAAAGTATTTGGCCTTTTACATTTCAACTATGTTCCTATCTCTGGGGCAAGATGAAGTGAATGGTGGGCAACTTAGCCCTGTCAGCATTTTGCATGTTATTGAGAAATCCATGCAAATGTATGTCTTCATTTTTCTTAGGGGGCGATGCAAAGCTGCTGTTGATGTTGTGTGTCTCCCCCAGCCAGAAGTACGTAACAGAGTCACTGCAAACACTTGGATTTGGATCTCGCGCACGGCAAGTTCAGAGAGGGCAAGCCAAGAAAAGAAATCCACTGGCACTGAGCAAATCCAAATAAGACATAAAGACTCCTGTGGATTGAAGCATTATTAATGAGTTCCTCAAACTGAAATGGATCGTATTGTCATAAAAATGTAAACTGCCAGTTAAAATAAACAATACTCAGTAAAGCATTGGCAGGCTATAAACCTGCTAAGCAATATCCTGGTTCCAAGAATAATTGCATGTATTAACAAAAAGCTACTAGATAGGATAAGCGAGGATGTCTAGTCTTCATTTTAGAGCAGCCAGAAAATCATGTTTCAGGAAACAAACCTTTTCGGAGTGGCAGAAGAACAGAACTCCCACAATCCAAACCTTGTTATATACCGTAGTGCTGCTAGTTAACGCAACTGAGAAATGGAGCATGCCAGACATTCTGTGATGCAGAGTGGGGACATACTGCATGTGTGAAAGGCCTATTCTTTAGATAGGTATGTTATCACATAGGAGAGACCACCACCCTCCAAGGCAATGCATTCCTCTGTTAAATAGCTTGTACCACCAGGAAGTACTTGCAAATTATTAGTTTAAATCTTTCTTTATAATTCATATCCATTGGTTTAGGTCCTGCCTTCTGGAGTTGCATAAAACAAGCTTGCTCTGTCCCTGCATGACTGATCTTTAAACAGTCAAAGATTGCTGTCATTCTATAGTGATCTTTTTTAGGATAAACATATCCAACTCCCAAGCCCCTATAGGACTCAGATTCTGTTATAACCTTTATCTCCCTTGTCTAAACGTGTTCCATCTTATCAATATCCTCCTTAAATTCTTATGCCTAGAACTGAAGACAGTATTCCAGGTGAGACTTGACCATAGCAGGACAGAATAGTACCATTACTTCCTTGATCTGGAACTGTATATTTGTTGATATTGCCTAGAATTGTGCCCTCTCTATTTATTATCACATTCCACTGTTGACTCTTGTTGACTCATTAAAATGTGTTTTTCTTGATGCTGGATTTTGATCTAGGATTTTTTTTAGTTCAGAATATATACACCAGTAGCTTAAAGTCAGCATTTTAATTGAAGTGGGATCTTGTAGCACCTTTGAGACTAACAGGCTGCATCCACATGACAGAAATCATCTGGTTCGACACAGCTTTAGCTACAATGACTCAATGCTGTGGACTTCTGGGAACTGTAGTTTGTTGTGGCATCAGAGAATTCCATAGCATTGAGCCATGGCAGCTAAAGTGCTCTCGAACCAGATTATTTCTGCTGTGCAGATGCAGCCTGAAAGAACAAAGCTGGTAGCATGAGCTTTCATAGATTTGAGCCTACTTCCTCAGATGCATGGCTATATTTTTGCATTTTAGTTGAAGTGAAGGTGGCCCCTCCTAGGAAGCTGCCTTCCACTGAATCAGACTCTTGGTCCATTTAAACCAGGATTCACTGGCAGCACCTCTACAGGGTTTCAGGATGAACTTCTTCCTAGCTTTGTTGGGAGAACCCTTGAGCTCCCTGGGATTCTCCCATCCAGGTGCTAACCAGGGCCAACCCCACTTAGCTTGAAATTAAATGAAGATAAGTGAAATACTTGTGTTTAGGTTGACACATCTGAGACACCATGATGAGAGGTTAAGACTGATACATTTTATTACTGACAGACATAGTGGTCTTTTTCATATATACTGCTATCAAATCAGGTGACAGCCATCACATATTTGTGCATCTGGCTTTTCCTGCCTAATTTTTACATATCCTTCTTGAAATGACTTTATGTGGCTTTTAGACTGTAGCAAGATTGTAGGAAATGGTGTTAGAAGCTGTCTTTCCCTATTAATGGCACCCTTTATATATTACTTCTGTTTATCCAAAATCTAGTTCTTCAGATGTTTTCAATGACTATCTAGACTTTTCAGATTACTCAACTGGAAATATATCAATCACAGTCTCAGGCTGCATCTGCACTGCAGAAATAATCCAGTTTGACACCGCTTTAGCAGCCATGGCTCAATGCTATGGAATTCTGGGAACTGTAGTTTTGTGAGACATTTAGCCTCTGTCAGAAAGCGCTGGTGCCACAACAAACTACAAATCCCAGGACTCCATAGCATGGAACCATGGCAGTTAAAGCAGTGTCAAACTGGATTATTTCTGCAGTGTGGATGCAGTCTCAGATGCAACTGAACGAGGCACTGCTTGTATTATTTTCACTCTGAAAAAAATAGCTCTACTGTATATACATGTACTCGTCATTGAGACATTGCAAAGACATATGTCTGTGTCCCTTTCAAAACTAAAATAAAAAAAGCTGTTATGTAAATAGAAATCCACAATTTTTCCTCTGCAGAGGACAGAGGACAATAAACATTTACCTTGATATCTCTGCAAAGTTTAGCCTGCAAAGAGGAAAACGTTTTGCTGAGAGCTGCATATCAGAGTCTGTTAAATCTGTTATTTTCATTTGGTTCACCAAGTAACTTGGCTGTAATTTCCTTATATCCAATTTTGTTTTATCCAATTTTCTTAATCCAATTTAAGGATATAATGGCATCATGGATAAAGGAAACTGTTGGCAAATTTCCAGAAATGGCTACTTCATAACATACCATTTTTCTTTGTGTATATACAGTAGTTCTGACCTCCACCAAGAACATGTTGACATAGAGAAAATAAATTGCTCTTTGCCATATATGTGATTGTGCAGTAGTTCACATGTTACATTTGCTCATGTGATGGGAGCTCAGGGGTGTATGAACCCATCCTAGGAGTATTCATGATGTCTTTATGTGAGATGAATTTCCCCCCTCTATTCAAAATGTGTGACTCTCTTAACACATTTGGAAATCTTGATAATAAATCATTATGGATTGCTCTTACCTATTCATGTTACCACTGTTAACTATTTATTTTGCTTGAATTCTGGCCTCGCTTCAAGGAGCTCACATGGGAATTATCCTCACAACAATCCGGTAAGGCATGCTGAATTAGGAGATGGTGTGTGACTTGATCTTAGATTCATTCAGTTCACTTGGTGCTAAAGGTGGAACATGTGAACTTGGCAAATTACAGTTCATCAAATTAATCATTATATTCTTTTGTAAGGAGCCTCTGTTTTGTAAAAGGGAAGTTAAAAGCAGAGCAGTGTCACCATTGATAGAATTACCGTTGGTAATCTGCCTTTCCCTCTTAAACTTTTTTTATCATCTCAGTTGCACATGGTGACTTAAGGTATGGTATAACAACATGGCAGCAAGATCAAGAGAGATTCAGTGGTATGTGGTAGAGCTTTATTAACATCTCATTGGTTTTATGTGGTGTTTTAATATTCCGTGGAGGTCCATAATTCACTCTGATTTTCTTTTGCCATCACAACTGCTTTCAGACTCAGCACTGAGGTCATAAGCGGGTCACTATGCAGAGACTTAAATGGCAGTTTGCCTACCCAAAAGACTTGAGTTTACAGCACTCCAAGTCTCTTAGCCTTCCTGAGCATAAATATTTACCCAGAAATTTTATAGCATGCTCAATTGGAATTTCACCCTTCAACGTGTACCAGCTGCTGCATTATGCAGGGATCTGTATGTGGTATGATCTCTGACCTTTTGGAATGTTTGAATTGCAGTAACATGACTATGCACCACAGTTTTAGGAATTGCTTCATAAACTACTTTCCCACTAATGTTCAAGTAAACTCATAAGCAGAAGACATCGAGTAGCAGTACTCTAAAGGACCTTTTTGAGATTTGTTACCACCTCATGGTTCTCTAAAGGCAGCAGTATATGCATGTCACTGGAGGGGAAATAGACAACATTTCTGCAGATAGAATATGGGTGTGCATATTTTCCTGTTTCTGAATTTATTTGGTTGAAATGAGGTACATTTAGGGCTGCCAGATCTAGTCCTTAGGATAGAAGAATCTCAGAGCAAGAGTGTATGTGTCCACACTGCAGAAATAATGCTGTTTGAAACTGTTTTAACTGCCATGGCTCCATCCTATGAAATCCTGAGATTTGTAGTTTGCTGTCGCAGGAGAGCTTTCTGACAGAGAAGGCTAAATATCTCACAAAACTGCAAATCCCAGAATTCCATAGGATTGAGCCATGACAATTAAAGTGGTGCCAAACTTCATTATGTCTGTAGTGCAGATGCAGTCAGTATGTATATTCTACGCATTCCTAATTTTTAATTATTATACTTAATGCCACCACCAAGGTCTGACCTTGTAGCATTATGCTTGTCCTTGGATGTTAGCTTTAATAATAATGTTTATCTCAGGATTGAAATCTCAGGGCCTGCAATAGCCTTGACCTAGCCATCCTAAGTAAATCACAGACATGGCCTGGGTTGGGTGAAGGCCTTACATCATAATTCTAGACTTACTGTGTCAATATGGATTGTTTTTCTCTGCTTTTCAAAACAAGAAGCAAGCCCTTTTCTAGCCATAAGGGCTAGGGAAAAAAGTCTTGTTCAAGAGAGCAGGTTTAAAATACATACATGAGCTGCTTAAAGCATTGTCACTGTCAGTACTATGTTCCCAAATCACACTCTGGGCTGCTGAAATGCCTGTTTTGCTTGTGGCTGCTCAAAGAGACACAGGAATTATTTGTGCTATATCTTTGCCTTTGTTGGTCTTTGGGGGTCTTTGATGTCTTGGTGTTAATGTCTCGGCTAGGTGCAGTTGAGTGAGTGTTTTCTCCCTTGTGCTAGCCAGGCCTTTTAGCCATGATGATGGTGTACCTATTTTTGTCCTAGGATGAAAGGCTTAATCTTTCTTTTGCTAGATTATCACCTACAGCATCTGTTCTGGTTCAATTGCTTCTTCTTATAATGGTACTGGGAAAGCTATGTTGACTAGCACTGGCCTGAGTAATTCTAATAAGATTCCTTGAGAGTGACAACACAAGTTGTCATTGTGCCTTCTCCCTTCACCTATTCATTCATTTAGATCTTTGTTGTCACTGTGAGCTGCATGATCGCACTGAAGGATGACAAAAATGAGCTGGGTAAGGTCAAGAATTAAGCATTTTGAGAGCTTAAAGCCTTCAGTAGCTCTTGTGTTTGAAAAGATAGCATACAGTGGTGTGAGGTGGTGACAATGCATGGTGAAACCTCCAAAGGGTCCAAATATGGGTAGGTAGAGTGGGAATAAGAAAGTATGCTCTATTGAGTCATAAGAGATCCAGAGGCACCAAGCCCAAGCTGCACCCCTGTTTCTATAATGGGGAAAAACTAGGCTTAATTTTAGGTTTTTTTGAGGATTTTGATAGAAACCTAGTTCCCTGTATCTATGCACTTCCCATATATAGTGAAATTTACTGGATCCAATCAGAGACAGTATTAGAACAGAACCAACAACTTTCCAAGGATGGAGTTGCTTCCTCAGACTTTTCTAGAACAGAGTGAAATAGTGCATTCACTATTTCCTCGTGCCAACTGGGTCAAATTTTATGGAGGAATCAAACCAATAAAAAGCAATTTCTAAACTTCTTGAAACAAATGTATGAAGGTATGCCTCAGTTAACAAGACAAAGGATGAGGAGAAACCTTTGGAGTTTCTTTAACATCAGCCATTAGACAAATAGTAAGTGAAGAATTAAATTAAATTTTACAAAGGGCAATTTAATAGGTCTCAGACAACTAAGGCTCAACCAAAACAGATAATTTAAAAAGGAATTAAGAAACAGAACATATTTGAGAATAAAACAAATAGAAAGAGGAAATTAAATGATGATGAGGCAATGCCACCTCGTAAGTGTATGAAGAAGTCCAAACATTTACATGATGATGATATGGACTTAGACCTAAGTTCACAAAATGAGGAAATAATAGATAATATAGAGAAGGACATAACTGACTCCTCAGATCAAGATGATGACGATGAGTTAGATTCAGACAGATTGTTTGATTGTACAACTTTTAAATATCTTCTTAAACGAGTTATAAGGACTCTAGGGTTAGAATTGGAGTCATAAGATAATAACAAGACAGAGAAAATAGTTTCAGTAATTAAAAAGAAACAACCACAAAGTAATGACATGCCATTACCAAAATTATTTAAAGATTTAACTCAGAATGGGCCTCATCTTTAACATCATGGAGGTTGCAAGGATTACCAAATAAGATATATTCATTTGATAAAACGGGTGCAAAATTCTTTAAAAAGCTCCATTGGTGAAGAGCAGATAATGCTTTGAAAAAAAGCTCACGACTTCTCTGCTCAAGCTATCAAAATTTCTACAGCATCTTCAATGTTCGCAAGAGCAGTCATTCTTTGGATATGAGAACGCCATTCTATTGGTGAAATAAATGCAGGACATGACATGGCAGCTTTCATGGCTAGAGGCATGACTGAAACTACCATCGCAAGACACTTCCTATGGCTACATTATTGGGAAGTGGATAATAAGTCTAGAAACAATCTAGCTTTTGTGTTATTTAAAGGGGAGTTGCTGTTTGGAGAAATAGCATTGGAAAGGTGTTAGTGAAAAATACTCACAAAAAACAGGTTATGCCTACCATTCAAAAGAAAAAAGAGAAGAGGGTTTTTTGGGGGGGTTTGTTGTTGTTGTTGTTGTTGTTGTTGTTTTAGGAGAAAACTATTCCTTTTGAGAGTCTAGGGACACACAAAAATATAATGGAAACAGATGGCAGAGGCAATGGCCCAGAGCAAGAGAAACAAATGGAAGACAATCCTACTTTTACAGACAACAACAAAATAGAAGTGGAAGACAACTTCAGAAAAGAGGGAAACAATAATATTGGCAATTCAATAGTACTGGTGGGAGGACGTCTTCTGTTATACAGAGACTTGTAGCACAACATAACATCCAATCAATGGGTTCTTCAAACAGTGACTCATGATTCCAAAATAATATTAAAAAGATCGCCAATAAGCAGACATGTAATCTCCCCGGTATCAAAACAGAAATTGAAACATGATACATTGAAATTCAACATTGATTAAAAATTGATGCAATACAGGAAGTACCAGTAACACAACATGGTTCAGGAGTTTATTCAATATTCTTCCTTGTGCCAAAGTCAAATGGGAAATGCCATCCCGTTCTGAATCTGAAATATCTAAATACATATGTAAAATTATATAGATTCAAAATAGAAATGTTGAACACAATTCAAAAAATTTGGAATTAAGAGATTGGATGGCATCAGTAGATTTGAAAGAAGCTTACCTTCATGTGTCCATGGATCCATCAGACAAAAAATATCTACGATTTCAATACCAGAGACACAATTATCAATTCAAAACTCTTCCATTTGGGTTGGCATCAGCTCCAAGAGTCTTTACAAAGGTCTTGATACCTGTAATAGAGTACTTGAGAAAAAGAAAAGTCAATTTATTTCCAAACATGAATGATATCTTATTGAAGGCAAGGACAGAGGGCTCAGCTACAACAAGATCTCAGATATACAATTCACATATTAGAGAAACATGGCTTCCTCATCAACAAAAAGAGTCAGTTAATACCAACTACTTTGATACATTTGGGAGCAATGATAAATACCAAAACAGGTTATATCATACTATTGGAAGAAAGGAAACAAAAACTAAGAAAAGTGATGATGTTTATACTACACAGAGACAAAATACAATTAATGAAGTTGACAGAAGTAATGGGAATATTGATATCTTCCATGCAACTGGTCCCTTGGGGACAACATCATTGCAGGGCACTACAAACACTGCTGATACCACATCAGAGAAACACAGCAAGAAAATCGCGATATCTGGTGAAAATACCGATAACGGTAAAAGCATACAGTGGTGTGAGGTGGTGATAATGCATGGTGAAATCTCTGAAGGGCCCAAATATGGGTGGGTAAAGTGGGAAGAAGAAAGTATGCTCTATTGAGTCATAAGAGATCCAGAGGCACCCAGCCCAAGCTGCACCCCTGTTACCATAATAGGGGAAAAACTAGGCTTAATTATAGGCCTTTTTTGAGGATTTTGATAGAAACCTAGTTCCCTGTATCCATGCATTTCCCAGATATAGTGAGATTTGCTGGATCCAATTAGACACAGTATTAGAACAGAATCAACAGCTTTCCAAGAATGGAGTTGCTTCCTCAGACTTTTCTAGAACAGAGTGAAATAGTGCAATTACATGAGTCCTTGTAGTTTAAGAAATAGATGTGCTATTCCCTATGTGACCTAATGTCAGACTCCCTTTCCAACCAGGCATGAGTACTATATATGCACCTGAGTCACTAAAATTACACACCATGCATCTTATATTATAATATTTTAGTCTTAAAGGTGCAATGTGAGTCTTTGTTGTGCTCTTTCAAGAACTACCAGTTCCAGAGCTACTTGTCTATGCAAAGGTGGGAAGAACAAAGCACCATAATTAGGGCCATTAGCCTCATGGATAGCGATAACCAGTGCTGAAGACAAGATTTATAAGTTTAAAAGATATATGAGTAAATATTAGTGTCTTTATGACCATGAATATGAATGGTTACAAATACAGATCAGGCCAGAAAAGGGTATTTTGTTGTTGTGTGCCTTCCAGTTGTTTCCAACTTATGGTGACCCTATCACAGGGTTTTCATAGCAAGATTTGTTCATAGGAAGTTTCTCATTGCTGTCCTCTGAGGCTAAGAGAATATGATTTGCCCAAGGTCACCCTTTGGGTTTTCATAGCCAAGCTGGGATTTGAACCCTGAGTCTCCAGAGTACTAGCCCCGGGGTCAAAGCACTACACCATTCTGGCTCTCACAAAAGGACACTTCAGTCATTCAAACTTTGAAAAAGAATGGCCCTTTTTACAATCAGGTTGAAATAATACACAAAATAGGATCAAAAACCAGTTACAGAATTCTCGGCAAACTTTGTAGGACTCCCTCCCTTCCATGCATGCATGCTGATCTTGCACTATATTGGGGGGTGGTGATGGTCATGATATGCTAAAGGAAGAAAAAGCAGAAGATTGCGAGGGCCAAGATCATGGCGGAAAGATTCCAAAGGGGTCTACAGTTTAAATTCAGAAATGTAGAAAATGTAATTTCAGCACAAAAATAGGAATATTTCTTTCATCACCCAAGAGACTGTACTCTTGGAATGCAATCGTGATCTAGGAATGAAGGGGGCCCACATGTTTGCAGTGACCCTGCAAAAAATTGTACTTGGACCTAGACGAGAACAATGATCCTGTTTATTCTCATAGCTAATGGAATATATACATAATATGTGTGTGATTTGCATAATATATTCGCATAACACTACTTTATTGGCACAAGAAACTTGGATTGCTTTGGCACAGAATGTACAGAGGGTGTATGTGCAAAACAAATAATGACCTGAAGATAGGAATCTGGCAAGAGAAGAAGAATAACATGGTCGTTTTGCACAATTTCAGCTTCTGCTTAAATCAGGAAGGGTAGCATGCTGAGGAACTTTTAGTTCATAAAAAGAACTCTGTGTGTGGCAACGCAGGGGTAGAGACATAAAAGGTTTATAAAATTATGAACACTGTTGAAAGAACAGACTGAATCACCCACCCTCTTGTATAATAATCAAGTGAAATTGGTTTCTAGCAGATCCAGGGTGGCCAACTACAGTACTCTTTCACTCAACACATAATTGTGGAATTTGTGGCCATAACATGCAGAGGAGGCAAGTAACAGAGTTTTCTAAGGTTCTTTTTCTTAAAAGCTTAACTGTTTTTGATGGGCACCAAATGTGAAAACATACCCATTGCTTCTGTGTGATAGTGCTTTGGTTTTACTCAAATTACTGCCATGATAAAAAAAGAGTCCCAGACTGAACTTAAATTTCACACTATAATTTACAATACAAGGAGGTATTTGCAGACAGAGCACCATGAAATACATATAGTCCCCAGAGACATAATTATGGGTGGGACTGGTTCTGTCCTTTTGACCTCATTGTCTCTTCCCCCCCCCCCTTTCTTCTGTTTCCACTCCCTTTGACAGAAATGATTATGTGTATCCAGTTTCCAAAAAGATAGCTAGTCTGGTCTGTTGCAGCAATCTAAAAGATAGTTAGGTCCACTACAGCAAAAACCAAGCCAAAGCAAGAGTTTGGTAGCATCTTAAAAACTAAGACATTTATATCATGACATAATCCATAATCCAGAAAAATTCATGCTGCAATACATAATAATAATAATAATAATAATAATAATAATACATTTTATTTATATACCGCCCTGTGGTGAGCCAATCCGGGCAGTGTACAACAATAAAATACATACAGCTTAAAATAGTATAATTCCCTCCTCCTCCCCCCCTTAAAAAGTTATTAAATCACATCTCAATTAAAACAATTTACAATTAAAACAATAAAAAAATTAAAAATAAAAATACAAATACAAACCGACAGACCCCTGCAACTTCAAATTCTGAACGGGGACTATAAAACATTCCTAAGAAGGGGGAGGACCCGAGGTCTCGAGGCCGGGTAATTTAGTCTGGAAAGGCCTGCCGAAAGAGATCCGTCTTGACAGCCTTTTTAAAGTTGTCCAAAGATGTTAATTGACGGATCTCATCCGGCAGGCCTTTCCAGAGCCTGGGGGCGACAACAGAGAAAGCCCTCTGGGAGGTCACCAAAAGCCTAGATTTTTGAGGCTGCAGCAGGTTCCTCCCAGAGGACTGGAGAGCGCAGGGAGGATTGTATGGGAAGAGGCGGTCTCTGAGATAGCTTGGACCCAAGCCATTTCGGGCTTTAAAGGTAATAACCAACACACTGGGCCCGGAAACCAATAGGCAGCCAGTGGAGGGACCTCAAAACTGGAGTGATGTGGTCCCTCCTAGATGTTCCCGACAAAAGCCTGGCTGCCATGTTTTGAACCAACTGCAGTTTCTGAACCAAGCACAAGGGTAGCCCCATGTAGAGCGCATTACAGAAATCCAGGCATGAGGTTACCAGCGCGTGCACAACAGTCTCGAGATCCCTTACTTCCAGAAAAGGGTGCAGCTGGCGTATCAGCCGAAGCTGATAACAGGCACTCCTGACCGTCGCATTTACCTGATTCGTCATCAGGAGCGACGAGTCAAGGAGCACCCCCAGACTGCGAACACAGTCACTGGAGGAGAGTGTGACCCCATCCAGGACTGGAGGTTGCAACCCAATTCTTGGTTTCGGGGCCGCTACCGTGAGCACCTCCGTTTTGTCTGGATTCAGTTTCAATCTGTTTTTCCTCATCCAGCCCATTACCGCCTGAAGACATTCATTGAGAGAAGAGATGCCAGTGGAATTCGAGGCCGACGAACGAGACATGGAGAAATAGATTTGGGTGTCATCAGCGTACTGATAACACCCAGCACCATAACTCCGTATAATCTCACCCAGCGGCTTCATATAGATGTTAAACAACATCGGGGATAAAATAGCCCCCTGAGGGACCCCACAAGTGAGCTCCCTCTTACTGGAACTACTATCCTCGAGCAGCACCCTCATTTGTTTTTTTAAAATGCTGCATCCTCGTGGAAGCCTTTTTTCTAGCTTGCTTGCCATTTCTGTGCACCTATCTGAAGTTATTTTAAACTCCTAGATCCTTATGGTAAAGAATGCCTGCCACAGTCCTTAAATTTAAGGTTGACAATTTGTGGCCCTTCAGATGTTAGCTCTCTAGTGGACTCAGCCCTGGCTAATCCAACATCTGGAAGGCTGTGAGTAGTCCACTGCAGCCTGAGAAAAGAAATGTGTTGCTGTGTTAGTTTTATCTCAGAACATTGCAGGCAAGCAAATCCTTGCCATATGCTGACAAAAACCTCAATGTTCAAGGACTAAGGGGATGGAAATGTGCATGGAAAACTGGATCATTTGAAAAACATTATTGAACTCAAATGGGAAAATGTTGCCAGGTGTATAGCACAGGCCTTTCCCCCATTCTACAAATTTTTAGGCTTGCCCCATCAAGGTTGAGAAGGACACACTGCTAATAAGATTACTTTTCAGTCAATGAAGAATTGGGGGAGGTGACGGTCCATCTGCAAGTAATGTCCCAATTTATGCATTTGTGAGATTCATTTGTGCCTGTAGGTAGGGGTGTGTCCATCCAAGCCAGACTAGTGCAAAATCTGGCAGCATCACTAGTAATCCACAGAGGGGTGTACATATGTGCATACGCCATAATTCTGTGAAAGTAAATAAAATCTGAAAAGCAGAACTAAGGAATGAGTGGCCCTCAGCTCCAATATCCATTTTGCCTGACTGTTGCCCATGGCCTGATGGGAGCTGGAATCCAACAATATCTAGAAGGCCACCAGGTTCCCAACTGTGTTAATGAATATGGTGCTGCCTACAAAAATCAGCTTCCTACAGTCTCTCGTTTCATTGCTCATATAGCAAGTTACTATACCTTTCCGTTTTGAGAATGTACTAAAAAGCCTGTGGCTGATACCTGGTGATTTCTCAGAAGCTAGAGATATTGCTGAATATGATATCCAGTGGTGAGAGGGAAAGGATTTTTTGTGTTGTCTATAACTCCTTGCTACCTAATCACTGTTTTGTGCCATGAAATTGGCTGACTTATGCAGACCCTCCATAATGCAAGCCCTCCAGGAGCCTAGGACATTAGCCCTTGCAAACTCAGAGCCACAGCTTCACTGATCGAGTTAATCCAGTTGCAATGTGGTCTTTAGCTTTCCCTAATACCTTCATCTTTTCCCAGTGTTAGTATCTTTTCCAATAAGGCATGTTTTCTTGTGCTATATCCAAAGTATTGGATATATGTTTGTTTAGTCATTTAGATGACACAACAATAATGACACATATCTTTGCTTAAGTCCCAGAATACAGTTTACACGAATGCTATGTTATAAATTCAAGTACGTAGGTAGGGGAAGCAAAACAGAGAGCTGGTTACACTGGCGTTTTGCTTTTCAAGTGGCATGGTGGGTTAGGAATCTGTACAAAATTAAACTTCACAACAAAATGGGCAACTTACAGCCTCTGGATGTTGGGACAGGAACTCATTCCTCATCATTAGCTATGTTATCTAAGGCTGATGGAGACCAGCAATGCAGAGGGCAACAATAAATAGCCAAGCTTGTTGGAGCAATAGTCTGACTATGGGCCTTTGCACTATTTATAGCAGTCTGCAAAAGCCCTATGTAAGTTTCTTTGGTTGTATTTCCACATTGCTACTCTCTGTGAAATGCTACTGCTATGGCAATTTTCCAATTCTCCTTTTATCTGCATCTTCTACCCATTCCACAGTTTCATTAGTACTGACTGTGAACTACTGCCAAAACCCCTCAATTTTTAAAGAGCTTTAAATGCCTTCTTACCCATGTTTGGTTGTAGTTGTTTATCCTGCTTTTTTTCTTGTTGGTTTTTGTTTAAAATTACCACTGCTCAAAGAAAAAACAACAACACAAGAGCAAAAGCCTGTGGGCCTTAGAATCTGTGCCAGGTGCTTTACAGCTACAATGGAACAAGAAGTGAAAAGAATGTTTTTGTCTCCCAGAACAAACAAACTTTTAAACTATCTTTGTCCATCTGTTGTTTTCCCAAACTTAGTGCCCTCCAAATATCTCCAGTGATCATGCTGCCTGGGAGTGATGTAGTCCAGCACATCTGGAGTGCCCTACAAAAAGACTATCCCAATGTTCAATGAGCAAAAAAGCTGCATGTTCTAGGACTGCATGAATTTACAATTGTGGTGCTAAAATGTCCCCTTGTAGCACTCTGCTTTTGCATTTTAAAGCTATTGGCCTTACACAGGGATCAACAGGCAGGATTCTTTCAGTTGCAGTGTACCTGATCTGTTTCTGATATGCAACTCACTGCAGTGGTTTATGACAGTCTGAAGAAGTTTCCAACATTATTTTGAACAGAAGAGTGGTCGCCTTTGGGAAAATTTTCTGCACAAAAATTCTATACTGGAGCTAAAGCCCTGAATAGAGGATCCTTCAGGAAAAGAAGCAACCCCTTCCAGGGCCTGACAGTTGCTGGATGGAGGAGGGTTTGGGACAGTGCATGGGTAGGGAGTTCCTGCATAGCAGCAGGTTGGTCTGGATGGCTCTTCTGGCCTCTTCCAACTCTGATTCTATGTTTCTAAGGAGATTATCGCACATACAAAAAGACCCAATTTATCTCTTCTGAATTTGAGCCCAATTCGGGCTGAAGCGGGATCTTATCGCATGGCTTTTCCAGTTTAATTCAGCTTCTGAGTACATCCCTGCTCCAATGCGGGTCCAAAAATGCACTCTGACCACCGGAGCACGTTTTTGGACCACATTGGAGCGGGGATGTACCCAGAAGCCAAATTAATCTGGAAAAGCCATGCAATAAAACCCAGCTTTAGTCCAAATTGGGCTCCAGTTCAGAAGAGGTAAGCTGAGTCTTTTTATATGTGCGATAATCTTCTAAGACAATATGTTTCTAGCCCTCTCTATGTCCCATCCAAAAAGAGACGTAGGTGCACTTAAGATGCCAGTTAATGCATGAGTGCAGGGGAAACCTGGAAACAGAATGCTTTACTAAAATGTGTTTGGAATGATCCAGCACTGAGAAGTGATTTATTTCTACTGTTTACACAAAACTTCTGTTTGACAGTCCCACATTACACATTTTGGCAGTGCTGGAATAAAACTCTGCAGACGAGATTACTAATTATGAGATTTCCAAATTTGAGCCTTTCAGTATCTCACTCTAATTTTTCTCCACTGCCATGAGGGCTAGGGCCTTGTTCTTTACCTTTTCTTTCTTGGGAGAATAAACTGCAATTCTGATCCTTCCATCCTTTAGGGAAAGGAGCAATTGGGACCTAATGAAAGCAGACCCTGAGACTTCATGGGCCAGTAACAATTTTTCAGTAATAATTTCACTTGGGCGGTGGAAGTGGTTTGCTTTGAAGTGAATTAGAGCTGTTTTATGTACTGAGGATTATTTGTAGTGCAAATGCTTTGAGCAAGATTGGATCCAGCTGCTGCAGCCACATCGTATTGTGCTGGTAATCGGAGTATGCAAACAGAATTTGCTTTGGCCAAAGCCTGTGCCATCAAGAAGCATCCATGGATTCTCTAGACCTCAAACGGGGTGGGAGAAGGAGGAAAGAAATTGCACCAGAAGAGCCAGAAATAATAACAACAGCAAAAATAGTTTCATTTTAGTTTTCTTCCTGTCTGAAAAAAGATCTGTCCTGGACTTGAAACAATCCACAAGTATGCCAAAATTGCTTTCCGCCTCCCATCCTTAGTCAACATGGGGTGGGCTCTTTTGGTTTAAAAAAGGACTTAAAGTTAAAAGAAATAACACCAATACCCCCTCCCCACCCCCGCTAGGGGTGACAGCCTTCCAAAGTGGCATGGAGGCAAGGAATGCAACACTTCAGCCTCCTGGAGTTTTCCTCCACCTGGCCTAGAGTTACCAACCCTTTTTCTTGATCTCCTATGAGTGAAACTTGCCTTCCACCAGTGGCCTTCACAATGGGAAAATATCACCTTATTTCCATATATTAGGCTGCTGTTGAAAACACAGGAACAGGGGCCATAGTGAAGCTATGATCCTGGAAGGCATGAGCACAGTGTTCTTCATTTGTGACTTTTGCCATAACTCTCCCAATGGTTGTATGAATAGCCACATACACCATAGCTAGTTGTGACAGGGGCATGAAACCTTAGGCCCTCCAGATGTTTGGAATTATAACTCCCATAATCCATATAATTGAAAAAAAATATTTTTATTTTTAGCTCACCTTTCTTCCAGCAAGTAATTCATGCTGGCTTGAACTACTTAAGAGTTGAACCCCAACCACTTGGAGAACCAAATGTTTCCACCCTTAGAGTATGGACTGACCCTACAGTACATGCAAAAACCAAACTTAGGAGGAACCAGGAAAAAACACTGCTTGCCCTTAACTTTTTTACTCTGCTTGGCCCTACTATTTGGCAGAAGTAGACAACCACCTCAGGCAGCTGAGGCAATCAGTGTTCCTCCTGAGGCCTGTCCCCCACCGCCGCCACCGCCGCCTGCCATGATGATATTGATTATTGTTATTACTTGTTCTTGGGGTTTTCTTGGCAAAATCTCCACAGGGGCTTTGCCATGGCTTTTCTGGGGCTGAGAGGGTGTGCATGCATACTTTTTAATTTTTTAAATTTTTTAAAAATATATATTTTAATTTTTATTTATTTA
Organism: Phrynosoma blainvillii; assembly: GCA_026167975.1. Taxonomy (NCBI): domain Eukaryota; kingdom Metazoa; phylum Chordata; class Lepidosauria; order Squamata; family Phrynosomatidae; genus Phrynosoma; species Phrynosoma blainvillii. The sequence continues at coordinate 86,088,146 of JANUYF010000001.1, read as the reverse complement.
TTTATTTATTTATTTTTGGTGCTTCAGCAACCCAATTGTCTGAGGGACAGCAACCCAGCCCCCGGCTCAAAAAGGTTGCCTACCCCTGATCTAGTGTAATGGAGGATGATCCCACCATTGCTAATATTGAAGTCAGCCAGTCCAGTCAGCTTTTGTGTACAGGATGGGAGGGAAGCACTATCTTGTTTATACTTCAGACAACAAAAATGTCTATTATGCAATCCTATGCAGCCTTATGTTGTATCTGAATATGAGACATTCAATTTCACTGGTCTTTCCTGCCTGGTTAGCTTCCTTCCATGCTGTTGGGTTTTAGGGATCTCAGCAAGATGGGAGAGGCTGACACAAGCAGATTGATCTAATGGTTATAGTTCTTCAGTGCTCTTTGGTTGTAGTGTCCCCTCTCCCTGGGGCAGGGAGTGTCATTGACAGATTGACATATGTAAGTAGCTCCATTGAAAAATGCACTATTTAAAGTGCTGCCTATTGATATAAAAACTTTGCCAGGGTTTGTTTTTCAGTTCAGCAGCTTATTCATACACGCAAGCCTTCATGTGAAGATGCAGTCAATTGAGGGACATGCCAAGATGAATTACACTGAACTTTTGGGATGTTGTTTGTCATTATGTGACTTCAGGTCAACTCTGATTTATGGCCACCTTATCCTAGGGTTTTCTTAACAAGATTTATTCTGAAGAAGTTTGCATTGCCTTCTAAGGCTGAGAGAGTATGACTTGTCCAAGGTCACTCAGTGGGTTTTCATGGCTGAGTGGGGATTTGAACCCTCATCTCCCAGAGTTCTAGTTCAGTACTCAAATATACACTGGCTCACTTTTTCATTTTTATGTAATGTAATGAAAATGGAAAGGTGTAATTGTTGGATGCTGAACTGTTAAGGAAGGGTATGTGCAGAGTTGATTTCCTTCCCAGGTTGACAACATATACATTGAAATCTAGGACACAGAAATAGGGCTTGATACCAGGAATTGCTCATAAGCCTAGTGTGGGGTGTGTGTGTGTGTTTCATCCCAGAGTGGTTAAGCTCCTCAGCCTTCTTTCAACCATGGACTTCATACCCAAATTTGCCAACTACCTCCAACTCTCAGTGAAGTAATGGATAACAATCAAACATTCATAAGCTTTATCAAAAAGTAAGCAGGACTGTTTGGTAAAGATCCATATTGTTGTCTTTGCAACTTATCACCTAAAATGTAACCAGTCATACTGTTTCTTTTCAATGCTCAGAATGATGAATCGTGTAAGAAACATCCATAGCAATTTTGGAAGGAGGGAAGGTTTTTTTAAGCCATTGAAGGAGAAGCCGCCAAGACTAAAAACTTTGAAATTACTCATATCATTTGGGAAAATAGACTGCTTTAATACAGAATACAAATAATAGAGCAGTTGGCTAAAAAAAGGCAGACAAATTCAGAAACCTGTCCTGTACATGAGGGAAGAGGGGAATCCATCCAATACCTCTCTTTAGTAAATCCACGCCACCACTTATTTATTACAGAGGATGCGGAAATTGGCAGGAACTGGGAGACAGTAAACTTTACTAATCTCAATGGTGCAACAATTTCCAAAGGATAAACCAGAGAGTCTCAAGACTGATGGAAAAAAAGTTTCCTAGTTATAGAATTGGGTTATGCAAACTGAAACTAGAATTGTCTGACTTTTAGCTCAGATATACACACAGTCTTATTTAAGATTTGATTCAAGTGGGAGTACGCAAAATAGTCAATGATCTGGTTTCAACAGCCAGTATTTCAATTATAAAAAATTTCCAGGGCTCATGTATAATGGACTTGGAGAGGAATGCCTGTTTTGAGGATGACCACATTTTCCTCCACACACCAAGGTTTCCTCAGAGATATAGGTTCAGGAATTAGACTCGAAAATTAGGCCTATGTTTATCTTTGAATTATCAGCCATAAAATAAAGCCTAATAAATGAAAGATACACAGTTAAGGACAATCATGCACAATGGCATACAGATGTCTTTCACCCTTTACAAGAGTACCTCTTCTACATATGTGCTAAACGTATTTTCTACTTGACCTGGGGTCAGTGGCATCACTTGCGGAGTGTGGGGGATGTGGCCCACACTGGCTGACACCTCAGAAGAGGGGTAGCATCTGGTCAAGCCCTTTGGGGTGATAAGGGATGAGCAAGCCCTTCCCAGCTTCCCTGCAGTGGTGGCTTCCTCCTCAAGAGAAGGCCATTGCTGCAGCAAAGGAGAAAGCTGAGTACGCCTCTCCTGGCTTTGCTGTAGCAGTTGCACCTTCCTTAGGAGGAGACCACTGCGATGGCAAAAGAGAATGGAGAGCATGTCCTTTTTGTCACTGCTGCCCCTCTGACAGCTCTCCTTCCCACACCAGGTGACAGCAGACATGTGGACACCACTGCCTGGAGTCAGATCCCTCTAATCTGCAAGTCCTTCATGAAATCCTCAGACTTTTCTTTACCTTTAGTCATCTCACAGTATGACTTCTACCTCTATTCCCATCTTTTCCAGTTTTCCTCCCACAAATCTAATGGAGGTTTCACATACTCCATTATTTACTGGAGTAAAAATTCCAGCCATCCCATTCATCCCATTGGAGGCCAAAATGAGCAGCATTGCAACTTCTGACATTAAATAATGTTTCTGTGAGTCACTTGCCACATTTCCATACTACACTCATACTGCTGCCATTCCACTATTACTGCCCTGTCTGCCTCCAATTGCATTCTGAGGCTTGTAATTCAGTGAGGCTTAACAGCTCCCTGGCTGTTCAAAATTCTCAGAATTCAAAATTTCCCTCAACTACAAATCCCAGAATGCAACAGGAGGCAGCCAGAGCACTAATAGTGGAATAGCAGCACTATAAGAGTATAGTGCAGAAATGTGGCAAGACTAGTGTTGTTCCATGCCCCCAAGATGATTTGCTCTAAAGAGCAGCCCTCAACAGAAGCAGATAGGATATTAAACATTTATTATTATTATTATTATTATTATTATTATTATTATTATTATTATTATTATTATACAATTCCTTATGATAGCAAAGTAAGTTGGTTTGTGCAGACTTCCACATGCTACCTGCATCCAAAATGCACACATAGATGGAAGAAAATCAAATCCACATCTAGTTGGATTGAACCACATTAAACAAATATCTGAGGGGAAACTCATTGTTCCATGATAGACTACTTAAAGGTACATTAAGTGCGACATACCCTTCCCTCTAATCCTCGATATGTATATCCTTATTAGACCTCTCATTTTTAGATGTAGAGATAGGGAGTTTTGTTTAAACCAGTGCACCTCAAGTTATCTCAGTTGGGGGACTGGCAATCTCTCACAGATGTTCTGGAAACTGGTAACATATTTGTGTCCATTGGCTACAATTCTTTCTTTCCTGAAAAATTACTGCAGACTAACAGCCAATATGTTTGGGACCAGTACAGGTCTATGGATCACCACTTTCAGTTTCATAGTTTAAGGACTGGGTTCCATCGCAGGAGAAGGGCAGGTACACACTGAAAATAAATACAATTAGTTTAGTTTCATCTAAAACTTTGCTCTAGCCTTTGGAAAAAAGTTTGGACAAAGAGTCCTCTATCAGTATGAGTTGGGCTTCTAAAAACCAATTATTCACTGTGTGATCAATCCATAATGTCTACTTGGAGATAGATTCTACTGTATTTAAGCACACTTAGTCCCACGTCACTCTGCATAGGGTAGTAGCAAGTATAGTTGCTTCATCCTGTGGAATCCATTTTTCTTCTTTGTGTTTGTGAGATTTTTAAAGATAATGACAATTTCAGACAGAATAGCCTACACCAGACCTTCCCCTGCAGGTCTTATTTAGAAGCAGGAGCTGGAGAATGGTTGTAACTATTTGCATGCAAAAGTCCCAGGATCAATGTCCTCACATCTCCAGGTATAGCTGGGAAAGTTGATGAACTCTAGGCCTGGAGAATGTTTAGCCCACCAGATGTTGTTGGAATGCAACCCACATCTGCATGTGCCAGCATAGCCAATGGTGAGGGGTGATGGGACCGGCAATAAAATAACATCTGCAAGGCCACATGGTTATCATCTCTGGTGTAGACCAGAGGTTTTCAACCTTTGTTCTTCTTATCTTTTGAAATTCAGATCACAGGATCCTTCATCATTGCCAAGGCTGTCTAAGCCTCTGGGAGATGAGGTCCAAAACATCTGGGAAAAGAGGCAGAAACCATATAGTACACAATACTGAGAATTAGTGGTGTGACTTGGTATAAGCCAGCTTCCTGCACTCCTAAAAAAAGATTCAGATACACATCACACATTTAACACAATCAGTGGTATATACATTCTAAAGTATACAGTCTTATGGGGTGGTTGGCAGATCTGCCATTACAAGGCCTTCAAAGAATCAACTATGGATTTTACCCATACTCCTGACAGAGCTCCCATTTATGTCAGAGTGATTGCAGGTGAAGTAGAGGTAAAATCCTGAGTAGATTTGCTACCTTGAAACAACAGTTCCATTAAATGCCTTGGAAGTAAGTTTAACTGAAGCCTGAATTCTACTGGTAGCCCCAAATAAAGTAGACTCATTGAGTTGATTTTTGAATGGTATCGTTTTTCATAAATCCTACTGATTCCATGGGCCTGTCCTTGTAGCTAATAGAATTCAGGTCCTAATCATCAATAAACATATCTGGCGAAGCTTTTAATTGTGCATTTCATTGACTTTTAGTGTTGATTAGTTGTAAAGAGTTTTCAGAAGACTGGACCTTAGTACAGCACATAAAATCTTAATATCACAGAGCTTGCACTCTGAAGATCATCACTGCAAATCTGAGCTGCTTTCTGAACTTCTTTGACTACAATGGGCCATGGTAAGTTCAAAATTAGAGCCATCCCACCCTTTCTCTACTGGGTTGAGAAGGAAGTCAATCCAATGTGTTACACCCACGTGCCAGCAGGGAAAGGGTTATATCATGACTACTCATAAAACAGTCTTTTCAAAGAACTTTCCAAGGTCATCAGTGGGGTGCTAGACTCTAAGAAGTTACAAGAGAAAGTTATTGGCAGAGGAAGCAGACGGCTTTAAACAATTTAACAGCATTCTTGTGCCTCTGTGTTCTCTAATGAGGATTGATCACTGATGCCAGAAAGAGAGCCGTCTGTCTCCAGGGAGGACAAATACTTGCGTCAGCCCAAATCGCAACCAAGAAATTATAAGTATTGAGGGATGCCTCCCATAACTTTTCAGAACAAAGATGAAAAGAAGGAAAAAGTTTGCAACTGGGAAACTACTTTTAATGCAGCATAAATAATATATCCATGGGGCGGTATTATTATTTTCAAGAGATTTTTTTTTTAAAAAAAATCTTTTAATGTGTATTTTTAAATGAAATTTTACACTGTCTGAAGTCAATTTGATTTATTTACTGCTTTTAATAATTCATCTTTCCTTTAAAACAGAGAGCTGTATTAGTTTGTTTCAGTATGAAAAGAAGGGAGGGAAATGATGGTGATGCCACTCTGCAGGAATCAGCTGTATCATGCAGACAATGGTTCTTGAACTGAAATGTGCCTGTGTTGGCACTGCTGATGTGATGCAGAAAATTCACCCATAGAAGAAACTTCTTTCTCTTTTTCTTCTCAGCAATTTTGGTTGGGCACCTCCTTCAGTTAATATGACATCATTAAGTCTGTTGTGAGCCTGTATGGTGTAGTAGTTTGAGCAATGGACTATGACTCTGGAGACCAGGGTTCAAATTCCTGCTCAGCCATGAAAACCCGGTGGGTGACCTTGGGCAAGTTCCACTCTCTCAACCACAGAAGAAGGCAAGGGCAACCCCCCTCTGAGCAGATCTTGCTAAGAAAATCCCATGATAGGTTTGTCTTAAAGCCAGCACAAGTCGGAAATGATTTGAAGGGACACATAAAGAACAAATCTGCCATATGGCATCATAATACACTTTTACAGTCAGTCCCCACAAAATGACCAAAAAATTCCATTAAAACCTACCTTTTCAGAGCACAACCTCTCCAGCACAGTGTCCCCAGGCCATTTCCATGCTGCTCGAGAGTGTGGGAATGAGTGGACATACAATCAACTTTTTCCTGTAGCTAGATGAGCTATGACAGGGAGAGGGCTGGAGGTGTTTCTCCTCATTCTCCTCACTCTCTGGCAACATGGAAATTGACAGGTTGAAAGGGACTATGCTGCCTAAATGGTTGATTTTGTGGAGCATCAGTTACAGAAACATAGCTACATCTCTGTTGCTACATCTCCAGATACAGGATCTTGACCTTTATTTCTTCTTTTGGGTCCTGGCATCACAGTGGCAATACCCAGACTTTATCTTCTTACTCCTTCCTTCTTTTTTTCAGTTTTCTGTATAGGTCTTTCTTCCTGGATGTTAAATCATCATCTCAAACTGGAGGTACTGTCTTGAATGTTGTGCTCCTTCCTTTAGAGAGTAAACAATATTGTAATACCCTGTCTCCAGCTAACTCAACTAACACATGTCAGGGAGGAAACAAGAAAGAGTTTATTGAAAAGATCAGCACAGAAGCACATCCTTTGCCAGATCTGAGTTAACAAGCTAAGTTTCACTTCTATACCTTGGGAGCCACACAGGGGTTGGCAATGTGTGGCTTCCAAGCTTGCTATTGAGCCCTGCTCATCTTTTATGTGACTGCTCCCAGAAGCCTCCAGAAGCACTAGTTTGGGACTGGGATGTAAAAACATTTTCTTGGTCTCAGTGAAGAAAGCTGTCTCAGTTTGCTGAGACTCTGTCAAAAAAAATCTACCTCCACAAGATTTTTCAACCCTGTATTGGGGCAAAAAACCCAAAGTACTTGGGTTTCTCTTTTCTTTTTCGTTTTGCCTTTTTGTGTTTTTCTGTGCAAAACATTATGTTTTGTGCAAAAAATACTTTGAACAAAACACACTTTTTTGTGCAAAAACCCTTCACCAATACTCCCTCCTACAATGTGAAAAATCATCAAAAATTGTGCTTTCAGGAAGAAATTTTGAAAGAAGGAAATCTTCCTCAGAATTGTTTAATATAAAGGATATTTAATGAAGACTTATAATCATGATTACCTTAAACTTCTTAAAAGCCATGGGTACTTCTGCACCAGTTTAGGGGAAATGATGTCTGAGGATTTGTGTTCAGTGTTCCACATTTATTGTGGAATGCTAAATAAGGCCTGTTCATCCACAGCTGGAATTCAGATGTTTCTGCGTCACTGTCAAGGTTGTTTTGCAATGTCTCTGATAATATCCATTTCCAGTAACCAATTGTTTGGTCAAACTAATTAGTAACACATTTACAGAATCAATACCAGATAAACGAGGCAGCATCTAAAGGTCACAATATCTAGGGAATGACTACATATATCTAGTGCACAGTTCTTTGGGCACACTAAAGTTAGAATGTATGGATTGGCACCAATCTGTCAAGGACTAGGCCTTCTGACTAGTTATATGTTGTATTTGTTTAGGAGGTGGGGCAGTACATTCATATTCTCTCATCTCTCCCCCCCCCCCCCCTCCATACAGCGACAACCAATTTTGCAATTGTTACTAAAAGATCATCCCTTCTTGTGGGGCCCTGGGGTCAGAGCTCCTGTATTTCAGAGGTAGGCAACTGTGGCAGGTATGGGACCAATTTATTTGCTCCTGAGAACCTCTAAGGGCCACAGGGACTTCTCAAATTCCAAGAAACAAAGGCAAAAGCAGCACCAGCAATGGCCAGAGGTCCACTTCTGATTTTTGTGGGGAGGGAGTAACTGGCATGAGGTCACCATAAGAGCCAGCATGGCATAGTGGTTTAGGTGTTGGATTCTTGAGACCAAGGTTCGATTCCCAGCTTTGTTGTGAAACCCACTGGTAACCTTGGACAAGTCGCATGCTCTCAGCCTCAAGGGAAGGCAATGGCAAGCCTCCTCTGAACAAATCTTGCCAAGAATACCATGATAGTTTCGTCTTAGGGTCTCCATAAATTGGAACCAACTTGAAGGCACACAACAACAACAACAATGAATGGGATCACTGTACATAAACAGGTTCCTTGAAGGCATGTGTGTATGTCCCTGAATTCAATCATTGCAGAGGGTGAGAGTTGAAAACCATCTGCACCTGGAGCCGATTCATACTGTTGTGGGACTGGTTGTTATTCAACTTCTGTTTTGCCAGTTTGATTACTCTGTTAGAGAGATCCACTAGTGACTCTCACATTTCCCAACACCCACCATTAGCTATCCTGCGTAGGACTGATGGGTGTTGTTGGCCCCAAACTACCTGAGAACCAAAATTACCCAACCCTGGTCTATGGGAAAATGATGGGTGAGCAAACACCCACAGTCATGGGGACAATGATATGCACCAAAGAGAGCACACCCATTGTGTTGGCATGGGTTAAAACAGGGCCATGTAAAACTGGAGCTTGCTTAGAATTTGGCAGACGTTGAAAGTGGAGATGGTGGGAAACAAAAGCAACACAAGCTCTGCATATCAACATTTCTGCTTGTTGGAGCTACAAAGAAGACAAGTCCTAAGCAGTCTGCCAAGTAACACTCAAGAGTTTTCACTAGCGCTCTGATTCCTATTTGGTTATTTAGTTAGACTCTTGGGTCCTTTCCAAGTGTTTGCGGTTTGCTGGAGTGTATGTGTGTGTCTATGTGCAACTGTCACTAATCCCTCACTCTTGTCTGTGGAGACAGGGAGGATATCCCAAGAAGCACTGCTGTTCTTGGCAGGCTTCTCTTTCCCCCACACTTTCCCCCACGCTAAATGGAGTCTAAAAGAAGAAACTGTTCTTTTTGCCCCAGTAAGCTTGTCTACTGATGAAGTAAGATTTCTACTCCCCAAAATGAAAATTTCCTTCAAATTTCTAGCATTGCATTTTAGCCCTGAATGAGACCATGAAAACCATAAAACTCTTATATTTGCTGCATTCCCATTCCCATGGTAACTTTGCTTGCCCCTTTTCTTTGGATGCCTAAACTATAGCCAAGATCCTGTATCAGGAGACCTATGTGTATCAACTTATGGTGGCTCTAAGACACAGGGTTTTCTTGGCAAAATTTGTTCCAAGGGGGTTTGCCATTGCCATCCCCTGAGGCTGAGAAAGTGTGACTTGCCCATGATCACTCAATGGGTTTCTTGACCAAGTCAAGAATTGAATCCTGGTCTCCAGAGTCATAGTCCAACACTCAAATCATTATGGCTCTCTGTTTTCATACACAGGTGTAAATTGTTCTATGTATGCAGAGTGAATTTCATGGACAATGTAGAACAGACATATCCAGCTGATAATGACAAGATCAGCGATTCACATGCCAAACTGTTGCAGATGTTCAACAATGCACCTAGAATACTCTGCCAATGCAGTGTTTCTCACACATGTTCTACAGTGACATTAAGTATACACATTGTGTAGTGTTAGCATAGCATAGTGTAACTCCACCATCAGATATTTATGCTATACTGTGACAAGGTAGGATCTCAGGCTGTGGAACCAGTACCATACCACATTGGTTTTTAGTATATCCCTGCTCTCATCTGTTTGTTTTGATATGTAGTTTGAAACTGACTAGAACAGCTAATTTGGTGATATGGCTAATTTTTGTGGTACATTTAAAAGGTTGCCATGGCAGGTAGAATGCATTATATTGTAAGATCCCACTGTCTGCATGTCTCTTTCATTTTAAATGGAACAGACCTGTATGGCACTATCTTGCATCTTATGGTTAATCCACATTAAGTGCAATTGTGGAATAGCTTTGTGACATTCTACTTCCATTCAGTCCTTAACTAGTCAGCATAACAATCTATTACTTTAAGAGTGCCTAATAATACATAGAAAAAGAGGAATTCTGAAAAAAAACACCAACCCAATATTTTGGAATTCAGTCTTTGGCAAATTGTTATATCATTAAACATACTTGAATGATTGGATGACCAGTCTTCTATTATTTTGCCTGGTTAATGTACTAAAGTATTATACCAGTGCCCTCTTGTGTTGTAAAAGAACAATGTAAGTCAGTGCTAGTACTGCAACTCGGTTAAGACATACACAGTAATTAATTTTCTACTTCACCTCTAAAATAAGAGTTTGGGAATTGTTTCTTGGGAAAAAAGGCACATATTTAGGATCAGATTCTAATATTGGAATGAATACTTTATTTTAAAAATTATTCATACAGGTTAAAATGTTTCACTTGGACGTTTTCTCTATGCAAATTACTTAAGTTTTTTGTGTCAGTGAAAAATTCTGAGCAAACATAAGCATGTCTCAGGCAGAGACAAGGAACATGTAGGTCTTAAGATGTTGGGCTGCAACTTCTACAGGTCTCAGTCCTGGTTATATGAAGAACTGTATGTTCCCACCTGAACCTATTCATGTTTTGAGAGCTTCTGGAGAACCCCTTCTCTGTGTCCACAACCTCCCAGATATGCCTGTGGGAACACAGGAGAAAGCTGTGAAATGATATCATTTCAGTCTTATGTGCAGACTTTTTTCATCCACCAGGCCTTTAAAACTTTAGACTTCAAACCACAATCTGATCTGTCCATCACTTCTGCTTATAATTTTATACTGCTTTTGTATCAGTGGTTGCTGAAGAGTTTTTATAGTATTTCATTTACATTATATGTAAGCCATATTGAGAATTCACTGGAGGGTGGAAAATATATGTTGATAATTAATATAATGGCTAGCATCCTGTATTGCAGTTATGGATTCAAAACCTAGAGCAGTGGCTCCCAAACTTTGTTTTGAACCTCAGGTCCCAAAAGTCCCAGCCAGCTTGGCTGATATTCAGGGATTCTGGGAGTGGAAGTCCAAAACACCTGGAAGACCAAAGTTTAGAAACCTCTGACCTAGAGTTACAGATCCCCAACTGCTCCATATTACTCCATATTCACAAGTGGGCCACTATTGCCATGATTGTAAATGCCGTCACACACAATCAGCAGTTACAATGGGTGATGAAGGTCTATTCTGCTGGTGCATAGCAGGATCAGGGCACAGCAGGATGATGTTTCCAGCCCATAAACCAGCAATCTGCAGTGTGGTGAGGAATTCTGGAGACATCCTCCTGCACACCGACTGCCAGAAGAACAGACCTCCATCACTCAGTGTGGCTTCTGGCTGTTAAGCTAGGTTTTGGGGTCAGACTAGGAGATGTTAGTTATGGATTCATAACTAAGTAGGCGATGAAGGAGCCCAGCCACTGTTACTCATTCTTACAGACCATTTTGGGGTTACAGAAACGAGAAATCTGCAAAAGCCATGTACAGCAGTTGTGCTTCAGTGTTTTGTGCTGTAATAACTGCTCTTAAAATGTATCTTGGATTCTTGACAATGGGCTGCATCTCAATGGCAGGGCCAATGCCTTTTATGACGGAGAAGGTGGTACAGTCCTTCACCAGGTAAAGGATTTCTGCTACTAGGACTAAGAAAGATTATAAACAGCCACTGGCAGACTCTGTTGAGATGACTCACAAGAAGGACCAATGGTTTGGGTCAATTTAACCTTCATGCATCAGTATTTTTTAAAATTAAAATCAATTGAGTAAGCTGTGGGGTATATTCTGACCTCAAAGCAGAAAATGAGGCTGGATAGTAATGAGGATTTACAGTAGATTAGGGATGGTCTTATAATACTAGTGATTATGGCTACAGCTAGGGTTAGCAATAGGATTCTGGAAACCATGCCCTATGAGGAACGACTTAGGGAACTGGGTATGTTTAGCCTGGAGAGGAGATGGTTAGGAGGGAATATGATCGCCCTGTTTAAATATTTGAAGGGATGTCATGTTGAGGAGGGCGCTAGCTTGCTTTCTGCTGCTCCAGATAATAGGACCTGGAACAATGGATGCAAGATCCAGGAAAAGAGATTCCACCTCAACATTAGGAGGAACTTCCTGACAGTGAGAGCTGTTCGACAATGGAACACACTCCCTCAGAGAGTGGTGGAGTCTCCTTCTTTGGAGGTTTTTAAACAGAGGATGGATGGCCATCTGTCGGGGATGCTTTGATTTTGAGTTCCTGCATGGCAGGGGGTTGGACTGGATGGCCCTTGTGGTCTCTTCCAACTCTTTCATTGTCTCCCATCCCCAAATGGAGATAACCAGAGAAGAACTTCTGCTTCTTTTCATTAGGCTTAGGGCCTAAGCAGACTGCCAGAAATAGTGCACATTAAATTGAGGCACTGCCCGGCTCAGTGCTAGGAAATCATGGGAACTGTAATTTATTGTGGCACCAGAGCTCTCTGACAGAGAAGGCTCAATGTCCCAGAAAAAAATACAATTCCCATGACTCCCTAGCACTGAGCCAGGGCAGTGCCTCAATTTAATGTGCACTATTTCGGGCAGTCTGCTTAGGCCTTAAGGAGCTGAGATCATTTTTGTCCCAATACATTGAATTTGGGATGTAAATGTGCATAAATTTTACTCTTGTGGGCAAGGACAATTTAATCATTTTCTCCCTGTGCAAGAAATTCAGTGAAAACACTACAATTGTTAGGACTATTCATAATTCAGCATTTATTCTGTTAAAAATTCACGTGAGTTTTTTGCATTTCCTGGGTAGAAATGTTGCTTTCCACACAAGGTAAAAGCCTGCATTGGGAGAAATAGCTCTGTAACTAGAACTCTATAGCTATCTTGCAATACTGCCTCCTAAAACCTACCTTTTCAGCAATGCAGCCCCCCACCCACCCAAGACAGCCATATACATGTTTCCAGAGAGTGGAAGGATAAATGGAAACATGTCCACCTTTCTTCCTGTAGTGTTCCTGCAACAGTTATCTACAGCATCACAGTGCATATAGTTACAGGAAGAGAGCTGGACACATTTCCACTTATCCCCCTTATCCCCAACAACATGCAGATAGCTGTGTTGGGAGGGATTGTGCTGCAGAAAAGGTAGGTTGCAGGAATTTTTGGTTGTTGTATGCACAACTATAAAAATTGTGATGATTTAAGGCAGGCTTGTGTGTGTTGTGTGTCTTCAAGTCGCTTCTGACTTATGGAGACCCTAATTTATCATGGGGTTTCCTTGGCAAGATTTGTTCAGAGGAGTTTTAGCCATTGCCTTCCCAAGGCTGAGAGAGTGTGACTTGCCCAAGGTCACCCAGTGGGTTTCCATTGCCGAGCTGGAAATTGAACCCTGGTCTCCAGAGTCATAGTCCAACACTCAAACCACTACTTACAACATCATGGTTGCGGAAAAGGATGCCAGCCCATTTATTCCGTGCAGGAAACTAGTTTCTTCACTGAAAATAACATTTCTTTGTGGAAAATGCTATTTTCTACACACACACACACAAAAACACACACCCCATGTGTTTTTTTGTGCAGAATGAGTTCTGAACTGGCAAGATTTTCTCCATTGACGATTCTCCTTGACAGGGTTTCCAGCACTCAGGAAACCCATTTTTCATCTGGGATTCAAATATTTATGAATATTTTCTCATCTCTTTCAATTAAATTGGCTGGGAGGAAAAACGTACTCCAGTGGCAAAAATCAACAAATTTCTTTGGATAAATTTCATCTCAGCTACTTTTCACCTATAAAAAACTCATTTTACAAGTTTTTGAAATTTGCAGACACTGGTGACATTTCTAAGGTGACAATGTTGTGGAAGGTCTACATTGTGGTTCCAGTTCTGTGAGGATTCTGCAGGAAAACATAGCTCTCAGGAACTAAAATGTCCTGTCCTAAAGCATGAGAATTTGGGCAACTTCATATGTAACATTAAAATTTACTCTTTTAAAAGTATACACACACATGCATAAATTCCACTATAACTGGACAGAGGGGAAAACTGAAGTGTCTGAAGTTCTTTGGAATTCTTTGGAGACTAGTAAAATAACAGTAGAAAAATAAAAAAAGAATGCCATATATAAAGAGCAATTCCAGTCTTTCAATATTATGAGAAACTGAGCTGAAGTAAGAAGAGAAATAATTGGGCCAAGGAACAGCCTCTGACAGAGGAAGTCAGAGGAAGGCCAGTTGATATTAAAGAATGATTCAAAACATGGGATATTCTTAGTTGAGGGATCAGAGGCACTACTTTACAACCTGAACCAATGCCTGATGGATGCCAAAAAATGTCAATAAACACCTAGTAGCTCAGTAACCTATTGGATGCTTGAAGGTTAGCAGGAAATGAATGTGGCAGAGAATAATAAGATAGGAAAACAATTCATAGAAGAAGGGAAATTTGAGCACTTATTACAAAAAATATACTGGACACTACTTGAACAAGTTGTTTCTTTCCCCTTCCCCCTGCCTTCATCATGTTTTAAAGATTAAATATCATCCATGCTCCAAGGATGTGCTCAAAGTTTAAAGCCAGTGACCAGACACAATAAAGATGAGTATTGAGAAATTTCTTCAGTTGCACTCGATATAAATCCAGAGACCAGACTAAGGAGTTTATTGCATGTCTTAAAAACCCAACTTACCCCTGCCACATTGAAGTCTCTTTTGGGATAAATTTGGGTATTATCACATGGAATAATGTTGCCGATGCTTCCGCCGCCCGGCTAACTTCTGGGACGAAGTTGGGCTCAACCAGCATCTTTTCAAAGCTAGGAAGCTCCCAGCTTTGCAAATCTGCCAGCTGAGCCCAGCTTTGGCCCAGAAGTTAGCCGGGCAGCGGCATTGGTGGTGTTTTTGCATGTGATAATGCCCAAATTCATCCCAAAAGAGACTTCAATGTTGCATGGGTAAGTCAGGTTTTTAAGACATGCAATAAACTCCCAGTAAAGAAGATGGGTGTTGAAAAATGTCTTCGGGCAGAATAGAGTGAGATGAATGACTCAGAAGTCCAGGTTGCCATAAAAACATCCAGAATTTTGAAGCCACGCAAGCTAGAGAAAGGTTTACTACAAGCTCTGTAGTAACTGTCTGTAGCAACTGTCCCTAACCTGACACCCATGAAATATGTTACACTACAATCTCCAACATTTGAGTCTTTTGGTGATGGAACTTGCAAGATGTTGCAAATTGCATTCAGGAAGGATGTCCTACAACTTGGGATGTAACTCCTTAACTATTTTATCCTCACATGTGAGGATGAATAATTATGGCAGTTGTCTTCCTGATACAAGAGAAAACAAATATTCCTCTGCAGTATTTTCCTTGTATTGTATTTGAATGTGGGGTGCCAGTGGTGTCACAAGGGGGGTGCGGGGGATGCGGAATGTATCAGGTGACACCCTAAGGGGGGGTTGACACCACTGCTTCTCAGACACTTACTTTTTGGCAGAACTGGGCTGTGGCATTCATCTGCTTCCCTTTAAAATGCTTTAAAAGATGGTGGGAGTGGGGTGAAGCTCAGTGGGAGGAGAAAGGAGAGGCCCCAGAATTTTTTAAAATTCAAATTTCAAATTTTTATTCCTCAGATGCATTTGGCAGGAAGTAGACTTTAGTCTACAAAAGCTCATGCTGCCCACTTCTTTCTTTCAGTTAGTCTCAAAGGTGCTACAAGATCTCTCTACATACTGATTCTACAGACTAACACAGCTATATCTTTGCATTCTGTATTCAGTAAGACTATGTAGTCTTATTGTAAGATTACATAAATGCCCCCCACCCACTTTAACAGCCAGGAACTGCATCATGCAAAGGAGGTCTGATCAGCTGCTGATGCGGGTGAAAGGAAGATGACATTTAATAAAATAATAATAATAAGCAGAATTAAAGTTAAAATTCATTCATTCATTTACAAACAAACCAAAATAATCCCCCAATACATACCTGCAGGTTCCTTTGAGGTGACTAGATTTCAGTCTTGCTATGCTGGACATATTCTCTCTCTCTCTCTCACTAAGCACTAAGATAAGCAACCTCTCCCACTGCTAATGAAGAGTAGATGGTGGATATAGGTAACATAAAGGAATATCAGTGTCCCATTTGTTTAGAGAATGCTTTTCTAGAGGTTTTCTAATGAAAAGCAACAGTCCTTCTCAAACCATTGGGGGCCTGCGATGATAATGTTTGGTTTCTCACACCACTATCTTCATAGTGGCTGATTTTGCAAAAGTTGTAGCAGCATAATAGGTATGAGAAAACATACATTTGACAGGAGCATCTTTGCACGTTCTCTCTCATAACATCAAATACCGCTTTCACACTTCTGTCCTACACTTAAATGACACACATACAAGTCTGTTTTTCTATCATTCTTTTTATTATATATGTATACAGAGACAGATTGATCTATGTGTGTGCATGTGTTTTTCCCATACAAAAGATTTCCTTTCATGGAAAGGAGGAACATCAGTCATTAAAAATGGAGTGACTGCAACCACTCTTACAGCTGAACAAATATTGACAGCTGGTTTTCATCTCTTCAGTAGATTAAAAGCCTTTAAAAAAATAAAAATAAAAATTCCAAACCACAGCTAAACTAAACATAAAATAGACCCTCATGATGAAAATCAAGATATATATGTCAGAACTCTTACATTCACAAGAATCAAAAGAAGATTGCATAATAAACATTGCAGTGCTTGGAGAAGTTTCATTAAGACAAGTTTGTATCACTGTTGGCCCAGCTTCTCATTTCAATAGGAGACATTAAGCAACTTATATTTGGCAGGGTCACTGCTGGATTTCATGACTCTCAGGAGAGAGCTAGTCCTCATGCTGGACACCATCTCTCCATAACTGTCTTGAAAAACTGGGTCAAGACACATGAAAGATTGCAGGATTTTCATTCTCACTTACTAAAATGAAATAAATATGAATATAAAGAATGAAGAGAGAGTATATAATAGCCGGAAGCAATGAGCAACATGCAAAGGGAACAACTGATAGGGGTGGCACAGATTTTTCATGTGTGTGCACAGTGAATATAAAAGCATTTATTGAAGAGGGAGCTAGGGGTTGCCATGACTGCTTAATGGAGCAGATTTTATAAATAAAATTACTGAGAGGAGTGGAATCATGAGACTCTCCACGGGCCCATTCACATTGCACAATTATAGCACTATTATTCCATTTTAATTGCCAGAGTAACATCCTATGGAATTCTGGGATTTGAATTTTAGGAAGAGTATTTTAGAGTTCCCAATCATACTCTACAAACCCCAGCATTCCATGGGATGCACCCATGGCAGTTAAGGTGGAACCATAATGTAGTGTGTATTGTGGAAAGGCCCCAAATGTTGTTGGACTGCAACTCCCAGCATCACAAGCCAGAATACCCAATGGCAAAAGAATATTGGGAGTTGCAGTCCAACAACATCTGCATGATTCCCATACATGGGCACTGGGGGTGATTAACTGGTTCACTAGGATCACTGAAAGTCAAACTGGCAAAAGTTGGTAGGGGGCTATAATCTATTGGGAAGAGATTCTGCCTAAGCCCCTAAAAACCAACTTCCATTTATTCTCATGCGGTTTGTGATAGTGACCTTCTTTCAGCTAGTTCTCAGAGCTTGCTGCTGATTCCTCATCCCTTTTGCAAGGAGGCACACAAGAAAATAAAATGTACTATAACAGCAATCATCATTCACATTCCTCCTTCTCCTCCTCCTTCTCAGTTCTTCCTCTTTAAATGTTTGGAGAGAGATTAAAAAAGAAACCAGTGTTGTAGATGTTACTGGTCTTTTCTAGCCCTACAATTTTGTGGGAAATGGGTTTCTTTGACCCTTTAATTTATTTCTATGGCAACAGCCAATCTGGAAAGAAATGTTCAAGTGATCAAACTTGGGGTGGACAAAATAAATATTCTACTGCCAAAAAGAGGAATAATACTATTAAGATAATGGTATGTTGTTTGAATTACATTCTCAGATTCACCATCAACGCACACCCACACTTGTGACAACACAGCACTAAACTGAAGGGGGCAAAGAAAATACATGGAAAGATATGCAAGAGACTAAGGCCAGTCGCAGACCGGCCTAAAGGCATGCCGGCTGCCCCAACTCCACCCTGACCCCATCCTGAAGCCCTCTTGGTGCAGCATGCACACACAGCCATGGCTGAAAGGCCAGCCTTTTGTCGCTCTTTTGGGGGTGGCAAAAAGGAGGATTGGGGCTGTGCCGTGCGGTTGCTGTGGCCCCGATCCACCGCTTCCAGGGGCGGTTCTGTGCTGCCCCTTTCAGGCCATCTGTATCAGCCCTAACTCAGTTAGGTACACCTCTTGATTGCTCCTTTCATTGTCACCTAACACTAAGGGGGCAAAACAAGAAGATATACCAATTACTCAATAAGCAATTGTGTGACTAGCTTTAAAAAAGGAAAGAGCAGGTGTGGGGCAGCATGATCTAGATAAGACCCAAAGTATGGGGACTTTTTTAATATTGTGCCCCTTGTTGGGGTTCTCATTTGGACCTGCCCCTGTAATTTGCATGGAAAGAAAGAGACAGAGAGATCATTCCTGTTTGTTTGACATTTCATCTAGGCTAGCCTCATGTAGTTCTGCATGTGAAACTGTGAAGCTATGCTGAGCTACACAGAAATGTAGCCAATGAGAGTTTCTCCTGCGATTATAAAATCCCTCTCCTTTCACTCCACTTTTCTTCTGGAAAAGTTCAAAAGAGAACTTTAGTTCCATACTAGCAGGTCATTACTGCTTGATTCTATAGGCAGTGAGTGATGAATATGGGTGTATTAGCTGACCCCTAAGGGGGAAAAATATATCAGGAAGATATTAAGGACCCTGTTGTGTGGCTAATAAAAGTTAAGACAAGATTCTTGGTGAAACAATGCTGGGATTAACTAGATTTCAGAATCAAGATCAGTTAACAGAATGAATTAGCAGGTTTCTTTCCCTACTTTCCGCATGTACTGTCATACAGAGGGTTAAACAAGTTCATATTTCATTGAAATTAATGGGCTTCCAATGCACACTGTCATAAAGCTGAAGGGAAAGTTGTCATATTTTACAGTTCTGGGAAAGTTATGGACCAGTCCTACAGAAATTACTGACCTGCATTATCATTTCTAAGCAATTTGTGACATTTATTTACTTATAAAAAGTTTCTAACATATTGTGGCATGATGCATTTCAGCACCATGCAAACATTATGGTATAAAATGCTACTTATCCCTAAGAATAATATCAGTTGTTTTTCTGATCATTTTTTTCAAGAAATGACTTGGAATAAGGGAGACAAAAGCTAAAACAAGCAGAGGCAAAGTCTCAAGGTGATGCTTTGAGGATGTAAAATATACGCCAACAGATATAAATATTTTCAGAAATGTTTGGCCAAACACCTTGGAAATTGCTTATGACACAAGGCAGGTTTTCCATTTTAGGAAGCCCACAACAGTAACATTACATAGCATCTGTTTGGCAGACAACTGATGAAGGTACATTCCAGGAAACCAACCTCCCAAAGAATTACACATGCTGAAGCAGTGTGTGTGTGTGTGTAAACCCACAATACAGCAAACCAGTTTGTGAAAAAAGAGCAAGCAAACGTTGCTTGTCTGTCACTTATATTCATTAGTTTGCATCATTTGCTCACCAGGTATTTTAGTGAGAAACATATTCTTGACAATGGTTAAGGAACCGTCTTCTCCAGTACTGGAACACTGAAGAGGATGTACTTTAATTATTAACTTGTACTTTGATCAGCTCTGCTGCATAAAAAAGGACAAACCACAGAGAGGCAACAATAAGGAAAGCAACTTTCCCACATTATGAGGTATAGAGATACAGAGAGAGAACGGCTTCTCTTTTCTATCAGACCATCAGTCATTTCATTTTTGTAGATGCTGTTCAGCGAGACTGACCCAGTCAGATCACACCACAAATTCCTCTGGGAGCTGATCTTCTCCCAAGAGATCCAGAGACAAACAGTTCATGGATCTCTTTCCATAGAGAGCTGACTTGGTTTTACAGTCAGCTGTTGAATAAACATATCCGTAGCTGGCCAGCTTATCCTCTAATGCACAACCAAAAGTATAGCTGTGGGAAGTATCCGAAGACAGAGTGGCACTAAGTGGTGGATGAAGACACTTGTGAAGACGAATGTCATCTAGGCTTTGGCTATGCTTGTCGGGGCACTTCATAGCTTTGGGCTGTGCAATCTGCCAGTTTAAGAAGGGCATACATTATAAGCAGACAAGATGAAGCAAACAATTCAGAGAAAAACGAGGAAGATTGTGTGTAGTTGTGTCCCAGTGCATCTCCACCTCATCTCAAATTGTTAACATTCCTCTTGCTCTCTTTTAAGGAAATTGTGTTAATGAAGGAGCTGTGAACCATTACATAATTGTGAAGTCATTCAACTATTAATGCCCAGATTTTTCTGAATGCAGAACACATTGTCCTCAGTGGCATGTACAATGAATGGACTATTGGAAAGAAATCATTTGGCTGAAATAACTGTTCTTGTCTGAGTCAGAAATAGGGAGGGCAGAAAAGGGAGTACAGCCACATCTCATGGTTACATTTCAATGAAAAACACCTACAAATATTAAAACATAGTAAGTGCAAGGTTAGCTTTTGTTTTTATCTCTGTGTAACTACATTTTTTCAATTTGGTCATGACCAAGTGATTATTCTATAACCATGCAGTAAAAGCTATGATTTGCTATGTTATGTTGAAGATCTATTGAAATGTGTAATTCTATAGTATCAGCCCCATTCAGATGACCAATGATAAGGGATTGTGTGAATTGCAGGGCAAAATATTTGGAGAACCAACACTTCCCCACTTTCATATCCAGGATCAACTTATATGTAAGAATTCATTTAAAGAAAAGAAAAATATTAGCCTTTGGTGGAGACATAATTTAAAAAAATATGAATTTCCAAACCTATGAACAATGTACACACACACATTAAAGTACAGTACTTACATTGACCCATGGATAAATCGACACAGGTTTGTTGGGTCAAATATTTAACCTAAATTTCTAGACTTGTACGAGTATATACAGTGTGTGTTTATTGATCTATTACATTAATATTCTTTCCTCCAATGAGCTCAGGATGGCTAATATATGTTCCCTAAGTTGTATTTAAACCTAGGCCTAGAATCCCTTGTGGCTTTATACTAGTGCAACCAGGGCTATGCCAAAGTAACTGTTTTTCCCAATACCTCCTTGCATAACAGTTTTGCCCCAGCTGTATAGCAGATGCTGGATGACACTAGGTAGAGCTCTACCTCTGACCCAAACAGCTACAGCCGGGGACATGTGCAGGGATGCACTGGGAAATCTCTCTCATGCCTCTGCCTGGCTGGCTATCTTTCTCCTCCATGAGGCTCCAGGATGCTGATGGAATTTGCACTCTGCAAACTCAAAACAGAGTTCAGTCTGCAACTCTAGAATCCTCCAGCCAGCATGGTTATTGAAGGGCTGCAGTTTAAATCATGTAAACTCTCCCTTTAAAATAAGGGAGACTCAAGAGCGCATAAGAGCACATCAGAATCATCCCTTTAAAAAGTTCTCAGTTATGGCTGTTGTTGTTGTGTGCCTTCAAGTCATTTCCAACTAAGGCGACCCTATCACTGGATTTTCTGAGGTGTGTTACTAGCCCAAGGGCATCCAGGTTGCATTCACATGCAGAAATAATTCGGGTTGACACCACTTTAACTTCCATGGTTCAATTTTATGGAATTCTGGGATTTGTATTTTTGTGGGACATTTAGATTTTTGTCTCAGAGAGCTTTGCTGCCACAACTAACTACAGTTTCCAGAATTCCATAGCATTGAACCATGGCAATTAAAGTGGTGTCAAACTGGATTATTTCTGCAGTTCAGATTCAGCTTCAGTGGGTTTTCATGGCTGAGTAGGGAATCAAACCCTGTTTTCCAGAGTCACAGTCCAGCACTCAAAACACTACACCAGGGGTAGGCAACCTTTCCCCTTTAAGGGCCAAGGGACTTCAGCTCCCAGAATCCCAGGAGCTATTGGCCAACATGGGACTATTGGCCAACATGGCTGAGGCTTCTGGGAGCTGAAGTCCCTCGGCCCTTAAAGGGGAAAGGTTGCCTACCCCTGCACTACACCATGCTGGCTACTATGTATATTACAGTTATACACTAACTACCTTGTTGATTTGCATGGATTCCAGAGAAATGAATTAAATTAATTCTAACTAGATGAGTGTTGTTTTTGCAGCTGTTGGCATGGTGAATCTCCTTTAACTTTTAGATCTTTTGCTACATTGTGTGTGGGAATGAAAATTTCTAAATTTTCTTAGCTGAACAATTTTCACTTTAACCACAGACCAAGAACAAACAGCTAGTTCTGCAATGCTGAAGGTCTAACATAAGTCTTTTCTTACAACAACAACCACATTTGGGATAGAGAAACTTTAATGGCTGAAGTATAAAGATGAACTATTTTTAAACAAACCACAATATTATTGCTTAAGACCCAACAGAAGATCCTACTGCTAGAAGCTAAATCCAAAAGATAAACTCAAACCCTGCACATCCTGTGTTTGGGTTGTATCCAACTTCTGAAGTGATTTCATCTAAATGTTAAGCTTAGAAATAGATGTCTCACAATACAAAATGACAAGAGTTTAAAACCAGATTAAGAATTGTGTGAAGGAGAATGGGGAAGAGTGGGCCAGCTCTGCTCCCTCCCTTACTGTCCCTATCACCTTCTTTGTGTGTTAGATGGAATTTGCTACAGCCAGAGCAGCCTAGAATCTTTAGAAGTTATTTTTGGATCAGTTCCCAGAATGCCCCAACCAGCATGACTACCAACTATGGCTTCTGTAGGTTTCCTGCCTGTGAAATACAGAACCCTGATCTTCCATACATTCAATACACTTCTCTGCCACCATTGTGTCTGCACAGTGTCATCCAGCAGAGCTGTTCCAAGTGGTCAAGAGCCTTCTACATTCTGGCCCCCAAGAAGAAAACAAAGACTATTCAACAACTCTCTGTGAAGAATTTGCGAGACACTTTGCAGACAAAATCATTCGGATTCGCTCTGACTTAGATGCTGTAGTTGACACAGGTCCAGTGAATGTAATCTTGGTGCCTGCTTGTCCTGCATTGTTGGATAAGTTTCATTTTGTGAAGCCTGAGGATGTGGACAGGATCTTTGGAGAAGTGAGGGCCACCATGTGCATACTGGATCCTTGCCCTTCCTGGCTTCTGAAAGCAACCAGAGAGGTACTGGCCGATGGGTAAGGGGAGTGACAAATGCCTCACTGCAGCAAGGCAGATATCCATCCTGCTTAAAGGAGGCTGTGGTGAGGCCATTACTGAAAAAGACCACCCTGGATCCCACTATTTTGGATAGATCAGTCTCTAATATTCCATTCTTGGGCAAGGTTCTGGAGTGAGTGGTGGTCTCCCAGCCTCAGGGGTTTCTGGATGAAACAGATTATCCAGATTCATTTCAATCTGGCTTCAGACCTAACTATGGGATGGAGACAGCTTTGGTCGCCTTGGTGGATGACCTACACAGGGAAATGGAAAGGGGGAGTGTGTCCCTGTTGGTCCTGCTGGATCTCTCAGTGGCATTTGATACCATTGGCCATGGTATCCTTCTGGGACATCATTCTGGGATGGGACTTGGGGACACTGTTATGCAGTGGTTCCGGTTTTTCTTGGAGGGGTGAACTCAGAAGATGGTGTTGGGGACTCCTGTTTGACTCCTTGGCCGTTGGCCTATGAGGTCCCTCATGGTTCTGTTCTGTCCTCCATGTTGTTCAACATCTACATGAAACTGCTGGGAAAGTTCATCCGGAGTTTTGAGGTGCAGTGTCAGCAGTATGCGGGTGACATTCAACTCTATCTCTCCTTCCCATCTGATTCCAAGGAAGCTGTCTCTGTACTGAACCAGTGTCTGCTGTCAGTAATGGACTGGATGAGGTCAAACAAACTGAAGCTTAATCCAGACAAGACAGAGGTGCTCCCAGTCAGTCATAAGACAGATCAGGGAATAAGAATTTAGCCTGTGCTGGATGGATTTACATTCTCCCTGAAATCTCAGGCTCGCAGATTGGGTGTGCTCCTGGACTCTACTCTGAGCCTGGATGCCCAGGTCTCAGCAGTGGCCAGGAGTGCATTTGCACTGCTTAAACCTGTGCACCGGCTGCACCTGTTCCTTGAGACATCAGATCTGGCTACGGTGACACATGCCTTGACTTATAAAGCCCTACATGGCTTGGGTCCAGATTATTTAAGAGACCGTATCTCCTCATACGAACCTGAGAGAGCCCTAAGATCTGCAGGAGACGGCTTTCTTTCGGTCCCACCAAGATTACAGGCTTGCCTGGTGAGGACACGAGAGCCTTCTCGGTAGCTGCTCCCAACCTTTGGAATGCCCTTCCACAGGGGACTAGACTGGGTCCCTCAAAATAGTGGGGCATTTTGCCAGCAGGTAAAGAAATTCCTATGCAAGCAGGCTTTTTAAAGTCATGCAAGCCTGTTTTTTTTTGGGGGGGGGGTTGTTGTTTCAGATTATGTTTTTAACTTTTGTATATTTTATGTGATTTTATATTGGATATGTTTTAATTGTTTTGAATTTTATTGCCATTTTAAATGTTTTATCTGTGAGCTGCCTTGGGTCCCTCCAGGGAGAAAGGTGGCATATAAAATAAATAAATAAATAAATAAATAAATAAATAAATATGGGGAGTCTGCACAAGTAGTGAAGTCTCCCCACTGCATACATTCGTCTTCCAACATGTGTTGGATGATTAGGTTGAAAATAATAAGGATGACAATAGAGGAAGTAGAGTGAATGGGACTATATGCTCTCATGCTATATTCTCTCATGTAAGCTTGCCTCAGATTTTTGATCTTTAAGAGAAGTTCGTCTCTCAGTCCTACTCAGAAATGTATCTGATGGAAATCCACCTTATCCACTTTAACTGCTCTGGCTCAGTGCTAGGGAATCATGAGAACTGTAGTTTACTGTGGCACCAGAACGCTCTGACAGAAGGCTCAATGTCTCAGAAAAAAAACTACAATTCCCATGATTCCCTAGCACTGAGCCAGGGTAGTTAAAGTGGACTCAAGCTGCATTATTTCTGGCAGTCTGTAAAGACCCCTTGGTGGCCACTTGTAGGCTATGTAGGGGCCTCTACAGATGGGCCCTTTGGGACGTCCTGGAGGCAAGGATGGGGAGGGGCAGCCACAAGCCGGCCACCTCAACCCCTCCCTGAAGATATCCTGATGCCACACAGTGTTATGCATGACACGCGGCATCATGACGTCCTTCTGGCGCAGCCTTTTGACACGCTGCACCAGAAGGGGCACCAAAGACCCGCGCGGCAGCTCTTAGGGCACCCTTTTTCTGGCTCTGAAAGGAGCGGCATTTTGCCGCTCTTTTCCAGGCTGGCAAAAGGGAGGATTGGGGCCAAATCATCCGGCAGCCTCGGCCCCGATCCTTCATTTCCTGGGGGTGCCAGGGCCGCCTGTCTGCATCTGCCTTAAGTCCCTTTAAAGGCAAAGCAGGCTGCTCCCTCTCTATTGTCCTTTTGCCAATAGGCAAAACCCTATCTATCCAGCCAGACCTTAGGCAATTAATTGGATTTCTACAGAAGCACCCTTAAATGGATGGGTGTGTTTTTACCTGTCTGCATATGTGTTTTAATCACAAATATCCTATTATTTTTCTTGTACTGTATCACCTAAATACCCTACAATCACTAGTTCATATATGATAATGGAAGCCAAGCAGGGTTAGCCCTGGGTAGTAATTGGATGGAGACACCAATGAATACCAGGTGCTGCAGGCTGTATTTCAGGCTGACAAAATCACCTTTGAGTATTCCTTGCCTAAGAAAACCCTATGAAATTCATGGGGTTGCCATAAATCAAGTTGACTTGAAGGCATGTGTACATGCACACACATACATGTGCACACACAAACACACACAGTTATTTTTGGGGCAATTAGAAGTCCTGAATATGGCTACCATATACATAAGATAAGTTTTTTTTATCTTACCTGACGAAGGGATTCCACACTTTGGCCTTTGACCTTTATTAATGTGACTTGTACTACTGAAAGAGAGTTCTTATTCATGTCTGTCAGAAAGAGGAGATGGAAAGAATCAGAATGAGAGGTGCAAACTGGAAACTTGCCATACTAAGCACTGGATACTTTGTCATGAAATCAGTGAAACTTATGTTAGTCTTGATTAACTTTAGTCTCACGGATTTTGGTGAGTCTACTCTATGTATGATGAAGTCCAAAATCAATTTACAGTATGCTGAGAAATGTAACATACAACAGCTGAGATCCTGCATTACTTTGTGTCGTTTGAGAATTCTGCAGGTAGTGCTCTGCCAGGGGTCCCTGCTCCCGTAGGACATTACTTTCTACAACAGTCCTCCAGAATGGTCATTCAGTGACCATTAGAGAGCTGTGGGGAGAGGATTTAAGCCAAATGCTCTCCAATTCCTCATACTCTGCATCAGCCACAAAATGGCTGTTCAGGCAGACTGCTGCAGCAAAACCACAGGCTTTGGGAGGCTTTGGACATTAAGCAGGGTGCAAAAGAATGCCAACTTCTACAGCAACCAAAAATAGACATATGCAAGTGTAAGGTACATTTATGTTTGTGTATTGTTTGTGTACTGTATGTCACTAACAGGATGTTGGGTACCAAGTGTCACAGGAAGAAGTCTAAAGTTGAGCAGAGGTAGTGGGGAGTCACCCAGGTCCCCAAAATTGGCCTTTCAGAAGGAAAGCACACTAGGAAAAGAGCATGTGCACAGAAAGGACTGTGAACCTGTGTCTATTAGTGGTAAATCAGTAAGAAAGCCTGGGCAAGTCTCAGAGAATGGCATCACCACAATTTATTTTTCTTATGTTTTGTTGCATTAGTTCCACTTCCACATAGCAACTATACCAACGCTCAGACCAAATCCAGTTCACATCCACTGCCATTTATAAGCTGGACATAATTCAGCTGGGGAGCCAGGGCCCATAAATCAGGCTGCTTTTCAGCATGCTTCCAATGTAAGAAGAGAAGGCAACAGACTGTTCCTGATAGCTCTGATTTGCTGTCCTATGATTTATGTTGACATTGGTAAGATGGACATCTAGGCTATACTAAGGACCTTATCACACGGGGTCTAAAGCAGACCTAATCCAAAGGGTATCCGTAGCTAATACGTATTATTTCCCCGTGTTTACACACGACGTTGCACCGAAACTCGATAGAACCCGGAGCTAATCCGTAACGAATTGAGATCTTTTGACATTTGGTTTTTCGGGGAAGTACAACCGAGCTTTCGGAATCATTGCACAATGGCCGCACAGGCGAAATACATATGATCACGCAATACGTATTGTGAAGCATTTCCCCGCCCTGACCCATGGTTCCCCGCGCTACTTCCCATGGATCTGTGAAGAAGCATCTTATGACGTCTCCTTCCTGTTTGGATTGGGCAACAAATGGGACGGGTAAACATGGTCCTCTCTTTGTAATTTATGGGATTTTCTAACTTG
This sequence comes from Phrynosoma blainvillii, assembly GCA_026167975.1. Classification (NCBI taxonomy): domain Eukaryota; kingdom Metazoa; phylum Chordata; class Lepidosauria; order Squamata; family Phrynosomatidae; genus Phrynosoma; species Phrynosoma blainvillii. The sequence goes on along the minus strand of JANUYF010000001.1, from coordinate 86,060,734 downwards.
TGTGTGCACGGAGAATACGTTTCCAGGATGCGTGTCCCGGGAAGCGCGATAAATGCGCTATGGCGGTAATTGCGTGTGATAGGCATTTACATATTGCGGGAACTCTTTCAGTTCATTTCGGTATAGAACTGAATTTATTCTTATTTCGGTTACTTTTCACTTCGTGGTCAGCGTGTGATAAGGTCCTAAGAGTGGATATGTGCTTAAGTAGTTACAACTGATAAAAGACTAATATAAGAAGAGATGTCTGTTTCAGTGGTCCCCTTCAGATAAACTTTCCAGGAAGAAGGAGGTGGATGGTCCAGCACAAGAGGCTGGTGAGGAGCAGGCTGACTCTGTAGGAGCAGGACCCTCAGAGCTGGGCAAGGCTGTACTTCTAGATAGAGACAATTCATCTTCAGGCTCTTCCGAATATGAGACTGAACTCTCCCCAGTCTACAAGAATGTCAATATCTGAAGGTACAAGCTTGGGCAGAGGTGCCCATGTGAAGTATCGAGGTCCAAAGAAATACACCTTGAGAACAAAGACTTTCTCAGGTGTAGAGAACTCCAGAATTTCAGCAGCTGTACATAATAATAAACCATAATGGCATGCTGCTCACTAGTTCCTCTATGTAGCCTTGTGGCTACTTTTTACACTATTTGTATCAACAGATAAATTGGGGTGGGCAAACTTCCTTTTCTGTAGGATCATACTTCACTGGAGGCAATTTGTTCAGGGCCACATTCTAGCCGCAGGCAAGTTTGGAACCAACAGACAACAGCCCAAAATGGGCTGGTCCACTCACTTTTTATCTTTCTGATGCACTGTTCTTTCTCTCTTGAGGAACAAACAAGTCTTGCTAGAGGTTCGAAGTGACTGCAAGCAGTGGGCTGTTGAAGTTAAGCTGAGGGCCATATAAAGTTAGGCCAAAGGCCACTTGTTTAACTTAAGAATTAAGAAACTGCTCCGCAGGTTCCCCATTCTGAAGATAAATGTGAATAGGGAATATGCATTTAATAATTTCCTTATAGAAAAAAGCAAAAATAGTATGCATTCACTGGAAAAAGATTGTAATTCAAACTCTGAAGCAAGTTTATTGCACAAAAACTAATCATGAAAGCATGTAATTATATCATATTGAGAATTCCAGTACTTTTGAGGAATTACTGAACTCTCTGAAAGGTATTCTTTACAACTCCCTCCCTGTCTCCACAGACTCGTCTCATGACCTTTTTAAACTACAATGCTTTAATGCAGGGGTAGGCAACCTTTCCCCTTTAAGGGCCAAGGGACTTCAGCTCCCAGAAGCCTCAGCCATGTTGGCCAATAGTCCCATGTTGGCCAATAGCTCCTGGGATTCTGGGAGCTGAAGTCCCTCAGCCCTTAAAGGGGAAAGGTTGCCTACCCCTGCTTTAATGTATCATCCATATTTTTCCACTTCACTTCTCACACAAACCACTTTGAAGTAAGCAAAAAAGTAGAATTGGAATACAGCTGAGTAACTTTACTTTTCAAAGCTGGTTTTAGACAGAGAATTGGGAAGTTGCAATACTTAAAACCCCAGAAAACAAGATGAAGGACTGAAAAATTACAAAGAGGTATTCAAGGGCCATCTCACCTTGGCAACACACACCATTTTCTGCCTGAGAATCAACAGACTCTTCATGGATAGTTTCTTCTAATGGCGGCTCATCCACTGGTACCTCTTCTGGCTCATCCACTACTAATTCAACTTCTAGAATTGTGAAAGATAGCTCAGCATAATAACTCATTGTTTTCTAACCTCATCCAACCACTACCATAACTACCACGAGCCCTCTATCTTAATGGAAGGGGAAGAGGTAGGATGCTACTGCCTCTCACTCATTTCCCTCCAAGTCTTACCATCATCTTGAGAGTCATCTTCTGCTCTCTCTTTGCCACCGCTATCAATGCCAGAGCTGCCACAGCTGATGTTTGAGCTGTAAGACTGCTCCTTCTGATGAACCTGACTCATCCCAAAGGGCTCATCCACTGACATCTCCACAGATATCCGGTGTCTTGAATCAGCCTCAATGCCAGAAGTGTGGGAGCTGCCATGACTGTCTGTTGACTGTCGAGATAATCGATTGTTTCTGTCACTGCTTCTGCTACTTCCGCTGTCATGTGAATGCTTGTCTGATGGATCAAGATCCATCTCCAATGTATCACTGATGTAGGATTCTCGATATCGCTTCTTCTCTGGAAGCAAAAGATAGGATGTAGAGAAAAGAGAGGGTAAGGAAGGGACTGCTTCTAATATCAGCACAATAACCAAGATAAATAATATTCAAATGCTGTGCTACAACAGACTGGGGCCAAGATTCTATCTAAAGCTAACAGAGTGTTAAATTCTGCCAGTGTAGTTATGCAGAAGGTATAGATAGTCTGATGGAATTCTCCTGGTACTTCATCCTCCCAGCCAATCATTTCCACTGGGGATGGGACAAGGGTGGTCTGACTGCCACTGCATAGTCTGAGAAAAAAAAATGCTGTACAAGGAAGTCCTTGATTTCTCTTTGTTCAATGTCTTGAACATATTTACACTGGTATCATAATTGGTTACACCAGCATAAGTCAAAAGAAAAAAACTGGGGAGCATCCAACATAATCCACAAAAGAAACAACCATCTTTTGAGCATTTTCTGTACACAAGTCACCTAGAAGTTTCTGGCCCCAAACTAGCTTTTTTGAAACTGCAAAAAAACTTGAATGCAGATGAACTGTGGGCAAAGAAGGATGACCCCTGGCAATTAAGGGGGAAGGGATCACAATCATAAAACAGTATTCCAGTGCTGCAACATATACAACTCCTCTTGCTCTTATACCTTTTTTGCTCAAGTACTTCAAACTGGAGAGTGGGGAGTGGGGTAGGGAGAGAAACCAAGACTTGAGCAGAAGAAAGCACAAAGGCTGAACAAACATATGCAAAATTGTACACGCAAAAGGCCAAATGGATTTCTATAAAATTTCAGCATTTATTCTGAATGCAGAATTCAGATTTTTGTGGCATAGTTCTTGATGGGGGTATGAATGTTCCATTCATCTACATATTAAAATGGCTAATAATAAACAGAACCATTCCCTAGACCTGTATCCACAATCATCTCAAGACCCAAACAGAATCTTTCAGTGTAAAATTTGGTTCGCTGGCATGCTAATGCTCTTGTGCAAAAGTCATCAAAGACATAATGGTGATGTTTCACCTGGAGGAGTACCTGGTTTGAAATTCTGCTATAGATTTAGCTGGCTTCAGAAGCAAAAACATGAGAATGAAATGAGCAAGTCTCTTGTCACACATGCTGATCCATTTCCACTCCTCTCCACAACACCACTGCTTTCCACATATCAGACTAACAAATGTGGTAATATGTACATCTACATTATAGCCCCTGGAACAAACACTTATGTGACCTTTGGCATCTACCATGTGGGATCTACATAGTGAACAAATTGGCTCTCTTTTGTCATATTTATTGAATGAAAACAAGGGGAAGCAAAAGAAAGCATGAATACCTTACTCTGGTATTCTTCTGCTTTTCTTTGGTACTCATCAGTTCAGCTATGGTTTTCTGTTGCTCTTAATTGAAATATTTCATTAGTAGCATCAATAAAAGTATCTTAATAATGTTTTTGGATTCCAAATAATCTACTTTATCAATTTGTTGAAATAGTTGGTTGAACTTTTGAACGAGAAGGTATAGATTAGTAAATACTTTTTTAAAAGGCCATATTTGAATACCTGTAAAGCAAAGGATTCCTGGTGTCTGAAGAAGAGAGTTGGGAATAATGCTGCCTGCCAGCTGTTATTGGAATGAAACACTGGACCTCAGCAGTAACAGATGATAAAAATAACATTTCAAAGAATCTGGAAGGCTAGATATTCTCCACCCCTACTTTAATTATAGGCAGCTATCTCATTGGCTTAGCTCTGTTGTAATTATTAGCTTTCTTTGTGTATTACTGCTCTGAAGATCAATTATGAATTAAAAAGTAATGAAAGATCTCTCTTTCAGCCCTGGACCAGGCCTCCATGCAGGGCAGGGAAGGCTACCTGTGTAGACTTCTTTGCAGGCATACAACCCCAGATTATGTAACCTTGTCCTAGCCCCAATGTGGACTCATGGTGGCTCCATCCATGTAGAAGCAGAGAGATTCTGCCACCCAGGCACAGTTGGAGCTCACAGTCAAGGTAGTCTAGGTTTTTCAGGACCTATGCATATGTAGGTCCTTTTCCTGCAGTGGTCTCCCTCTCTCCTCTTTCATCTCTTTACTTGAACCTGCTTGTGCGACAGAGGAAAAGTTGATAAGTAAAGAGGCAGAATTTCCTCCTCCTTCTGACCGCTGCCACCTACTCACTCATCCCTGCTGGACTGAAGGCGAAAATAAGCAGGTATTAACAGAAGGCTGCAGTGATTGGGGGCCTATGGCAGTGCCACTCCCTCCACAACATGAACCTTGTCAAGTTCCAAACCATGTCAACCACTGGCTCCAGTCCTACTTGCTTCAGGGTCAGTCCCATTTGCCACACAATTTTCTGATCTGTTGTTTCCACACTGCACAATTATACCAGTTTGATACCACTTCAACTACAACTGATCTAACCCGTTCTTGTAAATATTTGCTGCAATTAAGATTAAAAAAACCTCTTCAGAAGAACCTCAGCAGCCATGAGTAAAACTTTGTTCAGCAGAAGGAGTTTTTTCTCTTCAACTACTTCCAGATTCTCCAGTGGTGTTGTTCCCTGGCTGGTTGTCTTCTGCATATGGACTCAGTTTTCTCTGCCCTAACACATCTCTGGAAATCTTTTAAGTATTTTATTAAAATCAATTACTTTTCATTCACTCAATGTTTGCTGGCAGGCTTGGCCCTTTCCCAAATGTAAAACTTGGCATCCCATACCTTCTGCATCTTCCATCATCTGGATCTGCTTAAGTACAGGCTGGATATTAAGAAATAGCCGGTGACTGTTGCTGAGCAGCTGCAGCAAGTGTCGAGACCGGAAAGGGCAGCCGGTATAGTAAACCAGTTTTCGGGCGGAAGGCAAACCATCAGGCTGGATCACAAATTTTTTCCCCTAATTTGGAAACAAAACATAAAACCAAAACACAAAACAAAAAAGAAATAAAAGAAGGAAAAGGTGAGGATTTAAGAGAACATCAGAGCAGATCCCAAAAATGGGAGCCGTGTCTATCTAGCCCTGTAGCAGTTGGCATCACCTTTTAGGATTTGAGACTGGTCTTTCTTTGGAACCTGAATCAGCAGTTGCCAACACCTGATCCTAGGATCTTGAATGTACAAAGTCTATTTCCTACATCAGAGATATGGCTGTTTCCCACAGGATGGCCTACAACTTTAGTTCTCAGAAACACCCAAAGTGGCTGACTCCTTTTGCATATCCCAATAAGGTTCTAAAGATCCAAAGTGGCCTCTTAATTGGACATCTGAGCACAAAGTGCAGGGGGGAAAGACATTGTCTAAGCTGGGCCCTGGGTCATCTTTTAGGATGTCTGCCCAAATCTGAGCATCTGCTGCACCCTACAAAGGGGATTAATTTTAATTCAGTACAATCCTATGCATGTCTCCTTGGATGTAAGATTTATTAAGGGCCTAAGCAGACTGCCAGAAATAGTGCACATTAAATTGAGGCACTGCCCTGGCTCAGTGCTAGGGAGTCATGGGAACTGTAATTTATTGTGGCTCCAGAGCTCTCTGACAGAGAAGGCTCAATGTCCCAGAAAAAAATACAGTTCCCATGATTCCCTAGCACTGAGCCAGGGCAGTGCCTCAATTTAATGTGCACTATTTCTAGCAGTCTGCTTAGGCCTATAGTCTAATAGGACTTATTTCCAGAGGAGTCAGAGGGATGTAGTGGTTTATGGAGACCAGGGTTTCCAGAGGAGTCAGAGGGATGTAGTGGTTTATGGAGACCAGGGTTTGAATCCTTGCTCAGCAATGGAAACCCACTGGGTGACCTTGGGTAAGTCACACTCACTCAGCCTCAGAGCAAAGCAAAGGCACACCTCCTCTGAACATAGGAAATCCTGTGATAGGTTCACCTTAGGGTCTCTGTAAATTGGAAATGACTTGAAGGTACACAACACAAACAAAGTGCATATAGGACTGCAGCCTAAATTGCATGGTTTAACTTTAGCTATTCTATTAAGACAGAACCAATGTGCTGGGGTGGCTGAGCATTTGACTATGACTCTGGAGACTAGTGTTTGAATCCCCATTCAGCCACTAAAATCCACTGAGTGACCTTGGGCAAATAAACACATTCTGAGCCCCAGAAAATCCCTTCAAAGGTTCACTTTAGGATCACTGTAAGTCAGAAACAAAGGCACACAATGGCAAATTCTATTAAGAAACAACAGTGATCCCAATGTATTTGCCAGCCCTGGAACATCAAGATTCCAATAGATAAGGCAGAGGACATGGTTGAGTTCTGCAAAGCTCACCAGAAATGCAAGTTTCCCAACATACGACCAGGGGAAGTCATAGAGAAGCTGGCGAACGTGATTCACTTCCTAAAAGGAAATCAAATACAAAGCAAGAAATAAATTCTTGTGAGGTTTATAATATAGCCATGCAAGCAAATATTAAGACAATGAAAGGAATGTAAGACCTATAGAACATCTGTGTGGCTCTACAGATGTTCCTGGACTCTAGTTTTCATAGCCAATGGGCAGAGATTATGAGCTGGAGTCCAAGAATATCTGGATGGACACAGGTTCCCGAGCTGTGGTTTAGAAAAAGGGTGGAAACTGTATGGCACACAGTTTGCCTATGGCCCAGGACTTCCCAGAACCTTCACCTCTTACCTGATAAATGTGCATCCCTTTAAGGGTCAGACCCAAGATGATTGTAGGACGTTCCTCCTTCTTATCCTATAAACACACAGAGAGGTGCAAGATGAAAAGGAGCTCTCCACAAGCATGTTTATTTGATAAGTAATGGGGATGCCATTAGCCCACTAGAACTGGTTTGTAGCATGGCATGATTCTGGTCATGATGCTATCCTTGAGAAGCTCTGGTCAAGCTGCCTTTAGCTTTATTTTACAGACTATACCCCTTCTTGGAGGAAAGGTTCTTGCCAGGATGAAAAGAAGTGGGAGCATGGAGAAACAATCTGGACAGTGCTTGCACTCACTGAAGGCTAGCTCCCTAGCACAAGGAGAGGTGATAGTTTGAACTTTTACAGCAATTTAGTAGGCTGAACCTGCATAGGTACCAGTTCTCCCCATATTTCTGCCCTGCCAACTGCTATCAATTAAGATCTACCTTGCCCTGTTTTCTGTCACTGTATGAGATCAAGTCAACCTCATCAAAAAATAAGGCCTTTTGGTGCTGGCCCTGAGGCTATAGTAACATTATTCCTAATGAATTTTGGAATGTGCTGCAATAGCTTTTTATTTAGAAAGATGCCTCTGGGTTGAGATCAGCTGAGGGACACATGCAGTTCTTCTGCCACATGTTTTACTTGTTTGTAATGCTGTCTTGATTACTTGTAATTGTATTTATTTATTCCCTTATTTTTAATGCTGTTTTTATTGCTTTAATCTCTATCTCTTTTTTTCTTTGATATCCTGCCTTTTTGCCAAACAGTCCAAGACAATATATAGTCCTCTCTCTTTTTTAACATCACATTTTGCTATACTGAGTATTAGTCTGAAAGACAGTTTCTCTACTGCAAGATCACCCAGTGAGCTTCATAGTGGACTGGAAATCTGATCTGAGCAGGAGTAGTGAGTGGCTTCTGTGTCAGAGGAGCAGTGAATTAACCCTAGGTTTGAATCCAAACTTTTAAAGAAGTGCCAAAGGTCTAATTTGCACTGCAGAAAAAAAATGCAGTTTGACACTGATATGATGAAATGCTATGAGATCCTGGGATTTATAATTTGTTGTGGCATCAGAGCTCTCTGGCAGAGAAGATTAAATAGCTCACAAAATTACAAATCTCAGAATTCCATAGCATTGAGCCATGGTAGTTAAAACGGTGTCAAACTACAAAGTCTATCCTGAAAATAAGGTCAACGCCTTGGATAGCACCTTTAACGAACCTGAAGCAGATGCATTACCCTATTAATATCCAAGCCACCAACCCCTACAGAACCTGGATCTCCACAGTCCTAATCCATTGTACCACACTGGCTTTCCAATACAGGCTTGTGACTTTTAATTATAGAAGCCATCACAATTGCAGGCTGAAGCAGGATATGCATATAACTAAATAACGTAATATACAAAATAGTATAACAGTATTCTTTGGCTACACGTTCCCTGCTTTTCTTCATGTTATGCCTTCCTCTTCTAGATGGAACACAGTATTTGCAGGGGAATTCAGGATTGGGAAAAACTCTTTACTCAGACATTTTATCAGGACTTGGTTGCAGCAATGTGAAACTTGTAGAGGAAACATAGAACAATATGGATTAGAAACTCAGGGCCTTTGCAGACTGCCAGAAATAGTGCAAATTGAGTCTACTTTAACTGTTCTGGCTCAGTGCTAGGGAATCATGGAAGCTGTAGTTTATTGTGGCACCAGAGCTCTCTGACAGAGAAGGCTCAATGTCTCAGAAAAAATACAATTCCCATGATTCCTTAGCACTGAGCTAGGGCAGTTAAAGTGGACTCAATTTGCACTATTTCTAGCAGTCTGCAAAGGCCCTCACTCAGTGTCATAGACAATGATTCATTTTTCCTTCCAGGCTACTACAGAATTTGATAATCATGATCATCATAGAAAAAACATAACATATAAAATTAAATACTATAAATCTGTCTATCAAGCACATGAAAAAAGAACACTCACATCCGTCTACACCCTGCAGTATTTCAGGTAAAACAAGTATTAAAGCAACCAATTGCAGCTCTTGTGCATTTGTGAGCACAAGGCATGTCAGTTCTTGCCATTTGTATCTCTTCTAACTCATACTTACAGCAATATCCATAAACACACAGATTTAACTGGGAGGGGAAAAACAAGTGTGGGATTATAGAAGGAAGAATAGCACAGGCAAGGTTCTCATCCTGCTGCTATAGAGATCAATGTATAACTACATTGCCTGATGAAGAAGCTAGTGTGATTTCAAAAGCTCACAACGTGTAGTTGTGCATTTTGGTTGGTCCAATAAAGGTACCATGTTTGGATGTTTTTGAATGTATAACTACATGTAAAGTTTGTAGTCCGTGATTCCTTCAGAAGACTTCTTGCTTCCAGTGAATAACTTGTCCCTGAATTGAGGCCTATTCAATAATGTTAATTATAGGCCAGGGCTAAGTCAGGGGTAGGGAACATGTGGCTCTCCAGGTGTTCTTTGACTGTAGAGATGAAAGGCAGCAAAAATGCCTTGGGGGGCTACATGTGGCCCCAGGGCTACACTTTGCCCAACCTTGTTTTAGAAGTTCAATATGCCAGCAAGAGTGCAACATCCTCCAAAGGAGATGCATTTCTGGTGCCAAGATTACCATTTTTTCCTGGCAGGGGAGATACCAGGTAAGTATTAATTGCCATGTAAAGCAATATGAAGTAATTTTTATTTCCTGTAATTCCTCATCTTGGGCTAGGCTGGCTAGGACTGATCTGCAAGGTCACACAAGTTTCCCCAGCCTGGCTTAAGACAGAATGGGTTGGAGCCAGAATGGGTTGGATCTAGGCAGGCTAACAACATCTGGAGGGCTATATGTTACCTCCTTGGACTATTAGGGCTCCTTATATCTAGAAGAGGCTTCTCATTCAGCAGGGTGATCCCATTTGTGGAGCAGAGAAGAGGGTTACGTAATCTTTGTCAGTTCCTTCTTCCCGAAGCAGTTTCCCTATGCTTGCCTGAATCGGCTCTGAAACAGTGGCGAAAGTGGCACTAAAGGGATTGCAGAACAAGGAGGGAAATAGTAAAAAACAAACAACTCCAGTCCCTCTCATTCTCCACTTTTCTTTCTGTGGGAGCATTTTTAGTGGAATTCTGCTAAAGGAACACTTCTGCCTTTGGAACAGGAGTTGGATCAGACTTAGAATATGTGACTTAATACTAGTTTTGTGCTTGAGTTTTAAAGAAAAGAACTCAAGAAGGATGCCAGCTTCCAAACACAAACTTCCTGTACTTGAAAGAAGAAGGTGTTTTGCTCAACCTTCTGCAATCTGTAGAAGTGGACAGGTACGTCTTCCAGCAAGCATGACTCCTTGACATACTTCAAGATAGCTTCTCTGGTTGACAGGCCTTGCTGTTCTCGGTGCATCTCTGGAGCATGCTTCAAGATGTAATCACTCCCCCGCTTTGCTATTATCTGCCATGAGGGAAAAGAGACAAGGTCAGCTGTTTCCTCAGCCTTCTTTCCACAGACCTATGAAAGGTGAAAATTGGGATTCAATGGTATGTGAAGCTCAGGGAAAGAAAAGTAAGCCTCCCCTTGTCTCAGAAATTCTTCTGGCTACTTTGAAAAGCAAAAGGCGCAAAACTGCTTTCTCTAACCTGATACCCTCCAAATGTCTAGGATTACATCTCCCATCATCCCCAGACAGATACTGGGATCGTCTGATCTTTTTGTTCCTCTTAGGTGCCTCTTCTATTAGAGTATGGATGAGCAGCTGCAGTATGGCCAGGGGACAATTTTCTGCCTCTGCCTCCCCAGGGGCTGCATAAAGTGCCAAAAATGCCGCCACCAAAAATGGCTCAAGGTCCACTTCTAGTTTTAAGAAGTAGGTTGTTGCTTTTTAAATGAATATTAAATAGCACATCTCTCCCCCACCTCCCATTCGGGTGCTTCCAGAGGAGGTCAGTTACCTTTATTTATTTATTTTTAGGTCAGAAAAAGTGTGCTCTGGAAAATCTGGAGAGGCTAAGGGCTGCATTTTCTCCAACCCTTATTACAGGCTCATTATAGAAGTACAGAAGAAAGGGCTTTCTGAGCTGTGGGACCTCTCTAAAGAGACACAGACCTACTGTCTGCTTCACAGGTTTTCTGGTGCCATGTAAAGCAGTTTTTTTAAATAAATAAAATAAAATAAAATAATTCCCAGACACTTTAATCCTGCTGCTGCTCCATTCTGCTCCAAGGGTTTTGAAGTTAATTGTCAATTAATTACTTTTATTGTGAACTAATGTTAAACTTGAAAAGGCTAAAGGTTGGCATATACATGTAAGAAATAATCCGTTCAAAAAGGCGTCTTTGGGTATCATCTGCCAGGTGGAACTTGGCAGGAACTTTATAAAATTCTGTGTCTCTTTAATTACAAAGCAAAAGCAAACTGTGAGATTCACATGGTATTACAATCCAAAATTAAAAATTAAAATTAATCATCTCAACGCCTTTAAAATTGTTAGCTTCTTCTGTCACGGTAATTCAGTAATATGAGAAGCTGCACTTTTATGCAGTCATTGAAGTCACACATGTATCCTTCAAAGCTGGCTCATGGGAGACCTCCACAGATTTTCTTTAACTAAAAATATAGCAAAGTGAGAAAAGGCAGCGACTTTCTTTGTGTCTGAAAAAGGTCTCATGTATATACATTTATTGGTTTGATTTTAGTATGGCTCCTTCAGATGGTCTTAGAAGAGTATGGTTGGGATGTTTGCATAGATACAGAGAAATGAAATACCGTATTTTTCGGCATATTACACGCACTTTTTCTTCCCCAAAATGACGGTGGGGAAGTTGGTGCGCCTAATAGGCCGAATGTAGCTCCCGTCCTCGGTGGTTCAATGGGCTGCTCCTGGGATCGGAGGCTGAGCAGCCCATTGAACCACCGAGGACGCAGGGGGACTTCCCTGGGACCATGCTGGGGTCGGAGCACTCCTCCGACCCCAGGATCACCCCAAGGAAAAAAAGGTTGCTTTCCATGGGGCAATGCTGGAGTCGGACGACGCCTCTGACTCCAGCATCGCCCCATGGAAAGCTTCCTTGGGGCGATCCTGGGGTCGGAGCACTCCTCCGACCCCAGGATCACCCCAAGGAAAAAAAGGTTGCTTTCCATGGGGCAATGCTGGAGTCGGACGACGCCTCTGACTCCAGCATCGCCCCATGGAAAGCTTCCTTGGGGCGATCCTGGGGTCGGAGCACTCCTCCGACCCCAGGATCACCCCAAGGAAAAAAAGGTTGCTTTCCATGGGGCAATGCTGGAGTCGGACGACGCCTCTGACTCCAGCATCGCCCCATGGAAAGCTTCCTTGGGGCGATCCTGGGGTCGGAGCACTCCTCCGACCCCAGGATCACCCCAAGGAAAAAAAGGTTGCTTTCCATGGGGCAATGCTGGGGTCGGACGACGCCTCTGACTCCAGCATCGCCCCATGGAAAGCTTCCTTGGGGCGATCCTGGGGTCGGAGCACTCCTCCGACCCCAGGATCACCCCAAGGAAAAAAAGGTTGCTTTCCATGGGGCAATGCTGGGGTCGGACGACGCCTCTGACTCCAGCATCGCCCCATGGAAAGCTTCCTTGGGGCGATCCTGGGGTCGGAGCACTCCTCCGACCCCAGGATCACCCCAAGGAAAAAAAGGTTGCTTTCCATGGGGCAATGCTGGAGTCGGACGACGCCTCTGACTCCAGCATCGCCCCATGGAAAGCTTCCTTGGGGCGATCCTGGGGTCGGAGCACTCCTCCGACCCCAGGATCACCCCAAGGAAAAAAAGGTTGCTTTCCATGGGGCAATGCTGGGGTCGGACGACACCTCTGACTCCAGCATCGCCCCATGGAAAGCTTCCTTGGGGCGATCCTGGGGTCGGAGCACTCCTCCGACCCCAGGATCACCCCAAGGAAAAAAAGGTTGCTTTCCATGGGGCAATGCTGGGGTCGGACGACGCCTCTGACTCCAGCATCGCCCCATGGAAAGCTTCCTTGGGGCGATCCTGGGGTCGGAGCACTCCTCCGACCCCAGGATCACCCCAAGGAAAAAAAGGTTGCTTTCCATGGGGCAATGCTGGAGTCGGACGACGCCTCTGACTCCAGCATCGCCCCATGGAAAGCTTCCTTGGGGCGATCCTGGGGTCGGTGGGCGCCTCCAACCCCAGCATTGCCCCAAGGAAAGCAATGTTGCTTTCCTTGGGCGGATGCTTGGGTCGGAGGACGCCTCCGACCCAGGCATCCACCCAAGGAAAGCAACCAGGCTTTCCCTGGAGGGATCCTAGGGTCTGAGGCGTCCTCCGTGGGCCGGAGGACGCCTCAGACCCCAGGGTCCCTCCAAGGAAAGCCTGGCTGCTTTCCTTGCAGGGATCCTAGGGTCTGAGGCGTCCTCCGTGGGCCGGAGGATGCCTCAGAGCCCAGGGTCCCTTCAAGGAAAGCCTGGCTGCTTTCCTTGCAGGGATCCTAGGGTCTGAGGCGTCCTCCGTGGGCCGGAGGACGCCTCAGAGCCCAGGGTCCCTCCAAGGAAAGCCTGGCTGCTTTCCTTCCAGGGATCCTAGGGTCTGAGTCGTCCTCCGTGGGCCGGAGGACGCCTCAGACCCCAGGGTCCCTCCAAGGAAAGCCTGGTTGCTTTCCCTGCAGGGATCCTAGGGTCTGAGTCGCCCTCCGTGGGCCGGAGGACGCCTCAGACCCCAGGGTCCCTCCAAGGAAAGCCTGGTTGCTTTCCCTGCAGGGATCCTAGGGTCTGAGTTGTCCTCCGTGGGCCGGAGGACGCCTCAGACCCCAAGGTCCCTCCAAGGAAAGCCTGGTTGCTTTCCCTGGAGGGATCCTAGGGTCTGAGGCATCCTCCGTGGGTCGGAGGACGCCTCAGAACCCAGGGTCCCTCCAAGGAAAGCCTGGTTGCTTTCCTTGCAGAGATCCTAGGGTCTGAGGCGTCCTCCGTGGGTCGGAGGACGCCTCAGAACCCAGGGTCCCTCCAAGGAAAGCCTGGTTGCTTTCCCTGCAGGGATCCTAGGGTCTGAGGCGTCCTCCGTGGGTCGGAGGACGCCTCAGACCCCAGGGTCCCTCCAAGGAAAGCCTGGTTGATTTCCCTGGGTGGATGCCGTGGGTCTGAGGCGTCCTCCGTGGGTCGGAGGACGCCTCAAACCCCAGGATCCCTCCAAGGAAAGCCTGGTTGCTTTCCTTGGGCGGATGCCTGGGTCGGAGGCATCCTCTGACTGTATTTTATTAAGAATCTTTTTTTCCTAGATTTTTCTCCTTTAAAATTGGGTGCGTCTTATATGCCGGAGCGTCTTATATGCCGAAAAATACGGTACTGGGTTGATTATCTTTCCAGAGTGTCTGTTTCAATAAGAAAAAAAAAATACACAAAAATCATACTTAAATGGCATTTAGCTATATATAGTTAATTTCATAGCTGGTTACAGGGAGCATACAACTCCCTTTTTGCAACAGCTCCACTGGCTGCCAGTACATTTCTGGGCACAATTCAAAGTCCTGGTATTGGCCTATAAAGCCCTATACAGCTTGGGTCCTGGCTATTTGAAGGACTGTATCTCCCTATATGAGCCCCCTAGAGTCATTGGGAGAGGCCCTTTTCTCTGTCCCACTACTTTCTCAGGTGCATTTGGTGGGAACAAGAGAGAGGGCCTTCTCTGTGGCTGCTCCCAAATGCTGGAACTCCCTCCCTAGAGAGGCCAGGATGGCTCCATCCCTGCTGTCCTTCCGGCGGCAGGTAAAAACATTTTTATGCCACCAGGCCTTCACATGACATGGATGCTGTTTTGTTTTTGTTTTAAAGAGTTTTAAACTTTAAATTTTAATAATGTAATGTGTAAATAGTTTAATTGTTTTTTAAACTTTGTATTTTTAATGTTTCATACTGTTTTAACTTGGACTTTTTTAGATTTGTTAGCTGCCTCGAGTCCCTGTACTGGGAGGAAGGCAGGATATAAATCAACATAAACATAAACATAAACATAAACATAATAATAATAATAATAATAATAATGATAAAAATAAACCCCACTCTTTCCTCCCTTTGCTGGTGAGGCTGCAAAATGAAAACTTCCTTTCAACATTTATGGTGGTTTTGTAGTAAAGTATCTAAACATCTATATTACCAACTCATACCTTACAAAGACTCTAGAATTACCTCTTCCAAGCTCCCCCCCCCCCAGAAGGCAACGCAAAGGGATCTCATAAAGCCTGGACTGCTTATTTATTAGTACATGTCAAGGTGCACATTACTCAATTTTGGGATGATCTAAAGGGGATATCTGTGTATAGCAAGGTGCAGTAATTAGATTTGACTGAAAAAATAGCTACTACTTTAGCCCAAATGGCTAAGGGAAAGAAAAAAAAAATATTATGGTTTGGAACTGGTTTATTGAGGGGGAGAGGTAAGGATGGTCCTCCAAAGGCATTGAAGTCTTTTTGGTTGGCTGCATGTGAAAACAATTTTGACATCCTTAAATTATGTATTATCACTGTGTACTTTAATATGAAATATAATTTTATGTATTGCTGTCTTTTTTTAAGGGGGTGAGGTTTGTTTATAATATGATGATGATGATTTTTTCAAGAAAAAGATGTTTCTGAAGTGAAAGGCTTGGCCAGCAGATGGCAGTGCTGAAGTGATCTGAAAGGGGGATTTCTGCAGGTGACTGCAGCAGACATCATGCCAGTAATGGACTGGACCCAAGGCTTGTATGACTGGAATACTGGGACTTTGAGGTTAGCTGGGACTGTGGTATTTGCCACCCCTCCCAGCTTCTCTGTTCTTCTGATCTTGCTGAAATTCTTACAATTACAGGCCAGCTGGGAGAAGAGAACAGGTTTTCCCACTAACAACTTACACTTGTGACCTATCCTCATTTTATGAGCTATTTGAACTCATTTGGTCTGGAATGGGCAATTAAGACTCACTCTTTGGAAAAAGGAAAACTTCTGGAACTGTTTTGTTGACACAGATAAACACAGCTGCCTGCATTTCAGAGATTCTCTTTAGAGGCCTAGCTATGGAGGCTCACAATGAGCACCTAAACTTCAACATTTGCCATGCCGTTGTATGACACTAGTGTCACCTAGTGACCTCTCAGCACATGGAGACTCTTTAAGTGTTGTGGTGTTGAGTCACATTACCCAAGCAGGAGATATTTCTTCTAGATTTGATGATCTAAAGTATGTGTAGTAAAAATCTGCCTTGGTTAACATTGCAGATCCTAGTTTTTCTTTCCCTGGCCACTGTTCAATAGTGAAATTTTATTTTTACTATGCAGGGGCATAGTAAACTCTTGAAAGAGTGCTTTTGTCTGAATGTTTTCTATTCCCCTTAATTACAGAAAGGCTCTTTCTGCTAACCACCCTATGCTTCCTTTTGTGTCTCTCAGCAGACTCCATAGTTTCAATTATTTTGCTGTCACAGGGCCTGATTTTTCTTACCATCTCAACTGAGCACCGTGGGTCTGGGAACCAGACTGTGTATTTCAGCCACACCTCCACCCACCCACCCCTTACAGTCATCCTTATCCACCTTGTAACAACAGTCCTGAGCCAAGGAACTGAATGAGAAGTATTTCATGCATTATCACCCTCCAGTGGCCTGGGGGAAGGACAGAAGCTTCTCATGGGATGTCAGGTGCCATGTCCATGGTGGTAAATGCCCGACATCAGTTTGCAGATGAAGAACAACACAGGTCCAGTTGCATTTGAAATTTGGTGTGCATTACAAATTGTAATGATTAAAAAAAAGAATCCATATTCTTTGTTCTACTCCTCCTCAAAGAATCTATGCTGTACTGATCTTAAAATGGCAATTCTAAGAGTGAGGCAAGCACAGCCTGAGACTCAGGTGTTGTGCCAGAAAAAGACCTTGTGCAAGGGAAATGTTTTGACTTGCTCACCTCCTTCACAGATGATTTCCTGGTGATATGCTGGTCATTGACTGTAATTCATTTCATTTCATTTCATTTCCTGGTGATAATGGGTTGCATCCAGTGCTAAGTTTGTGCCAGGGGAATTCCCTCCTCTTAAATAGTAGCAAGCCCTGCTTTAAAAAAGTCTTTCCAAGGTTGAGGGACTTCCATGAAAGGCATGGGATGGGGATGGTCCTATGGAATGGGGAAACCTTGCTTGCATCTCTGAGCCTTGTCCTGTTGTGGGCCCCCATTCCTCTTCACAGGCCTTTCTTTCTCCCTATCCCCTTGACCCTCAAGAGAGATGTTCTGAGGGAGTTAAAGGTTAAAGTGAGGAGGAGCATCCTTGCCTTCACAATATATGGGAAACTAGATATATGTCTGTCATGAGTCTTCCCATTTTGGAATGGCTGAACTTAATCCCCACCCAACCATCTCCCTTTCCTTGTGTGTCGTGTCCTCTTCAGATTGTAAGAGAAAGGCAGTGGCAAACCACCTTGGAATATTTCTTGTCTTTAAAAATCCTATGAAATTCATAGGACCACCATAAGTAGGCAGATAACTTGAAGATACACATGCACACAAGCCTGCAAGAAGGGAACTGCCAAACCAACTACAGTCAGCCTCTCATATTCATGAAGGTTAGGGGTAAATCCCCCCCTGTGAAAGTGAAAAAAAATGCAAATATAGGCCTGATATATATATATATATATATATATATATATATATATATATATATATATCAGGCCTATATTTGCATTTTTTTTCACTTTCATATATATATATATATATATATGAACAATTTTCTAGGCATCTGTAGGTCCTCCAGCGGTCAGCCTTTGGTGGACGTTGACCATAAAGTCGTACTGGGGAACCTACAGATGGCTAGAGAGAACTTTTTTTTTTTTTTGGTGGCAGGAACTAATACAGTAATCTGTGAATAATCAAATCCACAAATGCTTAACCTGCAAATGTGGAGGAGGTACGACTGTAATTATAAGCTGCTCTGGGAACCTGGAAACTTTTGTGGTTTAAGAGTGGGGTATAAAATAAATTCAAAGAGTTTGGGGTCTCTTTGGAACAGATTTGGGGAGAGTATGAGGCTGCAAGGGGAAGAAGTGGAAGGAAACATCTTGTCACAGAAGGTGAATTCAGATAACCTGTAAACTCAGGTGAAGTCAAAGGACTTAACAGAAATTTTGGGGAAGGGAAGATGAAGAGGGGGGGAGAAGGATTGGAAAAGAAAACCTCCTTAAGTTTTATTCTATCTGCAGAGCTTCACACCTTAATGGCTACTGTTTCACTCTCATAATGTTAGACTTACCCATTGTGGGAAATAAGTCTGGGGCTCAAAATAGTTTTCTCTGTGAAAGTCTTCCCGGTAGTCACCCACATCAATCTGCAGACCATATGCAGCCAACAGAAAGTAGATTTCTTCTTTGTCTGTGCACCGAGACCTCAGGACTTGTTCCCTGAGATGACAGTAGTAATAATGTCGGGCTACTTTGTCACTGCAGAATAAGAAAAACATGCATTAAAAAAGAAAATTAGAGGATAGAGGGAAGGTAGAGGAAGAGGGAAGAATAGGATGTCATAAAACCAAAAGCTTTTGTTGGTGTTGTTAACTACTGCTAGACAACTATCATTCTGAGGAAAAAATCTTTGTGCCAGGCTTATTTTGTCACCATTAATTACTATGCTGATTCTTTACAGAATGTTTCAGAAGACCCTTTCAGACCAGGTCAACTGGACGTATTATTCCTGGATGTTGTTATGGGCCTTCAAATTGACTCTGTCTTATGGCAAACCTATTACAGGGTTTTCTTGGCAAGATCTATTTAGTCGGGGTGGGGGTGGTTTGCCTTTGCTTTCCTCTCCTCTGAGACTGGGAGAGAATGACTTGCCCAAGGTCACCCAGCGGGGTTTCATGGCTGAATAGATTCAAACTCTGGTCTCCTGGTGTCCTAGTCTAATACTCAAACCACTATGTTACACTGGCTCCTTAGTTTACTCCTTAGTTGATATATGTTTCAGGAAGACCAGATACAAACGATTAAGAGTTTGGCTTAGGGACAAAGTCTCTGCAGGGCACAATGCATGGAAAAGCTTTATTGTTCCTCTTTGAATGTTTTCCTGGAAAAGAATGTTGTCTACTCTATAAAACAGTGGGTTTTTAAAAATCTATTGTATCCATTATCACCATATGGTGCAAAAATATGTTTTCTTATCAGGATTGTGGGGGATAGTGCAGTCTCTATGTAGGACCCAGTGCTTACTGGCCAAGATCCTATATAGGATAAAAGTTCCAGAGATGGAACTCCACTATGGCTCCCTTCTCAGCACCCCCAGGACTCACCATTTTACTGTGATAGCCCATAGGCTTCAAGGCCAGACATGGAACGATGACATCATCAAGATGTCATAGCAGATGGTACCGTCATAATGCATCTGGCTACAAGGATCTAGCTAGATGTTTCTCTGATCCTATCTAGCTCTGCACCAGCCACAGAATGGTTAGTCAGGAGGACTACTGTAGCAAAACCATGAGCTTTGAAAGGGGGGAATGGACTTTAGTCAGTGTGGAGGAAGGAAATGAATGCCAACATTTACAGCAATGGGCATGTCTATGTGGGCCAAATGACCCATCTCCCTGTTCCCCCACTCTCGCACCAGCATGTCCAGACGACGCAGGGTCAAAAGCCTGATTCAACTGTTGGCTGTCTACATGTGGGAAGGGTAGTTCTGCTATGAATCCAGACCATCTCAACTTTAATGTGGATTTTAAAGGCTCACTATTTACTCTGGACCTTCTCAGAAAATCTGGAGCTCTCCAGAGCAATGCTAGGTGGTTGTCTACACAGCATTCCATTGTGTTGTCCACTGCTGCTGGTGCAAGTCACTTCTGTGAGGTCACAATGTGGTGTACAGCCATGTGATTGACACTGGAAACCCAGAGGGAGTGACTTACACCACGAGCAGCAGACAGCATAGTGGATCACGGTATAGACTACTCCAGAACGTGCAGGAAACAGGGGGAAGTCTGGGCAACTTCAGGATCAGAATACTCCTGGGGCAGCCCAGGGTATTTTGGCTAGTGTAGACCTGTCCAAAAGCAAAACACACACGCATACATAAACTGGCATACACTTGCCTTCCATTTGTCAGTAATAGGATGCCCCAAAATGTGTCCCTTGATCCTATAAACACAGGGCTTATGAAGTCTACTTAACCTGGCTGACATATTCTAATTCACAGGATGTTTTCAAATAGGTTCCTATTTACAATGGTCCAAACCAGCTGTTCCCAAACTTTGATCCTCCAGATGTTTTGGACTTCAGCTCCCAGAATTCCTGACCAAGATGGGTGGGGCTTCTGGGAGTTTAAGTCCAAAACACCCCAAAAATACCTGGAGGACCAAAGTTTGGGAATCACTGCTCTAAACAAAGGACAACTGATTCTGGTAAAGGTTTGTACATATCTTTGTACAGAATTTCCACTAAAAATTCTAGGTTACTGTTGACATCAGTTCCAGATTTCGGAGGAAGCATAAGCCTCCTACTGACAATTATATGAGGTGGAAAGTTGAATCATGCCTACTGGCCCCACTCACTGCTGTCCAAGTATGGGGCACACCTGCATGGGAAAAGCCTCCTCTCCTTATGATCTGGAACTGTGTTCATGCAATAGCTATGTGTATTTAGCATTCAGGCCCTCTATAGATGTGCCCCAATAAAAAGGAAGTAGACATGGAGCCTTAACGGCAGGGAAGCAGCCTGCCTTTTCCCTCATGTGCTTGTCAATAGTGTGGAAATGACTGGACAGGGTTTGACTACCTACATGGTATCTAAACATTTTTTTTAAGGCAGGGAACAGAAATGAGTTCTTCTGCCTCCTCCTAGAGCACCAAATTGGGCCATTTGTAATGAAGGAAGACAGAGCTACCCATTGTGTGCCAAGTAATGTTTGAAGGGCATGTTGACAGAAGCATTATGAAAAGGACAAAGAGACCTTCTCAAGACAAAGCTACCATTCCAGGATTGTGACTAGGGGACATATATGTTTTCCAAAGGCCTCATAATTACATGGCTTTGTTTTTCATTAAGAAGCTTTTGAAAACAGTAGAAGAAGGAAGGCTAGAGTTAAGGATAGCAGAAAGAGAACTCAAGATGATCCTAGATCCAAAAGAATAACAGCCTTGTTCAGATACAGATACAAAATGTTCATCCAGGTTAAAAGGCTGGACATTAATTGTCCAGAAATCTCCATGCTCTTGTCTTCCCCAAGATTACAAACAACAGTCTGAAGCTATGATACAAACTATTTACTCTGTCAGTTGTCCATTTTGAATTGAACCAGCTTTTGCTCCCAATGGCAAGGTGGTTATGTATTGTATAAAAATTAAAAGGATGGTGTGTGTTTGTGAAGTGATCCAATAGCACCTTAGGGGGAAAATATATTTCAACATAAGCTTTTGTGGACTCCATGTCATCAGATTAATCAGATTTGCACAGTTTCATCCTATATTCTATGTGAATCGAGTTTATTCAAATGCATCTTTCCCTGCTTCATCCCTCTGATATTTCTCTTATCAAGTATTAGAAGAAGACAGGAGGAAAAGAGACATACTGTTCCTGACACAGATGCAAGCAGAAAGGCATACAATCAAGTTTCTACTTGTAACTGAACTGCTCTTGCATATTACTGCACACTGATGCTAAACTGAATGTATCTGTAAATGTAAAGCCGTATCAAAATAAACCAGGTACAGACACATAAGAGATAGAATTCATCTGCCATTAATAACCCAAATGGGGATGATGGGAGTTATAGTGCCATATATTTGGGAAGAGGTTGACAGATTGTGGAAGGCTTTTCTACAATCTATGGTCATGCTAAAGATCCTCTTTGGGGCTTTGCAGACCAGCCTAAAGAGCCAGCCTGGGGGTGGAGTTGGGGCTGGGCAGCCGCACACCAGCCACCTCAACCCCACCCCGATGCCATCCTGATGCCGCGCGCCTGTACACATGCTGCGCCAAAAGGGCGAGGAAGAGCTGTGGTGCTGGCTCTTAGGGTGGCCTTTTGGCGCCTCTAAAAGGAATGGCATTTTGCCACTCTTTTGGGGGTGGCAAAAGGGAGGATCGGGGCAGCGGCATGTGGTTGCCGCAGCCCCTATCTGCCACTCCCAGGGGCGGCTCTGTGCCACCCCAAAAGGCGGGTCTGTAAAGGCGCTTAGTTTATTGCCAAATCTGCTAACAAAGTGGGGTGGTAAGGACCACAGATCTTTGTAAATATCCTACTATGTTCATACTTACTGAATCACTGAGGCAGTTTGTCTGAAAAAGAGACTTCTCAGGATAAGAGACGTCCAGTGTGACATATTAAGATCCTTAGCACCTTTGTGAAAAATATTAGCAAATAACATGCAGTGGGAATACCAGAGAGAACCTTGGTAGCTGCCTGAGACTTTAAATGCCCTCTCTAGGGAGGCAAGTATGGCTCTATCTTTGCTAACCTTCTGCTGGCAAGTGAAAACGTTTCTATTCAAACAGGTTTTTAGGAACTAACTGAAAGAGCTTTTAATAGTGTGCTGTTTTGTTGACTTCTGTATTTGCATTTTAATTGATTTGTTTGAAATGGTTTTAATTTTATGGATAGTTTAACTGAATTTTAACAATAATCTTATGTATGTTTTGCTTATCTCTCTGAAGTGCTTTAAACTGTTTGAGCCACAATACTCAAAAGGAGATGGGCTACTAATGAAAAAGTAAAAACAAGCACATCAATAATAGCAACAGAGCTCCAGGCAAAGGAATCAGGTAATTTAGGATAAAAACTACTCTCCAAAGAAAAAATACAAGAGTATTCCTTGATATGAGACTTTGGGGAGATGATAGAAGTTGTAGTTCAATACATCTGGAAACATTAAAGGGGAAGGAAGAAATGAATTTTGATAGCTGTAGGTTTTTGTTTTTTGTTTTGCTCCAAGCTCGAATCTTGCCAAACCACTCAAAGGGCTCCCACTTGCATTTAAACCAGTTTGTGAGTCGCATTGACACCGGGTCGCTGAATCGATTCAGGCTGATGCGTATTTCCCATTATGGAGATGAATTATTTCGTTATTCTATGTATTTGTGTCATTTATGACACAATTGTCATTCCCACTAGATTTGCACTGCTACAAAATGCATGCTCGGTATTGATTGTGATCGATCCATCCCGGGCTTTTTTTTAATGTCACTCACATGATGCACTTCTATGCGTCATTTGTGACACAACCAATGGCTCATCCCAGTAAACCCATGCAAATGCAATAGTGTGATTATGCTGTCAATTTTTTTTGCATACTTCTATGTTATGTCAGAGACTACCACCCTTTTTTTTCAAGGTACCCAGTTATAGTTACAGTTACCCAGCTCCAGAGCCTGCTTGGCTTCCTGGGCTGGGAAAAAAACACTTTCAGTGGGTTTCTTTCCCCCACATGGGGAGGGAGAGGAAGAGAAAAGTCAGCACTCTTTGGCCTGGGAGCAAAGGGATGGTCACCCAGAAGGGGAGCTGCCTTGCCTTTATGGGGGGCTGGTTGCACAATGGGGCTGAGGGGGGTTCCTGAAGCAGAGAAGCCCTTTTTTGTGAAACAAAATCTCTTGGTGGTGGTGGTTGTTTTGGTAAGAGAAGGTTGTTCTCCAGAGAGTACCAGGCAAGGAGTGCTGAGGGAGCCCAGGAGAAGGAGCAAAAACTTCCGCTGTAGCTGGGTGTTAAATTTCACCACTTGCTTGATTTGCCATTATCTCACCAAACTCATCTCTCAAATCTCTTTCCTCTTGCCCGCATGACTGCTTGAAGAGGAAAGGCGAAAGGCCATGCCTTGCCTCAAAGAGCAGCCTGGTTAGCACTTCACTGCTCGAATGAATGCAGACAAATGCATTTAGGAGCTCAAAGGACAAGGAGTGGTAGCATCTCCCACAGGAAAAATATGAGTAAGGAAGAAGAGGAGGAGGAGGAGAAAAGGATGCCAGAGTGGAAGGGAAAGGAGATGCAGAGAGGGGGGAAAATGGTGGATTTCCCCAAAACCTGGGGCGGGATGGGTTACACCCCTCTGACAACCCTCTGGCATAGTCCCTCCCCTCCAGTGCGATGCAATTGAGATCTGAACGTTGTTCACATTTGTTTCACATGACTGCAAAGTGATTCTTTTCAAAAGAACCACCAAAAGATTCAACTTCAAAAATAGTGATTATTTTGCATTTGTCTCGCTTCACTGCGATTCTCCATGATTCAAACCAAATGCAGTCAGGTCTGAAATCGTTTCCAGTGTGACTGAGGCACATATAAATCGATCAGCAAATCGGTTTAATTCAGTGGGAATGAGCCAAAGTGTCTGACCAGTTGCACTGAAGAAGTGGGGAGATGGGAAGATAATGGGATAGGGAGTTGAGCAAAACTTTTTACTTAATTATTCAAGAGCCTAACACTGTGTGATTCATATATTAAAGAATGTGATATAATAATTGTACATTATACACCAGGGGTAGGCAACCTTTCCCCTTTAAGGGCCGAGGGACTTCAGATCCCAGAATCCCAGGAGCTATTGGCCAACATGGGACTATTGGCCAACATGGCTGAGGCTTCTGGGAGGTTAAGTCCCTCGGCCCTTAAAGGGGAAAGGTTGCCTATCCCTGTAATATACACTGTTGTTATTAATATTTTATAATAATATACAGCAGAAAATAGTCTACAATATAATCAATGGAAAAGATGTTATAGAAGAGAGTCATAATGCATCCCTACAGTGGTGTCCCTAGGGTTAGTGTCACCCAGTGCGGTAGCTCATGGTGTCACCCCCTGCATTGACCTCTTCCCACTTCACACCATACAGAATCCTTAGTAATGCTTTTTTGCACTATTACTCATCAATTGTCATTCCCATACACCACTGAATGTAATGCTAATAGTTGTGACATAAACAACTAGCAAAATTAAAATTATACCTTCAAATTAGAATATCATATGCACAATCTAAATATATTTACATATGCATAGTGAAGATTTGGTTAAAATGTGATGTTTTAAAATAAAATTTTAAAGAAATAAAAAATTAAAACTTTACAAAAATTTAAAACTTAAAAAAAAAATAAATTTGAATTTTGAAAAATTCTGGGGCCTCTCCTTTCTGCTCCCACTGAGCTTCACCCCAGTCCCACCATCTTTTAAAGTATTTTAAAGGGAAGCAAATGAATGCCGCAGCCCATTTCTGCCAAAAGGTGCTTGAGGAGCAGGTCACCCCCGCTTAGGGTGTCACCTGGTGCGGTTTGCATCCCTAGTGACGCCACTGTATCCCTACACCCTGACAAAACATTTTGCTTCCATACATGTAGACAAATATCATTATGTGGAAGTCAGTCTTTCAGGCCTAAAGGCCAGAAATTTTGGAATGTCCCTGTCTGCTTGAGTGCCTTGGGAGCTGAGCAGATGAGGCAAGGATAGTATGGGCCAGTGTGGGGAAGAGCAGATATTTACATGCCCATACACTGCTGTGTCATGGACCACCTATTGCCTTCCTG
Organism: Phrynosoma blainvillii; assembly: GCA_026167975.1. Lineage (NCBI taxonomy): Eukaryota > Metazoa > Chordata > Lepidosauria > Squamata > Phrynosomatidae > Phrynosoma > Phrynosoma blainvillii. Next base: position 86,035,423 of record JANUYF010000001.1, on the reverse strand, counting down.
CACTGCATCTGATGTGGACACCTGGCTGGACCCACGTGACCAGGTGCTCCATTTCCACATCAGATGTCCCAAAACGTATTGGTACATAGTAGCAGCAAAGAAGGTAAGAGGCGCACGGGGTCATCTGGTCAGGGGTTGCTGCAGCTTCTGAGAAACTCTACAGCAAACACTGGGTCATTTTGGTCTGTGTTAAGTCCACTTTGCAACAGGATCAGATTGGGACTGCCGTATCAGCATCTGGTTTGCCTGATCCTGGCCTGGAGGTATTGGCTTTCACCATCTGAACAAGACAATGCAAGGCCAAGGGGAACATGAACCTTTTGACCCTGGAGACAGCTTCTTGATCTCCTGCTAAGCAAACAACTCATCCCCCCACCCTAACCATATTCCATTCCAAGACTCACTTTTCCCTCTTCCATTCTTCATATCTTCTTTTCCAAAACCAGAAATTCTCCATCCCTTCCCTCTCACTGCTTTCTTGCCAAATACATCACACAGATTAGCCTGATTAACAACTGAACCATGTGATGTTCTGATATTTCTTCTGAGACAACAGACTTTTGTGTTTTGCTGAATGTGACAGAAGGAAAGGCACCCACCCCAATAAACTGTAATGACTTAATTCACTAAAAATTACTTTTAATTTCAGTGATAATTGGAGAATCTGGAAAGTTAGATGGCATCAGTAGAAATATCTAGCAAATTAATATCTCAACAAGTTAATCAACATGTTAATTCCAAGTTTTCTCTGGAGGGCATGATAATGGGGGAAGTTGAACAACAGACAGAGTGGCAGCAGACAGAATGATAAGAAAGGAAGGAAGAAAGAAAGAAAGAAAGAAAGAAAGAAAGAAAGAAAGAAACAATACAGTTCTTTTCATAGAAAGAAGACATAATTAATACAGTTCTTTTTATATAACAAGCCAACTATACCTTATCACGCGTCCATTTTCTATATAGTACTGTACTCTGAGGAAAGCAACCAAAGGAGGGCTGAACTTCTCTGTTCCCTTGTGAAAAGAGAGCAGAAAAAGGAAATTGGGCAAATATCGCATATCAAAACTGACTCTCATATCTTCTCCAGCATTCAGCATTGTGAACCATCATTCCATTCCTGCATCAGGCATTTAATAATTTTTTAATTCTTCTATTCATTCTGTAGTACAATCACCATCAATTATCATGAATATTAGCAATGGTGGGAGTAACCTTGCTTTGCAAGTCCCTTATTCCTAATACACATGTTCTCAAACTGTGGCTCACAGAGGACAGGTGGTCTGGAAGCCCCTGCACCAGAAAGAATAGTAATTTTGGCATTAGCTGGAACTCTGGTGGTGGCAGTGGCTGAATTTTGGCAGTGGCAGCAGGAACATGGCCCCCAATGGCTTTGGGTGGTTCTGGTTTCCAACCATCCAACTACCAGAAAGTTGCCTAATCTTGTTATACATGCTTATTCACAAGTAAACTGAACTACATCTGATGTGGTCTAATTTTATTTAACTCTCCCAACCCTTCCTGAAACTTACGTGTTGGTACATAGTCAACCACAAGTGACTTCTAGTTGTGACTGTTAGTTGAAAATTCCAAGAAAAAGGCAAAGCTGCCTTGGATCCCATTAAAGATGGGGCATAAATTCAATAAACAAACCATGGAGCCAAAAACTGGCTGCTGCTCCTGCCATATCTTTCCACCTTTGTCCTTGACTGCTGGCTGTCAATTTGGCAAGTAGTCTCCACAGCTATACTAGCTATGAAAAGCTTCAAATGTCATTTTTGCAGCAGATCACATCACTGTTAAAGCACAGCCTCCAAGACTGGCTGAAAAAGCTGGCAATGTTATCCACACTGTGTAGAGGATCACTCCCTGCCACAAAATTTATGGCTAATTTATCAATAATAGGTTTCAAAAACAACAAAAGGGAAATTAAAACTTAACCAATACAAAAGGAAAAAAGAAATGAAGTTAGGGTTTAACTTGATAGGGAAGATTAGAATCTATTTGGCTGAAAATATTGGTGGACTGTGAATAACGGAAACAAATGGCTTCTATTTTTGCTCTATCAAGTTTCCTACTACAGTCAATTGTCTTCTGAACGACCCTTTTACCATCTGAGACTGAGGGCCAATGCAGACCGCCCCTGGGAGTGCTGGATTGGGGCCGTAGCAACCACATGCTGTGGCCCTGATTCTCCTTTTTGCCACTCCAAAAAAAGCCACCACTGTGGCTCTTTTGCGCCCCTTTGGCGCAGCGTGTGTTCATGCTGCGCCAACAGGGTGCTCTGACGCCGCACGCTGTGTGGTCAGGCATGCGGCATGATGGTGGCGTCGGGGTGGCCAGCGTGCGGTTGCCCTGCCCCAACTCCACCCCCAGCCCTTTAGGTCGGTCTGTATTGGCCCTGAGTCATCTTTGGCCTTCAAGAAGACTTGCATTTCTAGAGACTAGAGGTCTCCCCACAGGACCTTGGTGCCTTTTATTGTATATTATTTGGACAGTTCAACTTATTTGACTGTATTCTTTGTTTGATTTGAGAGTTTTTAACAACATATATGCATTCACATAAATATTTCAATCTTAATTTTCATAAATTAAGATTTTATAACCCCTAACTTAATTTCTTTTCCTCTTTTAATATATCAATAATAACAAAGCCTAAATGTGAGCAGTACAGCAAACTGGCACCAGATAAATAGATCTACAATGAAACACTACAAATGTGAATAGATGGAAGACATGACTTTGCTCCTAAGGGCCCTTTTACACTACACAATTATAAACACTGTGTTTCTGCTTTAACTGATATAATTCCAGCTTATGGAACCTGGGGATTTGCAGCGGAGGAAGGAGCATTTAGAAGTCTTAGCCAGAGAGCTCTAGTGCCTCCCCAGACTAGAAATCCCTAGATTCCATAAGATGCAACCATCACAGATGGTGAAAATGAAATCATAGTGCTACAATTGTGTAGAGTGAAAAGGTCTTAAGCCACAATGCACCCAGTAATATAATGCACACTTATTTGAGAATTTGCATGGGGTTTACTTCTGAGTGAATGTGGATAGGAAGCAACAGTAGGAATAAATCCATTGGCAAGAAGATTTATATTGGGCCCAAAAATGAACATTAGCTTTAGTTTCAACCAGAAATCTCAGTGTGCAACACTTGTCAATAATTTAGCATCAAAAGCAAGCCCTGCCAGGCACATACTTTGTTTGTTTCCTTCTTCCACTCCTTTGGGAAGTATTTACAAAGCTTCTGCTCCAGGTCAATAAATACATATTCATTGTCTGAAAGGGAAACAGAGGAACTGCTAGCTAGGACATATGATATTTTTAGCAGAGTATGTTGAACCTCCTTTCTTCTTAAGTTAGTAACTGAATATTAACTATTTAATTGAATAAATTTTCAACATTTAAAAAGAATCTCCCTGTAATTCAAATAATCATTTGGAATATTTATCCCACATAGGCCTTGGTTACCCTATATTCTCTGTATAGCAAAGGAAAAATGGGAACCAATACTACATGGACTTCTACTTGCAATGCAAGTTTTTGCTTTGTTTGTTTTCACAGAGATTGAAAAATTTCAGATTTTCACCCTACTGGATTGAATTACAAGACTTTTTTGCGCCCCTTTGGTGCAAAAGTTATCTAACTTTTGTTCATTTTAAGACAGCAAATGTGAGGGGGGGACTACTTTTTCGTACAAAGCACAGAGATTTTTGTGCAAAATTTTTTTTTTCAAGAAAATCTAGAAAAATTGGGAAGTAAAACATGTTCTTTAAATATTTAAAATGCTTGTAAGTCACCTTGGACCCTGCATAAGGAGAAATGTTGGATATAAATTAAATAAATAACAAAATCAAAATAAATACAAAATACAAAAATTTTCCAAACTTGCTGAAATGTGTTGAGACACCATTTCTTGATAAGAACAAAAAAATTGAAAATATTCTTCAAATCCCTCATTCCTTTCACTCCAAGGAACACAGGATGGTGGGCACATCCCACATGGTGATGTGGAAGACCATCTGACACATGCTGACTCATAAACATATTTTATTGTTAAATGGTATATACTCCAAGATAAGTGTATTCAAAATCAGAATCCCAATTTTTCAGGGCATGTTTCAGCCCTTCTTGTACCAAAGGTATAAGCCCTTCAAAACACAGAATGCTGAATGAGAGGTGTGGGGAATTATTCAAAAAGATTTGTTGGTGTGTGCCTTCAAGTCATTTATTGTATGCTGCCCTGCGATCCTCATATATAGATTGGGATATGTATATTTATATCAGGCCAATATGTTTTAGTGGTTCAAGCACTGGTTGTGCAATGGTTAAATGCCGGTACTGCAGTCACTCACTCACAGCGGCAAGGTTGTGAGTTTGATTCCAGTCAGGGGCTCCAGGGTCGACTCAGCCTGGCATCCTTCCAAAGTCACTAAAATAAGTACCCAGCTTGTTGGGGGCAATTAGCTTACACATTGACAACCACTTAGGGAGGGATTAGTTCACTGATAAGTGGTATAGAAATGTAGCTGCTATTGCTATTGCATATAATTCTGGAGATCAGGGTTTGAATCCCTGCTCGGCCATGGAAACTGACTTGAGTGAGTCACATTCTCTCAGCCTCAAAGGAAGGCAAAGGCAAACCCACTCTGAACAAATCTTGCCAAGAAAATCCCGTGATGGGTTCACTTTAGGGCTGTGAGAAAATGAAAGGAAAAAAAACCCTTTAAAATGCTTGGAGGTATACTCCGGTACTGTTGATGCAATAAAAAAATTTTTTTTCTATGTTAAGCTCTTGTTTATAACAAAAGTGTATTTATTTTATACGTTACAGCATGCTTGGAAGCTTGGTGCCAACACAAGAAAGTGATATGAAGAAGCAACAGCTCGTGAAGAAGGGTCCACACCCAAAATGCGTCAGCTGAATAAAATAAAGTTTTGTTATGAACAACATCTTAACAAACAGAATTTTTATTGCAACAACACCGGAGCATACTTCTCATCTTCAGTCACTTTCGGCTCAGGTGTTGGTCAGAAACAACTTGGAGGCACACAACAACAACTACTACAATAAATACCTTAATTAAGATAAATGTCTTGGGCCAGCCTGTGACTGGAAGAAAACCCCCCCCCCCGCCCCCATTGTCATCTGTAGGGGATTCCTCTCTTGCAAAACTAATAGTAACTTCAGAAAAGAGACTTTCTGAAGGATCAGAGCAAAGGTGAAAGGGTTAAATCTCCCATCACAAACCTGATGTGATTCCAGTAACAACTGATCCCCTGAGAACTATTATTATTTTCACCCGCAAAAGACTGCCATTAAATTCAAAAATTTTTTTTACAACATGTGCAGTTTAGCCCTAAAGGTTAGTTCCTGCTTCCCTACCACTACAGAGTAGAAGAAAGCTTACTCCCAAGTAGAGCCAGCACTGAGGCAGACAAAGACACTTGCTTCCCCCCACCCCCATGTCAGCAGAGGAACTAGTCTATGGTCCTACACTAATTTTTCTTAGAATTAGCAGGTGTACCCTAGTGTGCATTAAATATTTGCCACTGAGCTGTGGAGACATCCCATGTTGTTTGTATCTTGAAATGGACACACAACTGCATGACTGTTCAGGTGCAATTCTGGGAAGGGATGACTAAACACAGAAACTAAGTATTATTTGTGTGTGGAAGGGGGAGGAAGGGGAGGCAAGATTCATTAAGCCACTTTAGAATTTCATAAACAGTGAGCGATCTCCCTGCCTTTCTCTGTCAAGAACCCTCCTTTTTCTTACTCCCTCTCTCCCCAGACTGTTGTTTTGACCATCATCTACCCTTCGGTGCAGGAATGCAGCAGTACATTCCAACTCTAATGAGGTTAATATTTTCAAAATGCCAACCTGCAGCATAATCCTTCAGCTCCAGAATTGCAAGGCCCTCCTTCACTTCAGCTTTCTTTCACATAAAAGCAGTGATCCCCCCCCCCGCCTGCCCGCCTGCCATGGATTAAAGTGAAATTTACAGATTCCTGTCATGTGCTTAAGTTGCTTCTTCTTCTTCTTCTTCTTCTTTTGATGCGTTCCTTTGATTAAGTGAAATGTGAGCAAAATTCAATCCGATTAAAGCAGGAATGGTGGGGATAAAAAGAAAGGGGCTTGGATATGCACGCAAGCTTGCATATTTAAGTGTCATTTGCAAAACACTCTAATGGGAGCAGCAAGCACAGCATTGCTTTGCTTTTCTGGGGCACATGGACTCAAACAGTAGCAGGGTTCACATCCAGAACACCCACACTCAATAGCCCTATTCAGACAAATTGATCTCTGTCCATGGAGAAGCCAACTGGATGCAGAAGGGGGCATGGGGAGAGAACCCCTCTACCCCCACAATGAGAAGGAAGAGGTGACGCTGAGAACCCAGTTCAAATTCTTTTCCATACCTTCCTGCTCAGCAAGGAAATATCAAAGGGGGAAGAGTTGCTGCCCATCCACCAATACAGAGTAGAAGGCCTAAATATGGCTCACATTCAATGCTCTTAAAACAGTAACTTTTAAAAGGGCTTTGAGAACATGCAGAGTATACCGCTTGCTCCACCACCAATGCACAACTGGGCAAGAAACGTCTGAATTCAACTGCCCTCAAGTCAGCTCCGACTCATGGTGATCCTGTGAATGAGACACCTCAAAGACTCTCGGTGCTCAACAGCTCTGCTCAGGTCTTGCAGACTCAGTGCCATGTAATGATAGGATCTATTGGTACTGTTTGTGAGCCTTCCCTACATAACAGAAATTTTAGCAAAAAGCAACTTTACAAGTTACTATGTCTTGGAAATGAATTGAATCTGGTCCCAGAGTTAATAGTATTCTCTAATAATTTTGACTAGTTCCATCATAATGAAATAGTGGCAGTCAGGACAGCTACGGATGGGGCAGGGAGAAGAAATGAAAAAGCACTCCCTTCCTTCCTGTAATACACATATTCATAGACGAATGACCTAAGAACACTGACATGATTTGTAATGAGGCCCATGCTAACCGAATTATACTGTAATGCCCTCTTGCACACAAGCACAGATGCAATGCCATGGACATCTGCCAAATAATTTATCTCCATGCTTACTTTTTACAACACTGATGCCAAAGAAGTGAGGATCTTTAATTTTCAGAATGTCGCAAACTTTGTCAAAAAGTTCCTGTCCAGTCGCTTTTACCTACAAGCAAATGAAAAGAAAGTGAAATATGTAATCAGCCTAACATTGAGACATATGGACACTGAGGTTAAAAAAACTGAAGGTGCAAAGTCCAAGTCTGTGCAAACTTTTGCAGTAGGGAATTTGGACTGCCTCAGGGCTGAGTGATTCATTGTATCATGACATGAGATAGCATGAACTGAACACACTGTCCCACGGCTTATTATTAATGGACCGCAATTCCCTGTATTGCTCACTATTAGCTATGTTGATAGTCTGCTGGGACTTGCAGTCCAACATCTGAAGGGACACGTGGTTCCCTTTCTTGGCTTGTTGGAAGCATTTATTATTGGATTTTAGAGCATAATATTTTATCACAATGTTTATTGCTCTACTATTAATAAGCAATACTCAGATTCTGGTCAATATTTAAGAGATTAACGTTGTATGACTGCAGACGTAAAACAACTCCATAGCATTGGATAGTTTCTTATGGTGTACAGTACAAGAGGAAACAGTGAAAGTCAAGTAGACAGTTGATAAGTCTACATATTGGGGTCCACTGTGTATTTTTAAGCAAGCCACACTAAGTTCATATGTGACAGGAACAATACTTTGTGCAGCTGAATCATGATTTATGTTTTAATGTTTGAAGCCCACCATCAAAATATATTTGGTGTTAGACCAACAAATCAGTGCCTGGAATCCCAGTTTCTAACTCATGCTAAGTGTAGGTTTCTGTTATGTTTGAATTCACAGATGACTGACAACCCACAGTTAGGACCACTGCTCCACTTCAAGAGGCTTTGATGTTATGGAAACAGTGGTCCTCCACTTCAAAAAGTGGCTGCACCATAGATATAGGAGCGAACTTATGAAACTGTTCCTGAGTAGATGGAGAACAAGAGAAGACAAGGAGCTGCAAGTAATGGTTTATCTGTTGTATATCTGGAAGCTCAAACCATGATGGAATTTCTTAACTTAGGGACTCTGCAGATGGCGCAAAGCGCCATCTTGGAGCCAGGGAAGGGGAGGAGCAGCCACACACCAGGCGCCCCAACCCCTTCCTGAGGACGTCATCAGAGCGTGCGCCATTGCACATGGCGAGCGCTCTGATGACGTCCTCCCGATGCAGCGTCCAGACATGCTGCACCAGAAGAGATGCGGAAGAGATGTGCGCCATCTCTTCAGGTGCCCCTTTTGCCCGCTCTCGAAGGAGCGGCATTTTAGCGCTCCTTCCAGGGCCGGCAGAAGTGTGGATTGGGGCTGCTGAGTGTGTTAGCAGCAGCCCCAATCCTCCACTTCTCGGGGCAGCCCACGGCAGCCCGTCTGCATCCCTCCTTGGTTAGCAAAACATGTAGTTTCCTGTTATGACTACCAAAGTCTCTCATAGTGCTGTTTCAAGGAGAAATAAGTTCAGGTTATATGCCTCAGTCTTCCCCATTCTGGTATCTTCCAGATATTTGGAACTACAACTTTAATTAGCCTCAACTGACATGGACAATGATCAGTGTAGTCCAACATTTCTGGAGGGCACCAGACTGAGTAAGGAAGGTTATATATTTTTGGAAGTCAAAAGGAAGTGGCACATAATCACATGGTTGTGTAGGCACTTTGGAGCATAAGCTGTTTTAGTTGATAATCTGTACAAAGTGCCTCTACTTTCCTTCAGTTTTTCTTATAACAGCTGACAGAAGCTATCTAGACATTGTGTTTTTCAGAAATATTGTTTTGACTGAAAACTATCCTTTCGTAGAATCAAGGCAACATGGAAACACTTTCAAGAATAGCATGAAATAAGTATTTGATACTGTGGATGAGAGAGAGAAGGCCTTCAAGCAAGTGTTGAGAGAATTTTTAAAGCCATCATATACTACTGTGAAAAGGAAAGGGAGGAAAGACAGGTTTGAAAAGTAGGAAGAGAAGCAAATCCATACCAAGATCTGTTTAAAAAAAAAGGGATAGAATTTAAGCACAGAGAAATATATTCATGTAAAGTCACTCGAAACTAGGAAAGAGAATGGTAAAATCATGAGCAGGTCCCTTGTTTATCAAAAGAAAGATCTATCCTTTGGCTTCTTGAAGCCTCTCCCATGCTTCAAGGATTAATGAGGGATTTGCACAGCACTCTAAAATGCGGGGTGAAGCAACCCATGTCTGACGGTCATTGGAGCAGAGGCAGATGCATGAAAAGAACTCATGTCTGGAGAGCCCATGAGCAACAACTCATAAGTGTTGGGCTGTGGGATTTTCTCCATAATGCAGGGATTGGGTAACCTGTGGTCCATAGCATGTTTTTATGCAAATGATGGGAGTCCAGGAAGAAAGAAGGAAGCGGAGGGGTCAATTGAAAGAAAGAGTGATGAAAATTGCAGGGAGGAGCCACTTTAATTGATTCAAACTGTAAGGAAAGGTGGGAACAATAGCAGGGTAGATGCAATCTGGACAGAGTAATGGAAGGAGCAGAGTAATGAAACTGGAACTCTTTTACACTATATAATTATAATGCTATGATTCCACATTAAGTGCCATGGTAACATCCTATGGAATCCTGAGATTTGCAGTTTAGGGAGAGGTACTTAGACTTTTCAGTCAGAGAGCACTAGTGCATCACTGAACTGAAAATCACACGATTTCTACAAGATGTTGCCATGGCAGTTAAAATCAGAATCATAGTGCTATAATTGGTTAGTGTGGAAGGACCCCACAAACAATCATTTCAGGCCTCTTGTGACATCCATCTGTCTTTCCCAGCCTGCTGGGTTTGAGGGAGAAGGAAAAAAGATGGGTGGCAGAAGGAGAGAAAGGGAATGGCTCTGCCCACTTCTGGTTCCACTCACTACGGGTCTGGGGCTCCCAACATGATTAAGGAATATCTGAGCAACAGTGGCCTTCTAGGTACTGTTGGACTGTAGCTTCCATCACTCCTCCCCATTGGTGATGCTACTACTCCTAGGAACTGTAGGCAAGCTATCTCATTGTGTATATGTGAATATGTCATTTTTTTAAAAAAAAATCTAAAATCTGAAATACTTCTTGTCTTAAGCATTTCAGATAAGGAAGACTCAGCCTGTATATTAGGATGGCTGGAGCAAGCTGCCTTTTAGAGACACACTCTGAACTCAATAACACTTTAAAAACCCCTCAGTGTTTAAGATACCATATGACTCTTTCTATTGTTTTTGCTACAATAAAGTAACACAGCTTCTCTCTTTCTCTCTCACACCCACTTTACACAGCTACATCTCTCTCTCCCCTCATAATGAAGTCTTTCTTCAGGTTGGGTATCCCTTATCTAAAAATCTGAAATGCTCCAAAATCCAAAACTTTTTTCATGGATGGCTGATAATGACACCTTTGCTTTCTGATGGTTCAGTGTACACAAACTTTGTTTAATACACAAATTATTAAAAGTACTGTATAAAATTACCTTCAGGCTATGTGTATAAAGTATATATGAAACAAATTAATTTTCTGTTTAGACTTGGCTCCCAGATATCTCATTATGTACATATATACAAATCCACGTATTCAAAAATCCAAAAAAACAAATAAATAAATAAAAATCAAAAATCCAAAACACTTGTAGTCCCAAGCATTTTGGATAAAGGATACTTAACCTTTATAGCACAGATTATTACAATTCCTGATCTTGGTTTTCTTTTCTATTCTTTTTATGGGAATGGGTGTATTATGTCTGCTTGACACTATAGAGAACCAGTGGAGACAAAATAATTTTTTACAACTTAATGTTACTGGTTGATTCTATTCTTATTGGGATTTTTTTTTTGCCTGCTTCTCAAACTGGCAGAACCAAAGAGATTCCTTATATTTCAGGTGATCCTTACAACTCAATGCCTTGTTGCTCCATTTGTACCAAAATATGTATTTTTTTAAAAAAACAACACTTTGATTTGTTATTATATTCCAAATAGTGTACTTTCCACATATGGTAATTTTATGCAAAACTAAGTTATATATAATGTATTTTATATTCCTAAAGCAGCAATGTAGCTTTCAACCTGGAAAATGTGTTAATATTGTGCTTTGCGATTTTTCTAAAAATGGGCATTTTTCTACTTGAATCCCCTCCCCAGTTTTTCCCCCTCATGGCTTTGAAATTTCCAGAAAGGTTACATCTCTAGTTGTTTTAGACTTCCACAACCCCTGATCATTTAATAAAACTGAATGGTGTTTGTGGTAGTTACAGTCCTACCACTGGAAGCACATGGAACCAAGTTATCCTCTCCTGGTCTATGTACTTGAGGCATGAAGAAGACAACATTGAACCAAGAAGCTCACCATCTAAAGCGAGAGAGTGCAAGAAAACAGGAGACTGAAATGGTAACCAAAAGGCAAAAGAAGATGAGAAGGGAGACAAGAATCATAAGGATAACAAATATTCCCATTCGAGTGTAAAAATGTAAAGAAAAGAGGGGAGGGAAAAAAAATTCCTACTGAGTATCTTGCAAAGAAAAGCACAGTAAAATTAAATCAAAACAGACACAGTTGTGCGAATCCTCCTTTAACTCTTCAGTTGCAAAGGGCACGATGAAATGGAGTGACACCCTAACATATCCCCTTGGCTATTTATGCTGCTTTTTCTGAAGCCTCTTTGAAGGGCCACATTAGTGAATTACTGAGTGGGAAAATACTGTCAAGTGCCTTTGATAGTTTTACTTTGAACATGTACAGCTCTGTGCATTTCTCACCAGAGATGCCTTTAAAGTGCTCTGTAACTTTATACCTGTCAACAGCAACGGATCTTTTAATCAGCTTTCCCTTCTTTTCTTTTCTTCTTTGGCAATGGCCATTTTATTGGCAGAATAGATGAAAAGGAAAACAGGCAGGTCTGTGCATGGAAAGAAGATGCTAGCTGACCCAAAATATATGCATTTTCAAAAGAGACTCCCCCCTCCAAGCAGGTGCACACTGTATTAACAAAAAACAACCCACCAGCTCTTTACTGAAATTTGCCTCCAGTAATAAGATTCCCCTCTTCTTTATTGCACCAATTTTAAAAGTACAGAAATCCTGTACTTTTAAAATCAGTAACAGAACAAAGGAATGAATTCCTTCGTATATTTTCACCACAGACAATATGTTCCACCACTCTCTCTCTTAATACTTAGCCTACATTTCACCAATCCGTAGGGGCAAAATATTTTACCTTTATTTTGCACTGAGCTGATACAAAGAGATGAGATTGTAAAATATGCTTCCCCCATATTGAAGAAAGTATGCTGCACTGGAAAAACATCAGATCTCAATGTTTAGGTCAGTGGGCATGAAGGAAAAGTTACTTGATAAGGTCCACTTGAGTCTACTCATATGTAAGCAATTTTTTTGCTTTGAAATATTGTGTAATCAATTAAAAAAGGAATTTCAGAAAAATAAACACAAGAGTCAACAAACTCTTTCCAGAAAACAGTCTGTCAATTGAGAGGCAAGTGTCCATTTTTCGATAACCATGGGATTTTTTGGCTGGCAATTTTTTATCTCCACAATCAAGCCTTCAAAAACTATTTACACTGGCTTCTTGAATACACTAACAACAAATCTGTGTGTAATCTCAGATGGAAGCTTAAACTCACTTACCCCAACAGTCACGTTGAGCTGGTCTCTGTTTGGCAGCAGCACACACATGCTCCTAAACTCTGGTGGCATCTTGTTTGGCAGTAGTTGCTTGCTCATGGCAGAACCAACCATAAACTTCTCATACCCGCTCCACCACGAAAATGACAGCAGCAAACAGTGTCGGGAACCAAACTTTTTCTCTCTCTCTCTAACCTGAGAAACATAAATCCTCAGCGTTTGTTCACAGGGATAAAATGTGGAAGTACTGAGCAGTGGGGACGCTCGCTCATTAAAGACATATCTTTAGCTTCATTCCAAAGAGCAGCACTAACAGCCAAGCATCTGAAGAGGCTGCATTCAAAGCAATGTAGTCATAAGTAATTCTGTCATTAGTCAGCTCTTTCAGCGATTAGTGGCTGGCTATATTAAAGTGTAGGAGAGTATGCAAACCTCTGGAAAGTTATCTCAGCTTCAGGGAAATAGCATGTACTGCACACACATTTTCTTCTCTTGAATCATTCTTTTTGTCCCCCATGCCAAGAATTGTAGCCCAATGTTATATTCTGTTTTTTCCCCCTGCCCATTTGTCTGACCCACATGGGTGCTCAGTGTTTAAAAGCACAATAGTATTTGGAATGTTAGAGAAAACAGTGCAAGATGCAAACAAAGAATGGGAGGAGGGAGAGAAATAGTTAAAGACTACCAAGCACACGATTACAAAGTCAACAATAAACAGCCCCATAGTGTGGGCAGCTTTCCAAAAGGTGAATCAGAGAAGGAGCAATCACGCGCCTTTGTGGGTTTAGGAGTATTAGTAAAAGTATGTGGGGAGGAAGAAAAACTTTTTTTCTCCTTTCCAGCACCTGATTAGTAAATTACGCTGGACTTGGGTGGATATGAGACATACCATAGCAATGTATTGTGTAAACCAGCATTACATCCGTATTTCTGATCATACTAGATACCAGGGTAAAGCACAGGGCAGTATTGTTACCCATTATGTCCTGGTTATGAACCTCTTAGGAGATTATCACACTCCTCATTTTTCCCCGATCTGGGCACGGGACGGGATCAGGCTGGGATGGACTGGAACGAGTGTTATCATAAACAAAATGCCGCTGCGTTACTGCTTGATCATCACCCATCCGCCAGCCGTGCTTAGCCAGCTGATTTTGGTAGTATGGAAGATTTCCGTACTACCAAAATTGGCCGGCTAAGTGCCGCTGAGGGACAGGTGGTGGTTGGGTGGCAGCGCAGCAGCATTTTTATGTGTGATAACATCCATCACAGCCTGTCACAGTCCAATCCCGTCCTGTGCTCAGATCAGGGGAAAAGGTAAGTACAAAAATCTCCTTAGACCTGGCTGCTGCTGGAAATAGAACATTGAGCTAATTAAAACAATCCTCTCATCTGGGCTCTTTTTGATGTTTCAGTAACGTTAAGAGAGATTCATGCAGAGCATGGAAAAGCTGATTTTGTGGGGTGGTGGCAGCTGGGAATACAGCTCCTAGAACTCTCCAGCCAGCAGCCAATGCTTGTTGGGGGATTCTGGGAGCTGTAATCCAAAAAATAATTCCACCAATTGCTGGGCTCATACAACCTAATTTTATGCAGTGATCAGAAACAGTTGTTCATTCATTCCAAGAGAAATGCAAAAATTGTGCAGTTAAACAGCCTTCATGTACCTGGTATATTCAAATGGAAAGCAAAATTCTAGGGTCAAAGCAAGTAAGAGTATTCTGAAGTGACTGATCCTGTATAAATGTCTTCTTCAGATTCACCATGCTGGCATTCAACAGGTAAGCGAAACACTGTCCAAACTGGACTAACTAAGCACAATAAAATTGTGTTGCTGTTAGCTGCCTTCAAGTCAACCCTGCCCTTAGTGATCCTATTTAAAGGGTTTTCTGGCCAAGATTTATTCAAAGAAGGTTTGCCATTGCCTTTTTCTTTAGATGAGAAAGTGCGACTTGTCCAAAGTTAACCAGTGGTTTTCCATGGTGGACCAGGGATTCGGCCTAGTCCAACATTCCAACCACTATACCATGCTAGTTCAGTAAAATATGAACTCTCTAAACCACACTGTAATACTTCACCTGTATTGGCTCTGGATCTGCCCAATATTTGGGCTCACAGAACAACATTTGTAACATATATAAAACACAAAGCAAACTACCAGTCATATTCTGGCAGCCCGACGATAAGGCCAGTGCTGTATTTCTAGAGCAAATCCAAACTCATGCCCATCATTCCAGCTCCACCACAGGATTCTCACTGCATCAAAATATATATCATGGAAGCTCCCATACTAGGGTTGACATAATGGTGCTTGGGAACCAATGCTTTTCTGATTGTAAATGAAGGAAACAAAATACAGTCGGCCTTCCATTTTCACAGGGTATCCATTCCAGCTCCCTCCGCAAAAACTGAGATTCGCAAATATTCAAGCCCCATAGGCTTGAATGGGGTACGCCCCATTGATTTAAATGGAGGTCGCCCCTCCATGAATATGTAAAACCACGGACTTCAAGTCTGCAATAATGGAAGGCTCACTGTACTATACTAAGATACTCCCAAGAATGGGTTCCATGGTTTGAAAATGAGCAATTTTTACATAAGCTTTCTATTTTATATACAATATAATCTACTTCTGGTTGTCATGAACATAGCTAGGTTAACAGTTGCTCAACTGATGCAAATGGTCTAGTCCAGCGATTCTCAAAGTGCGGTCACTAGGAGTGAAGTAAACATTCAGGAGGGCAGAAAAAGGGATCAGCAGGGGGGACTTTCAGTCAAGGTATTGCCATGCAAGAAAGACATGGGGAACCATGGTGGGGCTAAGAGTTGCATGGAACTACTCTTTTCAGTATCTCTTAAAACTACTGTGCAGCCTACTTGATATTTTTCTATGGTGGAGTCTCCCACTCTTTGCCTGCCTGCATAAGCTCACTCCTGTGGCACCATTTTGGGACAGACTGGAGTGAGGAGTTAAGAGCATATGGTGTGGTGGATAGTGGTGGCAAAAAGAAGCTTTCACATTTGGGATCCTGCTTAAACTTTGTGAATTTTGCTAGGACTTGGCTGACAGATTGAAGTTGTGCTGCTTGTCCTGCTAGTAGTATATAGGGGTAGCTCTTGTCAAAAAATGATTTATGGCCTTTTGACGCCTGTCAAAGAATGATTTATGACCTGTCAAAATGGATTGATGTATGACCTGTCAAATTGATGGGTGTGTCCCTCTACCGGAAATGCTAAGCCGCGACATCCTGGCCACGTGACTGACCCAATCCATAATGGGGTGTGGTTTGACCCCTCCCCCTGACCCCAGGGGTTCCCATTAGCACCCCTTGAGTCCATGTGACCCCACTTCCCGACCAATGGCTGCATATTGGTGGTCTCTTCTGAACCATGTGTCCCAAACTGCCCAATCGTACTAGATTTTCCATGTTTTCTGATTAGGCCCTTGAGTTCACGTGTGCCCCCTGACCAATGATTTGGTCCCCATGAGAATCACATGGTCCGGGTTAGCCAACCAGAAGGTTGGCTGCAGAAAGCTGTAGCGAGAAGCTGCCATTGTATGCATGCCCAGACATGTTCTGCGGAGGCAACATGGAGACACTGAGCACACCAATGCGTTTGGCTGCATCTTCTACAACCAGGAGAATAAAATCCACAAGGATACCATCCTGGCCAAATAATTATCACGGGTCTGTGGCATTGCCAACACCCATGAGTATGGGTGAGAACTCACATTCTAATAAAGAGAATTGTGCTCCAGAGGAAGATTCCCGTAACAGGCAGGTAAAAATCCAAGTCCAAAACATGTTTTTGTATTTGAGACTCCAATGATAGAGATCCAAAACAATAACCAGTGTTTTTTAAATTACAGAGGCCTGGAACAAACAGTACTCAAACTGCTGCAAAAGATGGTCCTTGCAATTTAGCTTTGCAGAAGCTAACCTTACAGGTGTGTGAGTGTGAGCCTATCTGGAGAATCATAGTAAAAGCCTGTTGTTCTATAAAACAACATCTTAAAAGTGTTTTCTTTAATATTTAGGAATTGGATGGTGCAGACCTTTTGAATCCCGCCATAGAGATGGAAGGAGATATCCCATTACCTCCTAGCAAACGATGGTCTACTATGAAATCTATCACAAGAATTGTCATTTTTGTGATTATAAGAAAACTCATCGATGCAGAATTAGGAAAAAATTGTTATGCCTGTGCATCTGTATCTGAAGCACAACAATAATTAGAAAGTCATACGTGTATAAAGAAGGATAAAAAATACTATCTAAATATGTGAGAGAGATATGCAGTAAAATTTGCTTTAAAAACTTAATACATATGATCATTTTAGTATCCTATCGTTTAAATAATCTGATTCTGACACAAAAATTTCCTGATTATATATTAAACACTGTAATGTATTTAAGAAAATCTGAAAAAGCTATAGAAGCCTTAAAATGGTTACTGAAGATTTCAGACAAGCAAATGTTACATTATGTAGAAACTGTAATTAAAAGAAAACATCTTTCCATGATTTGTAAAGAATAATGCCTACTGTATTTGTCTATCAAATCTGCAAATAGATGCTTTCTGAAAACATATTGCTCTTTATTCTCCTATCCTAAATTTTGCAGGGGTAGCCAAATGCTTAAAGAATTTTATTGCCCTAGGAACTCACAACAAAATGAAAGCATGTTTGTGGGGCCTATTCTTTGAGATAACTTTTGCAAAAAGGATATACCTGCATTTTTAAAGAATTCTGTTAAGTTATGGTTCTTGTATCTGTTTTTTAGAACTCCTTTTTTCCTGAGGGTCATCAGAAGTTCAGCAGAAGCCTTTTAATTGTAATTTTAAAAAGGCATCTTTCTATGGTTTGCCAAGAATAATACCCTATTGTCTAGATCAAATCTGCAAATAAAGGCTTTTTGCAGTGAGACACTTGCTTTGTGAATTTAGCCTTATATGAGGAAGACTGGTATTTGCAATAGGTCAGAGATGCAATGCCAACATAATAATACTCATCAGTGAAATTAAATGCTGTACATTATTAATATGAGCTCTAAGGAATTTAAATAAGTACTGTGTCTCATAAGACAATTTCAAAGGTACAAATAAAGAGTATCTGTCTATATTCTACATACTGCCTGTAATTTGAACTTTTTAAGAAATACGGTGTTAAAACAAGACATATTCATAATACTTCTATTGGAACTAAATAGTCTTTGTCAGTGACAAGATCTCCTTGAAGCAGCTTCAAGTTCATGGAAAATTATTTGGGAATTTGGGATTAAGGGTGGTTTGTAAGGAAGTTATTAATATGCCTGTTTCTCTCTGTGTATTTTTTTTTCATTTACTATCTTCTTATTTAAGTGCTGCTTTTGAACTGTAATGTGTTTTTAAAAAGTCTTGTTCTTCATTCCATCTCTCTCTGTGTCTGGGGCCCTCTTGTCAAAAGTTTTTATTAAAATGTGTTTTAGTTCTCTCTGTTCATGTAATAACTCTAAAATAAAAATATAGACAGGCTTGCGTAAGAATACTGCACTGCTATGTGTTTAGTTTTAAGAGTTGCTTTCAAGACTGCAATGTATTTCAAATTAAGCTTGCTATTTTGTGTACGGAAGACCTCTGTCTCTCTCTGTGTGATATTATTTATTATTATTATTATTATTATTATTATTATTATTATTCCATGTGTTCCTGGTTTTCTCTGTGTTTGGCCTAGTTAACATGAACTTTAAAGGCATAGTTAACATGAGCTTTTATTTTCTTGTTTCTCTCAAATGTGTCAGAACATTTTGCTCTCTGAGGGCCTTTGCAGACTGCCAGAAATAGTGCAAATTGAGTCCACTTTAAGGGTTAGAGTTAGTACTAGGGAATCATGGGAATTGGTTTTTTTCTGAGACATTGAGCCTTCTCTGTCAGAGAGCTCTGGTGCCACAATAAAATACAGTTCCCATGATTCCCTAGCACTAACCCTAACCCTAAAAGTGGACTCAACTTGCACTATTTCTGGCAGTCTGCAAAGGCCCTCAGTGTGTTTTAAAAAGGCCTTGCTTTTGATTATTATTATTATTTTCTTGTTTAAATGTGTTCGCTATCTGTCTCTTTCTGTGTTTGTGATGCTATGATTTAAAAGGTATAATATTATTATTTTTCCATGTGTTCATGCTGTGTAAAAATATTTTGTCTTGCTTTTGTTGCTTCTCTGTGTGTGTTTGTGATTTAAAAGGCATATTATTATTATTATTATCTTGCTTAAATGTGTTGTAGTTTAATACTTATTTCCTTTTCATGCTATTTAGCTTTCTCTGTGTGTTTTAATTGTCTTTTGTTTTAAGTGCTGCTTTTTAAAGTGTAATGCATTTCATTTAAATAATTTAAAATTAAGTCATACTAAAAGCATTCAAAGAGGTTTTTCTTGTCCGCAAAGGAGCATTGTTTTTATTCTGAGAAACACACATGCCCCCTACTGTTGCAAGCATTCACTGTCCAGAAGACACATCAAACACATTATTTTTGTTACAAAATAACACTGCGCATGCTCCATGTCCATGGGGTGGTTGGATGTTTAGCAACTTGTCTCAACATGTTTTTCCTCTGTTTTTATTCAAGCTAAGAGTGTGTCGTTTTTCAAGACACGCCCAAGCATATCCTGTACATTATGTCTTCTTTAGGCAGCTGTTTCTAAAAAAATGGTGCATATGCTTTTCAGATTTATCTCAATACTTCTGAGATATACATTTGGAAACAAAAGACAAGCCTCATTTCACCATGGCATCTAAACAGACAGGTAAATAAGTTTTAGTTTTCTTTTAGGCTAACCTGGAAATTACATTCACTCCCAAGATGTACCTGCTGCTAAACTGCTTCCTCCTTTTCTGTTAGGAACATGGACAGAGGAAGACTCTGATTTTGGTAATTCAAATTATTATATTTTATTGAAGGAGAGTTAAGGGTGGTTTGTAAGGAAGTTATTAATATGTCTATTCTTTCAGCAGGTACCTCAAAAGTTATGGGCAGTGTCTTGAAGGCAAATGGACAGGGAACTCTGAAGACTGTTGAAAATAAAAGAGATGTTTTTGGTAAGTGGGTTTTAAGAATATAACATGTATTGCATTTAAATGTTTAGTTACCATGGGTTGTATTGCTGTTGTTGTTGTTGTTGTTGTTATTATCATTATCCTTGCTCTTTCAGCAGGTACTTCAAAGGTTATGGACAAGAGAACATGTGAACATGGAACTCTGAAGATTGTGGAAAATAAAAGAAAGAATTCTGGTGGGTGTTTTTTTAAGAATATCATTATTATTTTATTTAAAAGGCCGAATACTTTCTTCCACAGGCAAAAACGATATCTAATGAGGGGAAAACACAGTTTAAATATTTTCCCTTTCAATGTTCTAATACCGTGTGTTATACAAACTGAGTTGGGGTCCTAATTACTGATATCTTTCTTCTTCTTCTTCTTCTTCTTCTTCTTCTTCTTCTTCTTCTTCTTCTTCATTAAACAATAAAGTTCAAAAGGGAGAAGGTCCTGAGAGCAGACCTCCCAAGAGACAAAAACATCAGCCTCTCCTTGAAAATTTTGAGGATTCTGCTATGAAGTACACGAGACTGTCTGAGCTTTCTGTACATCTACAAAGGACAGTACAGCAAGCTATCATACATCTGGAAACATTGAATAGACTTGCAAGTAGTTTAGAGTGTACAACTGCAGACCTGGATGCGTTGGAGAAGGCCATTAAAAACCCGTGTAACTATGTTGTCTGTGGTGACACACCCTTTGAAAATGTTCAGGTAGGTGTGGGGAGTTCTAATTGTCAAGCTCAAAAAGGCAGGAAAACAAAAAAGAAGTCTATCAGAGAAATGAAGTATTGGAGGAAAAGAGCTATTAAAATATTAAACAGAGCAAGAAAGACACTTGTTACATCTAGGAAGGGAGCTAAGTTGCAAGGACCATCTTTTGCAGCAGTTTGAGTACTGTTTGCTCCAGGTCTCTGTAATTTAAAAAACACTGGTTATTGCTTTGGATCTCTATCATTGGAGTCTCAAATACAAAAACATGTTTTGGACTTGGATTTTTACCTGCCTGTTATGGGAATCTTCCTCTGGAGCACAATTCTCTTTATTAGAATGTGAGTTCTCACCCATACTCATGGGTGTTGGCAATGCCACAGACCCGTGATAATTATTTGGCCAGGATAGTATCCTTGTGGGTTTATTCTCCTGGTTGTAGAAGGTGCAGCCAAATGCATTGGTGTGCTCGGTGTTTCCATGTTGCCTCCACAGAACGTGTTTGGGCATGCATACAATGGCAGCTTCTCGCTACAGCTCTCTGCAGCCATCCTTCCAGTTGGCTAACATGGACCACGTGATTCTCATGGGGACCAAACCATTGGTCAGGGGGTGCATGTGAACTCAAGGGCTCAATCAGAAAACATGGAAAATCTAATACTATTGGGCAGTTTGGGACACGTGGTTCAGAAGAGGCCACCAATATGCAGCCATTGGTCGGGGTCACATGGACTCAAGGGGCACTAATGGGAACCCCTGGGGTCAGGGGGAGGGGTCAAACCACACCCCACTATGGATTGGGTCAGTCACATGGCCAGGATGTCCCACCTTAGCATTTCCAGGGGAGGGACACACCCATCAATTTGACAGGTCATAAATCAATCCATTTTGACAGGTCATAAATCATTCTTGACAGGCATGAAAAGGTCATAAATCATTTTTTGACAAGAGCTACCCCTATATACTACTCCTGCTTTCTTTCATTGAACAAGTTGAGAGAAGAGGTAGCAGAAGCAACAGTATGTGTGTGTGGAGGGGTGACTTGAAATTGTGTGGGGAAGGCATATCGGGGGGGGGGGAAGGGGAAGAGTATCCAAGGTCAATTTTCAAAAGAGTCCTTCATTACTCTTGCACCTCCTGAACTGAGAGTCCTTCCTCAGCAGGGAGAAAAGTGGGAAGCTGGCTGCACCCCTCTCCACCCCAGCAAAGAAGGATTGAGAGTCCTTCCTTTCTGAGGAGGAGCTTTTCCCTTTGCACCCGGATGGTCACCTTGGGAGCAGCAACTAAGCAGCCAGTCAAGCAACTGAGAGGCCTTGCGCTAGCCTTTGTCACAAGGTTGGCATGGATGAGAGGCTTCTTGGTTGCTGCTCAGCCAACTGCTGAGTTGCTGCTCCTAGGGTGACTGGATGCAAAGGGAGCAGCAACTGAGATTGGTTGTTTTGAATGTGTAGTAGATCTAATATCAAGAAATATTCTGGAAGGGGTGCACAGGGGGGCTAAAGTAGTGACATCTTTGCTTTCTGATGATTCAATGTACACAAACTTTGTTTCATGCACAAAAGTATTAAAATATTGTTTATAACATTACTTTCTGTCTATGTCTATAAGGTGTATATAATCACAAACAAATGTCATGTTTAGACTTGGGTTCCATCTCCAGGATATCTTATTATTTATATGTAAACATTCCAAAATCCCCACCCTCAAAATAATAATAATAATAATCTCCAACACTTCTGGTTCCAAGCATTTTGGATAAGAAAGATTCAATCTTTTTGTTATTCTGTTATGGAATTCTGTTATGGAATTGACTACCGCAATATGTAATGATGGTCATCAACTTGGATGGCTTTAGATAAGGATTAGGCACATGAAAGGAGCCCAGGAATACAACCTTGACATAAATCAAGACCCGCCTTTACATATTTGTCTTGGTTTATGTGTCTTCAAGCCACTTGTTGATTTATGGCAACCCAATGAAATTTTCATAGGGTTTTTTTTTTAAGGAAAGGAATACTCAGAGGTAGTTTTGCCAGTTCCTTCCTCTGAAATATAACCTACAATACCTGGGTCTCCCATCCAAGTACAAACCAGGGCTGACCCTGCTTAGCTTCCAAGATCAGACAGGATCTGGTGCCTTTAGGGTATCACATATTACTCAGAATCAAACTCCATTGCACAAAATTGCATCACAAAGATTAATTCTTAAGCTGCTGTGAGTAAAAAAATAAAAACAAGAACCTAGCTATGTTAGGTCATGTAATTCCTGGATGACAGCTTATAGGATATTAGGAGGGCCCAACACATGTCCTGGACAGACCCCTAAGGGTTTGGGAGCCTACAAGAGGCAATTAGAATGTCTTTCAACATGGGATTACAATTGGCTAAGTTGTCTGGCCTTTTTACACTAAATGAATGTATAAGATTGTGATTATACTATGAGCGTATTCCTTCCTATAATTTTCTTCTATTGCATATATCTTCATTAGTTGTTACCTATCTAGAATGTCCCAAAATAGTCACAATTCAAAGATTCACAGTAAATTCAACAGGAAACAGGCAAAGACCCTTGGGGGCCTTAGACATTCATTATTTACCACATTTTGATCCACCTACCTATGATATGGGGCAGAGGCAAGGTAGTCTTCTACTCATCTGTGGACTGAACTATGTCAAACAGCAAATGCTTAGGGCAAAAATAACTACTGTATGACTTAAAATGGTGTTCATCCTGAGTAGGAGCAAGGCAAGTGCTGCTGTACTTTTGTTTCTTGGACTTTTAATTCTTCCTGTGGTGCTACCTATTCTTTTCTTTTTCTTGGCCAACCCATGTTTCATAGAATCAGAGAATCATAGAGGTGGAAGATACCCCAAGGGCCATCCCTGCCATCCAAGAACACAGAATCAAAGTACTCCCGATAGATGGCTATCCAGCCTCTGTTTAAAAACTTCCAAAGAAGGAGACTCCGAAATCATTACAGTTCACTTCCAAAGAATGTAATGTCTGGTCAATATCTTTCAGTAATCCATAGCATATTAGCATAGATCTGGTAAATGTTCTTCTAGCTGACACTGCTATCTTTGCTTTTGTGTCCCCTAGTTTTATAAAATGACTCTAGGTGCAGTATTTTTAAAATATGGATCAGGATACCTTAACCCATTCCTGTTGGTAAACAGAAGGGCACTTCTGCCAGACTCTTCCCTCTCCTGCTGCTTGATATAATGAGTGTGACTTTACTGCATCTTCAGTTTCGAGGGTGATGGCAATCAAAGCAAAGGACAAGGGGAAGTGCAATAAGATGGTAAGGTAGAAAGGAGCCTTGTTTTTAAAAGATGTTATGCATTGTATATTAATCTGTTGTTCCCCACCTCAATCCATTGGGAAAGGCAGACAAGAAATAAAATTAATAAATAATAATGGTAATCATCATCATCTAAAACTCCATTATATAGAATAATATAATTGATCTGGTATAGTTGATCTTGAGAGCTAAGCAGGGTCAACACTGGTTAATACATGGATGGGAAAATGTCAACCAATACCAGGTGCTTTGGGCTATATTTTGGAATAAGGAACTGGAAAAACCACCTCTGAGTATTCCTTGCCCAAGAAAATGCTATAAAATTCATGAGGTCACCATAAGTTGACAGGAGACTTGAAGACACAAACACACACACAGCTGAATGCTACTGGTGTCACTGGATTTTGTATGCACTCTGCTATCATCAGATGAGAGGAATGCATTATATTGATGCTCTTTCATAGTGTAGCTCTTTATTCCCTAAACTGGAGACTTCTAGATGTTTTGGATTACAATCCTCACCAGCCTTGACCATTCTGTTTAGCATCTGCAGCTGATCGGAGAAGTTTAAAACACCTGGATGATATTTAAATACCACTGGGGAGAAAGCTGGTGCAGCTCATGCACTGTATCATCAAAAATGTGTTAGCTGCACCTTATTTTTCCCATTATAGTGGGTGACCTTCAGACTTTAAAGTATAATCCCCACCAAACCAAGCCACTATGGCTAATGATGAGGAATGATAGGAGACCACATCCAAATATCTCCGGGTAGACATGCAGAGAGTTGAAGATTCCCAGCATTTTTAGATGCTGAAAAAAAGCAGGGTCTTTGGGTTCTGTCAGATATTCTCTCCTATATCACCTATATCCAAAAAGGACATCAGAGGAGAGGAGATAGATTACAGCTCCCAGTTCTTTGCAAGTTTCAGTTAGTTAATACTCTGCCAAAGCTCCAAGAAAGGACAAGCAAGAAAACCTCTGTTTCCTGTTCATAGTTCAGCTGAAATGGGAAAGAAACAGGGGAAAGGGACATAACCTCAATCTTTCCAAAGCTTCTGGCATTCTAAGGCAATAGGAAAGGAAGGTTATGACTTATTTCCTTTCTTTTCCTCTCCACTCCAGTTCATTCAGTGTCAGACTATTTGTAGATGACATGCTTATCATGTTTTTGCAGAGGTGCTCCCTCAAGTGGTGAAAGACATTTGTCATAGCTTTTTTTCATCTATGTATCTTACATTTCACATGCTTAGTTTTGTAGCTGATCATGGGAAAGTAAACATAGGCTTAATCTGTACATCTGGCTATCAACGCATGTATCTCAGGAGAAATTCTACTGTGACAAGGGAAGCCCATTGTGACAGGTAAAATATTGTAAAAAATTCATATTCCCCTTAATGTCTGGTTGGGTCTTAGATGAGAGGGTTAGAAAAATGTACAAAAATGTACCCTCTATGTATTATTCAGGGATGCGGTGGCTCAAGTGGTTAAGACACTGACTCTGTTGATTGCAAGATTGGCAGGCTGGCAGCTTGAGGCCCGGCTGCTGTATAATGGGGTGAGCACCTGTCACTAGTCTCAGCTTCTACCAATCTAGCAGTTTGAAAGCATGCAAATGCAAGTAGATAAATAGGTACCACTTTGCACCGTCTGCAGAGGCCCTTAGTTACTATTGTTTGGTGATTTCATCTTCACATTGCAGCCTCTCTCCACATCCTCATGTCCCATCCCATCCCGTTTAAGAGGTACCTCAATCCTCCTGAGAGGTTTTTTGGGGGTCCAGAGGCTACAGAGGAAGAGAGCAGACATGCCAGCCTTCTCTCACAAGCTTCCTCCAGAATCCAGCCCATGATCTTTCAGCCTAACTTACCTCACAGGGTTATAGTAAGAATAAACTGAGACAATAACAAGTGCAACAATCATAAGGTAGAGCACTGAATATAAATGCGAAAAATCAGTACAATAGTAACTATGTATTTTTTGCTTAGGAAGATCCTATGAAATTCATGGGGTCACCATATGTTGACAGTCAACTTGAAGGCAGGAAGGCAGGCCGGCATACAACTAAACAGCAAGCAGGCTATAAAAAAATAGCAATTCCTGCCTCACTGTGCAATGCAGTCATAGTAAAGAGGTTAGCAAAAAACAAAAATAGCATTATCCCTATTTTTTTTAAAAGAAAAGGCACAACATCATATTTTATTTTTCGAAAAAAATCTAAGTTAATAGTACAAGCACGTGTGATAAAGCTCAGGCAACCAGAAAGAGAGTAGGTTCACTCAATTAGACTGTGAACATGAAAGCAACACACATATTTCTATACAGATGGCTTTAGCCTAACCATATGTCAGGGTTTTGTTTATTGCAAATTCTGACCCCTTAACCTCAGTTAAACCCTGAAAGCCCAGCCAATACATTGTAGAAGAATTAAAGAAAGAACAAAAGCCACTCATTTGTCTCCACTTTTGTTGCTACTTGTGGTTGTGCTTTTAAAAAGTTACTGAAATTTGAAGCCTCCAAGAAAGCGTGCATCAAAATATAATTGTCCTCTCAGGGACCAACTTAAATTTCCCCAGAAACAGACAGATAACCCCCCTCCTTATGTTATTTACATCTCTGAGATGCCTTCACAGCAGTATTCCCAGAGGCTACTGTGAGATCAGAATGTTGGATTAGATAAACCTCTGATCCGGCAGGACTCTCCTTATGCTGTTATGTTGAGTTGATCCTATACATTGAACGTAACACATTAACATTGCAATTCAGTGCTAAATTCCAGTGAGTTAAGGTGCAGCATTGTAAGCCCCAATGACTTCAGTAGGGGTTGCTTACAATTAAAATTAAAAATTAAATGTCTTTTCCCACAAACAAAGCTAGGGCTGCTATCTGGGATGGGTCAAACTGAGCATCCAGTATGTTCAAATCTCTTCTGGCTCGCTGTTTATTTCTGAGTCCAGTTCAAGCCCTCAGTGACATGGAACCTGGATATCTTAAGGACCTTCATCCTCCCCTATGTCCCCTAGTCAACCTCCCAGGTCCAGTTTTGAGTTTCCTGTCAACTGAGATTGAAAAGACAAGCACAAGAAGGCAGGGCCTTTTTGTTGGTAATCCTAGACTTCTGGCATGCCCTTTCTTCAGATCACTCAACAGGTTGAACATCCTTTATCTGAAATGCTTGGGACCATAAGTGTTCGATATTTTGGAATTTCCCCCAAGATTTTGGAATACCTGTATTCATATATGTGAGCCATAATGAGGCTGGAGGGAGATTGAGAATCCATGAAATGATGGGAGGCATGGATTCCTGCCATTTCATAGATCATCGTATCTCTCTCCAGTCATATTGCTTGAGGACAGAGCAAGCTTTTTTACTGCTACTCCAGTGACTATGACCTGGAGCAATGGATTCAAGCTATAGGAAAAGAGATTCTATCTAAAAATTAGGAAGAATTTCCTGACAGTAAGAGCTGTTTGACAGGAGAACACACTTCGGGCCTCGGCAGACGACTAAAAGAGTCATCTGCGAGACCCGGAAGAGGAGGGGCCACCGCACGAGCGGTGCTCCTTCCTCTTCCTGAGGTCGCCCTGGGAGCTGCCGGCCCTCCGCACGGCCGGCGCTTCCGGGGCAACCTCCTGCCGCAGCGACCGCACGCGCTGCAGCGGAAAAGACAGGGAAAGCGTGCCCTACGCGTTTAGGGTGCACTTTCCCTGTCTTCTAAAAGAAGCGCCAATTTGGAGCTCCTTTCAGGGTCACCGCAGGAGTGCCGCGGTGCGGAGGATGCGGTCCCGCAGCACTCCGGACCAGGGTGTCCCCAACGCCCTGGTCTGCATCCCCCCTTCCTTGGAGTGTGGTGGAGTCTCCTTCTTTGGAGGTTTTTAAAAGAGGCTGGATGGACATCTGATAGGGTGCTTTGATTGTGTGTTCCTGCATGGCAGAGAGTTGGACTGGATGGCCCTTGTGGTCTCTTCCAACTCTATGATTCTATTATTCTTTCCAGTCTCCCAAATTCAGTACTACACTACTTGTATTGTAGCTCAAAAAGTTTTGAATTTTGGAGTACAGTGGGCCTTTAGTATCCACTGGGGGTTGGTTCCAGAATCCCCTGTAGATACTAAAATCTGTGAATGCTCAAGTCCTATTAAATATAATGGCATAGTAAAATGGTATCACTTATATAAAATGACAAAATCAGGGTTTGTTTTTTTGGAATTTATATATATATTTAAATATTTTCAAGCAGTGGATGCTTGAATCCATGGATAAAAAATTCATGGATATGGAGGGCTTACTGTACTTTGGAACATCAGAATTCTGGATAAGGGATACTCAACCCAAGTGCACACTGCCTCTTTATAGTGGCCTTTGAGGAAATCTGAACCCATCATCTTTACTGTTGATTTTCATAGCCTATTGTGTTGATGTGTGGAGACTGAGACCTGACCACACAGGCATGGGTGCAAAGGGTTGGCATTGTGGATTCCTGTGGAAGGCAAGGGGCTCCTGAGTTTGTCTTCTGACCACAGTAGCTTGACAAGACATCTACCCCTCCTAAAACTCAACTCAGGATTTTCTCAAATGGTTTTGATCCAGAGTAATCAGAGATGTGGGGAAAGGGGGAAGAGCCTCGAGTTTCTCTGGAAATGTTGACATATAACTACAGGAACATATTCAAGGGTAGCCATGTTAACCATACAGAAAAGTACAATAACACCCCAAATCCACAAAACAACACCTTTATTACAGCAACCAAAATGCACAAAGTTTGCAACATGTATTTTGTGCATGTTGGTTGGCCCAATAAAGAAAGGTATTGCTGTTTTGTGGATTTCTGAGGTTATTGTATATATCTGAGGGGTAGCCAAATTGCTCACTAGTAGAGACAATAAAGCATGGCAAGACAGAAGACAGTAGGAAAAGAAGACCACATTGCAGATGGATAGACAAAGAAACCACCGCCCGAGCTTGCAAGACCTGAGCAGGATGACTTGAAGGTCACTCATTCATAGAGTCTCCATATGTCAAAGTTGACTTAATGGTAATTAACTACAGCACCACAACAACTGAGTTGCTAGCCATGCTTTGTAACCTTAATGAGGCTAGGAGACAGAGGGGAGATAGTACTACAGCCTCCATTATACCACAGCTTGGAAAAATGTATTTTTGGACTACAATGCTCAGAATCTGTCAACTATTGCAGGGCATACCAACTGGAGGATTCCAAGAACAGCAGTCCAAGCTCTACATTATACACAATAAATATATCTGGTTTAAAAATGCGACTCACTTTCTCTTATCATTTCAAACTTAGGCAGTCAGATTGCTGTGGCATCAATCCCCATCAACTCTGGTCTTATGAAAGTTCTGCAAGCTTTCCAACAGCTGATTGCTATCTTGATGGTCACTTGGAGAATGAGAGGATTGCTATTTGCAAAGATGGGAGCTAGGTTGCTGGATACATGACAGCAAGCTTTGAGATTGCTCTGTTCAGCATATGACTCTCAGAGGAACTGAGGGAGAACAGAGGTCTAACTGCCACCCACTATGATTTGTAAGTTCAATTTTGTACTGTGAGAACACCAGGTATCATGGAATGGCTCTACAGAATCCATACAAAGGAGGCAACAGTATGGGTGGCATAGTAACATCCAAGCTACAGAACTCCATGGAAGAGGGCATGTTTGGGCAAGGGAAAAGCAGACATATGACTATTGAGGTCTTTGTTAACTCTGAGTTGGATTGTCCTCAGGCCTACAAAGCAAGTGAGCCTACTGAAGTGTCAGACCAAGGCAGGTACATAAAACATGCAGGCAGGGACACATGACAGTTTAAATTTGGTCACAGAGGGAAATCACTTATTGGATATTCCTAGCTAATGAACAGATTTTAACAGAAAAATTCTTCCATGCAATACAGTTTGCTCAGGGCCCAGTATGAAGTACAGTGCATGGGGAATTAGAGTGAGGTGTAGAAGATGTCATTCTATAGGTTGACAAGGTGGGCAAAACTTACCTCGCCAGGTTGTTGTGAGAATAGAAAAGTTAGAGTGTGCAAAATAAATAGCTTGCTGAATGGTTTTGGAGATGTCGCCATCAACCTTGTAATTTAAAGTGCAGGTGGTCAATATGGCACTCAGCTAAATTACCATGTCCCTCTCCACCTCCAGGCTACTTATTTAAAAAACCTTAAGTAAGTAAAGATGAATAATAATATGTTTTCCTTAGTGTGGATTAAAACTAGGAGTGGAAATATTCCTCCCATGAAAAGACGTGTAAAACATACAATTAAAAAATTAAGGAAAATAATCAGCATTTCTGGATTTCCACCTAGGCCCAATGTTCCCTATAAACATATAAAGAGAGGATTTGTTTTGTTATTTAATAACTTGTATAGTGACAGAACACTTTCATAATTACAATGACTGGCAGGAAATGAATTTGCAGCATGGAAGACAGGAAAGGCTTGCATAGTATTACAACTGTAGCCCTAACAAGACTTACTAAGGAGTAAGTACGTAACACTGGGTACAGTAAGGCATCTGAGTAAGCAAGTATAATGCTGGACTGCTTATTATATTTAAATAGAAGTTTCTTTCTAGAAATATCCTCTGTTTCAGAATCTCAAAAGCAAAATTCTAAAGAGCTGCCAAAATTTTATTTTAGCAAGAAGCTCAAATAGTGTCATCATTGTCATGTTAGCATCCACAAAAGCAATGCGTTGCTGGTGATCCCATACACCCATAGTTCTAAACAAATATCTGCAAAATGGTAGATTTGTAAAAGAAGTCAGTTAAAGTGATTGTAGCTCCCTGCCTAATGCTTCAGTACTGGAATAAACCCTGGAAGAACAGAAAAGAAATTTGGTTTTTAATGTATACAATAACTTAAGATTTAGAAAGGAATTTAAAACAAGGGAGATGATTCTTTGGAATGTTGGTATTGTTTTATACAGCACTGAAACAGAAATATTTATTACAGGAATGTTAACAGACTGAAAACACTGAAGTGCACATGTCTTTTGGTTTTGTTTGTTTCTATCCATACCTGGGAGAAACGTTGGTTTTTCACTAGGGACTGACTGTTAAGCATATTTTTAATGTTAAAGTCATTATAGCTTTGCGACCTTTTACATTTTAGTTGTTTAGTCTAGCATATAATGATGAATGAATGGTTACACTTTAACTAATCAGGACAACTTGGCTATGTTGCTTAACAAATACTTAAGATAACATTAATAACCACATAAAATCATGCTCTCTTATTGTTAAGTCTATATTATTAATCTTTTTTAAAATTATAATTTTGTTAATAAAGTATGACACAAAAGGCCAGGTACTATACTAACACTGCATGAAGGGAGCATCTCATATGTCCTATAATGTTGAGATGCTTTGGAACAAAGTATTACAGCACTACTAACTTATGACAATGCTATGAATTTCATAGTGGTCTCTTAGTCAAGGACTACTCAGAGGAGGTTTTGTCACTTCCTTCCTTTGAAATATAGCCTACAGGACCTGGTATTCATTGGCAGTTTCCCATCCAAGTACTAATCAGGGTTGACCTTGCTTAGCTTCCAAGATCAGATGGGATCTGCTGCCTTTAGGGTATTTAGGTCACAAAATACGTGTGATTATTATGTGCCCTCAAGTCATTTCTGACTTCTGGTGACCTTAAGGTGAACCTATCACAGAGTTTTCTTGGTGAGATTCATTTAGAGGAGGTTTGCCCTTGCCTTCCTCTCCGGTTTAGACAGTGTGACATGCCCAAGGTCACCCAGTAGGTTTCCCTGATTAAGTGGTGATTTGAACTCTGGTCTTCCAGTGTCCAATATTGACAAATATTTATTCAGAGAAACCAAAAGTCTAGGTCTCAACCCAACTGTTAATCCCAACTGGTGCAGACCCATTGAAACAATGAGAATTTATTAAGTCAAAATTTTGTGTCAGGTTCATTATTTCAATGGGAATACTCTAGTTGGAACTAACAATTGGATTTAGACCCTGCAGCCTAAAGCTGAGGATGTTTGACTTGAAGTATGTCTCAATGGCATTTTCTTCTCTACAATGCTATCCTATGCATATTTACTCAGAAGCAAGTTACATGTTCTTCAGTGGGTAGACTCCCAGGTAAGTGTGGCTAGGATGGGACTCTTAGTATGACTGGTTGAGAATTGTATTTTAAATATATATTCAGAGTTGTTTAAAGGCACCACAATTATTTGCATCTAAAATAACAGCTTGAATTTTTACTGAAAAGGTATGATCTGGTAGAATTTTATTACTGTTAGAAAAGACTGTCCTTAAAATTAAGTTGTCTCCACCTTTTCACCTTCATTCTTCCAGAGAACATTTTATATTAGTCAAAAGTCACAAAGCATAAAGCAGGGATGAAAAGTACTGGAAGCTAACTGATGGTGACAAATGACAAAATTGATGCCATACCTGAGAGAGAGAGAAATGAAAGAGATCAGTCCCATTCCACCATGACTTTAAATTAATTCCTATCTACAATAACATCAGCAGTGGTTAAGTTCCCAGATATCTCAGTTCTAGAAGGTGTCCAGATTCTAGGAAGGTACTGTACTAGAATCTGGCATTATACTTTGATCAGAAAACGAATGATATTCTACAGGGTACAGCTGGAACGTTTATTAACTGTGGCCAGCACCTCATCTTTCTTCAAAGTATAATGAACATAAGACACACTCTTTCTGAAACAAAATCTGAAGATTTGCCCATCAACCATATATGTAGTACCATAATACAAAGTACTTCAGTCATAATCATGATTTTATTTTAATTTAGTTTTACCTGATGAATTTTCATGCTGTGTGTCACTAGTACACTCACAGTCTTGATAGCCAACTCTGAACTAGGATAATAATTTTGTTTTTCAGTTAGAAAACTATAAGGATATAATTGGAAGAGATTCTAGAAGTCACCTACTCAATCTCCTGCTGAATGTAGGACTCACAATGTAGGATCCAACTACAGCAACCCTGACAAATAGCCATCTCAGTTCTGCTTAAGTACCTCTCATGAAGTTACCTCTCTAACCATCCTCTACATTCATGGAGTTCCAATGGAGAAATTTATAGAAATAGAAGCTCAGAAAATCAATACCTCTTACAAAACACAGAGTGAAGGTTGACAAGGTGTGGCCCTCCAGATGTTGTTGGATTCCAACTCCCAGTGCTCTTCACTACCTGATGCAATATCATCTGAAGTGCATAATTTTCCCACTTTGAGACAGAGATATTTTGTCAAAGGCTATCAATCATATTCTATTTGTATAACAAGAAATGTGGGACCAACAAATGACCTTTGAGCATGCCTCATCCATCACCAGTCTACTGGACCTTCCCTACCAGGATGCAGGTCAGGACAGTGAACAGAGATAGTGCTGACTGGTATCCTTTGGTTTCCAAATATGGGAGGGCAACTGAAACCTGTCTGCCTTGTGTCAGAGATTATCAAATGATGAATTAGAATTCTTAAACCCTGTTGCCTCTGGAACCTATGAATGGGGACTGGCAGTCAGCACAATAAATCAAAGGAGGATTAAGGTAGGTAATTTGAGGGTCAGAGAATGACATTTACAGATGAAGACCCCCCCACTAAAGTTACAAACATAGGATCCCTTTGGTAAACCATTTCAAACAAGGACACTAATACATTTCCAAAAGACCAGTGATCTGAGGGAGAACGATTTCAGGAGTCTTCGCTGTTTCTACTTTTTGGATGCTATTAGAAATTGGAATGATAAACATATATCCTGGGTCTAGCATTTAAGAGGTTAGACTTTACATTGAAGAAAATTATTGTTTTCTAGATATCCGCTAGATAATACTTTAAAATATCTCAAATTTCCAACTGTAGTATACTGTAGTAACTACTAGTCTCCTAACTGTACAGATGCTAGGCATGGTAAGTTATAGGGTGTTTATTGTGGATTGAGGGCATATCATTAACACTTCTCTTCTTCCCTCTCACCAAGTATCGTCAATCAACACAAAGAGCATGGCCTCTTGAGCTAATTTTCCTGTAATGGTGGAGGAGGGACCAAAGGCAGATTGACAAGCAGTCTCCATAGGGCAACTTTCTGCATTCTGATCTTCCATTAAGGATGTCAGAAATACCTCTACAAGGCAGTTGCTCCATGTGGCTGGCATGCTTCTATGTGTGAGAGTCTGTGTGTGTGTGCATGGGCCACACATATCCTTCTGTATGATGGGTTTTTACCCACAAATGCCTCACAGCATGGAATGGCATTTAATCATTCTGAAATAGCATCACAAGAAAGATCTCCAATAAAATGTTACAGAGTGGAATACTCTTTTTCCATGTATGCCCTCTCCCAGCCTATTCCATTGCACTGCCCGTCCCCCTGGCTTCTCATTCTTTTCCTTTCCTCCAACCTTAAGTCTGTATTCTTTGGCAGCTGGAAAACAGTCTTCACTGGGCTGGGTAAAGGTCTCATTCTTTATGATTATAAAGTAGTCTTTGGGGCAGGAAGGCACTTCTGTAAGTCCTGGGGAGTCCCTGGGCCTGCTGATCCCTCCTTCTGGTGTGTGAATGATACCACTGGATACAGAAGGCCCACATTCAAGGAAAGAGTTACAACAGTACTCTTCAAAGTGATGATCCCTCTGGATCTATGCTGGCCTCTGAACCTTCAGCTGCTGCTCTGCAGTGAGCTTCCAGGAAAGAAAGAAAAAAACCTCACATGTATCCAATGGTCACAAATTGAATACTATCCCTGGCACATTAGGAAAAAAATATTATCTGTTTTCCACAATAGATAGCCATAAAGCACCTGCAGGCTTAAATGTCATTCTAAATATACTCACCTATGGAGGTTTTGATTTGGACCCTAAGATTCCATGCCATCTTTGGGTTTTTTTGAAAATCCATCTCTACTTTTCGATGTAAACTTTACAAATATGATGACAGTATGTACTAAAATGGTCCAGCACCAGAAGATAAGTAAGAATGGCATTCCTGTTAACACAAGTGAAATATAATTTCCTCCTTTACCAGGAATTATAATACATAATTCATTTCAGGTCTTCTCATTGGGTATCAAACAAGTCACACAGTTCTAGTTTAAGTGATGCATTTTCAAGGAAATAGTGGCCAAGATCTTGATGGGGCACTACACTGGCATAAAAATAATTACAAGTAGCTGTGCTTTCTCAGAGGCTACATGAAGTGCAATCCCTATTGCAGTCCATCATTATGAAAGTGTGCATGTACACACATGCATACACATACAATGCACACACTGAGTCCTCTCTCTGCCTGGGTGCGTTGAGAACTAATCAACCATTGTACAGTGAGTGGGTAAACTCAGCTACACTGGTATATATTAACATGCTGAAAGCCAGCACTGCTGTAGTGGTTTGAGCACTGGACTAAGAATCTAGGAAGCAGGAGTCAAATACCCACAAGGCCATGAAAACCTGGTAGGTGAGTCTGGGCAAGTCACACTCTCTGAACCTCAGAGAAAGGCAATAATAAACTCCCTTTGAATAAACCATGGGGTTGCCATAAGTTGTGAAGACATGCTGGAACAACAACAACAACAGCAACATGCTAGGTAAAACTGAAGCTAGTAGGAGAAAAAGAAGCCCCTAACATGGATGAATTTATTCAATGAAAGCAGCTACAGGCCTGAGTATACAAGACCTGAGCAGAGCTGTTTCTTAATGACAGAAGCTCTGAGATGTCTCTCATTCATAGGGTCACCATAAGCAGGGATGGCAGAACTATTTTTAAGGTGGGCTCCCCCTCAAGATTGGCATAATAATAATAATAATAATAATAATAATAATAAAATTTATTTATATCCCGCCCTTTGGAGGCCCAATCAGGGCGGCTTACAACAATAAAAACAATACAATAATCCAATCCAACCCCCCCCCCCTTAAAACAGTATTAAATCTACAGAATTTAAAATCCACAATCAACAAAACAATTAAAACCCAATAGTAAAACCCACGGCAGTAATCCTTACCATCCTTAGATGGGGCCACGTAAGGATCACTGGGGTGGGAGTGCCCGAGGCCGGGATGATTTAATCCAGAAAGGCCTGCCGGAAGAGATCCGTCTTGACAGCCCTCTTGAAGCTGTCTAACGATGTCAACAGACGGATCTCGTCCGGCAGGTCATTCCAGAGTCTAGGGGCGGCAACTGAGAAAGCCCTCTGGGAGGTAGCTGCAAGCCTAGATTTTTGAGGCTGCAGTAAATTCCTCCCAGAGGACCGGAGAGCGCGGGGAGGATTGTATGGGAGAAGGCGGTCTCTGAGATAGCTTGGACCCAAGCCATTTAGGGCTTTAAAGGTGATAACCAACACCTTGTACCGAGCCCGGAAGCTGATAGGCAGCCAATGGAGGGACCTTAAAATAGGAGTAATATGGTCCCTCCTAGATGTTCCCGAAAGCAACCTGGCTGCCATATTTTGTACCAGCTGTAATTTCCGAACTAAGCACAAGGGTAGCCCCATGTAGAGCGCATTACAGAAGTCAAGGTGTGAGGTTACCAGCGCGTGCACAACGGTCTCGAGATCCCTTAGTTCCAGAAAAGGGCGCAGCTGGCGTATCAGCCGAAGCTGATAACAGGCGCTCCTGACCGTCGCATTTACCTGATTTGTCATCAGGAGCGACGAATCAAGGAGCACCCCCAGACTGCGAACACAGTCACTGGAGGAGAGTGTGACCCCATCCAGGACTGGAGGTTGCAACCCAATTCTTGGTTTCGGGGCCGCTACCGTGAGCACCTCCGTCTTATCTGGATTCAGTTTCAATCTGTTTTTCCTCATCCAGCCCATTACCGCTCGAAGACATTCATTGAGAGAGGAGATGCCATTGGAATTCGAGGCCGACGAACGAGACACAGAGAAATAGATTTGGGTGTCGTCAGCGTACTGATAACACCCAGCACCATAACTCCGTATAATCTCACCCAGCGGCTTCATATAGATGTT
Source organism: Phrynosoma blainvillii (assembly GCA_026167975.1). Lineage (NCBI taxonomy): Eukaryota > Metazoa > Chordata > Lepidosauria > Squamata > Phrynosomatidae > Phrynosoma > Phrynosoma blainvillii. The sequence continues at coordinate 85,998,583 of JANUYF010000001.1, read as the reverse complement.
AAATAACATCGGGGACAGAATAGCCCCCTGAGGGACCCCACAAGTGAGTTCCCTCTTACTGGAGCTACTGTCCCCGAGCAGCACCCTCTGGGACCGACCCGAGAGGAAGGACCGGAACCACTGCAAAGCAGTGCCCCCGATACCTAACCCCCTCAGGCGGCCCAAGAGGATGCCGTGGTCTATTGTATCGAAAGCCGCTGAGAGGTCTAGGAGCACCAACAGGGTCACACTACCCCTGTCGATGCTCAGAGCATAAGAATTTTGCTTAAGTGTATGTATGTTTTTACAAAACAGTAAAAATACAGAATGCAATTAATAATAATAGTAATAATGCTGCCAGTTAAAGCAGTTAACAATCATAAAGACAATGACAAAATAATAAATCAAACATTATAAAATTGTTTAAACCATAAAAGTAATACAGTGGTACCTCTACTTACGAATGCTTCTTCTACCGAAAAATTCGACTTACGAAACGCGCCTCCCGAAAAAAATTGCTTTGACTTAAGAAAGCGTTCCAACTAACGAAATTGGCGCGAACGAGCTGCTCTCCGAATTTCGTGGCATGCCATTGGTTAGCGAAATCTAGCAAAGCAGCACTGTATTGGCTAGCGAAAGAGGAAGTGTTTGCCTAGTGAAATTCAGCTAGGCATCACTGTTTGGGCTTGCAAAAGAGGAGAGGAAGTATGGCTAGCGAAATTGGTGGCTTCTGAGATCCAGGAAGGTAGGACTTGTGGCTTGTGGCTTTTTGGCTTCTGATATTTGTGGCTTCTGATCTCCAGGACTGTATTTTTGGCTTCTGTGGCTTCTGTTATTCAGGACTGTATTTTTGGCTTTTTGTGAAATAACCCTGTATTATACATTTGTATTGAGTTGTAGCTTGAATCTGGGGGCCTGGAATGGGTTAGGGCATTTCAATGTTAAATTTGCTTCTACTTACGAAATTTTCTATTTACGAAATGGCTGTCGGAACGAATTAATTTCATAAGTAGAGGTACCACTGTATCAAGAAACATGGAAAATATAGAAGACTCTATTAAGCAAATGAAAGATGGCACAGACTGGTAGGCCCTTGGGGGCTTGAGTACACAGGTGTCTTGATGGTCTTTATCCTTGCTGCCAGATCATTTCAGGAGGGGCTCAGCCTCCACAGCCTAGGCGTAAGCCTTCTCTTCCCCCACTGTGGACTCCATTGCCATAAGTCAAAGCTGACTTGATAATAAGTAACAACAATTGGCTACCAACTAAAAAGAGATACACAAGATGAAAGTTACAGCTATCAAACCTATATTTTCTAGAGATGTTATGCTAGTTTAACTCTCAGATCTATATAAATACCTTTAGCTATGACACAATGGATTGATTCCCTTCTCCAGTAACTTATGGGCTAAGCCACTGGAAGCTGCTGGCTTACTTCTATAATATTCCTTGATTCAATTTCTTTCCTGTAAATACAGAAGATCAACACTGACATGATATAAAAGGTACAAGAAGGTGCCTTGTATCAAGTCAGACTATTGTTCTATTTAGCTCGGTACTATCTATTTTGATCACAAGCGGTTCACCGGTGTTTCAGACAGAAGTCTTTTCCAGCTCTGTCTAGAAATGACAGGAGGTGAATATCAGGCTTTCTGGAAGCAAAACGTGTTGTCTATTAGCAAATGATGTCCCTCTGCCTCTGCTTGTGTATTTGCAGCTTCAATATGGCATCTATTAAAGACAGGCTACTGTTAAGTTCAGAGGGCTGTGATATAAACAGGATTTTTTTTCCCAACAGTAGCAAAATCCAGCACCAATTCTAAAAGACAAAACTGTCTGTTGCAGAAAGCAATAGATGAATGAAATAGATGGTTAATCTTCATTTCTGGTTGAAGATTTCCTTTCCTCCTTTCTGTCCTGTACAATAATCTACCTGTAAGCAGTCTATTTAACAAAAGACTCAGAGACCACCAAATTGATCTGAGGATGCTTGACATCAATATGAATGAACCATTTCAAGGGAGGTTTGAAGACCTCAAATACCTGAGCAGGTCTTTATTGCCTTTAGGGACTGCTTGGCAAGAATGTTATGAGGAAGACAGCACATTTCCTGCAGAAGCCATGTACACCTGAACTAGTTAGCTTCCAAATCAAAATGATGTTGAATAGACATGGCATACTCAGCTATCTGGCAGCTAGGATCACTGTAGAAACACTGAGCAATCAATCAGATGCCACAACTGAGAGGGACTCCTTTGTTATGACAAAGGTTTTTTGTCCCAATATTGTATACTGTATACTGAAACGATCAAAAGATCTGCTGAAGTTAAACAGGACAAGCAGACAGAGCAGAGGTAGAGTGGTAAATGTATACAGGGCTTGGAAAAGTTATGTTTTTGGAGTACAATTCCCAGAATCCCTCTGCTAGCAGCATCAATGAAAGCCGTAATGTTGAAGACATATTTTTTTTAAAAAGAGCGAATGTCTGGGATAATAGGGGCTGTTATCCAACATCTGGAGGACTATAGACTTTGCACTTTTGCAATACAGCACAAGGATAATATAGCTATATTGCCTTCACAGGAAGGGCCTTGGGCAGTCTTTATGAAGAAACAAAACAGCAGGAAACAAGCCCTTACAACCAACATTATTTGTGGCCTCAAGACAGGCAGCTAGCTCATTTGGAAACAATCTGAATGAGTGAAGCTTTTCTCACAAGGAGAACCCAACTACATCATCTCTTTAAAAAAAGCCTGTGGAGTAGCTGCAAGAGATATGGAAAACAATATGTCAACAGATATGGAAAACAAAAACGTGGCCAACAGATTGGAAGTGATCAATATACATCCCCATCCACAAAAAGGGAGACACAAGAGACTGCAGCAACTATAGGACCATAGCACTAATCTCCCGTGCAAGCAAAATTCTGCTCAAAATTCTGCAACATAGACTCCAACCATGCATGGAGAGAGAAATCCCAGAGGTCCAAGTGGGGTTCAGGAAAGAAAGAGGCACTAGAGACCACATTGCAAACATACAATGGCTAATGGAGCACATGAGGGAGTTCCAAAAGAAAATCATCATGTGCTTTATAGACGATAGCAAAGCCTTTGATGCATAGATCATGAAAGGCTATGGAATGACCTTAAAGACACTGGAGTGCCAACACATCTGATAGTTCTGATGGGCAATCTGTACTCAGGACAAGAGGCTACTGTGAGAACAGAACACGGAGAAACAGAATGGTTCCCAATTAGCCAAAGAGTCAGACAAGGTTGCATATTTTCACCCTATCTGTTTATCTTGTATGCACAACATAAGAACCTCACACACCTGGAATACCTACTAAGAAAGATCAAAGAAGAAAGTGCAAAGGCAGGCTTAATGTTAAACATAAAGAAAGCAAAAATAATGACCACCGAGGACCTTCACAAGTTCAACCTAAACAATGAAGAAATAGAAATAGTAAAAGAATTCTCGTACCTGGGATCAAACATTGATAGAAATGGGGACTGCAGTCAGGAAATCAGAAGAAGATTAAGAATGGGGAGGGTGGCTATGAAAGAACTAGGAAAGATTCTAAAATGCAAAGATATACAACATAGCACAAAAGTTAGAATCATACAAGCCATTATATTCCCTATTATCATGTATGGATGTGAGAGCTGGACAGTTAAGAAAGATGATAGGAAGAAAGTCAATGCATTTGAGATGTGGTGCTGGAGAAGAGTGTTGAGGATCCCATGGACAGCCAAAAAGACAAACAAATGGGTCCGAGAGAGGATCAAGACAGAAACCTCCCTGGAAGCCAAGATGGCCAAACTGAGGCTGTCGTACTTTGAACACATCATGAGAAGGGAAGACTCGTTAGAAAAAACAATAATGCTGGGGAAAGTGGAGGGAGGTAGGAAGAGAGGAAGGCCACATGCCAGATGGATGGATTCTATTAAGGAGGTCATGTGTATGGGTATGGGGTTGCAAGATTTAAGCAGAGCAGTGGAGGACAAGTTTTTTTGGAGATGCCTCATCCATAGGGTCGCCATGGGTCAAGACTGACTCGAGGGCAGTTAGCAACAACAACAAGTAGCTGCAGAATGCCTTGCATGCCTGCCTCTGAAAATGTGGTGATGATTTATGGGGCTTGCTCTACAGTGGAGAGGCACATCTTTTCTGTCCAAGATGAGCCAGCTAAGGGCAAAGGTCTGAATGGCAACCAGCCTTAGAAAAAGAAAGGACACTGTTACCACAGCCTTGCTATATGCATAGACAGTCCACCTCTACCATTCCCAAGAACCCAGAGAGAAGAGAGGAAAAAACAGACCTACTAAAAATGCAAAGGCTTAAACTAAAGCCTCTTCTCAACTTCAAATTCTTGGTCATGTCAGGCATGGATGAAAATAAGGTTACTTGGCCCAAGCCTAATGAACAAGACATGATAAATATGTAAAATAGCAGCTGTCGCAGGGGAAGCTGCATTTTGCAGAAAATACAACACAAATTCCTGCCACTTTCTTAGAAACTAACAAAATCATGGCATAAATATTAGTGGGCAAATCTAATGAAGTGGACTGTCCACAAAAGCTTATGTGATTTAGTCTTTAGGGTGGCAAAGACTTAGACGTTGACTCTGTTGATTGCAAGATCAGCAGGTTGGCAGTTTGAGGCCCAAGTGCTCCATGATGGGGTGAGCTCCCATCACTAGTCCCAGCTTCTGCCAACCTAGCAGTTTGAAAGCATGCAAATGCCAGTAGATAAATAGGTACCACTTTGGTGGGATGGTAAACAGCATTCTGTGCAATCATGCTGGCCCCATGATCACAGAGTAGTCTCTGACAATGCTGGCTCTTCGGCTTATTAATGGAGATGAGCACCACCCCCTATGGACGGACATGACTTGACAACCTTGTCAACGGGGAATACCTTTACCTTTTACCCAGGGTTAAGCAACCTAAGGCCCGGGGGCCGGATGCACCCCCCCGAGGCCTTTGGACCGCCCCCAGGCCGGTCCTGCCGCCGCCGCTGCCGCCCACCATGATGATACTCATTATTGTTGTTATTACTTATTCTTGGGGTTTTCTTGGCAAAATCTCCACCGGGCTTTTGCCATGGCTTTTCTGGGGCTGAGAGAGTGTGCATGCATATTTTTTAAATTTTTTAAAATTTATTTATTTATTTATTTTTGGTGCTTCAGCCCCCCAATTGTTTGAGGGACAGCAACCTGGCCCCCGGCTCAAAAAGGTTGCCTACCCCTGCTTTTACCTAACAGAAAGCTAGCAAAATTCAGGGAGAAAGGCACTCTAGCATTCCATGTACAAACACTCTGTGTGTGAGAGAGAGAGAGAGCCCCCCCCCCTGCATTTTAAAATAGTGCAGAAGTTTGTGCTTTTAATGAATATCTTGAATTTATTTTTGTGGTGTGGCTGAATTGGGCATAAAAAACAACTCACAGTAGCAATAAATGAAAAAGTTCAAAGATAAGGGAGGGATGAAGAAATGGAAGAAACTGTCTATAGCTATTTACAGTTATAAAAGATTTCTTTCAGCTGTGTTGAATCCCCTTCTCTCTTTCCAAAACAGATCCTCCCGAGTGCTAGTGAAAGACAACAAAAATAACTTTGGGCCTCTGCAGATGGGCCCTTTGCGGCATCCTCGAGGCAGGGATGGGGAGGGGTAGCCACACGCCGGCCGCCCCAACCCCTCCCCGAGGATGTCCTGATGCCACACGCCGTTACGCACAGTGTGCAGTGTCAGAATGTCCTCCCAGTGCAGCGTCTTGATGCGCTGTGCTGGAAGGGGCACAGAAGAGCCACACGGTGGCTCTTGGGGTGTCCTTTTTGCTGGCTCTGAAAGGAGTGGCATTTTGCCACTCTTTTCCAGGCTGGCAAAAGGGAGGATTGGGGCCAAGGTGTGGGGCAGCCTCGGCCCCAATCCTCCACTTCCCAGGGCAGCCCAGGGCCCCTTGTCTGCATCCCCCCTTAGTGTAATTGAATGATACAAATGATACTCTAGAATCAAGGCCTTGAAAAAGCATTTTTGTTGAAACAGAAGAATCATCATTATAGTGCCATTCTCCTGCACCAGCCAGTCATTTACATTATCCTAAACTGAGCTGGAAGCCAAGTGTCAGACACAACAGACAGATGCCAATTCATAATCCATTTTACTTAAGAAGCTCTAAAGAGTAGAGCTCATACTCATTCTAATTTGGCTTTATCAGTGCCCCCTTCCCCTGGCCATGGGTTCCAGAAGATTGTTCAGTATCATTTTTTGAATGGCATGGACCAAAAACCAGGCCTCGCAACTAAAATCAGGATTTTTAGAAGCATCCGTTTTTTCCAATAGCCTGCTGTTTCTTTAATTAAATGGAGGTCTTTTCATACAATTAATCTGTGAAAAGGAAATCCAATAGATGCTCATGCAATTTGGTTCCCTGATGCTTAGAACTCCCAGTCTCTTCCTTCAAATCCCAGCTCACAAACCACCAATCCAAGAAGCCTCTGGCTTAAGCCCTGTGGCTCTCATCTGTGGCTGAAATGTAGCCTTGACTCTGTTAACATTTTTTCCTTTGCTGCCTTTACCCCCAGGACCAGATCTATTTTCAGGCAATATGAGATAAGTGCACCAGGTGGCAGATATTGGAGAGAGGCAACAGTTGCTCTACAACACTTCTTCCTGAGCTCTCTGGTTATTCCTCTCTCTGGGCTGCATCTACACTGCAGAATTAATGCAGTTTGATGCCACTTTAACTGCTATGACTCAGTGCTGGGCAACTGTGGGATTTGTAGTTTTGTGAGATTTCGTGCTCTGATACCACACCAAACTACAAACCCCAGGACTCCAAAGGATGGAGCCATGACAGTTAAAGAGGTGTCAAACTGCATTAATTCTGCAGTTGGCAGCCACCCTGGAGAATAGTGAGCTATAGATCCTGTTCCCAGAGTTCCATCCTACCAAATCCTGGGACATGTAGTTTAGGGAGGAGTATTTGAAATTTTCAGCCAGAGCATTCCAGTGCCTCCCCAGATTACAAATCCCAGGGTTCCATAGGATACAGCCATAGCAACTAAATTATAGTGCTTTAATTATGTTGTGTAAAAGGGTCCTTAGTCTGCTGCCTCTAGGTGCATTGTTGGACAACACTTTCTATTACCAGTACTAAGGTTTCAAAATAGACAAGAGGGTGTCATCTCATCAGTTGCCTCAGGCAGCAGAATGTCTGGGACCAGTCCTGATTTTTCCCTTTCTTGTGTCCCTCACCCTGCTGCCCATAGCCTAGTTTTAGATGCAAACACTTCAAGCTGTAAACCTTTTCTTTATGTTGTTCAGTAAGTGCAGAAGCTATCAAGGAAGAGAAAGTCCAGCCCACTGGCTGCATACATCGCTTAAAGCTGGGGTAGGCAACCTTTCCCCTTTAAGGGCCGAGGGACTTAGCTCCCAGAATCCCAGGAGCTATTGGCCAACATGGGACTATTGGCCAACATGGCTGAGGCTTCTGGGAGCTGAAGTCCCTCGGCCCTTAAAGGGGAAAGGTTGCCTACCCCTGGCTTAAAGTATTTCCCCCATCCTACAAGGCTTACCTGGATCTCCCAATTATCCCTGAATCTTTTCAAGCTTCCCACACACAATAAATGAACAGCTGCAGGAATAGTAGATTAGTTTAAAATACCTGCAGCCACACGATACCTTTCAAGACCATGAACTGCAGCCCCCACCTCAGAAATTTCAACTAAAAAACCCTTGTGGCCACTTTCCATCCAACATTGGAGCAATAGCAGTGGAGATTCAAAACTGGGTCTGCTCTAAATGAAATCATAACTCTGGCTGATGCTGCTTAATAGTTAAGATAATGAGATAAAATGTGCCTTCAAGTCATCTGTCAACTTATGGCAACCTCATGAATTTTATAGCCTTTTCTTAGGCAAATAATACTCAGTGTTGGTTTTGCCATTTCCTTCCTCTGAAACATAGCCTACATCACTTCGCATTTGTTGGTGGTCTTCCATCCAAATACTAACCAGGACTGACCCTGCATAGCTTCCAAGATCAGATGGGATCTGGTGATATTAGGGTATTTAGTCCCTAATGAAACAAAATTGTTGTCATTAACTGCCTTCACGTTGGTCTCAACCCATAGCGACCCTATGGATAAGACATCTCCAAGCCCCTTGTCCTCTATTGCTCTGCCCAGCTCCTGCAAATTCTTATTTGTGGTCTCTTTAATAAAGTCTATCCATCTAGCATGGGGACTTCCTCTCTTTCTACTTCCCTCCACCTTTCCTAACATTATTGTCTTTCCCAACTATTAATGCCTTCTCATGATGTGTCCAAAGTACGACAGTCTTGTCATCTTGGCTTCTAGGGATATCTCTGGATTGATCTGTTCTAGGACCCATTTGTTTGTCCTTTTGGCTGTCCATGGTATCCTCAGCTCTTCTCTAGCACCACATCTCATATGCATTGATTTCCCTCCTATCTTCTTTCTTGGCTGTCCAGCTCTCACATCCATACATGATAATAGGCAATACAATGGCTTGTATGATTCTGACTTTTGTGCTGAATCGTATGTCTTTGCATTTTAGGATCTTTTCTAGTTTTTCATAGCTGCCCTCCCCATTCTTGAGACAAAATACCCTTTGTTTAAATGTTAATTCAACCATGAACTCAATGGGTATCTTTTTTTTGCCAAACAAACAAACAAACAAAAAACCCAGATGTAAGCCTCAAAGAAATGTCGGGGGGGGGGGAGCATATGAATTACCCAAAGTGTTCCAAGAAAGTTTTCTCTGAGGTGACAATTTCAAATTCTTGTACTTTACAAGCATTTTCTTGCCACAAAAGAATTTGCATTCATTGCCTCTGACCAAGATTTTATCTGAACACCTTGGGCAGCTCCATAAATTCTTGGCACCTGTTTGAGTTTTCATTCTTCACTCACTGATAATTTGGCACTGTCTATTTTACTGAAGTTTTTGTTTCTAAGCCTCAATCCTCCCTTCCCATCCATCAAATAAGTGAAGTAAATAGTATCAGCCTACCCTACAAGCTGCTGAAAAGATAACTGAGTTAATGTATATGCCATTCTATCTACTGAGCAGAAAGTGGTAGAATCTGGAATGTCCAGAAGATTCTGATGTTCAGCAAAACAATGGGTCTAGACCCACCCACCTTCTCATCTGGTTATCCTCCACTTTTCCATCTCAGGGCCCCACCCAACAGGTTTGTCAGAAAATTCCACTTTCATTGACACAGCCACACACAATAAGAAAGGAACAGCGGTAGGTCAGGATCTACTGGGAAATATCTAGATGAAGTACAATACATCACTAAGAATTACTGATATCCAATGGTTGTCACACTAGAGACCAAAACATAGCCTTTCCCCAGCTTTGACATCAAGCCGCTAAGCTCAAGAAAGCTTTAGTAACAAGACAATCAGATTTAAATGTAAAAGGATTTCTATGCTAAGTAAGATTCTGGTATTTAAAAAAAGTTCAAAGTCTCAGGATATTGCTTAGGAGCAACTTGTTGTGCAATTCTACGGGCATCTTCTTGAGATACTATTTTGCACTTATATAGCCTGGGAAAGTCTTTTTTGTACTACAAATCCCAGCATCCCCTAGCAAGGATGGCTACCATCCTGGTCAGGAGATTCTAGGAATAACAGACCAAAATAGTTTTCCCAAGCTCTGTCTTGGGGTTTTAGTGAAATGCAAAGTAGAGCTAATGCAGGCATACTTCACTTCAGGTAACAAAGCCTCAGCCTCCCTTCTATAAAGGCTTTTTATGTCCACAGTGCCCCTTCCTCCTTATCCTGAGTCTAGCTGGTAGATTCTAAAAACCATTAGCATCAGGAGGATGTTGGAATCGGCTGGAGAAACAGTCTTTTGATGTCAGTTTGCAGGATCATGTTGCAGCTTTGTATCTGCAGTAAACAATGTAATAAACAAAACTTGAACAAAGGATTCCACACTAGTTGATCCTACTACAGAGCTGTGTGCCTGCCTGCAACAGGCAAGGTAAAGAACAGCTGCCTCCAGGATCTGTTCCTGAGGGTGCATGATGAACAAAACACAGAGAAAAAGGGGAGAGCAGGCAAGACTGCCTCACCAGCTGCCCCCAATATTTTAGGGAAAGCATAGATCTGTAAGTCTGGTGACCAAAATATAATTTATAAGAAAATTAAAGGCTGGTGAAAGAGAAAGTCATCCCAGAATGCATTTTCGAAGAAGCCTTCAAGTGGTCTCTAGACTACAGGGTTCAAACTATTTACTTAGGGAAAGCTTACCTGAAGTTATTTCATTTCACCTATGCATATTGTTAGTTTTAATAATAAAAAGAAACTGCTGAAGCATGTTGAAGAGCAATTATTTCTTGTCAGATAGGAATTATCCCTATCCTTTCTATTGTATTTCTGCCTTCGGTACCAAATTTTCTGTTAAAAAGCAAAGCCCAGGAACATATTTTATTTATTTTGTCTATTTTATTAACATGTACAGGTATACCTGTAAATCTAAAGTTCATTTTCCATTGCAGTAAATAAGACTGCCAACTTCCCTAAAACGAGTTAATTGGCTAAGATTTGGGGGGACTTGCTCCTGTCCACTGAAAGTCCCACTCTAATGGAACTTTTTTCCACTGGTCAGGAACACCCCCTCCTTTGCCATACTTATCCCCTTTCTACTTTGCTGGAAATGAAGGTCAGACGTCAGCAGTCAGACCTTGATCAATCTGTAGACTTTCATAGTTGTGTGTACAAAAATTGATAAATTGCTGACAAGAGCATGACAAGGAGTAAAAAGGAAAGCAACACTCTGCTATGTACTAGTGCCATATAATAAAACCCTCGAGAGAGATCTTTTTTATGCTGATACAGTATTACTAAAAATATTTTACAAAAATAGAAAATGATTGCCAAACAGATTACACTGAAGACGAGACTAAACACTGTCTGTCAGCTTTTCTACAGGTGTTTACCAGTTCCCCAGGCAAAGGTGCCAAGTCTTGCTTGATTTGAGTCAGGGGTTTGTTTTAATGAAGCCTTCTAAGCTTGATGCCCTCCAGCTGTGTTGGAGTACAAAACCCGTCATTCCTAGTTGGCATGGCCATAGTCCCTGTTGACTGGGAACGATGGATGTTTTAGACCAGGGGTAGGCAACCTTTTTGAGCCGGGGGCCGGGTTGCTGTCCCTCAGACAATTGGGGGGCCGAAGCACCAAAAACAAACAAACAAATAATATAGAAATAATTTTTTTAAAAAATTAAAAATTTAAAAAATATGCATGCACACTCTCTCAGCCGCAGAAAAGCCATGGCAAAACCCCTGTGGAGATTTTGCCAAGAAAACCCCAAGAAGAAGTAATAACAACAATAATCAATATCATCATGGCGGGCAGCAGCGGCGGCAGGACTGGCCCGAGGCCGGTCCAAAGGCCTTGGGGGGGGCCGCATCCGGCCTCCGGGCCTTAGGTTGCCTACCCATGTTTTAGACCAATGCATAATGAGAAGGCATGGATCACTAGAAAAAAACAAAACAATAATGCTAGGAAAGGTAGATGGTAGAAGAAAGAGAGGAAGACCACAAACCAGATGGATAGACTCAACCAGGGGGGTTATGGGCAAGGGCTTGCAGGATCTGGGCAAGGCAGTGGAAGATAGGGATTCTTGGAGATATCTCACCCACAGGGTCGCTATGAGTTGGAACTGACTCGAGGGCAGCTAACAACAAAAGGTTCCAGAGGACAACAATAATATCATAATGACCCTTTTATTCAGCAGCAGACCAACTAGCTGAACCCAGGAAGGAACTCAACAAAAAGAATCTCCCTTTGTAAAAGGTAGTAGGAAAACAGGAAGAGCACATTAGAAATGGATAGTCAAAATCAAGGAAGCTGCTGCTCTGAGTCTGCAAGACCTGAGCAGGGCTGTTGATAACAGGGTGTCTTGGGGGGGGCACTCATTCATTGGGTCACCGTAAGTCAAAATCAATTTGATGGCAGTTAACAACCACAGACATTACCACTGAACAAGGCAAGGACAGGAACTGAGAGGCTAGGTGACCACTGCAGTATGCATGACTACATCTCTCTCTCCCAGGTTTGAGAATCATACAGTTCTCCATGCGATGTTTCACTTCAAGTCCCAACAGCCCTAGCCAACAGTCAATGGTGGGAAATGCAGGGAGTCCAGCATCTGGAGAGCTACAAGATTCCCATCCTTGCTGTAAGTGCATCAGTTGGCAAATATTTGAGAGAGGCAGCAGATATTCCCTTCTCTTGGGCTGCATCTACACTGCAGAATTAATGCAGTTTGATACCACTTTAACTGCTACGGCTCACTTACACACCTCATGTGTCCAGGAAAAGCCTGAGCAGGCCTAACTGCTGTCTTGTTGAGGTGGTGCACTGCTATGATTTTGCTATAGCATTTTTTACTGGAGGTAATGGGTTGGATGGTTATCCTATGTTTGAAATGCAAAACCCATGCAAATGAATGACCTTCCCATAGGAAAACAGGTAACCATTACTCTCACTCATGTGTACTAATTATACACAGAAGAATTTGTGGAAGGATGTACTCAGTGGATGACATGTACCAACTCACTGGGAACAATTTAGAGGAAAGGAAGGAACCTGATTCACTAAACTGAGGAATCAACTGAGATTCACCAAATGGATCAAATGTAAAATCTCATAAATTTCCATCCTAAGTAAACTGTATTGTGATTTCCCTCCTCCCACCACCAAATTTACTACCCTAATCCACAGAAAGAGGGAAGTACCAATAGATTTAGGGGACCTGATGCTTTGCCAAAGTACAAAACAAAATCTTAAGAAAATAAGAACTAAGGGGAGACGGAACTCCAAAAGAGCCCAATGACAAATGAGCAAGCCCAGTGGCCACAAAACACTGGCATTACTGGGGTGGCAGAGAAAGAAAAGTTGTGGGTGGAGATGGAATCATAGAATCATAGAGTTGGAAGAGACCACAAGGGCCATCCAGTCCAACCCCCCTGCCATGCAGGAACTCCCAATTAAAGCATCCCTGACAGATGGCCATCCAGCCTCTGCTTAAAGACTTCCAAGGGATCATTCTAACAGAGGGCATCCCTGGTTGGTTGGCACCTTAAGGAGAATCACTGTTCACTCTCCAACTCTTCATTGCAAGTTGCCCTTGGGTTCTTAATCATTTCAGACAACTACAGTTCTGGCAGGAGAGGTAAACATGACCACAGGGGGTTGAACAGATGGATCAAGACATAAAATACTTTTTTCTTTTCCCCACCCCCCAAGCATAGATCAGTATGTATGGAAACCAGGCCACTAGTCATTTTGCCATGCAAGAGGTATTAGGAAGATCCAGCAAAGTAGTGTACACATGATGAAAGAGGCTTTCCCCCGTTGGCACCATTTCAGACAACTCCAATCATCCCTGACCACTGCTTATGCTGGCTGGGAATGGTGGGCATTGTAGTCCAAGGCGTTTGGATATAAATTACTCATATGCACACTTGGGTAATATATGTGTGGAACCACTCCCAGACACATGCAATGATAATTTCAGGAAGGCAATGGCAAGCCTCCTGTGAAGAAATCTTGCCAAGAAAACCCCATGATTGGTTTGCCTTAGGGTCGCCATACGTTGGAAACGACTTAAAGGAAAACAATACAACACAGAGATCAGAAGGACAGCCAGTGTGGTCTAGAGGTTTGAGCACTGAACTAGAACTCTGGGTTCTTCTAATCCCTGCTTGGCCTTGGAAACCCACTGGCTGGCCCTGGGCAAGTCACACACTCTCAGCCTCAGAGGAAGGCAAAGATAAACCCACTATGGACAAATCTTGCCAAGAAAACCCTTCGGATGAGCGTAAGTTGGAAGTGACTTGAAGGCACACAACAGCAACAACAAAACAGATAGGCACCACAGATTTCCATTTTCATTGGGTTAGAATTAATCCCTGGAGAACAATGTTTTTTTTCTGGACTCTAAGAAGTTTATTTTGTTGTTGTTGTTTAAACAAAGCTGTTCAATACTGACTGGGTCAAATCAGATACAACAAGGTTAGACCCAACGGACACACTGTTAACTGTGGGGTTGCAATCCAGTATACAGTGATTTAGGAGCATTCACTAGAACTTATTCCTAAGTATGCAAAGGGATCTTGTGGCACCTTTGAGACTAAGGGCCTTTGCAGACTGCCAGAAATAGTGAAAATTGACTCCACTTTAAGGGTTAGGGTTAGTGCTAGGGAATCATGGGAATTGTTATTTTTCCTGAGACATTGAGCTTTCTCTGCCACAATAAAGTACAGTTCCCATGATTCCCTAACCCTAACCCTAACCCTAACCCTTAAAGTGGACTCAATTTGCACTATTTCTAGCAGTCTGCAAAGGCCCACACTGAAAGAAAAAAGTTGGTAGCATGAGCTTTTGTAGATGGAGCTTTTAGGTTCCATCTTGGCCCTGCGATACTGTCTCATGTTTATTTAGAAATACTGTAATTCAAAGACCTAGCCGTGTTAGTCTGGAAAGCCAGTAGGCCAAGGGATCTTGCAGCACCTTTGAGACCAAGTGAAAGAAAAAAGTTGGCAGCATGAGCTTTTGTAGACCTGAGCCAAATGCACCTGAGGAAGTAGGCTCAACTCTACCAAAGTTCATGATACAGAGCTCATTATACTGTATATCTAAGTAAACATGAGACAGGATTGCAGGGCCAAGATGGAACCTAAAAACCTCTATCAGTTATTACAGACAACTAAAACAAACAAAAGAGCATCCGCTTCATGTCTGTTAATGCAGCAGGCTAAAGTGACCTATATTCAACCATTTAAAAACAACAGAGAAAAGCAGGGAGGCGAAGGGGATGAGAGAGCCAGCATGGCTAGTGGTTTGAGCGTTGGACCAGGGCTCTGGAGTTTCCCACTCTGCCATGGAAACCCACTTGGTGACCTTGGACAAGTCACACTCTTTCAGCCCCAAAGGGGTGGGGGGGGGCAACTGCTCTGAGTAAATCTTGCCTAGAAACCCCCATGGTAACCCTCTTAGGGTTGCCAGAAGTGGGAAAGGACTGGAAGACACCAATTAGCGATCCCCGTCGTCCGCTCCACTAATTGGCTCAGAACATCCCCGCAGATTCATTAAGCCCAGGCAGCAGGAAGAGGAGATCAAGGCGAGGAATGGAAGGCAATGAATGGGAGGCGTCTGTCCAGCTGAAGTCACCTAGGACTGAGGCTGCATCCCCATGGCAGAAATAATCCGGTTTGACACCGCTTTAAACTGCCACGGCTCAACGCTATGCAATTCTGGGAGTGGTAGTTTGTTGGGGCACCAGAGGAAATTGTGGAGACACAAAACCAAAGCCTCCCAGAGACCAACCAAAGCCCCAAGGAGGAGCGTAGTGACAGTACTTGCCCATAGGGAAACCATACTTGGCCATAGAGAATCATTGGAGAATGCTTGCCCATAGAGAATTACAGGGAAATACTAGTATTTCCCAAAGTTTCCCTATGGGGCAAGTATTCCCAATGTTTCCCTATGGGCAAGTGTTCCCCAATGATTCCCTATGGGCAAGCATTCCCCAATGATTCCCTATGGGGCAAGTATTTCCCAATGTTTCCCTATGTGCAAGTGTTCCCCAATGATTCCCTATGGGGCAAGTATTTCCCAATGTTTCCCTATGGGCAATTATTCCCCAATGATTCCCTATGGGGCAAGTATTTCCCAATGTTTCCCTATGGGCAAGTGTTCCCCAATGATTCCCTATGGGGCAAGTATTTCCCAATGTTTCCCTATGGGCAATTATTCCCCAATGATTCTCTATGGGACAATTATTCCCCAATGTTTCCCTATGGGCAAGTGTTCCCCAATGATTCCCTATGGGCAAGCATTCCCCAATGATTCTCTATGGACAAGTATTCCCCAATGATTCTTTATGGACAAGTATTCCCAAATGATTCCCTATGGACAAGTATTCCCCAATGATTCTCTATGAGACAATTATTCCCCAATGTTTCCCTATGGGCAAGTGTTCCCCAATGATTCCCTATGGGCAAGCATTCCCCAATGATTCCCTATGGGGCAAGTATTCCCAATGTTTCCCTATGTGCAAGTGTTCCCCAATGATTCCCTATGGGGCAAGTATTTCCCAATGTTTCTCTATGGGGCAAGTATTTCCCTATAATTCCCTATGGGCAATTATTCCCTAATGATTCTCTATGGGACAATAATTCCCCAATGTTTCCCTATGGGCAAGTGTTCCCCAATGATTCCCTATGGGGCAAGTATTTTCCTATATTTGGACAAGTATTCCATAATGATACCCTGTGGGCAAGTATGGCTTCCCTATGGGCAATTACTGTCATTTGTTTTAGTACGTCCTCCCCCAAGGAGCCCCCTGTTTTTTCTCTCTCTCTCGTTACCTTAACGTTCCCCGCGCCCCGTTACTTAACGCCAACCTTTGAAAGGCTGCCAATCCCCAAATCTGAGTTCTAAGGACCTTCAGATGCGGAGCCAGCGGGGCACAGAGAGGTCTCTGAGGGTCTGGGTGCGACCTTGGGCGAGTCACACTCTCTCAGCCTCATAGGATGGCCATGGCAAACCTCCTCTGAACAAATCTTGCCAGGAAGACCCGACGATAGGGTTGTCATTACTCAGAAAAGACTTCAAGGCACACAACAACAGCAACAACAACAACAACAGAGAGCCAGCGTGGTGTCGTGGTTCGAACAAGACTCTGGAGAACAAAACCCGGGTTCGAATCCCCGCTCGGATATGGAAGCCCACGGACTGACCTGGGTCGAGTCACACTCTCTCAGCCCCAAACAACCTCGCCACCAGCACCGAAACGACTTGATGGCACACACACAGTCACAACAGAGACGGGCAGTACTTACCGAAAAGCCTGGGCTCTAAAGTTGGGGGTGGATTTGGTTTGTTTGTTTGTTTGTTTGTTTTGTCCCGGATCTTTTCTCTGGGGCTGGATCCAATTCTTGGAGTTTGCACCCGGATCTCCCCTTCCTCCCCCCAAAAAAGAAAAGAAAAGAAAGAAACAAGGGACCAAAGGAAAGGAAAGGAAAGGAAAGGGGGAATGTGGAGTCTCCCTCCCTCCTCGCCCTTTGGGCTAGTGAACCCCACAAAGAGGTGGCCAGCCCTCTGGAGGAGCCTTGTCAACGCCACTCCAGCCGGGCTTTGTCGCCTTCTCAATGGGGACCCCCACGTGGAGAGGGCCCGCCCCATTCCCCATCCCCGCCACGCCATTGGAGGAGAGGAGCACAGCCCTCGCCCTGATTGGACCAAGCGGCCGTCACTCCCCGAAGGGCTTCGAAGTCCCGCGGGTGGCTTGGCTAGGGCTCAGTGCAAGGGATGGTTTCGCGGTCAGGTGCGCTTCGGGTGCATCCACACGGCGGGGATGATCCGGTTTCACTCCGCTTTAGCTGCTGTGGCTCCAGGCGATGGACTTCTGGAAATGGTCGTGTGTTGTGAGCTTTGCTCTGGTGCCACAACACACGACCATTTCCAGAAGTCCATCGCCTGGAGCCACAGCAGCTAAAGCGGAATCAACCCGGATCATCCCCGCCGTGTGGATGGAGCCACAGTAGCGAGAGGGAGGAGGTTTGTCTTGGAAAGGATCCGACAAAGTGAGAGTAAGGTAGACGAATTCATCCTTGATAAGGAGAAACTCGAAATAGTCAAACTTTATTTATTTATTCACTTATTTCAAGGATTTCTATCCCAGACATCAGAGTTCCCATACCTTGATCGGAGCAGAAAACATGAAAGGTAGCTGTGTTGGCCATTTAACAAACTGAAACAAAAACCCACCAAACCTTTATTGGCCAACTGAAATTCAAAATATATTTGTTGCAAGCTTTCGAAGCTCCATAGGCTTCTTCATCAGGCAAGATGTTACAAACCAAACAGGAGAAAAACAACTGGGAGGTGTTAGTCAGATGCCTACATGTTGTTTCAGTCTTTTGGGCCTGAACAGACTGCCAGAAATAATGCAGCTTGAGTCCACTTTAACTGCCCTGGCTCAGTGCTAGGGAATCATGGGAAGTGTAGTTTATTGTGGCACCAGAGCTCTCTGACAGAGAAGGCTCAATGTCTCAGAAAAAAAAACACCCTACAATTCCCATGATTCCCTAGCATTGAGCCAGGGCAGTTAAAGTGGTCTCAAACTGGATTATTTCTGGCAGTCTGTTCAGGCCCTTTAGTTAAGATGGTATATGGTGCAGAGAATATCTTTTGTAGGCAGGATCCTCCTCTTTCTGGCCCTGTAGGGACTGCAGTCGATTCATTATTAATCAACTAATTGATCGGAACTCAGGAACGATGACTGGAGTCAAGAAATGAGACGAAGACTAGGAATGGGGAGGGCAGCCATGAAAAAAACTAGACAGGATCCTGAAGAGTAAAGATGTACAATTGAACACTAAATTTAGAATTGCCAGAGGTATTATATTCCCCATCACCACATAGGGATGTGGACACAGTGAAGAACGTGGCGAAGATGAACATCAACTCATTGGAGATATGGGGCTGGAGAAGAGTGCTGAGGATACTGTGGGCAGCCAGGAAGACAACAAATGGCTCCCAGAACCGATCGAGCCTGAACAGATCCAGCTTGGTTGCCAGGATGACTAAACTGAGGCTGTGAAACTTTGGCCCCATCTTGAGAAAGCAGGGATCCCTAGAAAAAACAGCAATGCTAGAAAAGGTGGAGGGCAGCGGAAAGAGAGGGAGGCCACATAGTGGGGTCACTAGGGGAGATGCGGCGGGTGCAGACCGCACTGGGTGACACCCCGGAGAATGATGCCCCCTACTGGGGTGGTACCCCCAAAAGGACTGGCACAGCTACTGGGCAAGCGAGAAAGGGTGCTTTCCCACATGCCCAGAAGCTGGACCAGATCCTGAACAACTTGGCAGTAGGTAGGGGCCAAAATTAAAATAGGCTAAACTTCTTAGGGCTGCAGATAGCTTTTAATTAAATATTAATGAATTACTATTAATATCCTCCTCCTCCTGTGCCCGGCCCTTTCCTCAGGAGAAAGCCAAGCAGTGGAGGAGCTTTGTCTGTCTTTCTCCTCCTCTGCCCAGACTTCTCCTCAGGAAAGAGCCAAGCGACAGGGGAGCCTCGAGGGGCGAGAGTTTGCCCCCTTCCTCCTCCACCACCCGGCCTTTTCAGGAGAAAACTGGGTAAAGAAGGAGCCTTGCAGGGCAAGAATTTGTCCATCCTCTTCCTCCACCCATCATTCTCGAGAGAAAGCCAAGCAGCAGAGGAACCTTGCAGGGTGAGTGTTCATCCATCTCCCTCTGCCAGCTGGCCTGCTTCTCAGGAGAAAGTGGAACAGTGGAGGAGCCTTGCAGGGCAAGTGTTTGACTGTCCTCCTCTCGTCCTCCTTGTCCTCCTCCTCTGGCTGGCCTTCTCCTGTCAAGAAAGCTGGACAGCAGAGGCGCCTTGAGAGGCAAGCATGTGCCCACCCTTCTCCTCCACCACCTGGCCTTCTTCCCTGAAGGACCCTTGAAGACATTTCATATCCTTGAGGGCCACCCAAAATCCTTTGGCGGGCTGTATGTTGTGCAGTTCTGCTAAATAGGTACTCCAGAGGCCACAGTACTGACCGTTCAGTAGCAGCGGCTGCTGGGAGGAGGCAGAGCTGCCTTCAGAGTCCCACATGGCAGTAGGCATGTGGGACTGAAGGCTTGATGGGGGCTGAAGTGTTTTGGCCAGGTGGGGGGGGGGAGAACAAGGCAGTTTGTCCCCCCCTGCACTGGGTGACACCCACCTTAGGGGTGCCATTAGATGGATAGACTGGGGGGGTTGCAGACTGCCAGAAATAGTGCAAATTGAGTCCACTTTAAGGGTTAGAGTTAGTGCTAGGGAATCATGGGAATTGTTTTTTTTCTGAGACATTGAGCCTTCTCTGTCAGAGAGCTCTGGTGCCACAATAAAATATAGTTCCCATGATTCCCTAACCCTTAAAGTGGACTCAATGTGCACTATTTCTGGCAGTCTGCAACCTCCCTCAGTCAGGGAGGCCACAGGCCTGAGCCTACCAGAGCTGAGCCTGCCAGACCTGAGCAGAGCAGTTGAGGACAGGGTTTCTTGGAGATGTCTCATCCCCAGGGTCCCCATGAATCAAGGTAGACTTGATGGCAGTTAACAACAATAACAGTACGTTTATTGAGGAACTAGTACTGTGGGTATATCCACACTGCCCAGTTATAGCACTCTGATGTTCTTTTAAATGCCGTGGCTCCCTTGTCTGGAATCCCAGGGTTTGTAGTTTGGTGAATATTTTAAAAGGCAGGGTCAGCTCTGGTTAATACTCTGTATGAGACACCACCAATGAATACCAGGTGTTCTGGGCTATATTTCAGAGGAAGGAACTGGAAAATGCACCTCTGTTTATTCCTTGCCTATGAACTTCATGAGGTTGCCATAAATTGACAAGCGACTTGAAGGCACATAGATACATAAGAAGTACTTAGCATTCCCTACAAGATAGCTCTAGGCTACTCTCCCCTGAACTACAGCCCACCAGCCACCTTGATTTTATTGTTAATCCCTTTTTTTCCTCTCAGCCTGATGTATAGTGGTTGGAGTATGAGCCTAAGATTCTGGGAGACCTGGTTTCAAATCCCTGCTCACCCCACTGGGCGACCATGGGCAAGTCACACTCTCTTAGCCTAAGAGGAAGGCAATGGGAAATCCCCTGTGAAGAAATCTTGCCAAGAAAACCCCTTGATAGGCTAGTCTTAGGGTTGCTATATGTCAGAACTGATTTGAAGTCACACAACATCCTTAAGGTACCTTGGAAATTGTAATTAAGGGGAGTTCATTAGGTTTCCCCAGCATAAAATTCATAGCAACTTAGCAACCAAGCTACAAATCCCAGGTTTCCATGAGACAAAAGCATAACAATTTAAATGGTATCAAACTGATAAAATAACTGTGTAGCATAAATGCACAATAAGACTTGGGGCCCATTCACACTACACAATTATAGTGCTATCATTCCACTTTAACTGCCATGGTTCCATCCTGTGAAATCCTGGGGTTTGTATTTTCATGAGGCACAAGAGCTCTCTGGCTGAGAATTCTGAATACTTCTCTCTAAATGACAAATCCCAGGATTCCTTATAATGGAATTATAGGAATTAAAGTGGACTAATAGTGCTATAATTTTGTAGTATGAATGGTCCCCGGGTTTAGCCCAGTGCTTCAAAAAAATGAAGGAGAAGGAAAAGGAGAAGGCTACAGCCTACAGGTGACCGATGCACATGTATGTAGTTTACCTCATTTGTGTTCTGAAAGGGGGTGGATGTGGGATGACTCCTCATAAACCATCAATTTTTTGCAGGGAAAAGGAACTATATTGCCTCTTTTACTGGGCCAGCTTTTGGGACTAGCTATCTTAGCCCAATGTCTGTTTTGATGCGGGTGTACTTAACTCCAAATCAAGGATATGCTGAGAAGGAATTATTTCATTTGTTGGTTCTTAACTTTTACGAAGCCATCAAAGTGTAGCTATGGGGGAGGGGGTTAAGACAAAATGAGGGCATTATGAGGGCATTGCCCTGCCCCCCCCCCCCGGTGAAATTTTCATTCAGTCTCAAACTTCTAGTATTGCAGCAGTGGACCAGGGTAAGTCACAAAGGGAAGGTAAACACAGCAAAAATAAGTCATCTAGATGTGAATGGCTTTACTGTCTTACTTTCTGCAATGCTAGAAATTTGGGGAATAAAGGAAAATTTCATGAGGGTCAGATTCTTATGGGTGGGGGCCTCATCCCCCCCCCCCCCCCCCATTAGCTGCTTTCTGTAGGCCATGCATCTTTATGAGAATCTGAGAAAGACTCTTACCTGCTGGGAAAAAATGCACTGAAACACAAATTTTCAAAATTAACAGGAACAAAACAGTTACAGTACAGGGAACATACAGCAACCTTGTTGAAAGTGCTGGCTACTGGGGCCAGTGGCTGCTGTTGTTCAGGTGCATTTCAAATGCATCTGAGCAAGTTTTATGTGGGGGGGGGGGGGTGTCTGCAAAAAACCCCACTTAACCTAGGATAATCAATGTCAGTTTTTCCCCCAAGTTTTTTTAAAAGATTCGCATTCTTGGCTGTTTGAAGAACGATGCGAATAGACCCAGAATGAACTGGGAGAATACTCTGCATGCCTTGAACTTGCTTCAAATACATTCACATCATCAACTCTATCTTTATTTGCGTGCTGGCATGTGTGAGCAACAGAACTTGCAGATAGCGTTGCCATATCCCGATTTTTGCCAGGACATTCCCGGTTTTTAAGGGTCTTTGGAATGTTCTGCCTGGTTTTGGGATCATGTCCCAGCAAGGGCAAGATGTCCCTGACCCTGGCACAGCCATGTGGGGCCTCAGCCGGCTGGCCACCAAACAAACCCCAAAGACATCTAGGGGGTGAAGCTTCCCTGGCGTGTCTGCTCAGGGCCTCCACCGGCCAGCCAGCCGAGCCATGAGGGAAGGTTGCGAGGAGGTCCAGTGTGGCAAGGCCTTCCCCTGGCCTCAATGCTGCTACCACCCCTGTCTTCTTTGCCGGAAGAGGCCTTGGGGGCCAGCGTGGCATTGTGCAGTCTTTCTTCTTCTTCCCCCACAAAGCCATGGCCTGGTACTGGTGGCCTAAGTCAGGTAAAGAAGGGGCTAGAGCAGGGAGCATCTTCCATTGCAGACTTCTGTCCAGGTCCAGGAATGAGGGATGCCTCCGTTTGGAGCATGGCTTTGTGGTTGTGGTGTGCCTTCAAGTCCTTTCTGATTTAGGGTCACCCTCTGCTGGGGTTTTCTTTGCAAGATTGGTTTGGGGGGGGGGTTGCCATAGCCTTCCCCTGAGGCTGAAGGAGTGTGACTGGCCCAAGGTCACCCAGTGGGTTTCCATAGCCAAGCAGGGATTCAAACCCTGGTCTCTACAGTCCTAGTCCAACACACAAACCATATTTTTTTAAATTTTATTAGTGTTTTTGGCTTTTAGTTGTTAATGTCCTCCATTTTTCTTGAATATCCTACATTTTGTTCTGGTTTGGTGGAAGAAAATTATGGCAACCCTACTTGCAAAAATGCGCATAGATGCCATTCCATAGTGTGAACAACAAACCCAGAATGCATGAGTGAGATTATTTGCATAATCCGATAAAAGCACCGTGTGAATGACCCCTTAGTTCCACCATCCTCAGATGTATGTTATTGAGGACACTGGAAAGAGCCCTCTTGGAGGCTCCTTCCAGGTTGTAGTAATCTCTCCCATGCAGGCCTAGACTGGCTCCTTTTCCGATCTAGGTAGGTAGATCTTTTTATTTGAATGGGCATTTGGTTCATTAGCTGGATATACAATAAAATATTTTAATGCAGGGTCTGTACTGTACTCTTATTGTCATGTTTTTAAACAATTTTATATGTTTTTTACACAATGATATTTTAATACAACTACATCCAAAATCCACAAACCATGATAGCCTTGTTGTGGATTTTATTGGATTTTGCTCATGGTCAACAGGGGTATTTTAATATGATAGTTTATTTGTCTTTTTAAAAAAATAATTTTGATTGAAAGAAAAAAGCTAAAATACAAATAACAACATGCATACGACAAACATAAAACAACACAATACATACATGCAACAACAACATTACAACCAAGCTCTTGCCTTTGAACAGGTCGGCTGAGCACAACTGGGACCCGGGATGCAGTCGCCTGGCAGAATCGGCGGCGAATTACAGTGCGATAATTCCCGTCTTCATCCAGTATCCCGTTAAGGTGATGTTAGTTATATGTCAATGTGATAAGCTCCTGAGTCTATCTAATTCATATTATTGCTGTTGGAACTAACATACTTTTCTATGCCTGGCAAGCAGAACAGGTGCTTTCATCTCCTAAGCTATGTGTTCACACAAAAACATGGTGAGATGTGTGAATCATCCTGGCTGTCTTGCCTGTGATTTCTTGGTATACATGAGGTTGCAAGCAGACATGTATGAACTCAAATATTTTAGTAATAATAGACACACATTGCTCATCAGTAATGTATACTTGTTCACAGCATGGGACCTTAATTATTCATTTCCAAAGCCTTTTTTCTACTTTATGTGCTCTCTCTGTGTGTATGTAACAATCATGGGATATAATTTATTGCCTGTGGCATCTAAGAATTTCACAAATGAATCATGCCTTAATTTTGCCACACCTTGAGAAAGAGGTGTGCTGTAGCTGATGGCAGCCAGAAATGTCTTGGTAGGAGATCTGTGTTGTAGTATTTGGGCTCTAACAGTGAACACAATTTTCCCCTTTGGCTCTCACCTGCTGTAGCCATATATTAGAGATGACAATATCTTTGCTGGAAGGTGTTATTACCAGAGGTGAGACACTTAAGTGCTAGTCACTATGAAAATGTCCACATCTCCTCCTTGGAACTGGTGGAGCAGCTTAATTAAAACAATCTGTAATTAAATCTGTGATGAAGAAATAATTATTTACACAAAGTTGACAATTAGCCTTTGTGTGTACATAACCAAATTACATAGAGGGTGTTGAATACTATCAATGGAATGTGGACCTCTGTATTTCCCCCGCCCCCATCTCTATATAGTAATTCATGACAATGAAATTGTACCAGGATCTCTTACTATAGGCAGACAACCCAAGTTGTTTACCCTGCTTGGAATTCATACCCTAAAGACACTGAACATTGTGTTGCTCTGGAGTAGCTCACTTTAATTCATTAAAAATGAAAAAAAGGCCCAAATGACCTAAACTTCCTCTTAATGACCCACTCTCAGCAATGTTTTAGAAATAAGGAACTTGGAACATACTAGTTGGGAATAACTTGAAGGCTCACAACAACAACATCTACTACTACTACTGCTACTACTACTACTACTACTACTACTACTACTAATTCAATTGATCTGCACTGTTTGGAACAATGAACTGGATTCATGGCAATAAAAATAATTTTAGAAATATGACAATATATTGTTAAAGTTTTGTCACCCCCTTATCCATAGGTGATTACCTATCAGCATTCGTTGGCTCCTAGATTTGTATGTGTACCTAGCAGGGTACCATTGTAATATATACTGGCCATAGGTTGGATGAGTTAACCATATATATATATATATATATATATATGGTGTATATGTATATATATACACACACACACACACACACACACACACACACACACACACACACACTATAGTTGCCAGAATCACCCACCTAGCATGACCATGTTAGCTGGGCATTCTAGGAGTTGTAGTCCAAAAAATGAACTTTTCAGATCACTTGCCTTGAGCCCATAAGGGAATCTCATTGCCACAAAACAAAACAAAACAAAAATAGTCTTATTTATGTTTTTGGAAATGATCTATATGCATTAGTATTCAACTCTTACAGGCTGCTACTGATTATGCTCTAGGAAAAGTTAGCCTCTAATAGAAAAGTACTGCTAGAGAGAAAAGACCTCTCCTTTTGTCATGGTGTAAACAAGGAGTGGGAATTGTACAGCCTTCCAGATGTTGTTGGACTACAATTCCCATCAGCCTTAGCCAACTTAATGGTGAAGAATGCTGGGAATTTAACATTATCTAGTGGGTTCCATTATCTCGATACTTGCATAGTCCACTTCTTAACTATAATCTTTGGCCAACTACTGGAGCTCATTTTCATTCAGTAAAAACAATGAGAATTCCTCATTAAGGTTTGTGAAGTCTGCCCCTGCTAGGAAAGGATGACTCAGTAGCCAAAAATCTGGAGCATTTGTACTCCACATTTAGTAAATAGCAGACCAATGGGAGGCATGCAGAGAGAAGCAGCAGGAGAAATAATTCCATGGAAGAATAGGTCATTCATTCAAGAAACATCTAATCTTTTTGATACCAGTAGAAAAGATAACACAGGACAGCATTATAACCATTTGCAGTTGAGCTGATCTGAAACAATTCCCTTCTTAAATAACACACATCCATTGTTAACCTCATACAATGCGAAGATATTCATGTTTAAAAAAACCTTCAAATATGCAAGAATAATTATTTGTATTTATTTATGCCAAAAATAATTTTATCCTGGTGGTGGATGGACTGCAGTTTTGTTTGATTTACATTCCTGTGTAAGTGTTTCTGTGTATGTATGTTTCACTAAATCAAGTTTCCATCAAGCAAGGCCAGATATAAAGGAAACATACTTAATATTACAGAACAGGCTGCCTCTGGAACATTTGGAAACTTAGATGTGAGCTAATATTCTTTCGAACAAAACTCAATTCCTGGTTACTAGGGTTTTCTTCACTTCAGCAGCCCAATGAAAGTGGAAGAATTAATTTTGTTGCTAAATAATTCCTTGCTCAATCTACTACAGAACACAAAAGGATCTAGCATCCACCCATCCCTATGTCTAAATCTCTCTCTCTCTCTGAAAAACTTTTCCTCTCTATTTTTTTTTTTTTGAGGGGGAGGACTTTCCTTCCAATTCATTCCATTTTTCTAGAAGATATATACATAATGAAGAATATGGTCTATATATCTAAAATACTTTTTTTTAAAAAAGAATCTGATAACAATATCCCAGTGTTCAGTGCCTCTAGTTGTACAACATTTAATTGAAAGATAATATTTTTTCTTGGTTAATATAAAAAAAAAAAAAAGAATTTAGAATTTAGAAAGTTGGAAAGCATACCTGTCATGTATTTTGTGAACTGAGAAAGTACTGTATATTGTATACCTGTGTATAAGTAAAGATATTTTAGTCAAAAAATCGATCCAAAAAAACTGGATTAACTTGTCCACAGGTCAATGTAAGTATTGTACTTTAATTCTTATCCAAAAGAAGAAGAAGAAGATGGAATTTTCCCCATCTATGAGTAGAGTGGCAAAAGGTAAGAGCTTAATCTGTTTTGGGAGCACCTAAAAGAAAGATGACCCTCTTTACTCTCTTTGCTGAGGTGCTGCTTCTGAGCTTTTTCATAAATCGTAGAGTTGGAAAAGACCACAAGGCCATCAGCAACCTCTTGGTATGCAGGAATACACGGTCATGCCTTTATGGGAAAATGGCAACAGTGGCAGCTCTTTGGCACTTTCCCTCAAAGGAATGCAAAGAGGAATCAGGCTTTGAAGGATCTGAGTAAGACATTTGTGTATGTTTGTCAGATTTTCTGGGTTAAAAGCAGGCAAAATTGTTATGTTAAAGTTAAAGGCTATAATCATTGCTACCATAGTTGCTATTTTCCTGCTTTGCCTTTTCATCCTTTTTGACATGTGTACATTTTCTGTGCCTAGTCGCCTTCCCCACACATTGCACATCCACCATTTACAGCCTTCAGGCTGAGCATAAACAGTTATGCCTGCCAGTAGTGGATGTTCATGGCTGAGCAGGGGTTTGAATCCTGGTGTCCTGGACCCCTAGTGCAGTACTTAAACCAATACAACACACTGGCTATTATTTATTATTACATCCATTATGTGGAAAGTGATGAAACTTTCAAATGTACATATCCTATAGGGTAGGGCTACATAACATTATTGTTAATTTTTCTTCTATATTACTAGAGAAGCACACAATGCAGTATTCCTGAACTATTAAAAAATTAAACTTTCTAACCTAAAATATAATTACAGTACACAAGGAAATGGTGCCAGTTAGGAAAAAAAAATACAGTATGCTATATATCCTACTGAGAATTAACCCAAGGATATTGGGTCCCTTAAGACTCTGTAGCGATTGTCAAGATAAAAATCTGTCAACCCTATAGTACTCATTTCTAGCTCCATTTAAAAGTCCAGGAATAGGAAACTACTATCACTTTGGGGTCCCCATGGATAGATACAATCATCCCTTTGTTTCCATGGATACCTTTTCCTGGGATTCTAGAATAGAATCAT
Organism: Phrynosoma blainvillii; assembly: GCA_026167975.1. Taxonomy (NCBI): domain Eukaryota; kingdom Metazoa; phylum Chordata; class Lepidosauria; order Squamata; family Phrynosomatidae; genus Phrynosoma; species Phrynosoma blainvillii. Next base: position 85,970,704 of record JANUYF010000001.1, on the reverse strand, counting down.
AGAGTTGGAAGAGACCACAAGGGCCATCCAGTCCAACCCCCTGCTATGCAGGGACTCCCAATCAAAGCATCCCTGACAGATGGCCATCCAGCCTCTGCTTAAAGACCTCCAAGGAAGGAGACTCCACTACTCTCCGAGGGAGTGTATTCCACTGTCGAACCGCCCTTACTGTCAGGAAGTTCCTCCTAATGTTGAGGTGGAATCTCTTTTCTTGCAGCTTGCATCCATTGTTTCGGGTCCTAGTCTCTGGAGCAGCAGAAAACAAGCTTGGTCCCTCCTCGATATGACATCCCTTCAAATATTTAAACATGGCTATCATATCACCTCTCAGCCTTCCCTTCTCCAGGCTAAACATCCCCAGCTCCCTAAGTCGTTCCTCATAGGGCTTGGTTTCCAGACCCTTCACCATTTTAGTTGCCCTCCTTTGGACACGCTCCAGTTTCTCCCCATCTTTTTTGAATTGTGGTGCCCAGAACTGGACACAGTATTCCAGGTGAGGCCTGACCAAAGCAGAATAGAGTGGCACTATTACTTCTCTTGATCAGACGCTATACTTCTACTGATGCAGCCTAAAATTGCATTGGCCTTTTTAGCTGCTGCATTGCACTGTTGACTCATGTTCAACCTGTGGTCCACCTGGATTCCTAGATCCCTTTCACACGTAGTCTCATTCAACCAGGTGTCCCCCATCATATATCTGTACTTTTCGTTTTTCCGCCCTAAGTGCAGTACCTTACATTTCTCCGTGTTGAATTTCATTTTGTTAGCTTTGGCCCAACTTTCTAGTCTGTTCAAGTCATTTTGAATTTTGATCCTGTCCTCTGGGGTATTAGCTACTCCTCCTAATTTGGTGTCATCTGCAAATTTGATAACTATGCCCCCAATACCGTCATCCAAGTCATTAATAAAGATATTGAATAGCACTGGGCCCAGGACAGAGCCCTGTGGCACCCCACTGGTCACTTCTTTCCAAGTTGAAAAGGAGCCATTGTTGAGCACCCTTTGGGTTCGACCAGTCAACCAATTACAAATCCATGTAACAGTTACTTTGTCTAGCCCACATTTTACCAATTTGCTTGCGAGAATGTCATGGGGAACCTTGTCAAAGGCCTAGCATCTAGCATCTATCACTTGAAAATATTAAAAATGTATATATAAATTCCAAAAAGCAAACTTTGATTTTGCCAATTTATATATGGGACACCATTTTACTATGCCATTATATTTAATAGGACCTGAGTATTCACAGATTTTGGGATCTACAGAGGGTCCTGAAACCAAATGCCAGCAGATACCAAGGCCCACTGTATAAATACCTTTAATAAATAATATTGTAAAAATGTATACAATTAGAATTAATTTTCCGTTTAATTTTAATTGACTTCAGCCCTCTCAGAAATCTAGAGACATTCCCAGCATTCTAATTTGAATCATATTCGCTAATCCATGATTCTAAAACTATGGGAGTAGTCTGAAACTAATTTATAAATGTAGTTTAGCTCTGAAAATTACATTGTAAAGAAGATGAACAACACTGCAGAGCTTTCTTATCCCACACATTTACATCAGGCAACTTTTACCTAAGCAATTTGTTCAGATCACAAGTGAAGGTATGTATTATCATCAAAGCTGGAAGAACGTTCATTTCTCTATCTCTGGCTGTATATATGTGACATGTAACTTGTAAATGCAGAACTTAGTTGATATCTGTGATTTATAGGGGTTTTCCCCTAGATACCAGCAGCTTTCGATAATATCTTGACATGCATGCCATATTTCTTTTAAAATATGGATTCATGGGCAAACATGAAACGAAGTTTAGGAGAATGAAAGCACTTGCTGAAATTTTCTAATATGGTGGTTTTCAAACTATATTCTAGCCCAGTGTTATTCAAAGTGCTAGTTCCATTAACAAGAGCCAGTTCATAGACCATCAGCTATTAGTCCCTGGAGAGTTTTGAGGAAAGAAACAACAATAGTCAATGGACATATATGTGGTAAGGATACCTGTGACATGGGGAAAAATGCTGGTCTCTTCCCTTATCCTTTCCCATCAGACAGCCAAGAAGCACTCCTATGGGGAACCGTGGAGTTCCTTGGAACAATGCAAGCTTATCAGAAATTGAAGGAGGAGAGGAGGTGCAGTAGTTGTGTTAGTCTATTGCAGAAAAAACAGTACAAAGAGTACTGGCACCTTACACACTGAGGTTTGTTTGTTTTTAGTGTCATGAGATTGGAAATAGTAGGTGCGTCTCTGAAGGACAACTTGATCCAGCCATCCTGATATACAGGTGGAGTTTCCTTATCCAAAATGCTAGGGACCAGAAGTGTTGTGGATTTTGGATTTTCACAGATTTTAGAATATTTGCACATACATAATGAGATATCTTGGAGAGGAGACCCATGTCTAAACAGGGAATTAATTTATGTCTTATACACACCTTATACACATAGCCTGAAGGTAAGTTAATATACAATATTTTTAATAATTTTGTGCATGAAACAAAATCTGTGCACATTGAACCATCAGAAAGCAAAGGTGTCATTATTTCAGCCACCACGTGGACCATTTTGGATTTTGGAATTCTGGATAAGGAATATTCAACTTGTATCACATATTGTGCATTTTTTCTACCTCAGGCTCCCAATTTATATCAGGCCCCCAAATCCTGACTGATATTCAGAATGAAGTGAGCATGAGCCTCTCCCAGAACATGCCTCACCTCCATGTCAGCTGCCACATATTCAGGGGTTCCTTAGCAAATGAATTTACTGTACATAGAATATTTCCTGGTTCTGCTTTAACCACAGCTTATCATGTTATCATATGAGCTGTATGAACATGCAGAGGGAGGCGGCTAGTTCCACCTCTAGCATTCCTACACATGTTCACCCCACCCCAACATTCCCACATTGACTGAGAAAGGATGAAGGTGGATTCTTGATGAATTCTGCTTCATTAATGTAGAATCCTCCTGGTGGTTGGACACCTTGCACTATACTAGTGGTTCCCGAACTTTGGTCCTCCAGATATTTTGGATTTCAGCTCCCAGAATTCCTTACTGTTGGCCAAACTGGCTGTGGCATTTGGGAACTGAAGTTCAAAACATCTGGAGGACCAAAGTTTGGGAACCACTGCACTAGACAGATGTCTAGTCATGGGGAGAACTGAGCATACGCACATATATTCCTCTTTTAGAGTTTCTTAGCCGATGTAGGAAAATCAGATGTGGAGCCAGCAAATGTAAGGACATTTTAGAGGAGTGCTCACCTGTGAAGTCTCACACTTCCATGGGTTCAGGCAGTAACACCTGATCTTTTCATATATAAGAATTAATCAAATAGAACACATATTGGTTGTCATTACTCTTTTGAAATTAGTTTTAATGAATATTTGCTGCTTTTAAAAACTACTTTTAAAATGTTTTTTTTAGTATTTTATATATTTCATATGATATTGTTTTTACACTTTTCCTGATTCTAAATAGATGCAAGAAATTGCTCAAGGCTGGCAATGGCTCACCCACCTCATCCCTTCTCTGTCTCCTTTTTCACCAACAGCCCCAGTCTATGCCTTCCTTTCCCACCTTAGAACTACAACACTGCCTCACTCTCAGGCCACCAGTGCTACACCCCCGTTGCCTCTGCCACCAATCTACAAGCCTCCCCCCCCCCTTGTGCCTTCTACAATGATGACAGTGCCGCAGAAATCTCTTTCAGTGTTGTCATCCTAGGAGGTGGACTAGGGAAGGCTTGTAGGCCAGCGACAGCAAGAGCAATTAAGCAAACTTTTTGTTCAAAACTAATAGTATGCACATGTGAAATAAAACAATTACATCAGGTAAGCCTTGCATAAGTAGACAGAAACATTTTGAATAATCTTGAGACCGCTTGAAAGTTTCTTCTAAAATGGTTTCAAGATTTTTTTTCATTTTTTTCCAACAACCTCAGTTTTTCTTATGATTTCCATTTTGGTGGTGACACTTATGTTGTTGTGGTATGCCTTCAAGTTGTTTCTGACTTATGGTGGCCCTATCATGCGATTTTCCGGGGCTGAGAGTATGTGACTCACCCAAGGTCACCCAGTGTGTTTCCATGACTGAGCGGGGAATTGAACCCTTGTCTCCAGGTTGTAGTCCAATGCTCAAACTACTACACAACTGGCTGTCAGTGAAACTTATTGATCTATGTTTTTTTCAGCATGCCATAGTAACTGGTGAAGCAGGCTAATCTGCTTCCCCTTTTCTTTCTGTTTTGCTCTTCATGCATGCTCAGTAAATTATGATGGCAGCTTTTGTTTACCTTCTCTTTTCCAGGTAAGAACACACAACTACAACAGGATCACCTGCTTTAGAATACCATTCTTTCCCAAGTCAAGCTTCATTACATTATGCTGGTGCAACCCAACACTGAAAGTCTATCTTTCTCCAGCCCTCCTTCATCAGCTAGACAAAAAGGACAAAGAAGAAAAGGGTTGGGCTGGACTGGGCTCCCATTAAAAGACTTTGTAAAAAGGAGTTTCTTTGCCAGAGGCTTTGTTAACTGAAGTATGCCTGTACTTCCTTTTTAATTAAAATTATAACCTGATTTTCTTCTATGGAACTGGGGACAGTCTACATGGAGGTTCCCCAAGATTCTGTCACCCAAACACTGAACTGAGGCAGCCTGGCTTTGTTTCGTGAAAGTTGCTGCATTGCTTATCTTTTTTTACCTCCATCCTGGTCTTCGAATTTCCTTTGACAAAATTAATTGGGCCAACTGATAGCTTCCATGCCAGATAGTTCTCATGCCATCTGATCTAGAGTTTAGTTTCAGCTTTAAAGATACCCAAAACTATCCAAAGTATTGAACTTTATCCCCCAAACAGATTCAGCATCTTGCACAGGTCCCTTAAAATCTAGACTGAAATGCAGAGCAGATTCTTCACCTCATGACAATGAAAGGCATCAAACAGCACTGAAACAAGCTGAAGAACACATGCTCACTCTCTGTACCTCTCTCTCTCTCTCTCTCACACACACACACACTGCTAAGATTGTTAAAAATATATGTTGGATTTTGAAGCATAAATACTGATCATATTTTAGAAGTGGCAGTTTTACGCCAAATTCACCTGGCTTTGATGTTAAGGCGGCTATTATTATTATTATTATTATTATTATTATTATTATTAAAATATATCTTTGAGTTCATTCTTAAGCAAGCATTTTTCTGAATGGCTGAAATGCCAGAAGTTAAAAGGTACAGGAGTTTGATTAAAGGGAGATTAGCACCAGCACATTCTTGAATTTCTCCCCCCCCCCCTTGAAAACATTCCTGTTTCTTGGCCTTTTTCTCCCACCTCCCAAAATGTTTGTGCTGGTTTAATGACACAAACCTGAGAGAAGAATGGGATGGAAGAGAGGCAGCTAAAGCCTTGGGATGCGACCTTGTCTGCCAGTTCTGTCTTTTTAAGCTGAAAGAAGTGTGTAGAGGAAGAGAACATACTTTGGGACGTGACTAAAGACAGCTCTACCATTCGCCCAAACCCCTGAAACAAAGGCAATTGGCTGGAAGCAATGGTTTCAATAGAAGCTGTCATTTACAAATTCCTCTTCTTCATTTTCTCTCAGCAAGCCAAAAAAAGGGAGGGGAGGAATAGTTGCCCTACAGGCAAATAGCATATAAAGTTATCTTCCTGAAAAAAGGGTGGGGAAGTGGGGGGGGGGATACTAAAGCAGCACCTCCTCATTTATATGATGGCATTTAACTATCTTTCAAATGTCCCTCTCATTCATAAAATACTTGTATTTACATAGATTTTCCCCAAGTTTGAAGAGTTGACTTTAATGGGCTGCATTTTGCTCCCTGTGTAAAACTTATCAACCCAACTAGGAATGTTATAGCAGTAGGAATGTTTGATTCTGCAATTTTCATTGCCCATAGGGGTCCTATCAAAAGGAAATAAAATTAAAAGAAAGTGTGAAACAGTTTGGTTCTATGCCACAAACAGTCTCATAAAGACACTGGAAACTGACTCTCTAGTTATGATTTAACAGGCCCTTTAAGATACCTAGATATTATTAGTCCAGTAGTGAACTGGGGTGGGAAACGGTGAACTTCCAAATGTGGTTGAACTGCAACTCCCATCTGCTCTATCCTGCATAGTCAATTATGAGGAAGACTGGGAATTGCAGTTAAACAATATCTAGTGGTTACATTTGCCTACATGATCTGTGTAATTCCATCAAGAGTCTCTGTTTTGGAGATATTACTTTTGCCTCCATGATTTGTGTAATTCCATCAAGAGTCTCTGTTTTGGAGATATTACTTTTGCACAACACTGTTGTATATTGTGTTGATGGATTGTATTTTTATGTCATCCATCTTCTAATGAGCTTAGAGTAATGTTTCAGCTTCACAACAATCCTGTGAGGGAAGTTTGTGTTGAAAGTTAGTGACCAAAAATCCAATTATTGGTCCTAAGCAGACACATTGAATTACTGAGAATTTGCAAATTTCAATCTACATTCTATTAATTCAGTATATCTACTATAGTTAGACCTAACAAGTATATGTAACATAGTCTTATTGAAGGGAAAGGATGTTGAACTTAATTTTCAACATTAAACCCATGAAAGCTGATATGTTAGCCAGAAGCCATTGTACAATACTGGTCCCTGAGTGGTGAGTTCATTTTGGTTCTTAAAACTGGACATGATTTCTGGAAGGCAGATGCTTGTATGTATTGCTTGATATAAGCTGATACCTACACCTACTAAATCTTGATTTTGGAGCTGAGGTTAACTGCAGACCTCATGGCTACAATCTCTGGCCAAACTTTCAAGCTTCCCTGCTTCCTGTTCTAGTTTAACACACACATACACACACACACACCAAAATGCAATCTCATCTGATGAAGAATTCTGGCAAACTTGCTCTGTTTTGTGGAATTTTGACTGCTTACCACTGGATTTTAGTTTTCTTTTGTTGCTATGGAACGATACAACTAACTTGTTTTTACCCATGGTGTACATTACCTGAACAATGGAAAGGATGGAAAACAGCATATTTTCCCCAGTATGTACAGTACTGTAGCCCAAACATTACCATTCTGCAAAGAGGTCAACTTGGATCCATCCATCCATCCATCACTTTATTTATATCCTGTCTTGCTCCAAGCTGGGCCTCAAGGTGGCTTACAAAAAGACAGAATACAGTAAAACTCATATACTGTAGTTAAAAACGTACAATTGCCTAATTAATTAATTAACTACAGAATTAAAATCAATTAAAATCTTGCTTTCAAACACATCCATCCACCATATTCTTTATATCAGAAACCCCTTTTCAATTATAATTTTGTCCAGGAATCTTTACATTTATGATTTAGAACAGATTTATATGATACGTGATTTTGCAGACATAGCACTGTTTGGACATAGAAGTAATCTAGGTGGCTCACAGATATTTTAGTCATAACACTACAATTGTAATATAACACTACTATATGTTTTATTGTCTCTCTGTGTGTGCTTTACAGTTGCCTTCACAGTAACAATTTATGCTCAACTGTATTTTGACAGTGTAGCACTATGAACAAAATTATTTTTGTTTGTGTTCATTCCCAACAATAATACAGCAACATATCTATGTCTTTAAAAGTTATTCTAAACAACCAATATAACAACAAAATGCCTATAAATATATAAATGCCTTTTTTGGGAAAGTTAACTCTTTTCTTTTAACATGGTGGGACATAATTTTTTGATAGAGTGATTGGTGGGACATACACCATGAGATGTTGAGAACCATTGATTTAGGAGAAGTTTGCAGTCGGAAAAGAAACTAGCAAGAACATGACCATACTTTTTCAAGCCTTTCTCTTTCCAACATGAGCACTTACTCTTCTTCGTACAAAGAAGATTGGTGCACTCATGATCCAGGTTTTAAATAAAATGGCAGGGATATGTGATAATAAGAAAACATCAAACTCCCCACCCCCAAGTATAGACAAGATAGTGATTTACATTTGTGCCTGGAAAGATGAGATGTGAGATATTTCCTCATAGATTGCTCCTCGTGCTGCTGCTGCTGCTGTTGATGCTGTGTGCCCCCAAGTCATTTTTTACTTACGGCGACCCTAAGGTGACCCTATCATAGGCTTTTCTTGGCAACTTTCTTCAGAGGGGGTTGGCCATTGCCATCCTCTGAGGCTGAGAGAATGTGACTTGCCCAAGGTCACTCAGTGAGTTTTATGCTTGTGTGGGAAATCACACCCTGATCTCCAGAATCGTAGTCCAACACTCAAACCACTACACCATGCTGGCTCTCGCTCCTCATGTTACCAATGAGATTTTTGTGCTGCTGTCTATTGTAACTAACTAATATTCTATGCTATATTCACCTAAATAGCTCACACTTGTGTACCAAGGGGACACTGTTTTTGGAAACACTTCATGGGTCCCTTCACATTACATCATTATAACACTAGGCTTCCACTTTAACTGTCATGGCTACATCCCATGGGATCTTGGAGTCTGCAGTTTGGTCAGAGGCACTAGAGGAGCTCATTGGATTATAATTCTAAGTACTCCTTCCTAAACTGCAAATCCCAGGATTCTGTATAGTGGGAACCATAGCTGTTAAAATGAAGTCACAGCATTGTATGGTGTACAAGAACTCCAACCACCTCAGTTCATCCATGTTCATGAGAAAGAGGACTCTGCCATCTAAGCCTTAAAGAATTATACATGGATGTAGAGAAAATAGGCAGAGAGCATATTCCCCTTCGTCTCAAGAAACTGTTGTTGTTATGTTCCTTCATGTCAACTCCAATGCAGGTCAACCTTACCATAGAGTTTTCTTGGGAAGATTTATTCAGTGGTGGTATGCCTTTGCCTTCCTCTTCGAATGTGAGTTTTTGACCTGTTAGGAAGAAATTGCCTTAATTTGAGCTGAGTTGTCTATAAGTTTACAGCCTACAAACCACTGTTTGAATTTGTTGTTAAGTCACATATTGGCATTTTTCTCTTTAAAGGGTTTCACAGGATTAGCTCACCTTGTTAAGTTATAAATTTTTATGTATGAGTAAAGTGTGTGTGTGTGTGTAAGTAATTTTAAAATACAAATGAACGGGACCACAAATACCTTCCTAAACTAGGAATGTGGTTTTAAAATCTAATCTCTGCACAGGATCAGTTTGTAGTCTTTCATCTCCAAAGTAGGAGAAACACATCATCTCATTAAGCCCAGAAAAGAGTAGGCAGAGTATAGGAAAGCTCTGTGTAATAAAATGTGAGCTTGCATGCTTAAGCAATCCACAAAATGGTTGAGTGTTTCCAAACTGTCTTCAACACAACATAAATAATCCCATCAACTCTGAAGGGAGTGTAAGGTTAACCCACTTGTCACTCTGTAATATATCACAGTGATATAAGAGACATGGTTCCATCAGGGTCATCAAAAGTTTTATCACTAAGGTTTTAAAAAGATCACTTTAAAACAAGGGAAGAAGCTTTGTCTACTACTATTTTTCATCCTGTATAAATACCCTAAAGGCACAAGATCCTGCCTGATCTTGGATGCTAAGCAGATTCAGCTCTGGTTAGTACTTGGATGGGAGACAGCTGATAAATGTAGGCTATATTTCAGAGGAAGGAACTGGCAAATCTACCTCTGAGTATTCCTTGCCTAAGAAAACCCTATGAAATCCATTGGGTCACCATAAGTTGACACATGACTTGAAGGCACATATATTTATTACTCGTGATCTTATTCTCTGACAGTGGATTCCAAAAGTAGTTTTAGTGTTATCCCCCTGCATGTGCTCACAGAAAGAGAGGGGGAGAGAATCCAAAATCCACAGAAGTGCAATACCTTTATTGGCCAAACAAAATGTACAAAATACATCGTGCAAGCTTTTAAAGCTTTTTGGCCATATGGGGAATGAAATGAAGGACAGTAAAATTTAAACTCCATTAACAGCAAAAAAGGTAACTACTTTTGAGATCCAGGTTGTCTCTGTCCTTTGTGAAGCCATAGTAGGCCATTGTTTTGTTTTCCATATTTGCTGACACATTTTAGTTAGAATTAGAGTAGATTTTGTCTCTGTAGCTTGAAGCAGCTCTATTGATATACCATCCGCTTCTGGTGATTTATTATTCCAAAGTGCTGTGAGTGCAGCTTCTACTTCAGATTTCAAAAGTGTAGATTAATCTTCAAATGGTTCTTCCTTTAATTAATCTGCCATCATTTCATATCTTTTATATAGTTATTTTGCCAGCGTGGTGTAGTGGTTTGAGCATTGGACTGTGACTCTGGAGACCAGGGTTTGAAACCCAGTTCACTGATGGAAATCCACTGGGTGGCAAGTCATACTCTTTCAGCATGAGAGGAAGGCATTGGCAAAAATCCCTCTTAACAAATCTTGCCAAGAAAACCCTGTTATAGGCTTGCTTTAGGGTCACCATAAGTTGGAAATGATTTGAAGGCACACAACAACAAACAACAATGTAGTTCTCCAGTGTATTGTTCCAATCATCTTTTTATTTCTGCTTGGTCATGTAATGGGTTCCACTGCAGTTCACAGAGTTTCCCCTCTCCTGGTTTCAATTTCCTTTTGATTTCTCAGATCTTGTGAGAAAGGTCTTTTGTTCTTCCTTTTTTGTTGTTGTCATCTTCTATTTCTCTGCAATGATTGTTACAATAGTTCTAAGAAGTGCCACTTCTGTTGTCTGAGAGATCCTTTGCCAGTGTCACTCTGCTGCCCAGTAGCTGTTTGGTACATTTAGTCTGGCTCTTCAGCAAAAGCCTATCTGATATATAAAGCCCTACCACCAGCACTGCTGCAATCAGTATAGCCTCTTGCCTCACTGGAGCATACAATCCCACCACTGTGCAAAGGTAGTGACACTGGCGGGATTTTCAGTTTATGAAGGGGCATTTATAATTCTTCACCTGAGAGCTTTAGCCCTGCACCAGACTAGAAACCCCAGGATTCCAGAGGATGTAGCTAAGACAATTAAAGTGCAATCATTGTTAACTGTAAAAAGCCCCACTTCAAGATGGGTTAGCTAGAGACCTGTGAAAATGTACAAGCAGTGTTTGAAGAAGATCCTCATTCTCTATTGTTTTCCTACAGCATCTGATTATCAAATATACCATCCCTAAAGATAGACACTGTTATTTTGTTTGTTTCAAATATGTTTAATCATTCTTTCAGCACAAATACTTCAAAGATGGGTGACAACAATATAAACTGATATAGATCTATGGATATGTTGATACAGCTACATAGATACAAAGATGCAGAGATATACATAATATATATACCATCAGAAGCAATAAATTGGCAAAAGCAGAATGAAAATGTTGTTGTTGTTGTTGTGTGTTCATGTAATTTACAACTTATGGTAACCCTAAGTTGACCCTATCACAGAGTTTTCTGCCAAGATTTGTTCAGAGTGGGGAGTTGCCTTTGCCTTCCTCTGAGGCTGAGACAGTGTGGATTTCCATAGCTGAACGAAGACAGAGTCCTACTCCATTGCTCAAACCACTACACTATGCTGCCTATTGGTAACCTATTTATCTCCTTTTTAGAGCCATTTCAATCTGGTGCCATACCTGTATCTAATGACAGTACATTCTAACAAGAACACAAGTGATAATGAGACAACTTTCACTATTTAATGTCTGAGGTGAAGCTGCCTTACATAATCAGTAAAGGCAGAACTGTAACCACCCCATAAGATATGGAATGATAACAGAAAAAGCATCTGCTGTAGCTAAAGTGAAACCATGATATTGCTTAATATGATTATTATCTGCAATTAGAATTCTGATATGTCATATTGCTCCTGGAAAGAAAAGGTTCATTTTAATTGTGGTGGATTAACAGCAACTTGGACAGGAAAGTTTGCAACATTTGAAACTATTCAGTTTGGGGGTGGTGGTGGACAGAAGTGCATAAAATTATGCAAGATTTGGAGAAACTAGTTAGGGGAAAATTTTTCCTTCTTATAGTACCAGAACCTGGAGTCATCCAATGAAACCAAATGATAAGAGATTCATGACTGACAAAAGGATCTACTTCAACTGTGGAATTTGTTGCCGCAAGATGTTACTCAGACTGGCTAAGATTTAAAGGGGGATTACACAAAATTCACAATAGATAAGGCTATCAATGGGTATTAGTTGTGAAGGTTATATATTACCTTCTATATCAGAGGTGGTATTTTCAAAAACCAGTTCTTAAGGTACAAGAGAAGGAAGGTGCTATTGCACTCTTTGCCTGCTTGTGAGCTTCCAGAAGCATCTAGTTTGCCACTATGTGAACAGAATGCCAAACTAGCTAGGCTTTTGATCAGATCCAGTTGGGCTCTTGTAGTTTTACCAGAAATATGACCAAATATTTAATCACACAAAAGGCCAAATATTGGTCTTTTAACCAGGACTGTACATGATAGATTGGGACAGCTGAGGTGTATGTGCTTTTCTTCTTGCTCCTGAAAAGTTAATATGTAAAGAAGAACAGTTTTGGCCTTGTCTGCTCTGTGATGTACTAGCTTTACAGACAAAGGGAATTTCTTTGCTCCCACAGTTTGAGCTGGTAGAATCCAGGAAAGACTGTACCATGTGCTAGTTCTGTGCTTCTGAATTTGGCCCAGTTGCAAAATACCTTTTTGGTGCTTGAGCAAAAAGCTATCAGATGTAAATGCTGGCAGGACACTGTCCTTTATAACGGCCACATTATGTGTTAGAATGATCATTGCTCATTTAGGGTAAGAATACATTAATTTTATCTTTATGTTTCTATCCTGTTTTCTTTAACCTGAAGGTCCCTTTTGAAGTGCAATGACAGCTAAGAAGTCCAAGTTTGTACATATTGGAGTGTGTGGAAGTTCCCTTTTGCAGACTTTAGACAACCAGTTCTGAAAATGAAGTAGGACTGGCTCCTATAAAGGGTAAGGGATGGATGGCAATGAAAACTAATTCCCTTTGAAAAACCTGAGTTGCTTTGTGCATGCTCAGGATACCTCTGGCCAGTATAAGGGAGAATTAAACTGATTAGAGTTTTAGATCAGATTGCCAAGTGGGGGATGATAGGAGGAAAATATTTTCTTCATTAAAGTCTAGTTCAATTCCCTTGTTCTCCTTAGCCTCCCTCAAGACTATTGGCTAGATGTAGCACCACCTGTACAAATTCATGGGGAGTTTAATAATTAACACCAGGACCCATTGACATGACATGGGAGATGTCTCAGAACGGAATGAAAAATACCGTAGCCATTTGGCAGGCCTTTGACAAAACAACAACAAAGCAGTGGGGATTAAACTAAGAGGTGATTGAGTAGAATGCCTGGCAGACAGATTGACCCCATGCTTGCTTATCTGGAATTATTATTTTTTAAATGTATTTGTTTCTTACATTTCTATCTTTTCTCTTGTGGGAATTTCTGCCTCAAGTGCAACATGTTTGACCTTGGGTTCTGAGCATTTTGAAGCTGGGCTGACATCATTTGCTGTTGTTGCCTCAAGCAACAACACCTCTTGAGAGGCTGCCCACTAGAACACCATCCCCTCCAACTGTTTTGACAGGGATGGTCCCCATTAATCCTCTGCTCTCCCATTTTTTCAGCTGCTTTTAAAATGTCCGTTTATGTCTCCTCCTCCCTGTTTCCCCCTTGTCCCCAGTTTACTTCAATTGCCGATTTTAAAATGCAAAATTAGATTTCATTCCATTAACTCAACACATGAGAGTGAAGATCAGGGGGCACAATCTTGTCCTTTCCATAGGCTCAGGCAAAGCAAACTGCTACAGCCTCTCATTGTTTGTGAATTGTTCCACATTAATTATATTTCTCATCTTGACCATACTCAGACATTGCTTAGCCTCGTGTGCCTGTTTTCATCTGTGAATGTTAGAGGTTATAGAACACAAACTGTGCCGTAGAGAAGGTTCCAGACTGAGACTCTGGCATCTCTACTTGAAAAATTTATATCACAAAGGAGAGGAAAGGCCTGTGCCTTAGACCCTGGACAGCCACTTGCAGTCAGAATAGCAGTTAACAGTGATTGTTGTTGTTGTTGTTGTATGCCTTCAAGTCATTTCTGACCTATAGCAATCCTTAGGCAAACCAATCACGAGATTTTCTTGGCAAGATTTGTTCAGAAGAAGTTTGCCCTTTCTTTTCTCTGAGGCTGAAAGAGTGTGACATGTCCGTAGTCACCCTGTGAGTGTGCATGGCTGAGTAGGGATTCAAACTCTGTTCCCCACAGTCCAATGCACAAACCACTATACCATGCTGGCTCTCAATATCAATGGAAAAATAGTCTGGCCAGGTGCAGAATCTGGGAAAGATTTTGGCCTACAACTGTCAGAAATGCTCAGCCAGTATGACATGTAGAAATGCTTAATGGTGGTTTGGAGGGCTATAGTTCAACAAAAGTCCCAGCTCTGGTATAAGGGAGTTTCCCACAAATTAATAAATTTATAAGAGAAAATGCATGGATTAGACCAGGGGTCGGCAACCTACGGCCCGCAAGCTGCACCCGGCCCGCCGACCCCTGCTGACCCCCACCGCCACTGACTCCCGCCACTGCCGCGCACTCTGCCACCCCGCCACGCGTGTCACGGCCGTCATTTTGTTTGCCATTTTTTTTGCCAAAATGGCAAGACCAGGCAGAAGACCCGGCCCCGGGTAAGTAAGGGCCTTTGCAAACTGCCAGAAATAGTGCAAATTGAGTCCACTTTAAGGGTTAGGGTTAGTGCTAGGGAGTCATGGAAAATTTTTTTTTTCCTGAGACATTGAGCCTTCTCTGTCAGAGAGCTCTGCTGCCACAATAAAATACAGTTCCCATGATTCCCTAACCCTAACCCTAACCCTTAAAGCGGACTCAATTTGCACTATTTCTAGCAGTCTGCAAAGGCCCTAAATCTTGCTGACCCCTGGATTAGACAAAGCAGTTTGTTGCATTAATCGTTTATTTAACTTGCCTTGTAAGCTCTATTGTTCCCCCAATAATACACTTGTTGGTAGTCTATATTTAAGATACTTCAGCGAGAGAGAAAGATCTTGTTTGGTTCTCGTTATTGACACCATGCATATACAACAACAAATGAGTAAGATGACTCTGACAAATTCTCCAGATCCCCAAGCAGTGAGAAGCTCCTGGTACACATGATCAGGTTTACTTTCCACTGGAGGAGGGACTTAGGCAGAGACAGTCAGTAGCTCTCACACCTGCAGTGGGATGAATCTATTCTGGCATTTATTTTGAATCCTAAATGGTTCAGCACCTTGGATAGTTCATATATAAGGTATTTTTTAAAAGACTAGAACCTGGAGTAGATTGACTACCCCACTGACATGTAGGCTACCAGGTACCACTTGTCTTCGGGGTATTTAGGGGTAGCTGTGTTGGCCACGCAGCAAATTACAACAAAATACAGAATCCACAAAACAGTGATACCTTTATTGGGCCAAGACAATGGAAATTACTTTGCTGCTACTGGATTTGAAATTGTAGTGCCTGTCATTTACTGCCCTTTGTCTCCATCCTCACATGGCCAAGAAGGGGAGTGGTTTTTATCTGCACTGAAATCCCTCTAGAGACCATCTTAACTGACAACAGAAGTAACATCTGAGACAAAAGGCAGGCCTGTGACTCTAATATCATCACTTTTTTCCTCCTATATGATTAATAAGAAGACTGGGACTGGGAAGGACAGCTATGAAGGAACTAGATCAGATTCTAAAGTGCAAAGATATAAAACTCAATACTAAAATTAGGATAGTCCAAGCCATTGTGTTCCCCATCGCCATATACAAATGGACAGTGAAGAAGGCTGGCAGAAGGCGAATCAACTCATTTGAGATGTGCTGCTGGAAAAGAGTGCTGAGGATACCATGGACAGCCAAAGAGACAAATGGGTCCTTGAACAAATCAAGCCTGACTCTTCCTAGAAGATGACCAAGATGACCAAACCGATATTTGCCATCATACTTCGGATACCTCATAAGACAGAATGACTCATTAGGAAAGGCAATGATGCTAGGAATTGTGGAGGGCAGTAGAAAGAGTGGAAGACCACATGCTATATGGATAGACTCAGTCAAAGAAGCCACAGCACTGGGCCTTGGGAACAAGGGGTTGAGGATACAGGGTCTTGGAGATATCTCCCTCACTGGGTCGCCATGAGTCGAAGTTGACTTGAGGGTAGTCAACAACAACATCAGCAATGATTTTTTAAAAGCATCTTTGCCTGATGAAGAAGCCAGTGGAACTTTGAAAGCTTGCATGATGTATTTTGTGCTTTTTAGTTAGCCCAAATAAGGTATCGTTGTTCTGTGTATTTTGTATTTTGTAACTTGCTCCATTATTTTTTGTCTTAGGAAGATTTTGTGACAGTTGCATTTGATACAAAACAAGTACAGCATAAGCAGAAGCAAGCAACATCTGGTACTACATATCAGATCCCCAGAAAGAGAGAGAGAGAGTTAAGTATCTATGCCTTCAGCTCACTCTTGATTCACCACCTTCTCTGATTTATGTCTTGTTTGTCTCAAAATTGCTATTTCTTCGCACACAATTTCCTAACCATTTAACTTCCACTGAGGAAACATCCAGCCATTCAGGATAATGAGCAAGCTGTCTTCCTTCAAAGGAAGGTTTCACAAAGCACAGAGCATAGTACATCTACTGATGGTTCCTTCTTCTGTATATATCAACAGTGCAGAAGCCCTGTTCGATTTTGCATGTGGCCAGCCTCCTGTCTCTGCTCCACAATCCTGGGATACTGTGTGTATGCACTGAAGTCAGAATATGAAAATAAAAAGTTATAAGTAGTGTAGATATTTGCAATACATTCCCCTCTCCAATAATGAGAGTGTAACAGAGATACATTTCAAAGGTTAGGTAATAGGCGGAAATAAATTTACTCTATTGATAACATTTTCTAGTTGCTTGTTGAAGTTGCTTTTGAAGGACATTTTTAGGCATTTTAATGAGTGTTTTTCAAGTTCTGTGTTTTTCCTCTATCATTCTTGTTTTTAGCACACAACCCAATGGATTCAAACTACAAGAAAAGAGATTCCACCTAACATAAACAATAACATTTACTGTAACAGCTATTTTAGACTGTGAAATTATCTGTCTCCGAAAATGGTGGATTCTCCTCCTTTGGAGATCTTTAAACATAGATTGGATGGGCATTTTCAGGAGTGCTTTAAGTTGTTCATTCCTGTGTGGCAGGGGATTGGTCTGGATGGCCCTTGTGGTCTTTTCCAACTCTGATCTATGATTTTATCATTGTAAATGACAAAAAGTAATGTAAATATAATTAGCCACACAACAAATAATGGAGTAAGTTGCTTTTAAACCTTGTTTAATTACTAATGGCAATAAGTTACTTCCTAAACACTAAAATGTGTAACTGGAACAAATTACTTTTTTTAAAAAAGTAGCTTAGTAAGCTGTGGTGTAGGATCTTAGTATAGTGTGATTTTGGTTGATTTTCCAGGCCTACATAGGAGCTGCATGATAGTTCATAGTCTCATTTTTGTCTGTGGCGAGTTTATACTAAAATTCTCACCCTTCATATTTCTGCCATGGTGGGCAATTTTAAAAAAGAAATCCAGCTCATAACCCTGAGTTCTCTTGCTGCTTTTGTCACAGCAGCCTTGAGGCACTATTGTTATGCGCCACTCACAGCCCCCCCTTGGCCTGAAGTCACTGAACAATTTCCAAGCACCATTTGAGCCCCTCGGTTAGTTTGCATACATAGCATTACATCACCTCCCAAAGTATCTTTCACTCAAGTGCCAGACAATGGAAAGGGGTTGGCCATCCTCAATTGGGGGTTAATAGTTGCCAAGGGAATGCCACATTCCAAAATCAGCTGCTAATACCCAGAGCATGATGTTAGGAGCGAGCCATGAGGAGAGGGCCATGGGAAACTTTGTGCATACTTTATGAGACTGAAAACAAGCCTACTTTCTCCAAAACAACACATGGCACATAATAGGGCCTCTTCAAATATGTCAGACTGTCCAATTGGAGAGGGCAAGGGAGCAGGCAATGGCATTCAGTTCTTACTCATTCTGTCTTCACTATCTTTCCATTCACAGAGCTACTTGTGTGTGCATACACACACACATACCCGGAGATGGATGGAAGAATGTTAGCAAACTGATGATTTCAACAATAATTTTGATCAAGGCTCAAAGGCAGCAAAATGTGCAAAACCTTATGCTTATCTCTTTCTATTTACCTCTTCTATCTGTGCTGGAAGTTGAACTTCTTAAATGGGGACAACGTAACTGCCTCTTGCTCAGAAAGGAATTCTATCCATTCTAAAGCTATCTATTTACTAACAGAAGTTGCATGGAACAGATGGCAGTTCTTAAGCAGTAGTTATCTTTGTGGCATAGTGATTTTAAAAATAAATAAATAGAAGTAACTAAAAGCACATCATTTGTGCATGCTTCCCTCAGCTTTCTGGTCTTCAAAAACATGGGGAAAATATTACTGCCTCATTTATCTGTATGATTTGATTTATTTCCTACTTTTCTCCTAAATGAGATTCAAAGTTGCTTACAATATAAATGTAAACAGAACATATAAAACAATGTGTAGTGTTGTTGCCAGGTACCTTCAAGTAGTTTCTGATTTATGGAAACCCTAAGGGGATCAGTTCATGTTTTTTGTGAGTGACAATATTTGGTCAGAGAGAATTTGCTTTTACTTTCCTCTAAGGCTGAGAGAGTGTGGCTTGCCCAAGACCACCCTGTGGGTTTCCATGGCTGAGCAGGGATTCAAGCCCTGGTCTCCAAAATCACAGTTCATTGCTCAAAGCACTGTACCAAATTGGCTCTCTATACCAAACCTGTTCTCTACACCACAAAAAGTTTAAAAAGCATTAAACCATACATCCAATTAAAACGCTTCTTTAAAATCATTAACATTAAAGCACTTAAGACAAATATTACATATTAAAAACAGCACACCTAATTGCATATCACTCTACCCTGGTCGGTTGAGGCTGAAGTCCTGTTTAAACAGGAAGGTTTCTGCAGCCAAGCAGCCAAGAGGAAGCAAATTGAACCTCCCTTTGGGAGGGTGTTCCAAAGCCTATGAGCAGCCACCAAGAAGGACTCTTCTCCCCATATCTGCCCTCCCTCAAAGATAATAAGATTCAGGCAGGCTGATATGGAGAGAGATGGGCTTACTGGATTTAAGCTTTATAGGGCTGTGTAGACCAAAGCTAGTCCCACTAGTCCCAGCTTCTGCCAACCTAGCAGTTTGAAAGCATGTAAATGCAAGTAAATAAATAGGTACTACTTCTCAGTGGGAAGGTAAACAGCATTCTGTGCAATCATGCTGGCCACATGATCACAGTCTCTGTGTCTCTGACAATGCTGGTTCTTCAGCTTAGTAATGGAGATGAGCACCACCCCCTATGGCTGGACATGACTTGACAACCGTGTCAACGGGGAACATCTTTACCTTACCTTTAGACCAAAATCAACACTTTTTTGTTGTCAGCTTCAGATGGAGGGGGGGGGGAGGCTATCTTTTGCTTAGAAAGGACTTTGCAAGCCTAGTCTTTAAAACAAGGAATCAGCACAATGGCACTTGAAATTAATGGGATTTGGGCAAGGACACACTCCTTGATGAATCCTATCTAGATCCCTATATACCTTAAAGTATTGTTTTTTTCATGTTGGGATGTACATTACTTCCTGTATATCCAGTGATCAGATGATGTGTGTGCTGTTCTTTATATAGCCAAAACAACTCCTCCTACATAGAAGGGAGAGTGTCCAGCATGTTTGAGGAAACCCAAGACCTTCAGAAGTATAAACAATATTTTAGGAATCCCACTCCCAAGAGTGTTGTCCAAAAACATCTGCACTGCAAATTTTAACTGTCATGGCTCAATGCTATTGGATTCTGGGATTTCTGGTCTTGTGAGATATATAGCTTCCTCTATTAGAGCGCTCTGGTGCTACAACAAAGTACAAATCCCAGGATCCCATAGCATTGAGACATGGCAGTTAAAGTGGCACCCAACCACATTGTTTCTGCAGTGCAGATGTAGCCTCAGTGAAGACTGGGCATGCTGAAGAGGACGGGATGTTGCAGGAAGGCAAAATTTGGAAAAGCTACTTTTTTGTATTATGTTTCTCAGAATCCCAAGGCAACTTAAATGCTGGCCACTATTCTAGTAGTCAAAAAAGTTACTTAAGTCCATGGCAGGGATGGAAATCTAGCTCGGAGGGTGGAGTGGCATCTTTGGAATCCTGAATACAAAGCACATTGGATAGAAACATGTTGTTGTAGGTCTTCCTTATCAAAACCAATTCCTGAATTTCCTAACTGTGAGGTACAGATCCCTAGGATCTCTGTGGTTGCCCTAGATGGAGAGTTGGTCCAATGGAGGGACAGGATTCTGAACCAGATAGACCAGCGGTGGTGAACCTATGGCATGTATGTCCTCTCTGGCATGCAAAACTCTCTCTGTAGGCACACACACCATCCATTACTTCAATAGGAGTACAATAGGAGAGCATGTCTGCTCCTCTTCTTCCCTCGCCCTCCTGTCCCCTTAACTGCCTCCCCCAAGACATTTGAAGGGATGGGAGGGTTGGGGAAGAGGAGGAACAGGCACCAACTCTTCCTCTTCCCCTGCCCTCCTGTCCCTTCAACTGTTTTGGGGGAGGCAGTTATGGGGATAGGAGGGTGGGAGAAAAAGAGGAGCAGGCATGTTTTGGGGGAGGCAGTTAAAGGGATGGAAGGGCAAGGGAAGAGGAAGAGCCCATGTGCGTCTGTTCCTCCTTTTTCCTATCCTCCCATCCTTTCAACTACTAGCCTGAGTCTGAGAGAGTGTGCCTTGGGCTTTGCCCCCAGATGTCCCACCTCTGGAAATCCCACCCCCAGAAGTCCCCCCGCCCCGGCACCAGATGACACCCAGTGCAGGAACGCCACTGAGTTTGGGCACTCGGTCTCTAAAAGGCTCACCATCACTGAGATAGACCCTTTTTACCAGACATGGTTTGGTACTGAAGCTACTGGTGCCTGCAGTGAGAAGAGTCAAAATAACCCTGACACTGTATAACCTTTAAAGTAACTCTTAGGTTAAAATCCCCAGTCCATAAATCATTGAATGATTTCAGTTGTACCTCAAAGATGCACACTTGTAGTTAGAACAGCTGTGGAAAGGACAGATTGTTAAATGGAAGGCTATCACCACAAAGCCACAACAGGATGTAAATTTGTGGGTTGTATAGACCTGCATGTATTGGTGCTACCATAGGGTGTGGTTGGAGCCTGGAGAAATTCCAGGATGAGATGAGATATTAAAAAGTCTGACAGGAGTATTCAGATACATGCCTATAAAGCAAGCAGGGATATATTTCTATATGCTTTAAGGGTTAAGCCAAGCTCTAAATATTGGTGTAAGGATTAAATTAAAATGTATTCCATTTAGGGTTGGCTAAACATTCCAGGCCACATTGTGAAATATAGAAAAAGAAGCTGTAATTTCATAACCACTGAATAGTTTGGGATTTGAAGTCTGTATAGCAGGGGGGTTTAATCTTTGTTTCATGTGCATTGGAAGAAGGAGATGGCATCTAGGGAATGTATGAGAAAGTTTTTAAACAAACATGGAACAGGGCATGATCATAGATCAGAAAATAGTTGTGGCAATTTGCCAATAGGCTGGTATTTTTGTCATAGTGGTCTGTGTTCTTTGGAGTACAGTGCAAGAGGACACTGTATCTATATATCAAAAGACGTGACAGTGCCTTCCTTTGTTGAACTCACCGCTGATAACTCTAGTGGCTTAGTACTGCTACTCACAAAATGTCTCTTTTTCTTGCCACATATATTCTGCCAGCAAAAAATCTTTAATAAGTTGTACAGTGCCCACAGAACTTTGGCTAAACAGCACTTTAAATAAATAATTAAGAAATTAAAAAATTTACAAAATCTGCCCCAAAACCCTAAAAGAACCAGATCCCAGAACTTAGAAGCTAAGAAGAAATAGCCCTGGTTAATATTTGGATGGGAACCACCAATGAATACCAGGTGCTGTAAGCTATATTTCAGAGGAAGGAATTGGCAAATCACCTCTTATGAGTATTCCTTGCCTAAGAAATTCATTGGGTCACCATAAGTCAACACATGACTTGAAGGCACACATACACACACACACACTAAGAAACAATTATGTCCAAAATTTTCCAGTGAATTTATTATTGATTATAATATCAAATATTTATAGATCACTACTCTTCCTGAAGGGCCTGAAGGCAATATATAATTTTAAACAGTGTATCATTTGCTAAAAACCTGTATCAGTTTATTGAAGCTTAGTGTGAATGCTCAATGAAAGTAACAGCTTGGATTTTTGTGCAATAGTTTCTCAATTTGGGTTCTTTTTCTCTTTTGGCCAGTGTCCTTTGAACAACAACTCCCATCATTCCTAGCCTGATCTTGGAAAATTTACTTTAGTACAGCTCTAGAAGAAACAAAAATAAACCAAAAATCATCATCATAATAATCGTACCAACAACAGAAAAAATATTTTAGAATTTCAAAAGTAATTAAATGTGAAGTTGAAGGCTTTCACGGCTGGCATCCATATTTTTATTGTGGGTTTTCCAGGCTATGAGGCTGTGTTCTAGAAGAATTTATTCTTGATGTTTCACCTGCATCTGGGGCTGCCATCTTTAGAGTAATCAAATGGTTCAGGTGTAAGGGATTTGGGTTCATCCAAATGCAAATAATTCAGGTGACAACCAATATATCCTCATGACACTTGAAGTATTGTCTTATACAACACTCCTTACTGTGCTGTGTAGCAACAACATTTCATGTTTTAAGTGCTAAGATCGTCAATTATTATTATTATTATTACTTCTATAATAAGAGCCCTATGTAAAGCAGCCTCCTGTGCCCTGGTGCTTTCTAGATATATTGCATAACAGTGGTTGTGCTGTTTGGAAACAGAGTTTGGAAAAATTACTTTTGTTGTTTACATCTCTCAGATTCACCCATCCAACATGGCCAGAATCTAGGGGATATTGAGCGCTATATTTTAAAAAAGTCCGTTTTTCAAGCAATGATTGGCATTAACATAAGGATAGTGCTAATGGAACAATGTCATTTATATCACCTTAACTTCACTGAAAGCTACAAGTGGTTGCTGATGAGCCTAGAAAAATGCTATGCTCACCTTTACTTTCTTTTTTCTTTTCTTTTCTTAAAAAAATCACACCTGGACATCCACTGGTGTGAAACCTTAAATAAGCTTTCATAGTTGGAATGCCTGTGCGTTGGCCCTTGGGATCTTGTTGAATGTCTACCACCCAACCCAAGTCTTCAGAGATATTCATCACATTCATCTTAAAGAACACCCCTGACTGACTTTTGTGTCACTAGTGGAAAATCTTGGCTCTCAACATTCCACAGATGCAAGACCCCTCCAAGGCTTCCTGCCTCCTTTCTTCCCACAAACAACCCCAAAGGATGAGATAAAAAGAATCCTTTAATTCAGTTCCTGAGCAGCACTGCTTGGATGCAGAACAAAATGATTGATAGGCTTTGTTCAAAACACTAACTTTTTAAAGCTCCACGGACCATAATTTGGTGCTTGCTTTGCCTACAGCACATGTGTTATTTCAAAATCTGCAATGACTTTATTAGGCCAAATCAAGGTCATAAAATAAGCATCAGGCAAGATGATGAACAAAGTGTGCCTGCATGTGTGTGTAGACACCCATACCCACATATATACGATGGGGGCAGGGGGAAAGGTGGCTGATGTTTAGTGTATGATGCTTACATTTAATTGCAGTCTGAACATGGAATGTCTGAGAATGCTACAGCCATTTAAATTAGGCTCTATCAGATGATGAAAGATAATTTCAGGTTGCACCTACGACTCTTTTAAGGGCTGATGAGAGAAACAAACAAAGGTTGAGCTTCCATTTAAATATGTAATCCATTCATCATTTGGAACCACCTCCAGCCTCAGACAGAAAATACAAACTCTTTTATATCTGCAGAACAGAATGAAAGAAACTAAACAGACGCACTGGGTTGGGCTCTTGGTTAAGCTGGCAGGTATACCTCCATTAGCAAAGTATATGTGCTCCTTGGCATTACTTTTTTTCACAGAAAATTTAATACCAGAAGCATAAATAACACAAAAAGAACAAAAATAGATACCTCCCTTCAAAGAGTAGCTCACATTTCAGCAAACTTTCCATCCAAAACTAACATTATATACATGTGAAATGAAACAACCAGGTCAGATAAGCCTTGCAGAGTAAACAAAAACATTTTGAACTTTCTAGAGACCACATGAAGGTTTCTTTCAAAATGCATCCATGGATGATTTTTTCCCTTTATTTCACCAGACTCTACTTTTCTTATGATTTATTTATTTAGGGTACTTTTACTCTAAATAAATTTATCACAAAGGCTCTTAGAACGTCTTACAGATTGCTAATTGGACAGTTCCCTGCACCCAGGTTTATAATTTAAAAATACATGACATAAAAGGAGAAGGGAATGGCAGTGGGGAAGGGGATCAGGTTCAGGAGAAACTGGCAGTTCTTCTCTTCCTCTGCGGCCAGGGTGGTAACAGCTAAGATGATTTCCAGATTAATGACTTCCATTTTGATGGACATTTTGGTTTGTTATCATGCTGGGGATAGCTGGTGTGGTAGGCCTACATGCTTTCCCCTTTTTATTTTGTTTTGCTATTCATGCATGCTCAGCAAGGGATTCTGGAGGCAGCTGCTCTTTACTTTGCTTGTTGTAGGCAGGCACAAACAGCTACAATAGAGTCAACTGGAGCATAATTCCATTTACACCCAGCCCAGCCCAGCCCAGCCTTTATTTTTTATTTTTGCATTGTTTACTGCTGCAACCTGAGACCAAGTCTGTGTTTCTTCAGTCTCTCTTCACTGTCCTCCCAAGTCCAATGCTCCTTAAAAACCTCCATCTAGACAGAGGACAAGGAGAGAAAAAAACAGGCTAGGCAGGTGTAAAAAGCCTTTGTAAAAAGAAGCATCTTTGTCAGAGACTTTGTTAACAGACACATGTCTGTATTCCATAATCCTGAGGCAATATTTCTGTCAGAAGCAACTAAATATGCACAGAACTGTTGACAAGCTTTTGAGAGCTTCAGATTTCCTCAAAAGCAAAGATATTATGAAACACAGATTCAGGAGCTGGGGTGTTAAGGAAAAGTCCTTTCAAAGGTCTTGCATCCACACCAAACATGCTTTAGAATATGGCAGGAACTAGAAGAGGATCTCTCCTGAAGATCACAAAGCCCAGGTATTTTGGAGATTACAATTAATACCCTCAAATGTAAAGCTACAAACACTGAATACTAAAGTCAGGATTATCCATGCCATAGTATTTCTAATTTTTATGCATGGATGTGAAAGATGAGCAGTGAAGAAAGCTGACGGAGAAAAAAGTTTGAAATATATACCGGAGGAGAGTTCTACAGATACCACGGATTCTCAGAAAGACAAATAAATGGATCTGAAGGCACATCAAGCCTAGAAGCTAAAATGCTTAAGGCCACCATACTCTGGGCATCATGAGATGACATAATTCACTGTAAAAGATGATAATGCTTGATAAAAATTTAAGTCAGTAGGAAAATAAGAGGAAGATCACATTACAAGGTAGCCAGGGCTGTGAGTTTGCAAGACCTGAGCAGAGCTGTTGAAGACTGAAGCCCTTGGAGGTTTCTCATTCACAGGGTCACCATCAACTGAAGCCAACTTGGCAACACTTAATAACAACAGCAGTCTATTACTGTATTTAGGAGGGAACATACGGCATCAAGCTCCTTGCTACCTATATTCATGCTGCTTCTTCCTTTCTGTAGTCCTCCCATAGTGACTAGAGTGTGCGGAAGCAATCATCCCAAGCATTTTCCCTTAATTTTTTTGTAGTGTCCCTTGTTAGGACAGTGAGAACCATGGCACCACATTGAGGATCGTGGCAGGAATAGACATTGGTGGCCTGTGGTGGTGTAGGGAACTCATCTCACCACTGTGGGAATAAGTCTCCCTCCCTGCTTGGATCATGGGAGCCAATAACTTTAGTTGGAATAAGACCATGGTGAGTTTCTTTGAGGAGCAAAAGGAGCAGACACCTTCTTTCCAAGAGTTTAAGAAATACAAGCAAATGAGTGAGAGAGATGTTAATGGAAATAGGTTTGAAAAAACCAAACAAATAAGTTGAGTTGGGGGTGAGGAGTGCATCCAACATCAGAGGTCTGGTATTAGTGCTCACATAGCTCATGGCCTCTCCCTTAGACAAGCACATACCTTGCAAAGAATGCAAACTACACATTTATTTACAGGCATACATGCAGCCATACAGCACAGATTTTTCTTAGCAGACCATTTCTGTTGCAGAAATGGGCAAATTTTAGGCCTAGAGTAAGTACTTCATTGTTTGTTTTTTTCTTAGAAAAGCCTTGACAGCCATCCACCAAGACCAAGTGGAAAAATAAAGGTTCAAAATGTAGAGCAGTGGACCTTTAATATTCTTTGAGTCATATACTGGTATGGCCTGCATATGCAAATAAAAATAGATATTTGAGTTCCTACAAATCAAAAATAGATATTTGAGTTCCTACAAATCAAGGATTCTATTCTTATAAAATTTGGAGATTATAACACCCTTAAATGCTGCTGGGAGAGATGTGGGATCTAAAAGATGAAAATGGGTATTATCATACTTACCTGTGCCCAGGCTGTAGGCAGGCCATATCCTCCTGGGCAGCCCATCTGCAACTTGGACTTCTGCTGCAGCTTTTTCAAGAATGAAATTTTCCCATTCTTGAAAAAAGCTGTGGCAGAAGACTGGGCTGAAGATGGGTTGCCCCGGAGGATATGGGCTTCCTATAGCCCGGGCATGGGTAAGTATGATAATTTTCATCTTTAAAACCCAGCAGCATTTAAGAGTGTGATAATCCAGTCCCCAAGTTCCTCCTGGAAGATTTAATGAGAACTGTTGCTGTAGTCTCAAATCGCTGTTTAATATTACTGTTGTATTTTAATTGTTGTTCTTAATTTAATTGTGTTTTTAATCTGTAATTGATTTAATAACTTTTTAAGGGGGGGAGGGAACTAGATCATTGTAGATGTTGTAGTTGTACTGTATTTTATTGCTGTTAGCCGCCCCGATTGACCTCAAAGGGGCGGGATATAAATTATTATTATTATTATTATTATTATTACTAGAGTAGACCCATTAAAATAATGGGGTTTATATACGTATTGACTTAGTATTCAGCAGTTGCTTTGATGGGTCTGCTTAGGCCATGGGTGGGAATCAATAGCCCAATCGTGTGGAATTGTGGGAGTTGCAGTTCAATCACATTAGAAGGGTCCTATGGTTCCTATCACCAGCCTAAATCCAATTGGAGTAGACCCATCAAATCAATTGATCAATACTAGAAGGCTGCATGATTCATAACTCTGATTTAGCTCTTAAATGTCATTCAACAATTGGAAGCTGGAGTCCTTTGTTGATCTCCTGAAAATCTCTAGCAGCTATTGCAAATCCCAGTCCACTCACCCCTGTCATTGTGCATGGCTAAAGAACAGCTACCATTGTTGTATTATTGCTCTATAATCCTCTGTAGCATCTCACAATCACCACCGTCAGACCAGATACTGGACTACAATAATTAGTCATCTATTATTGGTCTCAATAAGGTCATCTTTAATTCCTTGCTATATTTCATATATGAAGTTTGTTTAAAAAAAATGTACACATTTGTGTTTTCACCTCCATTTCTGTCAAGAAGATTGCCTTCGTTTGGGTAAATTGATAAATGTATTCCCTTTGTCTTTGTTTTAAAGTAAAGACTATTTCACAATGCTTTTAAAATGAACAACTGTTTCACAAATATTTACTTTTCTCAGAAGTGTCATAACTGGAAAATCAAAAAAGCCTGAAGCGTTGTGGGAGAATATAAAAGAAAGAACAGTTATTTGAGCTTGTGAGGGGGGATAGCTGGTATTTATTTGTATTACTAACATTGATGCAATAAATAATAGTTTCAGCAATAAATGTGAAACAATAATGTCTGTTGTCTAATAGAAAAAGAACTTGGAAATAAGCTGCAAGAGGCTTGGAAATAAGCCACAAGCTGTGTATGACAGAGAGTGAGCAAGAGAGACATTGGGGGGTTGCAGACTGCTAGAAATAGTGTGAATTCAGTCCACTTTTAGGGTTAGGGTTAGAGTTAGGGAACCATGGGAACTGTATTTTATTGTGGCATCAGAGTTGTCTGACAGAGAAGGCTCAATGTCTCAGAAAAATAACAGTTCCCATGATTCCCTAGCACTAACCCTAACCCTAAAAGTGGACTGAATTCACACTATTTCTGGCAGTCTGCAACCCCCCATTGTTTCCTGCAGCGTTTTGCTACGTGATATTTTGTACTTTCCCTTCCCTCTATTACCCCTTTTTAAATTGTCTTTTAACACCAACATTTTCTTCCAGGTGTCCAAGATTCTTCCTTTCAGTTAATACTTGGCAGAGATTATCTCACCGCTGAAATAACCCGGGTTACCTCTTCCAAACTGAAGTCTAATTTGGGAGGCAGCCAGGTTCTATCACAAGGATTTTGCTGCCGAAGCCATTGGGCGAGTCCAGCCTGGCTGCAGCCTGGGTCCCTAGCGCACTTCAGCGACCATTTTTTCAAGTCAGAAACCTCCTGGTTTTGAAATAAGGCTGCCAAAGCATGCCGGGGACCCAGGCTGCAGCCAGGCTGGACTTGTCCGGCAGCTTCAGCAGCAAAATCCTTGTGATAGGGCCCAGCTGCCTCTTGAATTAGACTTCAATTCAGAAGAGGTAAGCTGGGTTATTTCAGCGGAGTGATAAGGTCCGCAGATGGTATGTGCCCTATCCTGAACCCTCTCAGGAATCATAAGAAAAACAAACTTTGTGGCATTTTGTCTAATTTGTTTGAGGTCATCACTATAGGCAAGTCACGTTCTGGAGCAGCCTCCAAAATAGACTAGTAGCATCTTAGGAAGGAGGAATTATTTGCTGAAGCCAAGGCCTCAGTTTGAGCAGTAGGACTCCACCTGGCCCTACCTTTCATCTCAAGGTGGGAGGTTACATGATGGAATGTGTGTTGTGTGCCTTTAAGCTGTTCCTGACTTATAGCAACCTAAAGCCAACTTATCATGGGTTTTTCTTGGCAAGATTTGTTCAGAGAAGGTTTGCCATTGCCTTCCCCTGAGGCTGAGAGCATGTGACTTGCCCAAGGTCACCCAGTGAGTTTCATAGCCAAGTTGGGTATTGAACCCTGATCTCCAGAGTCATAATCCAACATTCAAGCCACCATGCCATGCTGGATCTCACATGTTACTTCACAAAGAACTAAATTGCTGAACACAGAAAAGAACCAAGAAGTTGTGGAGGAGGATTCTTACCTAGTTTGTTCCTTGTTATGGGATTTTTGTACTTATTTGGACTGGCATACCAGCTTTCAGAATGGTGAACAGCATTGGTCCAGTGTGGGATTTATAGTTTTACAAGGTCTTTAGCCTTCTCTGCCAAAGAGTATTGGTGCCTCACAAAACTACAAATTCCTGGATTCTTTAGGATGGAGCCATGGCAATTAAAATCGTGTCAAACTGCATTGTTCCTACAATGTAGATTACTCAGGTTTATTTAATTGGACTATATTCAGTTCAGTTCATTCAGTTCCCTACAATATTTTTTTAAAAAACAACAACAGATTTACAGTAACATTAAAATTAATTATATGGGGATGCTGAATTGTACATATACTTAAGCATTTCTAGCCCATAGTGGCTCATATAAGTAATTTTGGCATTCTTTACATAGCCCATGGTTAGAACAACCTGTTATTGTTATGTTTGTTCTTCCATTTTTTTGTGCTACACAGATATAGAATGCTTGTGGAGACAAAGGTTTTGTATATGCCTTTATATATTAATTTCTTCCTTAATATTCAGTTTCCCATGTCACCTAGTAACATTACCTTTGAGCCCAAAGGTACCTCCTCTCCTGCTAAGTAATTTCATTATTTTCCCCAAAGTTCTTAGGAATGCCAAATAATTAAGAAACATTACAACTACCTCAGTTTATCTGTTGATACCTTCAAAAAATTACATGCCAATGAGATGAAAATAATAATGTTACACACTTGTCCTACACATATTCCCAAATCTTTATTATTTCACTTACCTAGAGTGCCAGTTAGTAAAGCTTTGGGGTCCTAAACAATAATTCCTCACACGTATGCAGAGTTTGGAAAAGTTAAATCTTTTTCCCCTACAGTTTTCTGAAAATCCCCAGCCAGTCAATGACAATGCTGGCTGGGGGTTTCTTGAATCTGTAGCCCCCCGCATCAAAACTCTGCCTTTTCTAAGTTATGCATATATCCTTACATACTCGTATATAGCTCACGTATACACATTGGTAAGAGAGGTTTCATTGTACCCATTCTTTCATAAATCTGATTGTAAAAATAAATAAATCATACTGCTGCAGACAATACACCACCACCTCTACCAGGCCATATGTTTCCCCTAAAGGTCCAGCCAAAAATACTATTTGATCTGTTCTGAAAACTTCTCAAAGTGAAATCCTTGGGTTCAACGCATAACTTTCTCCAAACTTTAATAATGCATTCACTATTACATTCCCTTTTCTTTTAATTTTCTTCAGCCATTCTCTACTCCAGGCGAGGAATTCCAATAAACATTTGAAACATTCTTGCTGTCGCTTAAACCAACCACCTTCCCTTTGATCCCATTTTTAAAGTCAGCCAAAAGTGTCTTGGGAAGGGCATCATTTTCCATGCAGTACACACAGATTTCTTTTGTTCCACAGCTCACACTGGGCAAACAGGTTTCCAAAAACCTGCAAAACCAGAGGTGAAAGGGGAAGAAGTGGACACACACCACAACTAGCGATACCACTTTCCAAAGTGCTTTGAACTCTGGGCAAGGGAGTGGGAGGAACAAAGGATTACCTATCTCAGCTTTGTTAACAAGCTATTTGAGTGTTTCTTGGGATGAGAGCTTGCAAACAATCCTTTTTTTTTAAAAGACACAATCCTCTGAAATGTTTACTTGGAAGTAACAAATTTCAAGGAGATAGCTTTGTTGATAATCAGTGTGATGTTGTGGTTTGAATGTTGAAGGAGGACTCCAGGAGTTGTTGTTGTTGTTGTTGTTGTTGTTGTTGTTGTTGTTGTTGTTGTTGTGTGTCTTCAAGTCATTTTCAACTTATAGGGATCCTATCATGGAGTTTTCTTGGCAAGATATATTCAAAGGAGGTTTGCCATTGCCTTCCTCTGAAGCTGAGAGCATGTTACATGTCGAGTGGGTTTCATGGCTGAATAGGCAATTGAACCCTGGTCTCCAGAGTCATTGCCCAACACGCAAACCACTACATCATGCTGGAGGAGGACTCCAGGAGGCCAGGGGTCAAATTCCTGCTTAGCCATAAAAACCCACTGGGTGACCCTGGGCAAGTCACACTATCTCAGCTAGTCTGAGTGAGCATAGGATTACATGGTGGTTTAGTGGTTAAGATGCCGAGTATGATGATCGCAAGATCACCAGGTTGGCAGTTTGAGACCCAAATGCCACATGACAGAGTGAGCTCCCGTCACTAATCCCAACTGCTGCCAACCTAGCAGCTTGAAAGCTTGCAAATGCAAGTAGATAAATAGGTACCACTTTGGTGGGAAGGGAACACCATTCCATGCAGTCATGCTGGCCACATGGCCATGGAGTAGTCTTTGACAATGCTGGCTTAATAACGGAGATGAGCACCACCTCATATAGTCAGACACAACTTGACAAATTTGACAAACTTTATCTTTACCTTTATTCTGGAACTTAAATGTGCAATCTATCTGTTTTGGTAAAAACCTCGCATACCAAATTTTATGTGAATTAGAATGCCATTTTATAGGTTTTATTTTCATTCTGAGTTGATGGAGAGTTTGATGTCAAGATGAGAACCTAAATTAATGTTTTCCATTTTTACAGTCATGTAAAAGGCATAATTGAGCTACACAAATACAGCCTTTTGGATTTAGTATTAATATCTGCAACAGTTAGTGACAGCTGTAGATCTGATTAAAGCCTAGCTATTCCAATATTCCAATGTAAATTCATAAAATTAGCTCTCTAGCCATAGTATGTTGGAGAATTCCTTGCTGTGAATTTCATCAGGACATGATGCTTCTCTGTTGTTTCTGGGGACCCTAAAGAAAAGATATCATGGGATTTTCTTGGCAAGATTCTTGTGAGGGGGTTTGGCATTGCCATCCTCTGAGGCTGAGATAATGTGACTTGCCCAAGGTCACCCAGTGGGTTTCATGGCCAAGAGGGGAATTGAATGCTTGTTTTCAGAGTTGTAGTCCAATGCTCAAACTGCTACACCATGTTGGCTCTCTTTTTAAACGTTTGTATTGCCTGTCCAGATCCCTACTGAGGATGTGTGTGGATAGTGTCATTATTCAATTAAGTCACTAGATGGCACTGGGATTAGTTGTATCTGTGGCTGCTGCCATACTAAAGAATTAATGCAGTTTGACACCGCTTTAACTGCCATGGCTCCATCCTACGGAATCCTAGGATTTGTAGTTCTTTGTGGCACCAGATCTCTCCTACAGGGAAGGGTAAATATCCCACAAAACTACAAGTCTCAGAATTCCACAGCATTGAGTCATGACAGTTAAATCAGGGTCAAGCTGCATTAATTCTGTAGTACAGATGCAGCTTGAATGGAATCAAGAATCCCTGGATGTTCCTGTGTATCTTTTTTTTTTTTTAGAGAGAGAGACAACAAAAGCTCTTTTTTCCTAGCTTGACTGTTGTGTCCTCTAAGCCTTCTCTGACAAGGACCCACAGTTAAAAAGCTGACCTGTAAGAAATAGAAGAACAGTGTAACTGTTACTGAGATAAAGGGTTTTAAAAATGTACAAATTACATTCTATTGTCCTTGAGTACAGTACATTTAATTTTTTTAAAGTAACAAAGATGCACTCTTCCTACATCCCATTTTAAAAATGAATGCAACATTGTACTGAATTGCCTATTACTGATACTTCGGGATGTCTTCCATCTATTTTACATCAGTTCATAGAATTACAAATTGCTAGAGCTTCAAAAAGCTACTTTTGTTAGACTCCCAGAATCACCCAGCAAGTATGGCTACTGTGTTGATTGGTAGTACCAGGGTCTTTTAGTCCAAAGACATAACTTTTTCTGCAAATGTCTTGCTTTTGGCCAAAAGTGGCCAGCATGCAGAGAAGGAGGTGTGTGAAAAGTTTACCTACAGCAAGAAAGAAAGGGAATTCAAAAAGCGGTGGAGCCCATTTGTTTTGAGATAAGAGTTACAGGAATGTTACGCCAGATGAAAGACTGGGTGTTCCTCAAGAAAGGAATGGTCAAAGGCAATGTAAACCATAGGATAAGGACAGACAGTCATTGCAGCCTTTTATTTAATCTCTCTTGGTCATCCTGGCACTAAGGAAATAAACTATGGATAAAGAGTAGGAATCTGACTGGTCAAGCAACACAAACAATGCTAAGTCCCGTCAGTCAATAAAACCCAGAAAAATCCTAGATAACTGGCAGGTTTAGGTTAAGAGTTGAATCCAGTGATGATTCATTGAGGAAAAAACAATTGATGGTACAATATTGCCAAAGCATAGTAGAAGCCGAAAGTGTCAACTTAAGTGAATTGCTACATAGGAATAGACTGCAAGAAATGCACTCTGCAGATGGAGATAGGATACCTCTTTGATGGTTCTGAAAGCCAAAATGTTCAAGTGATGAGATGAAGGCAAACTCCAGAATACCTCAGAAATCCAGGGGTTGCTTCTTTGAGTCTCCCAATCATCCATCACAAGAAAAGAACAAAGCAAAAGCCAACTAGCCTGCTCTTGTGCCATTAACAGCAATTCAAAGTCCATAATTCAGAAGAATTCATTACACAGCTTATGTATATTATTGTAGGGGTGGGAAAATGCTAGTACATCAGATGCTGATTCCCATAAGGCCCACTCAACCTGGAAAATAGCAAGGGATTCTGGGAGCTGAATTCTAAAATACCTAGAGGATCAAAGGTGCTCCAGTCCTGCATGATTGCTTGTTTATTTTGCTGAGAAGGTGGGAACCCTGTCTTAAACTTTATTGTTGTCCAGTCAAAGTTGGTGATATCCCAGGTGCTACAGGAGCCATTCCTCCAAATCAATACACAGCAGTCCTTGGAAAAACTATTTTTGGACTTTATTGTTGTGTGTCTTCACACTTTCAGCTTATGGTGACCCTACAGTGAGTTTACCACTGGGTTTTTTTTGGCAAGATTTGTTCAGAGAGGATTTGCTTTCATCTTCCTCTGAGACTGAGAGGGTGTGACTTGCCCAAGACCACCCAGGGTACAGTCACACTGCAGAATTAAAGCAGTTTGACAATACTTTGCCATCACTATCTTGTGGAATCCTGGAATTTGTAGTTTTTGTGTGGTATTTAGCCTGGTCTGTCATGGAGCTCTGGTGCTTCATCATACTACAAATTCCAGGATTCCACAGGACAAAATCATGGCAGCTAAAGTGGTGTCAAACTGCTTTAATTCTGTGGTGTGGCTGCATCCCCAAT
Source organism: Phrynosoma blainvillii (assembly GCA_026167975.1). NCBI lineage: Eukaryota > Metazoa > Chordata > Lepidosauria > Squamata > Phrynosomatidae > Phrynosoma > Phrynosoma blainvillii. Next base: position 85,936,010 of record JANUYF010000001.1, on the reverse strand, counting down.
GGGTTCTCATGACTAAGCAGGGATTCAAACCCTGGTCTCTAGAGTCATAGTTCAGTGCTTAAACCATTACAGTAATCCTCCATTCTGGCTGAGGGATTTTAGGAATTGTAGGCCAAGAAAGTAATTATTCCAAGCTTCATACCCTCAGCAACCTGTGATAGAATCTAAGATTTTTTAGGGACAATCACATCCATGTTCTGACAAAGGAAGGAAAATTAATTTGATTCATGAAGAGGATAAAATAATTCTCAGATTTGGAGTGTAATTCTGTCTGCCAGCAATAGTACCCATCTGTTGGTAGAACTCTCTCTTCCCAACTCATCTCAGAGAGTTACAGATAGTGCTAACTGCCAGAAGAACCAGGCATGAACCAAGAGAGGAGTCCATCCAAATTCTGCTAAATCTGAACCTGCTCTAAAGCAAGGATGCTAACATATAATCAGGCTATGGCAAGGGTATTCCTAAATAATTTGAAACAGTCCTAGACTTTGAAGGGCTATGGAATCAGCAAAACTTCAGCCAGCCTACTACCAACTCAGTTGTCTTTTGATTATTATGGCCAGTTCAGAGTGCACTAGTCATTTTATCCTTGGAACTAATCAAATTGAGCATGTGCCTAATCCTATCCTCTACCCCTGGCACATGTTTAAATTAGGATTCAACCATTAAACTCTTACCTAATTGTGAGTCTGATGTAGAGCGATGACCTCCCACTTTCCTTGACAGAGGTGCTGAGTAACAGGCAGAAATGTAATAGGTATGGCTTTTCCCCATAGAAGAAAAGCACTCCCTGTTGAATTTATATCTTACTGTCAAAGGCTAAATACCTCTATCAGGGAAGAATGTGGCAGCATTAATCTGGTGTCACAAAACATCACAATTGACAGCCTATGTGGAGATGCATAAAAGGGAGGCTGAGAAAGAAAAAGGCCTGAAGGACATTTGAAAAGTACCTGGGATGGTGACATTTTGGTATGTGGTATAATGGTATGATTGTTGGACTAGGACTCTAAAAGATGAGGGTTTGAATCCCCACTCAGCCATGAAAACCCATTAGGTAATCTTGGGCAAGTCGGGCTCTTTCAGCCTAAGAAAAAGGCAATGGCAAGCATCCTTTGAATAAATCTTGCCAAGAAATTCCTATGATAAGGTTGCCATATGTCAGAGTCAACTTGAAAGCACATAAAACAACAACAAAGAAGAGATTATGACTCTACAATCATGTTGGAATATATTTTACCCCCACACTTAAATCTTATCATCTACCTACTAGTCTGGGCTCCTTACCCCCACAAGTGGTAAGCAAGATTTATTTCTTCATTAAGATGTCCTCACCCAAATAATTACTTCTGTTAATTAAGATAAGAGCATACCTTCTTTATCAAACCAGACCTGCTGACGAGAGTTCAGCTCCTCTGAGGTAACATTTGCCTGGGATTAGCTGTAAATCTGTTAAGATTAGAGTTGACTAGTACACCAGAACCAAAATCAGAGGGGATTAGACCTACTTTTCAGTTTTTATAACATGAGAATCAAAGGAATATTGGTGTTTTATGTTGCTGAAGGAGGGAAGAGATAAAACTATAAGGAAGTTACAAATCCAGTTCCTGTTCATTTTTACATTAGCCTTCTCCAACCTGGGGATGTGTGAGACAACATCATCCATAATCTCTGCTGGTTGGAGCTGATGGGAGGAGTACCCTGGCAAGTGCCAGGTTGGGGAATGTTGCTGTAAGGGATGCATGAGAACAGATTCCTTTGTAGGATTGTTATAGGGAGGGATCAGCCAACAACAATGCTTGCTTTGGCACCTCTTGGAGCACAGGGCTGGGATCCAAAAGGACCTCCTTCCTGAGGACAACTAGTCAGTTCTGTAGTAGTGTCCTTGCAATAGTAGCTGAAGAAGTTCAGCTTTAATTTACAGTAAATGGCTTGAATCAACAGATGAAGAGGGGGGCACCTAACCCCATCTCTGCCCACTTAATTGTGGCTTTCCCCATGTGGCAGGTGGCAAATGTGAAGAAAATAATTTCCTGTTTGCATGGACAGTCTCCATGTGTGCAAGAACACAGCCTGCTTGTTCACGTGGAGACTCTCCAACACAAACAGAGACTTTCCCTTTTCAGATTTATCACTAAGAAAAACAATGATGGAGAGGATGGCATTAGGTGATAACCTCTTCACATGTTGATACTTTTCAGGCAAGGAGCCCCTAAACAGGGCACAACTTGTGATCCAAGAAGAAGAATGCAGTTAACTAGTTATATCTCGAGGCCCACCAGAGAGTTCAGTAACCCTCCTGATTTTACCATGCTTGAAAATTAGATGTGTTGGCACTCCCATGTCTTTAAGAGACATCCATAGTTTTTCATGATCTATGCAGTCAGACACTTTGCTATTGTCCATAAAGCACATGCTGATCCTTGGATAGGTTTTACTTATTTTTGCAGGCCAGGCCAGAAATGTGAGAAGATGGAGGACTTATGAGACTTGAAGATAGGCTGTGGGAGACTGACTATGGGGGAATAGATTTTTAGAGTATTAGACAATAGAACCTTGCATAAATAATGGAGCTTACAGCCAGTGAGTAATTACATGCCACTGCTGGCCTGTAGGCCTGTGGAAATAATCTGTTACTTTCAATAAAATGAATATATAAAAAGCTGTGATGCATTTCAGCAGTGAGTGGTTCTATAGTAGGAATAAGAAACTGCCAGTTCAGAGAGCCCATTTTCTTTCTATGAGGTGGATAAGAAACCTTCTCTGACAACTACTTGGAATGCCCCCCCCCCCCCCCAAAAAAAAAAAAATGAAACAAAACAAAACACAAAAATAAACAAGCACAGGAGTGACAGGATGGCCATATCCCCACCCCCATGACCTGATTACGCAGGGAAAAGACCTGATTAAATTTTCAGCTGCTTTTAAAGTGTTCTGGTTTCTTGTTCTTCCTCCCACTTTCCACCTTTGTTCAAAGTGTAATTCAGTTGCTGCAACTGAGTTCAAAGTATAACAGTAGTTTGTACTTAATGAAATAATCAGGGAAGAGAAGAGGATAGACAAAAGCAAGCTGCTGCAGCCTCTCCTAATTGTGTATACTTCCTTGTTAATAATTTTGCCATCTTGATCAAATTCTAATGTTTGGCCACATGTGTTTGAAATGTTGGAAGGGGTAAAGGCCCAATTCCGAAGACTATCAGGCACTCCTGAGAATTGGAGAGGTGTGTACAAGACACCTCTAGAAATTCTATGAGACCCAAGCTGGGCTGCAAAATCAGCTCATAACAGCCACATGTCTGTTGTGTTTGCCTTCATTCAGCTTTGTGTTTTCAATGTTATCTTACATAAAATCTGGATAGGCTAACCTTGTTGAATGTATTAAAAGTACAGTTGATTGTTTTGGGTATTAAACACTGAAGGGTGTCTTGCAACTTATTTTAAAATGAATTCCTATTCCTGGAGGTTGCCCCGAGTGGTAGTCCAATTTTCTCTCTCTCTTTTTCAGTCAGTTGTTCAGAAAAGAACAGTCTGGAGACAGCAGAATGACATAATATTTAGAAGTAAGAGACTAACAGAGCTCTTATTAGTGTAAATTTCAGGTTTGATTGGCCCTTGGACTTAGGGTTGCCATATCCCGATTTTTGCCGGGACATTCCCAGTTTTTATGTGTCTTTGGGATGTCCCACCTGGTTTTGGGATCATGTTCTGACAAGGGCAAGGCCTCCCTGAACCTGGTGCAGCTGCATGAGGCCTTGGCCAGCTGGCCAAGCAAGCCCCAAATATATACAGGCCGAGGCCTCCCTGGTGCGGGCACTCCAGGAAGATCCAGGGAGGGAAGGCCTTCCTCCCCTGGCTGTGTGGGGCTTCAACCCTGAGCTCCAGGAACATCCAGACTGAACATGCCCACTTCCTTTTTTCCTCACAGATTTTGTTCTCCATCCCTCTTAACATCCTCATTGTCCTTCAGTGCCAGGTAAGAAATTTACAAAGCACTTAGCCACAGAGGGCTTGCCATGGCCTTCTGCTGAGATTGAGAGTGTGACTTGCCCAAGGTCACCCAATAGGCAGGGAATCAAACCCTGGTCTCCAGAGTCCTAGTCCAACACACAAATCACACAAAGCTAATCCCAACCTTCTGTCCAGGAAGAATGTCAAAATGTCCTCCATTTTGAGCATGACTGAGAAGCATGAATTTATATTAATGTTGTTTTTTTAATTTATTAATATTTTTGGCATTTAGTTGGTCATGTCCTCCATTTTTCTTGAATGTCCTACATTTTGTCCTACATTTTGTTTTGTGGAAGAGAATTATGGCAACTCTACTTGGGCTTCATTAGACTAACCAAGTGCTTGGCTGTGACTTCCAATTGACATAAGGTTCCTAGAAAGCTAGATCACATTTAGCACCCTCAATGTTGCTCCAAGTGTGTGTGATAGTTGCTAGTGATCTGTTCTTGATAGTCATATGTGACCACCACCATCTATGCAATTAAGCATTTAGCATGCTGCTATAAAATTTATTTATTATTAATGTTTTAAATTTCCTGCCTTCTTGCCTGACTAAAATGGCCCTCAAGCAATCATCAAAAAGCATGCAAAAAAGATTACCTTTCTTTGGAGGAAGAATAACAGAAAAACACAAATAATGTTGCAGCTGTCTGTTAATGCTTAGTAGCCTGGGCAAAAGTCTAAACTGCATTCACCATAAGCCAAATATCTGCCTGAATTGATTATCAATCAAACAGTGGAGTATTACAACAGCATAAACTCCAACATTTCACAGATGAAAACTGGGACATGCGTGGCCAGGCAACATCAGGGTGTGATCAAGATGGCAAAAGTTATCAGTGAGAAAGAACAGACAAACTTGGAGAGGCTGTGCCTGAGCCTAGAAGGCCAAGATTCTATGCTTCCTTTCCTCTCCCGCTACTATAGGCCTAAGCAGACTGCCAGAAATAGTGCACATTAAATTGAGGCACTGCCCTGGCTCAGTGCTAGGGAATCATGGGAACTGTATTTTTTTCTGGGACATTGAGCCTTCTCTGTCAGAGAGCTCTGGTGCCACAATAAATTAACAGTTCCCATGATTCCCTAGCACTGAGCCAGGGCAGTGCCTCAATTTAATGTGCACTATTTCTGGCAGTCTGCTTAGGCCCATATGTTAATTGAGTGCAAACTATTTCGAACTGAGAACTCAATTTAAACTAAGAGGAGGACAAAGTGGGAAAGCCAGAGAAGGAGAGAGAAACTGGGACATTTTAGAAGCAGCTGAGAAGATGGCGCTCCAGAGGATTAGGTGGGATGATCCCTGTCAAATCAGAACAGTAAGAGGGTATGCAAGATCCAGCCCAAGAGATTTTGCTGTCTGAGGCAGAATGGCAATTGATGTCCCCTCTCAAAGTCAACTTGTAAAATACTCAAAGCCAGTCAAATTATTTTGGAACAGGAGGCTGAGAATCTTATAAACTCCTCTTTCCAGCTATGGCCTTAAAACAACAATCACTTTCTCCCTTCAGTGAGAAGCAGTCTCTGCTAACTGAGGCATTTGCATCATTTTGCCTTATGCTAGCACTAGATCTAGCTGCTAATTTTTGACAGTGAATATATGAACATGACAAGTTTAGTACTAAGTCCTGTATAAACATGCTGATATTTTTGGTAAATGATATTTAATGCAGAGTTACAAAAGAGACCTAGATGCTCACAGAATAGGACCCGAAAACTATCAGACACTCCTGAGAATTGGAGAGGTCTGTACAAGGCACCTCTAGAATTTCTGTGAGACCCAAGCTGGGCTTCAAAATCCGCTCATAACAGCCACATGTCTATTGTGTTTGCCTGCATTCAGCTTTGTGTCTTCAATGTTATCTTACATAAAATCTGGATAGGCTAACCTTGTTGACTGTATCGCTTTCAGGTGGCACAAAAGGGCTGAGCCAATTTGGGAATAACAGCCAAATTCCTCAGGGTACTGAGGAGGAGGTTGGGTGCTTTCCCAAGTTGTAATGAAAATACAAAACTCACCGTGAGAAGAGTAAGTCTGAAAGGGCTCCTTTCCAGTATCTTGATTTGACATTAAATAATAAGAAAATAATTCTGGGGATTTCTGTGTATCTTCTTTAGAGACAAGAGTCACCCACACCTCTTGCTGAAATGTAACCTCTAAAAGCTAAACCCTCAAGAGGGATTAAACTGAGCATCTTGCATGAACAACATTTTAAAAAACTATCTACTAAAGAATATAATGGCCTTACTGTGGACAAATACTAAACAAAAGACCAAACGAATACCAAACAAGTAAAAGCATCTGAGGAAGTAGACTACTTCTTTCTTTCAGTTAGTCTCAAAGGTGCTACAAGATCTTTCTACATACAAACAAGAGATTGTGTTTGGTGGTTGGAGAATATTTGTCACCTAGGAAAATAGGATTATAGCTAGTCATGTGCTGAATATGTATTTTATTCTTGCCCCCCTCTTTTTTTTTATAGGTATGGGCATTACATGTTCACATCTAGTAGTGGTTGGCAGATTCCCTGTGAATCCACTCTGGGCTTTAGTTTAAAATTTAGACTAAAAATGTCTAAAGCGCTGAATCATATCACCAAAACATGCTCAGAACTTTGGATTGCTCCTTTAAAGGTCCACCTGAGGCTGCATCTGCACTGCAGAAATAATGCAGTTTGACACCACTTTAACTGCCATGGCTCAATGCTGTGGAATCCTGAGACTTGTAGTTTGCTGTGGCACCAGAGCTCTTTGACAGGGAAGGCTAAATATCTCATAAAACTCCAAATCCCAGAATTCCATAGCATTGAGCAATGGACATTAAAGCAGTGCCAAATTGCATTATTTCTGCAGTGCAGTTGCAGCCTAAGACCCAGATTCACTTCCCCACTGACATGGGATCTACCTATTGCCACTGGTCAGATGGACATTCAAGGAATTGCTGCCAGGGGCAAAGGCAGTCTGTTGAGAACAGGACACTGCTGTGAGCCATGTGCAGAGTATTTTAAAAGTACAAAGCAAATAGAGGAACCTAGGCTATCTCATACTCTTAATAAGGTAAACAGAAACTTTTAAGCTTATCGCACGGCACTTACAAGAACGGGAACGGAAAAGAATGGAACGGAATGGAATGGGGCAAAAACACATTTTACTGAACAAGAGAATGCCACTGATGCCACCAGGAGTCCCCAAGGCGTTCCCCAGCCGTTCCTGGCAGCCAGTTTTTCAAAATCATCCTTCAAAAATCAGCTGCCAGGAATGGCTGGGGAATGCCTTGGGGACTCCCAGCAGCATTGGTGGTGTTTTCCTGTCCAGTAAAATGCATCTTTGACCTGTTTCCATTCTGTTCCTTTCCATTCCCACTCCTTAAGTGCCGTGCGATAAGCTTATCTACAATTTCCTAGTTAGAAATGTTTCCTGAGTTCTCTTGTGAAAGAGGAAAGGGGGGGAGAGAAGTCTTTTTCTTGAGAAGAAAGAATTTTGGGGATGTGGGGTTCAGTTTATTTAAGTACAGGCTAGATAGAAAAATATGGATGTTATAATTGCTTCCTGGAGCCACCATAGTTTATTGCAGGGGTAGGCAACCTTTTTGAGCCGGGGGCTGGGTTGCTGTCCCTCAGACAATTGGGGGGCTGAAGCACCAAAAATAAATAAATAAATAAATAAAAATAATATATATATATATATATATTTAAAAATAAAAAATATATTAAAAATGTGCATGCACACTCTCTCAGCCCCAGAAAAGCCATGGCAAAACCCCTGTGGAGATTTTGCCCAGAAAACCCCAAGAACAAGTAATAACAACAATAATCAATATCATCATGGCGGGCGGCAGCAGCGGCGGGGGGTGGTGGCGGCGGGCAGGGGCGGCGGTGGTGGCAGGACCAGCCTGGGGCTGGTCCAAAGGCCTCGGGGGGCCGCATCTGGCCCCCGGGCATTAGGTTGCCTACCCTTGGTTTATTGGTTTGAGTACTGGACTATGATTCTGGAGACCAGGGTTCAGATTCCCACTCAGTTATGGAAACCCACTGGGTGACCTTGGGCAAATTATACTCTCTCAGCCTCAGCGGAAAGCAAAGGTAACCCACTCCCACTGAACAAATCTTTCCAGGAAAACCCTGTGATAGATTCACTTTGGGATCACCAAACAGGTTGAAGGCATACAACAATAACAAATAGTCTGCTGTATTGTTGATCCAGAACTTTAAAGGGGGACTGGATTAGCTCATCTTCATGGTTCTGTGCCATAAGGTTATATGTAATCCACACCCAGACAACCAAACTGAGCTACTCTGATTTCAGAAATGTTCAATTTTTTGATTAAGGAGCAGTAATGGAGCTAGGATTGGTGAAGAGATTGGTAATAACCATTGTAATACCTGATTCTTTTTCTTTTTCTCATCTGCAGATTCATACAAAGTAGTGGCGTCACTAGGGTTGGTGTCACCTGGTGTGGTAATACATGGTGTCATCCCCCCTTGACCTCCTCCTCCCATTCCACACCATGCAGACTCCTTAGTAATGCTTTTTTTGGTACTAATGTTCCTTGTGTAAATCATAATACCCATATACCATTGAATGTAATGCTAATAGTTGAGACATATAAACAATGAGCAAAATTAAAATTATACCTTCTCATTACAAATATCATAGGCACAACCTAAATGTATTTACATATACATAGTGAAGATTTGGTTAAAATGTGATGTTTTAAAAGAAAATTTTAAAATAATTTAAAAACTTAAAAATTTCATTTTTATTTTTTTTAAATTGAAATTTTAAAATTTTAATTTTAAAAAATCCGGTGGCCTCTCCTTTCTCCTCCCACTGAGCTTCCCACCACTTCCACCATCTCTTAAAGCATTTTAAAGGGAAGCAGATGAATGCCACAGTCCCTTTCTGCCAAAAGGTAGGTGTTTGAGAAGCAGTGGTGTCACCCCCTTTTAGGGTCTCACCTGGTGCGGGCCGCACCCCCCGCATACCCATACTGATGCCACTGATACAAAGCAGCTACATTTTTTAAAAACTACATTTTTAAAAAACTACATTTAAAAAATGCAAGATAATGCTTTTCTTCCCCCCCCAATGCTACAGTTTTTGGTCCCTGACTCTGAATCATATTACAGATTGACAGAAATCCATATAAATAGTGTGAAGGAGGTGCATAAAACAAATCTATGGAAGATTGGCTTGATTTTATGAAATTAATACAACTATACACCAGAAGAATTAGAACTTTCAAGGAAATAAACGCACAATATGATATACAGGAAAACATTTCATTCTCTATAACAGGGGTAGGCAACCTTTCCCCTTTAAGGGCCGAGGGACTTCAGCTCCCAGAATCCCAGGAGCTATTGGCCAACATGGGACTATTGGCCAACATGGCTGAGGCTTCTGGGAGCTGAAGTCCCTCGGCCCTTAAAGGGGAAAGGTTGCCTACCCTTGCTCTATAACATATGACTTCAGATTACGTGATAATCAAATAATTTACAGTGTGAGTTATTAGGAAATAAGAAAGTTTTAGATTTTTTTTTAAAAAAACTGGTTCTTCAGTAATTACATAAAATAGCTCAATCAAAGCCACTTAAACCATTGTGTATGAAGCTGTCTTTCTTTGTTGATAGTCAAATATTTATAAAGGGACACTGCTTTCTGATCTCTATTGCAAAACAACATTGCCCTCTACTGGCTTTGTTTATTCTGTTTTGGTATAGATTTGCCATAAGTAAAAAATGACTTGGAGGCACACAACAATAAACAATGAGTTCACCAACAGCAGGCCAAGTGTCTTTGTTCAGTCATAACACAACATTTTTAAGCTTGCAAGTGATATTTTCCAGAGCTAACACATTTCAGCATTACTTTAGGGGGAAGTAATCCATTATAATTACTCTCTTTAAAACTTTTTAAAAGTAATAGTTTTCTTTAGTAATGTATTAGTGGCATGCTACTTTAAAAATATATTTTTAAAAATAAATAAAAATATAAAGGGCTAATATTGTTAATATATTTATCAGTAATAGTAGTAATTACTCAAATGGCTAACACCATTGTCATTGTGCTATGACATTAGTACTCAGTATTCTCAAAAATTATTAGTAACAACTACTGGCATCACTTCTAATACATTACTTTCAAATACTGCAAAAATTAAACATATTTGACAGAATGTAATTCACATCATGTTGCTTGGCAGACTGAAAATAACTATAAAATACTTATAAATCATCTCAATGGATTGTATGTTTTCTTCCCTGTAACAGATTTTAGTCCAGACATTTATAAGTACAGGTGAAGAAATAAGGTCTAAATACCCTCCTATTGATGTTGGAAAGAAAACAGGGCCAGGCTTGGTTAGTAATTGGATGGGAGCCCACCAATGAATACCAGGTGCTATAGGCTATATTTCAGAGGAAGGAACTGGCAAAACCACCTCTGAGTATTCCTTGCCTAAGAAAACTCTATGAAACTCATGGGGTCATCATAATTTGACAGATGACTTGAAAGCACACATACACACACACAGGGAAGAGAGGATGAGGATGATGCTAATAACAGAAGTACTAATAACAATAGTAGTGGTGAGAAGAAGCAGTGGCTTTTAAAATTGCTTTCATTTGGATGGATTGTTTGGTTGGATGCCAAGCTCTTCCTAATGTTAAATTTCTAAACCCAACTCTACATTTCCAAACTCTAAATTCTAGTATTCTGTATTTTTAACACTGTTACAAAATATAGCATTGTATTAGATATCATGCCTGCTGAGCCAGCACGGTGTAGCGGTTTGAGCATTCGACTATGACTCTGGAGACCAGGATTCAATTCCCAGTTTGGCCATGAAAATCACTAGTGGCCTTAGGCAAGTCACATGCTCTCAGCCTCAGGGGAAGACATGGCAAACCTCCTCCAAACAAATCTTGCTAAGAAAACCTTATGATAAAGTCACCTTAGGGTCACCATAAGGCAGAAATGACTTGACAGCACAGGACCGCAATATTAGATATCACATGTTTATATTTTTTGTAAGCTGCCTTTGAAAATGCTTTTTTTCTTCTCTTGATGCAGCCTAGGATCTTATTGTTTTTTCTTTTTTTCTCTTTTTCATTTTTCTTTTTTCTTTTTTAAAATTTATTATAAATTCAAAACATTTACATACAAAACATTTACATACACACACACACACACACACATATATATACATTCATACATATGAAACAAAACAAAAAATAACATTACACATAACATAAAATAACATTACGAATAATATAAATTCTTTATATCATAAAATAATACAGTAAATTTTCTGATTCTTCCTAATGAATGAGTATTTCTAGTTTAAAGTAACTTCACTAGTATCCCCTGGTTGAAATAAACTTATCCAATATCTTATAATCGATTTAATTTTTTCTCAAAATTATAATTTCAATACTTTTCCATTTCCCTAATTACAAATGTTCTAGATCCTGTTTATTTAACTCTTTTTCATAGTAGCTTTTAAACTTTCTCCAGTCTTTAATAACATCCTCTTCCGGTTTTCCTTTTAGTAGACCTGTCAAGATATCTGAGTCCATAGCATCCCAAAGTTTATTAATCCATTCATTATTCGTTGGTGTTCTTACTATTTTCCAATGCTTTGCATATAGAATTCTAGCTGCGGTTATCATATATAGTATCAAACGCCTATTTTCTTTTTCAAACTCTTTCACAAGTATCCCCGTCATGTTTAAAGGAAAAAAAGTTGGCTCTAACGGTATTTCCATTTCCAATATATTCGTCATTAACTTTTTAATCCTTAACCAAATTTTTTTTGCTTCTACGCAACTCCACCATAGATGATAAAAAGTAGCTCCGGATTTCCCACATTTCCCACAGGAATCATTTCCTGTCTTATATAATTTGTTTAGTTTATCCGGTGACAAATACCATCTGAATAACATCTTAATAAAATTTTCTTTAAAGTCTTGACAGTAAGTGAATTTATTTGAATCTTTCCATGCCTTTTCCCAATTATTTAAATCAATGGGTCTTCCCACATCTTGGGCCCATCGGATCATGGAATGTGTTATTGTTTCATCCTCCAAGTATCTAGCTCTCAGCACTTTATGGAATTTTGATATATGTCCTTTTTTTATAAAAAAATATTTCATCTATTTCATTTAATGTTTTTGTAATGCCTTTATTTTTCTGATCAACTCTATATCTTTCTCTAAGTTGACTATACAGAAACCAATTGTCTTTTAATGGCTCTGATCTTATTGTTTTTTCAGCTGCTGTATCACACTGTTGACTTAGGTTCAGCTTGTGGTCTACCCCTTTCACATGTACTGTTTTCAAGCCAGATGCCATCCATTCTATATCTGTGCATTTCACTTTTTCTGTCTAAGCGTAGTACCTTCCATTTATTCCTGTTGAAATTCATTTTGTTACTTTTGGCTCAGCTCTCCAATCTGTCAAGGTCATTTTGAATTCTGTTCCTGTCCTCTGGGGTATTAGATACCTCCACCCCCTGTTCGCATACCCTACATCCCTCTCATTGCAATATGGGGTTTCATATTTTCATACTTTGACATCTAGATTCAGGCAAGTTTTTAAGAGATAACAATGACCTTTAGAACACTAAGAAGTTTCACATGGGAAAGGCATGCCAACTTGAAGACATGTGGAAGACCTAGATAACACTAAATAAAAGTCAAATGGGTTTGCTGATCACTCCATTCTTCCCCAGGCACTCCACATAGCCTCTTACAGTAGGGACTGAGTGAATCCCATTGCCAAACAGTTAAAGACCATATTGCCTTCTCATGTTGGGCAGTGTTTCTATTCACCTCTTCCTATCCCACCATCCAGAGGGTGTCTCAAATCTAATCAATGTTTCATCACTCTCTATCAGTCATTCTGGAATCCTGTTGTCAATTCCCTGGGAAGACCATCAGGTCTTTGTTACACTGCACGATAGCACCAAGCACACCTAAAAGCTAGGAAATCAGATATAAATATCTGCTCCACACATGCCAATTTGCTGCTACAGACCAAGACCCTGTCACACAGATTGGGCTCCACTCTTTGTCAGAGCCACTCTCCAGCTTCCATGGAACCATCTCTTCAGGACTGGTAGTTATCATCCCCTCTAACTTCTGATTTCTTGCTATGCAACTGTTACAGTTTTCATTCTTTTAGTTCTGTATGTTTCTTGAAGTTGCACTGGTTTTGTGTGTTTGCATTCATCTGTACACACTTCTAAATAAAACCCTTTTTAGTCATCAAAACTCTTTGTAGTTAATGTGATATACATAGGTGTAAAAGATCACTTAAAGTTACCTGACCTCCTGTTGAGCTAATAAATTTCCACAAAATACCAAGGAGACACTGTCACTGTTAATGGGGACCCCAAATCCCCCCACCTTTGGGGACCCCCCCCAATTTGGTATCATCCACAAATTTGAGAAGCATGCCTTCTATTCTGTCATCTAAGTCCCGAAACACATGGGCAAAATAAAACAGCTTCCAGCCACTTTGGGGATATGGCATTTACATGACACATGCCCCCAAAGCTTCTGGAATCCATGTCAAAGCCACACTCCAGTCCAAAGGACCAGGTTAAAAAGGAGTCAATTAAAACTGACTCCTGGCCAGTGCGGCTTGGGGCCTGCAATGGCAACCCACTTCAGAAGTGGGCCGTGCAGTCACCATCATCCTGGCTCAAGTGTGGCTGGAAGAGCTGGAGGCCACTCTTTATCAGCTGTCTGCTTCACCCCTAAGTCATTTATAAAGAAGTTAAACAACACCAGGCCCAGGACAGAAGCCTGAGGCATCCCATGTCACTTCTTTCCAGGAAGAATAGCAACCATTGGTAAGCATTCTGGCATCCTACTTGTCATTTCTCTCCAGGAAGAAGAACAACCATTCTAGGTTTGGTCAGTCAACCAATTACAGATCTGTCAACCATTTACAGATCCATCTAACTGGGAAACTATGTCAAAAGCCTTAGTGAAATCAAGTTAAACTGCATCCACAACAATCCCCTGATCTATCAAGCTTGCAACAATGAAAAAGGAGAGAGATAAAATTAGTTGACATGACTTGTTTTTGAGAAACCCATGCAGGCACTTAGTAATCACAACAATCCTTTCTGAGTGTGCACAGACTGACTGTTTAATTATCTGTTCTAGGATCTTTCCTGGTATCAATGTCAAACTAATGAGTAGTAGTTGCTTGGGTCCTCTTTTTGCCCATTTTGAAGAGGGGAACAACATTTGTCCTCCAATCTGCTGGGATTGCTCTTGCCTTGCTAGAATTATCAAAGATTATTGACAATGGCTCTGAGACTACATCTGCAAATTCCTTGAGCACTCTTGGATGCAGTTCATCTGGCCCTGGAGACTTCCTTTAGTATCTCTTTACCTATTCTGGGCTGTAGTCCTCTCACTGCAAGATTTATTCTATTTTCACCAGTTAGAGCACAATTTTCCTTTTGGGAGAAGATGGAAGCAAAGAAGGTGTTAAGCAGTTCAGCCTTCTCTCTATCCCTTGTTAGCATTTCACCATCTTCTCTGCTTATTAGTCCTACCATTTCCTTGTTCTTCCTCTTGTTTTGAACAGAGCCAAAAAGAACCTTTAAAATTATTTTTAACCTCTCTAGTGAGCCCAAGCTCATTCTGAGCTTTAGCTTTTCTGATTTTCCCCTTATGAGTATTGACTATTTATTTGTATTCTTCTTTAATGGTTGTAGTCCAAGAACTAGCCCTCCATGACCTTTCTGTGACCCTGATATCAAGTTAATATCAAAAGGGATGTTTTAGGCAAGTAGCTCAAATAGGGGCTCCCCAGTGCGGAAAACCAGCTATACCACATTAATCCGGATGACTCAGCATGGGAGAAGCCCAAGGCACTTAGCCATGATGGGATCTCTCAAGATTGGAATTAGCATAATCCCTATAGCAACAGCAATAGCAAGTACATTTCTGTACCAATCATCAGTGCACTTAAACATCCCCTTAGCAGTTTACTATGTGTAAGATAATTGCCCCCAACAAGCTGGGTACTCATTTTAGCGACCTACGGAAGGATGCAAGGCTGAGTGGACCCTGGAGCCCTGCCTGGGATCGAACTCACAACCTTATGGCTGTGAATGACTGCAGTACCGGTACTTAACTACTGCACCACCATTTAATCACTGCACCACCAGGACTCTTCTATACTATGGAAAGGTGGTAGTGAGCTGGACTGGGAGATTGTTTGCATATGGCAGACAAAGGGAGTTTCCTTCTGGGAATGAAACTCTTTATCTGGGAACATTCACATCAATTGTCTGTTTGTTACTGCATATTGCACCCCATTTTTCTCCCCTGGGAAATTCATTTAAGCCCATCAACTCCTAACATCCTGCACTTAGGAGCCATTTCTGGATATAAATGTAGGCGCCTCAGCACCAGTAAATTGGTCTAGTCTGAAATCGAACAGAAAGTCTGTCCAATTTCAACTTGGCACCTAAGCAAGCCAGTCACTTCATGTGCCACAGTGGCTTCTGAGCCATCTTTATTCCAGCATCCCCACATTGACAGCAACACTTCTGGATAAGTATTGCCTCTTAGCCACGCCACAATTTGTTACCATTTGTTACATTTGCTTCATTAGTTCTCATATGTATGAGTGTATTTGTGTGCAGGTTGATTTCTCTTTTTAATAAAACTACATTAATCTGGAAATTGCCTCTGAAGTTCTCTGGGTTTGGAATCATTAGACACAGGCGATTCTCTCCAGCTGATTCCTTGGTTTCCCCCCCCCCCCCCCCCGCCCCACTGTTGGGCTCCTGTACTATTAGCTCAATTCTCTCTTTGTCATTTTATCCAGTACTTGATGCCCCTCTGCCCTCTGGAATACTGGGCCTCTGCAGATGGGCCCTTTGCGGCGTGTTGGAGGCAGGGAAGGGGAGGGGCAGCCGCACACACCAGCCTCCCCAACCCCTCCCCGAAGATGTCCTGATGCCACGTGCCCTTACGCACAGCATGTGGTGTCAGGACTTCCTCCTGGCATAGTGTCCTCATGCGCTACGCCAGAAGAGGCAGAGAAGAGCCACGCAGCGGCTCTTGGGGCAGCCTTTTGCCGCCTCTAATAGGAGCGGCATTTTGCCACTCTTTTAAGAGGTGGCAAATGGGAGAATCAGGGTTGCTGTGTGTGCTAGCAGTGGTCCCGATCCTCTGTTTCCCAGGGTGGCCCAGGGCCGCCCATCTGCTTCTCCCCACTGTCTTCCTGTCTATGAAACCCAGTTTAAAGCCCTCTTGATCAGATTTGCAAGACTCCTAGCAAATATTTCCAACTGCTGTGAGATACAACTAATTTCTTGCCAGAAGTCCTTCTTCATGAAAACACAGACTATGATCCAAGAAGCCAATTCTTTCATGATGACACCATCTGTGGAGCCAATTATTCACTTCTAGTATTTTCCCACTTCTGGGCCTCATCTTTCGATAGGAAAGAATGATAAAATAACCCAAGCACCAAGGTCCGTCTGTCCTTCCTTCCTTCCTTCCTTCCTTCCTCTGCTTTATATCTCACCTTTTTTCCATACAGGATCCCAAGCAGCCTTCCCAGAGCCTCATAATCTCTTACAATATATTGAAAGTTACATCTTGCAGAACATTTATCCAATAAGGATCCGAAGCAAGGGGGAATGAATCTTGGCATAGCGAGGAGAATCAGTGAGGTAGTATTTATAGTCAAAACCAGCCTGATACCCCAGCTTTGCTGCTGCAAATCATAGGGTGATGTGGAAACTTTCGCTTCCTCTGAGTCCCAACAATCCAGTGGTTGTATGTGTGAAAGTTTAAAACCTGCTTGCTATCCCAGTTTTTATGTTACAGATGAAGGAGAGGGCTTTAGTTTCCTTCCCAATCCAATGTGATATTAAAAACAATCAAACATATTGATCCTTGTCTATAGGGTGGTGTATAAAATAAATAAGATAATTAAAAAGAACAGAACAATGTGGCATGAAATTGTGGTATTGGTGCAGTGCTGCTTGTGCAGTGACAATGATGGTCTGTGCATCACAATATCATGACTGAAATATGGATAGTTTCAACTTTTTATTATGTTCCTTCTTCCTAAAAGTTATTAAAATTTTGATTTATTTTATAGCAGCAGCTTCATATGTTACAGCACTACTAAAGTCAATGGTGATTTCTGGCAAAACGTAACTTGCTGAGGAATTTCTGATAGATTTGAGCAGTTCAGCTGATCTACTGAAAAGGAATGAAAGTTCCGCAGGCCTTTGAAAAAAAACTAGAGAAGAAGCAAGTAATGAGGTGTTATATTAAATTTTAAATTACTAGGGAAGCACATTGCCAACAATAACAGGGCAATCATCCAGAGAGATAAGGCACTGATCAGCAACGTTTTAATCCAGGTGCTTGAATTTTCATTTAGAACTCAGCTGTACTTCCTGAATTTCTCTCAAGCTCTATAAAACAGCTAATATAGAAAAGTATACCTATCTGTGTTTTTCCTTCTCATGAGTCTTAATCTCTATAAGTTTTTCTAGCTTGACTGACTGCCTTGACAGTTAATAATTAAGTAGTTGCATCCATCTTTTCTTCTTCTCCAGCCATCCCTTCCTCCCTCCTCCCCTTCAAGGAATTGCTTTGACTCCAAGTTGTGACAGAGGTGGTGGAAGACAAGATTGCAAAAAGTGTGGCGGGTATTGAGTGAATAAAATTGAGGTCAAAGGCCATGGGGGTCACAGCAGGGGGAGAAAATTCCAGGAGGATTAAATTTCTCACATACCTGATATAACCTCCTTCCCTCCAACCTGCAGGACCTTGTGGGCATCACAGGACATGCCCCAGCTGCTGTTTATCACACAGTGAGTGGGCACAGGTCTTTCTGTTCCTGTAAAGGCTGCTGAAACCATCCACTGCAGTGTTTTTTCAGCTGTTTCTGTTCCTTGTGCTCTGGATTCTGTAATAGGATGACAGAGGCTGATGACTGACTGACAAAACAGCCATGCAATTCTTGCATTGCCCTTGGGAGAGCATGATCTTCTCCTTAAGGGTTTCCAGATTTCATGAAAGATGCCCCCAACTTTGTCACATCAACATTCTCTGCTTCATTAAGGAACAAATGATTTGAAGCTCTTACCACCTTCTTAACATGTACGGGAAGACTGTGCTTTGTTTTCATTACTGACATAGTAAAATCATCCCAGGATAGTTTTTGAGATCATTCTTTCCATGTGGTGGAAATGTGCCCTTTTGGCCCTGCTTATGATTTGGACTACCACTCCCATAATCATTTACCATTGACTATGGTAGCTGGTGCTACTGCAAGCTGAAATCCAAAGCATCTGAAAAATCAAAATTTCCTCAGCCTGGACATCTGGGGTGAAGCCTAAAATGATAGAATTAGAACTGGAGGTGTCTTGTAGGCTATCTAATCCATCCTCCCTCTCAATGTAGGAAATCCAATGCAAGAGCAGAGAATCTCCTAGAGATGTCATCTTATTTTTTCAGTGAACAAGCATCTACCACTATTCTAGGTAACTGACTAGGAGAGCAATCAAATATTAAATTCAGTATCTTCCCACTTCCTTCTCTGTTTATTTGTTTGAAAAGGGCAAATAAAGATTTAGAACACTACAACTGTAGCAGGCTAGAGGTGTGGCTATGGTGTATATGTGCAAAATGAAGACATTACCCCCAAATAAGGATTCTGCTCCATCATGAAATTTTCCCTCAGTCCCCAAATATCTAATAATGCAGTAACTTAAAAAGTGAGTTGAACATAGGGTTTTATCTCAAGAAAAGTTTGTTGCACTAGTTTAGTTCTGTGTTTGATCTTTCCTAATCACATGATGGCATGACTCTTCTATTGTTGCCATTGCATTGTATTTCCATTGTTACTGGATCACATCTTTTCATTGACTGGAAAAGCCCATTAATGTCTCCAATATTGCTGCTGTTCAATTATTGTTTCTGATGTGATCATTTTGTTCCACTGCGGTTCCAATATTCTGGCAATCTTGTGATGTGAGTGGGTGTGGTCCTCCTCTTCTCCCCCTTCCTATTCCCAAGCAGGATAAAGTCATTCCACTTCCAGACAAAGAGGACATCATGATGTACAGGAACAATGTTGCCTTTATTCTGTTCCCTGTTTTTTTATTTTTTTATTTTTATGCTGTAATTGTGCTACTTCACTGCTGTGGCAGGATGCCAACACCACCAGCAAGGGAGAGCACTATTGCAGCACAGCAGTACATCTGGGGGGGGGGGGGATGTCTTTGGACATTGATGATGGAGGAAGAGCATACCAACTTCTGCAACTACAAATGAAAGAGAGAAAGAAAAAGATATATACAGGTGTTAAGGTGAATTTATGTCTTGATATATCATTGATAGAATGCCAGCCAAAGGCTAGTTTTATATCTGCATGCACACTTAGTTCCATGAATAGATGTTTTGATCCAGGTTGTACTGCATCACAGATAACAAATCCTAGGAGGAAAAAGTGAATGGGCAGAACACGTTTGACTGTGAGAAGAGAAGACTAAGGGATGTGATATCACTGTTGAAAATACCTAAAGGGATGTCACAAAGAGGAGAGCAAGGATTTGGTCCATGGGACTTAAAGAGCAGGACTGTGTGTTACAGGAAGGGAGAGGATATTTGAACATCAGTAGAAAGGTGTTAATGCAAAGGAGGGCAAGTGCATCTAATCAGTTATGTGTCCCTGGAATTTTCCAGTGATGCATGGATTGCTCCAATGCCCAAACTCCACTACTGGGTGTTTTTTACAATATGTTTAGCAAGCAGGGTCCATGTGCAATACATTTAAAAGGATGAATTGCTTCTCCTGAAGGATCCTAGGAGCCCTTCTCATATGGCGCAGCTATAGTGTTATGATTCCGCCTTTACTGCTAAGGTTCCATCCTATTGAATTCTGTAGTTTATTGTTTGGTGAGGCACTAGAGATCTCTGGCTGAGAATTCTATACAGTCCTCCCTAAACTGCAGATTGTAGGATTCCATAGGATATTACCATGGCAGTTAAAGTAGAAGCATAACTCTATGATTATGTAGTGTGAAAGAACTACAGGAAATGAAATTCACCATATGTATTTTTGGGCAGAAAAAGGGTGGCTCAGGATATCTGAAACAGTAAAGGACCACTGGGGGTGGACCACACTTTGCCTGACATTGTATTAATGGGTAAGAGCAGTCTGGCCATGGAACCAACTACTATTGGGAGAGGAGAGTGAGTTCACTCTTATTGACAGTCATCAAGGTGAGAATGGGAGACGATCCATATGTTGAGGATGCTCTAGCTCTGGGTTCCCTGTATTAAGTGGGCTGGTAGTGGACTATTTGGTCTATAAGGACCTTTCCAGTTCTTTGGCTCTACATGCTCCACAGTCTCTAACGTTAATCCAGCACAATTGCATTTTACTTTTCATAGTATCATAGAGTTGGTAGAGACCACAAGAGTCATCCAGACCAACCCCCTGCCTTGCAGGAATGCATGAACAAAGCACTCTTGACAGATGGCTATCCAGCCTCTGTTTAAAAACATTCAAAGAAGGAAGCTCTACTACTCTGTGATGCAGCACGTTCCACTGTGAAACTGTTAGGATTGGGTCCCAAGGGAAAATGTACATTGTGGGATAGTGCAGCAGCCATGATGACACAGCATTTGGCCACAGCTGAGTCATGCAGCCTCATGGTGATGAAACAGGACATGACATCATGGGGGTAGTCATCTGGTGCTGGAAAGCACAGAAACTGCTGCAAAAGTGCTGAAAAACTGCAGTGTCACTCAGGTGAGTGACAGGTGTCCAGCAGGAAGAGGCAGGGCCAGAAAGCCATGTGGAGCACAGGCTATATAAGGCACAAGCCTCTGGACACACATGTGGGTTGTGGATTGTTGATGGTGGATTGCGTATTGCTGTTGGAGTTGCGTTGGTGTATGCTGTACATATCTGTATATAGAGCAACAAAGATTAAAGCCTCCTTTGTGAGACGTCTGGCTGTAGAGTCTCTGTGCTCTATCTGGAAGGGGAGAGGAGTTTCTCCAGCTGACAAGCAGCCTGCTTCATCGGAGAAGTCTGGATCCTGGTGCTTCACGTTACGTGGTCTCCATGCGCTGCATTACCATGCCTAACAGAAACAGCTCTTACTGTCAGGACGTTCTTCCTTTGTTTAGAAGGAATCTTTTTTCTGGTAGTTGGAATCCATTGTTCCATGATCTAGTCTCTGGAGCATCACTTGGGTGGGATCCTTAGGTGGGAGTGATCATGTTCTCCTAGAGTTTCTTATACAGTGGAAAGCAGAAGCTAGGCATAGTCAGACACTCATTCTAGACTTTAGGAGAGCTGATTTCGATAAACTTGGGGAAACACTGGGAGTGATCCTGTGGTCAGGAATACTAAAGGAGAAGGGAGTTCAGGATGGATGGGAGTTTCTCAAAAGGGAGATACTGAAGGCACAATCTTAAACTGTTCCAATGAGAAGGAAAAATTGGAGGTGTCTCAAGAAATTGGGTTGGATGACAAAAGACCTTTCAACTGAATGAAGTTTTAAATGGGAGATGTATAAGAAATGGAAAGGGGGCAAAATCAGTAAAGAGGAATTCAAACAAATAGCTAGCACATGTAGAGGTAAAGTCAGGAAAGCCAAAGTGCAGAATGAGCTCAGGATTGCTAGAGGGGTTAAAAACAACAAAAAGGGCTTTTTTGGGTATGTTCATAGCAAAAGAAAAAAGAAGGAAATGGTAGGACCACTGCACAGAGAAGATGGAGAAATTCTAACAGGGGACAGAGAAAAGGCAGAACTACTCAGCACCTTCTTTGCCTCAGTCTTCTCACAAAAGGAAAAGGTGCTCAACCTGAGGAAAATGGAGCAGAGGACAGAATAGGAGAATTTCAGCACAGAATAAGTAAAGAGATAGTACAGGAATACCTGGTTAACCTAAATGAATGTAAGTCTCCAGGACCAGATGAACTACATCCAAGGATATTAAAAGAACTGGCAAATGTAATCTCAGAGCCACTGGCAATAATCTTTGAGAACTCCTGGAGAACAGGAGAAGTCCCAGCAGACTGGAGGAGAGCAAATGGAGCATGAAGAGCCCCATCTTCAAAAAAGGGGAAAAAAAAGGATCCCAACAACTATTGCCCAATTAGTCTGACATCAATGTGGGAAAGATTCTAGAGCAGATAATTAAACAGAGACTCTGTGAACATTTAGAAAGGAATGCCATAATCACAAAAAGTCAACATGGGTTTCTCAAAAACAAGTCATGCCAGACTAATCTGATCTCTTTTTTTGATAAAATTACCAGCTTGCTAGATGAAGGGAATGTGGTAGACATACTATATCTTGATTTCAGTAAGCCTTTTGACAAGGTCTCCCATGATATTCTTGCAAACAAGATAATAAAATGTGGGTGGATTAGTAATTGGTTGACTGACCAAACCCAAAGGCTGCTCAGTAATGGCTCCTCTTCATCCTGGAGAGAAGTGACCAGTGGGGTGCCCCAGGGTTCTGTCCTGGGCCAGTGCTATTCAACATCCTTATCAATGACTTGGATGAAAGAATAGGGGGCATGCTTCTCAAATATGCAGATGACACCAAATTAGGAGGAATAGCTAATACTCCAGAAGACAGCATGAAAATTCAAAATGACCTTAATAGATTAGAAAGCTGGGCTAAAGCTAACAAAATGAATTTCAACATGGAGAAATGTAAGGTACTGCACTTAGGGCAAAAAATTGAAATGCATAGATACAAGATGGGTGACAGCTGGCTTAATGAGACTATTTGTGAAAGGGATCTAGGAGTCCTAGTAGACCACAAGTTGAACATGAGTCAACAGTGTGAGGTAGCAACTAAAAAGACCAATGTGATTTTAGGCTTCATAAATAGAAGTATAGTATCTAGATCAAGGGAAGTAATAGTGCCACTGTATTCTGCTTTAGTCAGGTCCCACCTAGAATACTGTGTCCAGTTCTGGGCACCACAATTCAAAAAGTATGTTAAAAAACTGGAGTGTGTCCAGAGGATGGCGACTAAAATGGTGAAGGGTCTGAAAACCATGCCCTATGAGGAAAGACTTAGAGAATTGGATATGTTTAGCTTGGAGAAGAGATGGTTAAGAGGTGATATGATAGCCCTGTTTAGATATTTGAAGGGATGTCATATTGAGGAGGGAACTAGCTTGTTTTCTGCTGCACCAGAGAATAGGACCCAGAACAAAGGATGCTAGCTACAGGAAAAGAGATTCCACCTCAACATTAGGAAGCACTTCCTGACAGTGAGGGCTATTTGAAAGTGGAATACACTCCCTCAGAGGTTGGTGGAGTCTCCTTCTTGGAGGTCTTTAAACAGAGGCTGGATGACCATCTGAAAGGGATGCTTTGATTTTGAGTTCCTGCATGGCAGGGGATTGGACTGGATGGCCCTTGTGGTCTCTTCCAACTCTATGATTCTATGAAAACAAGCTTGCTGCTTCTTCAATATGACATTTCAAAAATTTAAACATGGCTATCATGTCACCACTTAAGCTTCTGTTCTCCAGGCTAATCAGACCCAACTCAATAAGCCTCCTTTCATAGGACATGGTCTCCAGACCTTTCACCATTTTGGTTCTCTGCATATGTTCTATCTTGTCAATATCCTTTTTGAATTGTGGTGCCCAGAACTGGACACAGTATTCCAGGCGAGGTCTGACCAAAGCAGAATAGAGTGGTATATTAACTCCCTTGATGTAGACACTCTGCTCCTGTTGATGTAGGCTAGAATCACATTGTCTTTTTAAGCCAATGATACAGTAGGTACACTGCAAAAGAATAATAAGGCAAAAGCTCAACATTACTGTTAGAGTTAACAACCTTTGCAAGCTTATACTTAGGCCAATTTGCATGTTTGCTGACTTCCTATTTTCTCTGTACCCAGTTTTCTCTTGCATCACTCTAATCTGCAGCCATTTTCCTTCTTCCTTCTCTCTCATCCTCATATTTGACCATCAACAAGCCATAAATAAGTAAAATTACTTTATATATTTTACAAAGAAGAGTAAGCTTCTGTCTGCACCTGCTAGCCCCTATTGATGGGATTGGCTGTTTTCAGCTTCTTCCTTGTCAATTTGATTGCTCTGCTAGAGAGAGAGAGATTCTCTATTATTTCCCACACTCCCCAACAATCACAAGGAAACACCTGGTTCAGGATGGTGGTATGATAAATACATCAGAAATACTTGTGATGTGGCATGGATGTTCAGGGAAGGAACTGAAACTGCCTCCAAAATATGAAGGGTTTATCCATCTGCTCATCTTCTAATTTAATATATATCATCTGCTACCAATGCCCTTCTGAATTATTCACAGGATAAACAGGAGTAGGAGTATGTGAAATAATCAGTTAACAGAAATATGATGTCAAAAGTGCTAATCTTCAAAAAGCAATGGTGGAACATTTCAATCTTATAGGATATTGTATTTCAGATGTTAGAATGATTCAAATATTTCAAGAATGCATCAGGTTTGATGCAAAAGAATTAAGGATGCAGCCACCCCCAATCATTGTAAGGGGAGTCCTGGGCCAGGATGAGTGGGTGACAGATACAGACTGGCATTGTGGATTTGATACAGTGTTTAGGGCAGGAGTCAAAATTGCTCCTCATTAATTCATGATCCATTTCATGATCCAAGGAAGGCATCCATAATAGTTCAACTGAAAGGTAGATAAGCATGTAAGAAAAAAGTTTATGTATCAGTTTAATGTCCTCTTTCCCCCAAAGATAATACAGAAGTATTTCTGTAATCAGGAAGTATTCCTGTAATCAAACCCCTTCAATTTTTTTGAAATTTAAAACTAACCAAAGATTTCCAGTTACATGGAAATACCAGCTAATTTTATACCTAGCATGATGAATGTGCATGTGCTTTACAGCAAGAGTTCCTTCCTCTCAGGCAGCTTACAATCTCAAATTCAACAAAAGTGAAAGGTACATTTCTTTCAAGTTTATATTTAGTGATCAGATGCTTCTGGACAAAGCAAAACATTGTTGCTCAGCTCCATAGTATATGCTTAATTGATTCTGTAAAGGCATAAATAGGCTAGATTGTACTTTCCTCAAAGCATTACAAATTTCATAATGAAGCAAACAGAAATTGCCTTTCCTTGGATGTGATACATAATGCTATGAAACCTGAGCAACAGTTAAAGCTGGAACCAAATGGTGAACAAAATATCCTGTATCTTTAGGGTGGGCCTTCTACCTCTCTTTTTTTGTGGTACCATAGCACATCTGCTGCTGTAGAATTGATGGCACCACCATTGCTGCCATCTGCATTATGGAAATTGCTTCCTGTTGCATCCAGCCGGGAAGGAGATGCTTTGCTCTGTAATCCTGCAGGAGTCTGTAGTACAGGGTTTGCAATAGTGAATATTGGCAGTGGCAAACATTTTGACAGGCGCTTCCTGAACCTAGGCAGCTGGTCATTCCTGCTGTCGTTAACAGGCATGAAATCAAACCAGCCAATACATGATGGCTGCTGTTTGCTTCCAGATTCAATGGGCAACACTACCATTTTTGAGGGTGTCAGGGTTGTAAAAGAAGACATTCTTCTTGAGCCTTGTGCACCACTTCTCCCCACAAATACAGAATAGTGCTTTGCTTTCTTGGTTCATCCTTTCCCAGAGTTTTTCTCTGGGAAATAAGTGACAGGCTGAAACTGAAGAACCATCAACACAGCAGTCACTTGTATTTCACGGTCAGTGAAATGTAAGCAGAGTCTTCTTTATGCCACTTATCATGGCTTCTTGCCGGTCTGAAGCTTGAAGTGTATTTCAAACAAACAAAGGGGCTGGGGCTCATCTCCAAATTGATTGCCTGAGGCACTCGAGGTATACTTATTTGATCACAGCTGCCTCTCTTCTCCTCACATAGCAATCCATTTGTAAAGCTTCACAGAGAGCCCTTGTAAAAGCTTTGGCCATATGGACTCTGTGACGGATATGAGCTGTGCTTCATGTTAGTCAAGGGGCAATGATAATTAGTCTTTATCCTTTTAGAATGGATGCAAGGAAAGCTAAAAACCATGCACCTTGTGAAGTCAATGACAACATTTCAACAAAAAAAGTATTGGAACAGAGAATCCCCCTACCACATGTATACCTGGAATTACCCACTTTGCAGGGTGTGAGAAAAGTAGAAGAAGGAGTTGTGTGTAAGGAAAGTAAAGCATGAAAGAACATGATCTCTGTCAAGACCAGATTCCTGTGCTTCCTTCCTCTCCCCAAAGTGGTAGAAGAATACCTAATGTTGGCCTCCATGTTTGCAGGATTTATATTGCATGTTCCATTAATCGGGTGGGGAACCTGTGACTCTAGGTGTGAAGATTATCATGTTCAGTTGGTGCAGTTACTACAGGTTCCTCACCGGCTAGGGGCTTAGCATTAAAGGGAAAAGGTATAGTTTGTTTCCTCTTTCCTAGTCACTTTCTAAATCTCCTGATGTTTCTGTAATCATTGGCATTTTGTGTGCTAAGTAAATATGCATGGGATTAGGCTGTTAGTCTCATTGAAGTTGTGGGGCTGAAAATTGGGTTCCTCCTCCTCTTAATTTATACCCAACCTTTCCCTCAGTTTGGGATTCAAGGCAGCTTCCAAATTAAAATGATTACAATATAGTTAAAACATTTTCTGTGCCACCACATGTTCAGGAAGAGGGACCTATTTTTGACACTGTTCCAGGGTCTCAGCCACTTTAATGCAAACTTGGGTGTTGGACTCCAGTCCTCATTATGCTTGGATAAGTGACTATGGGCCTAAGCAGACTGCCAGAAATAGTGCACATTAAATTGAGGCACTGCCCTGGCTCAGTGCTAGGGAATCATGGGAACTGTAATTTATTGTGGCACCAGAGCTCTCTCATAGAGAAGGCTCAATGTCCCAGAAAAAAATACAGTTCCCATGATTCCCTAGCACTTAGCCAGGGCAGTGCCTCAATTTAATGTGCACTATTTCTGGCAGTCTGCTTAGGACTTATGTTAGTCGGAAACAACCATCTCAGCATATGTCGCCACAGTTACCACAGTCACAGCAGTACTAATGCATTTTATTGTGGTGAGTTCTGCCTAATGTTTTACTGGTTTTGGACACACTTTCCAGTTCCACCTCTTGCCTCTTATTTTCTGTTTCCAGCAGCTTTACAATATTCTCACAAGACACACTGTATAACCTACTAACCTTGTTTAACCTAAGCGTAAATGCTGAAATGGTGGCATGTTTGTGTGAAAACTGGAGTAGGCTGACACTTGCGTTTGATTGCAATATTAAAAATTATTGCTAAGAGATAAAACAAAGAAGCTCATATCTATATATGAAAATAAGTAAGGTGGTTCCATAAGGCAATGGTCCTATACATGTTGCTGAGAGTAACTCAGAAGTCAGATCTGGCTATAGTAACACATATCTTAATTAAAAAACATTCAGGGGTAGCTGTGTTGGCCATTTAGCAAATTCAGACAAAAATCCATCAGTGATACCTTTACTGGCCAACCAAAATGTACAATATACTTGTTGCAAGTTTTTGGAGCTCCATGGGCTTCTTTATCAGGTAAGATGTTATGAACCAAACAGGAGAAAAACAATTGGAGATGTTAGTCAGATGCCTACATGGTGTTTCAGTCTTTAGTTAAGATGGTGTATGGTGGGGAGGATATTTTTTGTAGGCAAGATCCTCCTCCTCCCGGCCCTGAGGGTATAGTGAAATTTGCAAAGTCCAGGAAATTTAAAATCCATTTGCATCTCAACAGGGACCCCTCTTCTGCAGTCCAATATGTCTCTATTCTGGTGAGGTCACAGGACTCTTTGTGGCAGAGAACAATGGATTCCTAAAGAAGTCTCCAGGTGTTTGTATCTGGAAAATTTTGGTGGATGTAGAGGTAAAACATGTGACTTCAGTCCAAATTTAAGAAGAAAAACATTGTTTTACCTTGATTGAAGTTTTCAGTCCACAGGCTATTCTTCTTGGTTCACCTGTTGCAGCTACAATGCGGTATCTCACAATACAGAAAACATTCAGGGGTATCTTTATCTTTGTTACACACTGCATACCCACCAACATTTCACAAATGAAAACTGGGACATGTGTGTCTAAGCAACATCAGAGCATGGTCCAAATGGCAAAAGTTATAAATGAGAAAGAAAATACAAGCTAAGAGAACTGCAGCAATTTGCTTCTGCCTGAGCATCCTGGGAAGAGCTAGATTCCACCTCTCCTTTTCTCTCCTCTCTGCAAAGTTAGCTGAGTACAAATTTCTTTTGCACTTTGAATTCAGTTTGCAGCAATTGAAGTGAGCAGGAGGAAGGGGGAAAGTGGGAGGAGGAGAGAGAAAATGGGACATTTTAAAAGTGGCTGAAAAAGTGTGATGGCAGAGGATTAATTGGGACTACTTTGCCAAATTAGGACACTTGGAGGGTATGTCAATATGGGGCTGTTTGGAAACTTCAGTTGGTTCAAAATGTTGTGGCCAGAATGCTGACTGGGGACAGTTACAGGGAGCATATAACCCCCTTGTTGAAACAGTTGGTTCTGTGTGGCTTAGGTTGAGATGATCCAAAAGATTGTATCTGACAGAGTCTTATGATCCTCAGGGAAAGGCTCTGTCTCGATCCCACCAGCCTTCTTTCTGGCAGGTCCCAGATTGTGAATTTTCCCTGAGTGGAAGGCTAATGAGTTTATCACACGGGGGAAATCTCGTGCGGAAACGGGGCTTTAAATTAAACAAAACCCACAAAAGCGGGTGTTTTTTCAGACGATGTTGCTGTTAAAAGGAGGTTAATCTGAACGGAAATTAGATCCCGAAAGTAAAAAGAAGCAGTTTTTGTCTAATTTCCGTTCGGATAAACCTCCTTTTAACAGCGCTTTCACTTTTCACACAGGTCAGAACGGGAGAAATCCCGTTCATTGAAAGCTTCCGCTTTTGCGGGTTTTTTTTTTAATTTTAAAGCCCCGTTTCTGCACGGGGCTCCCTGTGTGATAAACTCCTAAGCTGGCCCTCTCTCTGCTCTCCTTTCACTGTCAGACAAAGACTTTTAAAAATTACTTAAACAGGCATTTAATGACTTGTTAGTTGCAGGGAGTCAATGTTATGGGGTGAAGGGTGCTATAGTTTAAAATGTGTTCTTGTGATTTTTGTAGATTTTAAAAAATGAATGGTACTTTAATATGATCACTTGTTTAATTGTATTTTATCTTTTTTATTATTAGATTTTTAGCTTTTCCTTGTTTTAGCACTTTTGAAGCTGCCTTGAGTCTGATGCTAGGAGAAAGGCAGGGTAAAAATAAAATACAAATAAATATGTCCCATTGAATGTAGTGGGTCTGAATACTGAGAATATACATAGGAAGGACTACACTCCCCAGTGACACTGGGAAGACTTTTTTTAGACACCCACCTTAGATAGTGGTTAATATAAGATGGAAAACAGAAAAGGATTGTTTAAAAACTAAATACACTTTCTAGTAAGTGTAGTTTTTTGACATTTGTTGGAAGTGTTGGTTCCTCTATTAAACTTGTGTGTGTGTGTGTGTGTGTTTTAAAAATGACTATGGCTCATTTGTGAAACAACCTTGTTTTAAGGATATGTTGAGGGTTTTGAATTTTAAGGATCAAAAATACCAGTGGCCACCAAAAGATGGCATGATAGTGCTGCAATTCTGAATAATTTGAGCACATGCAAGTTTTTACAATTGATTGCTAAGCAGAGGAAGAAAAAGAATGGATATTTATTTATATATTCATTAAAAATATTTAGATCCTGCTTTCCATGTTGCAAAGATAATACCATATATTAAGAATTATAAGTACCCTTTCCAGTTTTACAGGAAAATAGTAGCAGAGAATTATAAAAATAAAACAGGCACTCCCTCTCTCTTTCTTTTTCCTCACTTGTCAGGGACCTGAAACAATGCAAAAGCAGCAGATAAATTACTAGTGAAGGGCCTTTCTAAAATGCAAAGCATTCTCCCTTATAAAAACCCAAAGACCATGAGGTGAATTGGGCTTCCCTTGGAGTGCTGTTCCAGCACTTAGGTGCAGCCTTAAAAGGCTATCACCTTCACTCTCACTAAATGGTTTTCTTGGGGTGTTGGAAAATGCAAGTGGGTCTCTGAAGATTATCTAAATAGTCAAGCAGTCTTGCATATTGGAGAATGAGAGAGACTTGTTATTATAAATTAAATAAATTTAAATGAATTTAATTTACAATCTATATAAAACTAACCTATATTGTAGGCATTCTGTGGCATTGTCACCTGTACAGTTGGGAAGAAAATGTCCCTGACATCCATCTACTTGTCCTGTACAATTTTGCTTTCTTTTCATGAACAATAATAAGCCAATAACAACAGTAGGAATTAATTAATCATTGCCTTTTTTTTAAATTGTCCTGTGAACTGTGATGCAGAGGTGAGGTACACTGGTTATCAGAGTACACCACTGGAGGAGGACTTTGGGAATGAAATTAGGGAATGAAATTGAAATTAGGAAATGTAAGGCATTCATATGAACATCTAACCTGGATCCTAACCCCAATCACATTGCTAAACTTCAATATATTGATATTACAATTATGGCCTATCCCACAACACAATGCAGAGTTAAAGAACTGCATAAAGAAAGAGCTGTTTCATTTCCCATGATCATCTGAACTGGGTACAGATGGATTGACTCAATCAAAGAAGCTAGGGTCCTGAGTCTGCAAGACTTAAGCAGGGCTGTTGATGACTGGGGGACTTGGAGATCTCTCATTCATAAGGTTACCATAAGTTGAAGTCAACTTGATGGCAGTTGACAACAATAGCAACATATGAATCAGGGTAGGGAACCTATGCCATTGGGCATATTTGGCTCATTGCTTAATTTCATCTGAACTGGGCTGCCTCCTGAGCAAGAATTGGTATGAAGGTCCCGTGATGTTTGCCATCTGCACTGTTCACAATTTTCACCTTCAAAGGTTCGGCTCAATGTGTGTTTTCAAAAGGCAACCCTATGTTTTATTTGAGTGAGTCCTCCAATTGATTCCTCTATGGTCCAGTACCTCCTAACAGGTTAAACACCCACATATGAATACCTGACTGAATCTAGTTTGGTCAAGATTTTGCAGTGGTAGCGTGTTCATCATCTGTATTCCAATAAAATTGTGTGTATAGTTTATTCCAGTTACATTTTATATGCTCATTCATTCCAGTTACATTTTATACCCTCATTTAAACTCCCTTTATTATCTTCTTTTATCTCTTTGACTTTTAAAAACATCTAATGTATATACTCATATATAAGACTAGAAATTTTAGTCAAAAAATTGACCCAAAAAAACTGAGTCGACTTATCCACAGGTGAATGTAAGTACTGAACTTTAACTCTTATTAAAAAATTAAAAATGAACTATCTCTTGGATAGTTCATTTTTAGTTCAACACGACATTATTTTCAGTGGAGCTCAAATATTTTTGGTTTTCCATTTTTGCAGGATGGATCCCCCGGAAATTGGGAGGGGCAACTGTATTTTCCACAGAGTCAGTTATGTTGAACTTTCCTCTAGGAGCAGGCTTGCATATTTAAAGATGTTGGGTCATAAAAAGCAGATGCTATAAAGCATGTGAAACATCTAGCAAATAACATTCTGCTCATCACAATAAACTTTGCAAGAACCAATGCTGTTATCGTACTTAATACCAGCAAAATGCTTCTCACAAAAGAAGGTGTGACAGACCAGTCTTGGTGTGGTGCAATCCCTACAGCTGCCTTAGTGTTGATCTGAGGTTAAACAAGAGAAAAGTTCCACCAGGACTATTCGTTCCACCAGGACTATTCATACGTGTTCAGTGCAAAATCACGTTATTAATATGTTGAGTACAAAAACACAAATAGAGTAGGAAGCAGTGTAGCTGGGAACTTAAAGCAAAGAAATTGCTCCTAAGATGTTTTCTAAAATGTTCACAAAGCCTTTATGTTCATGGAAGGTGCACTATCAAACTGACCCAATGTGGCAGGAGCAGTTCTGATTAATCCTCTGTCATCCTAAATTTTCATCTGCTTATAAAATCCTCATGGTTGTCTCCATTCCGCCTGTGCTCCCCTTTGTCTGTGGCTTACTTCCATTGCTGCAAACTGAGTATTGAGAACAAAAAGAGTTTGCTCTTGGTTAACTCAGCAAGGAGAGGGGAGAATCTGCCCCTTCCCAGCAGGCCCAGGCAAAAGCAAACTGCTGCAGACTCTCCTAGACTGTGTGTTCTTCCTCGGTAATAACTTTTGTCATCTTGGTCTGATGTCACTTGGAACATGAATCTTCATTTGTAAAATATTGGAGGGTACGGACAACCACGTCTTTGCATATGTGTGCCTGTGTGCTGTGTGCCTTCAAGTCATTTCTACCTTATGACAACTCTATGGTGATCCTATCACTGAGTTATCTTGGCAGATTTCATCAGAGGGGGTTTGCCATTGCCATCCTCTGAGGCTGATAGACTGTGACTTGCCCAAGGTCACCCCATGGGGATTTGAACCCTGATTTCCAGTGTCTTAGTCTAACAGTTAAACCACTATATCATATTGGCAGCTCAGAAGGTCTGGTAGTAGACCTAGGTCTATGGGCTCATTCCCACTTGCATTTAAACTGGTTTCCAAGTCACATAGATTCGGGATCACTGAATCGATTCGCACCAAAGCAAAGTTCACACTATGTCTGACACAATTGAATCTGTCCATGTTTGTGATATAGTTCACATTTGAATGGCTTTCAGAGCTGGCACCCAGGAGGGAGGGGCAATGAGCAGAGGGTTGGCAGAGGGGTGGAACATACTCGCTCCAAAGGTCTTGCCAAACCGCCTCCCTTTTTCCCCTCTCACCACTCACGGCGGTTCGTGGGGCTCCTTAGGATTTTAAATTTCCCGCGTTGTCAAAGTGGTCCCTTTAAATCAGGGATAGGCAACCTTTCTGAGCCAGGGGCTGGGTTGCTGTCCCTCAGACAATTGGGGGGCCGAAGCACCAAAAAATAAAAAATATAAAAATAAAATAAAATAAAAATAAAAATAAATAAATAAATAAATAAATATAAAAATATTTTTAAAAAATTATGCATGCACACTCTCTCAGTCCCAGAAAAGCCATGGCAAAACCCTTGTGGAGATTTTGCCAAGAAAACCCCAAGAACAAGTAATAATAATCAATATCATCATGGTGGGCAGCGGTGGTGGCAGCAGAAGCGGCGGCAGGACCAGCCTGGGGGCGGTCCAAAGACCTCGGGGGCCGCATCCAGCCCCCAGGCCTTAGGTTGCCTACCCCTGCTTTAAATCCTTGTGCAACTATTTTCCACTTCTGCTGATGTTTTGGTACCCTTTTTGACCATGGGGCAGAGGTTGGGGAAGTCAGGGAGGTCCTTGGGGGGCATATAGGGGCTATGCAGACGGGTGGTTCTGGGCTGCCCCTGCTAGTAGTGGATCGGGGCTGTGGCAACCCCATGCTGTGGCTCTGATCCTTCCTTTTGCCTCCCCTAAAAGAGCGGCAAAATGCCTCTCCTTTTAGGGGCAGCAAATGGCTGCCCTAAGAGCCGCCGCCACAGCTTTTCCACACCCTTTGGGCGCAGCTGCATCAGGACAACGTTGGGGTGCGGTTGGGGCAGCCGGTGTGCATCTGCCCCACCTCAGCTCCACCCCCAGGCTGGTCCTTTGGGCCAGTCTGCAATGCCCCATAGTCTTTTTTTTTTTTTAAACAAAAAACTTTGGCACCTCCTGCGCTCCTGCACAGGGTCACAGTTGCATGGGTTCACGGGTGCAGGGAGTCATAGACTCAATGGGGGAAGCTTGCCATTTTGGAAAAGCAGCTGGATAAGTGCGGCTGAGACCTGAGATGCAACCAGGTTGTAGTTGTCCAGCGGCAGCAATTTACATGTGATAACATCAGCAATTAATCCTAAAAATGACTGTATCTCATCGGAGAAAGTAGCTTTTTTTGTAGTGCGATAATCTATGTCTCTGAATAAAATTTAGAAGAGACCAAGAGAACTCTCAAAACTGTAAATTTCATGTTTGATTGGTCACTTAGGGACCCTGGACTTCATTTGAGTAGCCAAGTGTCTGACTGTGGGTGCCAGTTCATATAAGGCAGATATGGCCCTCAATGCTGTTCCAAGTGTGTGTGGTGTCTATCAGTGGAAGTGTAGTTTGCAGTCAACTAACTCAGCAGGAAGAGAGGAGAGAAGGGAGACGAATCTTGCTTTTCTCTGTATGCTGAAGCAAAAGCAAACTGCTGCACACCCTTCAAGCTCGTCTGCTATTCCTTGTTAATGATGTTTGCCTGCTTGACCACATACTGATGTTAATGTGCAACATGGATCCTGATTTTCACTTGTGAAATGTTGGAGGGAATGGAAAGGGACATTTAGGCCAAGTTCCCTTCATTGTAGCATAAATGTCCCCCTGCAAAGTTATGTTACACTTCCCTTGAACAATAATCGAAATAAACATTTGCATGCTACTCAGTGCACCTTGATGTGCATCCCCATATTCAATGATTCTGTAAGCAGAACTCCACTTCCACTACCATCAGTTGGATAAAACAATTGTACATTATCTACAAAATTATGTTTGCAAGCAGAGTGCAATGTACACCTGCATATGTCACTGTTAGGATACCTCCCCTGGATCCAAGCCAACACGTTTAGTTTAGCAAACAATAATCCAACAAATAGATACAATATCATGCTCTGTAAAGTGGGAATGTCCAGGAACTTCAGCTAGTGCAAAGTGAGGTAGCTGGATCTTTACCTGGTGAACATTTTACTGATCAGTGGCTGATCCCAGTCTGGAAAGAACTAACAAAAGTTAACAACTTGAGGCTTGAGTATCTGAATGTTTAGCTGCTCCCATGCCATCCTATCTAAATTCTGAGTTCTTTATCTGACACCCTTTTACACAGCATACCTCCCAAGAGTGCTAAGACTGGCAGGTATGTGAGGGAGGGAGCACCTCAGTTGTTAAATTTCCTTTTCAGGAACTCAGACCAGCTTTCCCCTTTATTGTCCCTCAGAAAATTGTTATTCAAAATGGTGATCTGTGGACCAGTACCATTGAGTGCTGGTCTGCAGCAAGTTTCCAGGAAAGCAAGAAACAGTTGTCGTCAGTGGGCCCAAATATGGTCCTAGCCCCTGCTATGTCCCACCCATCAGTTAGCTTCAGAAACACTGCTTTAGAAAGATGGTGAATACAATGTTGTTCCGCCAAGCTTTTAATTCATAAGGATGTTCTCTGTTTTTAATGTTAATCCCATGAATTCCCTGTACAAAAAGTTGTTTAATTTTTGTAATTTATGCATTTTATACTTTTTGTTTACACATTGATCTGAGCACTCAGAGAGGAAAGGGGATTTCTAACAATATTATTAAAAATTATTAATTAACAAATTCATGGCTGGCTGCCCTTTTAGCTCATTCAGTAAAATTTAATATATCTAACTGAGTAGATTGGTCAATATTTAATTCCATTATGCAGGCTGAATCAATTTTTTTAAAGCATTGCCTTATCTTTTGGTTTGAGTTCAAATTTTGTGTTTGCTATCAAAGTCATGTGAGTATTGTCCTCAGGCAATTTATATCAATGCACCAATTTAAAATACAGTTGGTGAACTGGCATCAGTTTTCTGTAGTCTTGGGAATAACAGATTTTTAAAATTGTTTGCTATATGGAGCCAAAACACTAAATTTTTCAATTTAGTTTGTGAAGAATTTCTTGCAGAATCTGACATGGAAGTTACATTTTTGAGACATTACTTTCTATTCATGAATGAAATTTTATCTCATATGAAACATTTTTAGTACATTATATTAACACAATCACATCAATGTTTTTTCAGTAAACTGGCCTAATTCAATGGCATACCTAGCATATTTGACACCCAGTATGGAGCATCCCCCCCCCATTATTTTCAATATTTTCAGCATGAAATGAAATGAATAATGGCAATGTCCAGAAAAGAAATGCAGACAGTGGAACTTCTCTTTCACTGAACTTTGAAAAATACACAACTTAATAAAATAATAATAAAATAAAAATATTACCGCACAAAAAAGAAAAAAGAAAATAATAATAATAGATAAATAAATACATCCTGGATTTAAATGGATGCAGGAAAAATGACAAAGAACAAATGAAAACTGCTGAAAGGGAGTCTTGTGGAAGCTTAAAGATTGACACATTTTAAATACATTAATGTATTTTTGGAAAAAAAGAGAAAAGACGTTGCTGCCATTGCATAATATGTGGCACAACCACCCGTGTTTTTTGCTATCCATGGGGAGGCCTGGGATTGAACCCCCACAGATGGGAAGGATCCACTGTATAGTAAAAGTGCTTGTTGTGAAATTCTGAGCATCACTTTACTTGCATGGAAGATTAATCCACCAGCTAATGGCCCTAACATGTACTAGGTACAAGGCCTAGAATAATAATAATAATAATAATAATAATAATAATAATAATAATAATAATAATAATAATAATAATAATAATAATGTTTATTTGTATCCTGCTTATTGCCAGACAATCCAAGCGGCTAGAATATGGGTTTGATCTGGCCAATCCGGTCATATGGAGTCTTGGATAACATCCCCTACTCTCTAAATTTTTCACCAGAATCACCATTCAGCAGAGCAGAAAAGGCACTGAAAATGAAAAATTATAATAACACTTGAGTATAGATGAAGAAAAGGGGGGAGGAGGCATCTACAGACCCTTGAAGCCATTACATCTGAGGAAGTGGATTACTATCCACAACTGTACTTACTAAAGTATAAATCAGTCTCAAATAGCTGTTAGATTCCTTTTCCCCCCTCTTCCTTTCCCTTTTTCCTTCTGCAGTAACAGACTAGTAGGGCTTCTTCTCTGACTGGGAACTGTTTCATTTTCAAAAGGAAGCAGCATTAACCATTGCCTCAACCACTATCTGCATTACTCTTTATCTTTTCCTGTGATATTCAGGGCTTATAAAGACTGATAAATTCTTCTATTGATTGAAAACTGTTGAGAAAAACAACAAAACAGTGATAAATTAGAACTAAATTACTGTATTTTAATTCCCAAACCAACAAGGCTCTGAAATGGAATGAAACTTATGTGACAATTAATTTTGTGCAGAAGACCAATAAAGCCTGGGACAGTTCTGAAGACAAACATAAATCCCATTATGTATAATGGGATTTGAGCATCCAGTGATTTTGGTATCTGTGGAAGGTCCACAAACCAAATTCCAGTGGTCACCAAGTGCCCACTGTACACATACACACACACAGCACATATACACAGAGTTTAGAAAAGGGCTGAAAACTCTGCAAGCAAAAGGAAAAAGAAAATTAAAATTTACTGATAGTAACAATAACCTTATTAACAGTAGCCATTCACAGAATGGTTGTTGATGAAAACAGAGAAATTCTGGCATTGACAGTGTGGTTTGAAAACAATAATTATATCTTGATTCAAAGTACAGCTATTGAATCTTTCATGCATTTTAAAATTTCATGGCAGTCACCCATGGCTCATGCTCTGTGAAAGAAATGTCCAAGGAGATCAAAATGTTTCACCATTAGTTGTTGATTATTAGCATATAGTATTGCATATTTGTGTCCATTTAATCTTTTGCAAATTCTGTGCCTGTTTATCTAATACAGAATGCTGGTGGGCATTGGTGGCAGATGATGGCATGTATCACATTAGAAGACGAGCAAGTGGATGGATGCTTGATGTTCTCAAATAAAGTGTTGGAGGCAGTTTCAATTTCTCCTCTGAACATTAATGCCAGATCCTAAATGGTTGGGAGGTATCTGTTAAATAATCATAAGGAACCAGGAGTTTTCCCCCTCACTGTTGCATTTTTGCATTATTTTAATGCTTTTGCAAGTCACCAGCTATGATGTTGCACCAAACCTATCTTTTGTACATTGTTTCAAGTGTAATCTAAAGAAAACTACACATTTGATAGACTGCTATGGTGATTATACAATTTGCAGACTATGAAACACTGGGAATTCTAAAGAAACAGAAATAGGTCGAGACTTAATAATAATAATAAATAATAATTTATTTATTTATAGCCTTGTAGTCTACTTGGTTCAAACCCATGCATGAAGCAGGACACCCAGAACTACAACATCCCCAGTAAATAATTGTGCATCGTGACTTCCAGAAAAGGACAACCCTTATGTAATTGGTTCCATTGGTGAACTACTATTCCAGTTAAAATTTTCTCATGATCATAGAATCATATACCGTATTTTTCGCCATATAAGGCGCTCCGGCATATTAGGCGCACCCAATTTTAAAGGAAGAAAATCCAAGAAAAAAGGATTCCTCCCTTTAGCCGGAGGCCGGTTGTTCAATGGGCTGGTGCTGGGATCGGAGAACTTCTCCGATCCCAGCACCAGCCCATTGAACTGAGGTCGCGGGGGGGAAGGAGGGCTCCTTCCCCCCCGCGACCTCAGTCTTTGAATGGGCTGGTGCTGGGATCGAAGCGATCCCAGCGCCAGCCCATTGAAAGACTGAGGCCGCCGGGAGAAGGAGGGATCCTTCTCCCCGCGACCTCAGTTTTTGAATCGGCTGGCGCTGGGATCGAAGCGATCCCAGCACCAGCCCATTGAAAGACTGAGGCCGGGGGGAGAAGGAGCCCTCCTTCCCCCCGGGACTTCAGTCTTTGAATCGGCTGGTGCTGGGATCGAAGCGATCCCGGCACCAGCCCATTGAAAGACTGAGGCCGCCGGGATCGCTTTGATCACGCTTCTCCCCGTGGCCTCAGTCTTTCAATGGGCTGGCGCCGGGATCGCTTTGATCCCAGCACCAGCCGATTCAAAGACTGAGGCCGCGGGGGAAGGAGGGCTCCTTTTCCCCGCGGCCTCAGTCTTTCAATGGGCTGGCGCCGGGATCGCTTCGATCCCAGCGCCAGCCGATTCAAAGACTGAAGTCCCGGGGGGAAGGAGGGCTCCTTCTCCCCCCGGCCTCAGTCTTTCAATGGGCTGGTGCTGGGATCGCTTTGATCCCAGCACCAGCCGATTCAAAGACTGAGGTCGCGGGGGGAAGGAGGGCTCCTTCTCCCCGCGGCCTCAGTCTTTCAATGGGCTGGCGCCGGGATCGCTTCGATCCCAGCACCAGCCGATTCAAAGACTGAGGTCGCGGGGGGAAGGAGGGCTCCTTCTCCCCGCGGCCTCGGCCCTTCGCCCTATAGGGCGCACTCACTTCCCCACGCACATTTTGGGGAAGAAAAAGTGCATGTTATAGGGCGAAAAATACGGTAATCATAGAGTTGGAAGAGACCACAAGGCCATCCAGTCCAACCCGCTGCCATGCAAGAACTCAAAATCAAAGCATCCCTAACAGATGGCCATCCAGCCTCTGTTTAAAGACCTCCAAAGAAGGAGACTCCACCACACTCTGAGGGAGAGTGTTCCACTGTCGAACAGCCCTTACTGTCAGGAAGTTTCTCCTAATGTTGCGCTGGAATCTCGTTTCCTGCAGCTTGCATCCATTGTTCTGGGTCCTGTCCTCTGGGGCAGCAGAAAACAAGCTTGTTCCCTCCTCAATATGACATCCCTTCAAATATTTAAACAAGGCTATCATATCACCTCTTAACCGTCTGATGGTGAAATGATATTCAGTCACCTTTAACAAGCTCATTATAATTAGTCTTGGTCTCAAGGGCCAGACATTTCCCCAGTTCTTTCTGATTTCTTGTTGGATATTCAAAGGGTGCAACCATCTCACTTTCCAGTCCTCTCTTCTCCAAGCTAAATATGTCTAGTCTCTTCAAACTTTCCTCCTTTTTCCTCCTTTTCACACATCAAATCATATTTATTGCTCTTCCTTGAACACATTCCATGAATTTGTCTATATCTTTCTTTAAGTGTACTCTCCAGAATCAGACTGAGAATGCATGTACATTATAGTAGTTTGATTAACTGACATGGCTCCCTCCTACAGAATCCTGGGATTTACAGTTTGGTAACTGAGAAGCCTTTGCTAGAGAGAGCAAGTCTGCTCTCCTGAATTGCAGCATTAGAGCTTTCTACCAGAGAATTCTAAGTATCTCACCAAACTGCAAATTTCAGAATTCCAGAGATTAAAACCATAGCTATTGAAAGTTTCTATGATTGTCATGTGGATACACTCACACTCTTTTGATGAAGTCTCTCCACATCAGGGGTAGGCAACCTTTCCCCTTTAAGGGCCAAGGGACTTCAGCTCCCAGAATCCCAGGAGCTGTTGGCCAACATGGGACTATTGGCCAACATGGCTGAGGCTTCTGGGAGCTGAAGTCACTTGGCCCTTAAAGGGGAAAGGTTGCCCACCCCTGCTCTACATGTATGGGCTTTCAATTTTCTGTCTGGCAACCCTAGTTTAAAACATGTACTTCATAGCTAGTGGAAGAAACATGTCTAGCCCTCTGTTAGTCCTATTAATGATACTCCCTATCAAGAGCCCCAGTGGGTATTTTCTGTCAACATGGCCATTTGCATTGGTGCCATCTTGTCTTTGGGGTAATTTTCAAATATTGCTGTGCTCAGTTTTTTTTTGCTGTTTTTTTTTTTTTAAATATCTTTGTTGAGAATTGCTCTTTCAAGAGACAAGTCCCAGTACTGGCTTTCAGTTTTGAGCAGAAGTTAGAAGGAGCAGGTGAGGCTTCCATAAACATCTTCGGAAGCCAGGACAATCCTGGGCCTATTCAAGTTAAGTCTTATGTTTCTTAAATTTAGATACTTCTCTGTGTTATAGGACATTTTATTATATTACTAAGGACATCTCTGTGTTTCCCATACTCAAAACTGTGAAGCTAAAGATGGGATCCCTTGATAACCTGGAAACAAGCATGACCTAATATCATCATTCTAGCATGGCCTCTTAAGATCATCTAAGTGAGGCCCAGAGTTTTACTCATCATGTACCAAGGAGGGACACACACACATCTCTATTTATTTATGACATTTGATGCCTACCTTTCTTCTATCGTGGAACTCAAGCTGTTATACATTGACCTCTGAGATTGTTTCCCATTAGACTAGGGACAGCTGATGGCTTCACTGACATGTAAGACACCAGCCAGTACTGCAATGTCAAAATTGCTTCAACAAGGTGACTGCATCATTTGTCTTCGAAATTTTCTTCACTCACAATCACCAAGACATGTGTACTCAGGATCCTGTGTTCAATTGGAATTTCCCCCACAGGATGTTTTTTTAAAAATCAGATCTGCTTAAACAGAGATGAGTCTGGAAGCCTTTGTTTTTTAAATTACATTTTAGTTTGCACTTACTCAATGGCACAATTGAAAAAAACAGACTAGGAAAGATTACTGAGTGCAGTGCATGGAATTTGAACTTCTAGAACAGTATCTAAGTAATGAAAGTTTTCCTGTTCCCCTGGGAAACATGGGACACATTGTACTGGAGTCAACAGATTTTGGGCATATTTCTAGACACCCAAAATATGCTGATGAGTATTATGGTGGAAAGAGACCTGTAACATGTGAAACATGTGAGACAAAGACATAAATAAATAAATCTATTCTCACTCCTTTGCCAAACCCCTTGAGTCGTCTTCATATTTGATGTTACACATGTTTAATTTTTATAGTTAAACAGCTTGTTAATTAATTTGGCAAGAAACTGACAGCTCCAAGGATTCTTTTCCCAGCCAATTTAGATGTTATATCATCTTGAGATTTCACAGTTTGGGTGTGTAATCATTCAAAATTTCCTTTTCCTACACTCTTGTTTTCACTAGAAAACAAAGAAAAAGGAAAAGAAATAAGGATTGCTCCAATTAAAAAAAACAACACACACTAGTTTCTGATGGTGAAAGTACATAGACTTTTAAGACAATTAAAAAAACGGGATATGCACTATTGTCTCTCTTCCCCTCTCCATCCTCCCCACAATACCATATTTATACTGAATATTTTTAAAGCTAATTCCCCCATAAGGAAAGATTTCATGCTTCATTTTCTTCCCAAGATATTGCTAAGAAGGGGAAATTGAAACAAGAGGTGTTGTATACCTCTGAGGAGCTATTGATCACTGAAAACCCAGATTTAAAAGGAATGATACCAGTGAAGAATTGTGGAAAATGTTCAAACTGTTCACAGTATATTTTTCCAGGAAGGGCTAGACAGTTATGTTAAGATATGAGGTGATATATCACTGGAGTCCAAAGCTAAATGCATTTATCATTTGGGCAAAATGTCTCTTATGGCAGGTGGTAGAGGTCATTATTGTCATGGGGGGAAGCAGACGGTGCAAAACGCCATCTTCAGGGCAAGGAAGGGGAGGGGCAGCCACATGCTGGGCACCCCAACCCCTTCCCGAAGACATCATCGGAGCGCCGGACCCTCCGCACGGCCGGTGCTCCAAGGATGCCTGTCTGCCGCAGCGTCCACACATGCTGCGGTGGAAGAGGCGCCGAAGGTGCGCCAGCAGCCTTTTGTGGTGCACTTTCAGCGTCTTGCGGAAGGAGGGCTATTTTAGCGCTTCTTCCTGGGGCTGGGATGCTGCGCCGCGGGGCCGAGGTGTGCGGATACCTCGGCCCCAATCCGCAGCTTCCCGGGGTGGTCCTGTGCCGCCCGTCTGCTTAGCCCCATAGTTCTCACTCCTCTCCCTCTCTTTCTCTCTCTCTCTCTCTCTCATACACACATGCAGAGGCTGCTGCCACACTGCAGGATTGATGTAGTTTGACACCACTTTAACTGCCATCATTCAATATATGGAATTCTGGGATTTGTCATTTTGTGAGATATTTAGCCTTCTCTGTCAGAGAGCTTTGGTGCCACAACAAACTACAAATCCCAGGATTCCATAGGAGGGGGTCATGGCAGTTAAAGCAGTATCAAACTGCATTCATTCTGCAATGTGGCAGCAGCCCCCTTGAGCCCACACTGGTTGCTGCTGACCATCATGTGTCAAACTGGAGCTGAGAACTGAGAGATATCACAGTGCTTTTGGGAACTGCAAGATTAGAAGAAGTAGAAAAATCTTGAGGAGGACAAATATTGTAAGGTTCCCAAAAATAACAAGCAAAACCCAATGAGAAGCTACCTGAGGATTGGAAGAAGGATGGTAATATGCTATGGGGAAAAGGCATATCTGGCTGCAGTGCTAAACAAGAGCACTTCATACTGAAATATCCAATTCATATTTATAATATAAAAGTATTCCAGAAAAATACCCTGTGTATATACAAAGAATTGTGTTATATGGTTTCAAGACTGCGGGCCTCTTTTGCTCAGTTTTGGCTACTTTTACTTACAGTATCTGTCTGTCTGGAGATTCCAAAAGAGATATTTCCACCTTTCTAATGTTTGATCCATCAACCAGAATCAAAGGGATTGAACTTGGAACCATGTACATGAAAAAGCCTGTGCTTTGCCATGGTGTTCTGTTTCTACAAATGTTAGAACAAATTCACTGTAAATTAACCTGATGGAGTATGGAGTTTTTATTCCTCAGC
This sequence comes from Phrynosoma blainvillii, assembly GCA_026167975.1. Lineage (NCBI taxonomy): Eukaryota > Metazoa > Chordata > Lepidosauria > Squamata > Phrynosomatidae > Phrynosoma > Phrynosoma blainvillii. Next base: position 85,892,464 of record JANUYF010000001.1, on the reverse strand, counting down.
AGGGAGAGCTTTATGTTGGGTTAAATGACACTCCTGTGGTTCCCTTAAAGTACTTTTAGCTGATAAGACATTTCTGACGCTGATCCAAAACCTGGCATTATCCTGTTTCAGTGAAATGCTGCTTCCAGTCTGCTTTTCTCTCTCTCAAATGCAGCATGTACAAATTGTCTGAGGCCTCTTGGGGACATTACTGGCATAATTACATAATATGTTTTGACACATAAGGAGGACAATCTCTAAATTATTCCCCTGGACCTCCCTTAGTACACATCTAATCCTCCATCATGCTGGTGGCAAACCCAGCCCCATTTGCTACTGTGACAATGTGCACTGTTCAGCCTATATGTCAACGTTTTACTCCATCTCCTTTATTCCTAGTCTTTCTGTTACAGCCCCCATTTATTAAAACATGGTGAAGCTAGAAATGGATGGGCTTAGCACCACATGCTAAGTGTGCTTCCAGGCTGGGCTTTTATTGTTCAATCACATAGTCTCCTTAATGGAACTTTATGGGAAGTTCAGATGATGTCATATTCAGTTTGCATATGACATCATCTGAATCTCCATAAAATTTCACAAATGAGACTGTGATTGCACAATAAAAACCCTGATTGGAAGGACACCAAATGTCTGATGGTAGCCCATCTGTAAGGTAGATTCTATGAAAAGTGACCTGATTTGCCCATCATGGTAAGTCAAATATTGCCCAATCACTTGCAACAGGAGTGGCCTAACAGTCCACAAAATCTTGGCATGTGGACACTCTGGCTTGTCTTCCCACTAGAAACAAGCCAGAGAAAGAAGTAAAGAACAGGCTTGCAGGGAGAAAAACAAGTGAGGGAATCAATTGCTGTTTCATTTGCAAGTGATACTAAAGAAACCACAAACTGCAGTCCATTGTTCATTTACATATTCCCAATATGAAGATGAATGTATGAGTTGTGTTCCTGGGCTTGTCTACATGACAGCTGCACACTAATTGGGGGAATTCAAGCTTTTTGCAGGCTTTTTGTGGGCTTTTTGCTGAAAATGGATTCATGGTTTTTACCGGATCATCCATGAGTATCCACAACGATGCACATCACAGCAAATGTGTGGCTGTCCATCCACTTTGCATGGCTGCACATTTTAGGCAGAGAGAGCTCAAACTGATGTGAATTTGCATAGCAATAAAGACAATTAGGTGTTGATGTGAATGTGTGAAAATCTGCAGAGATTTGCACTTGCGTGTAGACTGGCCCTGTCTCCTCCCTGGTAAGCCATGGCTCCCATAGAACCCTGACTTACTGTGACATTGGAATGTGCCCAGTGCCTTTTGTAGGAAGGGCAGTATTACTGCTTGTCAAGTAAGGGTGGTTGTTAAGCCACTTCCAGATGAAGCTGGATTTAGTCTACAGTCACTTCTTGCTTAGCATAAGCTTGAACTCAGTGGAATGCATTGTCTGTACAGAAATATATGTGATGGTGTTGCAGTGTATCTAAAAGGTTTTAATGTAAAATTAACCTTAACTGAATTTCTGACCTAACTTTTAAACAGAGGCTGGATGGCCATTTGTTGGGAGTGTTTTAATTGTGCATTCCTACATGGTAGGAGGTTGGACTGGATGGCCCTTGTGATCTCTTCCAACTCTTCTATGGTTCTAAGTCCATGTAAAGGCTAAGAGCCATCTCCTTGTCTGTATCTTCACTGCACGCTCAAGAAGCTGAAGCACTGCAACCGAATGCAGGAATTAACCCAAGCCATCCTAATTGAAACTAATTGAAAGAGCTACTTTAGAAGCTAGTGCAGGTGGCTGCCCCCCTGCTTTTCTGAGGATTATAAAGCTTAAAGGGTAAGTGCTTCCTCTAGCATATAGTGCCCAGTTGATGACATTAGTACTTAATGTTTGCATTTTCTGATGAAACAGATAAGAGGTACAAAAAGCAACATCCATTTCCAGGGCTTTGGAATCAATTAGCTTTACAGTAAGTAGTTCTTCACAGACAAATATCCCTATCTCAGTGGCCACAGGCCTGGGGATTTATACAGCTCTTAACTATTCTTCTGCTGCCAATTTAAAAGGACAGAATGTAATCAACATTACACAAAGAAGCAGCAACAGCATTTTCTATGATTTATTTTTTGGAAAGAAAGTTCCTCAGAAACATCTAATGTGGGTGCAGGAAAAAAATAATCAGGTAAAAGATATTCTAACTCTGAAGACAGCTGATGGGAGCATCCTATTTAGTATCAATAAGAGAAAAATTAAAGGGGTTTAAAGAACTGGTTTTCATTTAGAATGCAGAAAAGGGGCTCCATGTCTGAGACATATAGATAATTAAAAACCTCCAGGCCCTATACAGCCTTCTCCAGCCAGAGACCTTTTGCACTACACAATTATAGCACTAAGATTGCACTTTAACTGCCATGGGTGTATCCTATTGAATTCTGGTATATGTTGTTCGATGAGACACTAGAATTCTCTGGCAGAGAATTGTAAATATCCCAACAAACTTTAAATCCCAGGATTCCACATGATATTGTGAAGTCGAAGGCTTTCACGGCCAGCATCCATAGTTTTTTTTGGTGGGTTTTTTGGGTTATGTGGTTTTGTTCTAGAAGAGTTTATTCCTGACATTTTGCCAGCATCTGTGGCTGGCATCTTCAGAGAATGCTGGCATGGCAGTGAGTGGGGTATATGTGTCTATATATATATATATATATATATACACACACACACACACACACACACACTGTGTGACCCTAGGTTGGGACGAGTGATTTACATGTTAATCTGTGTCTTGTTCTGTTGTTGAATGGCAGGGCCTCAGGATGGGAGGATATGCAAGGAGGATTTGTGTCTATTTAATTAGTGATCCATTGTCTGTTAGGAAAAACCCTGATCCTGAGTAGTTTTCATTTGCATTTTACTGGGTCTTGGATTTTGGTGTTTTTCAGGACTGGTAGCCAAACGTTGTCCACTTTCTTCTGAACAAAGGGCCAGCCTGAGGGTAGGGTTGGAGTGGGGCAGCCGCACTCTGGCTGCCCCAACCCCACCCCGACGCCATCCTGATGCCACATGGCCATACGCATGGCACATGGCACCAGGATGCCCTTCCGGCACAGCGTTTAAACATGCTGCATGAAAAGGGCACTGAAGAGCCGCGGCGCCGGCTCTTAAGGGGGTCTTTTGCAGCCCCTAAAAGGAGCAGCATTTTGCCGCTCTTTTTGGGACAGCAAAAGGAAGGATAGGGGCCGCGGTGTGGGGTTGCCATGGCCCCGATCCGCTGCTTCCCGGGGCAGCTTTCTGCCACCTGAAACAGCCGTTCTGAATCGGCCCAAAGTTTGGGATAATGGAGATTATGACAAGGGCTTTATCTTGTCATTTTCCCAATGAGATAAACATACATTTAACTTTAAAGATGGATCTAACCACATTCTCCTGTCTGCAGCCCATATGTAACCCATGCTTGTCCCATGGCTTTTCAAGTATGGGATTTTCCTGTGCTTGAAAAGTTGTGGGATAAGCCTGGGTTGCAGATGGGCTGCAGGTGGGCTGCAGGCAGGTGAATGCAGTAAGACTAATCTTTAAAGTTAAATGCACCTTTATTCCATCGGAAAAAATGAGAGGATAAAAGCCAATGTGCTAAGCCATTATTGAACAAAGATAATGGCTTTCTGGCACACTACAACCATTTCAACATTATCTGACCCCATCATCATGGGGGGTGTCCTACACTCATCTATTCTCTTCATCACAGGCTAGTTCCAAACTAGATTTGCCACTTCATTTCCATGCACAAAGGCTAGTTTACAATGTCTTTGTTCACAAATGACCATCATTAAAACTGGGTTTGCTGCTTCATTTCCATACACAAAGGAATTTGAATTCAAATTGACATTCTCACACACCTAGGGCATATATAAATCTATCCCTGACCCTGACTCCACCAAATGCATCTGAGGAAGTAGACTTAAGTCTACGAAAGCTCGTGCTGCCAACTTCTTTTGTTCATTAGTCTCAAAGGTATCTACAGGTATATATATGCAGATAGATACAGTGCTCATCTAGACTAGATCATTTTGAGCAATTTGGACTGCACATTTACTATTGGTTCTCTTCATTTTATGTTGCTTTCCCTTCCAAAGGCTACTGCATTTTCATCCTGTCTGCTTTCATTTTTTTTTTAAACAAACCTTTCTCTATTACTACTGTATCACTTGAGGAAGAATGAAGAACTAAACACATTGCTTTGCATACCCTCATACCCTCCAACTGTCCCAGTTTGGCAGGCATAGTTTGAATTATTCCTCTGTCATTCCACTTTTTCAGTTGCTTTAAAAATGTCCCAGCCGCTCTCTCTTCCTCTCCCTTTCCCTTTGTCCTCAGTTTATTTCAGTTGCTGCAATCTGAGCTCAAAGTGCAGAATGACTTGCATTCTATTAAGGTTGGAATAGGAAAAATGATAGGAAGGGGCAGAATCTTTCTCTTCCTTGTAGAGTCAAGCAAAAGCAAATTGCTGCAGCATCTCCTGACTTGTGTGTTCTTCCTCATTGATAACTTTTGCCATCTAATAATAATAATAATAAAAATAATAATAAAATTCATTTATATCTCACCCCTTTGAAACCAATCTTGACCTTACTCTGTGTCCCAGTTTTCGTTTGTGAAATGCTGAAGGGTATGGTACAGTAGAACATCATTCCTTCTCTACCTCACTCCTTCCCAGCGTGGTAGCCATTTCAGTTTGATAGGGGGGAAATCTAAGTGCATAGCCACACTGCACAGTTCTAACACTTGGATATCACATCAACTTCCATGGCTCCATCCTGTGGAATTCTAGGATTTATAGTTTGATGAGGTACTTAGAATTCTCTATCAGAAAACTCTAGTGCTTTCTGTAGTTTGTTGTATTTAGGAGAGTGGGACATGTACATGTGATGAGGATTATAACCATTGATGTTATTGCACCACGCTCTTAAACAGGGCTAGGTCACTTTAAATGCTTTGACTGCCTCCTGTTGCATTTTAGAGTTTGTAGTTCAGTGAGGCTTAAAGGTTTTGGAGTTTGTAGTTCAGTGAGGCTTAAAGGTTCACTGGCTGAATATTCTAAATGCTTTTTCCCAAACTATAAGTTCCAGAATGCAACCAGAGGCAGCCAGAGCAGTTAAAGTGACCTAGCCCTGTTTTAAGAGTGTAGAGCGATAGTCTCAAAGATAATCAAGCTCCAAATCCCAGTATTGTACGGAATGGAACTGTGACAAAGTGGTATCAAACTGCTATAACTGTACAGCCTAACCAGATTCCTGACAGGGTCTGGAAACCAAAGCTTAGCTGAGTTACATTTTGGATTACTAATCCCAGAATACCCCACACAGGGGATTCTGGGAGTTGAAATCCAGAATGTAAGTTGTTAAACTCTGTTGTAAACACATGGTCTTTTCATTGTCTGTTCAGTTGTGATCACTGAATTATTGTTTCATACAGGTAGTGGTAACTGAACTGGTCTATTGACAAAGTTCTTTTGAATACAGGTTTTCTTTTCGGCTAGAGGAAGTGATCTGGACCATCTTTAAATGTCTGAGACACTGCACAAAATGGCTGAATACAACACCACCATGGTAGTATTCCTGAGTGTGCACTAGATTCCTAGTCTTAGGAGAGAAATTCAAGATGAAACATCTGATTCCTCCCCTATGCATTGTCATTATATATATATATATATATTTGGAGTTCTACCAAAGCTTGAACTTCAGCTTCTTTACGAGGTGACATAATTTTTTTTTATTAGAGCAGATGTTTTATCAAAGCGCTCTGAGGCACTTCCAGTCCTGCTTTGCTTTTTGCCATTTGGAGCATGAATGCAGGTGCAGAAAATACAAACTTGTGCTATGCCATTGATGGCAAAAGCTGCCTTTGAGAAGAGAAGACGTGTGGCTTCTAATTTAACAACTAGCACATTTTATCAGCATTTTTATTATAATAGCACCAGTATGGGGCATGATTCAAACCTGTAAGCAGGAAGGCAAGAGCTCTGGGCTTATAGAAGCATTTCCTTTTGCATAGACAGAATAAGAAATGAGCATCCCTTGCATGTGATGAGCACATCTGCATATATAGAACAGAGCTTTTGGTACAGAGCTTGGAAAAGTTACTTTTTTAGACTACAACTTCCACCGTCCCCCAACCAGCATGACCATATGCTAGATCCTAGATCCTAGATGGAGGATTCTTGGTGTTGTGGTCTTAAAAAATATCTTCTCTAAGCTCTGCCAATGCATATAACTGGATGATAGAGGTTCCTTGGCCCTGAGTATCCAGGTGACAGATAAGGATGCAAGTTCCCCAATTTTAGTGGACTCAGCTTCAGGCAAGAAGAAAGAACTGTGTGCAAACCTCCAGCTCAGCTCAGAGAGCAGCAATTTGCTGCAATTTGCAAAGTGTAATTGACTTGTTGTGAAGTCTCTCCATGAGGCTTATGCACTTAGCTTTCTCCTTCTCTTCCAGTTGTGGTGCTAGAGTTCACCCCCATGCTATGCTCTGCATGTACCTTCTGGCTAGAAGCAAGTAGATTAGATTAAATGTTCCTTATCCCATCTCTCTAAACAGATGAGAACTGTGGTTGGTACTGAATGCATAATATTTAATGACATCACCAGGGGCTGTCTCTAGGGACCTTATCACACGGGGCCAAATCCTGACAGAATCCAAAAGGAATCCCGACCTAATACCTATTATTTTTCCGTGTTTACACACGACGTCGCACAGAACCCCAACAGAACCCTGGCACAATGCAGCATGATCCAAGTTCTTTTGAATTTTGGTTTCTTCAGGAAGTACAATTGCGCGACGGGATTAATATCGCTTTTGCCGTAAGTATGGTCACCCAATACATATAGCCAAATACGTATTGGGGAGCATTTCCCCGTAGCGCCGCCTCTCCAAAGGGACCTCCTCGGAGCCCCGCGCCGAGGCAGGGCCGGTGCTCCAAGGAGGACCTCCTTGGAGCGCCGATCCGACGCAGGGCTGGTGCTCCAAAGAAGAACCAAAGAATAACTGTGATATGATCTATAGTGGACATATTACCTCTAAAGCCCGCTTGTTGGGCCTGAACAAGCGGGCTTTAGAGGTAATATGTCCACTATAGATCATATCACAGTTATTTCATTTCTTATTAATAAATATATTTCCCGATCCAAAGGGAAATTATATGCTGCTTTTATAGATCTAAAAGCGGCTTTTGATCTTATACATAGACCTACACTTTGGAGTAAATTGGACAGGCTAAATATAGATTCAAGACTCCTATTTTTGTTGAGCCAAATTCATACTAACAATGTCTGTAAAGTGAAGTTTACTGAAGGAGGACATCTAACTGACCCAATCTATGTAGGAAGAGGTGTAAGACAAGGCTGTGTTTTAGCACCACATTTATTTAATTTATTTGTGGCAGATCTTCCAACGTTTATGTCAACTGTTAATACCCATCCCCCCATGCTAGGCGATTGCCCATTACTTGTGTTGCAATATGCCGATGACACTGTATTACTTTCGTTGACTCAAGTGGGCCTATCGAGAGCCCTGAATAGATTTAGTGAGTATTGTGCCAAGTTTTAACTACAGATAAATGTTACTAAATCAAAGGTTTTGGTGTTTTCAAAAGGTTTCAATCCAAGGAAATGGAAGGTGAATAATCAAATTATAGAGCAGGTAAAAATGTATACATATTTGGGTGTTCTCTTCCATTATAATGGTCGTTGGGCAAAACAGAGATAAGGTGGTCCAATCTGGAAAAAGATCCCTGGCGACTCTACAATCCTTTTATTATAAGAAGGGCAACCAAGATCTCCTTGCAGCTATGAAAATTTACAAAACTAAAATAAGACCACAAATACTATATAGCATATTTGTATGGGTCACAGCTCTTAATAGGGAGGTTGAAAGTTTACAAGCACAATTATGTAGGAAATTGTTATCCATCCCACCATGTGTTCATCACTTAACGTTATATGCTGAACTTGGTCTGGATACACTCGAGACCACAGCCTGGTTGATGGCGTACAAATATTGGCTAAAAATCCATTATAGACCAAATAGATCTAGTTTAATTTGGTTTCTTTTATCTGATAATTATTATACTATCTGGTCAAAAATTTACGAAGACAAATTAAAAATTAAGGGCTTAAGTTTGGACTCTCTACTCCTCCTCACTGAGGAGGAGTGCTTCAAGACAATTAAAGAATGTTTATTGAGTTGGGACTATAAGATGACTTATCCCATTACTCCTAGAGTGTGCTCCCCCTCTGTATTTGGCATTCCCCCCCATTGGGGAGAGATACCAAAGTACTTTCAATCACTGTCCCTACAGGCTTCGAGGAAAGCCTTCCTCTTCGCAAGGTTGAACATTCACCCTTCCTGTGTTACCAGGGGCAGATATTTGAGGATACCTTTTGCAAATCGAATGTGTATTTGTGATCTATCTCCAGATACTCTTCAACATATTACATTTCTTTGCCCGTTGTATCAAAAACCTAGAGCGAAATTGCTAAAGAAACTAACGGAATTGAATTACTGCTTAACTGATATAACTTTAGTATATTTATTGGAGGATCGTAATGTACAGATTACATGTTTGATGGCCAATTTTTTAATGGAGGCAACAAAAATCTGGCACAAATTAAATAGTGGTTAGAGTTCAGTGTTAGATGATTTTAATGACGGTAAATTGTATGTATTCATGTTAATTATTTTAGCTAAATTTTATACTGTATTGTTCATTGTATATCGATTATCGAGATGCCTAATAAAGGTTATGGAATGGTAACTAGCACATTTTATCAGCATTTTTACTATAATAGGACCAGTATGGGGCATGATTCAAACCTGTAGGCAGGAAGGCAAGAGCTCTGGGCTTATAGAAGCATTTCCTTTTGCATAGACAGAATAAGAAATGAGCATCCCTTGCATGTGATGAGCACATCTGCATATATAGAACAGAGCTTTTGGTACAGAGCTTGGAAAAGTTACTTTTTAAGACTACAACTTCCACCGTCCCCCAACCAGCGTGACCATATGCTAGATCCTAGATCCTAGATGGAGGATTCTTGGTGTTGTGGTCTTAAAAAATATCTTCTCTAAGCTCTGCCAATGCATATAACTGGATGATAGAGGTTCCTTGGCCCTGAGTATCCAGGTGACAGATAAGGATGCAAGTTCCCCAATTTTAGTGGACTCAGCTTCAGGCAAGAAGAAAGAGCTGTGTGCAAACCTCCAGCTCAGCTCAGAGAGCAGCAGTTTGCTGCAATTTGCAAAGTGTAATTGACTTGTTGTGAAGTCTCTCCATGAGGCTTATGCACTTAGCTTTCTCCTTCCCTTCCAGTTGTGGTGCTAGGGTTCACCCCCATGCTATGCTCTGCATGTACCTTCTGGCTAGAAGCAAGTAGATTAGATTAAATGTTCCTTATCCCATCTCTCTAAACAGATGAGAACTGTGGTTGGTACTGAATGCATAATATTTAATGACATCACCAGGGGCTGTCTCTAGGGACCTTATCACACGGGGCCAAATCCTGACAGAATCCAAAAGGAATCCCGACCTAATACGTATTATTTTTCCGTGTTTACGCACGACGTCGCACAGAAGCCCAACAGAACCCCGACTCAATGCAGCATGATCCGAGTTCATTTGAATTTCGGTTTCTTCAGGAAGTACAATTGCGCAACGGGATTAATATCGCTTTTGCCGTAAGTATGGTCACCCAATACATATCGCCAAATACATATTGGGGAGCATTTCCCCGTAGCACCACCTCTCCAAAGGGACCTCCTTGGAGCCCTGCGCCGAGGCAGGGCCGGTGCTCCAAGGAGGACCTCCTTGGAGTGCTGATCCGACGCAGGGCTGGAGCTCCAAAGAAGAACCCCCTTGGAGAGCTGGCCCTGCGTCGGATCGGCGCTCCAAGGAGATCCTCCTTGGAGCGCCGGCCCTGCGTTGGTTCGACAGCTCTGCGCCGGGGCTGTCACTCGCCATGGCTGTCACCCTTTCCCATGTCGTCCTCGGTGCAGCCAGCCCTCTGCATGGCTGGCACTCCAAGGAGGACCTCCTCGGTGAACGCTGCGGCGGGAGGTCCTCCTCGGAGTGCCGGCCGTGTGAAGGGCCGGCTGCACCGAGGACGACCTGGGAAAGGGTGACAGCTGCGGCGAGCATAGTGCGCATGTGCAAGAACATCATTGCTTGTTCATGTACGGGATTTCCTCACTAGTGTGTGCATGGCAGATACATATTTCCTTAAATGTGCGATGATGCTAATTGCGTGTGATCACCATTTGCATAATGACGTTTGCGGTTTCATTTCGGATTTTGTCATTTCAGGATTATTATCGCTTTGTGGGCCACGTGTGATAAGGTCCTAGGTCTCAGGTTTGGTTCTGAAAGCTCAAGGCCTAGATCAGGGGTAGGCAACCTTTCCCCTTTAAGGACCGAGGGATTTCAGTTCCCAGAATCCCAGGAGCTATTGGCCAACATGGGACTATTGGCCAACATGGCTGAGGCGTCTGGGAGCTGAAGTCCCTCAGCCCTTAAAGGGGAAAGGTTGCCTACCCCTGGCCTAGATTGATCTGGAACTGGCAACCCCAATGGCAGAGGAGGTATTTCTCCTATACTTTATCTAATTGCCTTTGCAGACTGCCAGAAATAGTGCAAATTGAGTTCACTTTAAGGGTTAGGGTTAGGGAATCATGGGAACTGTATTTTATTGTGGCACCAGAGCTCTCTGACAGAGAAGGCTCAATATCTCAGAAAAAAATTCCCATGATTTCCTAGCACTAACCCTAACCCTTAAAGTGGACTCAATTTGCACTATTTCTGGCAGTCTGCAAAGGCCCATAGTGACTCTGAAAAAATGGGTTCATAGTGCAATAAAAGTAGCTTTGTAAAGAGCTCTCTGCTAACACCAGGCATTTATTGCACGTAATCCATGTACTTCACTGAAAGCTTGGCCTGTACAGGAGAATTCCTAAGAAATTACATAGTGTGTCCTCATTAACACCCAAGAAGTGAGTCTGTGATTCATGTTAGTGCAGTGCCTATGGTGCTAGTTAATTATGAAGCCAATAGCAGAGGATGCACCTGGGGTGTGGAGATGGTGTCTAACAATGCCAGTTTTCTAAAGGGATCCAGTGACGCACTTGCCAGGATCAGACATGCTTTAATCACCTTCTTGATTGTTTGGCTAACGTGCACATACTGGGGCAGGACAATCCAGACAAGAGGAGGGTCTTGTGGTAGCTCTTGGCTCAGGTGTGTTTAGCTTGATCTAATCATCTACACAAAGACACCAGCAGTTTCTATAAATTGGAAGGGTTGTATGAGGAAACAATACCTAAAAGGAAGCCAAACCACAGAAATAATAAATTATTAAACTTTTGCAAAATAGATTTTTCTACTCTTCCCAGCAAAAATGAAATAAATATTGCTAGTAGCAACTACCACAGGAGTAGCTAAACTTTATCCTTCCAGATGTTTTAGATGCCAGTTTCCAGAAGCCCCAGCCTGCAGAGTCAATGGAAAGGGATTTTGGAGAATTATAGGGCAATGTATCTAGAGGGCTAAAGATTTTCCCCACTTTCAATATACAACCTTACTCATAGGCAGTTGATTATAATTGTAACCTACCATCCTTTGTGATTTGAAACATGGAGTTATGTGTAGTATCTAGTTTAAATAGCAAACTCTAGATTCTTTAATGCCTCTATAAGTTGTTCAGCAAAATAAATTTCTAGTCCTTTTCACTGAATCAAAGAATACCTGGTACTCACACGAAGCTGCAGTGTGGTTTATTGTTATGTACATGAATCCCAGGGTTCACACAGAGCCTCCCCCACTTCTCCTTCTCCACTATATCAAGAAGGAGATCAGAAGCTTTCATTTCTGTTTTCATCTAACTACAGTTGCCCAGTAAGATCGACTTGAGGGCAGTTATCAACAACAAAACAGTTGCCTATTATGTCTGAACCAGACAAACTGGTTAGCAGTGCTAGAGGATCTGTGGATTTCTAGATACTGTAAGAATCCAGCTCCATCAGCCATGCTAACCTGTGCAATGGTGAGGAGAGGGCACTGGTCATTCAAACCACATTTGGAGGGCCACAAGCTCCCCACTCATGGTTTAAGGAAACAAGTGGACTACATACTGTGTCTAACAATTCATGGTTGATTGTTTTAAACATACTGTACACTAACTAGTTCTTGATTTGGACAAAATGAATAACTGTAGCCAGTTGAAAATGGAGATGAATTTCCTCCTATTCCTATGATGGAGGAAGAAAGTGAAAGGAAAATGTCTAAGGTTCTTCCAGGCTTCTTCCCATAGCATTGAGTAAACTATGGTTATTATTATTATTATTATTATTATTATTATTATTATTATTTCTGTCTGAATGTAACCAGTTGGCAGAATCCTGCATAACTATTACCTACTACATGGCACTATGACTGTGGTGCTACATAGTGGATTCTGGCCAGACACACGACCCCCATACCACTTGCCTGTAAGCTGTAGCTGGGATCAACAGAGGTCTGTTCTCCTGTCAACTGAGAAGTAACTGTCTGACATTCCCACCCCCTCCCATGAGTGATCTCTGGTGTGTTGTTGTTGTTTGCCTTCATGTCCTTTCTGACTTATGGTGACCCTAAGGCAAACCTATCATGGGGTTTTCTTGGCAAGATTTGTTCAGATGGGGTTTGCCATTGCCTTCCCCCTGAGACTGAGAACATTTGACTTGGCCAAGGTCACCCAGTGGGTTTCATGTCTGAGCTGGGAATCAAACCCTGGTCTCCAAACTCATAGTCCAGCACTCAAACCACTACATCACGCTGGCTCTCAATCTATAATTGTACTTGTGTGAGGATATGGGGGAAACATCAGGCAGCTGTTTCTTACTTAAAAGGGGAAAGGGCACCTGTCAATCCCAGTGACTGCTTATTGGAAAGTGGGTTGTGAGGGACTTTCACAGTTGAGAGGCTACATAGCGATCACGAAATTGTAGCAGCTACAAATGCGTAACTGTAGGTTACATATTTGTGACTGCTCAACAGGATTCTGGCCTATGTGTGCAAAAGTTTCATTAGTCAATAGATGGAAGTGATTTTTTTTTATGTCTGGGGTGGTCACTGATCCTTCCCTTAGGCCATATTAGGCAACTTTAGTATTTGAGCAAATACAGATTTGTTATTTTATTTTATAATATTTCAATAAAAAGAAATAGCCTAAAATATGCATGTGTGTGGGGGGGGGTAGGGTTTTCTCTTCACAGCTGTGATTTTTCTAATCAAACTCAATTATCTTGTTGAAGAAACCAGATGTTGTCTCATTAGCTGTTAGATTTCAAAAATTGCAGGATGGCTGGAGAGGAGCAGAGGCTAACAAGTATTACTCAAGAGACTGGCAAGTGGTTTTGAATGAGAGTTGTAAAAACTCTAGGCTTTTTAAAAAAATGTGATTAACACATTAGATGTGAGCAGAAAGTGTTGGCTCAACCTGCTGACAACTGTGCATCAAAGACATCAAAGCTGTGCATCAAAGACAAAGATGTAGAACCATAATTTTATTGTCTAAACACATCATGTATAGTATAGACCATTGATTCAGTGAGGGCACTTATGCAAACCAATTGCTTGAGCAAGATTTATGCATCTAGTTGTTTTTGCCACAGCAGGCTCTTCCTTGAGGGAAATCAAACTACTTTACAAGTACCTCAGAGTTTTGGATCACAGCCAGTGAATCTTGCACTATTGTTCCTTCCTTATTCAAACTGATAAGATTTTAAAGTGTAACTGCAGAATGAACAGATACTGTCTTGTGTGTGCTCTTTGGACAGAAAGGTAGGTATGTTCCCTGGTAGGTTCATTTTTGTATATGCTCCCTCATTCCAGAAATAATATTGAGTCCAAATTTATTCCTGAACCTTGAAATATTAGACCTAGGAACTAGAGTTGTGTACCATTACTAAATGCTGGTTAAAAAAAATAAACCTAAAGAAATTGACCAACCAGCCACAGGCCAGCCAGAATGGGATGTCTCTAATATTTCTCAGCCCTAACCCATTCTTTCTTATTGATGCTTATTGCCATATGGAGAAAAATAAAGTGGAAGGCTACTATATTTTCACCTTTCTGGAAGGATGTGTGCCCCCTACTGAATTGTTCTCCCACAGAAATTGAATTGCATCATGGAAAGAAAGTTTGTTACCTTCTGTAACATGAGTATGCAATGGCTTTTTGTACAATGTGCACCAGCTGTAGATCAAGCTGTCACTAGGATTATATTTATGAAGAAGTCAAAGACCTCCTGGACAGCTGGCTATGTATAAAAAGAAACAACAATAATATTAATAATACTTGGAGTTTCTGAAGGGCTATATTTAGGAAAAAATTCATGAAATGCAAGAATCAGCATTAATCAACTATTTGTGTAACTGAATGTCTGTCTCATTACCTCCACTCCTCATTTATACTGATTCTTTCTCTTTTTTAATCACAGCAAGTTTCAAATGCTACAGACCTTTCATTCCATTGATCTTCAGTTACAGAGCTCCAGATGGGAGAAATATACTTCTACAGATGGCCTGGTGTCAGATGTGACTGTTTGTGCTAAGTTACTATTTATCTGTTACATGTCAAATAAACCACATGTCAGTGACTGCATCATTACAATGTAACAAAATATGCCAGGCATTTGTAATGGCAGAAGGAAGAATGCAATAAAATATGTACACATCTGTGGACACAATCCAGCCATAGTATTAGGCTTTGTTCACCTCTCTGTAAATATACTTGTAACTATCATTTGTTCTGCCTCCTGAAATTGAAACATTTGAGCCTACGTATGTTACATAAATTGCAATCTATTTAACTCAAGCTAATTTTCCGGCCTACTTAAAAATATATTAAATTACATATTTGCCTTTGGTATGTAGACAGATTTTAGAAACAAGTACAGTACTTTTTTTTTAAAAAAGATCCACAATGTTCTGTCTGAGTTCTTGAAGAGATCTTCTGTGGATTTCATCTCAACCCAGTGATTTGTTCATTTTTATTCTGTAAATCCAATAATTTCCTTTCATATCTCCTCAATTCTTCAAAACCTTACCTGAAGAAGTCAGTTCAGGCTGAGGTATATGTCATAACCTCCACTTTAGGACTGTCACAGCAAAGACAGGGACTACTTTGCAATTTCCCTGCTCTCATTTAGCAAACCTTTTGCTCTCTTGACAGTAAATGGTCAAACTTGTTTCCTGCTTCTGACATATTTAAATAGGGGTCCATGAAATAATACAGCTGGACACCATTTTAAGTGCTTTGGCTCTGTCCTATAGAATCCTGGGATTTGTAGGTTTGCAAAGTCTTTTGCCTTCTATGCCAAAGAGTGCTGGTGTCTCACAAAACTACAAATCCTGGAATTTTGTAGAATGAAGTCATGCCAATTAAAGTAGTGTCAAACTGCATTATTTCTACAGTGTTGATTCTTCAAGTCCTTCTTTAAAAAACAAAACAAACCACTTCCCTTATTGTCAGCATATATTTCTTACATTCATTTTGTGAGTCTGTAGACCATTTCTCACACATCTAAATGTTGAGGATAGTGTTGTGATTATTATTCCAAAGAAGTTTGATGACAATCATATCTCTAACAAGAATACCATATTAAATCAAGGGCTGCATCTCTCTTGTCACCTACATGACTAATTATTTTAAGGTGCAATCATTCAATTCCCACTGTTGTGATCTGACTGTACATTTACCCAAGCAATGATTCTTCAGTGCATTCTGAACAGTGGCATTAAGGGTACTTTTTAAAGCACAAGCCCCATTGGTTTATGACTGTCCCCACAGCAATACCCTAAAGGAAAGTTCAAAAATGCATCCGGCTGTGTAATCTAAAAAATTCCTTCCATTTTTAATCTCCACCAGAAGCAAGCCTTTTGTGGCGCTAAAAGTTCTTTCCCACTTAAGGCCAAGCTGCCTCCAAATATTTTGGATTACAACAGGGGTAGCTCCTAACTGCATACTGTTGTTGAGAAAATACTTTCCCCTTCAACTGCTGTGGAGATTCCAGCTAAACTCAGAGGACACAGGGAAGATATGGGGTGGAGGGCACAGCAGATTATCATTGTCCCTTTTAATGAAAATGTCATGGAAACTGTCAAAATCCCTGCCAGTGCAGGAATGCCTAGCTCAGGAGTAGGCAACCTTTTTGAGCCAGGGGCTGGGTTGCTGTCCCTCAGACAATTAGGAGGGCCGAAGCACCAAAAATAAATAAATAAATAAATATTAAAAAAAAGTTTAAACATTTTTTAAAATTAAAAAATATGCATGCACACTCTCTCAGCCCCAGAAAAGCCATGGCAAACCCCCTGTGGAGATTTTGTCAAGAAGACCCCAAGAACAAGTAATAACAACAATAATCAATATCATCATGATGGGTGGCGGCAGCGGCGGCGGCGGTGGCGGCGGCAGGACCAGCCTGGGGCCAGTCAAAAGGCCTCGGGGGGCCGCATCTGGCCCCCGGGCCTTAGGTTGCCTACCCCTGGCCTAGCTAATGCACCTCTAACAGATAACCACAAAATCTGTTTCAAGACTTCCAATAAAAGAAAGTGAAGGCAATCTCTTCAATTTTCAAACTGTTCATACCAACAAGAAATTCTTCCTAATACTTAGTCAGAATCTCCTTTCTGATTCTTTGAAACCACTGGTTTGGGTTGTACCCTTTGGAGCAGCTGAAAACAAGATTCCTTCATGACTTTGAGATATTGAAAATGGCTATCATATTATCAAGAGAGCCGATGTGGTGTAGAGCCAGCATAGTATAGTCCTATTTATTTGTTTATTTAATTGAAATTCTATCCCAGGTTTCCTTGAGGTGGGATTCAAGTAATTGGAGTAGTTTGTGTAAATACAGAATTTTGGGCAAACTTTTGCTTTCTGATTGAAAAAAACAACTTGATGTGCATATGAATCTTGCCAAAAAAGGCCTGATTCATGAAACATCTTGTGGGGGTTGGCCATGTTCTTGATGCAGTTTCTCTGCTCTCACCGAAGAGGAGAAAATTTGTGAGAAATTTGTGAGTGTTCTTTCCATCACAAGTTTAGTGGAGGATGCTGTCTCACTGCCAGTGTTAAAATACAATCCAAGTGTTTATTCAATTGGCCTCTGTATGAGGAATGATGGTGCTGGTAGGATGACTTCATCTTTGCTGTGGCCAGGAAAACATCCTGGGCCAACCCAGCAGTGTTAGGTTCCTAAACCCAAACAGGAGTGCTTAAATAGAGATTACCTGTGTTTGTCAGTCAGTTAATATGTTAATCAGAAGATGGAAATGTCCCAGATCTGAAGAATTCTCTGAGGTGGAAGCTTGATAGCCATGTCTAGGCAACTAGCTGGAATAAGAAAGCTGAGAACATGATAAGAAAACCAAAACATCACCTTTTCATATTGCTTATTGTACAGATGTGCAAATGGTTATTAAGTGGTTACTCATGATGACAAATTTAATTTAAAATGTGCCATAAACACTAATTACATTGCTCCCTTGAGAGATATGGATAGTATGGATAGCAACTTTCATTCTATATGATGAAAATTTCTCCCCCACCCTACCCTCTTAGCCTTCCTGACACACAATCAGTGTCAGCATGAGGCCTAAGCAGACTGCCAGAAATAGTGCACATTAAATTGAGGCACTGCCCTGGCTCAGTGCTAGGGAGTCATGGGAATTGTATTTTTTTCTGGGACATTGAGCCTTCTCTGTCAAAGAGCTCTGGTGCCACAATAAATTACAGTTCCCATGATTCCCTAGCACTGGGCCAGGGCAGTGCCTCAATTTAATGTGCACTATTTCTGGCAGTCTGCTTAGGCCCATAGACTTAGCTGCTCAAAGTGTTGTGGCATCCATGTTGGGAAGCAACAGCTAACTTCATCTGATACATCTGATGTAAGTGCCTCTGTGACCTCAGATGGCTTGTCCAAATAAACTATATCTGTTTCCAAGGGGAGACATTAATCTTTTATCTTTTCTGCTGTAGCAGATGAACAAAGCTACCTTTCTGCAATGTTAAAACACCAGTAGTTGCCATTAAGAAAGTTGCTGACATGAAGGAAATCTGATGGGGGAGCAAAAGGGACTGGCTGGGAGAGATCAAAAGATTGCCATGTAAAAGTTACCTCCACATAACTGAGAGAGACATACCCCAAATTAGCGGGACTCCAGTCCAAAACAAGATGTCACTCTTGGAAGAAGAGACTGTGGAAGGATTGGTGCCAATGTGACTGTCTAGATCCTAGGTAGTTATTTGATACACATTTGTTAATTATGTTGATATATTTTCCTTTTGTCCCAAGGAGTTCATGGCAGTAGGCCTGATTCTTTCCCTCTCCATCCCCATTTTTATCCTGACACCAACCTTTTAGGATAGGTTGGATTAAAGGTAGTGACATGTCAAATGAAACTCAGTGAATGATTCTTGGCTAAGCAAAGATATGAAGTTGGTCATTTCTATTCTTCCAGGTCCAATACTGAAAGCACTACATCAAGCCACTTTCTTTAATGAATGGTGTGTGTGAAGCAAATAGAAAAAGAATCTATAATTAAATTCATGGTGAAGATATCAGGCTTTACCTTTTGAATTTTAAAACACCCATGTTCATTTGAATGGACTGGATGGGAGCATGGTACCATAGTAGGATGAAAATAAAATCAGATTGAGCAAAGATGTTTAGATAAAATAATGCAAAATAGTTCCAATAATGGTCATAAACCATGATGGACAAAGGTTGTAAGATCATTATTTGATGTATATATATTTTTAGTAAACCTTTTAATCTCTATTCTGTTTCATGGGATCTCCACTTGATGTACAACAAAATAAATGTAAAAAGCTTAAAACAGTTTAAAATGCAAAATAATAAGTATAATTTAAATGCACTGAAGATATATTTCAAAATTTCACAATTAAAAACAGCTGAAATGGTTAAAATAATGTAAAACCATGTACAAGCAAAAAAAACTTTTTTGGGGGGGGATCTAAAGGTTTTAATCAAAGGCCATGTTCTAAGCTGTTCCCAGAATGAATGTTGGCACCTATCAGGCCTCTGAGGACAAAGGGGACAAATCTACCATGTTCTCTCACACCATATTATTTTCATGGCTGAGAAACAGAGGAGGAGCCTTCCAGCAGTTCTCAGTCCTTGGGAAGACTTAATGACCATACTTAAGGTTAAGATGTCCAAAAAGCTTGGATTTTTTTGTTTTGTTTTTGTTTTGTTTTTGCATTACTATTCATGTTGGCTGAGATTCTGAGAATTTTCCAGGCTCTCTCTAAGAAGAGAATCCAACTGAAGTTCTGGAGCTGGGACATATCAGGTAATATCATATGCTATGACCTCATCCCCAAAGATCACTTTCCAGTTGTCATTCCATGGTCAGGGAGAGGCCAAGGGCAGTCTACCAGCAGCTGGTTGCATTCCTGCAACTTGTCCAGGAAGCAACAGATTTTGAAATTACATGAGAGTGGAAAAAGAAATAACCAGTGATGTAAATACACAAATGTGTTCCACAAATATTACTTTTCTTTGTATAAAGGTCAGGAGATGTCTTTGAAGAGAATAGATGAATATTCAGGAAGATAAAATTTGCCTAAGATTACGGAGAGGCAAAAGCAGATTATGAATGGACCTATAACTGTAAGAATTTACAGATGTTATTAATAAGGTTTTTTTAAAAAGGCAAAATGCTTGGACCAAATAGACTGTCATCATTTTTCTACACATGTTTTGAGGAGGAAATACTATTGCCTCTTTAACAGGTGATGAACTGTATTTTGCAAAAAGAACAGATAACAAAAAGCTGGAAACAAGCTAATATTGCATTGAAACCTAAGGAAGAACAGGACCTGCCTATTACTTAAAATTATGGACCAATTTCACTGTTGAATAATGATTATAAATGTTTAACAATAATTTTGATGGAAAGGCTGAAAATAATTTTACATTTTTTTTAACGAAGATCAATGTGGTTTTTTGCATGAGAGACAAATATGGGACAATGTCAGAATTGTACTGAATGAATACTAAGAATATTGAACACTTAGAATTCCATAATGAGAAACAGGCTGCATTGATTCTTTTGATGTTGAAAGTGTCCTTGATAATTTCAACTGGACATTTCTTTTTAAGGTTTTCAAACAAATAGAGTTTGGAGATAATTTTATGAAGTGGGATAAATCAATTTATAGTTCATAGGATGAACACATAATTGTGAACAGAGAACTGACAAAAATGCCCATTGTCATGATTATTATTTTCCTTGGTGTTGGAAGTATTGAATAGAGACAAAAGGTCTGATTAAAAAAATCCAAAGTACAAAAAATAGAAAGAAAGTGTTTAAATTGAGGGCATCTGTGGATGATTTGTTATAATGTTAGAAAACCCTCTGGATTATGTAGAGCAGTTGATGGGAAAATTGAAAGAATTTTGTACTGTAGTGGGATTTAAGATTTAAAAGGACAAAGATGTTAACAAAAGTATGGCTGTACAAAAAACAAGGAGGATTTTATGCATAAAACAGGATTTGAGATAGAAAAGAAAGTTAAATACCCTGGTGTTAGTTTAATAAGTATGAGCACCTTGCTGTTTCAGAATAATGATGTAATTTTTTTAAAAAAAAACTTGGAGAGACAGGGGAACCTGAAATTATCAATGTTGAGAAGAATTTTATAATAAAAATGAATGTATTGCCAAGAATGTTGTTTTTTGTTCTAGAAAATACCAGTTTTGACGAATGATATACCTTTTAAACATTGACAGAAAGTTCTGCCTAAATTTAAATGGCAAAGAAAGAAACCTAGAGTTAGGTTTAAAATATTACAAGATGTAAAAGAAAGGTGAGGTTTGGGTTTACCAAATTTAAAATTGCCTGTTGTGTAGTTTGGTTGAAATAATGAAAACTGCTGAGCAATGGAAGACTATTGGAGTTGGAGGGACATGATTTGAGATTTGAGTGGCATGACTGTTTGTGGTATAACAAAACTCAAGTGAATGTAGATTTTAAGCATCATTTTGTAAGGAGAATATTGTAATGTCGTTATAAACTGATGAACCTACCCTGAAACTGAGCAGTGTAAATATGCAAGAAAGGGAAGAGTATAAGGTCACTAATCCCATTAGCTTTCATTGTAATTTCTGATGTCCTCTCTGTGTAAAGGATGATCCTTTGAAGGGGAGAGCCTTCTGTATCTTTGGAGGCAACAGTGAATACATACAGGAGGCTCTATCTTTCACAATGCTATCCTCCATGTGTGGAAGGAAACAATAATGATGTAGAAGGGGAATGGAAGAAAGATTTTCCCTACTTGTATATTTAAAGTACTAGTTTTAGCTTACCTGAAAACAACTGTTTTTCACTGTATGGAGCCATAGAATCATAAAGTAGGAAGAGACCAAAAGGACCATCCAGTCCAACCCCTGCCATGCACGATTACACAATCAAAGCACTGACAGAGGGCCATCCAGCCTCTGTTTAAAAGTCTCCAAAGAAGGAGACTTCACCACTCTCTGAGGCAGTTCTTACTGTCAAACAGTGCTTACTGTCAGGAAGTTATTCCTAATGTTGAGATGGAATGTCTTTTCTTGTAGCTTGAATCCATTGCTCTGTGTCTTAGGGCCTAAGCAGACTGCCAGAAATAGTGCACATTAAATTGAGGCACTGCCCTGGCTCAGTGCTAGGGAATCATGGGAACTGTAATTTATTGTGGCACCAGAGTTCTCTCACAGAGAAGGCTCAATGTCCCAGAAAAAAATACAGTTCCCATGACTCCCTAGCACTGAGCCAGGGCAGTGCCTCAATTTAATGTGCACTATTTCTGGCAGTCTGCTTAGGCCTTCAGTCTCAGGAGCAGCAGAAAACAAGCTTGCTGCATTTTCAATATGAAATACCTTCAAATATTTAAAAAGGTAAAGGTAAAGGTATTCACCATTGACAAGGTTGTCAAGTCATGTCCAACCATAGAGGGCGGTGCTCATCTCCATTACTAAGCCAAAGAGCCAGCATTGTCAAAGACTACTCTGTGATCATGTGGCCAGCATGATTGCACAGAATGCTGTTTACCTTCTCACTGAAGTGATACCTACTTATCTACTTGCATTTTCATGCTTTTGAACTGCTAGGTTGACAGAAGCTGGGACTAGCTGGGACTTGCCTTGAACTGCCAAGCTGCCAATTTGCAATCAACAGAGCCAGCTTCTTAACCACCTGAACCACTGCATTCCTTAAACATGGATATAATGTCACCTCTTAAACTTCTCCAGGCTAAACATACCCAGCTTCCTAAGTTGCTTCTCATAGGGCATGGTTTCTAGACCTTTCACCATTTTGGCCACCCTCCTCTGGACATGATCCAGTTTGCCCATGTCCTTCTTGAATTGTCTATGTCCTTCTTGAATTGTGGTGCCCAAAACTGGACACAATATCCCAAGTAAGGTCTGACCAAAACAAAATAGAGTGGTACTATTACATCCCATGCCAAGCAGGAATGAACACTTTGTGATTCTCCAGAGGGTTTTTAGGCTGAAAGGTCCAGCATGCTTCATCATTGGCTATTTTGGCCAGGGCTGATTGAAACTGCAGTCAAACACCCGAGGAGCTGCTATAAGGGATTCTTAGGATTTTTCTGTGTGAAGCAAATCTGAAGAGAACAGCAGATGATCTGAATGAGAATATTAACTTGAGAGATGACAGTGAATAAAAAACACCTGCTTGAAGTGAAGGAGAGAGCAAAACAGTAATCTGGAAGACACTTGAGGCTAGAGCAAGAAAAGTTGAGGCCTACAGCTGCATTCAAGACCAGATCAACAAAGGGCCGATGCACATGGCCAAGAAGAGCCGCCCTTGGGAGTGGCGGATTGGGGCTGCGGCAACCGCAAGCTGTAGTCCCGATCCTCCTTTTTGCCACCCTGAAAAGAGCAGCAAAATGCCATTCCTTTTGGGGGCCGCAAAAGGCCACCCTTTCACCTGTGGTGGCAGCTTTTTAACACCCTTTTGGCGCAGCGTGTGCGCACACTGCGCCAAGAGGGTGTCCTGACGCCGCACACCATGCAAATGGGTGTGCGGCATCAGGATGGGGTTGGGGTGGAGTTGGGGTGGCCAGCGTGCAGCTTCCCCACCCCAACTCCACCCCCAGGCTAGCCCTTTAGGCCAGTCTGCAAAGCCCCAAAGAGGCCAAGGTGAATAATCAAATAGAGCCATACTATACTGAGTTGTCAAATGCATAAGTAGCCCCACATAGAAACCACAACAATGATTTGGCCATACAATGTGGCACCATGACAATGTTTTTCATCTGACTACCATTGGAATCCCTGGTTCAACAATCAAAAAAAGTTGTTGGTCATCAAGAATATCTGGCGACCTACTTTCAAGAAGCAGAAAAAAAGGAGTAAAACACTGCAAACAGGTAATTTTACGTGGGTTTTCAAAATGTGAAATGATTGTGAGAATGAACTATAAAGGCATACTTTGAGATACAGATTTTCAAGTATATGTTTTTAAGGCCTCATTCAGACTAGGTGATAAACTGTTTTTTTGAATCATTTTGAATTGATGGAGCGAATCAGCATTGAATAGATGTTCCGACTATTGCTTGCCAGGATTGAAGCTGTCTGTGTTCGCAGTAAAGTTCACATTTAAATTTCTTACCAATTGAAAATGTCGATCAGGGCTGGCACCCAGGAGGGAGGGGCATTGGGCAGAGTGTGGGCACAGGGGTGAAACATACCCATCCCAAAGGTCTTGCCAAACTGCCATTTCCCCCCCCCCCCAGCACTTGCAATTCCCTGTGGCTCTTTGTGATTTCAAATTTCCCATACTGTCAAAGTGGTCCCTTTAAATCACCGTACAGCTGGTTTCTGCTTTTGCAGGTGCGTTGGTTCCCTTTTCCTTGTGGGCCAGAGGTTGGGGAAGTCAGGGGAGGGGGTTCCTTGGGGGGGCATAGAGTGGAGTTTTTTTTTTTAACTTTGACAGCTTCTGTGTACTGTCACATTTGCGTGGGTTCGTTGGAGCGGGGAGTCATGGGTGCCATGGGGGGATTCTTCTCTGGCATGCATGGATCCATGGCCCCTTCCTCCTTCTGGCCATATGACTACTAGGAGATTCAGGGCCTCTACAGATGGGCGTCCGTGGGCCGTCCTGAGAAGCTGCAGATTGGGACCGAGGCTGCCCCATGCCTCGGCCCCGATCCACCCTTATGGCGCCTCTGAAAAGGAGTGCTAAAATAATGCTCCTTTCAGAGGAACCAAAAGGGGCACCGGAAGAGGCACCGGGCACCTCTTCCGTGCTCCTTCCAGCTCAGCGTGTCCGGACGCTGAGCCGGAAGGACGTCATTGGAGCACCCACCGTGTGCAATGGTGGGCGCTCTGATGAAATCCTCAGGAAGGGGTTGGGGCACCTGGTGTCCAGTGTCCAGATCCCCCTCCCCTTCCTGGGACTGAAGATGGCGCTTTTCACTGTCTCCATCCCCCCTCAGTCTAGGAAATGAAGTTTAAATTCCATTAACAAGATAAAAAGCTACTGCTTTAAGATCCATGCCATTACAGACTGCCAGAAATAGTGCAAATTGAGACCATTTTAATTGTCCTGGCTCAGTGCTAGGGAATCATGGGAACTGTATTTTTTCTGGGACATTGAGCCTTCTTTGCCAAAGAGCTCTGGTGCCACAATAAACTACAGTTCCCATGATTCCTTAGCACTGAGTCAGGACAATTAAAGTGGCCTCAATTTGCACTATTTCTGGCAGTCTGTAAAGGCCCTTTGTCTCAACTCTTTTAGGAGACTACAAGCTCCTTTGCTAGGAAGAAAACACTGAATTTCTTAGGAAGCCTCCATGCATTTGCATTAGGGAAACTTTTAGGTGTGTTAAGGTAGAACATGCCAATGCAGTCCCAATTTAAAATAAAAAAAGTTTTATCTTTGTAAACTTCTGTGTACTGTCACATTTGCATGGGTTCGTTGGAGCAGGGAGTCATGGGTGCATGGATCCATGGCCCCTTCCTCCTTCTGGCCACATGACTACTGGGAGATTCAGGGCCTCTACAGACGGGCGGCCATGGGCCGTCCCAAGAAGCCAGAGATTGGGACTGAGGCTGCCCCATGCCTTGGCCCCGCTCCACCCTTATGGCCTGATCCACCCTAATAGTAAAGTCTATTGGCTCTCTCTTTAGGATTCTCCTGTGGTGGCTAAAATGCAGTATCTTCACACATAGAATCTCAAAGGATATCAAAGAATTCAGGATCTCAAAGGCAGTAGCTTTTTGTCTTGCTAGTGGAATTTAAGTTTATTTCCTAGTCTGATTCTCTCAGTACTCACATGGCCAGCAAGAGGAGGGGGCTGCCTACATGAATACCCTTCCATACCATCTGAACTGAGGACAACAACTATAACATTTGACCTAATGCAGGGCTATGACTAACATCATCAATTTTTTTTCCCTTTATCCTGTATGGTTTTTATCACCTTTGCCTGAAGAAGAAGTCACTGAAGCTTTGAAAGCTTGCAACATGTATAATGTGAATTTTGGTTGGCCCAACAGAGATATCATTGTTTTGTGGATTTTCAATGATTCTGTACTTTGCTATATGGCCAACACAGCTACCCCAGATATGTCTCCTAAGTAGTTAACCAAGGCATACAAATTTTTATAGTGGTGCATCTGCTACAAGTACACCAGCAGCACATAATTTTGATAAATGGTTTGCATGTCATTGGCTGAGTTCCTTCCTTTGTAAAATCTAGGAAACAGCATTTAGCCACTTGGCCTGGGCATTGTGACAACTCGTTACTGTTTGCACAGCACTATGAATATAAAGAAGATCTGGGATAAATACTAGGTATTAATTATGGCTCTGATTACTAGATTTGTTGTGCCAAATGTAGCAAAACAGCATTTGTGCCTGGCTGTGGTTATTCACCTTCAACAATTAAGAGGGACTTTGAAACAGCAGAAACATGCCCTTAGAGCTGCTTTGGCAATTGTGTCCTCTTTATCTCTTTAATCTGGGAATTTGGAAGCCCACATCAGCAAACTAAGCTTCATACGAGAGATACCTAGTTCTGATTTGCTCTTCCTAGTAGATATCCCCCATTAGAATCTAAATAAAAATGTATTTTAAACTGATCTGGATTAAGTTCTGGGGACTGTAATTGCACCCATCAGCATTTGCTCTGTGTCACTGATGTGAACTCTGAAGGTTTATTTTCCTTCATATGGTATTATTCTTTCTATTGAAGAAGGAGAAATGGAACAATATGCACCTTCTTATAGAATCACAGAATCCTTAAGCTGGAAGGGGCCTCATGTGTAATAGAGAGTAGTCCTGAGGTAATAGAGGGCTCCACTGCTATCTTGGTTCCAAGTCAGCACACATTTCCCTCTCACTCAAATATATCTCTGTCTGTTTAACTATGAACACTAAGGTCAAGGCTCACATATGGGAGTTTCCATCTTTGCACACCTCATGAGTATGACCTTATGAAAAAGAGGCTATGAATGAGCCTGTTGACTTGATCCTTTCCCATTTGTCCCTGTTCCTTCATCTGTGATCCTCCAGAGTTCTTGATGCATACCCTCCAATCTTTCATAGATGAAAACCTGGACATATGTGGCCAAGCAATATCATAGTGCGATAATCATGGCAAAAGCTATTAATGGGGAACAACACACAATCCAAGAGAGGCTGAAGCAGTTTGCTTTTGCCTGAACTTACTGGATCAAACATGGATCAGAACTGAGATTGCAGTCAGGAAATCAGAAGAAGACTACGAGTGGGAAGGGCAGCTATGAAAGAACTAGACAAAATCCTAAAGTTTAAAAATATACAGTTGAACACTAACAGAATTGTCCAAGCCATTGTATTCCCCATTACCATGTATGAATGTGAGAGCTAGACAGTGAAGAAAACAGAAAGGAAGAAAATAAACCCATTTGAGATGCAGTGCTGGAGAAGAGTACTTTTGGCCATGGATGGCCAAAAAGATAGACGTAAGGGTCCTAGAACAAATCAAGCCTGAACTTTCCCTGGAAGCCAAGATGACTGAGGGCCTTTACAGACTGCCAGAAATAATGCAGCTTGAGTCCACTTTAACTGCCCTGGCTCAGTGCTAGGGAATCATGGGAACTGTAGTTTATTGTGGCACCAGAGCTCTCTGACACAGAAGGCTCAATGTCTCAGAAAAAACTACAGTTCCCATGATTCTCTAGCACTGAGCCAGGGAAGTTAAAGTGAACTCAAGCTGCATTGTTTCTGGCAGTCTGTAAAGGCCCTAAATTGAGCTGTTGCATGACTCATTAGAAAAGACAATGATGTTGGGGAAAAGCAGTAGAAAGCAAGGAAGATCACACACCAGATGGTTAGATTCAATTAAGGAGGTCACAGGCCTGTTAGATCTGAGCATAGAGTTTGGGACAGAGGGTCAAGGAGATATCTCATTCACAGGGTTGCCATGAGTTGAAGTCAACTCGAAGGTAGTTGAGAACAATAACAAACAGAACTGTGTGGGTTGGATATTTATATATATGCTTAACATTCCCACATGAAGTACAAAGAGTTTGATGGAATTGGAAAAAAGAGCAATCTTGGTTGATGGTCTTAACTTTGGATGAAAAAATAGTGATTGCATGTAGGACAACCCCAAGGTAGATGCAAAGAAAAATCCACCAAACAGTGATACCTTTATTGGCAAACTGAAATTCATAATATACTTGTTATATTGAGCATTTCAGTTGGCCAATAAAAGTATCACTGTTTTGTGGATTTTTGTTTGAATTTGATAAATGGCCAACACAGCTACCCCTGCATGTTCCCAAGGTAGATGGATAGGTAAATTCACTGGGAACACAGCAGGGAGTAAGTAGGAGATAGGTTTTCACTTGCCTTGTTGCAATGAAGCCATCGTTTCTAATGCAAGTGGGTATGAGGAAAGCCTGGGTGGGGGGTGGGAAAATGGAGTGATCAGAAACCATTTCACTTTTATTTTAGTATCACCTCTATATCCTCCACATGTCTTCGGGTCAATGTGCCTTTCATATGGGAAAAATCTAGAGTTCTAATGGTCATTATGACCTCTTTAAGAACATGCCTGGATCCAGATATGAAAATATGAAGAACCCATATACTGCAAGGTGTGTGTGTGTCAGGTATGCCAACAGACGTACTGGGATATTAGAAGAGAAGTAGACATCTTGTGGCCTTCCAGAGGTTGTTGGACTGCAGCTCTCATCACACCTATGTGCTATAGCCAGTTATGACAGATTTGAGAATAATGGCAGTCTGAGAATAAGGGAAGGGATGCAGATTACTAGTCACCTATTTTTCTGCTACAATGAGGAGTCAAACCCTTTCCCAATGCCACTTTACTGGGGGTCAGAAGAAATCAGACTGTAAAAATGGCAAGAGTGTGGGCAGGATTTTTTCAAAAATAGTTTTGGTTGGTGAATGATCTATGCAGGGAACTGGACAGAGGGAGTGTTTCCTATTGGTTCTGCTGGACCTCTTGACGGCTTTTGATACCATTGATCACCCTATTCTTCTGGGCTGCCACTCTGGAATGGAACATGGGGGCACTGTTATGCAGTGATTATGGTCTTACCTAGAGGGGTGAATGCAAAGGTGTTACTAGGAGTTAACAATGCGGTGTGGCTGCTAAAAAGGCCAATGCGATTTTAGGCTGCATCAATAGAAGTATAGTGTCTAAAGGGAAGTAATAGTGCCACTGTATTCTGCTTTGGTCAGGCCCCATCTGGAATACTGTGTCCAGTTCTGGGTACCACAATTCAAAAAGGATGTTGAGATACTGGAGCATGTCCAAAGGAGGGTAACTAAAATGGTGAAGGATGTGGAAACTATGCCCTATGAAGAATGACTTAGGGAACTGGGTATGTTTAGCCTGGAGAAGAGACAGTTAAGAGGTGATATGATAGCCCTGTTTAAATATTTGAAGGCATGTCATATTGAGGAGGGTGCTAGATTGTTTTTTGCTGCTCCAGAGAATAGGACTGGAACAATGGATGTAACCTTCAGGATAAGAGATTTCGCCTCAACATTAGGAGGAACTTCCTGACTTTGGGGGGAAGCAGATGGGCGGCCGTGGGCCGCCCCGGGAAGCTGTGGATCGGGGCCGAGGTATCCCCACACCTCGGTCCCACGGCGCATCTTTGCCGCCCCAGGAAGGAGCACTAAAATAGCGCTCCTTCCACAAGTCGCTGAAGGTGCGCCGCAAAAGGCTGGCGGCGCACCTTCGGCGACTCTTCCACCGCAGTGTGTGCGGACGCTGCGGTGGAAAGGTATCGTCGGAGTGCCGGCCGTGCGGAGGGGCCAGCGCTCCGACGATGCCTTTGGGAAAGGGTTGGGGCACCCACCGTGCAGCTGCCCCTCCCCTTCCTTGCCCCGAAAACGGCGCTTTGCGCCGTCTGCTTCTCCCCTCTAAGGGCTGTTTGATAGTGGAACACACTCCCTTGGAGAGTGGTGGAATCTCCTTCCTTGGAGGTCTTTAAACAGAGGTGGCTGCTTGTCGGGTATGCTTTGATTAAGAATTCCTGCATGGCGGGGGGTTGGACTGGATGGCCCTTGTGGTCTCTTCCAACTCTATGATTCTATGATTCTAGGAGGCTCCTGTTCAACTCCCTGGCCATTGGTCTGTGGGTTTCCTCAGGATTTTGTGTTGTCCCTCATGTTGTTTAACATTCTCATGGAACTACTGGGAGAACTTATCTGGATTTTTTTTAAATTAAAGTTTATTAGAATAAAATACACCATACAGTACAAGACATTAACAACATAAAACACAACATGAAACATAAAACACACACACAAAAAAACAGCACATTACCACTATTGACAACACAAACTTTAAACACAAAATAATAACCAACATAATTTTCTTCCTGGATCCTTCATCAAGTCATTTCCGTGTTTTATCATAAAAAAAACACCTTCCTTCTTAATCTAAGACTTAAGCTGAGATTTGTTCTTTCTGTATATAACTCTATATACTATTTGTCTTATATTTACTTCCTTATTTACAAAATATTTAAAGAACAGCATAATCTTATTTATCTAGAATTATCTCTCATTAACCCCACACCTTCTCACTAATTACAACTCTTTGTAAAAATGAAGCTGCTTTGTTGACATTCCAGTATGATAATTACTCAGTCATCTCTCCCAACTTTACTTTTCATTTTCATCACTTCATTTTTTTCTATTTCCAATATAATTAAGCAGCGACATCCAAATTTTTTCATTTCTTTCCCAGTTCTGATCTCTCAACATTACTGTCATTTTATCCATTTGCATTAGTTCAAGCAGTTTAGCTAACCATTCCTCTTGACAGGGAATTGTTTCACATTTCCATTTTCGGGCATAGACAATCCTGGCACTGATAATCATATAGTATAGGAGTTTCCCATGTTTTTGTTCCAATTTATTGTCTAGACATATGTTTAGCAGATACATCTTGGGATCGAAATTTATTGGCATTTCCAATATCCCTTCTACCATTTTGTGTATAGTGGTCCAATATTTTTTGGCTTTTTTGCAGTTCCACCACAGATGGTACAAAGACCCCCTTGTTCGCTTACATTTCCAACACTTTTCTGTAAGGCCTTTATAAATTTTTGCTAGTTTAGATGGGGTCATGTATCACCTGTGGTGCATCTTAATAAGGTTCTCTTTTAAATCAAAGCTGCTTGTATACTTTGATGTTTTATTCCTCACTTTTTCCCAATGTTCAAGTTCTATTACTTGATCTAAATCTTGCGACCACCTTACCATGTATTCTTTTACCACTTCTTCCTCCTGATCTAAATCTAGTAAACATTTATAAAATAAAGCTATTTTGTGTGGGTTGTCAGATGTCATTTTTTCTTCAAATTCAGTTTTATCTATTCTGATTCCTACTGTTTTAGAGTCAAAGATAAATCTTTCCCTTAACTGCCGGTGTAGTAGCCAACCCAAAGTATATCCTTCCTTAATAAGTTGATCTAAATTTTTGAATTCCAATTTATTTTCTGCTGGTCTTATAAGTGTTAGATCTTGATATGTTATCCATTTACTCTGGTATATTACTTCTCTATTATGGAAGGCTTCATGAATTGACACCTATGTAGGTATTTAAGAGCAGAGCCTTTCTTTGTATTTATACCAGACTCTAAGGATAGATTTTCTTATATAATGGTTAAAGAAATCTTTATGAATCTTGTGTTTTTGGTAGAACAGATAGGCATGTAGTCCAAATCTTTGATCTACCCCTTCCAATGTAAGTGATTTTTTATCTTTTAGCTGAAACCATTGCATTAACCATTCCAGACAGATCGCCTCGTAGTATAGCTGTAAATTAGGCAAGGCAAGTCCTCCCTTTTCTTTCCTGTCCTGGAGCACTTTCAATTTGATCCTAGGTTTTCCCCCATTCCAAAAGAACTTAGAGAGTCCCTTATTCCAATTATGAAATGGTTTATTATTCATTATAATCGGAATATTCTGGAAAAGGAACATGAATTTAGGGAGAATACTCATCTTTATCACTGACATTCTCCCGATCCAGGAGAGATTCAACTTATTCTACCTAGATAGGTCCTTTTTTTAAATTTCAGTTGCTAATTTTTCATAATTGTTTTTAAAAAGGTCTACATTTTTACAAGTAATTTCAATACCTAAGTATTTCCCTTTTTTCCAATTTGTAACCTGTTATTTCCAGAATTGTCTCTCTTTCTCCCTTTGTCATGTTTTTTGTTAATACTTTTGTTTTGTCTTAATTAATTTTTAGACCTGATACTTGGCTGAATCTTTCTAGTTGGTCCACGAGTCTAATCACACTATCTCCTGGTTCTGACACTGTGACCAAAAGGTCATCCACATAGGCTTTTAGTTTATATTCATATCCTTTATATTTCACACCCTTTATTGTATCATCATCCCTTATATTATTATTTAGTATCTCCATGACAATCAAAAAAAGTAAAGGGGACAGGGGACAACCTTGTCTTGTCCCATTTTCAATTTGAACTTTATCAGTTTTTTTCTCCATTTACAAGGATGGGAGCTTCTTGCTTACTGTAAAGTGCCTTAATCCAGTTAATAAAATTCACACCTATATTGACTTTTTCCAACACATGGGTAAGAAATAACCAGCTCACCTTGTTGAATGCCTTCTCAAAGTCTAAAAAAACAAAACAAAAAACAAACAAACAAACAAACAAAAACAAAAAAACAGCCAGTTTTTTTAAATCAATTTTCATCTCATGTAGTTCTATCAGGTCTAGTACTAGTCTGATGTTATTGCTTATTTTCCTTGATGGAAGAAAGCCCTTTGGTCTCTATTTATCCACTCTTGCAGGATATGCTTTAGTCTTACTGCAAGTACTGTGGCAAAGATCTTATAATCACTATTCAGGAGAAAAATGGGTCTGTAGTTTCGTATATTACCTTTATCCTTGCCTTCTTTTGATAATAAAATTATATCGGCTTATGTCCATGAATCAGGGATTTCAGATCTTCCTTCAGCTATTTCATGTAAGATTTTGCAAAGTGGAGGGGCTATTTGATAAGCATATTTCTTATAAAATTCAGCTCAAAAGCTGTCTGGTCCAGGAGCTTTCTTTGACTTAGTTATTTTAATTGCGTCAATTATCTCTTGAACTGTAATTTTTCTATTTAGATATGCCTTTTGCTCCTCATCTAACAGTTTTATCTCAGTCTTTTCTAAGTATTCTTTCTTTCTTTTTCATTTGCATCATCATTTTGCCTATACAACTGTTCATAAAATTCAAAAATTACTCTCTTAATTTGGTCCTGGTCTGTTACTTTTTGATTTTCTTCTATTAAACAATTAATTTGTCTATTTTCCTGCTCTTTTCTCATCTGGTAGGCAAGCCACTTCCCGGGCTTATTTGCCCCTTCAAATCTTTTTTGTTTCATATAGTCTACCTTCTTTTGAAGATCTTCCATTAATAGTAGGGATATTTGCTGCTGTATAGCTTTACATTCTAGAATTAATTTGTTATTATTAGGTGTTCCTTTCAACTCCTTTTCTTTTTTCTTTAACATTTGTTGTAATAAATCTAATTTTTGCGTGCGTTGTTTCTTTAGTATATGGGCTTTTTTTATAAGTAGCCCTCTGATATCAGCTTTAGCTGCATCCCACACAATATTAGCACAGGTGCCCTTCTTTGAATTTTCTTGAAAATAATTCTCATTTGATGTTAAGGTTTCCTTATAAATATCCTCTTTTTCTAATATACTTGTTCTTAATTTCCAAATAAACTGTTTTGGACTGAGACCTATTTTAGCCCAAATTAGGCTATGATCAGAGAGTACTCTGGGTTTAATTTCTATGTCTTGATTCTTTGGTAATATGTTAGAAGATGCTAAGACCATGTCTAGCCTGGCCCAGGAATGATGCCTATCTGAAAAGAAAGTACATTCCCTTTTATCCCCATACTTCTCTCTCCATATATCTTTGAGTCCCAGCCTTTCTATCAGTTCAAAAAATTCTTTGGGCAGTTTACCCTGCTTGTCTTTAATTTTTTTCTCTGACTTTCTGTCCCATAATGGGTTAACTACCCCATTCCAATCACCCTTTAGGATACAAGCATCAAAGGAAAACTCTTCTACTTTATTTAACAAATGTTTTTAAAAAATTCTTCTATTATCAAGTGGGCCATAAATTCCCATTACCAACACAGACATTCCCATCAATTTCATTTGAGCTGCTACATAATGACCTTTTTTATCATTTAATATTTCAGATGCTTCATATTTCAAATTTATGTTCAATGCCACACCTTTCTTTTTAGTTTCTATGGCAGAGACAATCAGCTTTCCTAGTTTGGGTCTTTCCAACACTTTTACATCTTTCTTCTTAATTCTAATCTTTTGAAAGCAGAGAATATCACAATTTAACTTATTTACATATTGGAATACTTTACCTCTTTTGTCTCGCCCATTCAGCTCTTTTACATTCCAAGATATAATATTTAAGCTATGCATATTTCACATTTGCCTATATCCAATTCTTCTTCCGTTAAATTTGATGCTATAATTTCTTCTGACTCTAGCTCTTCCTCTAATCGTATTTATCCCTGGCTATTATGTTGCTGCTGTTCCTGCTGTTCCTCGTCTTCTATCTTGTCTTGTTCTAAATTCTTTATTTCTTTCCCTTCCGATTGAGCTGTATACTCATAGTTTATATCATCTTTTTCTTCCCTACTTTGAAGATTTAGTTCTTGTTCTATTTTCTTTTTTATACCTTTTTTTGCTGTTTATATTTTGATGCAACAATCTCTTTATCTTTAATCTCCAAGTCAGGGGACTGCATATTTCTTTTGTTTTTTTCTTTCCTAAAATCTCTTTTAAGATATTTAAGGAATTTTTTCGCTTCATTCAAAGACCCTATTTCAATCCTCTTCTTCTGAAACCAGAGTGTAAGACCCTCCGGGATTTTCCACCTGTAATTAATTTTCCTCTTTCTTAGTTCTAATGTGAGGAAATTATATTCTTTCCTTTTTCTTATTATTTTGGGAGGTAAATCCTTAAATAATTGAATTTCTTTATCTTCAAATCTAATAGGATGTGTTTTATGACTAAACCAAATAGTATCTCTTAGTTGTTTTCTTACAAAAAGGATAATTATATCCCTAGGGCTTTTATCCTTTTTTGCTATGTAAGAATTCACACGGAACAAATTGTCCACTTCCATCTCACATAAATTAAAGTCCACTTTATCAGACTAATAACTTTCTGCCATACATCCTCTCCTTCCTCCTCTAGTATCCCTCTGACCTTTAAGGTTCTTTCGCGGGCCTTTACTTCTTTCAAAATATTAACATCGGTTAGTTCCTTTTGTTTCTGCCTAATGTCTTCTAAATTCCCCTCAAAATTTTCCTGTTTTTTTTCCCCTATTACCTCTATTTTATTTTGAATTTTATTTATTTCTGATGACATCCTATCTATTGCCCTGCTCACCCCTTCAAGGTCAGCTCTAAGTTCGTTCTTAATTTCAGTTTTAAGTTCAGTCATTTCATATCTCAAATCTTGGATTTCTTTATTTAAGTCTATACGTATCCCCCTCAGTTCTTCCATAATCGCCATATTGCTATCTGCATTTTTCATTTGGTCTAGCGATGGTCTTCAGTTTACCTTTGTTTGAACCTGCACCTGAGTTTGTGCTCTGGTCTTAGCAGCCATCTTAAATAATTTGTTTCTAGTATTACAGTATTAATAACTGCTCATACTATTTAAACACCACCAATTCAATTTCAATTTCTTTACAATAGTATATAATCACCTATATTACTAACAACAACTTAACATATTAATTTATTTTACAAAAGGATTTATATCAACAGTTCATTTATTTTATTTTGAGGGCTTTCTTTTCTGTCTACTGCAATATTATTGCAGCACCCAGCTGTGTCTTTCCACACGCAGATCTAATTTGTATTCCCAATCAACGCCTAGGATGCCCAGAGTTAGTATCAAAGAGGTTATAGTCTTTTCTAAATCACTACCCCCTGAAGCGAGGGTAATTCTTAGCTCCCACTTTACCTAAAGTTTATAAGCCATCGACTGTGGCAACAGCCAAGTCCGAATGCATTTATTAAAATTCTTCACCTGTTGTATTCAAGATTTCTTTATTATTCCAGACTGGTTGCTGATTCTCTAATTCTCTATGTATCTGCGCCCTAGTCCCCAATCATCCTCTGTACTTAGTATTTGGTGCTTGGGATCACGTCTTCTGTCTTGCGACCTTCTTTTTCACCCTCTAAACTACAAATCCCAGCATTCAAAGCATCTTGGCATCTTTCCCACTTCCGGGCTGCCTGATGAGCACTTCTACAGTCTCAGACTCCAACTCCCATAGTTCCTCTGTTTCTTTAACTCCAGTTCCTCCTAGATGGGGCTCCTTTTGAGTAAGCCGAGGCAACTGGGAAGCCAGGTAAAGTCAGTCCAGGTGTTTTCTTTAGCGATTTAATATCACTCAACTGCTATGTGCATTAAATTAATATTGAATATTTTTCTATTTCCTATTTTGTTATCATTCCATTGTTTTTATTTCATCCGAGACAAATAGAGTCAGGATATAAGGCTCTGATATTCTAGCCGTTGCTTCTTAAATTATCGGCAGGGCAGCTGCCCCTTCTCCATTGATATCCAGCTTTGGATCATAAAAGGACAGGGTGCCTAGTAGGACTTGACCAGGTGTCCCGCTTTTCTGACCAAACAGTCAGACAAACTAAAATGTTTTACTTACATTTAAATTAAAAAAGTTGGTGGCGTTCCTGGGCCCCTTATGGGGAAAGCCTGAGGGCGACTGAGGTTCCTCCCTTGTTGTATCTACTCCTTTTCTCCTTTCTTTCACCACCACTCTTATACCGAGGTGGTGGACTTAGGGGTTTCCTTCCGAACCCCCCTTACCGGGGGGTGTCTCGGCTGTAATTTAAAGTCATTTTCACAGCCTATTTCGCCTTCGGCTAGATGGTTCCTTCCCAGACAATGCCTAGAACACGTCTCGCTGGTCCGCCATACCAACCAGAAGTTCCCTTATCTGGAGTTTTGGGTTTCAGTGTTACCAGTATCCTGATGACACCCAGCTCTACCTCTTTCCATCGGATTCCAAGGGAGTTGTTTCTATACTGAACCAGTGTGTCTATTGTCAGTAATGGACTGGAGGAGGGCAAACAAACTGAAACTTAATCCTGACAAGACAGAGGTGTTCCTGGTCAGTTGTAAGACAGATCAGGGAATATGGACTTCACCTGTGCTGGATATCTCAGCACTTACAACCCTGAAATCTCAGACTTGCAACCTGAGTGTTCTCCTGGACTCAGCCCCAGATCTGGATGCCCAGGCATGTTCTTTAGCCATGTCCATAGAGCATTTGCATAGTTAAAACTAATATGCCAGCTGCACCCATTTGTTGAGATGCCAGATTTGGTGATAGTGACATATGCCTTCATTACATCCCATTTGTCTACTGTAATGCACTCTATGTGGGGCTGCCTTTGGAAACTGTTCAGAAACTTCAGCAGGTTCAAAATACTGCAGTCAGAATGCCAACCGGTGCCAGTTTCAAGAAACATATAACTCATTGTTGAAACAGCTTCACTGGCTACCAGTTTGTTTCCAGGCACAATTCACCAAGCTGGTTATGGCCTGTAAAGCTCTATATAGCTTAGGTCCAGACTATCTGAAAGAATGTATTTCTCCATATGAATCTGCCAGAATCCTAAGATCTACAAGAGGAGGCTTTCTCTCAGTCACAGTCTTGCTTGGTGAGGACATGAGAGAGAGGCTTCTCAGTGGTTACTCCCATCCTTTGGAATGCCCTTCCTGGAGAGGCTAGGCTGGTCCCTCGCTGCTTTCCTTCCACCAGCAGGCAAAGTCATTTGTAATAAGTAATCACTCTCAGGGAAGCTTCTTATTGGGGTGCATGCTGTGTTTATTTATGTTTTTAACTTTTTATAGTAATTTTATACTGTTTAAATGAAATTATTTTACTTGTTTTAAAAATTCTATTGGTAGTTTTAAACCAGAGTTCATTTAAGCTTTTAAAAATGACAGATTTGAACAACTTAGATCTCCTCTCATGTCATGTATTCCCCTGAAGGCTCCTTGAAAGTTTCCAATGATAATGTTAGATGTTAGAGAACACTTGGTAGGTTCCTGTAATTTTCTTTTATAAGTCAGCATGATGTAGTGGATTGAGAGTTGGTCTAGGGCTCTGGGAGACCAGGGATCACATCCCATTCAGCCAAGGAAACCCAGTGGGTGACCTTGGGCAACTCCCATACTCACAACCTTAGAGGAAAGCAATGGCAAATCTCATCCTCTGAATAAATCTTGCCAATAAACTTTAGGATGCAGTTATCATAAGCTGGAGTCAGCTGGAAGGGACATAACAACAGCAATTTCCAATTAACCTCCAGTTAAAATGTAGCTGGCAAAGATCTCTACATGGAAGATCACCTCCTCATCACTATCTGATTGGAAATGGCAGATTCTGCCAGGTTCTCATTCTGCTCTTGTTAAACCTCAAATTCTTGCCATTAGAAATTATGGATCTGCAGTCAAGTCCATTCCAAGGAAAAATGGCACCCTGAGCAAGGATTGACCTTATCACCTTTTCTCTGCCCCTCATGGTCTGCTTACAACCTTCTGTCACAATTTCTATAATTGCCCTATAATCAATTGTTAGTACAAGCTCAAGCAGGCCCTATTGAATCAGTGGGGACTTGGTACATCAACACTCCATTGATTGAATGGGCTTACTTGGGGAGACTCCCTTTCAGAATGATGGCCATCAGGTGACCAATTGGCCATAGCAACTATGCATGGAAGAGCTGTGACCTCTGTTGGTGAAGGAACTAAGCGCACCACTGAAATCAAAGATCTTTGTGGTATTCAAGGCATTGATATTACTTGTAATATCTGTAGTGTTTATAGAACTTGGTAATTTTGTAAACTCACTTTTGCTGGGAGGTATTAAACCTGGATTTTAAAGTGTGGATAAAAGGAAAATAACAGAAAAATAATTAAGAAAGGAAAGGGGGCAAAAAGGGGGGGGGGAATACATAGGAAATGAACAAAGGTAGGCATATAAACTGGCTGTGTTACCAAACTATATGTGTTAAAGCTAATAAATATATGTGATGCTGCCATTTAAAAAAATGTAGAACAAGTTATATCAAACTTGGAAGTGAAAAAACAGTGTCAACTTAACAGTTGTCTCTGTCTAGAGTATAGGGGAGGAGTTACATCACACAGTGACATATATGGATAAGTGTGTTTAAATATTACATCTGTAGAGAAAGAGGGAAAGAGACCAGAGCTTGGAAATATTACTTTAGGGGACTAAAATCTAGAGGGTTCTGGGAGTTGTCATCTAAACATGAACTTTTCCAATATAAGGAAGACAAGGGAGATGCCTTTGAAAAAGGGAGAGAGCCAAGGGAGATGGATTTGGGCATTTCAGTCTGTAGATTTGCTTTATGGCTCCAGAGGCACTCTGTCTTCAGAGGTTCTAGAAGTCTAATGTTACTCTAGATAGGCACAGCTGGGATGAAAGGGCCATTTAGTTTATTTCTGCATTTTCTGTCTGAGACATGATTTAAAAAGGAGTTTCTGCCTGGAATTTGAAATGTGACTGTATCTCTATTTCTAGTGATTTGAAGATGATGAGACTTTCAGTGATCTCCACTAACTTCATTTGAATTTGGCCTCATCTGATCACAATTATACCCCCATGGCTCTTCAGGTACATTTAGTAATAATACGAGGACTTGATAGTGTTTCAAGAGCATTTTTAATTGGGATGAGTTATAATTACCAGATGTAAAATTGTTTCTTCAAGCAGCCACTGTGCACAGGAAGGTATGTAATATGAAGCCATGAATTTGTCAGCTACAAGAAGAATCATGTTGCTTCTGCTGTTGATTATATATAATTTGAATTTAAAGGGTATTACAGATGGAGGGAAGGATCTGAAATCTTAACACGGAATTAAATTACTCATTTGCTATTCATTTTCACAGCGTGCCTCAATCACCAAGAGCTTTCTATGCTTTAAGTGCTCATTCTGAATAGAAAATTATTTTAATTGGATTGCTGCCATACATCTCACTTTTTCTTAATCCATCATAGTTACTGAGAAACAAATAGGAAGCATGAGTAAAAAAAGCAAAAGATTCCATTTCTTTTAGCCTTAAAAGCCATCTCACTTACCTCAAACCATTAAACCAACTCAAGCTATTCCCAAGGCATTTTGCTGCCTGAAGCACAGGGTAAGATGGCACACCTCCATGACATGTAGAGAAAATTGACTGGATTGAGAGTTGAACCTTACTTTTATATAAGCAATGAGGCAAACTCCTTCACCTCACTTGAGGGCAGGAGTTAAGTTTGCAAGGTAGAAGACAGGGTATGTTGTACATACAGCTCTAGCCTCACAGAAAGAAGAAAGGCCAGGGACTCATTCACTACCAATCCCTATGCATTTATTTTCTATGGCAATTGCTTTGCACAGCCTAATGTTAAGGCTGGTCTGGTTCCAACTCTGGAGACTCATTATCCTTTCCTACTTTAAGTGAGATTTTTATGTTGTGGAAAAATGGGCAGGCCTTTTGAGAATCTTCTTCCACCCAACTGTTTTAAATATTTACTCTCTGTGAAGGAACTGGTAATAAATCTGTATTTTGGGGAATACAGAAGAGCAGAGGGATAGGAAGTACCAAGCATTTTCATTTCCTGCCTTCTCAGCATGTCAGTGTCATAATGGAAATTGAGGACAGAAGGAGTGAATATGCTCAGTTCATCACGGTTGTGTTTGTTTGTTTTTTTAATTTCAAAAAGGAATAAAAAGAGAAGAGATGTTACAAGGAAGAAAGTGAGACAGGATAAATTTGAGGGTGAAGTACCTCTTAAAAATTTTAAGTGGACATAAACAATGGATCTTGCAGGAAGATTAGTACCTATTTAATGAGGTACTAACAGCTGCACAAAGAAATCTGGAGGTGAAGAGCTAAGCAAGTCAAGAAAGGTTAAAATTGTGTGGATAGCACAAGACACTAATGCTATTTTAGGTGTGATATATAAATCTGTACATCACCTTGCAGGCTTCAGAGGTTATAAACAATCATCTTAAATTAATTTATTACCGTAAATAAATTAAGATACTGTAGATTGGCAAGTGTGTATATTTTGGGGATGTCTGGAATTCCACCTCTGTACTGCATGTAGTGCATAGATAAAACATCTGGGGTCAACAGCTCAGTGGCAGAAGACATATTTTGAATACAGAAGAACCCAATTCATTCTCTAGTACCACCAATTTTAGGAGCAGTTTTCCTGTGATGTGAGAGACTTCTATCAGAAACATTGGAAAGTTGCTGCCAGTCAGACTTCATAATGTTGAGTCTTATGTTGCAGAAGGCTGCATCTGCACTGCAGAATTAATGCAATTTGACATGGCTTTAACTGCCACAGTTCAATGCTATGGAATTCTGGGATTTGTAGTTTTGAGAAGCATTTAGCTCTGGTGCCACAAATACTACAAATCCCAGGATTCCATAGCATGGAGTAATGACAGTTAAAGTGGTGTCAAACTGCATTAATTCTTTAGTGTGGCGGCAGCTAAAGACAACTGTCTGATATTCACATTTGGAGAACCTCACTCATTATTTCTGTCATTTCTGCCACAGCGTTCTTCAGCCTACTGCCATTCAGATTGTTGGACTGTATCTTATCTCCCAGAATCCCATGTACTGGCATATAAACAGGTGACATCTGAGAAAGCTAGGACTGGATTAGTGGGAAGACTGCTAAAATGACCAAATAACCAAATAACTAGAAAATGATTAACCTAGCCTATTCATCACTGAGCTCTGCTGCTTCAGAAACTTAACTTCATGAATATATTCCAAATTCCAATAAAAGGAGGGACCAATTTTTCAAATGAAAGAGAAAAACTTAACATCTTGTCACTAGAAAATGAATGCTGCTTCACAGGCAAAACAATTGCCTTCCAAGGGCTTAGGTCTCAATAATAATGATTTATTGTGTGGATATTATTTTCCCCTATGACAAAGGTGCCAGGTTTTGTCTAGGAAGCTTGGGTCATGGCTCATGGACACAGGAAAGGTGCTTTGCATTGAAGGACTTTTTATGTGTGGTCATAAAACATCCACCTGAACTCCCTGTGCCCCTTATTCTTTCCAAGGGAGGAAAAATCCCTCAAGTAATCTAGCCCATATTGTATGAGACTTCTCATAGAGATACAGGAAATGGGCTAATGGAAAGAGATTGAAGACTATAATTTTTGTCTGGGCTGTCAACTGTGTTGATCTATAACACAGCAGAACTATGATAATGGTGCCTGGAAAGTGTGGACCATGCAGTTTTATAGCTAATCCACTGAGACTTCTTTGTTGCCTGTAGTGCCATTTCAAGGTGAAATAATCAAGCCTAGCTGATCAAGCAAGATAGAGTTTGCAATGGAGGGTCTGTCCCTCCTTGCTGGTGAGTTCCATGACAGTGAGGTAGTTAATCCTTTCTGGGTTTTATTCTGAAATTTAAAGGTGCTATCCAAGTTCTGAACCTATTTTGGAATTTACTGAACCCCTCTCCAAATTAGGTTTTGTTTCTTGGATAGCTTCTTTAAAGCATGGAATAAAACCCAACATGGGGTTCACTCCCCCCCACCCCCTGACACTGGAGCCATCAGCGTCCACTGAGAGTCTGAAAGAAGAAGTGCTTCAGTCATGGGCTGCTTTCCTGTGAGATAGGAAATTTCATATTGCTGACACATGACCTGAACATCTAGTATGTGCTCCTTCACCCATTCCTACCAGAGTTGTAGTCCAACACTCAAACTACTACACCCAACTAGATCCAGGAAAACCTAAGGTTGCTGTTTATATCTGGAGATAAAGACTTTGTATGCATAGAGCCCATGGATGCTTGGTGGTCATGATCCCTTGAAATAGGCATGACCCAAGTGTTCTGCCTCTACTATTAGACTAAGGGACTATAGCAATAGCAGCTTCATTTATATACCACTTCATACCACACTAAGCAGCCTCTAAGAGGTTTACAACTATAAGCTAATTGCCCCCAACAAGCTGGGTACTCATTTTAGTGACCTGTGAAAATAATCCAGATGAATCCAGGTTGAATCTTTGTTGTTCACATGCATCCCAAATACACTCAGTTCAGT
Source organism: Phrynosoma blainvillii (assembly GCA_026167975.1). Classification (NCBI taxonomy): domain Eukaryota; kingdom Metazoa; phylum Chordata; class Lepidosauria; order Squamata; family Phrynosomatidae; genus Phrynosoma; species Phrynosoma blainvillii. The sequence goes on along the minus strand of JANUYF010000001.1, from coordinate 85,849,675 downwards.
TTTGGTTGGGAGTGCCACATACCCAGGATGATTGGTACCAAGTTTTTAAAAAAGGGTTAAGACGCTGATTCTGTTGATTGCAACAGGTTGGCAGTTTGAGGCCTAGGTGCTGCATGATGGGGTGAGCTCCTGTCACTAGTCCCAGATTCTGCCAACCTAGCAGTTCGAAAGCATGCAAATGCAAGTAGATAAATAGGTACCACTTTGGTGGGAAAGTAAACAGTGTTTTGTGCAATCATGCTGGCCACATGATCACAGAGTAGTCTCTGACAACGCTGGCTCTTTGGCTTAGTAACGGAGATGAGCACTGCCCCTATGGTCGGACACAACTTGACACCCTTGTCAATGGTGAATACCTTTACCTTAACATTGCATCATCAGCAGTGTGAATAACGATTTGAATAGACCCGGGATTTAACCCTGCATGCCTGGCTGTGTCTTTCCCCTCCAATGAGGGGAGAGGAGGACTCTCCCTCTCTTGATTTCCCCCTACCCCACTGTCTCTTGGCAGCCAATGGCTCCAGGGAGCAGTGGGAGACATTGCCATCACTGTTGCTGCCCCAAGAGATCCATCTGGGGACAGTTTTTCCCAGGGGTCACTGGTGCCCTTTCAGGGGGAGGGGAGGTGTAGGGCTAGTGAGCATAGAACATGGACAGATGTGAAGAAATGCACTTCTGATGAAAAATGGTATGAATAACAAACCTGGAATGCATGAGTTGGCTTATTTACATCATCCCACTTAAAAAAATGATGTCTGAATGACCCCAGAGTAAGGAAGCTATTTTAGGATGAAGATTTTGGATGTCACAAAATCTCATGAGTTACTTCCTTTGCTTATATTGCATTTTTCCTGCCAATCATGGGGAGAGATACTTGTCTCAAAACAACCTGACTGACTTTGGGAATTATACCCCTTGGCTCGAAATCGCTATCAGCCATGTAGCTCTGTAACTGTCATAGTTCTGCAGCTATGTAGTATCTCCTGGACTGACTGCCCCCAACCCCATCTCCACTTCCTGGGCAGCACCCACTTGATCTATGACAGTCTATGCCCTGTTGATTGGGAAGCAGCCGAATTATATTTCTACTCTCTCCCATAAGTGATTTCCATTGTACCAGGCAGAAGAAGGATCACTGTTGCAGTCCCCCCCCCACCAGAGATTGTTCACAGATGGAAGGGTGGGGGCATCACTTTGTGGCTTCCTGATCAACAGGGGAATAGATCCCCATTGGTCGCAGCAGCTGCTGTTTGGTACATAGGGACTGTGGGACTTTCACAGTCCCTATGTATACTCCAAAGAGTGAATACATAGGGGTTGAGAGTACAAATCAGGCACAAATTCACTGCCTATAAGTGAATTCCAGCTATTGAAGGGGAACCCTTTGCTGCTCATTCTCAGGCAGCAAATTGTTTGGGCTAGTCTACAGTGTTTCCAATGATGTGAGAAGGAACTTATGCTGCATCTGCACTGCAGATATAATCCAGTTTGACACTGCCATGGCTCCATATAATGGAGTCCTGGGAATTGTAGTGCGGTGTGGCACCAGAGCTCTCTGACATAGAAGGCTAAATGTCTCACAAAATGACAGTTCCCAGAATTCTGTATTATGGAGCCATGCCAGTTAAAGTGATGTCACTGCAATGTGGATGCAGCCTAAATCAGAAATCTTTCCTTCAGAGTGAGCAAGCAAGCAAGCAAGCATCAGACTGAGCTTCAAGAGCATCTCCCTATTTTACTTTGATAGTAGGGGAAGTATATGCCAATATCCAGGGAGGTGATTTGTCAAATAGACATTTTTCCTTTAGAGGGCTTTACCTTGTGCTACAAATCTTTCACAGCTGAGTGAATTTATATCTCTTCAATTAGCAGTCATGCTTCTTCATATGCATGAGTTCTGGGGATCTATACTCAACAAGTCAATTGGTTCTTATAGCCTAATGATCCAAATAAAATAATTGTGGCAGAGAAAATGTAGCTCTGTAATTTGATTTGGGAAAATTGTGTGACTAAGCACAAGTGGATTAAGTTCTAAGGCTTCGCATAATAAAAGCCTTACATGCTATATTTGTTTGCTTTTTTAACATCATACACTAACATATGTCTGAGGACATATATCTTTTGCTTGTTTTTAGGGAAGTCTTATGGGCCTCGGCAGACGACTAATAGAGTCATCTTCCGGGCCCGGAAGAGGAGGGGCAGCCGCACGTTCGGCGCCCCTTCCTCTTCCTGAGGTCGCCCCCGGAAGCGCCGGCCATCCGCACGGCCGGGGCTTCCGGGTTGGCCTCACGCCGCGGCGACCGCACTCGCCGCGGCGTTTGAGGCAGGGAAAGTGCGCCCGCCGCTTTTAGGGCGCACTTTCCCTTAAATCTAAAAGGAGCGCCAATTTGGTGCTCCTTTTAGATGCGCCGCAGGAGCGCCGCGGTCCGGAGGCTGAACTCCGGCGGTGCTCCGACCCGCGGCGTCTCCGGGGCCTCCGTCTGCTGAGGCCCTTATGTTACTCTGGATATATGATAAAATCTTGTTACAGTTGAACAACTACATACTTTCAAATCTGTACATTCTGTAACTTTTACAGAAAAGTTACATCTTCAAAGTTTGCTATGTATGCTAAAAATATAGGTATTTGAGTATGTTAACTTATGAGATACTATACAGAAGAGCATGCAGTTAATTCTCTCTCTTTCTCTCTTTCTCTCTCTCATGCACACAAACACAAACACAGTTTGTAGCTTCTCGAGAGGTAGCTATTTTATTCAGCAAAAACCAAAAGCAAACAAAAATAGTGTGGCTAAAGAGTAGCAGATTTATCATGGGATATGTTTACAAGGACTGAAATTTACTTTATATGATGTATTCAAGCTTTGCTATTTTTATGTGCCTTCAAATCATTTCTGACTTAAGTGACTTCATGTCAGTTCATGTCAGTTTCTGCTTATGACTTGTGGCCAGATTTATTCATAGGTTTGGCATTCTTTCCTCTTAGGGTGAGAAGGTGTCACTTGCCCAAGGTCATCCAGTAGGTTTTGAAGCTAAGGTGCAAGAAGACTCTTTGCTTCTTTTATGCAGCTAAGTATTATTGTAATTGCTCTTGCATATATTTCCATTGTTGTCACTATTTGCTTGTACAGCTATTATGTTGTCTGCATCCCTTGTGGGGGGGCGGGGGCGGAGAAGTATGAACATGTTGCTGCTCAAATAAGAAAGGAGGCTGTCATGTAGGGGTCAAATCTAATGACATCTTTCTACTGCTAGTTCTGGCAGTGGAACAGGAAAAAAAAGAACAATTATCTCTTCCCAGAGCAGCTTCCACATAGTCCCCTTGAACCTTCAAAATCTTATGTGGTGGATCAGGGGTCCTTCTAGAGGAAACTTTTAGGGGGAAATGGGGCTGAAGTGGGACAGCAAAGAAGGAAAATCCTTCTGGTGCAAACATCATGCAGGATGTTGGATTTCCCCTTATGTGTGGACACACTGTGGTACATTATACATACAAACATACATAAAGACAGCAGTTGTTGACTTTGAAGGGAGATACAGCTCTCTTCCTAGAGCTCCACCTTATTTTTCCTCTAGTTTAGATAGATGATGAGCATTTTATCTGACCTAGGCCCTGTCTGCACAGACCAAATAAAATGGCCTACTCCCATCCTCTTGGATGATGCATGACTAATCCCCAAGTCTAGTGTAAATGGTCCAGACAATATCCAGCCTGTTCAACACCAAACCTGTAGTATGCCCCTCTTAACCAGATTTTAAAATTGGTTGCTCCAAATCTTCATGGAAGATATGAAGCCCTCTGATGTGATGCTGGGCAGCAGTTTAAAATATATCCTGCTGTGCTACCCACTGCTTGTTCTGAGACACCACCCTAGAAAAAAGCCAGTCCAACCATGTTTAGGTCATTATTAACTGCATAGAATCATGCACCATCCTTTTGGATTGAGCTAATATTTTCCAACATTTCCTTCCATTATGGCTCCAGAAGTATCAGAATACTGAACCTAATTACAGTGGCCTGAAACACACGGGCCAAAAGCACCCACTTCAAATTGTTGTGTTCAAATGACATATGCCCCCAGATCAGGCTGAAGCTATGCCATGGCAGCCTAAGGCAGCCCAAAGCCGTCTGTAAAAGAAGCACAAAAAAGTGCTCCTTGCTGGTGGCCCATTCGGGACTGTGGCAGTGTCCAGGCCTCAGACTATGGCATCTGGCCACCACAATCCTGCGCCAAAGAGGGAGTGACCAGAACTGGAATGGCCTGACACCACCCCAAGCTGCTGATCTGCTTGACCCCAGTGGAAATAGGATACAAATCTTAAATTTAAACAAAGAATTGTAACATATATGGGTTCATTATTTAACCTAACAGACACACATGTGCATGCACACACTATAAGGCAGGGGTAGGCAACCTTTTTGAGCCTGGGGCCGGGTTGCTGTCCCTCAGACAATTTGGGGGGGGCCCCCGAAGCACCATAAATAAATAAATAAATAAATAAATAAATAAATATAATTTTTTAAAAAATAAATTTAAATTTTTTTTAAAAAAATGCATGCACACTCTCTCAGCCCCAGAAAATCCATGGCAAACCCCCTGTGGAGATTTTGCCAAGAAAACCCTAAGAACAAGTAATAACAACAATAATCAATATCATCATGGTGGGGGGCGGCAGGGGGCGGTGGGGGCAGTGGGGGGCGGCGGCAGCGGCGGCGACAGTGGTGGCAGGACCGGCCTGGGGCCAGTCCAAAGGCCTCGGGGGGCCACATCCAGACCCTGGGCCTTAGGTTGCCTACCCCTGCTATAAGGGATGAAGAATACTCTAAGAGGCATACTGTTTCATTCAACACAATCACATCTATTGCATGTTTACTTAGGTTAGTGTTGGCCCCTAGCTTTGCTTTGCTAAATTTCCAAGCTCGGTGACATTCCTCTTCCTTCCTCTTGGCAATGGCTTGTATCCTCTTTGATGCCATATGCTTCCACATTGCATGCATATGCCTCCACATTGCATGCATGCAGTCTCTAGGTAGCCTCTTTCATTCTCTGGTCAGGTCTCTTCTGTGCTACTATGTTATCATGGGAGCTCCTGATGAGCTCAGCTGGGTACTCTCTTGGCTATCTCCATAGACTCTGGGCCTTTGCAGACTGCTAGAAATACTGCAAATCGAGTCCACTTTAACTGCCCTGGCTCAGTGCTAGGGAATCATGGGAATTGTATTTTTTTCTGAGACATTGAGCCTTCTCTGTCAGAGAGCTCTGGGGCCACAAACTACAGTTCCCATGATTCCCTAGCACTGAGTCAGGGCAGTTAAAGTGGACTCAATTTGCACTATTTCTGGCAGTCTGCAAAGGCCCAGAGTTGTCTTCCCTGCCCTCCATCTTCTGAACTTTATTTTAGCTTCTTACTGTATTTGTCTTGTGACAATGAAAAGGTAATTGGTTGCTTTTGTTTTTCTTTGAACCGTTACCAACTCCTGTACTGGAGTTTCATCCAAAGTGAAGGCTGATCTATCTTAGCCAAGTCACTTTGATGTTGCACAGGGGCAACTACAGAAGAGGCTGAATTGACTATTGTACATAAGCAATTACGGCTTGGACCTAGGGGGCAAACTGTGTAAGGTTGTCACTGGAGACTCCTCTTCTTGTTAGGTGTCCCACTGAGATCCCATTTAATGTTTAGCAGGCTTCAGACATACTGCACCAAAGGAGCGTGGAAGAGCTGCCACCGTGGCAGCAAAGGTAGCTTTTTGCTGCTCCAAAAAGGAGCGGCATTTACCAACCTTTTTTAGAGCAGCAAAGTGCCGGATCAGGGCTGTGGGGTGCGGTTGCTGTGGCCCCGATCCAGCAAGACAAGGGGCATGAGATGCCACCCCTCAGTTGGGGGGCGGCGGCCCCCCAACTGAGACAGCCCCTCAGTTCCGAATAACCAAGCATCGTAGTGAAGTAGAAACTAGATATTTATTCTGGATATCAAGACAGAAAGTTCCCCGTCCTGAGTTCAGTGTCAGAACTGAAAAAGTCCTGCCTTGGACCATCACAAATACATTCCCATCCTTCAGCCCACCTTTCCAACTCCAATCGCTCCCCTTTGATCCAGATCAAATGACCCTTCATGTTTCCCTCCTTCCCCTCCTGTGTTATCATTTCATCTCCCTTCAGGAAGAAGATCATCCCTGTTTTACAGCTCAGTTCCATGATAGGAAGATTGGTTCATAAGACTACAACTCCTTTCTGCTGCTGGCCATCTGACCCTCTCATTTGTTTCCCAGGCTTTGATTTAACATAATTGATATCCCTTTATCAATAGCCAACATACTATACAGCGTTAAATGACCGTTTCAACCATGCCCTTATATCTTCATCCCCTAATATCATCATATCATCATGCCAACATGACAGAACCATGCATATGGATTCTGACAAAATCTTCCAAATCAAGGACCATAGAGCATTAAGAGCCCAATGTCAACCATTTGTAAAGGGATCATGGCACAAAAATGTTTTAACCTGCCATCAGAAGGACAGCTCCATTCTGGCTTCTCTGGGGAGGGAGTTCTAGAGCCTGGGAGTGACCACTGAGAAGGCCCTCTCTCTTGTTCCCACCAAACAAGCCTGAGAAATTGGTGGGACAGAGGGGAGGGCCTCTCCATATGATATTAAAATCATAATGTGCTCATAGAGGAAGATATGGTCCTTCAAATAGCCTGGACCCAAGCTGTAGAGGGCTTTGTAGGTCAAAACCAGCATTTTGAATTGTGCCCAGAAACAGACCACCAGCCAGTGGGGCTGTTGTCACAAGAGAGTTGTATGCTCCTCGTAACCAGCCCCAGTTAACAACCTGGCTGCAGCTCCTTATGCCAACTGAAGTTTCTGAGCACTTTTCAAAGGCAGCCCCATGTAGAGCACATTACAGTAATCCAAACAGGAGGTAACCAAGGTATGTACAAGCATTGCCAGATCCGATTTCTCCAGAGACAGGGGCAGTTGGTGCACTAGCTTTAACTGTGCAAATGCATTCCTGGTTACTGCTGAGACCTGGGCCTCCAGGCTCAGTGCTGAATTCCAGAGTACCCCCAAACTTCAGACCTGTGTTTAAGATGTATGTACTCCCCCAGATTAAAAAGTGCCTTAAGCAGGTAGTTTTTGAATGGAAAAATAATTAAAGGGAGAAAGCTTAAGTAGTTATCTTGAGCCTTGCATGTATCTGTGTATGTACCGGTGGTATGAAAACAAAATCTTGCTCAGAGTGAACTTGTCATTACAACTATGAACACAGCCACTGTGTTATTCCCATCTGTTTGTTTCAGTGGTTTTATTTCAGAAAGTGAGTAGCAGTTGATTTGACAAAGGCAGACAACTCAGAACTACTACTCTGCTAATCAATGCTTGGTGTTCACAGCTTTTGAGCGCTGTGGGTTATCAGCTCTGCAGACACAATTAATCCTGTCCTTGTGCACTTCATGAAGAGCTAATCCTACACTTGGGCTCTGCAAGGTGAGATGGTTTGCCCTGCCATTAGGTTAGGCTGAAGAGAGCTGAAAGACTGTCATTTTAGACCACTACCTGTGATAAGAAAAGGGAAAAAAGCAATCCCACTGTTGTTGGCTTATGTGGAATGTGTCTGTAGCCTGCTCTTGATAACATCTTTCTTCATTTCTTAGAGGCTCAAAACAAAATAGTTTGATTGTAAGCAAGTCAGCAGCAAGCCTTAAAGAATCCAGTCAAGAAAATGCATCCAAGTTGTTGCTGTGTGTGTGTGTGTGTGTGTGTGTGTGTGTGTGTTTTAAATTCTTTGCATTGGTTTTGTGCTTTTAGAAAGCTGGAATGTCAAAAACTGCAGCTGTCTATGCAAAGGAAACTATAGGTTACCACATCCCTCTTCCCATGCATTATATGACATTGTATAATGAAAAACATTTGTATTCAGTCTGAGCCCTGTGATATCTTTTATTATTTTTTTAAAAAAGTATTTATATCCCACTCTTTGTCATGGGATTTCAGGCCAGCCGATGAATAAAACAAGTTTAAACAATTCCAATTTAAAAGAACAAAAAACTTTAATAACAAGAAAAAAACATTAAATGAGACAACCAATTAAAATAGCTTAAACATCCGCAACAATTAAAAACATGTATCTGTAGATTTAAAAGTAAAACCAAACTTCAAAGGCTTTAATAAAAAGCTGTCTTGATTTAGTACTGGAAAAAGACCAATGTTGTTGTCAATTGGACCTCCAAGGGGAGGGCATTCCACAATTGGGGTGCCACAGATGAGAAAGCCTTTTTCATGTTTCCCCCCATGGTGAGACATGGGACGTTATCACATGGGGTCTAAAGCAGCCCCATGCCTGCACCATCGCTGCATCATTCTGGATCCTTTGCCCCTGTGATCAGATGACGTCGCAGCAAACCCCGCCCATCCCTGCATCATCCCTGAGCCATCGCTGCATCATTCCACCTCTTTGTAATTCCTCTTTCAAAGAGGAATTACGGCTGCGCGACCAGAATCATTCCGGTATGGTTCTGGATTGATTCCATGCCGCTTTTCTTGCTGCTTTGAGACCCCTGGTGTGATAACGTCCATGGAGAAAGGTCCCTCCTGCATGCCTCAGTCCTAGGCAATTATACATGCGTATATATAATTATTAATATTTCTATATGGCACTTGTTCTGTATTTTTATTGGACCTAAAAAGCCATCAAGGTTAGACATAAGTGCAAAATAAAGTAAAAACATTGACAGTGAACAATGTGACACAGTGGACAAAAAACCCAATGAAATTCTAGACTGCTTCAATAGGAGCATAGCATCCAAACTGTGGGAAGAAGTAGTACCACTCTGTTCTCATTAAAGACCAGTCTTTTTTTGGGAGGCCTATCCAGATTATTTTTAAATTATGAATTTTAAACTATAGATGGGTTGTTTTAATATGAATTAGTCTTAAATGTTCTTTTAAACTGAAGTTACATTTTTTCACTGTCATATGTTGTATTTTAATCTGTTGCTCTTACTCCTTTCAATCCATGAGGAGAGGCAGGTAAGAAATTAATTAGTATTGGCATTAGCATTAGCATTAGCATTAGCAATATGATGTTTTGGGTCAGACTTCACCTGGAATAGTGCATTCATTTCTGGGCATCACAGTTCAGGAAATGTATTGACAAGCTGGAATGTGTCCAGACTGGCCAAGATGATAAAAGGTCTGGAAACAACTTAGGAAACTATGGGCCGATACACATGGCCCATAAGGGGCGGCTCTGGGCTGCCCCTGGGAGTGGCAAATTGGGGCTGCGGCAACCACATGTTGCGGCCCTGATCCTCCTTTTTGCTGCCCCCAAAAGATCGGGTAAATGCCGCTACTTTTGGGGGAGTCAAAAAGCCATCCTTTGAGCTGCCACTGTGGCTCTTTTGTGCCCTTTTGGTGCAACGTGTCTGCACACTGTGCCAAGAGGATGCCCTGATGTCATGTGCCATGCGGATGGGTGTATGGCATTGGGGTGGAGTCGGGGCAGAGTCAAGGTGGCCGGCATATGGTTGCCCTGCCCTAACTCCACTTCCAAGCCAGCCCTTTAGGCCAGTCTGCATCGGCTCTATGTGAGAAGAGAAGTCTGAGAGGTGACGTGGTAGCTATCTTTAAATATCTGAAGGGATGTCATACAGAAAATGGAACCAGCTAGTTTTCTGGCTCTTCAGAGGTAAGAACATAAACCAATAGATTCAAAGTACAATAAAGTGATGCCACCTAAACATTGAGAAAAACTAAGGCCGGGTCTGCATGTGTCAAAGGGCCCATTTTTCTCTCATTCTGGTGTTGTCTTGTTTGGACGATGCATTTCCCAAACCCCAGTTCTTGTACAAGCAGTCTGGACAATGTCTGGCACATTCTGTACCAGGATTGGGTTTTAAATACTTAACATGAATTTGAAATAAACCTTACTTGTTATTTAAGATCTTGCAGGAAGACCTCAGAAGTAAGTGACCCACAGTGGTGGTGGACATGCTAGGCATCTTGGTGGGACACCCATGCAGACAGCTGCCATGCTGTGGGATTGGAGGACCAGGTAATGATGGGGGAGAGCAGGGCAGATGTGCGACTAGGTTGTCACCAGAGTATCCTGACCAGTGCAGACATAGATTAAGTCTTTGTATGCTGCAGGGATGAGAGTTTTGAACTGTGTTTGTCTTAATTTTTGTAAGCTGCCTTGAATCCCAGGACTGAGAAAATAAATAAAATAATAATAAAAACAATAACAGCAGTGAAACAAAAATAAATAAGTAAAATGATGTCATTTTCAAACTTTGAAAATAATTTTTAAAATGAATGCAAAAACACGTATCTTAAGTGGTAAAGTTATTATGTATGGACTACAACTGGCCATGTTGACTGAAGTATTTTGAGAGTTGTAGTCCAACACCTCCCCACCCATATTTTCAAAACTCTGGTCTTCAATTTTTTTCTAAAAGGTGTGGGGGAATGACATAGATTGTAATTCTGCAGAGAATTTGGGAATGACCTGGGGAAAGCCTTTTCTTGTATTCTCAACAAACAGTCAGCTGTAAACAATGGCATCATCAAGAGGGCTCTTCTGTAGAACATAATCAGAAAGCTCCTGAAATAGCCAGGACCCATGTGAAAACCAGCATGTTGCACTGAGCTTGGAAAGCCGATGGAAATCAGCACAGGTCTGCAATATTGAGGTTGAACAAATCACAATGGTAGGCAGTAGCAGCAGCATTCTAAGATAGCTTATGCAGTCCCAATGCCACTGTTGGTTTATCAGCACTGATACCTGCTTGGTCCCTCTAAATTGAGGAACTGGGCTTGCAAGTCTCAATTTAAATCTCTCTGGGGAATTTTGAGCAGTTTAACTGGTGATTTTTAGATATTCTTTCAGCACTGCTGCCACTGATAAGTATGTTTGAGAGGCCCATCAATGTACAAAGGATCCCCTCAGAGAAGCACTTTTCTCAGGTTTTCCTGGGAACACAGGTCAACATAAGACTTTTTCAAATGGGCAAAAGGGACAGGATGCGTGACAGGATCCCACTATGCTCCTGTCCCTTTTGCCCATCTGAAAAAGTCTATAGAGTTAATCCTCTATGTGAGACTAACAGCAGAAGTTGGAAATGTTACACTGACCATGCTGGCTGGAGGATTCCTGGGGGAAAAACAACCCTTTTACTCTAGTAAATCTCCAGCCCTCAGGGAGTGGGGGGGAAATCTCAGGGTGAGAGCGTAACTTTGAAAAGTGTATACATAGATGCTTTTCATATTTGTTAGACTTGATCCTTTTGATTTGAATAGCATACTCACCTGAGCATTGACAGAGGGAGTGTCTCTCTGCTGGTGATTTGGATTGTCTCAGGGGCATTCAGTACCATCGACCATGGTATTCCTCTGAAACATCTGAGGGATTTGAGAATAAGAGGCACGCTTCTCTGGTTCCTGTTCTGATTCTCAAGCAGTTTACGGGTGTTGGTGCTTGTGGTTAGCTGCTCCTCAAAAATGGAGGCATTATGTAGCATACCACAAGGTGACGTTCTATTTCTAATGTTTTTCAACATCTACATTAAAACACTGCATGAGATCATCTAGTGGCATGGGGCAGGGTGTGATCAATATACTGATGACAACCAAATATATTACTCTATGCCTTCAAAGACACTTCCAAACCCATGTTAGGACCCCTGACAGTAAGCACCTCCATCTTGTCTAGATTCAGTTTCAGTTTGTTTTTCCTCACCCAGCCCATTACCTCCTACAGGTATTCATTCAGGTGAGACATACTATCCATAGCTGAGCCTAGAAGTAAAGTAGCAACCTTATGATGAGTAGGGCAGGGAGGAAAAATTGCATAGTCTCTGTGCCCCAGTGTGTGTACAAGTCTGTGAACCATTCTGAGATCTGAACAAACTTATTCTCAGGTGCCACACAGAAATTACTTTCTAGGTGTAAATACCCTGAATATGACTGGAGATTTAACAGACTCTTCATTTTGCCTGGTCATAGCTTTACAGTCCATTTAATCTCTTTTTATGTCTGTCTTTCAACACTGTAAGCACTTTTATTTGCATTGCTGTGTTTGTGTGGTGTGTGATCCACTTATTGCCCTGTCTTTGGAATTCTCTCCCTTTTGGGGTCAAATGGATGCTGTTTTCAAGCTGTCGTGTAAATATAATTAAACTCAATGACTGATTTGTCAGATAAGGCTGCTTAATTGCTCTTAAATCATGTGAACTTTAAATTTGTCTTTTAATCCTTAACACAAGCTTTAGGGTGTGTATGTGTGTGAGCTGTTTGGCTCATGATTCCTGTTAATTTAAATCACTGTGTATTTTGCATTTAAGGAAGCTTTTGTCAAGTTCTTCTAAGCAACAGTGAGCAGGAATGTCATTGCATTCAAATACAAATATATATTTAAATCAAGAACAAGCTTCTTAAAAGCACTTGTTTTTATTAGTAAAGAAATGTATAACAATTGTGCAGGGAAAAGGCCCATATTGTTAAATATTTGTAATTACATTGCTTTGGATAATATAAATTATTATATGAATTTATTTCACAAGAACACATCATAAAATAGGTTGAAATTCTTGTAAAGAAAATTGTGGAATTTCTGGCCAGCATCCCATTGGCTCCATCAGCAGTTTAGCTATCCCAGTGGAGGTTAACTTAATGGTAACATTGGCAAGGGCTGGAGGAAACAATATGACAGTCAGAGAGGAAGAAGACTGCTATCTCCACCTCACTAGTTTCCTAAATGCTTTGCTTCTTTGGGATCTATAAAGCCAAGGTAATAATAGAAAATTGCCATAAACAATCAGTCACCTGTACTAAGGTAAAGGCAATTGTCCAAGTCTATTCCCCCATGTTAATTTGGCTGTTTTTCCCCCCATATATGTTTATTAATATTAAAATACAAATACAGTTTAAACAAATTATATTATAAAATACTTCCTTGTAGTAATTACTTATGAATGAATGTATACAGTATTAGGATTGCTGCTAAGCTGTACCAGGCAGGGGGAAGAGAAAAGGAGGGGACAGATGTAATCACCCTAGCTAATCCAAAAACTCAGGTGCGTCAGCCCTGTGAGCCCTGCCTCTATTTTTTTCCAATCCTTTGGAAACTAGTTTGGTTTCAGGTGAATGAACTTAGAAAAGTTAATTTATGGGTTACAGCTCCTACAATACCGCAGTCAGTTTAAGCAATGCTGGGCACTGCCATCCCAAAAAGTGACATTACCTGGCTCTGAATGCGGATTAAAGGAAAATTTGCATTGCTGTTTCCTCTGTTAGAACTACTAACAATGGCAGTCTAAGAGCACCTGATGAAATGATGGGGACAGGAACAGGACAGTATGTATAACAATCCCGCACCCAGATGGCCAGCTTGGTTCAAATTCAGAAATGGCTTTTTGTTGTTAACTGCCCTCCAGTCAATCTCAACTCATGGTGACCCTATGGATGAGACATCTCCAAGACTCTCTGTCCTCCATTGCTCTGCTTAATTCCTGCAACCCCATACCTGTGTCCTCCTTAATAGAGTCCATTCATCTAGATTCTGGCTTGATCTGCTGTAGGACTCATTTGTTAGTACATTTGGCTGACCATGGGACCCTGAGCACTCTTCTTTAGGACCATATCTCAAATGAATTGATTTTCTTCCTACCATCTTCCTTAACTGTCCAGCTCTCACATCCATACATGGTAATAGGGAATACAATGGCTTGTATGTTTCTAACTTTCGTGCTGAGTTGTATATCTTTGCATTTTAGAATCTTTTCTTATGCCTTCTCAGAGATTTCCAGTGTGTAATGTATGGAAAGGTATGCCTCCCTTGAGCTGAATGCAAGAACTAATTTTCTTGCTCTGTGCCTCCCTCATAATGATGGAAGCTTATTATTTTATAGACACAGAGCCCTTGTTTGCTTGTCTGCCGCCTTTTCTTGGCCAGTTCTGGGAACATCTAAAGCATCCTTTTCAAGATTCTTGTAAATGGCAATGCCTGAGGGCTGCCACAGTTCAACAGGTCAATCGAATAGCACAGAAGATAAAGAGCCTCCCTGGTGTCCAAAGTCCCTGGACATGGGACAAGACAATACCCAGCTGATCAAACAGCCACATATCACCCGAGGCTACAAAGAGTAGCAGAAGCAGGCTGCTTGTGTTTGCCTGTTGTTTGGACTTTTGTCTGACCCTACCCATTGTTAGGTCTTGAACTGGTAAGAGATGGTTACCGGTGAGGAAGATTGCTTCTGATATCCTCTAGATATTTGGCTTTGCTTTCTACATGTTTGTACAATGAATTTCAGATTTCTGTCTGCCCCCTTCTTCTATTTTCTGCACAACTTGGAAATGTTAAATCTCTGGGAGCACAACTCCTCAAATCCTTCAACTGCCATGCTGACTGGCAGATTCTGGGGTCTGCAGTCCAAAAAGGTCCAAAAAGATTTTCAGGTTTTGGTTATTTTACTGTTACCTTATTTAAGCATCCCAGAAGATCACAGGAGAGTCAGAGGTAGGATTATCAAGGAAAGAAGTGCCAATGGGATTTTTCATGCTTTTGCTCTAGACTTTTAAAATATTTAAATTGTGAATGGTTATATATTTATTTTTATTTGCTTTTATTTATAAAAAATGAGAGCCAGTCAGTGTGATGTAATGTGTTAGACTAGGACTATGTTAGACTGGGGTTCTAATCCCCACTCAGCTATGGGAACCCATTTGTTGACCTTCTGCAAGTCACACTCTCAGCCTAAGGGGAATGAAATGGCAAATATTCTCAGAATACATCTTGAAGAAACATATTAACAACAACATTTATGAAAACATTTAGGGATGCCTCAATGATGTGCAGTTTTAAAAGCAGTCTTATAACAGAATTAGAATTTGAAAACCATAAACTATTTTAAAACATACAGAAAGCAGAATAAAGCTGTTAAAAAAATCCAAGACCAGACTAAACAAAAAGAGCACCTTGTCTGAAGCTAAAAAACTTCCTGAACTATGCATCCTTTTGAAAATTGATTCCCTAGCTTCATGGCTAGAGAGAGAGAGAGAGAGAGAGAGAACACACACTCTGGAATTAGATTTGTTGGACTGAAATTTTCCAAGGTGAATCCTCTAAAAATTCAGCCTAAACAAAGATGGTGCTCAAAATGCCATCAAAGACAGTGAACATATTTCAAAGATGACTTTA
Organism: Phrynosoma blainvillii; assembly: GCA_026167975.1. Taxonomy (NCBI): domain Eukaryota; kingdom Metazoa; phylum Chordata; class Lepidosauria; order Squamata; family Phrynosomatidae; genus Phrynosoma; species Phrynosoma blainvillii. The sequence continues at coordinate 85,834,468 of JANUYF010000001.1, read as the reverse complement.
AAGAAGAGGTCAGTGGTCAGAACTCTATAAAATTGCAAGTCAGGCCCTGTTTGCCCTAGTAGCTCATGGTGTATTATTGTCCACTTGAAGAGCATTTATTTCACATGCGGAGGAACAAACTACTTAATGTGTAATATGCAGCTCCCAACAAAACAATGATCTATAGATTTAGACTGGATAAAAAAAATAATTGTTCTTCATACTGCACATGGTGGAACTCACTACTACAAGATGTGGTAGCAGCTGATCGCTTTAATGGAGGATGAGACATATCCATGCAGGAGCATTTTATCAAAAGCTTCTGTACCTGATACAAAATTTGCTTGCGACTTTAACCATTGTAATCCATGATGCTCCTTCTCCAAGAGGCAATATGATTCCATATCAAGTGGAAATTCCCCCCCCCCCCAGTTGTCATGTTCTCTACAGAGCCTCCTATGCATAGCTTCTCTCTTGTGAGCTGGATTTGATACATGAAGCTTTTGTCAAAATGTTTACATTTTGCTTGTGTGGGTGGTCTTATGCCTCTTGTAGGATATACTGTTGCTGAACTGCTTACCACACTCTAGCATTCATATGGCTTTTCTCCTATGTAAATCTTATCAATACTCTTCAGGGAGGCCTGGTCACCAAATGTTTTCTATAGTCTAACTCTAAGCATTTGTAGGGGGCTTCTCCCATGTGGGTTCATCAGTAGTCCATCAGGTTGGTTTGTTGACAAAAGCTTTTCCCACATTTTGAGAACCACATTCTGATTTCCTAGAAAGGCAATGTGAAGAGGAAAGGAAAGATGTGAGAGTCACTCCCATCTTGGCTCAAGTCTTGGAAATGCCATGACTTGTAATAATTGATAAGTGAGACAGAAAGCAAGAGAGTGGCCATGGTAGCAGGTGGCACATGTAGATGTTGCTGAGTGAAAGATCAGCCAGAAGGCTGTTGAGATGTTGTTGAGAAAACTCAAGGATGGGCAAGCTCTGAGAGGCTGCTGGGTGATCACACAGAGGAAACCAAAGTCTAGTTCATTGATTATTCAGGAACTATGTTGACGGTGATGCTTTTCTGGATTGCCATAAGTCAAAGCTAACTTGACAGCAAATAACAGCTACAAATAGAGCCTTTGTGCACATAGCTCTCTACATGTACTGCTCTCTGCAAATGAACAGGAATCTGGAATTTGATCTCTCAGTTGCACGGAGAAGTAAAAATCCTTGGTTTCTCTTCATGCCAAGAAAGCTGAACATATGTAGCTCCTTGCAGAGTTCTTCAAATGAAAACATGTAAGTCATAGGCAAGGCTTGGCATGGTAATCCCTCTCTTTTCCCACCTACCTGGCATTCATTCTGTCTTGGCATGTTGTCAAAAAGGAGTTTCTGTTGTCAGAGAATGCATCTGGATTTAGGTCAGCCAGACACAAATGGATTTAATGAAAACACTTACCATTGCTGGATGGGAAGCCTTGCACCAGTCTGTACCCACTGGATATGGGTAAGATGCTCAGCCAAAGCATGACTTATCTAATTGTACATGACTTTATGCAGAAAATGAATAAATGAATTAATGAATTAATGAATGCTCTCTACTGCAGTGTGGTAATATAGCATCTTGACATCTCTGTTTTAGTCATGAAAGTGTTGGCAACCATTAGCAAAATATGTAAAACACAAGTCAGTTTCAGTTTGGATGTGTTTAGAATGGAAAATAAGATAGCAAAGACAAAGAAATTATTTAAAGGAAGTTGATTGGCAGGCAAGATCTTTGTCCATTACCATGTTATTTCATGGACTTTTTACATGCTCCCCCTTTCTCCATATATTAATTATCACCAAAATGCAACTGAATATTTAGAAGAGGCATGCTCAACAATCGCATGAAGACCACCTTAAAAGAGACTTTGTAAATGTATGTAACTGGAAGAAATGTGAAGCAAGAGTTCTAACACAGCTGTTGGATCCAGGCAAGCATTTTGTCCATTCTGTGTCTAAACTCATGATTAATTTCCCACAAAGGATGACACTATGTCAGGAGCATTGTGGAAAACTAAGAATTGCGTGATCCAGTTATCTGGCATTACCAGGTTAGAAGTAGATCCTAACCAAAGCTTGAAAATTCTACTTTTGTTAAGATTACAGCTTCTAGTATTCTCCAGCAAACACGGGCACTGGAGAGTTGTAGTCACCTAGGTAATTTTTCCAAGATTTGATCCTACTAGAATCTTTAGAGACTGCAACTGCCCAAGGTAGCAAAATGCTGGTGCCGGCTGTACTGTGAAATATTATTTATGAGCTCTGTGCTCCCTTGAGGCAAAATCTACCTGGAAAATGTTCTGCACAAGCATGTAGAGGTCTTACATAGCTTCTAGATCTCTTCCCCTGAAGCATAAGACAAAATGGCAGTAATCCAGCTGAAAAGCACAGTAACAACGACAAGCTAAAACTCAGTGAAATGAGACTCAATCCCTTCATCAAACCCTGTGCTTAAAAGAAAGAGATTTTCCTTAGCTCTAATATGAATATGATCCAGAACATCACTCATGATTTGAGTCTGTTGCTGATTAGGACAGATGGGACTCTCAGTAATACTCCTGTACTGCACTGCAAGATGCGTCATTGTGTAGTTCCTGAATTGTCAAGAACAATGGAGCTAGATCATGTGAAAGCAGAATAACCAATAATAAATGAGATACAGCCATCTCTCATTTTGCACTTCTATATTATGTTTTAAAAGTTTTTAAAATGTTTTAAATTAATGGTTTTAATATGTTTGCTTAGTAAATGGTTTTAAATAAATTTTAATCATTAGTTTTGTTGTGACATTTTGTTTCAATCTGTATTGTTAGGCACCTTGGGTTCTGCACTGGATGAACAGTGGGATAATTAATTAGTGAAGCTTTCTCATATATTTGAACTTACATTTTAAAAATCTCAAACTTGTTCTATTTCCAAGAGGAAGAAATTTGTGATATACGACAAATTCTTATAGAAACTAAACTGAAAGGAAATTTCCAATCATCTGCACTGACCAAACATTTGTCTAGACACAGGAACTCAAGATTTCTTGAAACAGTGCAACCATAGCCAGGCAATCCTGCCAAGTGGGGAGTGGGGTAGTTGGTAAGATGGGGTCACCAGAGGACACTTTGTACATGGCAGAATGGCTTATATTGTAACTTTGAAAGTACTGACATGGCAGTAAGCCCCACTGACCTAGTGGGACTGAGGCCTGGGATTGCACTCTTTATAATCTTAATAGTCAATTGAGAATGAATGGTGCGGGGTTCTGAATGTTTATTTTCTGGTTCTGTAGAAGCAAAGACCCAGATATTTCTTTGTGTTCATATGATGAAGCATTGCCTTTTGAACTGTGTCATGCATTACTCTGGAGTGGCTCCTGAAATAGTGTTCAGGGATGGAGTCAAAGAAGATGTATACCAGTGATCACTTCCCCCTAAGCATGTATAGAAATGCCTATTCTTGTTGTTGTACCTTCAAGTAGTTTCTGACTTATGGCAACCCTAAGCTGAACTATCATGAAGTTTTCTTGGCAAGTTTCTCCAGAGGGGGTTTGCAATTGCCATCTTCTGAGGCTGAGAGACTGCGACTTACCCAGGGTCACCCAGTGAGTTTACATGGCCAAGCCAGAATTCAAGCCCTGATCTCCAGAGTCATAGTCCAATACCCAAACCACTATACCACAATGGCTCTCAGAAATGCCTATACTGGTATCCAAGTCTTTAGTTGTTTTTTTTAAAGGTTGGTTTATTTAAGCAAAAACTTGATGAATAACTTGTCCAATACCTTTGTTACCCAAATGCCAGCGTCTTGGGAGAGTGCCCACAATTAATATTCAATGGAGAGAATTTTATTAGCTCAACTGAAAACAGTGAAAAGGCTTGGGCAATTTAAAGTGATCTAGCCTATGTACACCAGTTCTGAAAAATAGAGCTCTAGAGTGCAAGGTACGAATTATTTATTAATTGGAAAGAAGTCACCATCCATGCAAAAAGACTCTCTCTCACACACATCCAAGAATGATAGAGAAGGCAGTAGTAGATAGCAAATTAAGGAGGTGCAGAGGGCAATGCTATACTGATTCCAAAAGTGGAATCCTAATCAGGGGGACACCAGAAAGTGAAGTGGCTCAGCATGCTGTCTGGAGATCATGGCATGGCCAGGAAGCTGAGAAGTTCAAATGAGATGCCTGACCTCAAGCAAGACTGAGTTGTCTGTGCCCAAGCAGGTATATTTATATTGCAAAACCTATCCCGGGGCAGAATTCAGGATTAGAGTGGATTTTCCAGGAGGGAAGGGGAAGGGAAGTTGGGAATCACCAGACAATAAATGCAAATGTTTTTGGACAAAGGAGAATCCTTACAATAGGGAATTACTTTTCACTTTCTGTTTACTTACAAATATGAGGTTTATCACCCACAATTGTGTCCATCAATGAAGTTATTGTGCAGTTATATGCTCTTGTGCCTCTCCACATTGAGTTTTCTAGATCCCCAAATGTGGTCCCAGATCTCCTTATATGGCAGGGCTGTTTCCTAACATTGGGGGAACATTCATGGCTACAAGCCTCAGACAGTCCCTTTATATTAACTTAATATCACAAAGGAGGGGGTGAAAGGAGGATGGATCTTGGGGTAATACCTTTTATTTTTAAAGACAAAAGTGTTTTAGAAATGAGAAACATTTGATACAACACCTGTTCGTTACTAGAACTGCTTTTAGGATCCTACAATTTCTTTATGATGTTTCAGTCAACTAAGATGCAGGGAAGGTGGTCTTTTCTGAGGATGTTAATGACATTATCCATACATGTAGGCATAATCTGCTCCACTGAGGGTCTCCATCCCTCACAGGGTCACATCCCCCCCCCCCCGGCATGAAGATAATGGGGGTCAGTGAAGCTTGGTTCCTGTCCAAAGTGCCAAGGGGAAACACTTAACCTGGTGCTTCAACTGGAATATGATGGTATCAGTGAGTGTGACCATGCTTCTGATGTCACCCAGCCAGCATGGTGTGGTAATCTTCAGTTGGTCCAAGAGCTGCAGCCAGGCACAATTCAAAGTGCTGATTTCTGGGCACAATTCAAAGTGCTGATTTTGACCTATAAAGCCCTATATGGCCAGGATGGCTCCATCCCTGCTGTCCTTCTGGTGGCAGGTTAAGATGTTTTTATTCTGCCAGGCCTTTGCATGACATGGATGCTGTTTTGTTTTTGTTTTTGTTTTAAAGAGTTTTTTAAAAAATTTATTATAAACATAAATAGACATTATACAAACACATACATACTACATATATTACACATAACTTAACAACATATTTTCATCCATCTTTATCTTATCAATAATACCTTCAACTCACATCCAAATCAAAACAAGGATCCTTCCTGAGTGTGATTGTGAGAAAAAATAAAAATTCTGACCTCGACCTCAATACGCCTACTTCATTACCTATCAATATACTAATCTATAATCTTCCGGGAGCTGACTCTAAGCAAAGAGAGGCTTAAGTCCACATATCTATATAGTTCATTATATATAACCATCCCCCTATATAATAAGAAGTAGAATAAAGAGACAAAACCAAAAGGGAAGTCACATTTTATAAATTGTTCTAATGAAATAATTTTGTCATCAATCCTTTATATTCGCTATTTTTTAGAAATTTTACCAACGGCTCCCAATCCTGTTTTAAATCATCCTCCGATTTACCTCTCAGAAGCAAAGTAATCTTATCAAGCATTATACAGTCGACCAGTTTGCTTAGCCAGTCTCCAATCTTTGGATGGTTGTTGCTCTTCCATTTAGCTGCATACATTATTCTTGCTATAGTGGTAATATAGTATATTAACTTTCCATATGCTTTTTCTAGATTTCTATCTTCTATCATACTTAATAAGTACATTTTGGGATCTATTTGCTCTTGAATTGGTAAGATCTGAGTTACCACCTTGTGAATTTCCTTCCAATATTCTTTTGCCTCCCTGCAATGCCACCACATATGTATGAAAGAGCCGTCTTTGTCATGGCATTTACAACATTTTTTGCTAAGATTTTTATGCATTTTTGCTAATTTTACAGGGGTCAGATACCAACGATGTTGCATTTTTTGGAAATTTTCATGCAGATCGTAACAGAGTATTTCATCTGACAAGACCAGGCCTTTTCCCATAGATCTAAAGAGATAGATTGTTTAAAGTCAATAGCCCACTTAACCATGTTATTTTTAATAGTTTCCTCTTCCAGATCCAATTTCAGTAAGAGGTCATAGTACTGAGAGATTTTGGGTGGTTTCTCTCCTTTGATAATCAATTCAAACTCTCTTAGTGAAGGACCAATACCCTTAGTCTTTTTAAAGAGTTTTAAACTTTACATTTTAATAATGTAATTGTTTTTAATTGTTTTTTAAACTTTGTATTTTTAATATTTTATACTGTTTTAATTTGGATTGTTTTTGATTTGTTAGCCACCTTGAGTCCCTGTATTGGGAGGAAGGCAGGATATAAATAAACATAATAATAATAATAATAATAATAATAATAATAATAATAATAATAATTTTAAAAAAGATTGCTGAAAAATTCACTAGAATTTTCATGTGTATGAAAATTTACACACATCTCTATATCCATCCTCTTCTGCTTACACATTCAATCATTTTCCCTAGTCTATTCCTTTTTCTTCTTGTTGTTGTTGTTGTGTGCCTTCAAACAATTTCTGACTTATGGCACCTCTAAGGCAAACCTATCACAATGTTTTCTTAACAAGTCGTACCCCAATGCTCAACGAGACAGTTGCTCATCTAAAATTGAGCTTAATTGTGGCGTCCCTCAGGGCGCCATCCTGTCCCCGATGTTATTTAACATCTACATGAAGCCGCTTGGTGAGATCATTTGGAGGCATGGAGCACGGTATTTTCAGTACGCTGACAACACCCAGATATATCTCTCCATGACCAGATCATCGTCTCAGACCTCAGATGGTGTCTCTCCTCTTAATGACTGTCTCAGAGAGTAATGGGTTGGATGAGGGAAAACAGATTGAAGTTGAATCCAGACAAAACGGAGGTACTCACAGTTATAGGCCCGAAACCAGATCTGGGAATACAGTCTCCAGTCCTGGATGGAGTCACACTCTCCTCTAAGGACTGTGTTTGCAGTCTGGGGGTACTCCTTGACTCGTCGCTTCACATGACTAGTCAGGTGAATGCGAGGGTCAGGAGCACCTGTTATCAGCTTCGGCTGATACGCCAACTGCGCCCTTATCTGGACATGAGGGATCTGGAAGCTGTGGTACATGCTCTGGTAACCTCACATCTGGATTACTGCAACGCACTCTACATGGGGCTACCCTTGTGCCTAACCCGGAAACTACAACTGGTGCAAAACATGGCAGCCAGGCTAATCACAGGAACATCTAGGAGGGAGCACATAACACTGGTGCTTAAATCCCTCCACTGGCTGCTGATTAGTTTCCGGGCACAGTACAAGGTGTTGGTTTTAACCTTTAAAGCCCTACATGGCCTGGGTCCATCCTATCTCAGGGGCCGCTTCTTCCCATATGACCCCCCCCCCCCCCCGTGCACCCATAGGTCCTCTGGGAGGAACTTGCTACAGCCAATAAAAACTAGGCTGTCTCAGACCTCCCAGAGGGCCTTCTCTGCAACCACTCCCAGACTTTGGAATGGCCTGCTGGACGAGATCCGTCTTATTACTACTCTTGCTGCTTTTAAAAAAGCAGTAAAAACGGATCTCTTCCGGCAGGCCTTCCCGGAATAACTGTTGTCTGGTGGGAGATGAGTTTCCATTTGGTTTTATTATTCTGATCCCTTGTGTTATTGTGTATTGTTGTATTTTATTGTTGTATTTTAATTTTTTTTCTAGTTTAATTCTGTTTTAAGGGGATGGGTGGGTTGGATTGTGGGACGAGGGAATGTTTTAACTTGTTTGTTTTAAAATGTTGTAACCCGCCCCGATTGCTCTGCAGAGGGGTGGGCTATAAATAAAAATTTATTATTATTATTATTATTATTATTATTATTATTATTATTATTAACCACTACACCAAACTGGCTCATTTTTTGCTTATAGTTTTCCCGAATGTGTACATTTTTAATATGAATTTGATGATCAGAGGACTGAAACTGAAAATTCAGGAAAGTGATAAAACCAAGTTTATGTTTTGGTTCACCTGTAGGTGAGTTCATATTAAAATGCCAACCTGTTGAAATTTGCTTCCATCTGAAGCCCTGCTTTTGTCTTGCCACATATGTAATAAGATCAACACGGGACAGTGAAAATCTTCCATTAGTATTTTTATAGTGGTGGTGAAGAAATGCACATGTGATCCATGAACAAAAAGAAAATTAAGGGTTGACTAACATCTTTATCAGATCAGTGTATGTCACATGCACAGCAAGCTTTTCAGTTCTTCTGAATTTTTTCACTAGGTAATGATGCAGTCTCTACCTTGGAAGGCTATGTGCCTTCACAGACAATGACCAGAACTTCCAGCCAGTTGCAGCTTTATACACACAGAAAGACCAGGTTATCAAGCCAGTTTGCTGGATTTATTCTTTCTTTCTCTATCCTCTCATTTTTGTACCAACTTGATTGATGAATAATTATGGGAAAAATTAAAAGCTTGCCACATATGTGATATTTTGGTGAGCCAATAAAAGCATTACTGAGACTGAATTTGTTGCATTCACTATTAGGTCTCTTGTAAAATTTCCATTTTTTTTAAAAAAGAAGAAAACATAGTTTTACAATTCTTAGCATACCATTGTGTGCAGCCACTTTTTTCATCATCTTTAAAGAAAAAGACCTCCAGGTTATGGGACACTATAATGATTTCTTTTTTAACTTCTGCAGAGCGTTAATAGAATAGTGAAATCTTCTTAGTCTGGCCATAGGCTCCATAAGTAATGCTGTCTTATAACAAAAGAGCCATGGGTTCATTGCTGCAGGGCACATGTCAGGATGGTTAACATGCTTGTAGATCAGACAGCATGGTTTGTTCTGAACTGTAAGAAGTAAAATTGGTTTAAAGTGGTGTCTGTGAGCTACACTGATAAAATTATGAGTACAAACTTAGATTGCTCACCCTAAAGATATGGAAATCAGATGTGTTTAGTTTCCATTCTCATTTAGAAAATATTTTTTATCTAATGACAGAGATATCTGTAATTAAAAAGGGGTGTGTGTCAGCCATAATGCATCAGAACACTGAGCCAGGCACCTAAAAGTCTGACACAGCATTCTTGGTTGTTTTCAAAGGTATGAGTTTCAAGTCAAAATTCCAAATCTGGGAGAATGGAATTACTAAAATCAAAGGGGAAGGGGTGTAGCTTGGGGAGCAGGAACAAAATCAGGATACTTCCCTTTCAGATAAGAATTCTGCCTCCCAATTAAATTTTCCTTCAGTCTCCAAATTTCTAGCATTGCAGAGAGTCACTGAAATATGTTCACAGCTACAGCTCTCACATTTGCTGTGTTCACATACCCTTGGTAACTTTGCCTGCTTCCTTTCTTTGATGCCTCTGCTGAAGTTTTAAGTTTCTGTAATGCTAGGAATTTGGGGACAGAAGGAAAAATTCTTTTCAGGGGGGAAGAATTGTTATTTGGGGCAATGCCAATCCCCCTCCCATAGCTACACCCTGCAGCAGCCATAACTCACTAGGATGTCATGCCAAATGCCTTAACATACAACATTTTTGGATGTTATCCAAGTTGCAGTGCCAATTTTCATGGTGAAATTTCAAATGACTGGAATGGGTGGCGGTGAGGGGTGTTGCTAAAAGTGAATACATTCATAATTAGGAAATCATGGCATATACCTCAAATTCTGGCAGAGTTTTTCATTTGTTATTCATGTTGAAATGTAAATTTCACATCAGAGAAATAAAAATTTGAAAAGGGGGCTCACCAAAAACAAAAAAAGATGGGCCAGCCATAAGTTGTTGAAAAATTGTTATGAATGCCTCAAATTGTGACAAATTTTTGCTTTGGGTCCAAGTTGCAGCACCCAGTTTCAAGTCAAAATCCCAAACTGAGGTCTTCCTAGAAGCAAGAAAGGGAGGTTGCTACAATTCGTTGGGAAATACTTTAATAACTAGAGAACAGGAGAGGAAGCTAAGAACCCTGAGGTAGGAAAAAGGAGAGGCAAGTATGCTAAGATCCCTGAGGTTAAAAAAGGAGGGAAATGGCAAAAAAAGAAAAATAGAATTAATTTAATTCCTTTTTTTGAGGCTAGAAAACAAGAGAGCTTTCTGAGGCACTGCGGCTAAGATCCCTGAAGCAGGAAAAAAAAAAGTCATTGCTCTTCAGTGACATACTTAGCATATTTGACACCCATTGTGAATCATTTTTTACAGCCTCCTTTCCAACATAATATTTTCAGTAATGAGTAGAAATGAATAATAATAATGACCAGAAAAGAAATGCAGTGAAATTCTCTTTTACTAAACTTTGTTTATATAATCATGCCAGTAAAAATAAATAAATATATTAATAAAAATTAAATACAATAAATATTACAATACAAAAAAAAGAAAAGAAAAGGTAACAGATTAATACATTTAAATTACATTAATGCATTTTTAAAAAGGAAAAAAAAACTTTTCCAATGTATGTTTGCAATATGATTCCTAGTGCTTTTCCTTCTTTGAACACAAATTGGATATCTGACATTTTGCACTCCATATATGGTGAAAGTCTTTGTCATAAAATTCTGAACATCACTTTGCTTGCATGGGAGATTACTACAATAGCTGAATGGTGATTGCAATCCCTCCTGTTTCCTGGGGACTGTAATGTATATTGAATATTTTCAATCTGTAGGCCATTGTTTTGTTCTCCATATTTGTTGGTAAGTTTTAGTTAGCATTTGAGTGGCTTCTGGGCATGTCTACATGGGCCAATTAAACTAGTCCCCCCACCATCTTCATCGCAACCTGTCTGTACAATAGAAGGCCAAATCCTATTATTTGAGCGTGGACTATCTTCACGCCATGAGGCCAATTCCACACCAAATCTCTCCTATCCTTCCCTTAAACAAGTGTAAAGTCTCACTGTTTACTCCAGATTTTGCTGGTGAATCTGGTGGGCGTAGTGCCATGTTCCCACATTAAGCAGTAAGGCAGATTTCAGCTACCACAAGTATCTTTGGTCATTCTTCAAAAGACAAACACAATGTTACCCAAAGAACAGGTGTTGGCAGTGGGCTAAGTAACTTCCTCCCCAGGCTTCTATCACCTCTTCTCCTTCCCCACTTCACTTGGAATTTCCTTTAAAATAGCCAAAAAGAAGGGAGGAGATATGGAGTAGGGTGATGGCAGGGCTACTTCTTTGAAGACAGTTTCATTTTCAAAAGGAAGTTGCACCTACCATCACCCTACTCCATATCTTCTCCCTTCTTTTTGGTCATTTTAAAGGAAATTCCAAGTGAAGTGGGGAAGGAGAAGAGGTGATAGAAGGCCGGGGAAGAGACTACTTAGCCCTTGCCCAACACCACCACCACCAGCAGTGGCGTGGCTGGGAGCAAGCCCGGGGAAGAGGCTACTTAGCCCGCCTCCAACACCACCACAACCAGCAGTGGCATGGCTGGGGGCAAGCCTGGGGAGGAGGCTACTTAGCCTGCCCCCAACACCACCACCACCACTAGCAGTGGCTGCCAGGAGCAAGGCTAGGGCGGAGGGCACTCAACCCACCCTTATCTCATTATCTCATTATCTGCCCAATTGTAGTGAGCAAACTCCAAGACCCCCTGAGTAGCCCAGCTTCTTGCTTCTTCTAGAATCATAGAATCATAGAGTTGGAAGAGACCACAAGGGCCATCCAGTCCAACCCCCTGCTATGCAGGGACTCCCAATCAAAGCATCCCTGACAGATGGCCATCCAGCCTCTGCTTAAAGACCTCCAAGGAAGGAGACTCCACTACTCTCCGAGGGAGTGTGTTCCACTCTCGAATCGCCCTTACTGTCAGGAAGTTCCTCCTAATGTTGAGGTGGAATCTCTTTTCTTGCAGCTTGCATCCATTGTTTCAGGTCCTAGTCTCTGGAGCAGCAGAAAACAAGCTTGTTCCCTCCTCGATATGACATCCCTTCAAATATTTAAACACGGCTATCATATCACCTCTCAGCCTTCTCTTCTCCAGGCTAAACATCCCCAGCTCCCTAAGTCGTTCCTCATAGGGCTTGGTTTCCAGACCCTTCACCATTTTAGTTGCCCTCCTTTGGACACGCTCCAGTTTCTCCACATCTTTTTTGAATTGTGGTGCCCAGAACTGGACACAGTATTCCAGGTGAGGCCTGACCAAAGCAGAATAGAGTGGTACTATTACTTCTCTTGATCTAGATGCTATACTTCTACTGATGCAGCCTAAAATTGCATTGGCCTTTTTAGCTGCTGCATCGTACTGTTGACTCATGCTCAACCTGTGGTCTACCTGGACTCCTAGATCCCTTTCACACGTAGTCTCATTCAGCCAGGTGTCCCCCATCATATATCTGTACTTTTCGTTTTTCCGCCCTAAGTGCAGTACCTTACATTTCTCTGTATTGAATTTCATTTTGTTAGCTTTGGCCCAACTTTCTAGTCTATTCAAGTCATTTTGAATTTTGATCCTGTCCTCTGGGGTATTAGCTACTCCTCCTAATTTGGTGTCGTCCTCCTAATTTGGTGGTGTTCTCTCCTGTTATTGAGAGAGTAACAGTAACAGAAAGAATTAGGTTCATTAAACTTAATCCCCATTTTCTGCTAAAATGGTCATGACCAGAAGGGACTACAAAAATCTGGGAATCTTACCACTTTTTGACTCAACTACAAACACAAAAATGTCAGCAGACAAAAACTTCTCAATTCTATACACAGAGCAAACATGAAACACTTAAAGACTGTGTTGAACCCAAAGTAGAAATTGCAATCGAAAACAAAGAAGCTGAAAGAGCTATTCCCCTGTATACAGTACCAATATTGGACTGGTCACTGGATAACAAAGGAGCTATCAATTTTGTTCCTATGAGCCCCCATCTCAAAATTTAGCTTCAGAGTTAGCTACTGCTGAGACAGCAAAGCTAACTGATTTATCTAAAAATGAGAATTTGTCTCTTTATAGTCAAGCAAAAATTGAAAACTCTGTGGCTAAGAAACCATCTGAATTAAATTTAGGACAAATTGATGAGATACTTAATAGTACTTCAAGTCCATATAAGAATACAAGTAGAAAGGAAGACTATAGATGGATATCTATGTTAATCAAAGACATAGCAGCAATTAAAACCTTTTTAACTAAATGCAATAACCTGCTAACCATCTTGGTGGTCTGTCAATTAAAATCAAATTCATATGTCAAAGAAGAGCAGAAAATTAGGCTAGACGATAATAAAGATAACTCAGCAAATTATGTATCACCTGTACAAGCTCCAAAAAGTAAACAAAGGAAGAAGATCAAGGTTAAGAAGATCACTGAGAAAAATGCTGGGAGTTATAGAAGAATTAATAAAAACACAAAACACCTTAAACAGCAAAGAGACAGGAAAACAATTTCTAATGAGCAAACAAAGGCAAGCGTAATCAGTTCTAATGGAAAATCAGAGCCAAAATAGCTGGTATTAAATATGAAGCAGTTGCTCAGAAAGGGAATTAAAGATGAATTATCTAATCTCCACAGTGAACACAACCTTGATCCTAACATAGGCTCTGCAAAACATTCAAACCATAATAACTTTTTAAAAATTCTTGTATCCCGCCTTTCTGCCATGACAATCAAGGTGGCTTACATAGAGTAAAATAAATTTAAATAAAATATACCCTGCATTAAAACCATAAGATCATAATAATTAACCCCCCTTTAAAAGAATTAAATACAATACTAAAATAAGAACATAGTATTAAAATAGCGATTGTTGTGGGACAATATTGGATGTATAAAGTGGGGAAAGCACAGAGTCAGTAAGATTGATCTGTTCGGGGAAGGCCTGCTGGAAGAGATCTGTCTTGACAGCTTTTTTAAAGCTGTCTAAGGGCCTTTACAGACTGCCAGAAATAGTGCAAATTGAGGCCACCTTAACTGTCCTGGCTCAGTGCTAGGGAATCATGGGAATTATATTTTTTTCTGGGGCATTGAACCTTCTCTGCCAGAGAGCTCTGGTGCCACAATAAACTGCAGTTCCCATGATTCCTTAACACTGAGCCAGGACAGTTAAAGTGGCCTCAATTTGCACTATTTCTGGCAGTCTGTAAAGGCCCTCAGCTGGTTATTTGACGGATCTCTTCTGGCAAGGCATTCCATAATCTGGGAGCGGCAGCAGAAAATGTCCTCTGGGAGGTTACCATTAACCTGGTTTTTATAGGTTGCAGTAAATTCCTCCCAGAGGACCTGAGGGTGCAGGGCGGATTGTATGGAAGGAGGTAATCCCTTAGATAGGTTGGACCCAGGCCATGTAGGGCTTTAAAGGTAATCACCAACACCTTATACTGTGCTCAGAACCCAATAGGCAGCCAGTAAAGAGATTTCAAAATGGGTGTAATATGATCACTCCTAGATTTGCCAGTGATCAACTTGGCTGCCATATTTTGTACTAGTTGTAGTTTCCAAACTAGGTATAAGGGTAGCCTCATGTAGAGTGCATTGCAGAAATCGAGTCGTGAGGTTACCAGTGCATGCACTACAGTCTCTAGGTCCCTTGTCTCCAGGAAAGGCAGCAGCTGGCGTATCACCTTAAGCTGATAGCAGGTGCTCCTGACTGTCGCATTCACCTGATCTATCATGTGAAGCAACTGGTCTAGGAGCACCTCCAGACTGCGAACACAGTCCTTAGAGGAGAGCATAACCCCATCCAGCTGCAGCACCCAGTTTCAGGACTGGAGATTGCAACCCAATACCTGGTTTGGAGGCCCCTACTGTGAGTACCTCTGTTTTGTCTGGATTCAACTTGAGTTGGTTTTTCCTCATTCAGTCCATTACTGCCTGAAGACAATGATTGAGGGGAGAATTGCCATCTGCCGTCATAGCTGCTGACAGAGACATGGAGAAATATATTTGGGTGTCATCAGCATACTGATAACACCCCGCCCCATGTCTACGGATAATTTCCCCCAGCAGCTTCATGTAAATATTAAATAGCATCAGGGGCAGGATGGCACCCTGAGGGATGCCACAATTAAGCTCTGTTTTTGAAGAGCAACTGTCCCCGAGCTTCACCCACTGGAATCTGCCTGAGAGGAAGGAACAGAACCACTGCAATGAAGTGCCTCCAATTCCTGACTCTCTCAGGCGTTCCAAGAGGATGCTATGATCTATCGTATCAAAAGCCGCTGAGAGGTCCAGGAGACCAACTGGGTCATGCTTCCCCCATCAATGCCTAGATGAAGGTCATCAGCCAGAGCAACCATGGTAGTCTCCACCCCATGTCCCGTTCTGAAGCTGGTTTGAAATTGTTCTAGATAATAGGTTTCATCCAAGATCACTTGGAGTTGAAAGGTGATGGCCTGCTCAATCACCTTGCTCAAGAATGGCAGATGTGATACAGGCCTATAGTTTTTCAGATCCAGGGGGTCCAGGGAAGGCTTCTTCAGGAGTGGCCTAATTACTGCGTCCTTTAGATATGCTAGAACAAGGCCTTCCCTAAGGGATGCATTGATGACATCTTTGAGAAATGCCATCAAGGCATCACCCCCCTGGATGGCCAGACACGATGGGCAGGGATCGAGAGGGCACACCATCTTCTTCACTTTTCCGAGGATCTTGTCCATGTCATCGGTACTCACTGACTCGAACCGATCCAATTTAATCTCTAAAACAGGTTTACTGGACACCTCATCAGTCGATTCTGCTGTAATCCTGGCATCCAAGTCAGCTCTTATGTGAGAGATTTTATCTGCAAAGTCATTGTTAAAAGCATCACAGCAGGCTGTTGTTGGATTAAATAAAGGGTTCTGCACAGGTAGAACCTGTGTCAGTTCCCTTACCACCCTAAACAGTTCTGCCAGACATGACTCTGCAGATGCAATATGTGTGGAGGAGAAAGATTTCTGTGCCTCACGTATTGCCTCTCTATAGGAACAAAGAAAATTCCTATGACGAATTCTGTTGGATGAGTCGAGTTTTTCACCACATGCACTCTAGTCATTGTCCAACCTGATTCATCTTCCTGAGTTCTTCCACATACCATGGCTGACAGTTAGAAGTGAGCTGGAAAGGACGCTTGGGAGCGATTTTGTCGATAGCCTTGGTAAGATCGGTGTTCCATGTATTAACCAAAGCTTTGACAGAATCGCCAGCATTATCAACCATCAAACCCTCTAAGGCTTTCTGGAATCCAATTGGTTTCATTAGCCTTCAAGGGTGGACCATTCTAATAGGCCCTCCACCCCAGTGGCTCTCAGTCCAACCCTTACCGGGAAATGATCCGCCCATGACAGTGCAGTGGTATTTATTACCTCCACCTGCTCCATACTAAAGACCGCATTGGCCTGGAAATCAACTGGGATAGGCTCATGACTGTCATAGAATCCATGAACTGCTGAGCTGCACCTGTTAAACTGGTCTCGAGTGGGATGTTGAAGTCACCCAGCACTAAAAGTCTGGGTGATTCCAACAGCAATTCTGAGACCAGCTGTGTCAGCTTAGATAGGGAGTCTGTTAAGCAATGGTGTGGATGGTATACTAACAGAATCCCTATACTATCCCTGGTCTTCAGGCTTAGGTACATACATTCGAAGCGGTCTATTTTCTGGATAGATATCCAAATCAAGGTGAGGTTGTCTCTATGAAACAGAGCCACTCTGCCCCCCCTGCCCATTCTCCCTTACCTGCTCACTAACAGAGTACCCGGCTTGGAGAACTTGATTCCGAGTGATGGCACTATCATCCCCTAGCCAGGTCTCTGTGAAACAAGCTAGGTTGGCTTCTTCATCCACGAGAAGATTGTGGATGATGTGGGTTTTGTTTTTTTACCAACCTGGCATTGTAAAGGAGCAAGGTAAGGTTCTGTGGCATGGTTGGTAAGCTCCCCAGCCTATTTTGGGCAACAGAGTGAACTGAAGGTGGAATCGCTTTCAGACATTGAGGCCGCCTTCTTTTGTAACAAAATTCCACACTGTTATCGCCATATCTTCCTCTGCCATGCACAACCTCAGTCACCGCTCCCAGTGTTTCCTCTACTGGCTTTCCCCCGTTATTATCCATTTGATTGGTTGTTTCATTAGTCCAGAGTTTGCAGACAGATTGCTCTAAGAGGCAGCATCTAATCTGTGGCACTTGGGGAAAGAAAAAAAAAGCTTCTTTTCTAGCTGCGAGGAGTTCAAGCGATGTTGTGAAAGAGCTGCCACTGCTGCTGTTGCTGTCACAGCTGGAGTGATGGTGGTAGAGGGGGTGGGCTAAATAGCCTCCTCCCCAGCTTCCTCCTGGGCCCCACCACAGCTGGACTGATGGTGGTGGAGGGGGTGGGCTGAGCAGCCTCCTCCTCGGCTTCCTCCCAGGCCCCACCACAGCTGGAGTGATGGTGGTGGAGGAAGTGGGTTAATAGCCTCCTCCCCAGCTTCCTCCCAGGTCCCGCCGCAGCTGGAGTGATGGTGGTGGAGGGAGTGGGCTAAATAGCCTCCTCCTTGGCTTCCTCCCAGGCCCCGCCGCAGCTGGAGTGATGGTGGTGGAGGGGGTGGGCTAAATAGCCTCCTCCTCGGCTTCCTCCCAGGCCCCACCGCAGCTAAAGTAGTGGTAGAGGGGGTGGGCTGAGCAGCCTCCTCCATGGCTTCCTCCCAGGCCCCGCCGCAGCTGGAGTGATGGTGGTGGAGGGGGTGGGCTAAATAGCCTCCTCCTCTGCTTCCTCCCAGGCCCTGCTGCAGCTGGAGTGATGGTGGTGGAGGGGGTGGGTTAAATAGCCTCCTTCTCTGCTTCCTTCCAGGCCCTGCCGCAGCTGGAGTGATGGTGGTGGAGGGGGTGCACTAAATAGCCTCCTCCTCGGCTTCCTCCTGGGCCCTGCCTCATCTGGAGTGGTGGTAGAGGGGGTGGAATGGCTGGACAGCCAGGATCTAAAGACATGTGCAGGGTCGCCTTTTCGACCATCACAGGAGGAGTTGTTAAATTATGAATTAAGTACTGATAAATGGCAGTTAATACTAAGGGGCTAAGCAGATGGCGCAAAGCGCTGTCTTCAGAGCAAGGAAGGGGAGGGGCAGCCACATGCTGGACACCCCAACCCCTTCCCCAAAACGTCCTTGGAGCAGCCGGCCCTCCGCATGGCCGGAGCTCCGAGGATGCTTTTCCGCTGCAGCGTCTGCATGCGCTGCAGTGGAAAAGCTGCTGAAGGTGCACCGGCAGCCTTTTGCAGCGCACCTTCAGCGATTTGTGGAAGGAGCACTATTTTAGAGCTCCTTCCAGGGGCAGCGAAGCTGCGCCGCGGGGCTGAGGTGTGGGGATACCTCGGCCCCGATCCGCAGCTTCCCCCCTATGTCATCATGAGTTGATATTATCAAATTTCCCCAAACCTACAGGGTATCTCATGCAAATTAAGCATAAGTTGCATTTTTTTAGCTCTCACAAATAAGATATGCCCAAACCTAATTGCTGCTGAAGACATTCTAAAGATAAAATATCTTTACTATAACAATGTACGTGCACGCGCACTGGTCTCATTTAGTGAGTGGAGAGCTGTCAAAGCAGTGCTTAAATACAAGCTACTATTTGAGGATAGGAATATCTTTGTCACAAGATTCTTTACTAATGTAGCACTCCCCCCCCCAGCCATTAATGCAACCAACATCTTGTACATCTAATGGCTCCTCCAGGAAAAATTGCAATTTCAAAGGACAAATACACCACGATCTTAGTAAACAAATATCTAATGTAAATAAAAGTGGAGAAGATGGTGGCTACAAATTGTTTCTCAAATGAAGCCATTATTTAATCCTTCAATCTTGAATGAGGAAAGAGGATTAATCGATTCATTTATAACATTACCACAAACTGTACAAAATGAAATATTAACAAGAATGGAAGCATTGAGACATTACTTGATAAGTCTCCAGTCTACTGAAAAACATCAAATTAATGAATCCACTGGAACAAAGGAATATGACTGCAGGGTTATCATAGAAAACAACCCCATTCCTCTGACATGGACAGAGATGAGATATTTAAGTGATGCAGAAAATGCGTTATTTCAACAGAAAACAACTCATAGACAGAGCTCCAACTATAATATACCCAGTAACATCCAGTGTCAGTTTTGCTCTCCCAGCCCTAGAGACTACTGAGAATTTATCTGTTAACCTGGCAATCCCTGAAGAGAGACCAATTTCTCAAGAAACTGACCAATCTCAAGATCATTACCAAACTCATGACTACAGAATAAACAATGAAAAGTACAAGTAAAACTTCTGTCATGGAACATGTCTGGATGGAAAAGGAATATGATTGATCCTTCTTTCCTAGACTTTATCACTAGTCATGATATTATACTATTGCAGGAGACTTGGGGGGGTTGCAGACTGCCAGAAATAGTGTGAATTCAGTCCACTTTTAGGGTTAGGGTTAGTGCTAGGGAATCATGGGAACTGTTATTTTTCTGAGAAATGGAGCCTTCTCTGTCAGACAACTCTGATGCCACAATAAAATACAGTTCCCATGGTTCCCTAACTCTAACCCTAACCCTAAAAGTGGACTGAATTCACACTATTTCTGGCAGTCTGCAACCCCCCTTGGTCTAAGGAAAATCTAAATTTAAATGATCATACAGCATACTCCATAGAGGCATGTACTAGTTCTAAAGGAGGTCGACCAATGGGAGGGCTTTCTATTTTGGTTTCCACCAATGTTAAATCTACTCACCTAAACCTTGCCCCTCTAGCAGACCTGGCAAATGCTTTGCTGATTAAATTGAAATGTATCAGGCTATTAGTAATAAATGTCTATGACAAAAAGAAAAGCTGAAAGATATTTGATCTAGACTGGAGAATTACATTGTCAACTTAACAACACAACACCCAAAAGCCTCTATGATCCTGGCAGGGGATTTCAATGCCAGAATAGGACAAAATGAGATAGAGCTATACTCACATGTTCATCTTTTTCAACCAGAGCTAGAGGAGGGGTTAGATCTCCTGTTCAGATGATCTAAAGATAAGGGCTGCAATCAGGCAGGTTTATACCTTACGCAATTGACAAATATACTGAACTTAATCATTGCCAGTGGGAGCATGGAAGGGGGATGGAGAAGGTGAATATACCTTTTTGTCAAGCTGTGGAGCTTCTACAATAGATTATTCTATTGTTTCTTATGATTTGATCCCTATTGTGATTAGCTGTGTAATTGGGAGACGTGCTGAAAGTGACCACCTTCCTTTAACATTATCCCTAATATGTGACCGACAAACAATCTATGTGGATCAAAAGGAACCATTGATTGGGAAAATAGAAGTTAGATCATGGTATTAAATGGTCTCTAAACATAGAAAATAATATAAGAACTTTGTTGAATTCTGAAAGATGCTTTTCTCAACGTAATACACTCCTAGCAGCCAAGTCCCCCTCAAAAATTTTCAAAGTATGGGTTTAACAATAAAGAACCTTCTGGGCCAACAACCTATACACAGAAATATTGTTTTGACCCATAAATCTAAAACTTGGTTTGATAAAGACTGTCATCATGACAAATGCTAGTTAAGAAATACAGAACATATAGGAATGAAAATCTATAAACAATACCTCTGGAATGGTTTGAATTGAAGAGGAAATACAAGAAACTAATTAAAGCCAAAAAAGAGCACACTTTGAAAGAAACTGGGATGAATGTGATTAAAGTGGCAAAGGAAAAGGACTCAGCATCCTTTTGGAGGCTGGTAACAAGAGGATGGCCAGATGCCTCAAGAAATATAAAATATCATATACCTGCAAGTTCTTGGGAACAATATTATAGTAGTTGGTATGTTAATGACCAACTATGTGGTTCATCCTTGTATAACAATGATGAAAACCAGAATGGCCACCAGTTACAACTGCGGAGATTGAGAAGCATATTGTAAAACTTAAAGCTAGGAAGGCACCAGGAAATGATAATATCCCCTCTGAAGTATTTAAATCCAACATAAATTTGTGGGCCCCTGTTCTGGCTGCCCTATTTACTACTGTTGATCAAACAACATGTATACCAGAAGATTGGGGACTAGCTATAATAATCCCCATCTACAAGAAAGGAGAAAAATCTGACTCTGGTAACTATAGACCTATTAGCCTACTAAGCATTATTAGTAAACTTTATGCCTCTCACTTATTGGATAAACTCCAATGCTGGATGGAGGAGGAAAACATCATCAAAGATGAACAGGTGGGTTTTAGGAGCAATTGCTCCACAATTGATCATGCTCTGGTCCTACAACACCTAATTGAGAAATATACAACTACACCCAGTGGAGCACTTTATGCTGCCTTCATCGATTTTAAGTCAGCTTTTGATCTTATTGAGAGAGAAAAATTACGGAAGAAATTTGAAACTATAAGTATTGATAGGCATCTTCTAACACATACGTAAACTACATGAAAACACATGCTTAGAGGTGAGATCTAGTAAAGAAGACAAATTGACCAGGCCCATTTCTTCATACAATAGAGTGAGACAGGGCTGTGTCCTAGCTCCAACTCTATTTAATTTTTATATAAATTCTTTGATTTCATCTCTAGCGGAGGTGTGCTCACCTCACCCATCTTTGTCAAACAGACCATTAGCAATCTTACTCTATGTGGATGATGCGGTCATTTTATCACTCACAAAAGTGGGACTTAAGTGTTTGCTGAGAGCCCTAGTGAACCTTTGCAAAAAGGACTCACTGGAAATTAGCTTCAGTAAAACCAAAATAGTAGTATTCTCAAAGAGGAGAACCAAACATAAGGGCCTAAGCAGACTGCCAGAAATAGTGCACATTAAATTGAGGCACTGCCCTGGCTCAGTGCTAGGGAATCATGGGAACTGTAATTTATTGTGGCACCAGAGCTCTCTGACAGAGAAGGCTCAATGTCCCAGAAAAAAATACAATTCCCATGATTCCCTAGCACTGAGCCAGGGCAGTGCCTCAATTTAATGTGCACTATTTCTGGCAGTCTGCTTAGGCCTATAAGTGGACAATAGATAATAATTCCATAGAATGAGTGGTAATCTATAAATACCTGGGAATAACATTCCACTCAGGCGTCTCTTTGCTATTATAAACATACAAAGAAGCATCAAGGCCCTATGTTCCTTCTTTTACAATAAGGGTGGTCAATATATCCCTGCAGCTATACAAGTATTTGTGGTCAAAGTTCTGGCCCAACTGTTTACAGCTCAGAAGTTGGTCCAACTGGTAATATTGCCCCATTTGAAACAGTACAAACCAAATTTTTGAGAATGATCCTTGGGCTCCCCAACTGTGTTCCCAATGTAATCTTAAGGTTAGAATCAGGGTTAATGTCAATTGAGCCACATATTTGGCAGTGTAAATTCAATATCTGGCTAAAGTTACTGTTTCAACCAGTAAATTTAGCACCACTAATATTAACAGATTATCACCAATCAAAATGGAAGAAAAACATAATCACCAAACTATCTGAAATTGGCTTCTCAAAATATTACATCTTAAAGTTTGGCTAGAACAAGGTAAAATCAGATATTGTGCAATGTATTAAAGACATTGATTTCCAAAATCACAAAAGCCAGATAGCTGCATATCTTATATGTAAAGAAAACAATGGAGCATTTATACTTGCTAACTATCTTGAAAGCCTGAGTATTTCTAAATTCAGAAGAGCTTTCATGCTAGCCAGATTTAACATCCTTCCCTCTGCTGTTTTAGAGGGAAAATATAAAAAGATTCCATATTCAAACCGGTTCTGCCCTTGTGGCTCTGACAAAGTAGAATCAGTTTGCCATGTTCTTCTTTATTTTTTTTTTCATAAAGATATTAGAGCTTTTAAAAATAACTCCTTTTATTCAAAAAATCATGGATAGACAGACAAATTCTATGCAGAATATCTAGTTTCAGACTGAAATGAGCAGATAACTGATAAGGTGGCTAGGTTTTGTGCATCTGCTATTGTTTATCAAAGAGATATACTGAAACAATTATCAATTATTGGGACTTTCATTGCCCCCTACTTTCAATAGCAACAGAGAGAGTGATGGTACATTATATTTAACTGAATGCTTTCCATCTTGAGTTTCATATAAATCAATATAATAGGAGTGGAAATGTTTAAACAGATTATTGTCTAATAATAATAATAATAATAATAATAATAATAATAATAATAATAATAAAGTTTTATTTATAACCCGCCCCTCTGCTCAGCAATCAGGGCGGTGTACAACAAATTAAAAATACAACAGATAAAACAATCCATCCTTCCCTCCCTGACCACCCACCCCTTAAAACAAGAATAAACTATTAAGAAATTAAAATCAGAGTTCTTAAATTCACACAACATAATTAACACAAGAAAAACAGTACTGTCCCATTGGCCTGCTGATGAAGATAACAGGAGGAGTAAGTGATTGCTCACCTCCAAATTTAGCTGAGTAGTTATTCCGGGAAGGCCTGCAAGAAGAGATCCGTCTTTACCGCCTTTTTAAAGACGGCAAGAGTGGTAATCGAACGGATCTCATCCGGCAGGCCATTCCAGAGTCTGGGAGCGGTTGCCGAAAAGGCCCTCTGGGAGGTCTGCGAAAGCCTGGTCTTCATAGGATGTAGCAGATTCCTCCCAGAGGACCGAAGTGTGTGGGGGGATTGTACGGGAGAGGCGGTCCCTAAGATAAGATGGACCCAAGCCATGTAGGGCTTTAAAGGTCAAAACCAACACCTTGTACTGCGCCCGGAAACTAATCGGCAGCCAGTGGAGGGACTTTAGCACCGGTGTTATGTGCTCCCTCCTAGATGTTCCTGTAATTAGCCTGGCTGCCATGTTTTGTACTAACTGCAGTTTCCGTGTTAAGCACAAGGGTAGCCCCATGTAGAGTGCGTTACAGAAATCCAAGCGTGAGGTTACCAAAGCATGTACCACAGTTTCCAGATCCCTCACATCCAGATAAGGGCGCAGTTGGCGTATCAGCCGAAGCTGATAACAGGTGCTCCTGACCACCGCATTCACCTGACTAGTCATGTGAAGCGATGAATCTAGGAGCACCCCCAGACTGCGAACACAGTCCTTAGAGGAGAGTGTGACTCCATCCAGGACTGGAGAATGTATTCCCAGATCTGGTTTCGGGCCTGTAACTGTGAGTATCTCCGTTTTGTCTGGATTCAGCTTCAATCTGTTTTTCCTCATCCAATCCATTACTGCTCTGAGACAGTCATTGAGAGGAGAGATGCCATCTGAAGTCTGAGACGATGATCTGGTCATGGAGAGATATATCTGGGTGTCGTCAGTGTACTGAAGACACCGAGCTCCATGCCTCCGAATGATCTCCCCCAGCGGCTTCATGTAAATGTTAAACAGCATCTGGGACACGATGGCGCCCTGAGGGACGCCGCAATTAAGCTCTATTTTGGAAGAGCAACTGTCCCGATCCTCACCCTCTGAGATCTGCCCGAGAGGAAGGAGTGGAACCACCGCAAAGAAGTGCCTCCAATTCCTAACTCTCTCAGGTGATCTAAGAGGATGGCATGATCTATGGTGTCAAAGGCCGCTGAGAGATCCAAGAGCACCAACAAGGTCACACTACCCCTGTCGATACTCAGGCGGAGGTCATCGGTCAGAGCAACCATGGCAGTCTCCACTCCAAATCCTGTCCTGAAGCCGGTTTGAAATCCATCAAGATAATAGGTTTCATCCAAGACAGCTTGGAGTTGGGAAGCAACTGCCCTCTCGATCACCTTGCTTAAGAAAGGGAGCAAGGAGACTGGTCAGTAGTTGTTTCCATCCAGGGGATCCAGGGAAGGCTTTTTCAGGAGTGGCCTAACCGCCGCCTCCTTTAAGCTAGATGGTACCTTCCCTTCCCTGAATGATGCGTTGATTGTGTCCCGAAGGAACACCTTCAACGCATCCCACCCTGGACGACCAGCCATGATGGACAAGGATCGAGGGGGTAAGATTGGTGACTATGAAGTAGCTCCTTAGCCCCTTTGTGTAAAGCTAACAAAGGTTTGTGTGGTGGTTCCCAGCTGTGTAGATTTAGATTCCAAGCTATTAATGGATAATCTTATTATATTCTAAAACATGTATTTTTATATTTATCTGTTTTTCTAAATTAATTAATTTATTACTATTCCCACTGTTAATATATATATATATATATATATATATATATATATATATATATATATATATATATGCTGGCTGAGTGCTGCAATAAATCAAATCAATCAATCGACTTTACTTGAGGAAGGTAGTGAATGTCTCTTATCCAGTTCATGTTCCTCACAGCAAATCCCTTCTTCCCTGTTTTGACTCCTCTGTAAGGGAGTGGGAGTTACCAGTGCATCCCTTTATTTTTCTGCACCCAGGGCAGAAAGCCCTCTGCCCCTCTCCAATAGGACTCCACTGCTGCTTGTAAGATCCTTGAAGAAAAAATGGGATGTGTCAAGGATGATAGGAGACCCCATGAACCTCTTCTGCAGTATTCAATGCAGATCCAGCCATCTGTAGATATAAATCAGTTAGTGTATAGTATACAGTGCATGCTCCACATGTTAAGCTCCTTGGCATTCATTGCAAAGAGCTGGACAACTTTGCAGGTAGTTTGATTTAATGGAAGTACATCCCATCAGTAATAGTGGATCTTTCATTCACCTAATATTTTAAAGATCAGTTTACCAGGTTGGGATCTTAAGCATTCTGAAATACAGTCCTTTGAAATAAAATTGG
Organism: Phrynosoma blainvillii; assembly: GCA_026167975.1. NCBI lineage: Eukaryota > Metazoa > Chordata > Lepidosauria > Squamata > Phrynosomatidae > Phrynosoma > Phrynosoma blainvillii. The sequence goes on along the minus strand of JANUYF010000001.1, from coordinate 85,808,631 downwards.
ACTTATTTCTAGGGATGTTATCACACGAGGGAAATCTGTTGGTTAATCCACACAAATCCCAAACAAAAACTGAATTTGTGCCTCATGATTTCACACGGCGTCGCACAGAAACTGGTCAGAAACTGGTATTATCCGAGATCTTTTTAATTTCGGGAATTTAGAGGAAATGCATTTGCGAAATTACAGTAATTTCGCATTTACTGTAATGTGAAAAGCAAATACGCACGGACAATTTTCTTTTAAAACCTGGAGGAGGGCCAAGAGGGGGAGGAGGAGGGGCCTCCAGGGAGGGAGAGTCCCGGGCTCCTGCCATGCAGGGAAGGGAAGGGAAGGGAAGGGAAGGGAAGGGAAGGCAAGGCAAGGCAAGGCAAGGCAAGGCAAGGCAAGGCAAGGCAAGGAGAGGGAAGTTTGGGACGGAGAAGTTTGGCATTTGGGATGGAGGGAAAAGGAGGGGAAAGAAGGCTTCCCTCGCAGCAGCTGTGGGTGGATGTGGGTGCAAGTGTGGGGTGTGCTTGTGGAGCAACTTGGAAATCCATCTCACCATGAAGTTCTGCCCTGCAGGTCCTACAAAGGGGAAAGGCTTATGGGGGGGGGGGGGGGGGGGATGGGAGCTACCTCCAGTTTCCCCCTCTCCTGGGCATCATCCAAGGCTCTGGCTCTCCTCAGGGAACACCCAGCCTTTCCTTCCTTCCTTCCTTCCTTCCTTCCTTCCTTCCTTCCTTCCTTCCTTCCTTCCTTCCTTCCTTCCCTCCCTCCTTCCTTCCTTCCTTCCTTCTTCCTTCCTTCCCTTTCCTCCTTCCTTCCTTCCTTCCCTTTCCTCCTCCTCCTCCTCCTCCTCCTCCTCCTCCTCCTCCTTTCCTGCCAGCTCTGCCTGTGATCCTACCCTCCTTGCTCATCTCCCCAGCAGCGGACAGCCTCCAATGCCAGGAAAGGAGAGAGAGAAAAGGGAGGCTGAGCCCTCCCTTGCCTCGGCTTACCTTGCCTTGCCTTTCCAGCCTCCTCCTCCTCTGCTCTCTTGAGAGGTCCTAACCCCAATGGAAGGGGGTTAGGACCTGTGCAGGAGGACATGACCTCAAATGTAGGACAGTCTGACATTTCCTCCTGGGAAATGCAGGACCCACCCTGGAAAAAGGAGGAGTTTGGTCACGAAACACCCATTTCCAGTACATGTACGGGTTCTTTTCACTTGTGTATGAAAGTTAAACACGTCTTTTTTTCACTTTTAACTTAATTCCGTTATTACTGTAATTACGCGTGAAAAGCTTTTGCACAATTAAGCTCTTTTTTCGCTTTCTTTTTGGGATGCTTCATTTCCACTTTATTATCTCTTTAACAACAAAACTGGCCCATGTGTGATAATGTCCTAAGAAACTATGATTTAGGTTAAATTGTTCATCACTGTTAGCTATAAATGCCAAAGTTTAATGTGGAAATGCTGCCAGTTTGGATTAAAATAAATACTTAAAAGATTCACTGCACTCTGTATACATTACATATCCGTATTATCAACTGCTATATGCTCATAATGAACTAAGACTGCAATTGGCCTTACAAGACAGAGAGCTGTCGGCAATATGTTTCTTTTATGTTTGCTAATATTTATTGAATGAACGAGACATGAAGCTTAAGTGAGAGCTGTCGCCCATTCATATAAATATCAACCTTAACCAATGATTTATGTTTCTTTTAATGATGGTGATGGGAATGATGGTTCTGGTGGTGGTGGTGGTGGTGGTGATGTAATAATAAATGGTGCTTTGTATTGATCAGATGGGAGTTGTGCTGACTAGAACTGATGGGAGTTACAGCTTAAGAACAATTGGAAAGCCACATATTCCCCATCCCTAGAGTATTTGTTGTTGTTAGCTGTCCTTGAGTTGGTTCCAACTTATGGTGACCCTGTGGATGAGACATCTCCAAGAATCCCTATCTTCCACTGCCTTGCCCAGATCCTGCAAGTCCTTCCCCATAACCCCCCTGATCGAGTCTATCCATCTGGTTTATGGTCTTCCTCTATTTCTTCTACCTTCTACCTTTCCTAGCATTATTGTTTTTCCTAGTGATCAGTACCTTCTCATTATGTGGCCAAAGTACAATAGTCTCAACTTGATCATCTTTGCTTCCAAGGAGATCCCTGTTCTGTTCAAGAAATTTTTCCCCATTTCCTTTATTGCAGATTCCACTTCACTTCTCAGAATTTGGGGTTCATCTTCATATGGCTCCTCATTCCAAATATCATTCATTCCCTCAACTCTTTTATATAACTCTTCTGTGCATTGCCTACAGCAGGGGTAGGCAACCTTTCCCCTTTAAGGGCTGAGGGACTTCAGCTGCCAGAAGCCTCAGCCATGTTGGCCAATAGTCCCATGTTGGCCAATAGCTCCTGGGATTCTGGGAGCTGAAGTCCCTCGGCCCTCAAAGGGGAAAGGTTGCCTACCCCTGGCCTACAGTGTCTTTTTATTTCTTCTTGTTCCTGTATTATGTTCTTTTTTTCTCCATAGAACATTCCTGCCTAAAGTTTGAACTTGGCTTTAATTTCTCAGATTTTTTGATAGAGGTCTCTCATTCTTCCCTTTCTGTCATTGTCTTCTATTTCTCTGCATTGGTCATTGTTGTATTTGTCCTTATCCCTGTATGTCAGACATTGGACAGTTGTGTTCATACTTCTGGCTTTGTTCCTATCTCCTTTTGCTTTTGCTTTTCTTCTTTCTTTTATTGCATGAAGTATTTCATCTGTTATCCATTGCTTCTTATCTATCTTTTTGGCTACTGTTATTGTTTTCTTGCATTCGTTCTTAATTATGTCTTTGACTTCTGTCCACTGTTCGTCAGGTTCCCTGTCAATAGTTCAAATCTGTTTCTTACATTGTCCTTGAATTCATCTGAAATGTTATTCAGGTCATATTTTGGTATAATGATGGGTTTCGCTTTCTTCTTCAGCTTAACTCTGATTTTTGTTATGAGCAGTTCATGGTCTGTTCCACAATCAGCTCCTGGTCTGGTTTTGGCCACAAGGATAGAGTTTCTCCATCTTCTGCTTTCAATTATGTAATCTGTCTGGTTGTGTTTACCATCTGGTGATGTCCAGGTGTATAGTCTCCTATCTGGTTGTATGAAGCAGATATTTGCAATGAATACATTATTGGCCTCACAGAATTCTATCGGACACTCTCCTGCTTTATTTCTTGTTCCTAATCCAAATCTTCCTACTGTTTTTGATTCTTCTTTGTTGCCAACTTTAGTATTCAAGTCTCCAATGATTACTTAGAAATCTTGTGATTGTATGTTGTCAATTTCTTTCTGGACTAAATCATAGAATCTCTCAATTTCCTCTTCATCTGCATCTCTGGTTGGTGCATATACCTGGATTATAGTTTTGTTTATAGGTTTACCCTGAAGCCTTATTGATAATATGTGGTCTGACTCTGAGTTGTATCCTTTGAGCGCTCTAGCTATATCTTTCCTTAGTATGAAAGCCACCCAATTTCTTCTTTTTTTTCCATTTCCTAAATAGATTATTGTATAGTTGTCTGAGTCAAAGTGACCCATTCCTGTCCATTTTAACTCACTCACTCCTAGTATTGATATATTCATGCATTCCATTTCCTTTTTTATTATGTCCAATTTCCTCTGGCTCATGCTTCTCACGTTCCATGTTCCAATTACATGTGTAGTGTTTTATGCTTGTTTTATTGGACATGTTTTCTGTCTGGCCTCCCCCTCTCTAGTTGTTGGTTTTTGAGCTGTCTCACCTAAAGGGTTTTCTTGGTGAAATGGTCTTGCAAGGAGGGACACCTTTTGCCTCTTTTCGTGCAGTGCTGACAAGTGTCAGCTATGATGACACTACAATTCTCTTTGTGAGAGTTGACTTCAGTGTCACCCACCACTACTGCTGCAGCCCAGTAGCTGTTCCTATATTTTATGCCTGTTACTCCCTTCTTCCCTCCCTCAATTCTCTTTTCCTTTTCCTTTTTACACTCCTAGATGTTTCTCCCCGTCTCCTCCTCCTCCCCGCCCCCCCCTTTGTCCCCATAGGTGGCATCAGTTGTCTTCTAGTCTTCTTGGGGAGGGCCCTGATGTTCCTGAGCTGCAGCATTGAAGTCTGTTGCCCTTCTGGTCTGGGGGGGGAGGGGGGCTTTGATGTACCTGGGCTCCCAAGCCTGCCTCTTTGTCCTTCTGGTCTCATGGGGGAGGGAGAGTTGACAAAGGTTTGGAAAGAGTGCTATTGGTACTAAAGGTAAAGGTATTCCCCATTGATAAGGTTGTCAAGTCATGTCCAATTGTAGGAGGCGGTGCTCATTTCCACTACTAAGCCGAAGAGCCAGCATTGTTAGAGACTACTCTGTGATCATGTGGCCAGCATGATTGTACAGACTGTTTTTTACCTTCCCACCAAAGTGGTACTCATTTATCTACTTGCATTTACATGTTTTCGAACTGCTAGGTTGGCTAGTTTCAAACTGCTATTGGTACTATATAGGAATAAATATAGGTATAGGTATAGGTATATATAGGCACTATATAGGTATAGAGTCAGTGCGGTGTAGTGGTTTGCATGTTGGATTTGAATCCTGGCCCATGTAAACTCATTGGGGGATCTTTAACAAGTCTTACTCTCTCAGCCTCAGAGAATGGCAATGGCAAACCCTCTCTGAAGAAATCTTGCCAAGAAAATCCCATGATAGGTTCATCTTAGAGTTCCCATAAGTTGGAAACAACTTGAAGGCACACATCAACAGCAATGGCTATAGGTAAATGAATACGTATGAGGGAGTGTCATTTACATGTAGCTTGCCTCTGAATGTCTTGAAATGCCTCTACTCTATTAAATGGTGGAATGGGCTTGACTTTGTGCCATAGTGTCCATGGGCCTTCATATTCCCACCCAAAAATATCATGTACCACTGCTCTCTGTACGCTTTGTGGCATCCATAGCAAATGTTGGCCATCAGTCAGAGGTAGCTGGTGGCTCCTGTGTCAAGCAGGCAATGAGTCTCTTTCACATTGTTGTCTGATTTTTAAATAAACTATCCAAGTTGATCCTATTTTGGGCATATAGGTTGTCTCCTTGAATTGCTCCTTTAAAGTTCAGACATCCAGAGAGTATGTACTGCTGCAATGACAGAAACAACCAGTTGTCACTGCCATCAATACGTAGAATATGCAGGATTACACAAAGTCAGACCAATGGGACTTCTAACTCAGAACTGTCTATTTTTTGCCTGGGGGCACCTCTGCAATGTTTCAGACTGGTGATGCCAGGGATGGAACCTGATACAGCTCTCTATCCAAAATATGAGATTTACCACAAACCATCAGCCTGTTCATTTTGAAATTATTGGTCTAGCATTTGCCCTGTTTTCTGTATAAGCAATTTCACTGTGCATCCATCAAATGACAATCAGACTAAATGGGCAATCCTTCGTCTTCTTTTTTAAAAAGTTACAAAATTATTTTCTGCATCTGCTGGGGATAAAAAAACTACTTTCTTGTCTATTGATGCATCATTAGTTTTATGAAGACCTCAATCCACAATATAAGCAGGCACAATATATTTTATAAAATAGCTGTTTGCTTTTCAGAAATTGTGTCAGTGCTATTGTGTCTATCTGTCTATTGATTCTCTTGTCTGCTGAGGGGGGGGGGATTGATCTACAATGCAATCCTATATATATGTCTGTATAGATGTAGGTCCCATTGGGTTTAATGGATAAGGTCCTCTGAATTTGAGTAACTTAACAAATGGATTTCAGCCTAAAGCACATTTATTTAGCATTACATCCCACTGTGATTGGGTTACTTGTTTCTCAGTAACCACATATAGGATCATAGATTCCCACAATATCTTCCATCCAGTAAATCCCATTTTGATAGTATATTTTAGATTTGATAAGCTAGTATGGTGTAGAGGTTACATTGTGCGACTGGGATTTGGGAAACTCAGTTTCAAGACCTTCCTGAGCACATGAGGTTCACTGTTGGCTTTGGGCCAGTCCTTTTGTTCTTGGTGTTGGGTGTTCATTTATATATAACAAATAATTGTCATCTGAATTTCAGAATATAAAAACAGGGTTTGAGAGCATCATGAATGAAGGTTGTGTTACTTGAAGAAAATGCTGGAATTCTTTGACAAATCAAGTAAAAGGTGTGGTGCCTTAGGGCCTAAGCAGACTGCCAGAAATAGTGCACATTAAATTGAGGCACTGCCCTGGCTCAGTGCTAGGGAGTCATGGGAATTGTAATTTATTGTGGCACCAGAGCTCTCTGACAGAGAAGGCTCAATGTCCCAGAAAAAAATAGTTCCCATGATTCCCTAGCACTGAGCCAGGGCAGTGCCTCAATTTAATGTGCACTATTTCTGGCAGTCTGCTTAGGCCTTTAGTTTATTTAAGCTATAACAGTATAAACATATTTCACTAGATGCAATCCCAGCTGGGAATGGAAAGAATAGTTAAAAATTATTTGTTTTTGACAAATGGGTTTCCTTACAACTGGGAAGCCTGTTGGGAGGAATATTAGATCAGCAAGACTTTTGTGCAGTTTCCCCATGTATCTGAAGGTCTTGAGGAGTCGTGGAGGTATTATTCTGTAGAGAAATACATGTGGCTAATTTGTGCAAACAACAACAACAATTTTCTGTACAGAAAGAGGCTTCTTGTGCAGAAAACAGAGTCTTGTTCAGGAAACACCATTTTCTGTGCAGAAATTGTGGCCTTTTTGCACCAAAAATGTATATTTCTCTGCATAATCATTTTCCCACAACACTTCAGGACATTTGAATATGGGGAGAATATGGTGCAAAACACCTGTTCTCTCCTGCATTGTGGAAAAACCTACAGCAATCATTCAATATTCATGCAAGGATGAAATCATCAAGGATTTATATCCCTAAAATAGAGTGGGAAAACAGCAATCTTGATCAAGAAAATAGGGACTGGAGGAGGGCCTATCCTATTGCCCCTGTGAGTATGATTAGGATCCACAAACCATTTACCCATGAAAATATATGCTATAATAAATATGGTAGTCTTTAAGGTGCCACAAAACTCTTTGTTGTTTTTGATGTAACAGACCAACAGGCTTACTCCTCTGGAAAGTACATCACCATTGTTCCATGTACACACTTTGCAATTAACTACCTGCCATCTGTTCAGTCAATTTTCAATATTTAACTTCCTATCATTTTCAAAGAAATGTTGCTAAGCGTGGCAACTGGCGTTGGGTGTGAAACATAATGGAGATGACAACAGCTGTGTGCAGGTTCATCAAAGAGAGTGGTGCTTATTACTCCTTAGTGATTATGCTAAACATTAGCTTGGGGGAAAAGGTAAGGCTGTTTGCTTATAGAAATGGGTGCTTTTCTTTGTGCCACTTTTATCTGAATAATTTGGGATGATTCTGCATTTCTTTCATGGGAGATTATGGCTTGGGATACAATTGAGGGATAGGGCTGGGACAGAGAGAAGCAGAAAGTCCAATCAGATGCAGAAAGGTCTTTTTCATAATTAACTTCTATCAAAAATGAACTGTAAGAACCAACTATTGTAAACTATAATACAAATAGACAGACTGTTTCAATTGCTACCATGCATTAACCAAATGCATTTTTCCAAATTTGACCAAAACAAAACATAATTGGCAAACCATCTGTACAAATCTATGACCTAAATGCAAGCATTGGTCTCAACTGGTGTAGACCCATGGGATCAATGGGTTTCATGGCTGAGCAGGTATTTGAACCCTGTTCTCCAGAGTCATAGTCCAACACTCAAACCATTACACCATGCTAGCTCCTACTAAAATATTAGACTGTATTACAGTACTGTGTAGGGCTAGTAGCAGTAATCTATGATAAACTTCTGTTAATTAAGGAGTACAAACCACCCTTAATATCTCATCCTACACTCAGAATTTCCAGAGATATATAAATTTGAAATGTACAGTTGCCCCTCTGATTTCACAGACTTGAAGTCTGTATCCCTCGCCCATTCATGGGTGAAAAATGGAGGGGGCCAAATGGTGCACATGCTTGCACCATGGGTGTGTGCACCATTATTTTCAATGGGACTCAAATATTTTTGAGCTGCCATTTTCGTGGGGTGTATGTGTCCAGAATGGATCCCCCACAAATTGGGAGGAGCTACTGTATTCAATTTATATTTTTATAACTTTATAAAAAGAGAATGCTATACTGTCCTGAAGTACAGATTATTTTGTTAAATATCTCAACATGTGTAGGTCATATTGATGCTCTGTTTAATTTTCCTCCATTCACTATCATTGCTGTTTAACTGACCCTATGATATTTAAGTTACTAAAATGAGTGAGTCTGAAGCATCAAGGAATCGAGAACTTCTTCACTGTTAGCACATGAAATAATATATGTTGATTGTGAATATTATTTCATACCCTTGAGGGGGTATAAATATGCATATATGCAATGTGTATTGAATACATTCAGTAATGAATCCCAAAGGATAGGAGGATGATTAAAATTAATGTAATTGGCACATTGCAACTTATCTTTATTGTCTAATGGCACATTGCAAGTTATCTTTGTTGTCACAGAATACACACAAGCTAACATTCAGCCATGTTCAAAATAGTTTCTAGCAGCCACTAACAACTTCTTTCTCTTTGAAGGTTAAACATATTGATTTTCCATGTTTGTTTAAGTCAAAAGTTTTGTAATACCCCTTGGCACTCCTTCACTCTTTATTGATTTGCTATTTTCGGCTTAACTCAAATGATGGGGGGGGGGGGGACCTACCAAACAGAAAACCAACAAATGACTTTGTGCCTCAGTGTTCATTGAAAAGACCAGAGCTCAGGAGGAATTAAGTTTAGTTAGACATTTTTCCTCAGGAGATTGGTATGCCACATTGGTTCAAAGGGTCACTTTCATGAGTGAGGTCAACAGGTTTCAAAGTAATGCAGAATATATTCATGTTCAAAAGCTCTTTGGTAGAGGAGGGAGGGAATCTCTAATGGAACACAAACTCAATGTATATTCAGTAAGCAAAACCTCCTAGGGAAATCTGGGAAGAGCTTGGTCACAAGAGACATTAGATCCAACTTCATCCTAAATATTTTCATGGGGATGTTGGCTTCTGCAATGCTATATTATATTTTGTGATACTGCATTGGCAGAACACTTAATACGTTCTTCACTAAATTGCTATTCTGGAAAATCTGATGGTTGAGTTTCTGAGAGGGTCAATAAAATTTGTGGACTTGGAAAGTTTACAGATCAGGATTCTGCCACCCAAAGCCCCAAAGAGCTCTGGCTGGATAACATCTGGGTATGTGGCCATGTTCTTGAGGCCAGAGGTGTGATCATGTCCAATGTGGTCACCTGGACAGAGACCTAAAGTGCCTAGTAGAAACGTGACATTTTAGCCAGAACCTAACATTGCTTTTCCTTATACTGATTCTTCCTGGGAAGGATGGTAAAACAAACTGCAATCAGCTAGACCTCCCTGAAACTCCTGGAAATACTGGGTGAGAGGGGTCTGAATACTTCTCTTCTCAGAGTAGTGATGTCCTCACTCATCCTCTCAATGGACGTTATCACACAGGGGCAAATCTGCTGGTTAATCCACACAAAACCCAAACAGAAACTGGATTAGTGCCTCGTGTTTTCACACGACATCACACAGAAACTGGACAGAAACTGGACAGAAACTGGTGTCAACGGAGATCTTTTGAAATGCGGTTGTTTTGAGGAAATGCAAATGCACAATTAAGATAATTTCGCATTTGCCGTAATATGAAAAGCAAATGCGCATTTGGAAGCATTTCCCCGCATTTTCCCATGGTTCCGTGGGGTCCTCGAGGCAGCGTAAGCGTCTCCTTCCCCCTCAGCAGATGGCTAATTGAGCTGTCTTGGGGGCAGGGAAGGGGAGGGGCAGCCGCACGATCGACGCCCCAACCCCTTCCCCAGGTCGTCCTCGGAGCAGCCGGCCCTCCGCACAGCCGGCGCTCCGGCACTCCGGTGAGGACCTCCTGCCGCAGCATTTGCATGTGCTGCGGTGGAGGAGTCGGCGAAGGTGTGCCGCAGCCTTTTGCGGCACACCTTCAGTGGCTTGAAGGATGGGCGGACGTGGGCCACCCCGGGAAGCTGCGCTGCGGGGCCGAGGTATCCCCACACCTCGGCCCCATGGCGCAGCTTCGGCGCCCTGAAAGGAGCGCTAAATTGGTGCTCCTTTCACAAGTCGCCGAAGGTGCGCCGCAAAAGGCTGCAGCGCACCTTCAGCGACTCTTCCGCTGCAGCATGTGCGAACGCTGCGGCGGAAGTTCCTCCTCGGAGCGCCAGCCGTGTGGAGGGCTGGCTGCTCCAAGGACGACCTGGGGAAGGGATGACAGCCGCGGCAAGTGACAGCCGCGGCGAGCATAGTGCGCATGTGCTAGAAGATCATTTCTAGTACATGTATGGGATTTTCTCACTTGTGTGTGAACGTTAAATGCGGTTTCAGTGGGAGCTTCCCTTAATTGCGCAATTAAGGTAATTATGTGTGAAAACCATTTGCGAAATCAAGGTTTATTTTCGGTTTATTTTCGGAATTTGTCATTTCCAGTTTATTATCGCTTTGTGGCCCACGTGTGATAACGTCCAATGGGATGTCAATGGGACATCCCCATTTTTTGAGCTCAGAAAACTATTTTTGGCTGCACTATAATACCTTTGTATTTTTAAAAACAGTCTTAAAAAGAAGAGTTGGTAAAAGCCAGTGTGTGTTTCTGTTCCATATAGAGCTTGGAGAACTGAATTTCCAATCAGAGAATTATTTTTTTCAGTTGTGATCAATTTGCCCTTTATTATCTCAATTACATGATTGGAGTTGCTGTGATTGGTGCTTAACAGCATCATTAGGGCCTATCCCCTATGACATCACCAGGGGATGATCCTAGGTCTCAGGTTTTGGACCTGAAACCTAAGGACCCAGGATGCTCCTGCTCTTTCACCTGCAGTATTTACTATTTGATGAGTGTTCAATCCACATCAGGTTTCAAGATAAAGATCCATAAGAAGGGAGAGGAGAGGCTCTGAAGTTACCCGTCAATAGTTACTAGCCTCTGGAGAGCAGACTGAGGAGCCATTCAGGTCACCTAGTCCCAGTCCTCTCCAACACAGGAAAAAGTATTTCATTTCTATTTAAAATATGGCCATTATTTCTTCTTTTGTCATCTGCTGATTCATTTCCTCTTTCCTGGTGATGTGTAAATGGCCACTCAACTTGAAATAGTTCTATACATTTCAGCATAATTTAGCACAATTGTTCAGATGTATGTCCTCAGCTGATGTCCAATATAGGACCTTCAGAGTAGCAGAGAAGTAGAAGGAGACATCCAGCTGCTGATGGTGCAGTGGGCAGTTATGGGGATCCAGTGAGCCTGAAAAGCTGTCTTGTAGCTTCTGGTGCTGTTCATGGCCCAGTCAATAGTCATTTTGGATTACAGAACAGGGGAGAAGCTGTTCCTGGGTGAGTGATCATTTTGTAAGCTGACCCACTGCACTGTCCAGGCTTTGTTGTCATATAGGTAAATGACAAGTATGGCAACTTTATTTATGGATATAATTTATTAATGCCTGCATAGAGCTACATTTTTTGATAAGTTTGGATAATGTTGGCTTCAGGTATGTAAAAACCACACCCAAATCACCATTTAATTTGAATGTCAGTGAAGATTCTGAGCCTGTCATTGTCTCACATCGGGTCCTTAGAATTACAAAGTGTCAATGGAAGAAATATGATACCCTTTGTGGTGAAAAGTACTTCAGGAATGCTAACTAGTTTTTGCAGTTCTGTGTAAACCATACTGATTTGAGGTATCAAAATGTGAAAAATACATTTTACAAGGCAGTGCTAAATGTATATTTTAATATTAAAGTTCCAGAATTTTTAAATGGGTCAGCTAGTCTGAGGCTGCCATAGAAGCATCTTCACGCTGCTTCTTTCCTCTGTTGGTATGATGCAGTATACCTACATTCATCTGAGAAATTTGGAATCCATCTGTCTATCCCTCTTGTTCCTCACAGCCTGTGAAACATGATGTAAATCCATTTATTTCATCCACAGTCTGAGGCCTCTAGCTCCATGGTGTTCATTATCACAGAAGGCTCAAAGAGGTTGTCATCATGCATTCCCGAAGAGTGTGAAAAATCAATTCAGACCTAGCTGCCAATTAAAGCTTGTATTTTCTGCTCCAAGCCAATTGACATTAACTAGTTATTGCTGTAGACTTCCCTATCTGTTATTAGTAAACCAGACTCCTTTTCAAATGAGGATATCCCAGAGGACTCAGAGTCAGTGGATGCCACAGATTGGTCTGGTAAATGATTAGCTGGTTCAGAGACAGTTGGAAATACACAAACACTCCAAGCCTCATACTCACAGCACAAAGCAACTTTTCTGGCCCAGTGGTTTTTCTCCCCTTATTTCTATAAACATGGCGACAGTTTGATTGACTTTGCAGTTAATAGAAAAGGATTAACCTAGGAAAAGTTCAAAGGTGTGTATTTCTTATTCCTCTTAATACTCGTAAGTCTAGAGTTCATACAAACACCTTCCACTGCCATCCTGCTATTTCAATAAAATAAGCAAAATCAGATTGATTTTAATTTGCATTTCTTTACCCTGTGTCTAGCTAAAAGTCAGGCTTGTGGACTCATGTCGAGAATCCACTTACAGGAATGGGCCCCAAGGAGAACATGGTCATAACCTTGTATTACTGAAGTTATGTTATGGTGGGAAAATAATAATTGTCCATGACTCACAAGTCCTACAAGTTCTGTCATAAAGGCCATGATGCCTCTGTGTGTGTGCGTGTGCGTATGTGTGTGTGTGTGCGTGTGCATATATATATATATATATATATATATATATATATTGCCCAGTAGAAGGTTCAAACTAAATGAGACAGAAATATGTTGAAAGTAACACATTACTTCTTTGTTTTAGGCCAGTAATTGATTGGAGGCTTTTGTGTTACCATGTTAAAAAGCAGAATGTAGCTAGGGATATTTATCATGTAGTCCTGCTATGGTTTCTTTATTTTTATTACATATAAAGCATCTTAATGCTGCCTTTCATCAGATCTGATTTCAGGGGCAGTTTACAAGATGACAAAAATACAATATAATACAATATAAATAATTTAAGAAACTTGCAGTTTAAAATAATTTTAAAAACCCAGCCTGGCAAGTTCAAACAAATCTGTCAATAAGTTAAATAGTCAGTGCATCAGGCACCATTAGATGAGGGCTGACAGCTTATTAATGATTTGCTAAGATATCTGTGTAACTCAGTTTTTTGGTCACTGTGATGGTTGGAATCTTTTATTAATTAATTAATTTACTTAAATATTTTTGTTCTGTTCTTATATCTTGAGATCTTGGGGCAGCAAACAGATAATTTAAACAATCCCAAGTTAAAATCAATAAAAATGTAAACAAGATGAACATATCTTAAACAATTCAAGCAGACTAAAAGAATTAAAAGAATTAAAAAGGAGTTTAAAAGGAATTAAAGGAGTTAAAACCCTACACATGCTTAAAAGTTAATTAGGCCCCAAAGGTTTTGATAAAAATCAATGTCTGAAGCTGGCACCAAAAAGAGATCAACACTGGCACCAGTTGGGCCTCCAAGGGCAGATCTCTCCCATGTGTCTCCCATAGTATTGCCCCCACTGGTGGATCACAGTGGCCCTTCTAGCAAATCTAGATCCTTGGGTAGGCATATACAGTGGGCCTTTGGTGTCTGCTTGAGTTTGGTTTCAGGACTCCCAAAATCTGTAGATGCTCAAGTCCCATTAAATATAATAGCATAGTAAAATACTGTCCCTTATATGAAATGGCAAAATCAAGCTTTGCTTTCTGGAATGTATATATACTTTTAATATTTTCAAACCAGGGATGGTTGAATCTGTGAATAAAGAATTTGTGGATAAAGAAGGCCAACAGTATACAGAGAAGTCATCCTTCAAGTATTGAGGTATTAACTCATTCTAAGAGCCCTGGTGGTGTAGTGGTTAAATGCCTGTACTGCAGCCACTCACTCACAAACCACAAGTTCAGTTGTGAGCCAGGGGCTCAGGTTTGACTCAGCCTAGCATCTTTCCGAGGTCACTAAAATGAGTATCCAGCTTGTTGGAGGCAAATAACTTGCACATTGTAAACCGTTAGGGAGTGTTTAAGTGCATTGATAAGTGGTATAGAAATGTACTTGCTATTGCTATTGCTATTTAGGGTTTTGAATGCAATCACTATTATCTCAAATTTAGACTGCAAGTGACTTGTCAGCCAGTTGTGCTCCATTAAGAATGCAATCCTCTACCCTCCTCAAACAATGACCAAAGACCTGTAAAGACACTTTTTTCATACTGCTACCTTCCAACATGACCATTTAGTGGCTAGGGTAGGGATATCTGAGAAGCATCTGGCTATGTGCCTATAGCCAGATGCATGATAAAGACATCATCATCTAGAACCCCTGGAAGACTCCTGGGAGGTCCCAGAGGATTTCTTCACCATCATGTGTTTGGCTTTAGGGACATAGCCAGATGCTTCTCAGACATCCCCTACTCTCCAGTTTTGGGAGCGGAGACAGGAGACATAAAATTTAATATTTTATTGTAAAGTTTCTTGAAATGTTTTTGTCTTGTGAGTCACCTTGAGTCCCTTTCTGGGAGAAAGGCAGCATAAAAATGAAATAAATAAAATAATTAAATAATAATAAACAAATGATGTAGTTCTACAAGGCAGAACTTTTACATGCAGGATCTCAGGCACCATTTCTTTGATGACAGACAAGCTGCTATGGGAAGAATATTCCCTAGTCAGGGAGCCAAAACCCAAAAGACTTTCTGCCTTCTTGCACCCTACTTTACATTTTTGCTTCAGAAAGGAGTGGCATTTGGAGCAGGGCCTCAGCAGCTGATCTTGGAGCAAGGGCAATTTGATAAGTGATCCTTGTGATCCAAGCAATCCTTGTGACCCAAGCGATCTTGGGTATGTACCAGAACTTTGAACTGAGCTGTGAAGCAGTTAAGAAGCTCAGATTGTTTTTTCCAAGACTGCTGCATGGTGAGCAAATAAGCATCAGGAAGAAAGAAGAAACTAAAGGACCTATAATTTGACAATAATACCTATAGTAACTTGAATAGAAATTCAGTGCATCTCATCATAGTAGGGAAATAGTGGCAGCTGGTAGTTCCCATGTTAGTGAGGCAGTGAATCTGAGGGTACATCTACATGGTAGAAATAATGCAGAATGATACAACTTTAAGTGCTATAGCTCCATCCTATGGAATCCTGGGATTTGTAGTTTTACAAGGTTTTTAGCCTTCTCTGCCAAAGAGTGCTGGTGCCTCACAAAACTACATATCCAAGGATTTTGTAGGGTGGAACCATGACAATTAAAGTGGTGTTAAACTGCATTATTTTTACAGTACAGGTGTACCCCAATTCAGGTTTTATTCTAAATGTAAAAGGAGCTGTCTGATTCTGAACTTGCCTTGCTGATAGGACTTGGCACATTGGATAGCTTATCAGACTAAAAACTTCATTGGATTCTGATCTGGAAGCCACGCAGGGAGTATAAATAGGGAAACTGTGTGCCTGCTCAGTCTGCTATCCAGGATCTAAACACAGTTGAGGGGCACCTTCAAGTCTTCTTCCTCTTCCTTCCTATGATTCTTAATATATAAACAAGATTTGAACCAGGAAACAGAGGATGACTTCAAACAGAAGTGGAATATACTGTAACGTATACTGCTGACAGACGATCTGAATGAGCAGTCCCTGCTAAAATTCCTACAGCTGAATTTTGCATTACAGTAGCCCCTCCCAATTTGTAGGGGATCAGTTCCACACCTCCCCCCCCCCATAAAAATGGTGGCTTGCAAATATTTGAGCCCCATTGAAAATAATGGCACACATGCCTGTGGGCACACACCACCATTTTATCCCTCCCTGCTTGTCCCTCCTGCGAAGAGCAAGACCACAGACTTGAAGTCCACGAATGGGGAGGGACGACTGTTAATTAGTTTCTGAACCACTTTCAAAGATAGTGCCACATACTGCCACAGTTCAAACAAAAGATTAATGAGAAGATGGATAAACATTGTCAGATTGTCCCTGCTCAAGGAAGGTTGCAAGTCATGAGCCACCAAATTGGGTGAAAGGCACACTGTACCACCAAGATTTGAGCTTCAAGTGACAAAACTAGTACAGAACTTGAAAAGGTTACTTCTCTGGCCTACTCCTAAAACATGGAATATTTTGGTTATTATAGAATAAAAAATGACTGTCAAAGGTGCTCAGTTAGATCCAAGAGAGGCCTTCCCTGAAAGCAATCAATCTTCTCTTTCAGTGGGAATGCAGCCCTATCCAGAATAGGTTGGATACCATCCACAAAACCATTATGGTTTACATATGAGAAGAAGAGTATCATTTCATTCACATGCCACCTCAGTGAAGAAGAAGAGGTATGGAAAACAGGTAAAATGGGAGATGAGGCAGAGGATATACAAATGTGAAAGACAAAATGGAGCACAACGACAAATAGAAAATAACTTTTCTCTTGCTTGTTTATGAAGTATATTAATTTATAACATTTGTGGCAGAGCCAATTTTGTACCTATTTGTGTTCCTTCTCTCCTTTCCTCTCCCTCTCTCTGCTAAATATATTTCACCAGGAAGAATTCATAATTATTCTTTCCCACAGTGATTTCCCAGGAGGCAATGAGGTGGTAGTGGAGGTGTGAATTGAGGGGCACTCTGCTTAGTGAAACTTTCAGGATCAAGCCCCAAGAGACTCTTTCAAGCAAAAGTGAGAACAGATGAATTGTTTTTGCTCCTGTCCTAGTGCTGAGCTGACAGAGGCCCACCAGTCACTTGCTGCTGGCTATTAATGGTGATGGTATCAAGTGGGGATGGGCTGAACAATAACATGTTAATCAGAGGACTCAAGCCAGTTGAACAATAAACAGCTAGGGGGGTTGCATACATAACAAAAAAGACAAAAAGAACCAATCATTCAAAAGAGAAATGAGACGTATTATGCTAAAATATAAAGCAAACTAAAATACAGCAAAAGTTATTTATTTAATTAAGTAGCCATTACTTAAAATGGCTCTAGAAATATGAAAGATCATCAGAAAAGAGAAAAACTTTCCATCTCTCAGCAGCTAGTTTTGTGAGACATTTAGCTCTGTCGGAGAGCTCTGGTGCTACAATAAACTACAAATCCCAGGATTCCCTAGCACTGAGCAAGGGCAATTAAAGCAGTCTCAAACTGGATTATTTCTGCAGTGTGTTTTGGACCTAAGTCTATGGAGCTTATCACATTACTTTTTAAAGTGGAAAAAGCCTCCTCGGATGCAACCAGGACACTGGATGAGGGTGGAAATTATTGCACAGTAAGTCGCTGCCAAATTGCCGGCCAGCTCAGCCTGGCTGGGACTCGGGCTGCAGTCACCCAGCAATTTGGCGGCGACTTACTGTGCAATAATTCCCACCCCCCATCCAGCATCCTGGCTGCATCTGAGGAGGCTTTTTCCACTTTAAAAGGTAATGTGATAAGCTCCTATAAAAGCTTACACAACAACCTCTTTCTCTCAGTCATTTGAGAAGAAAATGAGCCAAGTTCTCTATATTCTGGCATTGAACAGGACATTATCTGTTCATCTTACATTGCTTTTTATAGTAGGCTTTGACCTCCATCTTACATCATACACATTTTAAATATATTTGCAATAATTAATTTGATCAGACTGAGTGGTGGAACCTAAGCAGAAACCTTGGAGATGCATTTAATTGCAAGAAAAATAATCCCAGCCTTTTAAAGTTATTAATTTGAAAAAGGTTTTGGAAATAGGGTGAAAACAGAGTAAAACCTTTAAAAACCTTTAAAGATAGTGTGAAAGAGGGAATTTCAGCAGGTGTTGCTTGTCATGTACCCAGGAAACAAGCAACACAACTTCTTCTACACAGCCATTAAAAAGTACATAAGTCTTCTTCAGTTTTCACTCTGGAAACTCTAGGGATGACATTGGAGAATCTTCTCTTGGCAGAGCTGTGTGCCATGTTAAAACATGGCTAATAGTATAGATTTCCTCCATAGTGTGAGGGCATCTGAATCAGTAGGCAGGAAGAGAGCATTTGTTCCAACAACCAACAGAAGGGAAAGCATCTGGGGTCTTGATGTTTTCTGTTAGCACTTGGCACTTGGAGAGCAAATTGAATGCCAGGCACTCAGATAACAAGGGATCCTTTCACATTTCAGAATTATAGTGCTATGATTTCACTTCAGCTCCCCTGGCAACATCCTATTGAATCCTGGCATTTTGTTTGGTGAGGCACTAGAGCTTTCTGGAAGATCCATAGAATGAAACCAAAATGATTCCACTTCAATGGCCATGGAAACACTCTATGGAATCCTGGGATGTGTAGTTTAGAGAGAGGTATTTAGAATTCTCAGCTAGACAGTGCTAATGCCTCACCAAACTACAAACCACAGAATTCCATAGGATGTTGCCCTGGCCATTAAAGTGGAATCATAGTGCTATAACTATGTAGTGTGAAAAGACTGCAGGTCACTGCCTTCTCTGCTGTACTAATCTATTATAGTCATTATTTCTAAAATTTCAGCTTATAAACTGGCACATGAACATTTTATGCAAATGTGAGTCTTTCCCTCCTTTTTTGGGTAATGTAGTTCTCTTTGTTTTGGAAATACAAATGCCTCCTACTTGTTTTGGAAATACAAATGCCTCCTTAGTAGGAGGTAAGCCAACTGAAGGAAAATGGCAGATGTATGTGTGTGTGTGTGAGAGAGAGAGAGAGAGAGAGGCAGAGATATTCAAGAGGCACCCAGTAAGGGGGCTAATCATTCTTGCCTCCTTATTCTTATCTGCAGTTTCTTCCTACCTATTTATTTCTGTTATTCTCCAGGTGGAGTGACAATAGAAGGGGCAATACCTGTGTTATTGATCTCTCCAACATTGTATAAACATCACTGGTCCTGGAAGCTGAGATGAAACTAACCTGTGAGGGAGCCCATGATAGGACCCTTTCACACTACTCAGGGCCTTTACAGATCTGCCTTTTGGGGTGATACAGAGCCACCCCTGGGAGCAGTGGATCAAGGTCATGGCAGCCGCATGCCGCAGCCCCGATCCTCCCTTTTGCCACCCCCAAAAGAGCAGCAAAATGCAACCCTAAGAGCTGGTGCCACAGCTCTTCTATGCCTTTTTGGCGCCGCATGTGTACACACTGTGCCAGGAGGGCATCCTGACACTGTGCGCCATGCGGATGAGCACGCGGCATCAGGACGGCATTGGGGTGGAGTTGGGACAGCCGGTATGCAGCTGCCCTACCTCAACTCCAACCCCAGGTTGGCCCTTTAGGCCAGTCTGTAAAGGCCCTCAGTTATAGCACTATGATTCCACTTTAACTTTTACTCACTTTACTATCACCACTTCTACTTCATCCTTCCAATTGACTGCCAGGCTGGTCTTCTTTTCCTTCATCCCTTTCCTGCTCATTCAATACAACTAGGGATAGATCTATCATTAGAAAGGGCTTGGAAAAGTTAGTTTTTGGCAACAGAGCCCAGAATCCTGTGCTGGCTGTTGTAATCCATGAAAGTAACTTTTTGAGGCTTCTCCATTAGGCTATATTGTCTTTTACCTCAAGCAGCAAAATGCCTTGGGCTAGCCCTGGATAAAAAGAAAGCATTGAAACTGGGTCACTCTCTTATTCTCCAAAGCAGAAGGAAGGAGACAGAAAGAGGCTGAGCCTTTTTTTCATGAAGCCTACTCATTAGCTTATGATGACTCTTGCAAAGTAATTCTGATATCCTTGAATTTTGGTTTCTGTTTATTTTAAGAGACTGTCTCCAGAGAGGCTTAATCTAAGTCTATCTGGTCAATAAGCAAAGTTTGAAAAGGCTTTGTTTTCCTTTGAGTGAAAGGAAGAGTAAAAATTCTTCCCTTCTTCATTGTTTAGTGAATTAACATCCCGAATTGGAGGTCACATGAGTTTGAATCTCTATAGCAAAACCACAAGCCAGGCCTTTCAAAAAGTGGCAGAAATAAAGACAAATGTAATTTAAGACTTGAAGTTGCAGCAAATGGACCATGAGCAAGATTTTCTGCTTCCAAAGTTCATTGCAGTAAGAGGACAAAATGCTAGTCTAGAATCAGTTTAGAAAACTGTAACAGGTACCCAGCAACCCGCTTTCTGTGGCAACTTTATATTCTGTCTCATCTCTTTCTCATTGCATTTTTCTCTCTCCTTGTGTCACATTGTGAATATCCTGTATGATGTTGTTGTGTGCCTTCATGTTGTTTCCAGCTTAGGGCAACCCTAAGATAAACCTATCACAGGGTTTTCTTGGTAAGATTTGTTCAGAGGAGTTTTGCCTTTGCCTTCCTTTGAGGCAGACACAATGTGACTTGCCCAAGGCCAAGGTTTCCATGGGTGAGTGGGTATTTGAATCCTGGTCTCCAGAGTCATAGTCCAATGCTCAAACCACTGCACCATGCTGGCTCTCGCATATAGCATATCCTGTATATGTAATGCTGGTTTGCATATTTGTAGCTGTCCTAGTACATTCTGGCCCTAACTTTTTGCTATCCTCCCTGATCATGGTTTGTTCTCTTCTGGCTCTCTCCAATATTTCTTTCAGACTTCAGCTTCCACTATTGTACACATATACTTGCTCCAATAGAGTTTAACTGCAGCTGTACCTGCTAAAAACTCAGAGTACTGCTGTTAGGCAACGGATGGCTCTAGACAAAGTCTAGACATCCTACTGAACATGTCAAAGCAGGGCAACACTTTACAAAATGGAAAGAGAGCTTGTCATCTATACCGAAGTTGTGAATGCAGATTTACACCTTATGGTTTGGCAGGACAGACGTTCATGGCTGACAAATCAGGCGGTTGCTTACTCTAACAAAATACTAGAGCAGATTCTTGGTCTGGACATTACTTTGCAAGGCTTTCATATTTTCTGCTTTTAGAATGTCACAAAATTATGTATGCACAGAAGGATGCATTTATTTTTTTACCATCTTGTCCACTGTGATTCAGAGAGGGTTCTATAAGCAACTCAGCATAAACACAAATATATGAAAAATAGATATAATTAATAAATTAATGAGATGATGGGATGATGAGAGTAGAAAGTCCAGCAACATCTGGAGGTCCATTATGTTCCTCATTCCTAATTTTGGACTTTATTACACTATCTCCATTCTCTCCACAATCACATTAATGAAAGGAAGTGTATACATACTGGTTTGGGAGCACTCTCATCACTTCCCTAGCATGACTAGGCTGCTGCTGGTTCTGTATGCATTCTTCTGCCCTCATCATCAACTCCGTTTCTCTATCCTATGTCCTAGCGAGCATGCCTTTCATTTGTGTGTGTGCATTTTTTCTTAACACAATTCCGGAGTGGTTTTAAACTCTGTTGTTTTAAAAAATAAAATAAAGTTTTTTTTTTAAAAAAAGTAACAGCTGTATTGGAATAGCAAAGGGGAGGGATGGGGGAGAGGAGGAGACATTGATGCCATGTGATTGCACACTCCCAGAACTATAACAGAATAATTTATAGCACCAGAGAATTAGTGCAATTGGGGGCTTATTGATGGGTTCTCCCATCAGTGGCAAAGTACATGCTAACAACATTTGGAAGACAAAGCAGCAATGTGAAGGATATGGCATTGTGCGATAGGTATCCCCAAAGGTACTATTATTGAACTTTTATGGCAGTTTAAAAGCTGCGTATGATAAAGCCCTTTGAGTATTGAATGAGACTGAATCTGATGTTGGTTTCAGACTAGTCATTGGAGCAATCTTAGTAGTATCCTGCTCTGCAGAAGCAGCCACCCTGAATGCTGATCTATGCTGCAATAAGTCTCTGCATAAATATCTTTGTGGGTGGGACCCAATATGAATGGACTTTGGCTCATGAAATAAGACTTGTTTTTTCCCCATCCCATATTCCGAAATGTGCCCTGGAGAATCTCCCAGGCCTCTTAAACAGATTTTAATACAGGGTAGCTTATATTGGGAAGATTAATTTCTCATTCCCATTCCACTGATACAAGCTATTCTGTCACCAGTGTGAGTTATTTGGATTCCACCTGCAGTTACCCTCCAAGGACAACTGACACACAGGACCTGGTATCGACATCTTCCTTTTTGGTTTTAGAACAACACTTTCTTTTGCCTTTAAAATACATTCAGATGTATCTGAATGAGACTTAAGCTTTTACTTTTTTCAGTAAAATGTGTGGTTGTGGGCTAAAGAGCTCTCCCTCCCTCTCATTCTCTTCCCCTTCTTTCACTATATGCCAGCTATATTTTCCTGTACTATGTGTCTTTGGAACCTCTCATTAATTTTAATCAGCAAGAACAATCATGCACTTCTCAGTACTCAGACATGTTTTGGTCTGGGGGGGATCCTTTTTTAAAAAAAAGAAAAGAGCAAACATACACTTAAAACCTGTGGTCAGCCCAACCTAAGTAGGTTCTTGAGACTGGCTTTGAACTATCCTTTTGTCTGTGGACCAACAATCAATGGACTGAGCTTATTTGCAGGATGATTATTTCACATTTCTGGGAAACAGAGAGCCTTATTTACATTCACCTTCTGCCAGCAAGACTAAAAATGGGAGTCAGCTCCTATTTATTCAAAGCTGTATTGATTTCTACGTAGCTTGGATAATTGCTGACAAATTTATGCCTCAGGCTGTAACTGTAGCCTTAGATGATGTTCTTTACATTTCAGACTGCAGCAACCAGCATTTACACTGAGTCTTCAGTACTTTTTAAAAAGTATACAGTGGTCCCTCCCCATTCACTAGTGTTAGGGGCACAGGACCCTCATGAAAGTGGAAAAATCACAAATAACCAAAACACTGTTTTTACCTGAGAGAACACCTTTCTAGGAATTTCTAGATCCTCCAGTGCAACTCTGTGGTCAAAATCTGCTGGACATTGATCATAGAATTGTGCTGGAGGAGCTACAAATGCCTAGTGGAGTCTTCTCTCGAGGAATCTCCAGGTTCTTCAGTGCAGCTTTTGGTTGAAGTTGACCATAGAATTGCATTGGAGGATATTCCTAGAGAGAACATACTAATACAATCCACAAATAATCAAATTCACAAAAGTCAAATTGACAAATGTTGAGGGACAACTGTACTGTACTATTTTTTACTAACTCCTCTGGAGGATATGGCCCACTCTCCTCAAGACCACTGATGTTTTGATTAATCCATTCTTGGGGTTCTCCTCACAGACAGGCAACAGGAGGGTTCCTACTGGGAACTGGTGTTTAAAATAAAAAAAGTGAGGCTGTGCGCCTAGTTTATGTACTTAGCTCCACAGAAAGATGTTTTGCTACTTCATAGTTACATAAAGTCCAGAACAAAATATGTGCAAATACAAATAGTGAGATGCTTTTATATAAATGTGTTATCATGTGCTTGTATCTGCCACAAGAGCTTATAGAACCATCTCAGAGTCAAATAGACAAGATGGTGAAAATAAATATACCCCTGTGTCAAGTGACATGTCCACTTATGGCAACCTCATGGATTCCAGAGAGTTTCCTTAGGCAAGGAATACTCAGACTTTGCCAGTCCCTTCCTCTAAAATATAGCCTACAGCACCTAGCCTTCATTGGTGGCCTTCCATCCATGGAAGGATGCTGCTTAGTTTCCAAGATCAGGTGGGATCTGGTGCCTTTAAGTAATTTAGGCCATAATGCATCCTTATGTGCATATATAATTTTGTGGCAGTCTAAAGAAAGAAAATGTGAAAGCATAACAAAATATAATATAAATATAATCCAGACCAAGAAGCTGCTTCAAGCCATTAAAGTAAACAATAACCAGATTTGTCTGCCTTAAATGTCTGTCCTGCCAAACAAAAGAATGTTTGAATCTGTCAGGCTGAGTGTCTCTTTTTGGTGGCATAATGTACTCTCAGACTGGTTACATTGCGGATCTAGCAATGGCATAAATGCTCTCAGGGGAGGGTGTCCAATCAGTGGCAAAATCAGGGACTTTATTTTCTCATTTTGGCCTCAGGACTTTGATACAGAAATGGGCAAAAGCACAGTAAAAAAAATAAAGAAAAATACAACTTTACCAGGGAAGCATTTCTTCAGTGCAGTGATCTATGGAATTGGAGTGGTGCTGAGGTGTTGGATGATATAGCATTACCAACCATGCAGTCACTGGGATAATCAATGTTAATTTTCCAAAGTGAGAATCATAGCAAAATCAAGACAAGTGGCATGTTTAAAAGTCACTCTTTTTTATTTGATATCCAAGGGATTTTGTAGCACCTTTGAGACTAAATATTTTATCACACAAGGTTATAAAAATGGAATTTTAACAGGATAAAAGCTTTATTGGCTAGTAGTTGTTACACTGAGGTCCAAAACACACCGTAGAAATAATCCAGTTTGAGACCACTTTAACTGCCCTGGCTCAATGCTAGGAGATTCTGGGAACTCTACTTTTGTGAGACGTTTAGCCTTCTCTGTCAGAGAGCTCTGGTGCCACAACATACTACAGTTTCCAGGATTCCCTAACATTGGGCTGAGAGCATGAACATGGCCTCAAACTGGATTATTTCTGCAGTATGTTTTGGACCGAAGTCATGTCCAGCTGCCATTTGTTAATGTAGTGCACTTTTTCATTGACAAGAAAAACCTATCAATCAGCTCTCAGTTGCATGGCTATTCCATTACTATATTTGCACAACAGGCCCCTTCTGCTGCAGTTCCACTTTTTGGACAGTCAGGTAGTGTAAATCAGTGTGATTCTGCTCAACTCCTCCCTCTCACAGTGATCATGGCCACCAACACCTTCCCAAAGCTGGCTGCTGTGTGCACATTCATACAGAAGCCGGTTTTGAGAGATGGTTGGCAGTTGTGATCACTTACGCAGGGCTGCTGTATGAATGTGCATACTGTAGCCCTATTCATCAGGAGCAGGTAGGGGGATTGATCACAGCTGCTAACGCCTTTCCTAAGCTAGATGCTGTGTGAACATTCATAGTGCTCCAAAGATCGACACCTCTCAGCCTCAGGCTGGCTGCAGGAATGGGTCTAGGTACTTTCCAACTGATCTTGCACTCCTGGGAAAGTAGAAGTAACACCCATCCATGGCTACTTCTACCTCAACAGTGTGCAAGGACAGTTGGACAGTCCCTAGGCGCACTGTAAAGCAGCCTACTCCCACTAAAACTCCCTTCCTCAGCAATCAGTTATTCTAATCATTACTTCCAAATATACATCTGCATATGCAGATTTGTGTCTGGTTTCCCCTCTTTTTGAGTGACATACTTCCTGGGGGGGGGGCATGGGGTATGTGTGCTCATCTTATTTTTATACCAAGCATGCCAGGTCTGCATGGTGTCCTGTGCTTGTCAGGAATTGGATCAGAATTTAGCTTTATCATTTCTTCCTCTGGAACTTTTATCTAATTTGTGGAATTCAGCTGCCTCTGGAGATAAACCATTTGTTTCAAGTAACCAATGACTAAATTTAAAGATTTGAGAGTGAAAAACAGAACAGTGATTACTAAGCTATCCAAACAAACTGCCTAACAAGAAAAGAGTGTGCAAACAGAGCAACACTGCATTTTAATGTAAAGCCGTGATCACCTTATTTCTTCTTTTCCTCCCTCTCTCTTTCACAGTTTCTTTGCAGAAAGCTTTTCAAAGATAGCCCCCAAACTGTTTCATTCTCCTGCCTTGGGTATTTCCGCTCTATGATGGTTCATCATGGAGCATTAGTGCTTGACTCTTTGCTTTTGAAAAAGGCGAGAGACCAACCGTCCATGGAGTATATTGTGAACGAGGCAGGCTAATTGGTCTCAAAATCGAAGCATGCATCTTCTTTCAAGATCTTGGGGTTTTTTGAAGACTTATTTTAAAGTAAACATTTGCAATTCCTCATGAAAGGCACTTTTCTCCATGAATCCCTCTTGACCTTCATTGACCTTGCTTCCCAAGTATACAGTGCTTTACACTTGGGGATGATTGAGTTTCCCCCCCCCTCCCCCTGTATTATTCTGCACATTTATCTCAGAGATTGATGGATTCAAGACTTCAATTGAAGGGGAGAAAAAGGCAAAACTTTGTTCTGAAAGGTCAGACATACTCTGCATCACTTGATCAACTAACATCTGCACATTCATAGCATATCGCCTTGGTATATCTCATGAATACATGTAATTTTTTTTAAAAAAAAAATCTGAGTAAGAAATGCAGATCATGAAATTGGCTATGTACAGAAAAGCAGATACATTCCTGTTGAATAATTACTGCAGTATGAATTTTTCCTTGTTTCATGTCTGAGTCAGTAAAAATGTGCCCTCCATTAAACACTGTGTTGTGTTTTCTGTTTTTCTGAAATGGAAACAAATCTGGAAATGTAGCATCTGGTAAGATAAATGTGAACAGCTCAAAGAGCTTAGAAGTAATTCATGATCTGTAATAAGTCCTTTCCCCCAAAAAATATAAAGGTAAAACTACATTACATTATTGTCATAACTTGAAGAAATTAAGCCTCTTTTGTAGTTGCAATGTTTTAGTTAAGGTTATGGTTTTAGGAGTTTGGCCTCAATAAATGGTAGAGGAGGAATACCATATGGTTCAAGTGCTGGGTTCTGTTGTTCCTCATGTTGTTCCTCACACTCTGCTGGAGGTGGACATGAGGAGAATGTTTTTTGAACATTTACAAATGTTTTAACTTTCAGATTTTTGGAAAAAAAAAACTGAAAAGGAAACATTGTTAGTTACTTCCCAGATAAGTAAATATTTTAAAATATTAACAATACTTTCAAATTATATTCAAAATAATGACAGCTAATTACTTCAGGGCATCTTTACTCCCTAACTGTTACTAATAGCAGGTGATGGTTGTTGTTGTGTTACCATCAGTGTGTGTTTCCAGAGCTGAACTTGGGGGGTGACATTTTTCTCCAATTATGTATGGAAAATTGTATTTACAAATATGACTACTGAGAAAGAAGAACTCTACTCCCCAGTGGCTGATGGCTTCCATGTCCATAAGAAAGTGAATCTCTCTGTGTTGTGTGCCTTCAAGTTGTTTTCAACTTATGGCAACCCTAAGGCATCCCAATCATGGGGGTTTCTTGGCAAGATGTTTAGAAGAAGTTTGCCACTGCCTTCCTCAGAGGCTGAGAGAGGTCCCAAGGTCATCCAGTGAGTTTTCATGGCCAAGCTGGGAAATGAACCCTAGTTATTGCCCAGCTCCCAGACCACTATGCCATCCTGACCTTACTCTCATATTTATTCTGATTTTTAAAGAAGATGCCCATGGTCTTGAAACCTGTCTCAATGTAGGGTCAGCACCTTAGATACTTCCTTTACAATTTATAACAAAACAGTGCTGGGGAAGTGTAGTGGATTGGGGGGGGTACATTAATCTCCTTCAGGGAATCTTGGAGGCCCCCCCCCCACTACAGTCCTCCAAAATTG
This sequence comes from Phrynosoma blainvillii, assembly GCA_026167975.1. Lineage (NCBI taxonomy): Eukaryota > Metazoa > Chordata > Lepidosauria > Squamata > Phrynosomatidae > Phrynosoma > Phrynosoma blainvillii. The sequence goes on along the minus strand of JANUYF010000001.1, from coordinate 85,781,096 downwards.
CCCTGAAATATCGTCAATGACCCCTAGAGAATAAAATTGCCATGTTTTTGCTTCCCTCTGGTCAACATCTGGATCAATTCTTGTTGTGTGTGTGTGTGTGGGGGGGGGAAGCACTTTCCTAAGTAACAGAAAGGTTAAATGCCTTCCCCATGCCTCCTCACTGGAAATCATAAGCTGTCACATTTTAGAAAGGAGAAACAGCAGCTGGACTTTAAAAACAATTGGGCTGAAGCAAAGACCTAGATCCAGTTGGTGGTCCCAACTAGAGTAGCCACATCCAAATGAGGCAAAATTGCTAGCTCACCCTGTATGAGGAATTTGGGGCTAAAGTTTCTTTTGACATTGTTTTTCAAAAAATGTGTGGGCCTGGTGGAAGCCTCAGGGCCTCAGAAACATTCCTGGGGCCACATGTAGCTCAAAGGCTTTCCCTACACTACACTTTCCCTACACTTTCCCTACACTAAAACCTAAAGCAGATCCAATGTCCTACTGACGTGGAAATCATCAGCCACCATTGTCAGCATGGCCAATATCAGGAACATATTGGCCATGCTGATTTTGGACGCTATAATAGGCATCACAGCAAAACTATATTCTCATGGGGATTTAGAGATATGTCCTAGACATTGCATGGATGTACAGAGAATACAATAGTAATGGTTAATAACATACTAATTAATTATTTGCACAAAGTTTTCTTTTCTCTGGGTCAAAGATATTAATTAGAAACAACTACAAAGCAGCCAATTATCTCTAGTCCCTATATCCATATATATCAACACAATCTGCAGAGATTATACATCATACTAGATCACATTGATACAGCTCTGTCATTTACTTCCCATACAAAAGGAGAGAAGAGAAGTGAAAAGAACAAGCAAACTGTATATATTTGTCATTATCAATCAGCAGGCAAAGAAGTCTACAGAGATGAGAATTTTTCCTATCTGCTTTTGTTTTGAATTTAAAATAGTAATCACATACCCTCCAAGGCAACCAATTTGGCAGCAGAGACAGTCCCAATTAATCCTCTGTCATCCCATTTTTAAGCTGCTTTAAAATGTCCCTATTTCTCTCTCCTCCTCTCACTTTCTCCTTTTGTTCTCAACTTAGTCCAAAAGCTGAAAACTGAGTGCAGACTGCAAAAGTAGTTTGTACTCAATCAACTCATCAGGAAGAAGAGGAGAGGAGGGGTGAAGTGTTGACCTTTCTTGTAGGCTCAGCCAGAAGCAAACTGTTGCAGCCTCTCCTAGCTTGTGCTTTCCCCCTCATTAATAACTTGCCATCTTGACCACATTCTGGAGTTGCCTGGATATATGTGTCCCAGTTTTCATCCATGAAATGTTGGAGAGTATGCAATCAGTGGTTAATTAAGATAGACAGACTTAGCATATTCTACCCTGAAATATGCTTTGCTGTCCATTTGTTTTGAGTGGAACAAAACAAGCATGGTTTTGTATAGATATTGTCCTTTAGAACTGGAATTTTCAAGAGCTATCTAAGGTTCATATCCTGAGGGCCTGTGTCTTCATATCAGTGAAGTGGTGAATCTGCTATTCATCTCCCAACCTCAGCAAGTTACCAGACCTGTATTTCAAAAACATAGCTCTGTATCATTAAGTGATAGACATTCAAATGGATATAATTGTGAGTGAAACCCAATAGGTAAGAGACGGGTTAAGTGTCTTCTCCTTGTCTCCCCAACAGAAATCATAATCTGTCCCATTTTAGAAATGAGAAACAGAAGCTAGGCTTTGCAAACTATTGGGCTGAGAGAGAAACCTAAATCCATTTGGTAGTCCCAACTAGAGCAGCCACACTGTGACAGGGGAACTTGCAAAAGTATTCATAAACCAAATTCTAATTGATTCATTGGGGTTGTTTTAGCTGGAACTAGCATTTGGATTTAAATGCCTAGTTCTTTTTCTATCATTTCAGCCCTGAAATCCTGTGATTGTCATTTACCATACATGCTAGTCGCTCTGAGAAGAGCAGGGTAGAAATACTCTAAATAAAATAAAATAAATGAAAACCCTCTTTGGCTGCTTATTGATTCCATTGTTGCTGTTGTTGTTGTCGTGCGCTTCCAAGTCATCTTTTTTTTTTTTTTTTTTTAAATTATGGCAATCCTAAGGCTATCATAGGGTTTTCTTGGCAAGTATCTTCAGAGGGGTTTTGTCTTTGCCATCCTCTGACGCTGAGAGAATGTGACTTGCCCAAGGTCACCCAGTGGGTTTTTATGCTCAAGAAGGATTGAACCTTGATCTCCAGAGTCATAGTGCAATGCTCAAACTACTAAACCATACTGGCTCTCTGACTTATACCACACCAGATAACATTAAAAAAAATATTACAAGAATACTACTCTGAGTAGGAAATTAACAAAATAGTTATAAACTTTCAATGTCCCCAACATTCTTTATCAGATTAGGTAGAAGCCAAAGCAAAAACAAGGCAACCATCCTTCCCCCCACCCCCAAAAGTGAGAGGGAAAGCTGTCTAATTATTTTTTAATTTTTTTTAAAAATAACATACATGCATACATTAATTCATTTCTATACATTTGTAATCATACACTCTCCATTCATATTTATTGATATGCATTCCTTTTTCCTTCTTCTTCCTATTCTTAACACATGACTTCCCTTTCTTCTTCACTTCTGGTAATTTCTTCATTTCTTTATTTTATCTTCTATCTTCTTGTCTATATGTACAATCCTTTTAGTTTGTCTTACATTTCTATGTAGCAATGTGTACAGTTTGACCCAATTTCTATGTAGTGTACATATCTTACCCTTCAAATGAAGACTATTTTCATTTTTACTAGCTATCCCTCTTCAAAAACGCTTTATTCTCTTTTAAATTTTATCATAGCAATTTCTGCCCACTTTTTTTTTGTTAAATATTGTACTATTCTATCCCAATCTTCTAGGTATTTATTTACCCCTTGATTTTCTAAATTTCTTGTTATCTTATCCATTTTCATTATTTCATACATCTTAATTTCCCATTCTTCTATTTCTGGTGTTCTATTACTCTTCCAATATTTTGCATAGACCATCCTAGCAGTGACAATCATATAAAATAAAATACAACCATATTTTTTTCATTTTGTTCATCCACCATATTTAAAAGAGATATTTCTGCTTTGAAAAGTACTATACAATTTTCTTTAGATGGAATCTGATACCAGATAAGATCTACAGAAATAGCAATAACAAATGCTGGAAGTGAGAAAAAGAAAGGGGAACATTGTTTCATATCTGGTGGACATGTCCAAGGGTTGATAAATTTTGAAACCAAATTAGATCAGAAATTAATAAGATGTTGGAGATAAATATTGAACTCAAAGTGGAAAGCTGACTCATTCTGAAGCTGTGGCATTTGAAATTAGTCAGAATCTGAAATGGATAGACAGCTCTGTCAGTTGTTGAGATAGATTCTGGTAGCTATTACATTTCTCTCTAAAACTTCTAGATGAAAATCAAACAATTTATTCCTTTATACTTTTTGAAATACAAAATCCAGATTTGGAACTCTCTATACCCTTAAGCAAAATGCACAGGTCCCTTGGTTTGTGGATAGTGAATTAGAGAGAAATAAGGATGTGTTTCCATTCAGTAAACTGTAGATGCTTTTAGATTTGCATGGGATTCATATAGCCCTACAGATCTTATTGGACTGCAACTCCCAGTAGTCCTCACTATTGGCCATGCTGGCTAGGGCTGGCTGAACTTAAACTTCAACACCATCTGGAAGGCAACATGAACCAAACTCTATGACAGGGGTAGGCAACCTGTCCCCTTTAAGGGCCGAGGGACTTCAGCTCCCAGAATCCCAGGAGCTATTGGCCAACATGGGAGTACTGGCCAACATGGCTGAGGCTTCTGGGAGCTGAAGTCCCTCGGCCCTTAAAGGGGACAGGTTGCCTACCCCTGCTCTATGAAGTAGGGGCATTAGGGTGTTGTAACAAAATCCTTTCTTGCTGCTTCTAAGTTTTTAGAATAAAGATGGGCCACACATCCTCTCCAATTGCTATTTTGACTCTTTCTTGTATGAACCTCCATTGCTTCACCACCAAAGATACTGCAAAACAGCTGCTTTTGTAGTATGTAAACTACAAGAGCATGATGGTCACACACCTTTTTCAGGTCAATCATGGACGTAGAAATTTCCAAGAAACGTGTAATTGTGTTAATGTGACTTCCACTGACTCTGACTTATGACAACCCCATCATGGGGTTTTCTTGGCAAGGTTTGTTCAGAAAGGGTTTGCCATTGTCTTCCCCTAAACCTGAGAAAACATGACTTACCCAAAGTCATCCATTAGGTTTCCATGGCTGAGTAAGGATTTGGACCCTGACCTGTTGGTGGCCTAGTCCAACACTCAAATCATGATTCACATTGGTTCAAGAAACACAATTCCCTCTAAAACCAAGCCACACCGCCCTTCCCTGCCTTGTTTATTTATAAAAATATGGTGGTTCCTTTTTTCTTTTTTCTCTTTTTGATGTGGTTAGCTAAATTCACTCCCTATTACATTTACATTGTGTGTCAATCTATGGGGCATAAGGCAGCACAGCTCTAAATGCAATAATGATCAAGTTGTCTGTTTTAACATCGCTACTGCCTGGCTATTTTTTTTTTTTTTAGGTTTTCCCTTTTTGTTGTTGCTAGTTTCGTTCTTCTTCAGTTCAGAACTGTGGAGAGTCATACTGATTGTTATCTTTCAAGGCATCAGTCAGAAGCCCAGCAGCTCCCAGCTGGAGACTGTCCTGTTTTGACAATTAGCAATGGAAGGCTTTTGTCATGCTGTACAATGATGCCCCTGAGACCTAAGCCCAGAATTTGAAGGAGCTGTTTTCTGCATTGAACTGGGGACTTAAAACAGAGCAGTGTCAGGGCAGTTAACTTGTAAGGAGGAAGAAGGCTTGAGGAAGAAGACTGCAGATATCTCCCTGCATTAGAAAGCCCACTGCACAGTGATATAGTGATAAAAATCATTCTACTATGTTGCTTTCTAAGACTTCACATTTCTCTGTATATTTCATTATTTCACTCTGGCTATTTTTACATATAGGCACCCCAAAAGACACCACCCATTGTTAGTATTACTCTTTGCACCTCATATTTTATAATGAGTCCTCATTATGCAGGGAAAGGGGGAAGCCAATTATAGATGTATATAATTGAAAATAAGATTTTGATTCAAAACAGGCAGCTAGTTAATGCAATAAAATGTATTTGGAGATAAGTCTACCTATGAGTAAGTGGCTTTCACTTCAGTGATACAATGAACTCTACTTCCAAAAGAGGTTCAGCACATTGGACAGCTTCTTTAAAGTCTGGGCTAAAACCTGGAGAGGATTCATTGCTCCACTGACAATGCCATTGCTGATTCTACTTTGGGATTTCATATAAAATGATGCAAAGGAAAGGACCACTGTGGCCATTATATTGCCAATATGGTGGCTGAAGTAAAGGACAAGATGTAAACAAAAGATAATGTACATGAAGCTTCACTTTCCCACAGGACACTATAGTTGTGCTGTTTTTGTTGTTTGTTGAGTTAGATAATAAGATAATTCTTGTTAATTGTTTGCTTTTAACAACTTTTCATTTTATTGATAGGTTGATTATGGCTGGTATTCAGTATTGCAATTATAGATTTGTAACCTAGAGTTGCACATCCTTAACTGGTCTATTTTCAGGAAGACTATCTACTCATATTGTAAGAATCCTGGAGCAGATTCATTGCTTCACTGACAGTGGCATTGTGATTCTACTTTGGGATTTCATATCAAATGATGCAAAGGAAAGGACCATGGTACCCCAGCCCATCTTATGAACCCCCAGCCAGAGTGGGTAAAGGAGGTCCATTTAGTGTCTTTTATTCAGTGCTGTTTAGAAGGAAGCTGTGAGAAGGGGGGAAAACGTCTTTTGGTACAAAACATTAGCTATCATTTTTAGAAGGCCGATGTGTGTTTATGTCCCTCCAAGTCAACTGTCAACTTATGGTGGCTGCTCGCTGGAGATGCTTTAGTTGTGGATTCTTGCATTGGCAGGGGTTACCCTAGATAACCCTTGGGGTATCTTCCAGCTCCACAGTTCTATAACCCTACTTGCTTGTTTTGCACTATGAGAAAATAAAGTACAATTCTGTAGGTAAAGCAGAATACTTAGTACTCTTCTTTTTCCTGCTAAGCATTTGGATGCAAGATTGCAATTGATACTGGGTTATGCAGATGGGCGGCTTTGGGCCGCCCCTGCTAGCTGTGGATCAGGGCCGCGGCAACCGCACGCCATGGTCCCGAACCTCCCTTTTGCCACCCCTGAAAGAGTGGCAAAATGCCACTCCTTTCAGGGGCGGCAAAAGGCCACCCTAAGAGCTGGTGTGTGACTCTTTAGTGCCCTTTCCAGCACAGTGCATCAAAATGCTGCACTGGAAGGGCATCCTAATGTCACGTGCCATGCGTAACAGCATGCGGCATCAGGACAGCATTGGAGTGGGGTTGGGCCAACCGGCATGTGGCTGCCCCACCCCATTTCTGCCTCGAAGCCGGCCCTTTGGACCAGCCTGCAGAGGCCCTTAGTCAAGCTTTTACACAGTGATGGCAAGAAATACAGCATGTTATCGGAATGGCTATGTAGGCATTCAAGAAAAGGAGAAAAGAATTTGAACAATAAATAACATTCCGCCTGTGGTACTACCATTCCAGAGTGGTGGGATAGATAAATAGATCAATGAATTGAATTAGCCTACTGACCATTTCTAATATTCCACAGTGGTGGGATTGTGTGCTCCTGTGAGGCAAGAGGCTATGCTGATGGCATAGTGCTACTGGTAGGGGGCCCCATGTCAGATAGGCTTCTGCTGAGGAGCCAAATGTGCCAAACAACTACTGTGCAACAGCATCTGAGAAGATCTCTCAGAGGCAATGGCAGTAGTACCATAGCTAATGCATGTTAATACTGTGCAGAAGGAGGCACAAATACTGTGTGGTGAGACAATCCAAAATGAAATGAGATAGTGCCAAATGATGAAACTCTTAGGTCAGATGGTGCTCAGTGAGCTACTGAGGTACAGCAAAGGACAACTATGGGTAGCTCTGTGACCATAATGCTTGGTAAGGTAGAAGGAAATAGGAAAAGAGGAAGATCACATTCCAGATGGATAGAATCAATCAAGTAAACCACAGCCCCGATCTGAGCAGGGCTGTTGATGATACAGGATGACATGGAGGTTTCTCATTCATAGGGTCACCATAAGTTGAGGCCAACTTGATGATAGTTAGCAACAAACAACAAAAACAACAACAACAATATATTACATGGAAATGGGAATCAATTTCAAAGATAAACATGAGACTCTATCTTGTCAAGAATAGGGACTGAGAATGGCAAGCTGTCCAATCAGTAAGAGATGAGGTCTTATCTGATATGGAGGCAGCAGTGGTATAACTCACATCATTTCACCTCTCATAATGTTCTTAAAACAGAAATCCTGTTTCCCAAGTTGAAAGTAAATGCAGTAAATAAGAACAGATCTTGCCTACATTAAATGACCTTTTGACCAGGATCAGAGGATGTTTCAAAGGTCTTATTGGAATTTGTGTTGAACAAAGAGAACTTTTTTGGCCAACTCTGAAAGCAGGTGCTTTTGAACTGGCTAACAAAACAGTCTGATGAACAAAACTGAAGGAGATCCTATCTAAACCCCCCAAAGTGAAACTTTCATTAAGACTAAGAGGTTTGCTATTCAGTAGGGTACAGTTTTGTCCTTTGGCACCCTGCAGCTGGATGACCTCCCATCAAAGGACATCCCAACCTTTTGTCATGCAGGACAGTATGTTTCTGGGAAATCTCCCATTCTTATGTACAGTAAGAGGCAAAGGGAACCTACAGAGAGTTAATGTCAAAGTAATTCCGGGGCACTGAAATGTGACAGCCTCTAAGCTCCAGATGTGTTTTCACAGCCTCTCAGTAACCTACCCTGATGTTGAAAGAGGCAGCACCAATAGTTGAAAGAATGTGTATTCACTTTCTTTTCTCCACCAAGAAACAAGATTGTCTTTAGACAGATTCCTACATGGAGAATGGTGATACTGGAGTGAAAAGATTAATATCATCTTAAAAACTCAAACCCTTAATTCAAGTAGCTGGCTGTGATATATCAGACAGCAGAAACACAACCAAGATACACACCTGAGAAGGCACAAGTTTGTATCACAACTGTATATATTAATTGATATTCTAGGTTCAAACTTAGAAATAGTTGCTGTTGCTGTTGTTGTTGCTGCTGCTGCTGCTGTTGCTGCTGCTGTTGTTGTTGTGTGGCTTCAATTTGTTTCTGACCAGGGAAACAATTCACAGAATTTTCTTGGCAAGATTTGTTTAAGGGCATTTGCCTTTTTCTTCCTCTGAAACTGAGAAACTATGACTTGCCCAGATTTACCTGGTGGGTTTCCATGATCAAATTGTGTTTGGACTTTTGTGTCCAGAGTCCTACCCCAGTGTTCAAACCACTACGCCATGCTGGCTCACAAAATAATGACTATAACTTAAAGAGATGTAACACAAAGCACCATGGAGAAAACAGTGAACAAGTAATCCATGTTTCTGATGTGTCTGTTATTCATGTGCTAACTCTACAATGGACAGTTTCAAGGCCCATTCCACTCTCCCTTCTGTTGACTCTCCATAACCTGGGGAAGGACCACACAGACCTTCAAATAGAGGACTCTTCCCTGAGAGCTCTTCAGATAGAGGGCTGTCTTCTGTGAAGTGAGAATCAAGCCACCATTTCATTCCCTTCCTTTTACAATTGTGCCTGTGGCAGACAGGGGGATCCAGCAACTCTTCAGATGCTGTTGAACTGCATGCCCCATTATCTCTGACCATAGGCCATGCTAGCTGGCAACTAATGATGGGGGGATAGATTCCAATAATCCAATAAAACAGCAGAGATTGAACATTTCATGATGTTGTTTTCAGCAATGTCTATGTTCATCTCCTTCAAAATGACTGTCTCAGAGCGGTAATGGGTTGGATGAGGAAAAACAGATTGAAGTTGAATCCAGACAAAACGGAGGTACTCGCAGTCACAGGCCCAAAACTAGATTTGGGAATACAGTCTCCAGTCCTGGATGGAGTCACACTCTCCTCTAAGGACTGTGTTCGCAGTTTGGGGGTGCTCCTTGACTCATCGCTTCACATGACTAGTCAGGTGAATGCGGTAGTCAGGAGTGCCTGTTATCAGCTTCGGCTGATACGCCAACTGTGCCCTTATCTGGACATGAGGGATCTGGAAACTGTGGTACACGCCCTGGTAACCTCACGTCTGGATTACTGCAACGCACTCTACATGGGGCTACCCTTGTGCCTAACCCGGAAACTACAATTGGTGCAGAACATGGCAGCCAGGGTAATTACGGGAACATCACGGAGGGAGCACATAACACCGGTGCTTAAATCCCTCCACTGGCTGCCGATTAGTTTCCGGGCGCAGTACAAGGTGTTGGTTTTGACCTTTAAAGCGCTACATGGCTTGGGTCCATCTTATCTTAGGGACCGCCTCTCCCCGTATGATCCCCCCCACGCTTTACAGTCCTCTGGGAGGAATCTGTTACAGCCGATTAGAACTAGGCTGTCCCAGACCTCCCAGAGTGCCTTCTCCGCAGCCGCTCCCAGACTTTGGAATGGCCTGCCGGATGAGATCCGTCTTATTACTACCCTTGCTGCTTTTAAGAAAGCAGTAAAGACGGATCTCTTCCGGCAGGCCTTCCCGGAACAACTTTCAGCTGAGAGATGAGTTTTTAAATTGACGCCGCTCATTCTATTCTTGTTATTATATGGTTATAATTGCTTTTTATTAATGTGGCATTTTTAATTCTTGTTGTTGTTTAATTCTATTTTAAGGGGATGGGAGGGTGGGATTATGAGATGAGGGTTTGATTTTTAACTTTGTTCTGTTTTTACACTGGTTGTTCCCCGCCCCGATTGCCACGCAGAGAGGCGGGTTATAAATAAAAATTATTATTATTATTATTATTAAAACTACAGAGAGTGATTCTTTTCAGGACATTTCAGCATTTTTGCACAGTAGGCAGTTACACAGTTTATTTCTACGACTCAGGCAAATCTGCAGGAGAGGCTTCTACCATACTGCAGAATTCATGCAGTTTGACACTGTTTTAACTGCCACAGATTCATTCTGTGGAATCCTGAGATTTATAGTTTGTTGTGGCATCAGAGCTCTCTGACAGAGAAGGCCAAATATCTCACACAACTATAAATCCAAGAATTCCATAGCATTGAGCCATGATAGTTAAAACAGTGTCAAACTGCATTAATTCTACAGTGTAGATCTAGCCAGAGAATGGTCTCATAACAGAAGCTGTTTAGCCCATGAGGAGAAAATACAGACATTTGGCTTATGTCTCCATATAGAGCCCTTGAGTAGTTTAGGATCACATGAAAAGTGGTGAAATGTATGCTGAAGAGGGACAGGACATTTACACATGCACATATTCTTCGCTTGTAGATATAAGACTACAAAGCACTGTATGAGTTCACTACAATATTTGCAGGTTTGCTCATGTCTTTTTCTTTCCTCCAAGAGAGAAAAACAACAGCTTATTGGGAATTTACTCAGTTTCAGCTCACTTTCCACTGATTCATTTAGGAGATTCTCTTTGCCGTATTAACACTTTAATCTAGGATTTGAGGATATTTTGCAAGGGATCTTACAGAAAGCTCTCTTGCAATGCAACCCTAGACATGTCTACTCAGAAATATGCCCCATTGGCGTCACCCAAACTTACTTCCCTGATAGGTTTGTATAGGATTGCAATGCAGCCTTAACTACTTAAGGAAATAATTCTTAAATAATAAATAAAGAGGAAATAATCTTGAGAGTTTCTTCTCCAGTTAAGGAAGAAAATATAAACTGCTTTGCTTAGTAAATCTCTTCCAGAGAGGCAACATTTAGATAAGGAAATAAAATGAGAAAAATATCAAAATATGTCACTGACTTAAAAATGCTTTATCTGGTTCAATATATTATTCCTTCATGATTGTATATTATATATAAGTTATTATGAGGCATGCATACACACATACCGGTACATTTTTTCAACCTCTTCAGTCTGCCTTGCTTATAATTAATACATATGTATCACTCCCTCTTATTTTGCCTTTTAACAGCCCCTGAAGAAGGCCATAGAAATATTTCTTGGCTGAAATACATTGGATTAATTAGTGGAATAAAACCACCTTTTAATACATTCCAAGATTAATTTTCTCTTTCACATTAGGTAGCCTAAGACTGCAGTCCAACACATGCTTAGCTGGGAGTAAGTGCTACTGAATTTAAGGGGTTTTACTTTTGAGTTGGCACACATACATTCACATTGCTGAAGAAAATCAATGATATAGCCATGTTAATCTGTAGAATCAGTATGTAGAGAGATCTTGTAGCACCTTTGAGACTAACTGAAAGAAAAAAGTTGGCAGCATTAGCTTTCAATTAGCAGTCATCTAAAGTCAGAAGAGCTTACTAGAAGCATTTTGCTGCCTGAGGAATAAGAGGGAAATATTTCCTCAATTATTTTTGAACTTCATAAAATCTTGGGCTTTCCTCATGCCTACCTCTGTCTTGTGCAAAAGTGGTACTGATGAGCTAACTAAGGTTGTACATTTGGAGAATACGTTCACTATTATGGGATATGACATATTAGTATACATCATATCAAAGAAAGCATATGAATTTGTTCTGCTAAATTTCATTCAGAAAGTTCTGAATGTACTTTATGTGGAGAATCTTTTCCCCCCTAATAAGAACACTACAGTTAATTTTCAAGAATACTTTCCTTCTCCCCCCCCCCCCCCCCCCCCCCCGTTCATTGGAATCAGATGAGGTTAATACTTATGCACTTTTATTTGGGACTTTTAACACCTTTTATCTCTGAATCATCAAAAGCTGCATTTTTAAAGGTCAGCCCAGCACACATAGATGCTCAAACATTCTGTTATTAACATTTTGGGCACACACCAAGGTTAATCTGTACCATTTGATGAGTTTCCAGAGAAGAAGTGAAATTCCTTGTGTGATGATCTCTTTGCCAACCAGGAAAACATTTCAGCTGCAAAGCAATTTTGACTGAAAGGTGATTGAATGTGTACCAAAGAAGTGTGTGTGGTGTGTGTGTGGGTGTGTAGATAGGGAGGGAAAGTGCCTAATCCCTTGAGCAGCTGTCACCAGAGGTAGACCAGGGAAAGAATCCCTTGATGGTTGGGGATGCAAACACATCAGTCATTCTGTAACTCCACTAACAATCTCTTTGTATTTATGCTACACACATGCCTGCCTGACAGCTGCACTGATGGCACTTCATTTGGGAGGCTGTAAGTGTTTATATAGGATCCCTGTAGAAAAAGAATGATTAACCCTTAAAATGAACAAAACAAAACAAAAAAATCCTCTACCTCCCTATCTAGCAGCCCACCTGCTAGTCTAATTGGCATTAGCATACTCAGGTTAATGTTCCCTCTTTAGTTATGGCATCATTTATTCATTTCTTAGTGACATAAAGACTATGGGCCTTTACAGACTGCCAGAAATAGTGCAACTTAAAGCCACTTTAACTGGCCTGGGAATGATGGGAACTGTAGTTTATTGTGGCACCAGAGCTCTCTGACAGAGAAGGCTCAATGTCCCAGAAAAAAATTCAATTCCCATGATTCCCTAGCACTGAGCCAGGACAGTGGTCTCAAGCTGCACTATTTCTGCAGTCTGTAAAGGCCTAATAATAATAATAATAATAATAATAATAATAATAACTTTATTTATACCCCGCCTTTAGCCAAAGCTGTCAAGGTGGCTTACAAGTCAAAAAATACATCCATACAGTTAATAACAAATAACCCCCCTCCTTAAAAATGAATTAAATCACTATACAGATTAAAATCACAATTACAAAAACACATCTAATGTGGGCAGACAGCAACCACTGTAAACATCCTGGAAGAAATTATTTAGTGGCGGGAGGGAGAATATGTTATTCAGGGAATGCCTGCCGGAAGAGATCCATCTTGATGGCCTTTTTAAAGCCATATAAGCTGGTTATTTGACGGATCTCCTCCGGCAGGGCATTCCATAGTCTGGGGGCCACAGCAGAGAAGGACCTCTGGGAGGTCGTTGCCAGCCTAGTTCTTATTGGTTGAAGCAATTTCCTCCCAGAGGACCTAAGGGCGCGGGGCGGATTATATGGGGATAGGCGATTCCCTAGGTAAGATGGGCCCAGGCCATGTAGGGCTTTAAAGGTCATTACCAACACCTTATACTTTGCCCGGAAACTAACTGGCAGCCAGTGTAAAGATTTCAAAATAAGAGTGATATGATCACCTTTTGATGTTCTGGTGATCAGTCTGGCTGCCATGTTCTGTACTAATTGCAGTTTACGAGTTAGGTATAAGGGTAGCCCCATGTAGAGTGCGTTACAGAAGTCGAGTTGTGAGGTTACCAGTGCATGTACTATGGTTTCTAGGTCCCTTACTTCCAGGAAAGGGCGCAGCTGGCGTATCAGCCGTAGCTGATAACAGGCACTCCTGACTGTCGCATTCACCTGATCTGTCATGTGAAGCGACGAGTCCAGGAGCACCCCCAGACTGTGGACACAGTCCTTGGTGGAGAGCGTGTCCCCATCCAAGACTGGCGGTCGCAACCCAATCCCTGGGTTGGGGGCCCCTACTGTAAGTACCTCTGTTTTGTCTGGATTCAACTTGAGTCAGTTTTTCCTCATCCAGTCCATTACTGCTTGAAGACATTGATTGAGGGGGGAACCGCCATCAGCCATCATGGCATCTGACCGAGACATGGAGCAGAATATTTGAGTATCATCCGCATATTGGTAACATCCTGTTCCATGTCTCCTAATGATCTCTCCCAGCGGCTTCATATAAATATTGAATAACATCGGGGACAGAATGGCTCCTTGAGGAACGCCATACTTTAGCTCAGTTTTTGATGAGCAACTGTCCCCGAGTACCACCCTCTGGAATCTGCCTGAGAGAAAAGAGCGGAACCACTGAAGAACAGTGCCTCCCACTCCTAATTCTCTCAGGCGTTCCAGTAGGATGTTGTGATCTATAGTGTCGAAGGCCACTGAGAGGTCCAGAAGCACCTACTGGGTTATGCTTCCCCTGTCAGTGCTTAGGCGCAGGTCATCTGCCAGAGTGACCATGGTCATCTCCACCCCATATCCAGGCCTGAAGCTGGTTTGAAATGGACCTAGAAAATCAGTTTCATCCAAGATTGCCTGGAGTTGGAAGGCGACAGCTCGCTCGATCACCTTGCTCAAGAATGGTAAATGTGAAACTGGTCTATAATTCTTCATTTCGAGATCTGATAGAACTCGCCTTAGGAGTCATCTTGGCTCCTATAGGGAGGCTTTACGTGCAGCGCAGAGTTCTTTCTGTTCTGCACGCATTGCATCTGCAGAGTCTCACCCGGCAGAGCTGTTTAGGGTGGTGGGGGAGTTGACAAAGGTTTCTCCTGTGCCAAGTCCCCTACTTAACCCAACAACAGCCTGCTGTGAGGCGTTTAATACCTAGTTTGCAGATAAAATCTCTCGGATAAGAGCTGACTTGGACGCCAGTGTTCAGGCAGAATCCATAGATGAGGTGTCCAGCATCTCCGTTGATGGTATTTTACTGGATCAATTTCAATCTTTGAGTACTGATGACGTGGACAAGCTGCTTGGAAGGATGAGGAAGACGACTTGCCCTCTCGATCCTTGTCCATCCTGGCTGGTCGCCCAGGGGGGGACACGTTGAAAGTGTTCCTTCGGGATACGATCAATGCGTCCTTCAGGGAGGGCTGTGTTCCATCTTGCCTTAAGGAGGTGGCAGTCAAGCCACTCCTAAAAAACCCTTCCCTGGACCCCCTGGATAGAAATAATTATTGACTGGTTTCCTTGCTACCTTTTTTGAGCAAGGTGATCGAGAGGGCAGTCGCTCCTCAACTCCAGACAGTCTTGGATGAAACCGATTATCTCGATCCATTTCAAACCGGCTTCAGGACAGGATTTGGGGTTGAGACTGCCATGGTTGCTCTGACCGATGACCTCCGCTTGAGTATCAACAGGGGTAGTGTGACCCTGCTGGTCCTCCTGGATCTCTCTGCGGCCTTTGACACCATAGATCATGCCATCCTCTTGGATCGCCTGAGAGAGTTAGGGATTGGGGGCACTGCTTTGCAGTGGTTCCGTTCCTTCCTCTTGGGCAGATCCCAGAGGGTGAGGCTCGGGGACAGATGCTCATCTAAAATAGAGCTTAATTGTGGCGTCCCTCAGGGCACCATCCTGTCCCCAATGTTGTTTAATATCTACATGAAGCCGCTAGGTGAGATCATTCGGAGGCATGGAGCTCGGTGTCTTCAGTACGCTGATGACACTCAGATTTACTTCTCCATGACCAGATCATCGACTCAGACTTCAGATGGCGTCTCACCTCTTAATGACTGTCTCAGAGCGGTAATGGATTGGATGAGGAAAAACAGATTGAAGCTGAATCCAGACAAAATGGAGGTACTCACAGTCACAGGCCCGAAACCAGATCTGGGAATACAGTCTCCAGTCCTGGATGGAGTCACACTCTCCTCTAAGGACTGTGTTCACAGTTTGGGGGTACTCCTTGACTCATCGCTTCACATGACTAGTCAGATGAATGCGGTGGTCAGGAATGCTTGCTATCAGCTTCGGCTGATACGCCAACTGCGCCCTTATCTGGACATGAGGGACTTGGAAACTGTGGTACATGCGCTGGTAACCTCACGTCTGGATTATTGCAATGCACTCTACATGGGGCTACCCTTGTGCCTAACCCGGAAACTTCAATTGGTGCAAAATATGGCAGCCAGGCAAATTACTGGGACATCTAGGAGGGAGCACATAACACCAGTGCTTAAATCCCTCCACTGGCTGCCAATTAGTTTCTGGGCACAGTATAAGGTGTTGGTTTTGACCTTTAAAGCCCTACATGGCTTGGGTCCATCTTATCTTAGGGACCGCCTCTCCCCGTATGATCCCCCCCGTGCCCTTTGGTCCTCTGGGAGGAACCTGTTACAGCCAATAAAAACTAGGCTGTCTCAGACCTCCCAGAGCACCTTTTCTGCCACTGCCCCCAGGCTATGGAATGGCCTGCCGGATGAGATCCATCTTATTACCACTCTCTCTGCCTTTAAGAAGGCGGTGAAGACGGATCTCTTCCGGCAGGCCTTCCCAGAATATATCTGCCCTGGGAGACGAGTTTGTCTGTTAATTAATTGGCTCGCTGCGTGTGATTGTTTTGTGTTGAATTTTATTGTCTTATCATTTTTATTGCTTAATTGTTTTAATTTTTTCTTGTTTAATTTTGTTTTAAGGGGTTGGGAGGTTGGGATTCGGGGATTGGGACTGTTCTTACATTGTCTTGTTTTAATGCTGTAACCCACCTCGATTGTTGGGCAGAGAGGCGGGCTATAAATAAAAAGCAGCTTCAGTAATAATAATAATAATAATAATAATAATAATAATAATTCATTTCCAGGGGGTCCAGGGAAGGTTTTTTCAGGAGTGGGGTCTAACGACCGCCTCCTTTAAATTTGATGGTACAATGCCTTCCCTAAGGGATGAGTTGATGACTCTCCTAAGAAAGGCCATCAAGGCATCACCCCCCTGGACGACCAGCCATGATGGGCAGGGATTGAGGGGGCACATCGTCTTCTTTACTTTTCCAAGGATCTTGTCCACGTCATCGGTACTCACAACTCAAACTGATCCAGTTTAATCTCATAAATGGGTTGACTGGACACCTCGTCAGTCACTTCTGTTATAAACCCGGCATCTAAGTCAGCTCTTATCTGAGAGATTTTATCTGCAAAATAGTTGTTAAAAGTGTCACCGCAGGCTGTTGTCAGGTTGAGTAAAGGGTTCTGTACAGGTGGAACCAGTGACAGTTCCCTTACCACCTTAAACAGTTCTGCTGGACGAGATTCCGCAGACACAATATGGGCAAAGGAGAAAGACTTCTTCGCTGCCCGTATTGCCTCTCGATAGGAATAAAGGAATTGCCTATGACGAGTTCTGTCAGATGAGAGTTGAGTCTTCTGCCAGGTACACTCTAGTCGTTGTCCGCTTCATTTTCCTAAGTTCTTCTGTGAACCAGGGATGACGGTTTGGAGTGGGTTGGAAAGGATGCTTGGGAGCGATCGTGTCAATAGCTCTGGTGAGATAAGTGGCCACCAGGGCTTCGACAGGGTCGTTGGCTTTACCAACCAAGAAACCCTCCAAGGCTTTCTGGAATCCTATTGGCTCCATTAGCCTTCAAGGGTGGACCATTCTAATAGGTCCTCCACCCCCGGTGGGTTGGACAGTGGCTCTTAGTTCAACCTTGACCAGGAAATGATCCGTCCATGACAGTGCAGAGCTATTTTTTACCTCTGCCCAC
Source organism: Phrynosoma blainvillii (assembly GCA_026167975.1). NCBI lineage: Eukaryota > Metazoa > Chordata > Lepidosauria > Squamata > Phrynosomatidae > Phrynosoma > Phrynosoma blainvillii. Next base: position 85,763,609 of record JANUYF010000001.1, on the reverse strand, counting down.
GGATATGCCTGTTCCGTACTGAAGACCGCATTGAGAGTATGACCTGCCGAATGTGTAGGCTCAGAAACCAATTGGGATAGGCCCATGTCTGTCAGGGTATCCATGAACTGCAGTGCTGCACCTGTTAAAATGGTCTCAAGAGGGATGTTGAAGTCACCCAAGCCTAAAAGTCTAGGTGACTCCAGCAACAGCTCCGAGACCAGCTGTGTCAGCTCGGATAGGGAGTCTGTTAAGCAACGGGGTGGACGGTATACCAACAGAATCCCTATACTATCCTTGGTTTTCAAGCTCAGGTACATACTCTCGAAGAGGGTTGTTTTCTGGATAGGTATCCTGGTCAAGAGAAAGATATTCTTGTGAACCAGAGCCACTCCCCCCCCGCCCACTTTCCCTTATCTGCTCCTGCACAGAATACCCGGCTGGGAGAGCCTGATTCCAGGTGATGGCACTATCTTCCCTCAGCCAGGTTTCTGTGAAACATGCCAGGTCGGTTTTTTCATCCTCAAGAAGATCATAGATGATGTAGGTCTTATTTTTCACCGACCTGGTGAGATCAGTATTTTCAGTGATCTATGTCACTAGGAAATGAATTTCTTTTTCTCCAGTGAGCTCAAGGTGATGCACCTGGTTGTTTTCCCCAGTGTATCCTCACAACAACATTGTGAGGTAAGTTATGTCAAGAAGCAAAGTACTCATCAAGAGTTTCATAGCTCAGTAGGGCCAAAATGTGGATTTTTCAAGCCACACTCTAGCACTGTAACTAATACACTACACTGGCTCTTTGTGAACACTTCTTGCCCAAAATGTAATTTGTGTTACATTTTAAAATGTGTTGGTTCAGATGATACAGTGTTCTTTTTACAGTACAGACTTGTACATGGCAATTCAGAAGTAAGTCCCATTGATTTCAATGAGACATATTCCTAGGGGATGGGATATTGGAAGGTGACCTGACAGCACAATCTCAGGCTTCTAATAGGATGGTGAAAAAACAATGCTAGTTCTTTAAAATTCCCCAAAAATGCCTCATTCCACCTCACTCTATATCCTTGTTAGCTCTGTAACCAAAGAGTGACTTCTTTCATGCTCCATGGTCCTTATGACAACCTCCTAGTGACTAGGGGGTGGCGGCAGGGCATTTAAAAATAGTAATTGAGAGAATCAGCAAAGGACTTCTAATGGTTGTTATAAACATGGAGTTGCTGCTTAAAAATTTGCATTAGTTTCAGTAGGTCATTGAGGACTGAGCTCCAAAGCTGGTATGTTTTCATTCTTTTTTTAATAATGTGATTGTGGCAAGACTGAAGCAAGACCAAGGCTCATGTGATAAAGTCCTTGCACATGTAGTGGAAAGTGGTTAATATCTCTTCCTAGGCATACACACTGAGGTCTAAATCCAGCTGTTAGCCCAACTAGAGTATGTCCACTGAACCAATGGGAACTTGAAAAGTCAACACTTATGTCAGTTCCATTGATTCAGTGGGTTTTGTCTAATTGGAACTAACTAGAGGCAAACACACTGAGGATTGTGATGACATGTAAGGCTCTGCTTCCCTTAACAAACATATATTCTGACTGTCTACAGGAAGCTTCTTGTCCAAAAAACTACAGGCTGGCATTCAGCATGGCTGTTATGAACTAATAATCTAAAGATATATATTAGTAGCTTCTTTGTATTCAATAAGACTATGTAGCCTTACTTTAAAACTGCCCCCCCCAATCCACCTTAACAGCCAACAGCCAGATCAGGCAAACTAGGTCTGTTCAGCTGCTGCTTGGGCTCAAGGAGAATGCCATTTCCAAGCCTCTCCCACCAGTGACTGAGGCTGAAACTGTTGGGAAAATTCTATAAAAAAGTAAAAATTCTGTTGTCTTTACCCATTTAAAACCTCTCATTTGCTCAGTACTAGGATTGAATTACATGCAATAAATACCTTTGTAACCCAATTAAACAAACCATGTGATTCAGGTCACTTAACTTTTAGGAAGTTACTCTCACACAAAGAGATTCTTTTCTGCTTGTTTGGTCACCATCTTCCTCTGGAGAGAAAATGAGATTAAAGATTTCTTCTTTTACCTGATCTATTCATTACTCAGTAGTTAGGATGTAGGCTTCCCCATGCATATGCAGATTTGGCCATTAACAATTAACAAGCTTTTGTTAATTGCAAACTACTTGTCTTATTTTTGAGTCTGTTTCATTTCTCAGAGAAGCAGCAGCAGACAGAGACATGTTTTTGTTGCTCTGCAGATCAAAAGCTAATCTCTAGCAGGCTTATTTTATTAAATATTTTGTTTCCTAAACAAAGGCTGAAGCCTTAGGAAGCTTAAATTGCCAAACAGAAACAAGGACTTTCAACAGGGATCCTGCTTCTAATTGTCACAACTTCATTCACTGGTGGGAGGGGCCTGGAAATGCAGAATATTGGTGCATATGTGTATATGCAAATATGCAGTCTGATCAAAAGCTGAACAGATCTTCTTTGATCAATCTGGCTGCTGAAGCGGATAGGGGGCAGGGTTGGGTCAGAAGATGTTATATAGTCATGCATATGTAACTAAGTAAACAATGCAGAATATTGATGCATACATTTATATGCAAATAGTTATACATAAGGGTTGCCATCTTGCACTGAGGAATGTAAATGTATCATGTAGTTATGTCTCCACAGCTATATCTCTTGGTATAGCTAATATCCCCCCCCCAAACCTAACTTGTAAGCATTGTAGCCCCCACAACATGGCCATTTCTGTATTGTCAGACAGTGAGGGGGATCAGCATAGATGCACCCAGTTGTTTTCTTGTAACTGGATGCACTGTGGCAGGCATCTGCAGAGACTTCCAGGGGTTCTCAGGATTTCCCTGCACATGACATCCTTGTGGCATGTCCAGTTACAGGAAAATAGCTGGATGTATTAATAAGCTAGAATGTGTCCACAGAAAAGTGACCAAGATGATCAGAGGTCAGGAAACCAAGCCTGACAAGGAACAATTTAGGGGGTTGGGTATGTTTGGCTTGGGAGATTACTACACATGGCTTTTAAGTCTCAATTATAGCCAGAAAAAAGCACATTTGATGATACTGTCTCCATCCTATAGTTGCTATCTCCCTGAAACAGGGTTAGGGTGTCCCTTTTCATTGACTGGGGAAACCTGACATGATTGCTGTGAGAGCAGGGCCCAGGTGGTAATGTTGTCAGAGAAGAGAAGACTGAGAGGTGACATCTCTTTATATAAAGATAGCTATCTTTATATATCTGAAGGGATGTAATGTAAAAGATGGAGCCAACTTGTTTTCTGCAGCTCTAGAGACTAGAACAGTAATGCCGAACCTTTTAGAGGCTGAGTGCCCAAACTAAAAGGTCTTCCAGCACCGGGGACAGGACTTCCAGGGTGGGACTTCTTCAGAGACAGCTGAAGCCTGTGTGGGGGGGGGGGAGGGGTGGAAGAAAAGGAAGATGTGTGTGCCTGTTCCTCCTCCTCCCCCCATGCCATCCCCGGCCTTCAGATGCCTCCAGAGAAACAGCTGGAGGCAGGGGAAGGTTGGGAAGGAGGGAGAACAGGTGCACACCTCCTTCTCCTCCTCTGCACCCTCTGCGTGCTGGGAGAAATGGCGTCGCATGCCATCTCTGGCACGCATGCCATAGGTTCGCCATCATGGCACTGGAACATGAACCATTGGATTGAAATTACAAGAAAAGAGACTCCATCTAAATGTCAGAAAGAATTTCTTTACTGTAAGAGCTGTCTAACAGAGGAACAGCTCAGAGGATGCTTCAGAGGGTGGTGGACTTTCCGTCTTTGGAGATCTTTAAGCAGAAGTTGAACAGCCATCATTTAGGAGTGCTTTGACTGTGTATACCTGCAGGGCAGGAAATGGATAAGATGGTCTTGTGGTCCATTCCTACTCAAATATTCTATGATTCTATGCAAATTCCCCCTGCTCTGCTTCTCAACAATATGGAAATGGCCATGTTGGGAGTGCTGTGCTGCTTAAAAGATGGGTTTTGAAGGGCATTTTTACTGTTGTGAGACTGGAACAGAATTCTGACCTCCACAATGACCAAAAAAGTGACTTTTTATGCCACTGCACTCCACTCATATCCAGAGCTTGGGACAATTTCATTTTTGGACTACAGCATGGCTAGCTGGGGAATTCTGGAATTTTTGGACAATATTACATTACACTGTTATGATGCTATTATTCTAGTTTGATTGCTCTGGCTGGCTCCTGTGGAATCCTGGGATTTGCAGTTTATTTTGGGGGGGGGGCATTTAGAATTCTCAGCCAGAGTGTTCTTAGGCCTCACTAAACTACATACCCCATAATTCCACGGGAAGCAGCCATAGCAGATAAAGCTGAATAACAGCGCTATAACAGTGTAGTGTGCTATTGTGCATAGTCCAAAAGTAACTTTCCCAAGCTATTGTTTCATTACAAACCCATAAATGACCTGCAGAGCAAACATGCATGCTGAAAAGCCACATGGGAGTGTTTTTATTTCTGCAGATGGTCAGCATATAAAAGCATATAAACACTAGACGTTCTGATTCCACTTTTCTCATTTTCCACCTGTCATTCCAATCATCTCACCCACTGATATATGGACAATGGCACGCAACTGGGCCAACCTAGTGGATGGTGTAACCCTACTGACTCCAAGGGATTTATGCCCAGGGTGATTTGTGTCCTGCTGTGTCCTTGATTACTAATGCTGAGGCAACTAGTAGCGGGCAGACAGAGAGAAAAGATATGTGGATATTTTAAAAGAGATCCGTATCAAGGGAAGCCTTGAGGAGTTATGGGAATTCTGCTCGTGAATATATTAATAAATATGTTTTTATCCTTCAACCTGAGTCTACTAAACATGAGCAACAAGTTAAATAAAAAAGCAGTACTGCATTATCAAGCAAAAAAATTTGCTCTGTAAAAACAATGGACTCGTACTATATTCACGTTGCCTTCAATGCCTTACTTTATTGCAACTGTTTTGAACAGAAAATAAATAGGATCATTTCATCTCAGTTTAAAGGCCGTTTTATTATAAGAGATGTACAGGTGGGAAATTATCTTGTTTCCCCAGTTATCTTCTACTGAAATAAATGCAAGAAACAAACTTTATTGAAAAACATACAAATGGAACCAGTGCATTTTCACCATGAATTAAGGCATCAAGGCATGACGTATTTCAAGAGTTGCCCTTCTAGCCTTCCAAGATGAACTGCAAGAAGTAATCCAGTGATTATTGCTTTCAATAAACTTCATTTTATGCACTGTAAGCCACTGTTGACATTAGGATCTTTGGTGCTGTTCTTCCGGTGTGAAGATTATTTTTGAAAGGACATTTGTATGAAGAAATGTATAGCTCAGGAATGAAAAAACTTTCATGCTTCAAATGTTGCTGAAGCACAACTCCCATCATCCGTTGCCACTGGACAGACTTTCTGGGGCTGGAGGGAATAGGAACTCAACAGCCCTTGGAGAATCACAAATTCCCCTGTCCTGGCCAAGAGGAATTGTTGAAAATACTTAGCGTGAGATCCTATTTAAAGAAGGAAGAGTAAAAGCTCTGCCAGCATACTTAGGCTTATGTCCAGGAGGGTGAAGCCTTTTCTACAGGTTGTACAGCAGCAGCTGCACAGCACTCAGATTCCACTTCCCAGCCAATGTGGCCATTTGGATCCAGGGCTGGGGATTCACCTGGGTTTTTCACAGCTAGGAGAAAAACATTGCACATGGAAATACTGAATACCTCCTTGCATAACATCTGCAACAGTATGTATGATGGCATAAATCTTGGCTATGCGAGAACCAAGAGGATTCCAGCCATCATCTTCACAACCATTATACACATGCATCCCTCTTGTTAATACAATATTGGGTCACCCTGCACCAGCTCTTTGGGGGACAGAAAACTAGCTCCTTCCTGCCAATGTTCTTCTGTGAATTGTACCTATGCCTATGCATTCATTTTTGCTCAAGAAATATGGCTTTGAAAAGCCACTTTTGCCAAAATAATTTATTCCACCCTTAACATCAGACAAACAAACAAAACCCGTTATACAATGTGGTGATACCTTTTTGAGGACTAAACAAAGGAATGGATATAAAGAATGAGAGCTTGGACATGTCACATTTTTGGACAGAACATGCTGGTTGGTTGATTCTGGGAGTTTTTACTCCAAAAGGAAGACTTTCAGGGGCAGGAATGGGGGTGTCAATAGCTACTAGGTCATGATGACTATATGTTACCTTCATATAGTTTGGAGCAGTTTGCCACTCAAAACCAATTCTCATGGTACACAAGTGTGAAAGTGCTTTTGTATTCTATCCTGTTTGTAGCTTTTTGGTATTTGTTGATCTGGCCACTGTAGGACCAGAACACCAGAAAAGATAAGCCCTTGCTCTGATCCCTGGGTTCTTACGTTCCCCAGCATTCATCATGATTATTATTAAACTTAGATTTTGGAACCTTTACCACCATCACTGGCCTTGTCTAGCTGCCTATATTGTTCCAGGAAATACCTGAATAGGCCAATCACATCCAGTATAGAAATGTATCAGAATTACCCTCCCTTATGAGAGGCTTATGGGAGAGAGGATCAGAGTTGTGAATGATGCAGAGCTCTACTACCCGAGATTCTTTTACAAGCAGGATTAATGCCAAAAAAATGATCCTGTAACTTTTTGCACACAAAGCTTAAAGCTGTACACATAGTTCTAAGCTATGGCTCACCTCATTTTATTTTTGCTGCCCCTGAGGCTGCATCCACACTGCAGAAATAATCTGGTTTGACACCACTTTAACTGCCATGGTTCAGTGCTATGGAATTCTGGGAAGTCAGAGCTCTGCTCTGGTACCTCAACAAACTACAATTCTCAGAATTCCATAGCATTGAGCCATGGCAGTTAAAGTGGTGTCAAACTGGATTATTTCTGCAGTGCAGATGCAGCCTTAGGTTTCAACTGCGAGTCTATTTCACTGCTAACGTTCATGTGAGAGGTTTGTGTTTCTGCATCACAGACAGCAATGTATACAACCCCTTCTTTCAAAGCCAAAAGTGTATTCTATGATCCACTTCCCTGATTGTTACAGCCATAAATACATTAACAGATGTCACTAGTGCAAATGACTTGGCAGATTCCTCCCTAATACTTTTTTACTGCACCTCTTCTTTTTTTAATAGATAGGAACATTTTGGTCATCCAGCCAAGTGTAAGCTTTTGTCTTGAACAAAGGAAGCACATAACTACCTGATACATTTCAGTGATGGATGACCCTTGGTGGTGTCTGAGAGCTACAAAAGACATTGCCGCTTGGAATGCAGTTACAGGATAAAGCTATGCCTCCCACAGCTGTTTGAACCATACATTTGCTAATGGAATGGCTGGAAGCGGTACATTTCGCACCTCTAAAATGTAGCTTGTTAGGTGCTAGACATAGGAATAAATAACTAATTACACACATTATATTTTCTAAACATTCTTTCAGGATATTCAGATGGATGTAACATAGACTATTTTTGTTTTTTGGCTGACAATTTCATTCTTTCCAACTGATTAAAAAACATGTTTTCAATGCACTCATGAAACAGATTATTCCAGTAAAATAAAACTCTTTGTTTGTAGGTGCAGATGAGAAGTCCAAACCCAGACTGTGAGCACTTGGGGGAATGTTCTACAGAAATCTGTGGGATTCAGAGCCAAGTAAGGTGTTCAGAACAGGAGCATCAGTCAAATTCCATCGACCTGCATTTTCTGCAAAGATTTAGGCAGTTGTAGTTTTTTTGGCATAATATATACACACACAGACTTGATGTAAGTTGGTATTCTGAGATGGAGAGATTTCAGCATAGGGAGACAAGTTCACTTGTCTGTATCTAGACACCCTGTCTGCTTAACTTGCCTTGCAGAAAATAATAGAGTTTGCAGATAGAACTAATTGCTCCTTATACCCCACTTCTGATTTCTAGTTCACTTTGGTAGAATATGAATCTCCATGTTGATATTGCTGACAGCTACAACATATTTTTTCCTCAAATTTAGCCACAATGGATAATTAAAATTAAATGATACCCATGTGCTTTTACACTCTATTTCCATTTGTTGAGCTGGCTAGGCTGCATGATATGTACAAGATGCACAATTAACACAAACATACAAATTTACTGTCAAGTAAGGCCTACTGATTTCAGCAGGGCTTACACAAAAGTAAACGGGATTGTAGTCTACATAGCCCCTAATTTAGTCTTCCCCTCTAAGGAAGGTATTGCATCTTGCCCTTTTTTACACCTTCTGATCTCCTCTTTCAAATGGGGTGACCAAAAATTGTCTAAATTTGTACAATGGCATTACTATTGTGACATTCCTTTGCCTATACTGTCATTTGTTTTTCAGAGCCACTACTTTCTTCATTGATCCTTTGAGCAAAACTCCAACATCTTTTTCCTGGTTTAGTCCTGCCTGCATAGACTGACTCATAAATAAAGGGTAATTTTTCTTTTTTTTTGATCCCATTCTTTCCACTTATGTTCAATCATATTATTTTGTTGTCCACTCATCAAGTTCAGTGTGAATTATGGAGCATTTTGTAGACTACTTCTGCTTCTACTACATCGCAAATAATTTGGTATCAATCACAAACATGGCCAAACAGAACTATAATAATTGATGAACTAATTTAAAATACTCTGAAGGCACCAGATCCTGTTTGATCTTGGAAACAAAGAAGGGTGAGGCTGGGGTATATTGAACATCAAGGAAGATTTCAAGCCATATGCAGGTAGTGGATGTATTCAAGTGGGGCAGCTAGTGTCATCATAACTTTTATTATGGAACCTATTAGACCCAAATACCTTAAAGACACAAGATCCCATCTGACCATGAAAGCCAAGCAGGGTCTACCCTTGTTAATACCTGGATGGAGAACTACCAAAGAATATCAGGCTGTATTTCAGAAAAAACAATGGCAAATCACCTCTGAGTGCTATTTGCCTTTGAAAAGCATATAAAATTAATGGAGTGTCCATAAGCTGACAAGCAATTTAAAGGCACATATATGTGCATGCATACACACACACTTACAGTTTCTTGTGAAAAATTTACAGGGCTTCCCCTATTCTGAGAAATTTACAGTGACTCCAATCTGTTATTGATCTGTAAGAGGAGATGTGCTGTTGTTCTATGACTGCTGGAACAACATTTAACTCAGCAATGTCTAGCAGAATTTGTTTAAAAATCTTTTGAAGTCTCTATCCAGTTGGCCGTTGAACCAAGTAACATATAAAGCTTTGTGAGGCAGGGCTTCCTTTCAGAAACATATTGATTCTGCCCCAGGGTGTCTTGTTCTGTATGCTTAACAGTTCTATCTTTAATCATGCCCCCCATCTATTCAGATAGAACATATGTTACCTTAAATTGCCTCCAGAAGCAGGGCTGTATTGAGACTGTGTTCATTTAAACGTTTTCCCTCATACCATTTGTCCCATCAGCTATCTGGGGCAGTGGTGGTGGAGGAGCACTTTTTATGAGGGTTGTCAGAAAAGGAAAAATGTCAAACATCCCTCTCTGTAGCACCATCACTCTGCATTTAAACTCTACAAAGACAGAATCAGGAGGTCTACTCAGACTAGCTACATAACACTGAGTGCTTTCACATGTGTCACCAGGGGCACTTTTATATCCTCCGTAAAGAACTAAAATCATTCCTGCCCTCACACCAGAATGATCCCAACACTTTCTCACCAACAGCTCAGGATTCTTTTCCCAGTTCCTCAAAGGGCCAGGTCTACCCTTGTGTAAACAAAGCAATAAAAGATGACTGTATCTCCCAGCATTCCCAGATAGCATGGCCCTGACAGACCGGGATGATGAGAGCCATAGTTCAATACAGTTGAAGAGCAAAGCATTAGGGAAGACTGGTTATCAGTGTGTGTATGTGTGTCCATGCATTTTTAATCTGTGGCCCCTTATATAAAGTAATCATGTTTTTGCTAATATTAGTAATTTCTAAAAGCAACTGACACTATCAAGGGCAGAGGAAGCACATGTGGTGTCAGCAAATTCAGGGCTAAGAGCTGCTTGCTATGCAGCCCCCAACTCATTTTGTAGTCTGGTCATTTCAGAGAAAGCTTGTGTAGTAAACTAGGTCAAGCAAGTTGTAATTAACGTGGTAGTTGGGGGAAGGGAGAGAAGAATTTTCCTTGGGAAACTGCCACAGGGTGACAGGAGCTGTATGTTGTCTTGGAGGGAAGGAATAGGGTGGAGGAACCATAACCCTTTAAAATAAGAATTCCTTTTCAGACCCTCTGACATTGTTGCTAAATGCCAACAGCCTCCCCCACTTTTTAACAGCAAAAAAGACAGACAGCTGTTTTACAGCTGGGTTCACCATCATAACATTTTATTGAGCCTGCAATAAAATCTGAGCAGTGCTACTATGTTCTCAGCTACAGCTATAAACGCATTGTGACCCACTGTCTGGAATGCAGTTTACCTATTCAAAAACAACAACAGCAACACCACAAACATCTTAATATAAAAAGATTACAGTGGTATCAGTCAGGCTTGAAAGTACCTTAATCCACTGAATTTGCAAGTGGGAAGTAGTAACAGTGCCAGAGCACACATTTTTCTAACTGTAGGCCTCCTAAATAAACAACACCTGTCAAAGAAAATTGATGAAAACACCAAGTCTTGTTGAGTAAGTAATACTTACAATGGGCAACCAGGTGGACAGAGAATATGAGGTTTTAAGGGAACTCTGAAAATGTAATGAATGCCTCTGAATATGAAGAGATCCAACTAAAATAAAATAAAAATAAAATTCCAACCACTCCCACCCCCTGCAAGTTTGGAAATCTTCCATGCTTTATAGGTGTCACATCCATTTCTCAAAAAAATAAAAATAAAAATAAATCCATTAGATTGGCAGCACACATATCCTTTAAATCCTTAATATCTTAATAACTAGAATAAGGGAGGGAGATAAAAAGCCACAAGAACACACATTTACAGAATAGAAAAGAGAAGTTAGTGTAATTTACACAGGCATTTGCAAATGAACAACAACAAAACCCCTGCCTGAAGATCTGGGGGTTGGAGGAGGTTTAATTACATTTCACTTAACAAAACCCTTTTAAGTATCTATCCACCTTTGTTTTGCAAATTGAGACAGAGTCAGCTGACAAAATAAAACAGATTCTCTGTTTTAAACCATAGTCATCACTTTCAGAGAGGCAGGTTGGAATCTTCTAATCTTCTTCTTGAGGGCCTTTGAAGCTTTGATGCGGCAGAGTTTGGGCATGGATGGAAGAGGCTTGGAGGAGGTCTGAGCAGCTTCCAGCTGCCTGACAGGTGAGTCAGACCATATCAGTTCGTGCTCATCTGCCTCCTCCTCATAGTCAAGAGTGAGACTGCTGCCCTCAGAATCACTTTCACTGGACTCACTATCCCCAAAGCGGTTGGTTGTATAGTCGCTGACCTCTCCTTCACTGGTCTCAGCAATGGTGGAGTGGAAAAGGGAAGCACATTCGGCAGAGTACTCTGAGTGGTCAGATTCACTTTTCGCATATGTCCCAGGATGAAAGGGATGGCGGTTCTTTGAACGTGCCCTCATGGTTACAGCACGCATAATCCCTGCTCTCCTTCCTTGCGGTCTTGGTGGGCCCAAGGCAAAGCTGCTAGAAAGACTAGCAACTTGGGTTTTTGCTGAGATTTCCACCGTGGACTGCCATTTGCGATGCTTTTTCTTGGTGGCTGTGTCTATGTAAGCTGCTTCAAGAGAATACATAGTATTGGCAGATGCTTGATACAGTTCAGGCCCAGAGGGTCCTTGGGGGAGTCTGAATGGCACAGGGTATAGGCTGGACTCTGAGCAAGATCTACCTGTGGTTTCCCCAGAAAACGTAGGCCTCCTAATGAGGTTCCTTTCTCTCAGCTGTTTCTGAGACAGATTCCACTCCACAGGCAGCTTGGCAGCAGGGTGGTGAAGCCCCCTTGATTTCTCTGCATAAAAAGTCTGTTTCCCAGGTCTCAGTGCCTTCTCACTATTCTTCCTCTTTACCTTTACAGGCTTCAATTTAGAGCTGGCAAACCTCACTTTGACTTGATGGGACTCTGCAGGGACAAACTTTGCATGAACGAATCCTCCCTGAGGCACGAAATCATGACCTCCTGCCTTGATGGCACTGGCATATTTCTTGTGAGATTTCACGATTGGGGCCATGTGAGTGTTTGTGGGGCTCAGGCTAGAATCCTCTGTTCCAAACTGTGAGCTGGAAGAGCTGCGTTCCAGGCTGCTTTCCCCAGCTTCTGTCACAGGAGAGTCCCTCACAGATGACTTGGCAGAGTAACAGACATTCACAGCCAAGGAAGACTCTGCATGAACCACGGTGGCTGTCTGCTCTACATTCACACAGTCCAGAGTCCCCTGCTGTTTGGCACATTCCCCCTCAGGCATTTCCCTCTGCAGTTTCCCTTCGGCTTTGTTACTATGTGGTGAGCTCTCTTGTTTTTCCAGCTGGCTGCCACTGCTGTTAATTTTCACTCCACCGGCACTGGGGATTATAATGAGTCTCTGGAGCATTGTCAATGGCTGGCTCTTTGTTGGACACTTTTCACTGGCGTCCGCCTGATTGTTTCCTCTGTAGCGTGTCAGCTGGAGCAGTTTGTTGATGTAACCCCCTGGCCTGGACTCCCTGACTGGCCGAGTCCTAATCAAACTGGGCCCAACAGCATTAGGTGCAACTTTGTTAGGCAAAGGATTGCGTTCAGCTTCTGAGGATGGCCCCGTCAGGGAAAAAAGGGGACTCTGTAAAGCCACAGCATGAAGGGGACTGGGGTAAGGATACACATCATTCCCACTCTTAGAAACCAAGTCGCTCTGGTATTTAGGGTCCACACAATAGATCTGGTTATCTTCTCCTGGACAAAGCAGAGGAGAGAATTTGGGGTCAGTCGCTTTAGGAAATCCCACATCTCCAACGATTAGTCTTTCAAGGTCACCTAGTTAGACAACAGAATTTTTAAAAAATGGTCAAGATAAGAACATCAGTTTTTATTAAGATCACATCTCTACACATTTCCCCCCGACCCTTTTTACTGGGAGGAGGTGTCTAATATTTTATTCATAGTAAGCCTTAATAGTAGAGCCAGTATGGTGTAGTGGTTTGAGTGTTGGACTACAACTCTGGAGATCAAGATTCAAATCTCTGCTTGGCCATGGAAACCTACTGGGTGACCTTGGGCAAGTCACAGAGGAAGGCAAAGGCAAAGGCAAAATCCTCTCTGAACAAATCTTGCCAAGAAAACTCTGTGATAGTTTCACCTTTGGGACACCATAAGTGTTGTGTTGAAGGCCCACCACCACCACCACCACAAGCCTTTAATAGGCAAAATTTATTTCGTTTGTTAGAAACTTTCTCAACCATAAAGCTCATTCCTGAGTCTTAACAATCTATCAACACAGGTGCCCATAGAGCTCACCAGTGCTGAGATCCCTCTCTTTATCAAGTCTGGCTGGAATGCATGGGCCATGCTGTTAACTGACCTTTAACATCTATGTGTCAAGCATGGATGTCTGCATTGGAGTAAACTACCTGAACTATTGTGTATTTATTTATTATATTTCCATAACCTACCGGCCCTTGTAAAAGCTCCCATGATAGTTTCCAAGCCACTTAAAGAGGGATTTTCGAGCGATGAGGCTGTGTTCTAGAAGAATTTATTCCCAATGTTTCGCCTGCATCTGTGGTTGGCATCTTCAGAGAATGGTGGCATGGAGGTGTGTGGGGTATATATACTGTGTGCCCCTGGTTGGTGTGATTTACATGTGTTAACCTGTGTTTTGTTCTGTGGTTGAATGGCAAGGCCTCAGGGTGGGAGGATATGCGAGGAGGATTACTGTATAATTAGTGATCCATTGTCTGCTGGAAAACCCCCTGACCCTGGGTGAAGTTCATTTGCATGTGCTGAGTCTTGATTTTGGTGTTTTTCAGGACTGGCAGCCAAACTTCATTTACTTTCAGGGTTTCTGTTTTCCTGTTGAAATTGTCCAGGTGTTTGTGGATTTCAATGGCTTCCCTGTGCATTTTGACATGATAATTGTTGGCATGGTCCAGAATTTCAGCGTTTTCAAATAGCAGTGTCTCTTGTGTTCCTTGATTTGTGTTTGGACACTGTGTTTTGTGGTAAACTCCTGCAGCCATGAGAGGGTCTCTCTTATCCTTCGCTGAGCGCAGCATTTTTTTGATTTTCTTGGTTAGTCTGTAGATCATTTGGAGGTTGTGTTTCCTCATAAGTTTCCCTGTCCTGTTTGTCACTCCTCTGATGTATGGTTAAAAAACACACCCTTCCTTTTGTCATAATCCTTTTGATTTTTCTGGGGCTGGTAGTCCTTCTGATGTCTGAGCTGGAGTAATCATTAGCCTGTAAAGCCCAGTCTAGGTGTTCCAGTTCATTTTCTAGGAAGTGGGGCTTGCGGCTCCTTTTTGCACAGTCTACCAGTGTTTTTAACACAATTAAAACACAATAAAAGAGACTGTGCTCTACAGGCTAATGGTTACTTCAGCTCAGACATCAGAAGGGCTGCCAGACCCAGAAAAACCCAAAGAAGTGAAGACAAACAACCACCCAAAGGGAAAGTATTTTTACCATACATCAAAGGAGTCACAGACAGGATAGGAAAACTGATGAGGAAACAAAACATCCAAATGATCTATAAACCAACCAAGAAAATCCAAAAAAATGCTGTGTTTAGTGAAGGATAGGAGAGACCTTCTCACTGCTGCAGGAGTTTACCGCATACCATTCAGCTGTGGACAAGTCTACATAGTGACCACAAAACACAAGTGTCCAAGTGCAAATCAAGGAATACAAGAGAAACTGCAGACTGGGCCAGCCAGAAAAATCAGCAGTAGCAGAACACATTACAAACCATCCTGGGCATAAAATGCTATTGAAAATACTTAAATTCTGGATCATGCCAACAATTATCATGTCAGAATGCACAGAGAAGCCATTGAAATGCACAAACACCTGGACAATTTCAACAGGAAAGCAGAAACCCTGAAAGTAAATGAAGTTTGGCTGCCATTCCTGAAAAACATCAAAATCAAGACTCAGCACATGCAAATGAACTTCACCCAGGGTCAGGGTTTTTCCCCAGCAGACAATGGATCACTGAAAATCCTTCTTGCATATCCCCCTACCCTGAGGCCTTGCCATTCAACCACAGAACAAAGCACAGATTAACACATGCAAATCACACCAACCAGGGGCATATAGTATATATATCCCACACACCTCCATGTCACCATTCTCTGAAGATGCTAGCCACAGATGCAGGTGAAACGTCAGGAATAAATTCTTCTAGAACATGGCCTCATAGCCCAAAAAACCCACAAGAAATTATGGACGCCAGCCGTGAAAGCCTTTGACATCACAACTCACTTAAGAGGGCTACAGACATTGATGAACATGTGGTCACTGACAGGAACCATGCAATGTCAGACATATGGCCAACAGCATGTCCTTGTTGTCCTTCTAAGACTTGAAAGGGACCTGGGGCGTATCAGTAAGAACACATTCCCATCACCTACTCTTCTTTCACTTATTTGTATCTCACCTTTCTCCCAAAATGAGTTTGATGGCAGGATCTACTTTTGCTCTAGATAGCAAAACTAAGGGACAATTCTGATATTACCTACATCAAGGGTTGTGCAAAATGTGGCCCACTGCCCCTTTTTTGTGACCCCCAAGGGCAAATGGTTGCCCCCAAATGGCTTCTAGGAGCATTTTCATCATTTGACTATGTTTTGGTGTCACCTTGGGCCATTTTGAGGGTCAGTTTCTCTTTTTAAAAAAGGCTTCTCTTGGACCTAGACTGGCCTGTGAATGATCAAATTTTTCCCCTGGCTCCTCAGAGGCCATTTGAGGCATTGGAAGTGAGGATGACATTGAAGATAACTTCCCAAATTAGATAACTGGAGTTATCATTTCAGCTCCTTACTACTGAGCTGCACAAAACACTTTTCCTAATGCATCTACCAAGCCATTATAACATACTACGAATCCAGATGCCCAGAGAAAACGATGACACTATGTCATAAGTCCAACAGAAGAAGCATATCCTCTTATGGCCATTCCCATTTAAATGTCACAGCACTCTGCCCAACTCTGGTGTAAACTACCTCCAAGACAGTCGTAGGCTTTCATGGCCGGCATCCATAGTTTTTTGTGGGTTTTTTGGGCTGTGTGGCCATGTTCTAGAAGAGTTTCTTTCTGACGTTTCGCCAGCATCTATGGCTGGCATCTTCAGATGCCAGCCACAGATGCTACCTCCAAGACAGCTTAGTGTAAAAAAAATGAAACACTGGGCAGTTCTTTTACCTTCAAAGTATGTGTACTGTGTAACTTCAGATTGCTTCTGACTTATGCCAACTCTAAAGTGAACCTATCATGGGGTTTTCTTGCCAAGATTTGTTCAGAGGAGGTTTGTCATTGCCTTCCTGTAAGAGAGTATGACTTGCCCAAGATCACCCGTGGATTTCATGGCTGAGCAGGAATCGAGCCCTGGTCTCCAGAGTCCAACACTCAAACCACTACACCATGCAAGATACTTCAAAGGAAAGAGATATTTATTTATTTATTTAGTAGTAGATTGTTCCCCCCACCTAAAATATACATATACATATTGACCAGCTTTTCACCTCCCATGACATGTAATGTATTGAGTAAATTCCTGAACTTTAAAACATCATAGACTTCTTATTTATATTCATTATTACAGTCATGACAGTCAAAGATGTATTGTTACAAGGCCTTGTTCAGAAGCAATTTGTCCCAAAGCTACCCTGCTATTAAGCTCAAGGAGAATATATACACAGTCATACAGAGGCTATTCCTGCTGAACAAATCAAAACTTCTGAATTAACAGGACTGGGTTGCCTATCACCTATCTAGCGGCTAGTCTACACATAAGTGTATTATGCAAACTGTTTCAGATTTTCACACATTTGTATCAACATTTAATTGTCTTCACTTTCTTGTGCAAATTCATATATATTTGTCTTCCCTCTGCCAAAACTGCAGTCATACAATCCAAGAGAACTAATCCATATGGTAATGGGCATCCTCATGGACCATTATAGATACTCCAGTATAAAACATGAATCCTTTGTCAGTGGAGTCCCTTCCCAAGGGCCAAATTCCTCCAAATTGCATTTGGCTGGATCACAATCTACTGGATTTAAATTAGAAGTATTTTAATCATATAGATGAATGCTAGGTCAGCACTGCACAGCCTATGCAAAAGCTAGGCTACTCATTCTGCCTGGAAACTTTATCTTTTGTCCCTTTACCATTACTTTTTTGTCAGACAGATATTTTATGCCAGGCATTGATCTAACAAGGAAGTTCTCCATCAATGTATTCTAATACTAGAACAGCACACAATGCTTCATTTTCTGCCACATAGCTGTAAAGGTGCAGAGTCTTTTGTCACATCACTTTTACTTGCAATAGTTTGTATTGCAAATGATTTGTCCATTTGCTTCTCCAGAGTGAGGAGCAAAAACAGAGATAGAAGAATCAGGCAATGAGCATGCTACAGATGTATGATTTTCTTTTTTTAAAATAACATCTTAAAGATATTGGCTCTCCATACATTGTGCTATGAGGCTAAAGCCAAGCAGAGTGATCCTTTTAAGTCTGAATAGGATATGGGACTATTTACCTGTGGAAACAGGTCTTGGCCTAGACTTGGTAGGAGACCCTGAAACATCCGGGTAAACTTTGATTTGGCATCCATCACTGGTGTAAGCTCCTTGCTGTTGGAACTGATTGTGTACTGTGGTTTCATCTGCAGATTTGGGACGGTAATCAATAATGCTGAGGTGGTTTTTTGGGTGCTGAGAAGAATTTGGCAATAGACTGGCATGGGAGGAAAAGATGGATTCACTGAAGACTGATGTACAGGAGTTGGATAAGGAGCAAGAGCCAGCATCACTGAGATCATAAAAACCTGGAAGATTAAGAGAAGATAGAAAACATTTCCCAGTTTGCAAAGAGCAAATGCATACTATAGCACCCAATTGGAGCATTCTATCATTTTCTATTTCATGGAAATGTTGTTTTGGGGATGTGCTGGCCAAATGGCCGTAATAAAGAATTGACTGGTTTGGGGGAAAACTATATATGGGAGGGAAAAGCATTAATAGTGTGTACCAGTCAGTTTAAGTTTTCTTCTTATAGCTCATGGATAGACAACTATGGCCCTCCAGATATGTTTGGGAAATCTGAAGGGAATTCACATTTCCATAAGGAAATCTTGTTCTTTATAGTACAGAGAGCATAGTACAGAAGTATAGAGAGTATAGTATAGAACTAACCACTTATGAACAAGAATAAAGCAAAGATAACTTAACAAACAATGTAAGAACCTTTCTGGTGGCATGTATTCCAATTTCTGATGAGGAAGCAAAGTAAATACTTCACAAGGATCTAACTTTGTTACTACTGGTTGTGACCAGCGAGTATACAATTTGATGGGTTTCCAAAATATGGAAAGTTGACCTATCTGAAAAATTAACAGAACACAATACAGGACAATAGTCAGAGGGATGATTAAACAAGGCTTCCTTATGGAAATGTGGATTCCCTTTATAATATCCATTAATGCAGATTCTACAGAAGAGCTTGTATCAAGTGCTTGCTCCTATTTTGGAGGAATGTTATATAACTCAAAAGAAAACAACAACAACAACCCTGAAATCAGGAATTTATAGTAACTAAGACTAGCTTATAAATTATAATCTATTATCTCATCTCAGTATTGTTAGACTGCAACTCCCATCATCCCTCACCATTGGCTATGCTGAGTATTGCTGATGGGAGTGGGAGGTCAGATACATCTGTAGGGCCACAGTTGTCTTTTCATGAGCTATAAGAACAAAACTTAAGACTGACTGGTTTTTATTGCTAATGTTTTCACCTCTCATATATAACAAAATAAAATATATTTATTTTTAAAAAAAAATAGAAAAAGAAGAAATTCCCCAATTACCTGAACTAGGTCTGCTATCACTGTCAAGGTACTCAATGGAAGTTTTGCTTACATCCAACTTCAGTTCACTGATCTGTTGATCCAGCTGATCCAGATGGCTTTTCAGTCCAACATCTTGCCTCCTCAGACGTGACTGAACAATATGGGAGAGGAAAGGAACAATTTCAGACAGGGCCCAGTCTAAATTTTCCATTCTTCAGGGGATAAAATTGGCATTAGAAAGAATACCTCATATAAAACAGAGATACTTCATAGCCACTCTAGTGTTTCTGTTTTCCACTGTCCAGGAATGTGGGTGTCTTGCTTAACTGCAAAACGAATTTGGGATAACAGCTTATTTTGTATTTTTAAAAAACTGGGAATCAGCCACTGTTTATTTCTGCATCTTAGGGCTGATGCAGACGATCCTTAAGGGGCGGTTCTGTAACACCCCTGAGAGCGCTGGATCAGGGCCTCTGCAACCACATGCCATGGCCCCAATCTGGCTTTTGCTGCTCTCAAAAGAGCTGGCAAATGCCGTTCCTTTTTGGGGTGGCTGCTGTGACTCTTTTGCACCCTTTTGGTGCAGTGTGTGTGCACACTGTGCCAACGGGGTGCCCTGACGCTGCGTGCCGTGCGGTCGGGCACATGGTGTCAGGGCGGAGTCGGGGCAGCTGGTGTGTGGTCTCCCCACCCCACCTCCACCCCCAGGCTGGCCCTTTAGGCCAGTCTGTGCCGGCCCTTAGTAGCCCTTAGGGATGCAGTGGCTCAAGTGATGCTGATTCTGTTGACTGCAAGATTGGCAGTTCAAGCCCTGGGTGCTGCGTAATGGGGGGAGCTCCTGTGACTAGTCCCAGTTTCTGCAAACCTAGCAGTTTGAAAGCATGCAAATACAAGTAGATAAATAGGTACAACTTTGGTGGGAAGGTAAACAGTGGTCTGTGGAATCATGCTGGCCACAGGATCACAGAGTAGTTTCTGACAACACAAGCTCTTCAGCTTAGTAACGGAGATGAGCACCATCCCCTAAGGTTGGACACAACTTGACAACCTTGTCAGTGGGGAATACCTTTACCTTTGGTTGCCCTTGGGACAGTTCTAGATGGTATGTAAAGCCATCTCACCACCCGAGAAAGCCTAATTTTTAAGCATTACACTAATGTCATTATATAAGACACAAAGATTACTCCTAAATTGTAGTTCTTAAGAGTTTAGCTGTAACTTAGCTTAAGATGTTTGTATTTTCTGGGATGGATGTTAAGATGGATTTCTCATCCTCTTAACCATATGACATGAAGGTACACAAAATGTGTGATGCAATGTGACCATCATCTTCAATGAATCATTCCCTATATTGCTGCACATAATTCTCTGGAAGAGAAAACTGAACAAGCAAATACTACATCTTGCAGTCTGAATTATTGGACCTTAGCAAATGGACCTCTGCAGTTCCCTATGCTTCTGAATAGGCTGTATCAGAAATTTTAGAGGACTTTGGGGAGAACAATTTCTGAAGCATCATGAACACCTGGGAGTGTAGACAAAAGGTGCTGTATACTTAAGCATGTTGTATTTTAGCTTGGGTAAGCCTCAAATCTGTCAAAGTCATAAAGTACAGTGCTTAACCAAAATACCCCACTGTCTGCCTCACTTAAGAGTCTACTAATTCCCTATCTGTGGATTAAGTTCCTTCTTTCTCATTATAATGCTTTGGAATGCTTTCAATTCCCCAGAAATTGGAAAGGAAGGACATTCTTGATTTCATGCTGCAGGTCAGAGTCATGAAGTTTCTAGATCCAAATGCCTTTACATCCCATTTTACAGGCTTAATATATAAACAGATAGACAGGAGAGAGAGAGAGAGACATCTGTCTGGTCTTTCTGTTCCAGATATCTTGAGAAAGACTTCATTTCTCAAAATACATTCAACATGGGGAGGAGGGATCTTAAATTACATTTCAGGAAGTAAAATAATTACCAGTATTTCCTTTCTAACGAGCATATTTCTCTTCCAAAGCGACTGAGCCCTGCATTCCTCATCAACACATATAAATACATAAATACATTTCTGCCACTTAAGTTCCTTGCTCTGGATGCACATGTCTGGCAGAAATAACGGGGTCCATAAGGGTTCATTGTGCAAAGCAGCAGTGAGGAGTAGATATATGTGTAGTTGAGTAGTGGAATCCTCCCCCCCCCACACACAGCTGTTTTTCTCTATTGGGCAAGAAAATACATGAATGAGATTGTGACATGTTGATGATTATGATATCTCAGTACCAAGCTGGAACAACCAAGGTTTTAGTAGCATTACTTCTGAGCTCTTATCCTTCACACAGCTTCATAAATGACAGAAAGTTTATGCATGCATTGCACCTGGAGATGGGGCATGGATGTACATCCAGCAACCTTCAAATACCTTTTTTCCATTTTACCCTTGTGCTATATACCTTCCTATGCTAAGTTGGTAGGCCCAAAACTGTTTTGACAAACAAAAAGAGCCATGATAGATCAGATCAAAGTTACCCACAGGAACCTCACCAGGACAACTTGAATATAAAAGCACCCTCCATCTTATGTTTCCCAGCCTACTACCACTGATATTGGCCATGGTATATAGCCATCTTGACTGGTAATAGTTGGTGACCACCATGTGTGTGTGCACATGCCTTCAAGTCACCTCTTGACTTATGGCGACCCCATGAATTTCATAGTTTTCTTAGGCAAGAAATACTCTGAGGTAGTTTTGCCAATTCCTTCCTCTGAAATAGACTACATCACTTGGCATTCATTGGCAGTTTGCCATCCAAGTATCACCAGGGCTGATCCTGCTTAGCTTCCAAGATCAAATGGAATCTGGTGCCTTTAGGATATTTAGACCTAATAGCCTACATAATAATAGTCAGTGATGACCTCCCCACGTGAACATATCCACTGCTTGCTTTAAAACTTCCATCTACATTATCAAAATACCCAAGGGTGAACTCTCACTTATTTGGTCATCTTTATTACTCCACTAATTAGGAAGGAAGAGCTTCCTATACATTAGGCACAGTTTGCGGATAAAATTGTCATACTGTTTATGTGGTCTCTGTTCAGTAATCCTAGTTGCTAAAATTAACAGGTACATGCATAAGTAAAGGGATCTTGCAATAGTTTTGAGACTAACTGTATGAAAGAAATTTCATCATGAGCTTCTGTAGACTTGGTCTGCTTCCTCAGATGCAAGAAAGCTTATGGTACAACTTCTTTGTTAGTCTCAAAGTTGCTACAAGATCTCTTTGCATACTGATATTCCACATGGCTGGTACTTATGCTGTACATTCCTGAGCATTTGCATATTATTACACACGGATACAATATTTCAGTGTTTCCTTACTACAGGATGCTGAGTCTTTTACAAGTCCTATTCCAACTGCTTTACATTTGCTGCAATATGATTAATAATTTTAAATCTATTATCAATGGCATTTGAAATTAGAATTCAATACCAAGGCATTAGTTTTCTGAATTTCCTGTGTGGAGTGGGGTGGAAGCACTTTATGCTTCCTTTCGTCTCACCCACTCAGGAAGTCACAAAGTTTTGTTTTCAAGGCTGGAATTAATTGTTTAATGATTAATGTTTTGCCATCCAATTCCTCCCTTTGTGGTTTCTGATTAATGGCGGAGAGGCCACAAAGCCTTCAGCAAGGCTCTCAGGTATTTAAAGATAATTTATTGCACCGCCAGGACCTGTTGGTAAATTTGCAGCACTTTACATAACATTTTACATCAAGCTTAACCCTTTCCTCTTTCCCACTGTCTCCCAGCATGGGGTATGCATAAGTCTCATGTTGTCTGATTGGGATACGCCACACTTCTCATTAACTCCTAATTTTTAAGAACAAATTCCATTTATATCACTCATTTGTGTCTTAGGCATTCTGCATAAGAATCCTGGAATCAATGAGCCCCAGCCAAATTTCACTAGTCAGGACCTTGTGTACATTTTCTTTACTGAGCCCAGTATACTTATATGCTTAGAAATGTTATAAAATGTAGGACAACCTCAGAAAAAGAGATATTGTAGAAATACAATGAGTTACCATAAATCAATATATGATTTAAACAGCTGAGTTAATTAAAATGTTAGCCTGAAGTGTCTTTATGCTTTATGCTGTCACAGGTTGTACAGCTTTTTTTTTTTTTTTTAAAAAAGAAGCTGTTGGTTGTTGACTTTTTTTAGCTCTCATTTCATATTGCCTCATAGAGCATTCTAGAAAGGAAGGCATGTACTTGGAGAAAGACATTCAAAAAATCAGAAGCAACATTATAATGGCATTAATGCCTTTTTTATGCAAAAGCCTTTGGACATTTAAGACAAAAATCAGTATCTATCAAATTATCTAAAAAGCACCTAAGCTTATGTTTGACACTGCATAAAAATTAAAACAACGGCACAGCCCTTGCTAAAAGCCCAGAGCAAAAAGCAAGAGTATAGGCATCTGCATGCCTCTTCTACCTTGAGAACAGACAAAAGTCTGTGGTTAAACAGTGGAATTTGCTATTATAAGAAGAGATGATGGCCGCCTATTTTAATAGCTTTAAAAAGAGTTACACACATTGATAGAGGGAAAGCTTAACAGTGGCTACTAGCCATGATTATTATGCATTACCTCTAGGATTGGAGAAAATATCCCTTTAAATATAAGTGGCTTGGCAAGATCCCAAAAGGGCTATCATACTCAAGTCCTGTTGGAGTGATTTCAGACAGGTATCTAGTAGTTCACTGGGGAAAGCAGGAGGCTGGACTTTGGTGTAACCAGCAGACCTCTTCTTATATTCTTAACAAAAGCTCAAATCCATTGTCTGATGCCTGATTTTACAACCTTAACATATTGTTTTTTTCATATTAAGGCATAGGCATAGGCATAATAATAATAATAATAATAATAATAATAATAATAATAATACTTTATTTATACCCCGCATTTAGCCAAGGCTGTCAAGGTGGCTTACAAGTTAAAAAATACACTCATACAATCAATAACAAAATAACTCCCCTTAAAAATGTATTAAATCGTCATACAGAATAAAATCACAATTACAGTAAAACAATAAACAACTAACTTAGATCAGCAGCAGCAACTGTAAACATCTTGGAAGAAACTATCTGGTGGCGGGGGGAGGGGGAGAATATGTTATTCCGGGAATTGATGCAAATAAAAAGATGAACTTCACTGTCAGTCTTTGGCATTTTAACTTGGATGTTCAATTTTTACATTAGTAAACCTGTCTAAAATTACAGCAACAATTTTACTGGTTTTATCATCAGGGAAGAGCAGCAAATGGTAAGTGAGATGGAAAATGGATGCTTTTTGACTCACAGGGGTATTGCCAGAGCTACCTGTAATCCTACACACATTTATTGAGTATATCTTCTGAGACATAAGTCTGAGTAAACACTCACAGGACTGGGTTGCATATACATTAGTCAAATTTGCTTGTTCAGCATGTGAGCTTTCACATTTTGGCAGCTATTGATGCATTTGACAAGGGCCTGTCAAAACTGGTTTGTAAGCTGTTTCCTCCCCAGACTTACCATTCCTGTGGTGAAATGAATTAACACATTTCTTATTACCTATGTAGACATCTCTGTCTTTGCTAATAAAAGGGACACACCCAGAATGCCTTCCCCCCAGTTTAAAACTCCAGCAACTGTCACCAAATCTTGATAAATTAATCCTTCATTTTCAGGTCTTATTTGGAAGAAAACTCACACACAGATGAGCTATTACAGCCCAAATCACATGTGTCAAATAGGAATGGATGGCTTTGGTCAGAGGTCATTGGGTGTTTCTATTAACCTGGTGGCCTTGAGCAAGCAATAAGTGCTTTAAATTATATTCTCTTTGCTGTGAAATAAAATAAAGTGGAATCATTAGTTAAAATTATCAATGACAGGTAATCAAGGGGTTGGCAGTACACTTGTGCTGCTATTTTGACTCTAATCAAGATATGCTTGCTGCAATGTTTCACAAGTGGGGCTTAAGCATCCCCTGAAGGTTAAAGCCAATTTTCACTCCAAGATGCCTTCTGATAAAGCTGCCTACAGTTAGTGAATAGAATACCCTTTGTGTTTTCACACCTGATTGATAACGGATAGCCAAGTCCAACACCAATAAGAAGGAAGGGGTGGGAGAGATCTGAATTAACTTGGAGTTTACTGAAGTGTGTAATTGCAGGTACTGGAGAGATTAAAGTATACTGTATAATGTTTTGATTGCATTCTTTTTCCAAGAATAAGATCCAACCCTAATATATATTTGCTGCTTCACAAGGAGGACAGAGGTTAAGAAAAGAAAAATCTGATGTCAAACAAATTAAATTGATCTATTTTTACAATTCTATATATTTCTGCTAAGAAGGAAGTTATACTTAAATCAGAGTTTCCCAGGTCACTGTGATGAGAACTTCAATCTACTCTAAGAAGGACTATAGGAGGCTTTTTTTGCCCCATAGTCATTTTAAATGCCTGTATAATATATGCCACAATAAACATTTCTGTATACAGTATTAGCAAAGTAACTATGCTAGTTTTATTAGGAGCAATTTAAAAAGTTATTAAGAAGTATGCAAACACTGATGTTAACATTCTTTATCGTGTAGGATTTTACATAACGCAAACAGCCAAACCGCAAAACAAATTGTGTTGGTAGGGAGATTAGATGGAAAAATTTATGATTAAAAAAATTGAAACTGATAGTTTGTATGATGGTATGAAAGAGTTATGCAGTATGGATAGGGCATACTTTGGTACCACCCAAAATCCTTTTGTACCAATGCCATGAGTACCAAGAAGGGTGCCTTTCTGACTCATTCTGGCTTCTTGGCCAATAATCTATTATAATTTCTCTTGGATTTCCCTCCTAAAGAACCAACGTGGCTAACTGCAATTACTACTTGTCTCTTCATTTGTCTAGCCTATGTACAGAGAGATATCTCAATATTTGAGATCTAGCACAGTGTAGTAGGTAAGGGTATAATCCAGGGAGAACCTTGCTAAAATGTTATCTCAGCCACAAATTTGTTAAGTGCCCCCTGAGAAGCCACTATTCCTGTTACAAACCAGCACCAACATGTCATGTGTGATATGATATTAATATTGATTTTACAGAGTCATCTGAGACATTGCAGTGATAATGAATGTGAAAGGATTTGAAACTTGAAAGTACAACAGGAAATAATTACAGGAAACATTTATCTTGGTGTTGGTGCTGTTAATTTCAAATACACACACACAAAAGTCTGTCTGAACTTAGAAACTGACTTGAAGTTTGAATATGGAGATAGCTAACTAGCATCTCCCTTCTACTTATGAACAATCCAGTTTCTCAACTCTGGAAGACAGGACTTTTAGAAGCATTTTGGGAGGATATTTTCCCTGTTTAATGCCATTTCCTTTTTAATTCCCCCCAAAAAAGATAATCTCAAAGAAAGTAATAGGAAAGCAGCAAATATGTGCAACACAGTGAGTTAAAATTGTCATCGTTGTCAAAAGGAATTACTTGCTTAATATTACAATGAATAACAAGATCCTATTATCTCTAAAAAGTATATTTCCAAACTCTGGCTTCTCCCCAGTACCTTTATTCAAAGGTATACTGTTTCTGGACACAGCAGTTCTCTTTAGCCCACAGAACAAATAGCTATTCATATAGAGATTTGTCATGTGTAGCCATATTCTGGTGTCACTCTTCACATTTTTCTGGAACCCCAGAGCAGGAGACCTCACTTATTCAAAGGTGTTCCTTTTGATGTGAGGCCTTCCTCATGTGGAGAGCAACCCAAATGACGAGAAGACATTCTTCTTTGTGTGGATGCTTTCCAGGGTCCTTGCTTGCATGGAGAGTCTCCACAAAAACAGGAACCTCTCCTATTCAGACATTTTCGTTTCCACTTGAGGAAAGTGAACCAAGCTGTTCCTTGCTCCTGTGTTCAAGGAAGCAGGGATTTTGCTGATGTTGTGTGTTTTCATGTCCCACTTATGGCAACCCTAAGGTGACCCTAGAGCCATCTAAACTAGCAGCCATCACCACATCTTGCAGCAGTGCATTCCACACATTAATCGTTCATTGTGTGTAGAAGTATTAGTGTGCTTATCTGCATATTTTTGGATCAACTGTCAATCAGTTTTACTGGGTGACCCCAACTCAGGAGAGACAAAGATTTTCTGAATCCATGCAACTGACAGCACACACTGTCTGTCACACAGTAAACTAATTCTGCATCATTTAACCAGAGATGTAAATTAACAATTGGTTGCTTCTAATCCACTTCCTCTCTTATAACTCTATAGATTGCTATTCTCTTTCAATCATTCTGTAATATCTTCCACTGGACACATGTATGAAGTGATGATAACAATGATAATGCTGATAATTCCCAAAGCATCATTTTAGGAATAATTGTGTATGCTTTCTCTACAAAGGTATGACAAAGAATGCAATTGCAATTTTAAAAGCTTTGCCACTTCATTATGATGTGAATAGTTCCTTACATGTTCCTGCTAACAGGGACATATGACATTAAACTTTTTCTAATGCTTAACCAAAATAACAAAAACAAAACAACGAAACAAAACAAAACAAAAATCCAACACACAACATTATAGGTTTTAAATCAAGTAAGCTTCTAAATCAAAAGTCCATTCAGAATATTTATTAAATCTAACTCACAATAGGAATGTACAGATAGTTTTAAACACTGTATTAAATTATCCAACCTAAACATTTTACACAGTGACATAATTAATTAGAATAATATAAAAGAAAACCCAATTGTTGAAAGTATGATGTTGTACCACAGCATCATATCTGGCCTGCATTCCATGGTTAATCCCAGTTAGAAGAGACCCACTGAATCAGTTGCTAAATTATCCACCAGTACCATTTGGGACTAGTAATTGGATTTTGGATTTGTCTTTTATTCATCAAAGCATTTCATTTGTAGATTATGGAGAATAAGATCATGTAGCATATACACACATTTATAAATATGATTTTCCTAAAACATTTTGCAGATCCAACCCACTGGTTCTGTGTGAAAGCCTTAATAATTTCATCAGAAATAGAAATTTCCATCTCTTCCTCTTTCACCCCCCAACAAACATACTTGGGTGATGCCCCCCCCCCAACCACACCTTTGTTCTATTTACATTAAAAGTCTAAGATTTTAAAAATCTGAATATGTCTGAAGGGTGGAAATAATTGTTGTTGTTGCATGCCTTTGAGTCAAAAGTGAACCCATCACAGGGGTTTTTTGGCAAAATTTGTTCAGAATTGTTTGCTTTTGCCTTCCTCTGAGGCTGAGAGTGTGTGACTTGCCCAAAGTAACCTGGGGGGGGTTTCTATGGCTGAGTTAGGATTTGAACCCTAGTCTCCAGAGCTCAAACCACTACACTACACTGACTCTCAGAAATCTTGAAAACAACCAAAAATGAAAGAGATTCTTTGCACTGCAGTCTTATGCCTGTTTACTTAGGAGTAAGCCCCACTTACATCAAAGAGAATTCATTCCAATAATAATAATAATAATAATAATTTGTACCCCACCCCTCTGAGAACAATCCGGGTGGCTAACAAAGTTAAAATACAAGATACATCACACACCCCAATACCCGCCCACCCCTTAAAAGGATAAGGCCCTAATCCTATGCAAACTCTTCTGGAATACCAATTCAGTAGTGTTTGCTTCCCAGTAAACATGGATAGGGCCATGTTTGTAAGCAAGTTTAGTATTTAATCCTAATTAGGCAGTGGCACCAAATAATGACCAGTTTTAAAACAAAACAATCAAACATTACAGCTTTCCTGTTTTAGTACATAAAACTGTGGTTCTCCAGATACTCTTCAAATATGCACCACTGAATTTACTGGGATTTTAATGAGATTACTCATGGATGTTGACATAAATAGTGGAGTTTCATGGAGAGAAGGGAATCTGAAAGTGTGCTTATTCAGAGGCAAATTCTACTAGGTGCAATAAGACCTATGCCTAAAGAAGTCTATATATGGTTGGAGCCCAAAACTATCTTTAAATTTAAAAAAAAATACCAAGAAATGGGTGGAGCAGATCAAAGGTGCAATTTAGTTTCTAAGAGTACTTACCCAGGAGATAGAGTGTACAAGATCCAAGTCAAAACATGTAGCCATTAATGGAAACCAACTAGTACGTGGATTTTAGAGCCACCTGGAAATGTTATCTCCTTCTTTTGCAGAAAGTACTTGTGTCAGAAAAACAAACAAACAAACATAAAACCAGCACTATCCTATGTGATATCCTATGCTATTTCGATGGGAAAATGTAATATATAAAGCATGTCTTAGATTAAGACAGAAGATACAGGGACTATTTCAGGGTTATTATATGTCTGCAGTTTGAAGAGATTGGCTCCCTCTTTAAATGCGTGATTCTTATCAAGCATCACGATATAATATAAATACAGATAGACATTCTCGTTCTGAGAATTTCTGGGGGGTGGTGGAAACTATCCATAATGCCTGGCTATTGTTTTAAAACAGATCTGGCTTAAAAAATAAAGCATTACCATTTTAAAACATAGCATTGATTCCTTCTGCCACTTAATCCACTCCACATACTGAACTGTATCAACCTCATCCTTCATATACTGTACAGTGGAAGTTAAAGATTAAAGAGCTAAAGCCTAAAATTGCAGGTGGGATTGGTGACAGATACTAGGGCTTGCTCTTGCCTACTGTGTATGCATGTGCTTTTGTGAACAGTGTGTTTGTATGAGTGTGTGTGTGTGTATACACACACATGTTTAGGCACATATGTATATGTATATGCATGTATATATGGCTCTGTCTATGTATGTGTGTGTGTGTGTGTGTATATATATATATATATATACACACACACACACACATACATATATAGGCTTATTATTGACCAAGTGTAGCACAAAGTAGGTGTGTGTGTAATACACACACAAACATACACACTTTGTGTAACATGTGCTGTGAACAATAAGTCTCTAAGATATGTATGTCTAGAGATCCAGCTTGGTGCAGTGGCTTGAGTGTTGAGGACTCTGGAGACCAGGGTTCGATTCCCTGCTCGGCCATGAAAACCCACTGGGTGACCGTGGGCAGGTCACACTCTCTCAGCCTCAGGGGAAGGCGCTGGCAAACCTCCTCTGAACAAATCTTGCCAAGAAAACCCTGCGATAGGCTTGATTTATGGCCGCCACAAGTCGGAAACAACTTGAAGGCATGTAACAAGCACAAATATGTATGCCTGAGCAGGGGTGGGGAGAGTTGTTTCTCCGATTGTTCAACCAACACTACTACTACTAGTACTAATACAACATCATCATCATCAACAAGAAATTTATTATTATTATTATTATTATTATTATTATTATTATTTAGAGAGATCTTGTAGCACCTTTGAGACTAACTGAAAGAAAGAAATTGGCGGCATGAGCTTTCGTAGACTTCAGTCTAGTTCCATTTATACCAGTGGCAGTCAGTAGTAGTGTTGGCAAGAGCGATCATCATCATCATTAGTGTATGACAACAGTCAGGATAATTATTATCTAATATAAAAAGTGTATTTTTGGTGGCTCCCTGATACTGTACAGTGGAAGTTAAAGATTAAAGAGCTAAAGCCTAAAATTGCAGGTGGGATTGGTGACAGATACTAGGGCTTGCTCTTGCCTACTGTGTATGCATGTGCTTTTGTGAACAGTGTGTTTGTATGAGTGTGTGTGTGTGTGTGTACACACACATGTTTAGGCACATATGTATATGTATATGCATGTATATATGGCTCTGTCTGTGTATGCAATCCTCCTCCTTAGTGTATGACAACAGTCAGGATAAATGACTGTATTATATAATATCATAAAAATTATTAAAAATATAAATTTATCAAAATAATAATAATAATAATAATAATAATTGTATTCCATTCCATTCCATTCCATTCTATTATTATATTGTATTCTATTCTCTTTATTATTATAGTTCTGATTTTTATTGCTTTATTGTTTATATTTTGTACATGATATTCATTTTATTGTGTAATCCCGCCTCGATCCGTAGGGAGAGGCGGGAAATATAAATAAAACTTATTATTATTATTATTATAAAATTTATTTATAGCCCGCCTCTCCCCGAAGGATTGAGGCGGTTAACAATAATAAAATATCACAATGACATTAAACATAATTCCCTCAGTCGCATTATACAGTAACAGGAATGCTAATCTGCTTTGATACATTACTATTTGGATAAATTTATAATAATATTTTTAATAATATTTTATAATTTTATTATATAATTAAGAATACAGTCATTTATCCCGACTGTTGTCATACGCTAAGGAGGAGGAGAATGGTGATGACCGCTCTTGCCAACACTACAAGGGTACCCTGGTGCCCGCAACCGACGACCCTTCCCAGAAAGAACTCCACCGCACCCAAAGCGGGCTC
Organism: Phrynosoma blainvillii; assembly: GCA_026167975.1. NCBI lineage: Eukaryota > Metazoa > Chordata > Lepidosauria > Squamata > Phrynosomatidae > Phrynosoma > Phrynosoma blainvillii. The sequence continues at coordinate 85,732,066 of JANUYF010000001.1, read as the reverse complement.
AAAGCGGGTTAGGTCTCCAGTGCGGACACGGGTTATGTCTCCAGGGAGGACTCGGCCATTGCTCCTGGACCCCAAGCCTCCGCTTACCAGCTGCTCCTTGAGGGCGCTGAGGGTGGCTTCCAGGCGCCTCTCCTTGCTCGGCGGGGCCTCCGCGGTCTCCATGGCCAGCGCCCCCCGGACCCTCTCGGCCTGCCTCTCCCGGAGCCCCCGCAGCTCCTGGAGCCCCGCCAGGGCGGCTTGGAGCCTCTCTCCCACCCGGACCCGGTCCCTTTCCCGGTCCCACCGAGGCGCTTCCCTCCCGAGCAGCAGCAGCAGCATCTTCCGACGCCTCTCAAGCAGCAGCCTTAGCAGCAGCCATGGCAGGAGCAGCTCCTCGCCTCAGCCAAGCAGGCTCCCAATGAATGAGGGAAAAAAGGAGCCTCCTGCCTCTCTCTCTCTCTCTCTCTCTCTTCAGCCTGCCTTCCCCAGAGGAGGGGCTGCGGTCCAGAGCCCTCCTTCTCTCCCAGAGCCAGAGCACTAAGCCTTCCTTCCTTCCTTCCTTCCATTCATTCCTTCACTCCTTCATCCATCCCTCCATCCCTTCATTCATTCATTCGTTCATTCCGCCCAGAATCCCCGCCTTCTTCCCAGGAAGGTTCACCCAGAGGTCTAGCTGGGCTGCCCATTCAAGCCTTGCAAGAAATAATTTATTATTATCATTATTATTATTATTAAAGTTTATTTCTAAAGAGCTGTGGATGTACACAGTGCTGTACAAAGAGACAATCAAAGCATAAAACAGAAGTAAAAACCTGCCAAACAATCAAAGCATAAAATAGAAATAAAAACCTGCCAAAGGCATACAATCTAAAAGTACAAAACAATAGGTGAAATAATAAAAGTTAACTAAAAGCAAGGAACAATTACAACAATTAGACAGCAGCATCCACCAATAATCCACCCTGAGCCCGCTTTCACTGCCCTGGCTCTCTTGCTAGGGGATTCTGGGAGCTGTCGTCGTTTTGTAAGCCGTCCAGCCTTCTCTGTTGGAGAGAGCACTGATGCCTCTGTGGTTGCTTTGCTGTTGTTGTTCACAAGTTCAACCTAGACAAGGAACCTGGAAGCCAAGATGACCAAAGGACCTTATCCCACGGGGCCAAAAGCAGCAAGAATCCACTAAGAATCAGGCGCTATAGCACTATATCTTCCCGAGTGATTACACGACGTCGCTCAGAATCCGCTAAGAATCAGGCGCTATAGCGCTATAGTTTTCCGTGCGATTACACGACGTCGCTCAGAATCCGCTAAGAATCAGGCGCTATAGCGCTATAGTTTTCCGTGCGATTACACGACGTCGCTCAGAATCCGCTAAGAATCAGGCGCTATAGCGCTATAGTTTTCCGTGTGATTACACGCCGTCGCTCAGAATCCAGCAAGAAACCGCTCGGAATGCAGCATCATTTGCATTCTTTTGAATGTCGGTTTCAGCGGGCATTGCAATGGCGCTAGCTTATCCATAGCGCTATTATAGCGCTAGCGCCATATTTATACTAGCGCTATAGTACTGCAATGATGCTCATATCGCTTTCTTGCCACTTTTGAGAGCAGCGTGGGATAAGGTCCAAAGTGAGGCTGTTGTACTTCGGACACATCATGAGAAGAGAGGACTCTTTGGAAAAAAAAACCCCAATAATGCTGGGAAAAGTGGAGGGAAGTAGGAAGAAAGGAAGGCCACATGCTAGATGGATGGACTCTATTAAGGAGGCTATGGTTATGGGTTTGTAGGATTTAAGCAGAGCAGTGGAGGACAGGGGGTCTTGAAGATGTCTCACCCATAACATTGCCGTGAGTCGAGATCAACTACAAATTTCAATTCCCAGGATTTCCTAGCACTGCAGTCAGGAAATTAGAAGAAGACTAAGGGCCTTTGCAGACTGCTAGAAATAGTGCAAATTGAGTCCACTTTAACTGTCCTGGCTCAGTGCTAGGGAATCATGGGAATTGTATTTTTTTCTGAGACATTGAGCCTTCTCTGTCAGAGAGCTCTGGTGCCACAATAAACTACAGTTCCCATGATTCCCTAGCACTGAGTCAGGGCAGTTAAAGTGGACTCAATTTGCACTATTTCTGGCAGTCTGCAAAGGCCCTAAGGGGCTCTGCAGATGGCGCAAAGTGCTGTCTTGGAGCCAGGGAAGGGGAGGGGCAGCTGGATGCCGGACACCCCAACCCCTTCCCAAGGACGTTATCACGAGCACTCCAATGACGTCCTCCCGGCCCAGCCTCTGCATGGGCTGAGCTGGAAGAGATGCCAAAGAGCCACACGACGGCTCTTCTGGCACCTTTTCTGCCTGCTCTGGAAGGAGCGCTATTTTAGTGCTCCTTTCAGGGCTGGCAGAAGGGTGGATTGGGGCCGAGGAGTGGGGCAGTCTTGGCCCCAATCCTGCGTTTCTCAGGGGGCCCACAGCTGCCCGTCTGCAAAGGCCCTAAGAATGGGGAGAGTGGCTATGAAAGAACTAGAAAAGATTCTAAAATGCAATGATATACAGCTCAGCACAAAAGTTAGAATCATGCAAGCCATTGTATTCCCTATTACCATGTATCGGTGTGAGAGCTGGATAGTTGAGAAAGATGAAAAGGTATTCATTGTGACAACTCTGTCCTATAGCAAGACAAGGACAACTCTTCTGCCAGGATGCCAAATGTGATTTAAAAACAGCAAAACTCTGTAAAAAGTGCTGGGGTGGATCCCCCTGTTTAAGGAGACCCACTGAAATCCATGGAATAGGTTAGCTGCATATGTTTCAGTTGGGGAAGAGAAAATGGAGAGGTGACATGATATCCATCTTTAAGCATGTGAAGTTTAAACACAGCTTGTTTTCTGCTGCTCCTGGGACTAGGACATGAACCATGGATTCAAGTTGCAATAAAACAGATTGAATTGAAACATCAGGAAGAACTTCTTTACTGCAAGAATTGTTTGGCAGTGGAATGGGTTGCCTTGGAGGGTGTTGGACTCTCCCTCTTTGGAGGTCTTTAAATAAAAGTTGTATGGCTATCTCTCAAGAGTGCCTTAGCTGTCTATTCCTGAGCAACAGGGGGCTGCATTAGATAGCCCTTGGGATCTCTTTCAGTTCTACTATTTCAGTGGATCTACCTAAATGTATGACTGAGTCTGAACCTAGCCCATAATGTTTGAACACTGGAGGGAGCATATTAAAACCTTTAAATCATTTATTTTAAAATCAAATCAAGAATATATTTGTGCAGATGGAGAGCAGCATGGAATTAACCTCACTCACTACAAAGCAAAGATGACATTATCCATACCAGGATCAAACAGATTGCAAGCGGCTGGTGTCATTTTCCTGCCTCTAATCTATATCTCTGTATCTATTAGAAGAGATGCAGGTTTCTGTGTGGCCTAAAAGCAGCAGATCCTGCCTGATCTCGGAAGCTAAGCAGGGTCACCCCTGGTTAGCACTTGGATGGGAGTCTGCCAATGAAAACAAGGTGCTGTAGGCTGTATTTCAGAGGAAGGAACTGACAAAACCATCTCTGAGGATTCCTTGACTAAGAAAACCCTATGAAATTCATGGCATTGCCATAAGTTGACAGGCGACATGAAGGCACACACACAGATACTCCTGAGTAGAGCAGGGACATTGTATTTATGCTGTGCTCCCAGTTTAAAGAAATGTCTGAGATTGGCACTCACTGAAACAGCTCTCAACTTCCTAAACCAAATAGGAAGCAACTAACATCACAATTTAATTTGCAGTAACATCACATGTTAATTACCTTTTGAATGAATTATCTTGTGAATTCCTCAGCCTATTCCAAAATGGCAACTTGTACACTGGGGGGAGGGTTTTTTTGGGTGTGTGTGTGTGTGTCTTTTTTCTTTGCATAGAATAAATCATTCCAATGAATGCACATGCTTCCATGATGTTTCCATGTGTACAAGCATGATTCAAGCAATTCCTCACACTGAAATCATTTTTCAGAGACATAGCTGTCTTAGTCTGGAATATCGGTATGGCTTGCGTATGTTTACGTATGTTTAACCTCAAGAGTATTTTAATCTTGAGAACAGAAGATGGACTGGTGATATAATAGCTACCTATTATACCATTCCATGGTGGAGGGATTGTGTGCTCCTGTGAGGGAAGAGACTATGCTGATGGTAGCAGTGCTGATAATTGGGTCCCCCATGACATGGGAGCCAAAAAAATGTGCCAAACATCTACTGAGCAGCAGCAGTAGCAAAGGGTAACACTGGTAGAGGATCTGTCAGAGACAATGGCAGCGGCATCATACCTAATGCTTGTTAGTACTGTGCACAAGGGGGCACAAAAACCCTATGGTGAGATAATCCAAAATAAAACAACAGATAGTGCCAGAAGATAAAACACCTTTTGTTGAGTGGAAGGCATTGAGTGATCTACTAGGAAAGAGCAGAAGACATGTACAAGTAACACTGTGACTAAAGACACAACTGGACTAAGCTAGACAAGATCCTCAAGTATAAAGATGTATCATTGAATACAACAGCCAGACTTATCCATGCCATTGCATTTCCAATTTTTATGTATGGTTGTGAAAGCTGGACAGTAAAGAAAGTTGAAAGGAAGAAAATAAACTCATTTGAGATATGGTGCTGGAGGAGAGTTCTGCAGATACCCTGGATTGCCAAAAGGACAAACATATGGGTCCTAAAGCAAATCAGACCCAAGCATTCCCAGGAAGCCAAGATAACTAAACTGAGGTTGTCTGGTTTGGATATGTTATGAGAAGACATGACTCACTAGAACAGGGGTGGGCAACTTTTTTTGCCGGTGGGCCAGGAGGGGGGGGAATTGCACTGGGGGCCGGTGCGCATGCGCGCGTGCTTCCCCCTGCTCATGCGCATGACTCCCACCGTCATGCGCATGTGTGCGCGTGTGGGGGGCATCATTTTGAAAAACAAAATGGCGCCCACGTCATGCGCGCATGTGCACAATGGCAGGACGCCATTTTTTGCGTCCACAGGGGTCCCCCAGGAGGGTTCCCTTGACCGTGCCAGGCCTCTGAGAGGCCCAGTGTGGCCACGGGGCCCTCCAGGGTGCCATTTTGGATTCCAAAATAGTTCCCGGAGTCTCGCGCAACCTTTCCCGCGATGGGAAAGGTTGCACGAGACTCCAGGGTGCCATATTGGAATCCAAAATGGCGCCCTGGAGGACCCCCACGGTAGCGAAAGGTGGCGGCAGCAGGACCAGGCAGGGGCTAGTCCGAAGGCGTCTGCAGGCCGCACGCGGGCCTTAGGTTGCCGACCCCTGCACTAGAATAACCAATAATGCTTGGCAAAGTGAAAGGCAGTAGGAAAAGAGGAAGACTACCGGTACATTACAGACAGACTCAGGGCCTTTGCAGACTGCCAGAAATAGTGCAAATTGAGTCCACTTTAAGGGTTAGGGTTAGGATGAGGGAATCATGGGAACTGTATTTTGTTGTGGCACCAGAGCTCTCTGACAGAGAAGGTTCAATGTCTCAGGAAAAAAAAACACAATTCCCATGATTCCCTAGCACTAACCCTAACCCTTAAAGTGGATTCAATTTGCACTATTTCTGGCAGTCTGCAAAGCCCCTCGGTCAAGGAAGCTACAGCCTTGAGTCTGGAAGATATGAGTGGCATACAGGATAACTTGGAGGTTTTTTTTCATAGGATTGCCATATGTTGAAGTCAATATGATGGCTGTTAACAAAAAATAATAGCCATCTTGGCTTCCTGGGAATATTTGAAGGGATGCCATGTAGAAGATCCAACAAGTTTGTTTCCTGCTGCTCCAGACAGTAGGACAGGGACAAATAGATTATAATTACAAGAGAAGAGGCTCCACATAAACATTAGGAAAAACCTCTTGATGGTATGAGCTGTTCAACAGTGGACTAGACTTCTTTGAAAAACAGATTCTCTTTCTTTGGTGGTTTTCAAACAGAGGTTGGTTGCTCACCCCATAAGTGTACTTAAGCTGTAGGTTCCTGTACTGACATGGGGGTTGACTAGATGGCACTTGAAATCTCTTCCAACTATGTGATTCTGTGAAGTGGGCCCTAGTCTCAGGGGTGATTTGCACTTGCATGCGTATTGCTTGAGGATTTATCCTCTGAAGATTTTTGGCTGAATGTGTGAGCTAGAACATTTAGGAATATGTTTTTAAAGTGTAGCAACATGAACGCTCTGTCTAGGGAGGAAATGGGCCGCATAGGGCCCTCCCACTCACATCAGGCCCTCACTTCTTTATTTTAATTTGAAATTCCATCTCTACGTAGGTGTCAGGTTTAGCAAAATCAGAACTCTGTGAAATCAGTAAACCAGCCGATAGCAGCAATCAAGAGTTTATTGAATACACAAAGTCAGTATTTCACAGCACTACGTTTAAACCAGAACTGCCCCCCCAGCATTACATTCCCATAATTAAACCCAGTCAAATCTTTACCCCACCCACTGGACATTTAGGCGCATAAACCCATCTCCACCTACATTTCCCACAGTTTCGTTTCCCCAATTACATCACCCCCCTCCTTAGCTCATCCCATACCACCTGCTCCAAGGAGTACCATCCTCCCTTCTAGTTCTCAGCATTCCAAAGTGCCCGTTATCAAAACACCCCAGCAGCTACACACATCCCATCCCCCCAGACCTTCCAGCTCCTTCCAGACTATTCTGGCAGAACGTGAACCCAGGTTCTGACAGTAGGATTGGTCCAGGCCTCTCTGAGAGTAATCTCTTCCTTCCCAGTATTTGGGATGGAAGAGGGAAAGAGAAAAATAGGGTGGCCATAGAGAGATGACATAAGATTGCCTACTGGCATGGGGTCCCTGATAGATTAGACTTGAGAGAACATACCCCTCTGACAGAAAGAGGTTATCCAATGCTAGTTGTTGGGGACAATTTTATTCTTAATTTACACCTATAAATTGTGATGTTCCAGTCACTGAGCAAAGGGTCAAACTAAAAAAAAAAAAAAAAAAAAAAAAAAAAAAAAAAAAAAGGGGGGGGGGAAGGGGTGTAATTGGATGGGTGTCCAGAACCACCATCATTTTTGTTCTCCAAAACCCACCAAATGCACCTATATATCAAAATCATTGCAGGCAGCTTCTTGAAACTCTGAAGAATAATAGCTATGCATTTTGCAGATCCTTCCTTTTGAAATGTTGGTCTGGCAGCCTTAACCAATCCCCTTTACTTTCTCCATCTCCTAGAGGAAAGAAGGGGGAGGGTGAAACTTTATTACTTTTTCTACAAAAGGAACATGTCTAGGCTGAATAAATCCAGCAGAAAAAGTGATTACAGGAGGCTTCAGCAGCTTTAATCTCATGGATTTTTCATTTAAAATACAGTAAAAGCCTGCAGTGTGGAAGCAGAGGCATGGGAGCAGGGGGAGGACCTGTGATCTATGAAGTTCATATGTTTTTAGTTTGATGAGTACAGCTTTCCAGATAAGCCAATATTTTCTGGGATGAATATTCTAAGAGCGGGACAGAATGATACACTCCTCTTAAGCTGGCAACAGATCAGTAGAGCCAGTTGGATGGATTCTGTTCTTACTTAACAGTACTGCAGTTACCGTAATTCTAAGGAAAGCCTTATTTTTGGATTTCAACCAGTCCAAGTGAAACTATAGTTTAGCTTCAGCATGGTTAGAGAATAATAATTTTAGGGCAAACTGTAGAGCCTACCTCACCTTAAAGAAGGGTCTGCAAAATGTATGATTCATCAAGTGAAACATAGTCCATCGTTCATATTATGTATGGCAGCAGACAGGATGAATGGAATGAGGATGGTGCCCTGTTTTACTGTTTCTGAGAAGTTAAAGGAAGAGAGTTACCAAGCAGACCTTTATAAAGTGGGCCCTTGGTATCCACTGTGGTTTGGTTCCAGGACCCCCTGTGGATACCAAAATGTGTGGGTGCCATTAAATACTAAAATAAAATAAAATAAAATAATAAATAATATTAAATGAAATAAAACTTTAAATACTAAAAATGGTATAGGAGAATGTTGTCCCTTATGTGGCTTAGTGGTTAAGATGCCAATTCTGATGATTGGAAGATCGGCAGGTTGGCAGTTTGGGGCCTGGGTGCTGCATGATGGGATGGGTTCCTGTCATTAGTCCCAGCTTCTGCCAAACTAGCAGTTCAAAAGCATGCAAATGCAAATAGATAGATAGGTACCACTTCTCAGTGGAATGGTAACAGCATTCGGTGCAGTCATGCTGACCACATGATCACCAGAGCAGTCCTCGGACAATGCTGGCTCTTCAGTTTATAAACGGAGATGAGTACTACTCACTACTGTCAGTTACAACTAGATACTCATGTCAAGGGACTACCTTTACCTTTATACAAAATAGCAAAATCAAGGTTTGCTTTCTTGAATGTATATATTTTAAAATTATTTTCATGTAATGGATGCTTGAATCCATGGATAAAATAAAATCTGTGGATATGGAGGGCTGACTGTGCCAGAATGGGGCAGCTCAGTAGTTCATGAACTCTGCAAGAAATTCCAGACAGCCTACTATCTTCCTCCTATAGTCCTGTTGGGCTGGCCCTGACATTAGGCAGAGGAAGGTAACTACCTCAAGAAGCAGAGGGAGGAGCAGTGAGAGCAGCCGCTTGACCACTCTTTCTAAAGGTAATGGTAAAGGTATTCTCTGTTGACAAAGTTGTCAAGTCATATCCGACTGTAGGGGGCAGTGCTCATCTCCGTTACTAAGCTGAAGAGCCAGCATTGTCAGAGACTACTCTGTGATTATGTGCGCAGCACAATTGCATAGAACGCTGTTTACCTTCCCACCAAAGTGGTACCTATTTATCTACTTGCATTTGCATGCTTTCAAACTGCTAGGTTGGCAGAAGATGGGACTAGTGACAGGAGTTCACCCCATCATGCAGCACCTGGGCCTTGAACTGCCAACCTGCCAATCTTGCAATCAACAGAGTCAGTGTCTTAACCACTTGAGCCACTGCATTCCTTTTAACTGTCTTGCCATTCCCCTCCCTTGCTGGATTGAGCAATGTGTGCCATATGGCCTGTCCTATGTCTGCCCCATCCCCCAAGTCTGTCCAGCAGCTGAAGGATGCTGCCTTTTTGCAATGTTGCAGTAAGATGTAACTGCAATGCCTGTGGCACATCTTGTCTTTTGTCTTGTGCAACAAAAAGGTCTTGCAACACTCATTGAGTTCCTTCTTGTGGTACTCATGGGAGCTCCATAAATTGGGAAGCAGGACTTTAGTTATCCCTAGCTATCATAATTGGTGAAGTTGCTGCATTTTCTATGGGGGTAAAAAAGAAGGTGCCGTCATGGTGAGTGGGTACAATTGACTTGGCATAATTTAAGGCCTAAGCAGACTGCCAAAAATAGTGCACATTAAATTGAGGCACTGCCCTGGCTCAGTGCTAGGGAATCATGGGAACTGTAATTTATTGTGGCACCAGAGCTCTCTGACAGAGAAGGCTCAATGTCCCAGAAAAAAATACAGTTCCCATGATTCCCTAGCACTGAGCCAGGGCAGTGCCTCAATTTAATGTGCACTATTTCTGGCAGTCTGCTTAGGCCTTTAGTCTATCAGAACAACATAATTGTACTACTTTCAGTGTCATAGCTTCATTTGAAAGGATCCTGGGATTAGTAGTTCAGAATATTGGACTATATCTGTCTGCCAGAGAAATATAAGCAAAGCCCAAGATTCCCTTAAATGGAGCCATGACAATCAAAGTGATATAATTGCGTAGTGCTCAGCAAATTTGATAGTGAAGGGTATAATGCAGATTCCAGATTAACACCAGCACAGTCAATCAGAGGGCACTAGTGTCAAAGATGTCCCCTCTGTTGCCATCATTCTCAGCTTGGTTAGAACTTCTTCACCCAGACATTTCTCACCGTCTCCATTCCTTTCTTAAAGCAGAGGCTGTTTTAATCCAAGAAATGATGCAACAGCTGGAGTAATCTCTATCTGTCATCACCAAAGCTCTTCTTTCTTTAGTTTTTCTCTGGGATTTCAAAAAAGAGAGAAGAAAAGAAAAGCCAGATGTTACTAAGGCTAGAAGTGCTAAGTGTTGTGAATGGCTGTAAAGGCTGCTAAGAAGGAAAATCATTTTCAAAACTAAGTGTGCTTTTCCCTTCTGTCCCCTCCTCACTTTCTCCAGAACCAGGCCAAGATGTTTTGCAGCCTGAGATGAAGCAGCAAGTGGCACTCCGTTCTATACTCTTGTCAAGGTGTGCATAGTGTTCAAGGCCACCCAAATCACTTTGGTACCTGAGGCAGAATAGAATCATAGAATCATAGAGTTGGAAGAAACCACAAGGGCCATACAGTCCAACCCCTTGCCATGCAGGGACCCAAAATCAAAGCATCCCCCACAGATGGCCATCCAGCCACTGTTTAAAGACCTCCAAAGAAGGAGACTCCACCACCCTCCGAGGGAGTGTGTTCCACTGTCAAACAGTTCTCACTGTCAGGAAGTTCCTTCTAATGTTGAGGTTGGAATATCTCACAAGTATCTTTTCCCCCCTCTCCAGTAGTCAAATATAGAAGAAAATGAATAAGAAATTAAACAAGAAGACCAAAGTTCAATTCTCCCCTCTGCTATGGAAACTCACTGGATGATCTTGGGCAAGTCACACTCTCTCAGCTTCTGGCAAAGGCAATGGCAAACCCCCTCTGAACAAATCATGCCAAGAAAACCCCATGATGTTCTCCTCAGGGTTGCCATAAGTCAGAAATAACATGAAGGCACACAACAACAACAAAGGACACACACTTTTCTTCTTACTGGTGTACTCTTCTTCCAGCTGCAGCTGCCTGAATAGACACCATAATCTTTCCTAGTCCTAGAGCTACTCCCATCATCTGGGGAAGTAGGCAGTGAGTCAGCCAGTTTTCATGTGCATTCTAGGGACTAGACACAGTGGCTTGATTCAGACATCATTATCCTGGTTCAGACATCAAGATCCCAGGAACAAGCTGTGTGCCAGGGCACTCCCTGTTCATCTCTCTCCTTTCCTCATTTGTGTGGCTTGTTCAAGTATTTCCCAGGTTATATCCACAATGCACAGTTACAGGAGTTTGATACCACTTTAATTGCCTTACTGTGCCCTATGAAATTCTAGAATTCATAGTTTGGTTATGGACTTAGCATTTTCTTCTAGAGAACTACAGTTTGCTTTTGTAAACTAGAGCATTAGAGCTCTCTAGTCAGACAATTCAAAGTACTTCATGAAACTATGAATCCTAGGATTCCATGGCATGGATCCATGGCCGTCGACATGGCATCAAAACACTGTAGTAGTGTAGATACACTCCTGTTTTTTGTTTTTTTAAGGAGTGACAACTTTTTTGTTGGCTATCCAGTCTGGTTTTCATTTGCAATGCTATGGAGTCATGAGGATCTTGTTAAAAATAATGGCTTTGGAATAACGCTGGTTCTGTTGGTAGGCAGGAGAATCAGTGTGGTGTAGTGATCTGAGTGCTGAACTACAGCTCTGGGGACCAGGGTTCAAATCCCTGCTCAGCCACGGAAATCCACTGGGTGGCTCTGGGCAAGTCACTCTCTCAGCCTCAGAGGAAGGTAAAGGCAACCCCTTGCTGAACAAATCTTGCCAAGAAAACCCATGATAGGTTCACCTTAGGGTCACCATAAACTAGAAATGACTCAAAGACACATAATAAGAACAACTTTTAGGAAATTGCCTCATGCAGCAGATGCAGGGTTCTTGTAAGCTATGGTCTGAGCAAAGGAAAGTGGTTCATCCCACAGTCGCAGGGTACACCATCAGTGGCTGGGGAAGGGGATAACAGCAAGGATCTGGAGAGATCCATGTAGGTAGAGTTGTCATATTCCAGCCCCTCAAATCCAGGTATCTAATGAGTACATTCTGCATATTATTATTATTATTATTATTATTATTATTATTATTATTATTTGTTTGAATTATGCAAATGTAGCACATTAATAGCTGCATTTTTTTCTAACACTATGGACGTTATCACACGGGGGCAAATCTGCTGGTTAATCCACACAAAACCCAAACAGAAACTGGATTAGTGCCCCGTGTTTTCACATAACGTCGCACAGAAACTGGACAGAAAGTGGACAGAAACTGGTGTTAACTGCGATCTTTTGAAATTTGGTTGTTTGGAGGAAATGCAAATGCGCAATTAAGGTAATTTCACGTTTACAGTAATGTGATAACCAAATGCACATTTGGGAGCATTTCCCTGCTGTTGCCATGGTTACAGCGAGCATTCCTCTATCTGCGCATGTGCAAGAAGCTCATTTCTAGTACATTTACGGGCTTTTTTCGCTTGTGTGTGGACGTTAAATGCGCTTACTGTAAATTCGCAATTAAGGTAATGACGTTTGCGGAATTAAGGTTTATTTCCCGTTTATTTTCGGAATGCCTCATTTCCACTTTATTTTAACTTTCTGGCCCACGTGTGATAACGTCCTATGTTACATACAGCCTTGATACTATTTTCTTGACAACTATTCTGAGAAAACAGAAAATTTACCATGTGACCTTGGACTGGCATTACTTTTCAGCAAATAATCTTTAAAGACTTACCACCTCAGAGGATGGGAATGGCACCCCCTCCCCTGAAGAAATTTGCCCAGAAAACCCCATGATAGGGTTATCATAAGTCAAAAGTGACTTGGAAGCACACAATAACAATGTAAAGTGGCTGTTAAAATTCCTGGTGTGGTGATGATGATGATGATGATGATGATGATGATGATGATGACATTTTGTCATGCACAGTACCTCTAATACTATTCATAGATCACTATAGTGATTCCCTCCATCAGTCTTACCAATGCCTTCCTCTTTTACTCTGCAGCTGCATTCCTCCCACTTTCTTGCTCCACTTTGCACCTTCACCATGCTCCCCTCTCTTGCTTCTTGAACTCTTTTTCAACTTGCATTTCTTTCCCTTGTCTCCTTGTCTCACCTTGTGCCACCACTCTTCCCTCTCTTGCACCTTCCATCACTTTTTGCCTACCTCTCTGACTTCTTGCACCCTTCCATTGCATCAGTCACTCACTTTTGCCTCCTTTCCCCTCCCTTGCCTCATTTCACACCTTCATCCTGCTTCCCTAACTTGCTTCTTGCATTCCACCGCTTGTACACCTCACTCTTTCTTCCTTTTCCCTTTCCTTTTCCCCTCACTTTTTGTTGCCACACTCACCATCTCTTGCACCTTGTACCCATTCACTGCATCTCCTACCTGCTCTCCTTCCCACCCCCAGCTTGATTTACCTTGTCCCTGTGCCATGTTTCTCTCTCTTGCAGTTGCACTTGCAGCTGCATCTCCGTTCCTCTCATTTCCCATCCTATCTTCAGGCAGAGCAAGGCAATGGCGCTGCTGTGCCAAGGAGAAAGAAAAGAGAGATATAAAGCAACGTGGAAGAAGTGGTGGTAGGGCCAGTGGTGGAAAGGACAGACAAGGTGAGGTGGATGAGGATGGTTCTTTTCCTCCTACATCTGACAGTGGTAGAAATCTATCTCTTATAAAATTGATGATGATGATGACATCCAGACATGTAATAAAAATGCAAAAGATTGCTACATCAGTCAGTTCACAAAACAACAGCAACAGACTCCATGGTACCTAGTAATTGTTGTGCAGCTTTTTACTCTCCTTTGTTTATTACCATTTTGTTTACTTTATTGACTCCATTGCTTTCTCTGAAGTCTTTGCAAGGTGCTCTGCAAAATAGACTTCAGCTAGACTTCTCCCCAAAAGAATTGATTTTTCCTTCAGGGCTGTAACATTGGCTCAGGGCATTGAAAACTGGGACTGAGAGAGGACAGGTCATAAAGGTCAGTCTTAAGGTCAATCACTCATAGGCTCAGCACAGTCCAAGATAGGGGCAAGTGTGTTCCTTCCAAAAGAAGAGAAGGGGAACTGCACATTTTGCCCCATAACTAGGTTTTTTTAAAGAGGAAGTTTGGAATCTGAGACATGGCTCAATGGGCATTAGGAGCCATGCATAGAAACCTTGTGAAACCTGGCCACATAGGTGGTATGGCAGCACTATGCATGGGCATATGGCTTGCTTTGCATCCCCTAAACTAGCCTGCTACACTCAGGTGCAGTGGAAGAGGGTGACCTATAACACCAGTGCTGCAATAATACCCAGCTGTTAGTTGATTCAGCTTTTGTACATGAAATGGGAGTGGCACTGTTTTCTCCTGTGCCCAAGGCAGCATGATGTCTTAAGTTGACATTTCTGCTATAGCAATAGCAATAGCAAGTACTTTTCTATACCACTTATCAGTGGGTATTAGGTAAGCACTCCCAAAGTGGTTTACAGTGTGTAAGCTAATTGCCCCCAACAAGTTGGGTACTCATTTTAGTGACCTACAGAGGGATGCAAGGCTGAGTGGACCTTGGAGCGCCTGAGATCTAACTCACAACCTTGTGGCTGCAGTGCAGGCATTTAACCACTGTGCCACCAGGGCTCCTATATGACTAGGTTAAAGGTGAAGGTTTTCCCTTGACATGAACATCTAGTTGTAACCAACTGTAGGGGCAGCACTCATCTCCGTTACCAAGCCAAAGAGCCAGTGCTGTCCAAAGACAACTGAGATGATCATGTGGTCAGCATGACCGCACCAAATGCTGCTACCTTCCCACTGAGAAGTGGTACCTATTTATCTACTTGCATTTGCATGCTTTTGAACCACTAAGTTGGCAGAAGCTGGGACTAGTGATGGGAGCTGACTCCATCACATAGTGCTTGGGTCTCGAACTGCCAACCTTCCGACCTTACAATTGTCAGAATTGGCATCTTAACCGTTAAGCCTCTGCATGAAATTGGGATATCAGAAGTGCAGTAGAAACATAGCAGTGCTAGAAATACAACAAGGAGGGTGTCTTCCACAAAAAGTTATGGGTTTAATATCAAGGTACTTTGAAAGCCATGTGATTAAAGATTCCTCCGGCCAACTTTCAGTAAGGTTGTTGGCAAAGCAGAAGTCTCTGCCAGCATAACTAAATTGAGGAGATTATCCCACCACTCTAATAACCTGGTTTACCTCTTCCAAACTGAAGTCTAATTCAGGAGGCAGCTGGGTCCTATCACAAGGATTTTGCTGCCGAAGCCGCTGAGTGAGTCCAGCCCTGCTGCAGCCCAGGTCCCTGGCGCACTTTGGCAGTCATTTTTTCAAGTTGGAAAGCTCCTGGTTTTGAAGCGCACTGGGGACCTGGGCTGTAGCCGGGCTGGACTCACCCTGTGGCTTCGGCGGCAAAATCCTTGTGATAGGACCTGGCTACCTCCCGAATTAGACTTCAGTTCGGAAGAGGTAAGACAGGTTATTAGAGTGGTGGGATAATCTCCTGATTGTCTGGGAGAACAAAGGCTCTTCTTCTTTCCCTGATATGCAAGGGCAGTTTACTGGCCGTGGGATGAGCCCAGGTGTCATCTCACTGCCCTTTTGCATCTGAGAAATAAGTAGCAACCTTTGCTCCAATCCCACCCTACTTGACAAGGGCAAGCCCATTTCTTCTTCCCTATGTGCACAAAGGCAGCTGGATGGTGCCTGGGAACATTCCTGGAGCTGACTAGTGTTCAGGAGGAGGAAGGAAATGACCTGGGTCTGGGAGCCTCCAACTGGCCTTATGAGCTTAACAGAAAGGCATTGTGCAAGAAAGTGCTGGATGGTTTCTTCTGCAATGGTTAAAAAATATACATACCTGGAACAGGGGGGTTGATACCAGAGCAAGCTCTAGCAGCATTCTAAGTTCTGTCTGTCCTTGCTGTAATTTTTATTTGCTATCAAGTTGGTTTTGACTCATGATGACTCTATGAATGAGAGAATTCTCCATGAGTTTGGTCCAGCACTTTCTCTTGCTTTCTTTTGGATTTTCTTATCCTATGCAGATTTATGACACATACTAAATACCCATCTTCTGAGCACCTAAGACTTTTCAGCTTGGAAACATATGTGTTTGGATCATACCTCTCAGAATTCCACAGCCAGAAGGATTGGAGGATTCTGACAGCTGTAGTAAAAAAAAAAAGTAGCCTTTTCTGAAGCTCTGAAGCTCTGTTCACTGGGTACAAAGTACATAGAATAGACTGTGTAATGGCATAAATGTTCCTGTTTTGCCCTCCAGCACCACATAAGAAGAATTTTCATAGCAGCAGACAAACAGTGAGCTTATGATCCTACATTCCAAAGTTAAGGAAATTCCAGACATCACCTTCAGGGCAACAGGGCTCATAGATAACAGACAATTGAACATACAAGAGAAAGGAAATTCTGAAAAGATGCGTCAGATATTAGATAAGAGAACATTTCTAAGTGATCTGTCTTTTTCATTAGAGACAAAATAGTGCCATTAGGTTAGGTTATCTCAGTGGACTGTATTTTTCAACAGGCCAACTCATCTTTAATGTGAGCTCAAATGTAAGCTGCATTTTAGTCTTCATTTGTTTTCAGGCTGTTTGTACTGTATTTTTAATGTCCAGAAAATGCTGCCCAGTTTTTCTGATATTCTGTGGTTACAGAATGAGGTACACTGTTATTATTCACATGTTTTAAGATGGAAATGGAGGGATAAATAATTATTTTCTTCAAGTCAGTGAAACCATTGGTGAACAAAGATTTGAAACCACCTGGTACTTTCTAAACGGTACTTTCTAGAAATCTATCTACAACAGAGTGTCACACCTCTTTGAGCTTGTCTACTGCCTCGCATGCTGATGCAGGTCCAAGAGATAGGGTACCTGAAAATTGAATGATACTTTTCATCTCTGAAAGTATCTCTGACTTTTCATCTTTGAAAGAATCCTACAAATGAGCCAGTGCATACCAATTTCATAAGGAAACAGTACTACTTTTCCATATCTAGGAAGGCATCAGCATTTTTGTGACATTAGCAGCCATTAGGCCAATCTCCACTTGCATCTCAGATATGTTTGCCTGTTTAGCAATCAAAATACCTCAGGCTAACAAAAGGATCAAAGGATGCTTCAGCTGATATGTCTGAAAAGAAAGAGGACCAAATGAATGAGGGCTTACAGATGCTAAAAATAGCAGAAATGCTGTTTGGAAATATTGTAAGTGGTGGTTCAATACTTGAGGAAAAAGGTCTGCAAGTGACCAAATCCAGCTTGGCCATGGGCAAGTCACATGCTCTCAGCCTCAGGGGAAGGCAATGGCAAACCTCCTCTGAACAAATCTTGCCATGAAAATCCCATTAAGGTTGCCATAAATTGGAAATGACTTAAAGGCACACAAAAACAACATACGCAGTCTGGGTTCATTATTTCTGCATCCACACTGTAAAAAAAATCCAATCTGACACCATGACTCAATGCTAAGGAATTCTGGGACTTGGAGTTTGTTGTGGCACAAGAGGTCTCTGACAGAGAATGCTAAATGTCTCATAAAACTACAGTTCCAAGAATTCCATAGCATTGATCCATGGCAATGAAAATGGTGTCAAATTGGAATATTTCTGTAGTGCAGATGCAGCCTGTGTTCACTCACCTCATGACTAGACCACAAACACAGGTGTAAGCCAATACATGTTGAAGGGTTCAAGCTGGGGAAGGATAGACTAGAGTTCATTCATTGACATCTTTTCCTAGTTCTGCAAGTCCATCTGTTTTAATGAGGTTGGAAATATAGATTTTTAAATGATCACAACAGTTTGGTAGGATAATTTGATTCCTTAGAAAGTGATTTCAAGGTGAAAAGGTATAGCCCCTAAAGAAAGCCAAATGATCAAATGGGAAATAAAGATGGTGGTATGACTTTAGGTAATAAGTAATAAACGTAAAAGATAAGCCATTAAAAAAAGCCACTGATGCAAAGATGAGTAGAGTCCATTTACACCCAGTTAAATGTACTGTGTCCAATGCAAAAATGACCTTGAAACAAGCATGAGACCAAATGTAAGTACAAGTGAAGGATTTCCAGTTTTGGTCAAACCAGCATAGCAATCCTGTCCCTGATGAATTTCAGACTCTTCAAAAGCTAATTGCTGAATTCAGTGTACAAAGTCACTACATTTATGGAGATTTTTTTTTTTTTTGGAAAAAATAATATTCTTTTGAGGAGTGAATTTAATTATTTGGGGTTTTGTCTGCTTTGTGCAGTGGTAGCAGCTTGGAAACCTTCAGAATGTGCCCTGAGATTTCAGAAGTGGAACAATTTCACATGAAGCTTTTGTGGTGGCCTAGGTACCACTTGCTGGTAGGCTGGTTTTGCATGCAACCTTCACATGTCATTCTGCTCTGCTTATTTACAGGCTGCAATTAAGTTGGTTCTGTTGCATCACTTACTCACTTTGATGAGAAAAAAAAGTGGATTTACCCTTTAAAGTTATTACGAGTTAATGATGCAGAGAAAATACAGCACCTTTGATGTGCTTTGGGAAGGGAATTGTAATGTGATTTGCTGTTTTTGAGAGGCATGGGCTTTTTGTCCACACCGCCTTGGTTTCTACTGTGAAAGGAAAGGGGAGCAGCAACAATAGCAAAAAGTCTTGTGTTTGTTTTAAAACAAGAGTCCTTTTCATGCTGCACAATTAGAGCACTATAATTCCAGTTTAACAACCATGAAAACATACTATGGAATCCTGGAGTTTGTAGTTTGGTGAGGCTCTAACATACTTTGGATTAAAAAAAAATACCCGACTCTAAACTGTAAATCCCAGGATTACATAGGATGTTGCCATGGCAGTTAAAGTGGAATCATAGTGCTTTAAATATTAGTGTGAAAGGGCCCCAAGGAAAGAAGGGAAGGATATGTTTATACACTGCAGTTAGTGGCCTGGGCAGGGATAAAGCTACAGTTTAAAATACTGACCAAATGGGAAAGGAGCAGACGTCAGCCTCCAGCCGTGCTTTAGGGGTAATATTTAATTTTCCTTCTCCTTTTAAGGATCTGTGGATAGCTTCCAAGTGCATTAAGGAGAAGAGGAGGGCAATGAGATGAAGCAGGAGAAAGCTGTCATTCCCTCTCCACCACTTCTGTCCTGCCTCACTAATGTGAACAGAACATTCAGAGGAAAATACACACCAGAACAACAGACCTATGTCATATGGCCATTGCAGTTCAAATTATGGCTTATACTGAATGACTTGATAATGCTAGAAGCCCTTTATCTGAAGAAAGCCCAATGGCATACCGCAAGAACAGAAGTGCTGAGCTGTGACTCCACTTGTGGTGTGATAATTCTGTGTTCTTACACATAAGGGCTCCTCTGCTGGAACTGCCTGAATCTTTTGTCAGTAAAGGAAGGAAGGCACTGAACTTTTTTATCAAAAGAAATACAAAATATTGCCATCAAAGGAATGGAAAGAAATGTTACACTCATAAGTGCATTCCAGTCCAAGCCGAGACATTGTGGTATC
Source organism: Phrynosoma blainvillii (assembly GCA_026167975.1). NCBI lineage: Eukaryota > Metazoa > Chordata > Lepidosauria > Squamata > Phrynosomatidae > Phrynosoma > Phrynosoma blainvillii. The sequence continues at coordinate 85,712,670 of JANUYF010000001.1, read as the reverse complement.
TGAGGCAAAGGCATAGGTACAAGAAAGAGGCACCAGAAAGAGAGCTGTGGCACCAGATGTTTCTTTTTCCCATTCCTGGTACAGAACCTGTCCAGACTATCAAGCTGAATCATATTTCAGCACAGGAGGGGTCATTTACAATTTTAGCACTTACTATATGATACAGATACAGTTTCATTTCTCAAAAGTAGTAAACGTATCCCTAGTACAATCCGGCACAATGCTCCGGCATCCCGCTGGTGTGGGGGCATGATGTTCAGATGGAGCACACACACACCCATGCCACTGGGAAGCTGCATAGCTGACCACATATGTGCTGGCTTCATGGCATTCTGGTGGCATGATGTTTGCATGTGCAGCACTGCTGAAACACCAAAAAAGCCACAGCAGAGGCAGAAAAGCCAGTGGAAAAAGGAGTAACAATTTGCTGCTTCTTTTTGTGCCAGCTAAATGCTAGATTGGGGCTATGGCATGTGGTTGCTGTGGCACCCACACAGCTCTTTCAGGGGCAATCTGTTTTGCCCCTTAGTTACTTTTTAACATCAGTGGCCAGGACCTTCTTGGGCAGTTGTGAATACATAATCTACCTTAGGGTCACTATAAGTCGTAAACATAAACTGGAAGAGTAGCAGCTCCTGGGGGCTTTGCATACTACAATCATGGCACTATGATTCCACTTTAACTGCCAGGGCTGATCCTATGGAATCCTGGATTTTGTAGTTTGCTGAGGCCCAAGAGATCTCTAGCTGAGAATTCGGGACACCTCTTCCTAAACTGCAAATCCCAGGATTTCATAGGAGGTTGCCATAACAATTAACTTGGAAATATATCACTATAGTTGTATAGTGTGAAAGAGCCCTTGGTATCTGTCACTGATGTTGCTATCCATCATCACAGAAGGTGCTGATATGCACGTAGCAGCCATATTGTTATAGAAAGCCCTGAAAGAGGCTCCGAAAATGAAAATGAAAATGAAAAAAGAGGCTTTGGCCACCACTGTCTAATCACACTCTCTACACATCTGTGTAGTACAGTACTGTATGGATTTCTGGCCTCCAGTCTGAAAACTGTGAAACAGAGCATGTGGATACAGTGATAGAGAAAAATGTAACAACAACATAGAGGAGGAAGAGAAGGAAACAACACTGCTGGTTCGTACTTGCCTGTAAGATTAAGAAAAGACTTGCAGGTATGAATGAACCATCGTAGCTTAAAGACCTTAGAGAGAACTTTCACATCACGGCGTGTGGCCTCAAATGAAGCATTTTTCAATATAGATAAAGTGCATTTTAACCTGAAAATCGCCAAGTGCTAAATTATCAAGCAGTGTACCAGCAGATACGACCATCAATATTTGTAATCTATAGATCTGTGGATGGCTTGCATATCTTGGAGAGACTTGGTAGATGGTAACTAGCCAGAAAAGTTTGAAAACCATCACATCCTCCACCCCAGGGGGAGAAAAAACCATGCGCAAATGGCAGAAACCAGTACCATTAATATACTGTTGAGATAATTCAGTATTTGTTAGTTTTGTAATATGGAACATACAAATGTAAATATATTTTATTCTTTTTTTTTCATATTGAACATGGAATTATAATAATTTTTACAGTATAAGAACATATCTTTTAAATGGATTTCCCCTTTTAAATTTAAAGATTGCTTTTCTTTAGGTTTTAAAGAACACTCATTTGCATAATGGTTTCTCCTTCATGTTTGAATTTTATAACTGAGATTTTAATGGACTTTGCTTTGCTTGCCTAATAGACCAGACCAGTAAATCTGAGGGGTTAGAAAGGGCTGCATCATGCAATCACAATTAGTATGGATTTTCACCCCTTATATAGTCAATTAGACAATAAAAACCATGGTGATCATTGCAACAAGATGCAGCTTCCGTTATTTGCAAAGACGTTATTTGAAGGTGGGATCTATTTATTTATGCATGTTATTTGTCTACATCTCTCTCTTTATCTCTATTCATTTTTATCTCATTTCTATCTCTATCCCATTCTATCTGTATTTCCTAGCACTAAGGAGAATTAATTCTTTCTGTTGTGTAACACAGTGTTGTGGTTGACTAGGACTCTGGAGACCAGGGTTTGAATCTCCGCTTACTCATGGTTACCCATTATCTTAGCCTTAGGGCCTCGGCAGATGACTAAAAGAGTCGTCTTCCGGGCAGGGAAGAGGAGGGGCAGCCGCACGAGCGGCGCCCCTTCCTCTCCCCGAGGTCGCCCCCAGAAGCGCCGGCCGTCCGCACGGCCGGCGCACCGGGGATGACCTCACGGCGCAGCGCCCACATGCGCTGCGCCGTTTGAGCCAGGGAAAGTGCGCCCGCCGCTTTTAGGGCGCACTTTCCCTTACATCTAAAAGGAGCGCCAATTTGGTGCTCCTTTTAGATGCGCCGCAGGAGCGCCGCGGTCCGGAGGCTGAACTCCGGCGGCGCTCCGACCCGCGGCGTCTCCGGGGCCTCCGTCTGCTGAGGCCCTTAGTCTCTCAGCCTCAGAGGAAAGTAAAGGCAAACCCTCCCTGAACAAATCTTACCAAGAAAACCCCATGATAACTTCATCTTAAGGTCACCACAAGTCAGAAAGTACTTGAAGGCACACAAAAATATAACTGCAATTATGCAGCTGTCTGCTTGATGATCCCACACAACTTGCTGACAACTAGTATCTGGTCAAAATTATTTTGAAATAAATGGAAGGACTAGCCCACCCTTTTGTGCATACATGTAGTGGCAGTTGTCCTAGAATTGATCTTTAAAGGATTCCATACTGTCATGTACTATAAATATTGTAACCTTTGACAGCTCTTGCTGTTTGTTGTTGTCTGTCTTCAAGTACAGGCTGAGTAACCGTATCCAAAATTCTGAAATCTGAAATATTCAAAAAATCCAAAATTGTTGTCATGGGTGGCTGAGAGAGTGACACACTTGCTTTCTGATGGTCCAGTATACACAAGCATCATTTCATGAACAACAGTATTAAAATATTATGTATTAAATTACTGTCAGGCTATGTGTGTGTAAGATGTAAACAAAAACATGTTTAGACTTGGGTCCCATCCCCACAATATTTCATTATGTATATGCAAATATTCCAAAATCTGAAAAAATCCAAAATCCAAAACACTTACGGTCCCAAGCATTTCAGATAAGAGAGACTCAACCTATGCTAAATGGATTCATTATTCTGATGTTCTCCTTTTTAATGTGAAGTTGAAGGCTTTAATGGCTGGCATCCATAGTTTTTTGTAGGTTTTTTGGGCTGTGTGGCCATGTTCTAGAAGAGTTTCTTTCTGACATTTTGCCATCATCTGTGGCTGGCATATAACCCACACAGCCCGAAAAAACCACAAAAAACTATTCTCCTTTTTACTTTGGGGGGCACAACTCCCAGTAGAAAGCAAAAACAAAACAAAAAATGGACTCAAGGTATTTTCTGGAAACATAGGTATTTCAGGGAAACACAACTTGTGTTACCTGACTCATGATGACCCTAAGGCAAACCTATCATGGGGTCTTTGGGCAGAATTTGTGAAGAGGAGGTTTGCCCTTGCCTTTCTCTGAGTCTGAGAGAATGTGAGTTGCCCAAGATTACCCAGAGGGTTTCTGTAGCCAAGCAGAGATTCAAATCCTGGTCTCAAGAATGGTAGTTCAACACCACTACACCATGCTGGCTCATAAAATCACAGAGTTGTAAAGAATTAACAGCACACACCTATACACATTTACTAAAAAGTAAATCTTCTGTATCCATAGAAATCCTAGGAAAGTGGTCCCCTGCCAAACTGAGGGTGGGAATGGTACAGTTGTTGTAAAATGGCTAAAGCTATTGATAGGCATGAATATAAATTTGGTGAGACCACAGATAACTCTGCCATCTTTGCAGTGCAAAAGGTGGGATGAACTGAGCAGCTGATTCTGACCTGTCTGCTCCCCACACCAAATAAGACTGCACCTGCTCTCAGTACCTATAGGCCTGAACCCCACTGTTAGCTCCAACTAGAATTATAATTGTATAACAAATTGAAGTTACATATATGGGTCTCAGGGCCTGGGCCCTCTTCTCCAGTCCTCAAGGCAAAGGGAAGGAATCCCAGCATGAGATCACTAACTTAAAAAGTGTATGAAAGTGTATATGCATGCAGTTTACTACACTTCATGTGGCATTCTTTTTTTCAACTGTTGCTGATGGGTATTGTATCATGCTTAATGAAATCATCAGTGGCCATCTCTAGGTCTCCGGTTTTAGCCTTGAAATCTCAATCCTGACCTAGAAACCCTAGTTACCTAAGTGTCAACTTACCAAGTTATCATTGCTGCAGAGTGTCTGTTGTAATTAGTACTATTAAGATTATCACATGGCACTTAAGGAACGGGAACAGAATGGAAGGGAACGGAACAGAGCAAAAACAATTTTTACTGCACAGGAGAATGCCACCAATGCCCACGGGAGTCCCCAAGGCTTCCCCCAGCCATTCCTGGCAGCCGATTTTGAAGAATGATTTTGAACTGTCCTTCAAAATTTGGCTGCCAGGAACGGCTGGGGAATGCCTTGGGGATTCCTGGAGGCATCGGTGGCATTCTCCCGTGCAGGAAAATGTGTTTTTGCTCCATTCTGTTCCCTTCCCGTTCTTGTAAGTGCCATGCAATAAGCTTATAAGATTCAGGCCTCAGTGTCCTGAATATGGGGATTCAGAAACATATTCTCACATGAAGTAGGGCGTATCTGTAGACATCCTCTCAAAGCAATGGTTCTACAAAAAGAAGAAACATGTGGACAAGGATTTGGGCTATGTTCACGTTTGGACACCTTATACTACATGATAGGAAGTAAATCTTGTGTGGCCTTCCAGATATGGTTGGGCTGCAGCTGCCAGCAGCCCCAGTCAGCATACATAATGATGAGGAATGCTGGAAATGTTGCAGTCCAACATCTAGAGGGCCACATAATTGCTACTTCTGCTTTACCATCTAAGACACAAGTAGAACATCCAATGACATTTTGCAGTATCCAATGTTGCTAGGTGCACTTGGACTGAGCCTTGTATCTGGACCAGAGCTTGAAACATTACTGGGAAGAAGGAATGTGCTGAGTGAGTTCCTTATTGCTCTGCTGGCCAATCAATGCTGGCAATGAGGGAGTAACTTGGTCCATTGCTAATTCAGTCAGCTATGCATTTTCCCAGAATACATTAAAAGATCTTTTAAAGTCCAAATAAAGGCCAGTTGGCAGAGTTGGTAAACAAATAATGCACAACCTTCCCATTCACATTTCTTCAAGAAAGAGCATCCAGGGTTTTTGTTAACTGGGGAGTGAAGAATGTTGCTGTTGAAAAGGAGCAAGTTCCAGATAGCACGACTTTGCAATCTGTTACCTCCAAGATCTAATCTGGATTATGTGGTTATGCCAGTGGTGGGATAGGAGCGTTTTGCCCACTGAGTATTCCAGTTGCCTACATTTCTGTGGAAGTCAGTTCTGGCCTTTTAAAAATATGCCTTTTAAATCAAGTTGGATTGATGTACAGGATACCTTTGAAGTGTCATTGGCAGCAATTATGTTGTTTATAGCATTTATTAAACTTTATACACTGTACCTGCCTCTATTAGATGTTCTCGTTTAGCATTGGCTTATAATATATTATGATTCTAACCATAAACATTTCAGAGTAGTGTATTGATCTAAAAATGTAGGGGAAGGAATGCACATCTGTATGCATCTTACTTGTCTCAAACAAAGGAGAAAATATGTACAGAGTTATGTGCATTTCTTTCCTAAAACACATTTACAGGTAGTAACTTTCTTGTTAGTTGGGGGAAGGGTGTGAATCTGCTCAGGGATTTAGTACAAACTTTAAAGCAGTGTTTTTCCACACTTTGGTTCTGCAGGTGTTTTGGACTTCAGTTCCCAAAAGCCCTAGCCAGTTTGGCCAACAATCAGACATTCTGAGAGCTGAAATCCAAAACATCTAGAGGAACAGTTTGGGAACTACCTAAACCATGCTTTAAAGGAAGTTTCTAAGGTGCTGAACCCTATCTTCAAAATAGTTTACCTAAAGCTCAAACTAAAACCTGGAGCAAATTATGTGCTCCACTGATATGGAAGCCACCATCTGCTGCTGTTAAAACATCTCCCAAAAAGTTACTCCAGGGTAATCCAAATTCTCCACCAAGAAAAGCTGGATTCTGTAACCTTTTAAAACCCTCCAAAATAAACAAATGCCCATCTCTCTCCCCCCCCCCCATATCTTATTCTGTAACTTAGAAAGACATTGTGTAACAAGCTACCACATTCAGGACTCCAAAATTCTGCCCCATCACTACTGAAAAGTCTTATTCAACTATTCAACATACCCAGTGTATGTTGCAAGCATATCTTAGGAGACCAGGACCATGGCAACCACACGCCATGGCCCTGATCCAGCTCTTTGCCACTCCAAAAAGAGCAAAAAGCTCCAAAAGACCCACTCCCCAAAGAGCAAAAAGCCACCCTTACTGCTGCTGCCATGGCTCTTCTGCACCCCTTTGGCATAGTGTGTCTACACACTGCACCAAGGGACTGCCCTGATGCCACATGCCATGCGGTGGGGTGCGCAGTGTGATGGTGGCATTGTGCTGGAGTCAGGGCAACTGGTGTGCAGTTGCTCCACCCCAACTCGACCCCCAGGCTGGCCCTTGTGGCCAGTTTTACACACCCTTAGGGCATGTCTACATGAAACTAAGGGTATGTCTACATGTCTACATGGGCCATCTAAACCAGTTTTCCCCACCCTTATGTTGCACTTTCTTTATGACACAGAGCCAAAGGTTTGTTTTGATGGCAGACTGTCTTCACATGGGAAGGGTAGTTCCACAACAAACCGCAGGCCTTAATCCACTTTTTTTTAAAAAAAAAAAATAAAAATCAACATTTGCTCTGGATCTTTCCAGAAAATCTGGAGCATGCTGGAGCAGCATTAGATGGTTGTTTAAAACACACCCCACTGTGCCATTCACCACCACTGTTGCTGGTGTGAATCACTCACTCTGAGGTCACAACTAGGCACCCAGCCATGTGATCAATGCTAGATGCTCTGTTTTTGACCTCAGAGAGAACATCTCATGCCCACAGTGGACAGCACAGTGGGACAGACATGAGAACAGTAGGATGAACATGTGATGCACAGAGTGCCCAGGTAATGGGGTGGGATTTTGGACAGTTTTGGGAGTATTCTGGCCAGTGTAGACCCACCCCTTAAGCATACAAAGTTTTTTTTTAAAACAATTAACTCTAAAGCTAAATCCTGTGTCCAAGACCACATTTTTCTGCTGACACTGTTGCTACTGTCACCTCCTCCTTCTCTTCTTCCTTCATGGTCTCCCATAGACTGGCAACATATAGCCTTACACAGGATGATTAAAAAAGAATGGTGCAAAACTGAATAAGAACAGCTTCACTTTTGTACCATTCTTATATGTGGTGACATACCAACAGGTAAATTACATGGACTGCAAAGCTTATTTTATTTGCATGATCTGCAATAATTAGACCAGTGGATGCATACTGAGATTTAAATAGAGATGTTCCCAGAAAATACCTTGATTTAATTTTTCCCCTCTCTACTGGGAGATGTGTCTTGTTCTTAAAAAAGTAAAAAAAAAAAAAAAAAAAAAGATTATAAAGGAGAACATTAAAATAATGAATCCCAGTTAGTATAATGACTTTGGCTTCCCTCAGATCAGTTGTGGTATCATCTCAGTCAGATTAGGAATGGAAGCACTTTACAGATGAGAATTCCTGATAACTGGCAACCAGGCGCAGTGGCTAAAAAGTATGGCTGCCTAAAAAAAAAACACTCATAAAGCAAGAGGGAGGATACTGAAAGAGGAAATTTCAAATAAGCGAAGATTATTAGCAGTTTTTTCTAAACTAACTTGACATGTTAATTTGCACAACTTTTGGGCCATTTCCTTGTTTACTTAGATGACTCTGGAGAGCAAGATGCCACCTAGATAATTTCCCAGGTTTGTGGGAGCCACATCTGGGAGCAGTTTGTTTAAATGATCCAACCACATGGGTAGGGCCCAGTTAGGTGAGTCTTTCCCATGCCTGAGGGGAGTAGGAAGCTTGTGGATTGATGGATAGACTGCTGGGTCTATCTTTGGAGAGAAAAGAATGTCCAGGGAGTCCAGGAGAAATATGAGAGTTGCCACTGCTGCCCCATCCCTGCAAAATTGAGCACCTGAGGAAGATGCCTCATTCTTCCTAATAGAAGAGTCGACCCTTGTCTTCTTCCCATAAGAAGCTATACTGTGTGGAGAAAAAGCTCATGTGATTGGTCCCCTCATTGTTGTTATTGCATGCCATCAAGTCATTTTTGATTTATGTTGATCCCAAGATAAACCTATCATGGGTTTTTCGAGGCAAGATTTGTTCATAGGAGGTTTGTCATTGCCTTCCCCTGAGGCTTAAAGGGAATTCAACCCTGATCTCCAGAGTTGCAGTCTAACACTCAAACCCAGGGGTAGGCAACCTTTCCCCTTTAAGGGCCGAGGGACTTCAGCTCCCAGAAGCCTCAGCCATGTTGGCCAATAGTCCCATGTTGGCCAATAGCTCCTGGGATTCTGGGAGCTGAAGTCCCTCGGCCCTTAAAGGGGAAAGGTTGCCTACCCCTGCTCAAACCACTACGCCATGCTGACTCTCATAGGTTGCTTAGTCACTTAAAAGCTCTCCCTTCCCAGTTGCACAGGAACTGCCAGTGGACAAATGGCTCCCCACATAGCTGGGAGAATGTTTAAAGTGAGATTATATAAGCGATTAAGGCATTACACTAATTACTTTTTTCCACCCTTTGAACATTTATGCCTGAGGAAGAGCCTAACCTTTTAGAAGCTTGCTACATTTTAATATGACTACTATGTAGAGAGATCTTGTAGCATCTTTGAGACTAACTGAAAGAAAGAACTTGGCAGCAGGAGCTTTTGTAAACTTAAGTCTACAAAACTATGCTGCCAACCTCTTTCTTTCAGTTAGTCTCAAAGGTGCTACAAGATCCCTCTACATCAGGGGTAGGCAACCTTTCTGAGCAGGGGGCCGGGTTTCTGTCCCTCAGATAATTGGGGGGCCGAAGCACCAAAAATAAATAAATAAACAAATAAATAAAAATAAAAATATTTTTTTTTAAATTTAAAAAATATGCATGCCCCAGAAAAGCCATGGCAAAACTCCTGTGGAGATTTTGCCAAGAAAACCCCAAGAACAAGTAATAACAACAATAATCAATATCATCATTGCGGGGGGTGGCGGCGGCGGCAGGGCCAGCCTGGGGCCAGTCCAAAGGCCTCGGGGGACTGCGTCCGACCCCCGGGCCTTAGGGTGCCTACCCCTGCTCTACATACTAATTCTACAGACTAATGTGGCTTTATCTTTGAATTCTTTAATATGCCTAGTTAGTGCAAAATAATAATAATAATGCTGAGATTCAAGATGCTCATACAGAGACCATTAAGCAAAATACTTTTTCATGTGTGGGAGGCATAGCTCATTTTCTCTTTCAGATCCCTTCTCCAGTGCTACACTGAATGCTTCATCAGAGAGGGTCCTTCATGTTTAGGACATGGTTTTGTGGGACACAAAGGGCAGATCAGGAAGGTAACCCTGTGGATCAATCAATTCTTTATTACGGCCATTTGGCCAGCACAGAATTATAGTAAAACACATCTTAGAATAAGTTCATATAAGAGCATACCAGTAACTACAGGAACGATTCATACAAAAAAGGGAATAGAGCAATATGATTATCTAAACAAAACTACGGTCATATCCCTTAACTATTATTTTAAAAAAATTAACGTTGAACAATATTACTGCTTAGTTACGACTCTCTTCTCTGTGTTGTATACAATAATTTTATAAGATATTTTTATCATAGTGTATATTTAAAAATTATAAAATTATAAAATTATACAAACTATAAAACAGGAGGATTATTCTACTGACAACATAGTATAACTTGCTGTACCATAATAAAATGCCACTCGTGGCAGTGAACATGCAAAACCCAGGGTATAACAGGACAGTACTATCTATAATGTGCCACTGCTCTTTGTAAATAGATAATAGGTAATTAGACTAGCTGGATATTAGCTGGGTCTATACTACAACCTCTGTGGATCTCATTTTGTGGAACCAACTTGTCTCTAGGCTACAGAATCCTCTAGTTAGTAGGGAAAAGCTGCAATCCAAAAAAGTGATTTCTCCCCCTAAACTCTGTCCCAGACAATTTTTTATAGACATTATTTCTGAATTTTTCTACTGGGCTGGTTTTGACTTTCACATCCCTACTGCTGATTTTGGCTTGTACATCCTTTCATGGCTTGAGACTGCATCGCCCAAATGATCCCTCTTCCATATGTCTCTTTTCACACACTATGATCTTTTTCAGCGGCCCCTCCTATCTTCATTCTCCATCATCTGGCAACAAGAGAAAAGGTATTCTTCATGACAACAGGACAAGCATAGAATGCTCTCCCCAGGAAGCCTGGCTTAGTGCCTGCTCTCATGTAATTTTGCTCTCAAATACAGAGATTATCACACATGTCTTATGCCATTTTTTCCCAATGGGATAGATGCACGTTTAATTGTCAAAGACAGGTCTTATCACATTCTCCTGGGGCCAGAAATATTCAGCCCATCCTTGAAAAGCTGAGGGATAAGCATAGGGGCTGCATACCCCCTGCTCCTACATTTCTCTCAACCTTCTAATTTAATTTGATTTCTTTTGTATTGGCTGGCACTTTGTTAATTTAAGTGCTCATAATGATTTTACAGATTTAGTCTGCATTTGTATATCTACTGTATGAACCTAAATACAATGTTACACTTGTGGTGCATCAGCATTTTCACTGCTCCTCCCCTAGAGCTATTCAAGGTTTAGAAAACCTGGTCTAGGGCTTCCCAGCCCTCCACACCTGGTTTTCAGGGCACATGGGGGGCTCCAATTAGAAGAGGAGATTTCCCCCCTCCTTCTTCAGAGATTCTGAAAATGATCTGGGTACCAAAAGGGAAACTTGCTCAGATTTTTGGTTCAAGAATGGAGGCATATCAAATGGAAGACAGATTTTTTTTTTTTTTACAACACAATGCAGTCTAGATGATAGTGTTGATTCTGAAAAAGTTAGCACCAAAGCAAACATACTCCCTCCCATTTATAGCTGTTTTGGAAAACTGGCCTAGCAACAGTACAGCTTTCTCTTAGTTCTGACACCACCACAAGTTCATCTGGTGAAGGCTTGGAAAGAGCCTTCTTGGTGGCTATGGAATCCTTTATTAAAAGAAATATACAGCAAAATACAAAATACACAAAAGAGTCATACTTATTGGCCAACCAACATACAGAAAATATATCATGCAAGGTTTTGAAGCTTCACTGGCTTCTTTATCAGGCAAAGATGTTAAAAATCAAACAGAAGGAGAGTGATGGTATTAATTAGAGTAACGATGCTGGGGTTTGGTTCCAGGATCTCCTGTGGATACCAAAATCCGTGAATGCTCAAGTCCCATTATATACAATGATATAGTAAAATGGCATCCCTTATATAAAATGGCAAACAGCAAGGTTTGCTTTTGGAATTTATATATATATATATATATATATATATATATATATATAAGTCATGGTTGGTTGAATCTGTGAAAAAACAACAACAGTGGATATGGAGAGCCAACTGTATTTCAGGTTGTTATTTTTATCAGTAGAAAGTGCCAGTTGGTTAATGGTTGAGCCATAATGATTTTCCTCGAGATTCATAAAAGCTTAATAACTCTGCTGCTTCTATTTTTTCTTAATTAAGAATACTTTTCTTTTAGTATGATTTTATAGTACCTTGCTTTGACCTTATGGTCAATCTCTGATCTTTCCCTCCAAACCAAGTCCTTTGAGGAACAGTTGAAGGACCTGGGTATGTTCAGCTTGGAAAAGAGAATTGTGTGTGTGTGTGTGTGTGACATGATAGCAATGGTGTCACTAGAGTTGGTGTCATGCAGAGTGGTTACTCATGGTGACACGCCCCCATTGACCTCCCCCCATACCACACCATACAGAATCCTTAGTGATGTTTTTTGTAATAATGTTACTCATAAATCATAATTCCTGTATATCACTGAGTGTAATGGCAATAGTTGGGGCAAAATTAATATTATACCTTTAAATTACAACAACAATAATTTTTATTTTTATTTTTATTTTTATTTTTATTTTTATCCCGCCCCTCTGCAAACGCAACCGGGGTGGCTGACAGCATTAAAAATACAATAATAAAAAATACAATATAAATCCCAAGAACCCTCCAACCCCTTGAAATAGTATTAAACTATTAAAACATACTAAAAGAATGCATCACAACAATACAAACAATACAAACAAAGATTGTGTGAAGGAGATGGGCTGGCTCTTGAGGCTGGGATATCTATTTGGGAAAGGCCTGCTGGAAGAGATCCATCTTAACAGCCTTTTTAAAGCTGGTTAAATTGGTGATATGACAGATCTCATCCAGCAGGCCATTCCATAATCTGGAAGCGGTTGCAGATAATGCCCTCTGGGCGGTTATAGACAGCCTAGTTTTTATAGGCTGCAGAAAATTCCTCCCAGAGGACCTGAGTGCATGGGGTGGATTATACGGGAGGAGGCGGTCCCGAAGATAGGTTGGGCTTTAAAGGTGATAACCAACACCTTGTACTGGGCCTGGAAACTAATGGGTAGCCAGTGAAGAGATTTTAAGACTGCCATTATATGGTCTCTTCTCAATGTTCCTGAGACTAGCCTGGCTGCCATATTCTATTCTAATTGAAGTTTCCAGACCAAGCATGAAGGTAGCCCCATGTAGAGTGCATTACAGAATCAAGATGGGAGGTTACCAGCACATACTCCACAGTTTCAGTATCATGCATACATGCTAAATATATTTACATGTACATTGTTTCATGTGGTTAAAGTGAAAATTTGGTAAGATGTGATGTTTGTAAAGAAAATAATTAAAAATAATTTCTTAATTTTGTATTTGTTAAATTTAAAATGTAATTTAAAAACAACAAACCCTGAGGCCTCTCCTTTCTGTTCCCATAGAGCCTTACTCCACTCACACCATCTCTTCAGTGTTTTAAAGGAGTGCAGGTGAATACCCCAGTTCATTTCTGCCAAAAGGCAAATGTTTGGTGACACTCCTCTTAGCGTGCCACCTGATGCACCCCCCATACCCTTCTAGTGATGCCCCTGTGTGATAGCCATTTTTAATTACTTGAGGTACTGTCATATGGAAGATGGGGTGGCTTGTTTGTGGGTGTTCCAGAGGACAGAACCCAGTCCAGTAGATTCATGTTAACACCCCCCCCCCATGAAGAAAGAAAGAAAGAAAGAAAGAAAGAAAGAAAGAAAGAAAGAAGAGTAATTTTGATTAAAATTGAGAAGAACTTCTCAACAAAGTACTGTTTGACAATGGAATAGGTGGGGAGAGGATGGTGGTTTTAAGCAGAGGTTGGATAGCCATCTGTTAGAAATATTTACACTGGCAGGTGTTACACTAGTTGATTCTCGGAGCCTTTTCCAACTCTGACTGTTGGGAAATGTGAGGGATTATATTTGATACTACTAGATCTCTCAAGCAGAGTTATCGAATTGGAGAGAGCCAGTGTGATGTAGGGGTTGAGTGTTAGACTATGACTCTGGAGACCATGGTTCCTTGGCCATGAAACCTACTTGGTGACCTTGGGCACATCATATACTCTCAGCCTCATAGGAAGGTAATGGCAAACAATGAATAAATCTTGCCAAGAAAACTACACAATAGGTTAACCTTAGGGTTGCCATCAGTCTGAAACAACTTGAAGAAACACAAGAGCAACAAAAGGCAGACGCTAAACAGAAACCAGTCTCATGCCAACACGCACCCGCCCAATGTCTAGCAAATAAAACAAACTGCTCACTCTTCTTTGTAAAATATATAAAAGTAACTTTACTTCCAAATTATTTGCACATAAACAAACACATGGTTTAATGGAGGAGAGAGAGAAAGAAGAAAAATGACTTCAAACCAAAGTGATACAGGTAGAGAGAGGGTGTGGAAAAGCAAACAAACAGGAAGAATGCAAGCATGCAAACTAGCAATTAGTGAGCATAGGGATGCAAACTTTGGAGATTATTGTACTTCATTTTTCGCCTGATCTGGGCACAGCTGGGAATGGGCTTGAATGGGTGAAAATGGGTGTCATCACACACAAAAACGCCATGGATGCCACTGGGTGACTACAGCCTGTCTCCGAGCCGCGCTTATCCTGCCGTTTTCAAGGAGGGGGAGCTTCTGTCCTTGCATAAGTGTGGCTCAGAGATAGGCTGTAGTCACCCGGCAGCATTGGCGGCATTTTTGAGTGTGATAACACCTGTTTTCACCTGTTCAAGCCTGTTCCCAGCCTGTGTGGGATTGGGTGAAAAATGAAGTGTGATAATCTCCTTTGCTAACTGTAACAATGATTCTAACAATGCTATGATTCTATAAGTGCAAAGGGTGCACTGGATACCGCATGTAATTTTTATGCTTGAAATAGTTTTATTGAGTTTCAGATTTTGCAAAGCACCCTGGGAACAATGCCAAAATAACATAAGGACATAAAATGGACGAATAAAAATGATTTCTGAATCATAGACCATCACCTCCTTTAATTAAAAAAAAGCCTCGAATGATACATACAGATGAAATATAAATAGCTCTCTTATATTTCTGAGGATGCCCTGTCCTTCCCCATAAATTTACTGGATGCCATCAACTGATGAGCAAACATAAAACAGCCAACTTAACAGAGCCAACCCTACTTTTAGACAGAATGAGGCAGCCATGTCAGGCAGCATGTACAGGGTGTCAAGAAAGACAGTAAACTGTTAACATCTTGTTATGTTTGCTTCCAGGCATGGTAAGTGAGCTTGTGAGATTTTGTACTCCATGTATCAAAATAACTTGGGTGGCCTTGGGTAAAAATAAATTTTGGCATAATTGGGTTGGAGTGGATGCCATTTGCAGTTAAATGTCTTCAATAGGCCTTGCTTTGAAGATTTCTTCAGATAAGTGACATGTCTGTCTATAGTAGGATAAAGGTTGGAGGAGAAGTACTAACAATTTCTTCAGTAAATCCCTGAGATGACACTGACAATACAGAAATTTCCTTTTCTTCACATGCAAATAGCCACACCTTCCCTCAGCTATTTTCTTCTCACAGGAAACTCAGAGGATAACAACTCACCACAGATATGTCAGAATTCCAGTTTCTCTTTTTGTTACTAACTAATCCACCCAAATGACAGCATGGGAAGAGTTGTGTTCAGAATTTCACGGTCCTTTTTTCATGACAGTTTTCGGGAGGTGTGTGTGTGTGGGGAATATGATCCAGCAAGGATCAAAGGTTATCAGCTTGAACCTAAGCATTCTCCACCCCAAACAGCCCATTGATCTATACTTATACTTTCTAGCAAGCACATTTAAGATTTCAAAGAAGTAGCCATTTCTCTTGCAGAATAAAAAGGAGGAAGGGGGGAGAGGAATGTAGCAGCACCTTTAAGATTAACTTTTTAAAAAAAAATGGCATGAGCTTTCATGGATATCCATCAATTTCTTCAGATGCATTACAGAGTGACATCTAAGCCTGACGTTATAAGGCATATTTATACAGTTATGGGGGTGGGAACAAACTCAGTAGGATCCAGACAAATGCAAATGATGACCCCCCACTCTGTGGACCCTCACATCTTTTTGGGTCTTACTACATTCTGTCCTACTCCCACAACTGTATAACTATGCTTTATAACCTGAGGCTTTAGTATCACTGCATTTATATCCACGAAAACTCAAGCTAAGATAAAAATCAGTTACATACACCCCCATCTCTCTTTTTTATACATTTAAGATTATAAACTTAAATCATAAAGCATAGTTGGGGCCTATTTGGATAGATATTTTAAGTTCTGCTTTATTTTTCCAGCTAATACATTGTTGAATCTATAACTGTTACTGTTATACAATCCCATTTAAAGATCAAGGGCAAACCCAGATGCACCTGCAAAAGTATGAGTGCCCGAAAACTTGTCATCATGGAGTTTTAACAAAGACAAGCAGAAGTGAAGAGTGATGTATTTTGTTCTCAGTGAGTATATTCTGTGGAAAACCTGTATAATTCTTTCTTAATGACAGTCTTACATGCTGAGTTTACACTCTGATAATGTGATAGCAACCATTTTTCATTTCAGCTTCTTGAAAAGATAACTCCATAATAGGTGTGGTTGCCTTAAGTCAGTAAGAACTTGAAGGCACACAAAACAATATCAACACAACAGCAGCAACAACAACAAGCTGATGGAGCTCAAAGTTTTACTGAATCCTCTGTCTGAATGGAAATTTATATCATCCAAAGGGAGGATGCAAGAGTACTGTGGGGTTTCATGACTCAAGTGAACTACAGCTGAGAAATACAAAGGTATCTGGTATGCTTTGAAACTAGCTAGGAAGCACAGTTCTTTCTCTAATCCTGATGGGAGTCTGGAACACCCAAAAGCACATTGAATTACAGTAGGCCCTTGTTATCCACTAGGGTTTGGTTCCAGGAGTCCCCATGGATACCAAAATCCATGGATGCTCAATATAATGGCATAGCAAAATGGTGTCCTTTATGTAAAATGGCAAAATCAAGGTTTGCTATATGGAATGTATAGTTTTTGAAAATATTTTCAAGCTGTGGATGCTTGAATCTGTGGATAAAGGCTCCATGGATACAGAGGGCCAACTGCAGACCACATAAAATTCAGAGATAGTTGTATTCAAAGATATAGCTGTGTTAGTCTGCAGAATCAGTATGTAGAGAGATCTTATAGCACCTTTGAGACTACTGTAAGAAAGAAGATGGCAGCATGAGCCTTTGTAGACTACAGTCTACTTCCTCAGATGCATTTTTAGAGTCCCGGGACTCCCTACGGACACAGAACTTCAAGAGAGGGATTTGCTGTGGGGTCATATCTTGAGGGATAGTTAGCCTTGTTGGCTTGTGTAGGTTTAGAAAAAGAACCTAAGATAAGGACGGTGTGAGGTTCCTGGGTATAAATAACTTAAGAGTGGTGGAAAAAGTATGGGAAAGTTATCTGAAACTATAGCTAAATAGAACTAAGAAGATAATATCTTAAAATAATCAACCTTGTATACCATCTCAACAAGTAAAACATTGTTAAGAGTTTCTTACAAATAAAGTTTATTCCTGTTTTTAAATAAAGGTTTGCCTGGACCTTGAGTAATTAACCACGCTACTGATATTTACAAATAGGGGAACAGCTTTACAACTAGTTAATGTTTATGAATAGAATGAAGTCACAAAGAGGTGGCAGGGTCAGAATTAAATAAGAAAAATAGTTTTGAAAAATAAAAGGTGTATGTGACAAACTGGTGGCAGCGGTGGGATGAAAAAGCCCATGGTGCTGCCATACAAAAGAAATATTGTTTAAAAAAAGAAAGTGATTGTGACAGTAATTTCAAAGATGATCAACCTCTAGTAGCTAGTGATGGGATGGAATTAATGTGAGGCTCTTTCTACTCACAATTTTAAGTCCTGATTTTCAAGAGTCTGAAATTGTGTGGAGAGTCTCCTTGGACAGAAGGGACTCTCCTCTTCACAAGCCTTCCATGTTTGGAGGGTGATGGAAATATGTGCAGAGGAAAGAACACTACAATATACCCACTTCTCTATTTGGTAACGCCTAAATAGGGTGAAAGAGGCATGCACTTCTCTATGTGATCCAAGCCATTTTCAGGTGTTCTAAAAATTGAATGAGTGAGCAGGGGCTCCATTCCTTTTTGTCACCAGTTCCATAGGCTTTCACACAAGATTAATTTTTGGAAAGGAGAGCCTCTGGAGATTATCACATGAGGTTATAAAATGCTCCTGTCATTATAGCACAATCACATTAAGATTTTCACATGATGTTGCACTCATTCAGTACTTCTCCTGTGAATACCATTAGCAATAGCAAGCAATAGCAAATACATTTCTATACTGCTTATCAGTAAATTCGCACTCCCACAATGTGTAAGCCAATTTCCCCCAACAAGCTGGGAACTCATTTTACCAACCTACGAAAGGATGGAAGGCTGAGTGGACCTTTGAGCCCTGCCTGGGATCAGACTCACAACCTTTTGGCTGCAGTACTGGCATTTCATCATTGCACCACCAGGACTTTCTAATAACCTGGAATTGTTCCATAACTTCTTATTAATGGGGAAACCTTTTGAAAGGTTTGCCAATAGCACTTCATTCACACCATTGTGAAGGCATGGGATCTAATAATGATGTATTTGTGACACTGGGGAGGGTTCTTGGGGAGCTTTTTCCACTTTGGCACAGGCAATTCACTCTCATTGTGAGGATCGTTTTTGGAGTAGATTTCTGTCTTATTTTATTTCAACTGGATATATATCATGTTGTTAAACATAACATTTTATTTTATTCTGTTTGGAATGGAACCATATTTTTCAGACATGCACAGTAGCATGATAATGATGCATGCACAAAACATCCAATCACAACTAATGATACAGCAATGTGATTGGCTTTTTGTATACAGAATGTGACTATGTTTTTGTTTTGCTTTTATTTTGTTGTTATAGTGTGATTGCACAACTGTGCAGAACTATAGATCACTATGGTGCTATGCTTCCATTATCTGCTAGTATTGTAATTGTTGTGGAATTGGCCCTAGTGTGATAATCTTCTCTGTTTTGTATGGAAGCTTTCCACACAGTGAGGACTTGAGTCCATGAAAATCCATGTTTCCAATTTCATGAAGAGTATCCACATAGAAAAGGAGCTGTCCTCTTCAGGCCAGCACTCTCCACATCTGACATCTGACATCTGATGGAAATTATTATGGAAGGGTCAGGGTTAGTGAGTTCTCCCTTCATGCATTTCAGTCATCAATTTTTAGAATGCACAAATAAGGATATGCTCTCATAAGAATGATCAAAGCCTGATTTCTGTGTGTACAGAAGAAAAGAGGGACAACAGGCAAAGTACTATAATAATCATAGAAGCATAGAATCTTAGAGTTGAAAGGGACCACAAGGACTATCAAGTCAACCCCCTGCCACACAGGAATACACAATTAAAGCACTTCTGAAAGATGCTCATCCAACTCTTTTAAAGACCTCCAAAGATGAGGAGTCCACCACCTTCTGAGGCAGTCCATTCCACTGTGGAACAGCTCTTGAAGTAAAAGGTTCTCCTAAAATGTAGATTGAATCTCTTTTCCTGCAATTCATTAGTTCATGCTCTAGTTGCTGGGGCAGCAGAAAAGAAGCTGACTCCATCTTCTACATTACATCCCTTAAGATGTTTAAAGATAGCTATCATGTCACCTTAGTGTTCTCTTCTCCAAGATAAATATCCCCTTGTTTTCTAGACCTTTGATCATCTTGGTTGCCCTTCTTGGGACATGTTCCACTTGTCAATATTCTTCTTGCATCAGGGACAGTTGTCATAGGAACAAAAGAAGCCAGTGCTGCTGACAGGATTCACTGGGTCTGTATATATGAGCAAATATCTAGTTCCCTACCCTCCCTCTCACTTGCACACATATACTTCCTTACATTTTGTTTGTTTGCATTAAATTATAAGATGGAATTTTGGTATATATCATAGAATCATAGAATCATAGAATTGGAAGAGACCACAAGGGCCATCCAGTCCAACTCCATGCCATGCAGGAACTCCCAATCAAAGCATCCCCGACAGATGGCCATCCAGCCTCTGCTTAAAGACCTCTAAGGAAGGAGACTCCACCACTCTCTGAGGGAGTGTGTTCCACTGTTGAACAGCCCTTACTGTCAGGAAGTTCCCCCTAATGTTGAGATGGAATCTCTTTTCCTGGGGCTTACATCCATTGTTTCAGGTCCTAGTCTCTGGAGCAGCAGAAAACAAGCTTGTTCCCTCCTCAATATGACATCCCTTCAAATATTTAAACACGTCTATATATCACCTCTCAACCTTCTCTTCTCCAGGCTAAATATCCCCAGATCCCTAAGTCATTCTTCATAGGGCTTGGTTTCCAGACCCTTCACCATTTTAGTTGCCCCCCTTTGGACACGCTCCAGTTTCTCCACATCCTTTTTGAATTGTGGTGCCCAGAACTGGACACAATATTCCAGGTGAGGCCTGACCAAAGCAGAATAGAGTGACACTATTACTTCTCTTGATCTAGACACTATACTTCTACTGATGCAGCCTAAAACTGCATTGACCTTTTTAGCTGCTGCATTGCACTGTTGACCCATGTTCAACTTGTGGTCCACCTGGATTCCTAAATCCCTTTCACATGTAGTCTCATTCAGCCAGATGTTCCCCGTTGTATAGCTGTGCTTTTCATTTTTCTGCCCTAAGTGCAGTACCTTACATTTCTCGATGTTGAATTTCATTTTGTTAGCTTTGGCCCAGCTTTCTAGTCTGTTCAAGTCATTTTGAATTTTGATCCTGTCCTCTGGGGTATTAGCTACTCCTCCTAATTTGGTGTCGTCTGCAAATTTGATAACTATGCCCCCAATACCATCATCCAAGTCATTAATAAAGATCTTGAATAGCACTGGGCCCAGGACAGAGCCCTGTGGCACCCCACTGGTCACTTCTTTCCAGGTTGAAAAGGAGCCATTGTTGAGCACCTTTGGGTTCGGCTAGTCAACCAATTACAAATCCATGTAACAGTTACTTTGTCTAGCCCACATTTTACCAGCTTGTTTGCAAGAATGTCATGGGGAACCTTGTCAAAGGCCTTACTGAAATCAAGATATACTATATCCACAGCATTCCCTTCATCTACCAAGCTGGTAATTTTATCAAAAAAAAAAAAAAAAAAAGAGAGATCAGATTTGTCTGGCATGACCTGTTTCTCTGAAACCCATGTTGACTTTTTCTGATTATAAAATTACCTTCCAGATGTTCACAGACTCTCTGTTTAATGATCTGCTCCATATATATAGGAGAAACGACCCATGCTGAAAATATACTCTCCCACACTCATCAAAATGATGCTTAAATTCTGCCCAAGGTCACAGAATGAATTTGTGACTGAGGTGAAAACTGAATGATGGACTTGCAGATCGTAGTTTATTCTAATACCATCCCACCCTACAAACAGAAAGTAATATTTTGTATAGTCAGATGTTTGGCAACTATCTGATTTCCTCTCTTCCTCTCTCTTTTTAAAGGCACTGGTGTAGTGGACTAAGATCCAAAACACACTGCAGAAATAATCCAGTTTGAGATTGCTTTAACTGCCCTGCCTCAATGTTAGGGAATCCTGGGAACTGTAGTTTTGGGAGACATTTAGCCTTCTCTGTCAGAGAGCTCTGGTGCCACAATAAGCAACAATTCCCAGGATTTCCTAACACTCACCCAGGGCAGTTAACATGGTTTCAAACTGAATTATTTCTGCAGTATATTTTGGACCTAGAGCTAACAAACTTGACGAAAACCATATGAGGAAGCAAATACAATATAAAAAAGGAACAAAAAGTATTGAAGGAGCATAGAGGGAGTCACTACTAATTATATGATGAATTAAAATTACACAAACCAAAAATATCTAGGAATTAACTAGCAAATATATAATTATAAACAGAAAGTAACAGACAGTGTTTTGCAAAACTGACTTTATTTACAAATATTACTTACAATACCAGTACTTGACTGAATTACTAAAGTGCTAAATAAGAGTTAATGCAAAGAAGTGTCTGTATCACAACAACTTCAGATCTTGTATCCTGGAGTAAACACTACTTCACTTCCTTCAACAAATCGTCATAATTCATATCCTTTAGAATATATTCAAACTTGACACCTGAGGAGGTGAAGTAGTGTTTATTCCAGGATACAAGACTTGAAGATGTTGTGATAGAGATAATTCTTTTCATGGACTTTTATTTAGCACTTTAGTTGTTCAGTCAAGTACTGGTATTGTAAGTACTATTTGTCAGCAAAGTGAATTTTGCAAAACACACTCTATTACTTTCTACATATGATTATATAACTGTTAATTACTCCCTCAATATTTTTTAGTTTATGCAATTTTAGTTCATTATATAATTAGTACTCTCTGTATGTTCCTTAATTACTTTTGTTCATTTTTTAATATCATATTTGGTACCTTGTATAGTTCCTATATTTTATGCCTGTTATTCCCTTTTTCCCTCCCTCAATTCTCTTTTCCTTTCCCTTTTTACACTCCTAGATGTTTTCCCTCCCTCAATTCCCTCCCTCAAATTCTCTTTTCATTTTTCTTTTTACACTCTTAGATGTTTTTCCCACCCTCCTCCCCTCCTCCCAGTTTGTCCCCATAGGTGGCATAGGAAATAACAGGCATAAAATATAGGAACAGCTACTGGGCTGCAGTAGTAGTGGTGAGTGACACCGAAGTCAACTTTCACAGAGTTGACACTTGTCAGCACTATGCAAAAGGAGGCAAAAGGTGTCCTTCCTTGTGAGACCATTTCACCAAGAAAACCCTTTAGGTGAGACAGCTCAAAAACCAACAACTAGAAAGGGGGCACCCAGACAGAAGACATGTCCAATAAAACAAGAATAAGTTAGAAGCAACACTACACATGTAATTGGAACATGGAACATGAGAAGCAAGAGCTAGGGAAAACTGGACATACTAAAGAAAGAAATGGAACACATGAATATAGCAATACTAGGAGTGAGTGAGTTAAAATAGACAGGAATGGGTCACTTTCAGTAATATACAGTAATCTATTTGGCAAATTAAAAAACAAGAAGAAATGGGGTAGCTTTTATACTAAGGAAAGATATAGCTAGAGCACTCAAAGGATACAACTCAAAGTCAGACCGTAAATTATCAATAAGGCTTCAGGGTAAACCTATAAACAAAACTATAATCCAGGTATATGCACCAACCAGAGATGCAGATGAAGAGGAAATTGAGAGATTCTATGATTTAGTCCAGAAAGAAATTGACAACATACAATCACAAGATTTCTAAGTAATCATTGGAGACTTGAATACTAAAGTTGGCAACAAAGAAGAATAAAAAACAGTAGGAAGATTTGGTTTAGGAACAAGAAATAAAGCATGAGAGCATCTGATAGAATTCTGTGAGGCCAATAATCTATGCATTGCAAATACCTGCTTCTTACAACCAGATAGGAGACTATACACCTGGACATCACCAGATGGTAGACACAAAAACCAGATAGACTACATAATTGGAAGTAGAAGATGGAGAAACTCTATCCTTGTGGCCAAAACCAGACCAGGAGCTGATTGTAGCACAAACTACAAACTGCTTATAACAAAAATCAGAGTTAAACTGTAGATGAAAGCAAAAACCATCATTATACCAAAATATGACCTGAATAACATTTCAGATGAATTCAAGGACAATGTAAGAAACAGATTTGAACTATTGAGTATAATCAACCAGGAACCTGAAGAACTGTGGACAGAAGTCAAAGACATAATTAAGGACAAATGCAAGAAAACAGTCACAGTGGCTAAAAAGAACATAACTGTCCAATGCCTGACATGCAGGGATACGGAGAAATACTACAATGACCTATGCAGAGAAATAGAAGACAACAATAAAAAGGGAAGAACTAGAGACCTCTATAAAAAAATCTGAGAAATTAAAGCCAAGTTCAAACCAAGGACAAGGATGTTCTATGGACATAAATTAGGACGAATGCAAGAAAACACTAACAGTGGCCAAAAAGAAAGATAAGAAACAATGGTTGAGAGATGAAACACTTCATGCAAGTAAAGAAAGAAGGAAAGCAAAAGCAAAGGGAGTTAGGAACAAAGCCAGAAGTATGAACATAACTGTCCAATGTCTGACATGCAGGGATAAGGAGAAATACTACAATGACCTATGCAGAGAAATAGAAGACAACAATAAAAAGGGAAGAACTAGAGACCTCTATCAAAAAATCCGAGAAATTAAAGCCAAGTTCAAACTGAGGGCAAGGATGCTCTATGGAGAGAAAAAAGAACATAATACAGGAACAAGAAGAAATAAAAAGACACCAGAGGCAATGCACAGAAGAGTTATACAAAAGAGATAAGGAAATGAATGATATCCGGAATTAGGAGCCATATGAAGATGAACCCCAAATTCTAAGAAGTGAAATGGAATCTGCAATAAAGGAAATGAAAAATAAATAAATAAATCACTGGGAACAGATGATATCCCAATTGAACTGCTACAGTGCCTACAGACAGATGCAACTTTAGTGCTAACTGAAATATACCAATAAATATGGAAACAGTGGCCAACAGACTGGAAATGTTGGATATACATACCAATCCACAAGAAAAGAGATACAAAAGAGTGCAGCAACTATAGGAAATAGCACTAATTTAACATGTAAGCAAAATAATGCTCAAAATTCTGCAGCATAGACTCCAACTATACATGGAGAGAGAAATTCCAGAGTTGCAAGCAGAATTCAGAAAAGGAAGGGGCACTAGGGATATCATTGCAAAATGTGATGGCTAATGGAGTGCACCAAAGGATTCCAAAAAAGAATCAGCATGTGTTTTATAGACTACAGCAAAGCATTTGATTGTGTAGATCACGAAAAATTATGGAATGCACTCAAAGACATGGGGGTGCCACTACACCTGATAGTCCTGATGAGGAATCTGTACCAAGGACAAGAGGCCACCGTCAGAACAGAATTTGGGGAAACAGAGTGGTTCCCAATAGGCAAACGGGTCAGGCAAGGCTGCATCCTATCACCCTGCTCGTTTAACTAATATGCTGAAAACATCATAAGAAAAGAAGAATTAAAATCAGAAAAAGGAGAAGTTAAGATAGGAGGAAGCAACATTAACAACATAAGATATGCAGACAATACCATAATATTAGCAGAAGACATTCAGGAATTGGAAAAGTTAATAAGAAAGGTCAAAGATGAAAGTGCAAAGGCAGGTCTGATGCTGAACATAAATAAAACAAAAATAATGACCACAGAAGAAATACACAAATACATTCTAAACAATGAGGAAATTGAAATAGTTAAAGAATTCCCATATCTAGGATCAAACATTGACCAGAATGGAGACTGCAGTCAAGAAATAAGAAGACTAGGAATGGCAAGGGTAGATATGAAAGAACTGGAAAAGATACTAAAGAGCAAAGACATACAACTGAGCACTAAAGTCAGAATTGTCCAGGCCATTGTAATTCAAATTACCATGTACGGATGCAAGAGCTGGACAGTGAAGGAAGCAGACAGAAAGAAAATCAACTCATTTGAAATGTGGTGCTGGAGAAGAGTACCATGGACAGCCAAGAAGACAAACAAATGAGTTCTTGAACATACCAGACTAGGGCTCTCCTTGGAAGCAAAGATGATCAAGTTGAGACTATTGTACTTTTGCCACATAATGAGAAGGCATGGATCACTAGGAAAAACAATAATGCTAGGAAGGGTAGATGGTAGAAGAAAGAGAAGAAGACCACAAACCAGATGGATAGACTCGATCAGGGGGGTTATGGGGAAGGGCTTGCAGGATCTGGGCAAGGGAGTGGAAGATTGGGATTCTTGGAGATGTCTCATCCACAGGGTCCCCATGAGTTGGAACAGACTTGAGGGCAGCTAACAACAACAACAACCATGTATGGTTTTACCCAAGTTTGTTAGGTTTAGCTTTCTATTGAAGACCCTCCTGTAGTTTTTTTGTGTTAGTATTTACTGATGTCATGTAGTGATTTGGGTGTTGGACTATAACTCTGGAGACCAGGGTTCGAATCCTGGCTTGGCCATAAAACCCACTGAGTGACCTTGGGCAAGTCACATTCTCTCAACCTCATAGGATGGCAATGGCAAAGTCTCTCTGAACAAATCTTGTCAAGAAAAACCCATAATAAGTTCACCTTGTGGTCACCATAAGTTGAAAATGACTTGAAGGCACACAAAAACAGCAACAAAAATTTACTAGTATAGTGGAGCCCCATAGCTGAAGCTCTGGACGTTTTCACACAATGATTTTTGCGGAGGCAATCCTACCTCCGTCCGGCGTCACTCCGGATCTTTTTTCTGTGTGTTCACACGACGTCGTCCCTAGCCACGCCCCATCCTGCGCCATCCCTGGCGCTACCCGGCGTCCGCCCGGCTCTTTTAAATTCCAGAATTTCTGAGGAATTACACTCTTGCTGCCGGAGCTATGCCGCAATGGTGCCGGTCGTGCTGTGTGTGTGAACACGACATACCGATCGTGGAGCATTTCCAAGTCATGGCCCATGGTTCCCCGCGCTATTTCCCATGGATCTGTAGGAAGCATCTTATGACGTGTACTTCCTGTTTGGATCGGGCAACAAACATGCGAGTAAACATGGTCCTCTCTATTAAGGCAATTTATTTTTCTTTTGGAGGATATGTGCTGCCGCGCGACCAGGGGTTGGGGGGGGAGATCAATAGGGATGGTTTTGTTGCCCAGAATTCGGGGGGGGGGATGGAGCCTGGAGGACGCTGGGATAAAACCCCGCAGGAACACCTCTCCAGGCACCAAGGCAGCGGAGGAGACAGTGTCCAGGCTGTGGAGGACTCCAAAGCCCATTGACATCAACACCTGGGCAGCACTCAGAAGCAGAGTTTTCCATAGCCTGGAACCGTGGCGGTTAAACTGGTGTCAAACCGGATTTTTTTTCTGCATTGCAGATGCAGCCTATGTGTTCCTTCAAATGAGAGAAAGGGGGGGAGGCTCCACGGACGGCAATGGCGATAGAACAGCAATAGCGCCATAGCGACGGAAGTGACGAAAATCGCATGCGACGGTCGCGGCGAGCATTCCTTTTTCTGCGCATATGCAAGAACTTCTTCTGCCGGATCGAGGCAGGGATCCTCGGACTTATGTGTGAACAGGAGTTCCGGCTCCAAGGAGCGGATCAATCGGGAGTGCCGCTAATTCCGCAAGGATGATAGTTGCGTCTGAAAGGTAATTCCGTCAGGCAGGGTCTATGCCGGAATGGGTCCGGCTAGATTCCAGCATGCTCTAATGCCGCTTGTCTGCCGGTTTCAGACCCTAGTGTGAAAACGTCCTCTGAGACTTCTTTCTGAGCAGGGACTACAATATTATCTTCATTCCCATATCTCCAGTTATTGCTTTTCCCTCTGAGTTTAACTGCAATTCCAGCAGTAGCTGGAAGGGAAATGGAGTTTCCCAGCAACAACATATTGCTATGAATGATTCCTGTTGTAATTTAAAGTGTTTTGGAATGGCTTGGTCTTGAGTGGGCAAGAATTATTAGCTTTACAAAAGAGAGGAAATGTAAAGTACTTTTTTTGAAAAATCAAATTATAGTGTCCGGCTTGTTAGGCGTGGTAACGCAGCGCGTGGAGACCACGTAACGTGAAGCACCAGGATCCAGACTTCTCTGATGAAGCAGGCTGCTTGTCAGCTGGAGAAACTCCTCTCCCCTTCCAGATAGAGCACAGAGACTCTATAGCCAGACGTCTCATGAATGAGGCTTTAATCTTTGTTGCTGTATATACAGATATGTACAGCATACACCAACGCAACTCCAACAGCAATCCACCATCCAATAACTCAACAACCCACACTCCACATGTGTGTCCAGAGGCTTGTGCCTGACATAGCCTGTGCTCCACATGGCTTTCTGGCCCTGCCACTTCCTGCTGGACACCTGTCACTCACTTGAATGACACTGCAGTTTTATAGCACTTTTGCAGCAGTTTCTGTGCCTTCCAGCACCAGGTGACTACCCCCATGATGTCATGTCCTGTTACATCAGCATGAGGCTGCATGACTCAGCTGTGGCCAAATGCTGTGTCATCATGGCTGCTGCACTATCCCACAATGTACATTTTTCCTTGGGACCCAATCCTAACACGGCGTGTCTGAACTTTCTTTAAATGTGTCAGTATAGGGTTTCTCCAGATAAGGAACTAAACTTCAAATTTTATTACGCCACCATTATTGGGATATTATTATCCTCCTCAGAAGCAATGGCAGTCAAAGCAGATTGCAGTTGAGCTGGCATTTTTCTATGCCACTCTCACTGTCTGAATGATCACTGTTTCTAAAGCAATTACAATAAGCAGTTTTAATTTTTCATATGAAAAATTTCCACATGCTTCAAGGGCTGGCAGAAACAAAAAGAAGATGCAATCAATTAGGAGGAGTCTAGGAGGAAAGCAGCTAATTACGCCAGCAGATAATCATTCCTGGCACATTTCCTTTCCCTTCATGTTTTCCTGAATACAGCTTCTAAGCCCAGAGCTCTTCTGTATTTGAATATATCTATATCTATATCTATATATGGTTTTGATGTTAATTGGCATCCCACCAGAACACTTTTAAAATGATTCCTTGCATGTATACACTTGTAAAAGCAACACAACAATAGATTGTCTGCATATTTTCAGAGATCTTGAATGATTCTGCCAGTCGATTGATTCCTTAAAATCTTGCATGAATAAACCAATTTGTTTCAACTCTTAGATCACTTCCAAAGGCGATTTTCAATTTATTTCTTGTAACCTGAATTTATAATAAAGTTGCACAGCAGCTGAGTGTAGAGCAGTGCTTTTAAAACTATCCTGTGTGGTGGACTAGCAATCCTCCCCCATGTGCTGGAGGAGACCAGTATCATACTTGTTTTATATTATTACTGCATTTACCCCTCCCCCCCCGAAAACATGCTGCAGACAGGCAGCCAATTGATTACAGACCAGCGTTTTGAGCACTATTGGTGTAGAGGTCACACATCTTTTGTGTGTAGTATGTCTTGGTATTCCACGAGAATTCCAAAATAAAACCAGCATGTGGTTTATAGACTATAGCAAAGCCTCTGACTGCATGGACCATGAAAAGCTATGGAATGCTCTCAAAGACATGGGAGACCCACTGCATTTGATAGTTCTGATGAGAAATCTATACTAAAGACAAGAGGCCATTGTTAGAGCAGAATATGGAGAAATAGAAAAGTTTCCAATGGACAAGAGGTCAGACAAGGCTACATTATATCACCCTACTTGTTCAACTTGTATGCAGACAATTTCATACAGAGAGCAGGTTTAGCAGGTTTAGACTTAGAAGAAGAAGGAGTGAAGGGAGGAAAGAATATCAAGAATCTAAGATATGCAGATGAAACTATATTACTAGTGGCAAACATCATGACCTTGGAAAAATTACTGAGGAAAGTCAAGGAATAAAGTGCAAAGGTTGGATTGCTGCTGTACATAAAGAAAACAAAACTTATGACCATGGAGAACTACATAAAATCAACTTTGACAGTGAGGAAGTCAAAGATTTCTGGTACCTTGGATCAAACATTGGAGACTGAAGTCAAGAGATAAGAAGAAGACTAGGAATGGAAAGGGTAGCCATGAAAGAACTAGGCAAGATCTTAAAGACCAAAGATATACAATTAAGCACTAAAGTTAGAATCATCCAAGCCATTGTATTCCCCATCACCATGTATAGACAGATATGAGAGCTGGACAGTGAAAAAAGAAAATAAAAAGAAAATACATTCATTTGAGATGTGGTGCTGGAGAAGAGTGCTGACGATATTGTGGATAGTCAAAAAGACAAACAAATGGGCTCTAGAACAGATCAAACCTGAACTATCCCGGAAAGCCAAGATGATCAAATTGAGGCTGTCATACTTCAGTCACATCATGAGAAGGCATGACTCATTAGAAAAGACAATAATGCCAGGAAAGGTTGGGGGTAGTAGAAAGAGAGGAAGATGACATGTCAGGTGGCTAGACTCAGTTAGGGAGGTCATGAGCATGAATCTACAAGACTTGAGCTAGAGCAGTCAGGGTGACTGAATGTCCTCCTTTTCCAGGACATGCTTTAATTCCAGTCTTCTCTCCAGGAGGAATTCCAAAATGTCCTCTATTTTGGGCATGACTAAGAAGCATGAATTTATATTTATATGAGTGTTTCTAGGCTTTATTTTCTAATGCCCTACATTTTTCTTGAATGTCTTACATTTTTGCGGTGCCTTGTCCTCCTTTGTGGTTATGATATCCGGTTACTCTGAGAGCAGTGGATGATGGGAGTCTTGGAGATGACTCATCCACAGGGGTGTCATGGATTGAGGTCAGCTTGAGAGCAGTTAACAACAACAAATGTGTTGTTGTCCTAAAATGATTACACAAATTGGCTAGTCTAATGACAAAGAGCTCTTGCACATGTCTCTGACTATTCCCTTGCTTATATTGTAAGCAGTTTAAATCCACCTCAATAGATGTTGTTATTGTTGTTTTTTGCTTTCAATTCATTTCTGACATATGATGATGACCCTAAGTCATTTCTGACTTATGGCAACCCTTGGACTCTATCACAAGGTTTTCTCGGAATAATTTGTTCAGAGAGGGTTTGCCCTTTCCTTTCTCTGCGGCTGAGAGAGTGGTCACCCAGTGGGTTTCCATGATGATTGTGAAGATTCAAAACTTAGTCCCCCAGTGTCCTAATCCAGCACTTAAACCTCTATAACATACTGGTTCTTCCAGATGTTTACTCACAAATTTGAAATACAGACTGAGAATCTTTACATGGTCCAGAATGACACCCACTGGTAGGACATCAGATTGCACATTAGATATGTGTCGATAACCCGGTGGTAATATACATGTGGGAAATGTGCTGTTTGTGGCTATTTGGCTAAGAGTTGAGATGATGGCTTGTTATTACTCCAACACTGAGCATACTTTGTAGTTGAGAAAATTCATTTTCTTTCACACACTAAATCTTAGTAGTGTAGATACAGCTTACTCATAATTACATAAATATGAGAACAGCCACATATTAACAACAGCAATAATAATACAGCCAATCATGAATATACCAAACCATCTTACCAAGTACTGTATTGTTTAGCTTTTGTGCTGTGCAGGGGTTTTCAGCATGTCTCCAGACATTTGTTGATCATTTCCAAATATGATAGCTGGTCCAAGCACAAATGTTTTAGTATTTCTTTCTTCTTGTTCCTTGTTACATTTTTCTTTTCTCTCTCTCCCCCCTCCGCTTCTGTTTAGTGGTTTTGCCAGGTTGGGTGGGTGGACAAGTGGCAATATGCCACACTATACTGGTAGAATGGACAGCTCACATTGGAACAGAAAAACACCTCACTCAGGAAAAATCCACATGACAGGCATGTATGTAGCCATCATAGCTGGAAAGAACACAAGCCCTCCAGTCAAGGGCAGAGCCACTGATGACACCCACATGCTGGGCAAAAATGAAGGTGCTGGTTATGATTCATAAAGCCCTATATGGCTTGGGTCCCAGCTGTCTGAAAAAAATAATCATAACTCCCTACATGAGCCTGTGTGAATGTTAAGATCCTTGAGGGAGGGTGTTACTCCAAGGTGAATGATGGTGGGTGATAGACCTTGTGCTTACAAATGAACAGAAACCCAAGTACACTTCCCTCTGGAAGAGATGCTCCATTGTCCAGAGACATTTGCACTGATTGTCCAGCCATTTACAAGTTCCCTTCTCATTCTTCTCTCTTGGAAACTTCATTTTAATCCCAAATCTGCCCTGGGATACATTTTACCCTAAATATGCCTGCCAAGGCACCTCCAGTTTGGTTGTGATTTGATGTCCTACAGACACTCTGTCTGTATCTCATCTGACTCCTCAGCAACTGTTGGCCACCCCAGATCCACAGGCAGCATGCTGAGCCACTTTCATCTCACAAAATACCCTGAACCTCTGCTTCTGTTATCAGTACAGCATTACCCCCTGCAATCCTGAAAGTCACTATTTGCTACCACCTTTTATATCATTAGCAAAGCAGCAGCTTCATTTCATTTATATACCGCTTCATACCGCGCTATGCAGTGTCTAAGCGGTTTACAACTGTAAGTTCATTGCCCCCTAACAGCTGGGTACTCATTTTAGTGACCTCGGAAGGATGCAGGCCTGAGTCAAGCCTGAACCCTGTCTAGTATTGAACTTGCAACCTTGTGGTTTATGAGTGAGTGGCTGCAGTACAGGCATTTAACCACTGCACCACCATTAGCTCTTAGATGTGTGTGTAAGTGAGCGTCTCTGTGTGAACGGTGATTTCCTTTGGATGTTGCATTCTGGGGTTCTGTTTCTCAGAACCTATATACACAGGCTTGATCCCTGCTTTTAATTGCCCAAGCCCTCTCTGCAGCTTTAAGTGAGCTAATAAAATTCCCCTATTAAATATTGATTTTGGGTGCCCTTCCAGGAGTAACAAGGGTCTCTTGGTCCCACAACTATCAGAGACACATCCAGTGAGAGACTTCTCAGTGGCTGCTCCCAGTCTGTGAACTCTTTCCCACAGTAGACTGGCCCTTACCCTGCTCTCCTGCTACTGCAGGCAAATGCTTTTTCAATTAGGTAGATTTTTGGTAATTAATTGGTTCCAGAAGGTGTATGTCTTGAGGGCACACAAACTTATCCCACTTCCTTTTAAACAACTTCTGGACTAATAAAACATTGTCTTTTATTGGAATAGTAGTTTGGTGTCTAAAAGGAAGTTTTTTCTCTGATCCTTTCACCACCTGGATATCTGGGAAGAGAACTCATCTGTACCTTTTCTTTTTTTACTTTCACCAGTATCAATGGCTTCAGAGATGAAGAAATATATCATGACAATGAATGAAGCTATTTCAGAGGCTGAAACAGTACCTGAAGAAAAGAAAACAATTAAATATAAATCAGTTCTGTACCTGACCTTTTCTGTAGCAAATAAACATTTAAGTCATTTGTAGTCAGGAGTGATAATGTCATCCTACTATGATATCTTAAAAGTGAGAAATATGCATTCCCTTATTCTGTGTGCAGGAGCTGAACTACTTCCAAGTGAAAGAGATTTGATTGTAGTGAAAATTCTAAAATATTTGTACTGAATTTATATGAAAGGGAAACTTTCCCCAATGAGGCACCCTTCTCAACTACTACCTTCAGAAGCCAGTACTGTTAGAAGGGATGCTTGCTGTGGATGATAGGAGCTGAGGTCCATCTCATCCAATAACCTCTCAGTTGGGAAAGGTCAGGAAAGAGGATCTTACATAAACAGAATGTGCTTTATTTATTGGCAAACAAGAGAAAGGTGAAACAGAGGAATACATGGCATCCTAAATAATATCAGCTCTGGCATCCTAAATAATACATGGCATCCTAAATAATATCAGCAATGTCTCATAGTTGGAAAATATATTAATGCATTTTTTTTGGGGGGGTCACTTGTGAAAGATGTAAGCATGCTAGATTCTTGGGAGCTTCTCCCATTTTAAAGTCTTACATCAGCATATAATGCTGGCATTATAATGTTAAATCCACATTATAAAGTTGTAATAACTTTATTAGTTTAACTAGAAAAGCATAAACTGTGCTGTACAATTTCAAATTTCAAAACCAAAGTTTCTTCATCAAGCAAGGTTTTAAAAAGGAACACAAACTTTTTGTGAAGAATGGTGGCAGGAGGAGCAAATTGTTGTCAGAATGATGCAATTTACATGCTGCAGTTAGATTGTTTGCAAGGAAGGGGCTGGAGACTTTTCAAATAATATTCACCCCAATAACCCTGAGTGCACCAGGAAAAAGAAAATAAATAAAAGAAGAAGAATAAAATTTGGTTCTTCCTCTGGGGTTCTCCATTTGAGGACATGTTGGCTGTTCATCTGAGCTTGTCCATTTCAAGGAGACTCCCTTGAAACCTCACAAACAGGTTCTGTAGGAAGAAATCAGTGAATACCTCAGGCAGTCCCTATATTATCTGGGCTGGAGATGAATTTGGTGTTTGATAAGGTAAAATGAGCCTCTTCACAAATCAAACAAAGGATAGCTTCACCTTTGGTTGGAGGGAATAAGCCACTCAGTGGTAGGTTTTTATTACTGGAGCAAGAAGGGTTTATACCATCTTAAACTAAGTGGCTGAACAGACCGCCCCTTTGGAGTGGCGTCCCACCTCCCCTTTCATCACCAGATTGGGGCCATGGCAACTGCATGCTGTGGCCCCGATCTATTGCTTTGCTGGCCCAAATAGGGCTGGCAAAATGCCACTTCTTTTTAAAGTGGAGAAAAGCTGCCCTTGCTATGGTCGCAATGGCTTTTCTGGGTTCCTTTGGTGCAGCGCGTCTAAACACTGCTCCAAAGAAATGTTGTGATGCCGCCCACTGTGTGGCTGGGTGGGTGGCATGATGCCAACATTGAGACAGTGTCAGGGCATGTGGCACGTGGTCACCACTCCTCCACTCTCGCCAATGCCAGCATTTAATGCCAGTCTGCTCAAGCCCTGAGATTGTTTCTCTGATCAAAGGGAGTGCTGGATGAAGAAACTTTAGTTCAAAAAGCTTACACAGAGAGTTTTTGGTTGGCTTAATAAAGATTTTACTACAATAGAGACTTTGAAATTTGTGTTATACTCTACACACCTACCTGCAATTATATGATATAATCAATACATAATTTACAGAATTTGTGTCCCTTTGGCACAATCAACAATCAGGCAAGCTTTCAGTGAGTCTACATGGCTTACGAAGTGCTTGTTACAAATACTAAGGACATTCTCTAGTACATTAATCTCCCAATGTACTCTGCACTGTTATGCCAGTGGTCCCCAAATGGTTTTGGGCTACTGCCCCCTTTCTGCTTTGGTGACAATTTTAGGGCTCCGAGCACCTATTTCTAGATTTTAGGCCTACTGTTCTACTGCAGATTTAAAACAACCAATCTCAGTCACTGCTCCCTATGTACTCAGTCACTTTGGAAGCAGCAACCAAGCAGCTGGCTGAGCAGTGACCAAGAACCTCTTGCCAATGCCAGTCTTGCAGCAAAGGCTGGTGCAGGTGAGAGACTTCTTGGTTGTTGCTCGACTGGCTGCTCATTTGCTGCTCCCAGGGTGACTGGTGCAAAGGGAGCAATAATTGAGAAGGACTCTCAGTCCTTTGCCTGGGCAGATAAGGACACAGCCAGTGTATGTGTAGGGGTTTTACAGAGGCCATATGCTGTGGACTAGAGACTGGAATGGATGGGAAAAGGGAGAAATTTTAACAAAGGGCTCATTCCAAGAATCGACCCCAGATACTCTTTCTGCCTTCTCCAGAGATGTGCCACACAGTTTCATGTTGTGCCCCCCCCAACATTGTTTCTTCTTCTGTCTCTTCTCTTGGCCTGTCCCACAAAAGAGAGCAGAAGCAGCAGCCCAACTCCAACCTGCCAGCTAAGTCCTGGCAAAGCTCACAAAGCATATTCCAGGTCACAAATCTGAAAGCTCTTTTTTTTTTTGCCACTGCTTCTCCCCTGCCACCACACGCTCTAACTCCTCACCAGCCCAAAGTTGCCCTGTGCCCAAGTCTCATGAGAGTTTCCCAACTGCTGCTGCTACTACAAGCAAAAGATGCAGCTAAGAAAGTGAGCTTGCACAGACAGATGAAGAGCTAAAGACAGCACCACATGAAGCAATCAGCGTGGTTGTGTTGTGGTTTTAAGTTTCAAAAATAGAAGTTTCATCCAACCTTCATCCCCACCATAGTCCTAAAGGCTGCTGATTCCCCTTGTCTTTCTTGCATACCAGTACTTTGACTGAAGGCCACCCTACTGCCCGCTTTCCCCTCAATGCCCTGCTGGATCTTTCCACCACCCAGGGAAGGCAGTACTGCCCACTTTGGGAATAATTTCTTAGGGCATTATACCATTGCATTGACACTCATACTTTCTCCAAGCTTGTGTGTGGAAGTATGCACTATCTCCATATGCAATCTTTGGTGTTTCTTCTGCTCAATGCTTTCAGGACACCATGCCTACCTCCACTTCTGGTCTTCACCATACTTTCAAGCATTTAAACCAACAGAGTGTTCCATTCCACTGCCACTTGAAGAGATTCTGACTTTATAAAAAGACTTTGAAAGACAAGGGTTTGAATCTCCATTTGGCCATGAAAACATACTCACTGACTTTGGGCAAGTCACTCTTTGTCAGCTTCAGAGGAAGGCAATATCCTCTATAAACAAAGCTTAGCAAGAAAGAAAAACAGGATAGGTTCTTCATAGGTTCTTGACCATGAGCGGAAAACAACTTGAAGGCACCCCACCACAACAGAAAGTCTTTTATCATTTAACACACTTACTAGTCTGAGACAGCTCCTTTTACTTCAATAACATTAGTAAATGCTATAAATTAGACAAATTTATTTTGTTTAAGAAAAGCATCTGTCAATATAATCAAAATGATAAAAGCAGATGAAGCTTTTTTTCTGTCAGTAGATGGCAGTATTTGAACAGTAAACAAGGGTGTGAAGTGTTGTCACTTTCAAATTTAGTCAGGCAAGGGGTTTGATTCCCAGCTCAGGATTTGATTCCCAGCTCAGCCATGAAGCCCACTGGGTGACCCTGGAAAATTCACATGTTCTCAGCTTCAGGGGAAGGCAATGGCAAACTTTCTCTGAACAAAAATGATACCTAAAATTGATGAATGGATATGGAAGGTATATGAATTAATGGAAAACGATAAGCTAACACAATTGCTACAAAAAAACAAAAAACAAACAAACAAACAAAACCCCAAAACCATCTGAGTATTTTGATCAAGTTTGGAAACCATTTATTAAATATATCAGAACAAAATGGGGTGAATTATGGACAATAGGTCTAGAATAAAGTTAAAGGTAGATGTACTGAAGATAGGAATTATATAAATCAGACTTAGATATACCAGAGATAGTCAATGAGGACAAAAAAAAATGTAAATAAGAATTTGTTCTACTTTTTTATGGATAGAAAAAATAATTTTTGGTTTAGATGAAATAAGAACGAATAAGCAAGATTTAATATATACTTTAAGTATCAATTCACTTATTGAGAGAAAACTTTAATATAATCAATGTACTAATCAGTAGAAGTTAAAGGAAGTCAAATGTGTTGGATTGTTTGTGATTGATGATAGAAAGAATGGATAATGTATGGGGTATGGGTGGTGCGGGTGATATGGTATGGGGTGAGAGGTGGTGTTGTATCTTGTTCATTTTGTGTGTCATGTATGTTTTTATTTATTATAATAAAATTATTTTAATTAAAAATGATAAAAACAGATGAAGCTTTTTTCTGTCAGTAGATGGCAGCATTCGAACAGTAAACAAGGGTGTGAAGTGTTGTCACTTTCAAATTTAGTCAGGCAAGGGGTGACTATTAATTTTTTGATATTATTAATTTCATATTTAGTCAAAGCATAGTGTAGTGGTTTGAGGGTTGGACTATGACTCTGGATACCAGGATTTGATTCCCAGCTCAGCCATGAAGCCCACTGGGAAAGTCACATGTTCTCAGCCTCAGGGGAAGGCAATGGCAAACCTTCTCTGAACAAATTTTGCCAAGAAAACCCCATGATAGGGATCACCATAAGGTAGAAATAACTTGAAGGCACACAACAACACGAAGGGACAAGCTTGAAAATACCTTCTCTGATTCAAAATTATACAATATGATGCAGAGACAACTACCATATTACTTGGAGTTATCAGACTGAAAACTGGAGAGGGTTCCTGTATTTTTAATGGTTGTACAGGAAAGGTAATTTCTACAGGTGTTGCTTTTCACACAATCAGATAAGAAGCAATACCTGCCTAAATTCCTTCTTGTACACAGCCATGAAAGGTACAAGATGTCTGTCCAATTTTCACTTTAGGTCTGACTCTGCTGAGTTGAGTTGCACAAGGTGAGTTATCATCACACTACAACAAGGAAAGTTTTCATAATGTGTGAAGAAAACATCAATGTGATGAGTCGTTGTGCACAAACAGCTCAGTGTGGCTTAACCATAATTATTCCTATGGTGAGAAATAACACCCATATCACAAGATTTACTAACCCTTCACCACATCACCACATAGAGTTATTAAAGCTGCTATATTATAAACCATTCAGAGAGGATTCTGAGAGATGTAGTCCCAAGAGCAGCTCTGTAATTTCATGGGACTAAGGGCCCTTTCACACTACACAAATATAGCTGTATATTCCACTTCAACTGCTATTCATTCTTATGGAATCCTGGGGTTTGTAGTTAGGTGAAGGACTAGAAATCTCTGGCTGAGAATTCTAAACATCCCTTCCTCAACTGTAAAGCCCAGGATTCCTTAGGATGGAACCATGGAATTATAGCACTATATTTGTGTAGTGTGAAAAGGCCCCAGATCTCATCACTGAACACTGCTTTCTGAATAAACATACATTTTCTTATGCTGTTAAAGAGGTCTCAGCAAGGTAGCTCCAATGTCATAACATGTATTGGGCCTTAATAGCTCTTAAAATATTAGCTTTGAAAACTACTTTCAAAAATTACTGCACAGCAAGGCTTAAATTACAATCCTTCTATACACACATTCCTGGGAATAAAGCCCCACTGAACTCAAAGTTGTGGAGTAAATAAGCACAGGAGTGCTCTGTTATATAACTTTCACAAAGTTATATAATAGTCCTACAGCATCACTCCCACAGTTCTCAACCCAAAGGATTAATGCCATAATGATATAACATGGTTCAGATTTGCTGAGATCTTAAATCCCTCTTTTGTACCTCTCCCTGCAGCTGTAATCATATCCTGCTATAACATATAATGAAAAGTAATGCACATGAGAACATGTGAGAATAGAGATATAACATTTCCAAAAAGGTCAATCAAGTGTTCTTCACCTGACTCTCTATACTCACAGATCTTATTTAAATGCAGACATTAGCTTTCTGTCTCCAACAGTGCTTTCCATCTAGAGCAAAGTGAAGGTTAGCACAGGTCAGGGTGAGCACAGAAGATGTCAACGCAGAGGAACAAGTTTATTGCCCTAGTAGAAAAGGCAATGGCTGATGGTGACAAAATGGCACCTGAAGATCTAATGTTTACTTATAAGGGGATTTTGTATCCATCTACTGTTTGCAGTCCAGAAACCTTCAAAGCTCTTGAGTCCTTTGAAGCAAGGGATGATGATGTGTTTCTAGCAGGATATCCCAAGTCTGGTAAATATCTTTTGTTTGTTATGGATATGTCACATTAAAAAAAAAAATCTAAATAATGGAATGCAAATAGAAAGGTTAGAGATGCCATATAGTGTATCCAATGGAGTCTGCCCAGCTGGTTTCCTTTACCCCATCAGTCCCTTACCCATCTTCTAAGGCTTGGGAGATCCATCAGAGCAGCTTGAAAGCTGTGGCTGTGGGCAGGGAGAGGAAATCTGTTGCAACAGCAGATTTTGAACAGTCCATGAGCTCTGCACATAAAACTTCCTAGTTTCAACCATGGATACCTGCAATTAAAAGGATTTCAGGGTCAAATCTGACATGACACACAAAAAAATGAGATGGGGGAAAACACAAAAGCAATTGTTTTGGTGGGTGGGGGGAAAGCAATGAATACTATGGAATTATGATGAACTTGTATGAACTTTGCATTACAATTCTAAATACTATGAATCATCATGGCAAATAATATGATCTCTGTAAATTGGGGGAGCAATTAATAGTGTGGGATGGGATTATTAAATCTCACATTTTGTGAGTAAACTGGTGGACATCTACCACAACTATCTCAAAGTTTTGCCAATATGATATCGATCTAACATTACAATGATTTTACAAAGATCTGAGAAATGTTCAAGGCCCACATTTTGGCATTTAACTGTAGGCTAAAATGCATTGGATTACAGCTTTAAAAACTATGATTCGTGGAACAGATGACAAAATCTAGGTATTTCACAGATTCTTGGGCACTGAGGTGGGATGTCAACAATTAAGAATTTCAAGCAAGTGTCTGAATACTAATTCAGTGATTATTTTGATAATTATCTGTAACCCTTAAATAATGAGGATACAAAGTATCTGGAAAAAGCAGTTTCGAGTGAACAGAGAGTCCTTTCACACCACTAAACTATAGCATTAGGATTCCAGTTAGGCTGCTATAGCTACATACAGGGACCTGCAGTTTAGGAAGGAGCCTTTAGAATTCTCTGTTAGAGAGCTCTAGTGCCTCACCAAAGTACAAACCCCAAGATTCCATCTGAGATAGCTATAAGTTAAAGAAGAATCATTCTGCTGTAATTGTATAGTGTGAAAAGGTCAATAAATGTACTCTTAAGAATAACAAATTACCTCATAGATATTGACAACAAAGGAAAGGGTTTTTCACAGACTTCCATTTCAAGTCAATATTATTAGGGTTATTGAGACATGATATAATTACACTTCCTATGATGAAAGGGCATCTATTTAACAGCATGATTCATCCTCAGGTTATGACTAGAAATCCCTTTACACTAGCAAAACAAAATATTAGACTAGTGTAGTAAAATTACTGTGTTCTTATATTCATTCAGATGTTTGCCCTATTCATGAAGGCAGCAGAAAACTCAGGAGAAATAGTGAAATTAAATCATGATGAGTATGATTAAATATAGCCTTTAGTTCATTTCAAAGCTGTTATATGGCACTGATGATGAAGAAAATATACTTCTGAGCCATAATTTGGTTTATATGACATCATAGTTGAACTTTCTGTAAACTTTCTATAAATGTATTTTCCTATTGTCTTCCTTCTGTATCTACATTAGTCAAGTTGATCATATATCTCATAACCTATATCTGAGGATATCCTACACCTGCATCTGGGAAAGTAGACCTGGAGGTTGTCTGCACAGGCCAAATGGCCAGCTTCCCCCAGCCTTGTGTTGTCTACTTTAGATGACACAGGCCAAAACACCTGTGGCCTGATCCTTCCTGTGCAAACATAGATCCAGATGATCCAGTCTGACCCTGCATTAAAGAGCCTTGGTTTTCTAAGAAACTCCGTGAAAAAACTGGGCTGCTGAGACAGCCCCCCCCGCTACACACCTTACCTTTCTGGTGGGCAATCCATCTGAGAAAGCCTCCCCCCCTGTTGTCCTGTTTGACATGGAAATAGGGTGCCTGGCCATGTGGGTGCAGCCAGGCACTCTGTTTCCACATCAAGCAAGACCACTGGGGGGCTTATCAGATGGATTGCCCACCAGAAAAGTAAAGAACAGCCCCAGGTCCTGGGTCAGTGTGGGTCCTGGGTTGGTGTGTGTGAACACCCGCCTGACCCTGCACTGACCCAAGGACTAGCCCAGGTGAGCACTGGGAAGAGGATAGCACAGGCTCAGCCTATGCTAGGCTTCCCCATCTGCTCAGGCCCCTAGTCTACAAGAGCTTATGCTACAACTTCTTTTGCACAGTTAGTCTCAAAGGTGCTACAAGATCCCTTTGCATACTTCTATTCCAGACAAACATGGCTAAGGGCCAGCCTGGGGGTGGAGTTGGGGTGGGCAGCTGCACGTTGGCTGCCCCAACTCCATCCTGATGCTGTCCTGATGCCACGCACCCATTTGCACAGCGCACGGCATCAGGATGCCCTCCCAGTGCAGTGCATAGACACACTGTGCTGAAAAGGCATGGAAGAGCTATGGCGACAGCTCTTAGGGCAGCCTTTTGCCACCCCTAAAAGGAGGGGATCTGTAAAGGCCCTAAGTCTTTGAATTCATATCTAACACTCATCAAGCAAAAGAGGATTACATTTCTTTCATTTGCAAGCAATAGTTGTAAGGGCTGCTGTTAATACAAACACCACAGTTTTAGTATTCTCCTTTTGAACAATGCATCTAAATAGCAAAGCAGTCTGATGGTATCTCATATCCTGCCATTTCTTTAATTTCTTTCAGAGTTGAAATTCAGTAATTTTTATTTCACAGATATAAGACATAAATATATGTGTTTTTATATTGAACCACATTACCCCCACCCATATACTTAGCATCAAAAGTAGGTCTGACCATGGACTATATAGCAAAATTACAACAACAAGGATACAAATGAAAATCTACAAACAGTATGATAAAACAGCAGTGCAGCTACAATGTATGGTCCAATGATGAGCAGTAAAAGACCTTGCAACAGCTTTAACAGTTTCAGATAAATATAAAATAAAACATGATTTTTAAAGCAGAATCTCTCCAATCTGGATTGGAAATACACTGGAATTTTATAATATTAGCTACCATGCAAAACAGTTTTTTATTATTGACTAAGATCCTTCAATCCATTCATAGCTATGTAAATATAAACATATTTATTTATTACTTATTTTAATTATTTCAATGGTATTCCACCTTTCTCCCAGAGTGGAACTGAAGACAGTTCCCAAGGAGAAACAGTTAAAAAACCACAACAACATTTAAAAACAATTTTAAATCTCCACATTAAACAATCATTTAAAAGACACATGAAAGTTAATAAATAAATAAAACATGTATGTATATATGCACAATACAATATAAATGTATTCCCTTATTTTCTACTCTACTTGAGCCTTCCAGGCATTTTACAATTCATGATAAAAATGTGTGTGTCTGTGTGTGTTTTAAAAGATACAATTAATAAAATAAAAATCAAACCAATTAACATTATGCAAAACATACATGAAGAACAACATTTTTATTTGTTTCAAAAAATAATCAAAGAAGAAATCATTTAGCTTTCATAGATCAGTGCATCTAACAACTTGAAAGTCACCACTGACTGGTAACAAGGCTTGAATGAGAATTCAGTATCTATACCCAGGCACTTAGATACCAGTATAAAATGAGGAACCTGGACCAGATAGCTCAAGTTGAAGAGATTTATTTACAAGTGCTAAGGAGATACAGAGATAGGAACTGTACAAACAGAGTTCCTCTCAGTACTCACAATATAGCTCTACTTTAACTCTCCTCCATACTGACACCAACTACTGATACTGTAACTCACAATGTTTACATTAAGACACTGCCTTATATAATCTTGGCTGATGCAGCTTCCACCACACATGGCATAAGCCATTACCTCACTGTGCTGAGTTACACATACACAGGTGCAATACTGAATCTACATCTTGGTGTCTGGCCTCAAGGACATTTATCTACATATCATGGCCTTGTCACACACACCGCACATACATGGTAACTTTGCAGTTCTATAGATGTTAATTTTCACTGCCAATTAGCAAAGAACATTTTAGCTTGATTCAAAAAAATAAAAAAAAAATAAAGAGGAATCATTTAGGTTTCCTAGAGCAGTACATTTAACAACTTGAAAGCCACCACTGAGATGGCCCTGTAATGGCAAAGGCAAAATCCCTTTGTTGACTGAAAGCAAGGGAAAAGGAAGTTAAAATAGCCTAAATCTGAATTATTTAGACTAGCATTATATTTTGATATCAATTATGGTTGCCGTAGATGCTTCCAACTGTGTATCAAAGACTAGGGGAAAGAGTATTTGTAATTTTTAAATATAGCCTTTGTGGAAGTTATCTTGACAACTTAGCTACAAATTAACTATGGAATTGACCCCCTCAAGCCATGGCCAATCCCCAACCCCAACCCCAAGTTGTTCTGTATCACCATCTTGAAATGCCCACTCAATTGTGCTACAGACCTCCATCACTTGGAACAACTCCCGGGAGTTTAAGGTGGGGTTGAGGTGGCATTTACAATTGTGGCAAATCATGACTACAGTGGTTCCTCCATATTTGCTGGGGTTAGGAATGAAGGACCTCTTTGAATGTGGAAAAACTACAAATAAAAGAACACTATTCTTTTTACCTGAGAAAACACCCCTCTAGGGACCTTATCAAACACTGGCCATGAAGTGAAAGGTAAGCAAAAGCTTACAGAAGTAGGAGTAAATGCAGTTCAGTACCGAAACTGCATTTCCCTGCATGCCAGCATCCGGAGAAGAGGAGAGCCAGTCCCTGGCCCTTTTTCCTCCCTCTCTTTCTCCCCTTTTTCTCTTCTCTTCTCTCCTTCTCCTTCTCTCCTCCTTCTCCGTCGGCTGGCTGCCTCTGCCTCTGCCTCTCTGAGGAGGGAAGACTGGCTCGTCGCCGAAGGGAGGCAGGAGGCAGTTTAGCGTTGATGGATACACACACTTGTCTCTTATCTCTGGAGCCTCTGATCAATATGCTATTTCCCTTTGTTGCCAGAGATTTCGATCCTCTGCCCTGGAATTTGGTTCCCTGCCTTAATCTAAACGGAAACCGGCTTCCAGTGAGCTCCGAGGGAGGGAAGGAAGGAGGGAAAGGAGGGGGAGAGGAAGGAGGGATGGGGAAAGGAAGGAAGGAAGGAAGAGGAAAGAGAGAGAGAAAGCAGAGGAATGAGGGATGGGGAAAGGAGGAGGGAAAGAAGAGGAAGGAGAGAAGGAGAAAGAGGGATGGGAAAAGAAAATGAGGAAAAGAAGAGAGGGGAAGAGGCGGCTCTGGCCAGGGAGGAGGAGGCGGCGGAGGCTCCCTCCCGCACCTCGCTTGGTACATCCACAAAAATCCGAATGTCAAAAGATCCCCTTTGACTTCGGATCAAGTGGGTGAAATACGTTTCAGCTTTGGATATTGTGTGGACACAAGGAAAGGAAAACGTTTTAGCTTTGGATTGCCTTTGGATATTGTGTGGACACAAGGAAAGGAAAACGTTTTAGCTTTGGATTGCCTTTGGATATTGTGTGGACACAAGGAAAGGAAAAACGTTTTAGCTTTGGATTGCCTTTGGATATCTTCTGCTTGGGACCCCGTGGGATAAGGCCCTATGAATCTCCAGGTCCTCCAGGGCAAGTCTATGGTCAACATCTGCCAGAAGTTAATCATAGAATCATGTTGGAGGATCTACAAATACCTAAATAAGTGTTTTCTCTAGGAACCTCTAAGTTCCCTGGCACAACTCTATAGTTAACTTCTGCAGAGTTGTGCTGGAGGACTAGAGATTCCTAGAGAGACCATATTAATCAAAACAGCAAATAATCAAATCCACAAACGTCAAAGCTGCAAATGTGGAGGGTCAACTGTGCATAGCAATGCTGGAGCAGTTACAGATCCATCATTCTAGGTTATGAATCCATAACTACAATCCTCCTCCCCCTTCTCCCCATTATTTACCAGAGATA
Source organism: Phrynosoma blainvillii (assembly GCA_026167975.1). Lineage (NCBI taxonomy): Eukaryota > Metazoa > Chordata > Lepidosauria > Squamata > Phrynosomatidae > Phrynosoma > Phrynosoma blainvillii. Next base: position 85,667,675 of record JANUYF010000001.1, on the reverse strand, counting down.
CTTTGAATTGTTCAATCTGCAGATTAAACTATTTCCAAATTATTTTTTCACCTTAACTGATAGCACTGCTGGTTGATTGGTCTGGTGTCAGTCAGGTGATGAATATGATCTGAATTTTAATCCTAATTATAAAGGATGCTGAAACTGTTTTTCAGATCAACTTCAGCAGATCAGCTTCAGTGCCTTGGCCAGCTCAATTAAAGTTCAGACCAAAATACAAGACAAATTCATCTTCCTACTGACATAAAAACCATTGGCCTTTATTTATTTATTTATTTATTTATTTATTTCATTTATTTATGAAATGGGACCCAAGGGGGCTTCTAGGACAACAAATTAAATATGTTTACAAAAAGTTTTAAAACCAATTTAAAATCGTCATGCTAAAACACTATAAAACAAATTAAAAATCATACAAAAGTTAAAAACTGTAGAGTAATTTAAGTTTCCCAAGGCTTCAGTATTTCTTAAGGAAACATAAAATATTTAAATATCCAAAATGTCAAAGCAAAGCTTGTTAGGGTCTAGCTTTAAATTAGCAGATTAGCAGAAATGTGCCCTTGTCTAACTATGGGCCTTTGCAGACTGCCAGAAATAGTGCACATTAAATTGAGGCACTGCCCTGGCTCAGTGCTAGGGAATCATGGGAACTGTAATTTATTGTGGCACCAGAGCTCTCTGACAGAGAAGGCTCAATGTCCCAGAAAAAAATACAATTCCCATGACTCCCTAGCACTGAGCCAGGGCAGTGCCTCAGTTTAATTTGCACTATTTCTGGCAGTCTGCAAAGGCCCTATGTTTCCCTAAGAACTGAGACTAATTCAAAAACAACAAATACATAGCTTGTAGTTTAAAACAAAAGTTTACTAATGGTTTTAATCTATATTTACATAAAAAGGGTATATTCTACTCTAGCTAGTGAACAGTTTGGGTAAAGAAAAATATTTATTTCACCATCTTTCCAAAGAAAGTTGAGAGAGGAGGAAGATGAAAAACATGCAGTTCAATAGAAAATCTTGAGAGAGAATGTCTGTTAGTTCCAAAGCAGGAGTGGCTTAAGTCACATGGTTAGTCTGAATGAGAGAGGAGAGCTTGCATGCAGGAAATAATTCTCTGTCTTAGGAAGGGGAAAGAGAATGCAAAAATCTTCCAACAAAAACAGATAAAAGATATATCTAAATAAGAAGCTTCACTGCTTAACCATTAAAAGCTACTGTCTTGTAAATTAGCATTCACAGCTTTCAGTTTGTTGTGGCATTTGACAAGATAAGTCATACATTCTCTCTCTCTCTTTCTCTCTCCCCTTTCTCATTCTATCTTCCTCCCCCACCGCTTCACAGGTACAAACTGGGTTGGTCAAATCTTAACCGATTTGGTAACCACATCTGCAAAGCAAACTGAAGATTTTAATAGCCTGGACGATGAAAAACTGGAAGAATTTCCATATCTTGAAGTTGGTGATGCTGAAAAGTATCAGGTGGCTATAGAATATTTGCTAAGGTTCAAAAGAGAGAGAGAGATTCTCAATCATTCCAGAAAATTCCTGTTGACTTCTTGTGTCATTTGTTTTATTATGTATTTTATAAAAGTATGAAATTGCAGTTGAATAATCTTCACTTTCTTCTCAAAACACAAGGTTGTGAGTTAAATCCCAGCCATGGATTCAGGGTTGACTCAGCCTGGCATCTTTCCGAGGTTGCTAAAATGAGTACCAAGCTTGTTGGGGGCAATTAGCTTACAGTTGTAAACTGCTTGGAGACTGCATAGTGCTGTATGAAGTGGTATATAAATGAAGCTGCTATTGCTATTGCTGCTATTGCTATCTGTAAGGAAATGTTACAGGCCAAATATTACAAATAGAAGCCTGTGAGGCCACAGTGGCTGATGACTCCTATGCCAGTGGTGGGGTAAATAGGCTTTGGGTATTAGTCCAAATTTTAAAGAAACCAAAGGTGCTGAATATATTCTAGAGACAGGTTTCAGCACTTTGGATAGCTCCTTTAAAGTCTGAATTAGAACCTAGAACTGATTAACTGCCTCACTGACAAAGAAGACACAAGCTGCCACTGCTCTGAAAAGCTTCTAGGGAAGGGATATTAGGTCCCAACAGATAAGCCTCTGCCAAAGACTGCTAAGGGTGTGATACTCTTTCTTGAGTTTTGTGTCACCCCCTGCATTGCAGTTTTTCTTTGACTGTGGACAGGCCAAGGTTATAAGCAGAATAAAGACAACACAACATCTTGGTTTGAACTTAATGGTAGCCCACATGATGCATCACTTTAGAAAGATGTGGAACCATTTGGAAGTACTCTGTGTACATTTTTCAAATGTTTCTTACAAATATCTTATTGTGGAAAGATTGACTACACATTTTGTTCATACATAAGACAAATTCTTACACAACTATGTGACTCAATAATGTCCACCAATTTTGATAAACCAACCATATTCAAATAACACAGCAATGGTAATGGTGAACGATGGACTAACAGAACAAACTCAAATTTCTAAAGGTACAAGACAAGGCTGCCATCTCTCCCTAATTTTATTTGCAATGATTATTAAAATTTTGGCAAATGTTATTAGGAAGGATGAAAATTTGGAGAAACTGGGATTAGAAAATTGAATAAGATAAGTTTGTTTGCTGATGATACCCTATTGACAATTAAAGATCCTTTTAAAAAATGGATAGAGTAAAAAGACATTTAAAGAAATTTGGGGAAATGTCAGGCTTACAGGTAAACTGGAATAAATCGGAGTTAATGCTGTTTAATTATACTAAAACAGAAGAACAGGATTTCCTAAAGGATAAAAAGTTATTAAATGAAATGATACAATTAGATATTTAGGAATAAATATTACAAAGAATTTACAAAAATTGGAGGAACAAAATTACAATAAATTAAGAATAGAAATTGAACAGAAGTTAGAAGATTTAAAAATATTAAATTATAATGGTTTGGCAGAATTGCATTAGTAAAAATGAAAATTTTACCTAAGATTTTTTTTGTTTTGTTCAGGATGTTACCATACAAATATCAGAAGCAGAAATGAAAAATTGGCAAATATCAGTGAATAATTTTTGTAATGGAAATTAAAAAAGGTGAGGATTAATAAAATATGCCACATGCCGGCTGCCCCAACTCCTCCCCAAAGATGTCCTGATGCCACGCACTGTTACGCATGGTGTGTGGCATCAGGATGTCCTCCCGGCGCAGTGTTTTCACGCACTACACTGGAAGAGGCAGAGAAGAGCCACGCACCAGCTCTTGATGTGTCTCTTCTGCCAGCTCCGAAAGGACCAGCATTTTCTGGGCTGGCAGAAGGGAGGATTGGGGCCGAGATGTGGGGCAGCCTCGGCCCCAGTTCTCCACTTCCCAGGGCGGCCCAGGGCCACCCGTCTGCATCCCCCCTTAGATAAGTTAATTAAGAATAGATAAGTAATGTGATTTATAACATATTGTATGTGGAATACTGTGTATAAGATGCTTTTAAATATTATTTTAAGTATGTTATATTACTATTAATAATTTTTTTTCGTAAAAAAATAATATCCACCAATTTAAAGAGGGGAACTTTTAGGCTACAGTCCATGGGACTCACTTTTGATCAGAATTGGATAGGATCACATTAAGCACTTCAACTTTTTCAAATCTAAACGTTAAAGTCATTACATTGTTTAATTCTCTCTCTCTCTCTCTCTCTCCCTCCCTCCCTCCCCCTCCTTCTCCATTTTATCAGAGGATGGAAAATTTACCTTCTAGAAGAGTTATATTTACACATCTTCTTCCACATAATCTCCCAGCCTCTGTTTTTAAGAGTGAAGCCAAAGTACGTGAGTTCTAGAGTCTTGGAGTATTTGAATAGAACTACTAGCTACTGTACTGTAGTCACTGAATAGAACTACTAGCTACTACTGTCCATTCTGAAAGCTCAGGAGCAAAAAACAAACAAACAAACAAACAAACAAACAAACAAAAAACCCTAGAGAAATAAATGTGTGTATTTTTGCATGGTACGCTTTGCAGCTATCATTTTTACTGCTCTTCCCTATTCCAGTTCTCTCACCGGCCAATCACCCACAGAGAAAACATCTGATTGGTTGGGTTTGCTGCCAGTCAAACAGCAGAAAGAAATAATTAAATGAAAGATACTGTGCTACAGGGCTACAGCCTTCATTGGTTGTAGCCACGCTGATTTTCTTGGGCAGTTGGGGGAGTGGTAGAAGAGGAATAGTGAAAGGGGAAAAGGAAATGATGGAGCAGCTGCAGCAAAAAAATAAGCATGGTGACTGGGAGAGCCCCTGCCCCATCTGGTTTCACTTTTGAAAATTTAGGACATATAGTTATTACTCCTATTTTTTTTTGCCTGATATTAACTGAAGTTATTTTTTATTACAACACTCTTGTCAACACAGCTATACAAGTATTATGAGTATTCTAACCTTTCATTATTAAAGTTACACATATAAGCATTTTTTACTTACAGATACTGCTGCTGATTAGAAATCCCAAAGATGTGGCTACCTCTTTCTACCATTTTTCCAATGGGTTGTCTCCTCTTCCCTCTTACAAGACCTTCGACGATTTCTTCACATCTTTTATGAATGGCGAAAGTAAAATATTCTTATTTTCTAATGCGCTAGATCTTTAAATATCTGTACATATGAAGGCACTCTGTGGCCAGAAATACAGCTGGATTACTCTGGAAGAATCTGACAGCTTGACCAACATAAGTTGGTCAAAACAATTCCCTCAACTATATGGTTGTTAGCATATAGAATAGAGAAAAGTAAAAGTTGCAACAAAATGGTACATTGTATGCTTATCTCTCCTGTCAGAACTACTCTAGTTTAGAAGTCTAGAAAATTAGTTGACTTTCCAGTCATGCCATATTCCAGTCATATAATTTATAAGGGGTTCAGTCAGGCAACTCCATTCCACATTCCTCCAATAGTCTCATTTACTCTTCCAGTTAATATTCAAACTTGCCATGACTGCTGGAAGCGTCTACACAAGCCTAGTCCTCATTGGACTAAAGATTTTGGGGGTGAGTCAGTGAAGGAGGAGATTTTCCCATTTGATGGTGTTGTTGTTTTAAATTGTATTTTGGCAAATCGTATGATTTTACCAAGGTTGCTTTGTTTCTTAGTGGTCCCGCTTTGACTACATTCCTGTCACAGTGCTGCCAGATGAAAATCATGGCAGGGCTTCTGCACATTTAATAGCTAAATTATTGTTGTTGCCTTGATCCCTATTATCGGAGAAAGGTGAGATGATAATAATAATAATAATAATAATAATAATAATAATAATGCAGAAATTTGATCATGTACATCAGGGGTAGGCAACCTTTCCCCTTTAAGGGCCGAGGGACTTCAGCTCCCAGAAGCCTCAGCCATGTTGGCCAACAGTCCCATGTTGGCCAATAGCTCCTGGGATTCTGGGAGCTGAAGTCCCTCGGTCCTTAAAGGGGAAAGGTTGCGTACCCCTGATGTACATTATCACACAAATCCTGCCAAAATTATTGCTTACACTAAAAAATTAAAGCTACAGGAGTCCTGTCTTGTTTTTCATGTCCCCTCTATATCCTGTTGACATTAAATTAATTGTTTGTTCTTAGATGCAATTCACATTTTGCGTGTGCATGAATAAAATAGACATTTATCTGAAGACAGGAGGTAGGGATTGAATTGCTAAGCCAGGGGTAGGCAACCTTTCCCCTTTAAGGGCCGAGGGACTTCAGCTCCCAGAATCCCAGGAGCTATTGGCCAACATGGGACTATTGGCTAACATGGCTGAGGCTTCTGGGAGCTGAAGTCCCTCAGCCCTTAAAGGGGAAGGGTTGCCTACCCCTGTGCTAAGCTCTTGGGCTAGGAAACCCTATTGCACTGGGATTGCAAAAGAATTGTTAATAGTTATTTCTTTTATGGCTGCCTTATTATTTTTATGTTTCTTTACAGTGCCATGGGGCTCCTATTTTGATTATGTTTTTGAATGGAACAAGCATGCTGATAAGAAAAACCTTATGACAGTAACATATGAGGAGCTGAAGGAGGTAAGTCTGATGCTCTGTGGAAAATGCTTTGTATTTTTGGCAAAGAGTATCACTGAATTCTGATGATGATGATATGCAGGAAAATATTTCCTGATGTTTGGGCTCAACTGGACTACTCCCATAAGACCTAACATTTGACTCCCAATTGACTATTTAGCAGACCAGCATCTAATTTGTATCCTTACTCCAATAGGCCCTGTACATAGCATTCTATGAGCTGTGATTGGCTGCTTATGCACAGGCTCACCTACCATCCCACTTCACAAATAATAATAATAATAATAATAATAATAATAATAATAATAATAATAATAATATCCCGCCTTTTGCAACACAATAAAAGGGGCTCACAGAAAATAGGTTTAAGTTTAAATAAAACATGTCCTATATTAAAACATTAAAACAGTAAATAATAGTTACCCTCCCATTAAAAATAATACAATATAATTTACAATATTGACTAAAGCATAAGATAAGATATCAAATAATTCTGGAATATCAGTGAAGGTACAAGGATATATAGAGCACATGTAGAGGTAAAGTGATCTATTCAGGGAAGGCCTGCCAGAAGAGATCCATCTTGACAGCTTTTTTAAAGCTGTCCAAGCTGGTTATTTTATGGATCTCTTCAGGCAAGACATTCCATAGTCTGGGAGCGGCATCAGAGAATGACCTCTGGGAGGTTACCGCTAATCTAGTTTTTATTGATTGCAGTAGGTTCCTCCCAGAGGATCTGATGGTGCAGGGCAAATTATATGGAAGAAGGCGATCCCTTACATAGGTTGGACCCAGGCCATGTAGGGCGTTAAAGGTAATCACCAACACCTTATACTGTGCCCGGAAACCAATGGGCAGCCAGTGAAGAGATTTCAATATCGGAGTAATATGATCACTTTTAGATTTACCGGTGATCAACCTGGCTGCCATATTTTGTGCAAATTGCAGTTTCCGGACTAGGTATAAGGGTAGCCCCATGTAGAGTGCATTGCAGAAATCAAGTCGTGAGGTTACCAGTGGATGTACTACAGTTTCTAGGTTCCTTACTTCCAGGAAAGGGTGCAGCTGGTGTATCAGCCAAAGCTGATAACTGTATGGGAAAGCAGCCAATGGATTAGCTGATAAGAGCAATGCAAGTCTGAAGCACAAAAGCAGTTCCAAAAGTACAGTACCAGTCCAAATGTTCCAAGAAGCAAAACCAGAGGCAAGCCAAGGGTTCAAGAGTCCAGAGAGCAAGTCAGTAAGTCCAGTCCAGGGTCAAGAGTTCCAGCAAGCAGGTCAGTGAGTTCAGTCCAAAGGTCAAGAGTTCCTAGGCAATCTGAGGTCTATGAAGACAGGCAGCCAGGGAGTCAGAGTCAGATGCTTTTACCAGAGAATGCAGATAGACTCTGACAAAGAAGCTCGCCATCTCCCAGCTGCCCAGTTCCCAATCACAGCCGTTTGGTCTTAGCTGGGCATTTCCCATATAATCTCAGAGAACACCGGAGGCACGCCCTTTCTGTTCTACTCTGTCTAAAGGTAGGCATCTCCTCATCTTGCTCCTCTATATTTTCCAGGCATAGAACCTCTGCTGGGCGGAGGCTAGGCTGCTGAGACATGGGCTGTGCTACAGTTCGTACAACAGTGCTAGGTCCAGGCTCACGCCAACTCCACTGGAGCTGGTAGAGTAAAACTAGGGCCTGGCTCATCCTCCTTGTCCTCCTTGTCCTCTGAGTCCTCAGCCTGGCTGGCTATGACAATAACAGGCACTCCTGACTGTCGCATTCACCTGATCTATCCCGTGAAGTGACAGGTCTAGGAGCACCCCCAGACTGCGAACACAATCCTTAGTGGAGAGTGTGACCCCATCCAGGACTGGTGATTGTAACCCAATGCCTGGTTCCGGGGCCCCTACTGTGAGTATCTCCATTTTATCTGGATTCAGTCTGAATCAGTTTTTCTTCATTCAATCCATTACTGCTTCAAGACATTGATTGAGGGAAGAATTGCCATCTGCTGTCATGGCTGCTGACCGTGACATGGAGAAATATATTTGGGTGTCATCAGCATATTGATAACACCCTGCGCCATGTCTACGGATGATCTCCCCCAGTGGCTTTATATAGATGTTGAACAGCTTAATTTTCTCAAGAAGCAATTAATTATTACCTAATACATTTTTATTTTTCTCATTTCAGAATAGGGCATTGGGGGTGAAAAAAATAAATGAATTCTTTGAGTTACATCTAACTGATGAAGACATGCAAGGGGTTATAGACAGAAGCAGTTTCCAGGCAATGAAAGAAAATTCTAGAAAAACCCATGGTGCAATGGGCAGTGTACTTTTCCGTAAAGGTAAGTTTCCAAAGACCTGAAAGGAAAAAGAAAAAAAAACTCCTAAGTTTAGACTACATTTTAAAAAATTGTCATCATTATCTTTTTGTGTCTTAAATGTAAGACAACACCAAATATAATTTTCCCTCCCCTAAACTTGGCTTCTTATCAAATTGCACCTATGTTTTCAACTAGCAATGTATACCCAGAATGATATAGTTCACATATCTGATTGTGGGTTCTAATGTTCAAACAATTCTTAAACTTCTGTTTTGTTCAGGCATCCATCCTTATTTAGAGAACTTCAAGAATGCTTAGGTGGATCTTAAGTATATGTTTGTATTTTCCTTTAGCCTGAATCCCATTGTTAGTCCCAATTAAAGCAGACTCATTAAATCAATGGGAATGTGATATATCAGCATGTATATAAATTCCATTAAATGGATAATTATATAAATTCCATTAATTAAATGAATCAACACGCGTTGGGATTAATGGATGGATTTACACCACTGTATATATGAATATACAGTGGTGTAAATATATTCATATATATAGCAGCTTCCATCACTAGTCCTAGTTGCTGCCACCCTAGCAGTTTGAAAGCATGTAAAAGTGCAAGTAGATAAATAGGTACCACTTTGGTGGGAATGTAACAGCATTCCATACAGTCATTCTAGCCACATGTCCAAGGAGTTGACTTTCACAATGCTGGCTTCTTCGGCTAAGTAACGGAGATTAGCACCGTCCCCTACAATTGGACACAACTTGACAATCATGTCAAAAGGGAAACCTTTATCTTTTAATATATATGAACATGCTATCTCCATTTTAAAAGTTATTTTAGTAGATTTTTTAAAAGTATGATTACAAAGAAAAAAACAAAAGAAAAATGCGGAGTGGGAATACATAGGAGATCAAGTGGGCATTAATATAAGCTAACAGTGTTTGCAAAAACACATTGTCTTAAAGCTAGAACTATAAAATATATGTTTATCAGAAGTTAAAATAGTGACATATTCTGACCACTGAAAAATAGCAGGAGAAAGTTTGTCATTCCAGCCTTGGAGTGTAAGTCTTTTGACAATAGTAAGAGCACACAGGATCCAATCACACTGACCATTATTATTGTTATTTTCTTGTCATTTGTAATTTCTTGCATTTTCTTCCCTTAACATTTCCTTTCCTTCCCCTTTGTACTTTGAAGAATACACTACCATTATCTGGTTTTGCTTTAGAAATCAATAATAGCAAAACTGTATAAGTTAATGAAGAAAATTTATATGAGCAGAATGAGTCCAAAACTGTAATAAAACTTGGGGATCTGATTAACTATCTTAATGCATTGCTCAGGGTTATTATGAACAATCATGTATGTATTCTGTTCAGGGAGTGTTAGTGACTGGAAGAACCTCTTCAGTGAAGATCACAACCAGAAGATGGATATGACATTTGAAGAACGCTTAAGTGGGACAAAACTGGGAGAAAAGTTGAAATATGGAGTGTATTGCAAAGCCTGAAGACTGCAAGAAAACTGCTGGAACTTCCTCTACTACAGTCAATTATAGCTTTACATATAACAGAAAATAATTAGTCTAGCCCATCAGATAGTGATGATGAAACATCTGGAGTTATGTCTGATGTACCATAATCGAATACAATGAACTAGGACACCTAATAGCTTCTTAAAATCATGGATCAAAAGCAGTGAAGCAACTGCCACATTGCAGAATTAATGCAATTTGACTTTAACTGTTATGGTTCCATCCTATGGAATCCTGGGACTTGTAGTTTTTTGTAGTACCAGAGCTCTCTGATATAGTAGGCTAAATATGTTACACAACACTACACATCTCAGAATTCCATAGCATTGAGCCATGGCAGTTAAAGTGGTATCAGACTACAATAATTCTGCAGTGTAGATGCAGCTGCATGACAGTGTCAGGCACCATTGTGGAGCTCCTAAGGCCCACACCACTGCAGAACATCCACTCCAGCAGAGCTGGAAGCAACATATAGAGCAGGGTTTCACAGCTAGGGTCCCCTGGAACCCTAAGATTCTATAATATGTTGCTAGGATTTCTGTGAGAGCTCATGATTGAACCCCCCCCCACAAAGTAATAAATATAATTGTTATGCAGGGGTTCAATGTGGGGGGGGGGGCACAAAACTAGGAGCCCATGATCTCCTCTCCTTTCTCTCCCACACTTTTTCTGTCCTGGAGGGGAAGAGAAAGGCAAGGAGGATTCTTGGGACCTCTGCCTGAGGGAGGAAAAGGAAAAGGAGGAGAGCTATTTGCTTATAAAATGTTAAAATATGAACATACATGAATGTGTGAATGAAAATATGTACACTAAACAAACGCAATATTTTTATTCATATACTATGTCAAGAAAGGTGGTGTGATGTCCACATGTAAATGTAAAGGAGGTCGCAAGGATAAAAAGTTTGAGAACCACTGCATTAGCTTATTAATAATAATGCCTTAGGGATTAGGAAGGTGTATATATTTTTGTTTTTCCCCCCGAGAACATCAAATGCTGATCAGCCAGTGCTTTATTCATCCCACTTGTGCTGCACCCCTGAGAAGGATACGGTACATTTAGATTCAGGCCTGGTATCAGCATCAGATTCAGGCCTAGTATCAGCATCTCAACACATGGCAACCTTGTGGATGAGACATCTCCAAGACTCCCTGTCCTCCACTATCAGCATCAGGTCCGCTATCAATGCCTCCTGCCTATGCACATCACCAGCTAAATCCATTCAAGAATTTTCCCAGTGTTAGTCAACACTGGAAGAAGCACAGAGCAGCTTAAGTGTTTGCATTTCCATTCCCAAAGCTCTACCTTGATGTAGCGATGTAACGATGCTACATCAGGCCTGTTGTAAGGGAAATTAAAATTTTGCTGGCTGTAGTTTATTTGGGTTTTCGGGCTGTGTGGCGATGTTCTAGAAGAGTTTCTTTCTGATGTTTCGCCAGCATCTGTGCCTGGCATCTTCAGAGAATACTGGAATGGAAGAGAGTGGGTCTATATATACTGTGATACCCTGGGTAGGGAGGTGTGATCCCATGTAAACTGTGTATTGTTCTGTGTTGAATAGGTTTTGTTCTGTTGTTAATGGCATGGCTTCAGGGTGGGAGGATATCCTCCTGAAGCCATGCCATTAACAACCAAACAAAACCTATTCAAAACAGAACAATACACAGAACAATACACAGAACAATACACAGTTTACATGGGAATAATTTCCCTCCCTACCCAGGGTCTCACAGTATATATAGACCCACTCTCTTCCATTCCAGTATTCTCTGAAGATGCCACCCACAGATGCTGGTGAAACATCAGAAAGAAACTCTTCTAGAACATGGCCACACAGCCTGAAAAACCCACAAAAAACTATGGATGCCGGCCATGAAAGCCTATGACTTGCTGGCTGCTTTTGCCATTAAATTTCGCCTCAAGCTCATAGCTACCAGGAGGAAGAGGGGCAAAATGAGGCTTTTATTGTCTTTTGATGTTGCTCTCAGACCTTGTTGGCCTCGAGTTGACCATGACTCATGGTGACATGTGGATGAGGCATCTCCATGCCCTTCTGTCCTTCACTGCTCTTCTTAGGTCCTGCAAATTTATACGTGTGACCTCCTTAATTGAGTCTATCCAATTAGCTTGCAGTCTTCCTGTCTATCTGCTTCCCTCCACCTTTCCTAGCATTATTGTTTTTTCTAATGAATCATGCCTTATCAAAGTGTGGCTAAAGTTCAACAATCTCTGTTTGTCTTGGCTTCCAGGAAGATTTCAGGCTTGATCTGTTCAAGGACTCATTTGGTTATCCTTTAGCTGCCCATGGTATCCTTAGAGCTCTTCTCCAGCATTACATTTTAAAAGAGTTGATTTTCTTCTGTGCTTTCTTCACTATCCAGCTCTTGCATCTGTACATGCTGATGGGGAATATAATGGCTTAGATAAGTCTAACTTCAGTGTTTAGTTGTAAATCGTTACTCTTTAAGATTCTGTCTAGTTCTTCCATAGCCGCCCTTCCCATTACCAATCTTCTTTTGATTTCTTAGCTGCAGTCTCCATTCTGATCAATGTTTGATCCTAGGAATGGGAACTCTTTAACAATTTTGATTTCCTCATTGCCTAGGTTGAATTTATGCATTTCTTCTATGGTCATTAGCTTTGTTTTCCCTATGTTCAACAGTAAGCCTGCCTTTCACTTTGCATCTTTGAACTTCCTTAGTAATTATTCTAAGTCTGTAATGTTTTCTGCGAGTAATGTGATGTCATCCACATATTTTCAGTTGCAGATGTTTGTTCCTCCTTTCTTCACTTCTCCTTCCTCTGAGTCTAAATCTCCTCTTATGATATTTTCTGCCTACAAGTTGAACGAGTAGGGTGATAGAATGCAGCCTTGCCTGATCTCTTTGCCAATCAAGGACCATTCTGTTTCTCCATATTTTCTTCTGACAGTAGCCTCTTGTCCTAAATACAGATTTCTCATCAGGAGTATCAGATTTAGTGGCTCTTCTAGGTCCTTGAGAGTCATCCATAGTCTTTTGTGAGTTATGCAGTCAAATGCTTTATTGTATTCTGTAAAGCAGATGCTGATTTCCCCTCCTGGAATTCCTTTGTATGCTCCATTAGCCATTACAGTCCATTAGATCAGGCCCTATTCTGAGAAAATAATCATAATCAAAGAAGGAGGATTTCCATACCATCACCACAGTAGCACATGCTGGCTACCTTTTATCAGTGTAGTTAGTAACCATAGCTCCCCATATCATAAATGTACAGAAAGTGTCTGAAGTTATTTGGTAGAAAGAAGGTAGTCCTTTGGCAGCTAAGAAACACAATTTTTGTGTTGTTGTTAGCTGCCCTTGAGTTGATCTCAACCCATGGCAACCTTGTGGATGAGACATCTCCAAGACTCCCTGTCCTCCACTATCAGCATCAGGTCCGCTATCACTGCCTCCTGCCTATGCACATCACCAGCTAAATCCCTTCAAGAATTTTCCCGGTGTTAGTCAACACTGGAAGAAGCATGGAGCAGCTTAAGTGTTTGCATTTCCATTCCCAAAGCTCTACCTTGATGTAGCGATGCTACATTGGGCATGTTGTAAGGGAAATTAAAATTTTGCTGGCTGTAGTTTTTTGTGGGTTTTTCGGACTGTGTGGCCATGTTGTAGAAGAGTTTCTTTCTGATGTTTCACCAGCATCTGTGGCTGGCATCTTCAGAGAATACTGGAATGGAAGAGAGTGGGTCTATATATACTGTGATACCCTGGGTAGGGAGGGGTGATTCCCATGTAAACTGTGTATTGTTCTGTGTTGGATAGGTTTTGTTCTGTTGTTAATGGCATGTCTTCAGGGTGGGAGGATATCCTCCTGAAGCCATGCCATTAACAACAGAACAAAACCTATTCAACACAGAACAATACACAGAATAATACACAGAACAATACACAGAACAATACACAGATTACATGAGAATAATTTTCCTCCCTACCCAGGGACATTTCTAGAAAAATGTCCACACAGCCCGAAAAACCCACAAAAAACTATGGATGCCGGCCATGAAAGCCTACGACTTTTGCTGGCTGCTTTTGCCATTAACTTTCCCCTCAAGCTTGTAGCTACCAGGAGGAAGAGGGGCAAAATGAGGCTTTTATTGTCATGTGCCTTCAAGCCATTTCTGACTTATGGTAACTACAAGATGAACCTATCATGGGATCATCCAGTGGGTTTCACAGCCAAGCAGGGAATTGAGCCCTGCTCTCCAGAGCTGTGGTCCAATCCTCAAACCACTGCACTACATTGGCTCATAGGCCTACATTTTGTACAAATGTGGTTTCTGCTGTAGTTCCATTGGAGGAATCTAAATGTACGCAGAGGCCATGCCTCTCTTGGGGCTTGTCTACACAATTAAAATACTTCTCATTCCAGTCAATTAGAATATAATCTGGCCACATATGATTTGCAGGGGTTTGGGCCTTTTGCAGTGCCTCCCCCCCAAAAAATGTTTAAACTTTGGAGAAAAAAGTCTTCACAGAAAAAAAAATCTTTACTGGAGCATCCGCAAGGAAGTGCATTATTAGACATGTGGCTTTCTGTTTGCTTCACATGGATTTGGAAGGCCGTTCATTTTTGGCAGAGGGACGGAGAACAGATGTGAATAGGCACAGAAAAATGAAAACTAAAATTGAGGCAAATATGTAAAAATCTGCAGCAATTCATATAATACACTTAGCTTCAGTAAGACACACTGGGTGACACCCCAGAAGGGGGATGATACCCCAGAAGAGGGGAGTGACATCTGGTCGGTTCTCTGTCCCCCCATGGGTCCTAGGCCCACACAAGGGCTGCTCAGCACCATCACGGGAGCTGCTTGGGCCTGCATGGGTGCTCCTCGGGGCTGCGAGGCTGTCATGCTGGGCCCACATGAATGCTACCTGGGGCTGCATGTGTGCCTCTCCATCCCACACACATGCCTCTCTGTCCCTCACATGTGGCCTCCCACGAGGCCTGTGGCCCAGAAGTCCACTGGAAGTCCCACTCCAGAAGTCCCCCCTCCCACACCAGGGGACACCTGGTGCAGGAACTGCTTAGCCCTTGGACATATGAAGACTTAGGATGCATCTGTAATGTAGAAATAATGCAATTTGTCACCAATTTAACTGCCACAGCTCCATCCTACAAAATCCTGGGATTTATACTTCTGTGAGGCACCAGCATTCTTTGCCAGAGACGACTAAAGACCTCGTAAAACTGCAAATCCCAGGATCTCATATGCTTAGCCCCAGTAGCGCCCCTGGGGGGTGCTACAGCACTTAAAGTGGTGTCAAACTGCATTATTTATACATTGTAAGTTCACCCTTAGACAAAGGATGGTAAACATTAAACTCCATTGCAGCAATAAAGTATCCCCTCTTGGGATCCAGGGTGTCTCTGTTGTGAAGCCACAGGTCTCTTACTTTTAATTCATAAACAGAAGAAATAAGTTCAAATCACCTCATTCCTGATGGTGGATAAATATCCATGGAATGATATTTGCTGGACTGAATG
Organism: Phrynosoma blainvillii; assembly: GCA_026167975.1. Classification (NCBI taxonomy): domain Eukaryota; kingdom Metazoa; phylum Chordata; class Lepidosauria; order Squamata; family Phrynosomatidae; genus Phrynosoma; species Phrynosoma blainvillii. The sequence continues at coordinate 85,652,241 of JANUYF010000001.1, read as the reverse complement.
AAAGAGGTGGTGTAGGGGTGGCTACCGTGTATGTATGTGCCTTCAAGTCATTTGTCAGCGTATGTCTACCACATCAAATTCATAGGGTTAGGTGAGGTACACTCAGAGGTGTTTTTGCAAGTTCCTTCTTCTGACATACAACCTACAGCACCTGATGTTTGTTGGCAATATTTCCTCCAAGTGTTAACCAGAGGTGACCCTGCATAACTTCAAAACCAGTTAGGATTTGGTGCCTTTAGGGTATTTAAGGTGTAGATGGAACTGCTAGAAATATTCATTTGGGAAGAGAACAGAGCATCTCAAATGCCTAGGATGACTTTGTAGAGAAGTCTTTGGCCTGTGCAACATCAAAAGTACAGGTATGCTTGCATAATGCAAGAAGGTTAGATCTGCTGAAAGAAATACATAATCAACTGGCTTATGGATTACTGTGAAACTACTTGGAACTACTCCACAAACAGAAATAAGCATTAAAAATGCTGATGACAAAATTTTCATAAGTATCCCTTCACCACAACATCTCATTATTTGTTTATTCTATTGCTTTTTTTTTTTTTTTTTAAAGGAAATCTACTGTTCTGCATAAATTCATCCTGTCCATGTTACATTGTGCTTCATTCATTTAATGTGTCTGTATGCTTAAAGAAGCTGGCCTGCAGGTGGGGGAGGGGAAGATATCTACTGAAAAAAAGCAATTGTACAAGTAAGTCACTAGAATGTTACCCTACATGCTCACAAACTTTGAAAAAGTTTTTTTCTTTACTGTTCTGGGATGGTGCATTCACCTTAATCAATGTGTATGCAACAGTTTTAAGTCGGTAAAAATAATTAAAATCTTCAGTTACTGAAAAGCCTTTCTAAAATTCATGATTTTCTCTCAGTGAATTTTGCTCTAAAACACAGTGATCATGACAACTATTTTGATCTTAGAGAATAAGCAGTACAGAAAGTAAATTATTCTGGTTAAATCTTTTGGCTCCTCACAAAATCAGATCAGGAGAAGATATGCAAGCGATTTGTAAACTGACATTTCTATACGCCCCCACCTAGAGGATCCTGGTATCCCTCTAGAATAACTTTGGTGAACATTGGGAATCCAGGGAAGAGAGGGAATCCTGTTATGTGACACATATTTGCTTATATGTATTTTGATGTTGCTCTCAGACCTTGTTGGCCTTGAGTTGACCATGACTCATGGTGACCATGTGGATGAGGCATCTCCATGCCCTCTGTCCTCCACTGCTCTTCTTAGGTCCTGCAAATTTATATGTGTGACCTCCTTAATTGAGTCTATCCATTTAGCTTGCAGTCTTCCTGTCTATCTGCTTCCCTCCACCTTTCCTAGCATTATTGTTTTTTCTAATGAATCATGCCTTATCAAAGTGTGGCTAAAGTACAACAATCTCTGTTTGTCTTGGCTTCCAGGAACTCTTTAACAATTTTGATTTCCTCATTGCCTAGGTTGAATTTATGCATTTCTTCTATGGTCATTATCTTTGTTTTCCTTATGTTCAGCAGTAAGCCTGCCTTTCACTTTCCGTCTTTGAACTTCCTTAGTAATTGTTCTAAGTCTGTAATGTTTTCTGCGAGGAATGTGATGTCATCCACATATTTTCAGTTGCAGATGTTTGTTCCTCCTTTCTTCACTTCTCCTTCCTCTGAGTCTAAATCTCCTCTTATGATATTTTCTGCCTACAAGTTGAACAAGTAGGGTGATAGAATGCAGCCTTGCCTGATCTCTTTGCCAATCAAGGACCATTCTGTTTCTCCATATTTTCTTCTGACAGTAGCCTCTTGTCCTAAATACAGATTTCTCATCAGGAGTATCAGATTTAGTGGCTCTTCTAGGTCCTTGAGAGCCATCCATAGTCTTTGTGAGTTATGCAGTCAAATGCTTTATTGTATTCTGTAAAGCAGGTGCTGATTTCTCCTCCTGGAATTCCTTTGTATGCTCCATTAGCCATTACAGTCCATTAGATCAGGCCCTATTCTGAGAAAATAATCATAATCAGAGAAGGAGGATTTCCATACCATCACCACAGTAGCACATGCTGGCTACCTTTTATCAGTGTAGTTAGTAACCATAGCTCCCCATATCACAAATGTACAGAAAGTGTCTGAAGTTATTTGGTAGAAAGAAGGTAGTCCTTTGGCAGCTAAGAAACACAATTTTTGTGTTGTTGTTAGCTGCCCTTGAGTTGATCTCAACCCAGGGCAACCTTGTGGATGAGACATCTCCAAGACTCCCTGTCCTCCACTATTCTGCTTACATCCTGCAAAGTCATGCCCGTGGCCTCCTTCACAGAGTCCATCCATTTATCATGCGGCTTTCTTCCATTTGTATTTCCTTCCACTTTTCCTAGCATTATTGTTTTTTACAGTGAGTCATGCCTTCTCATGATGTGTCCGAAGTATGACAGCTTTAGTTTTGTCAACTTGGCTTCCAGGGAGATTTCTACCTTCTGTAGGACCCTTTTTTGTTTTTGTTTTTGTCTTTTTGGCTGTCCATGGAATCCTCAGCACTCTTCTTGAGCACCATATCTTGAATGAATGGATTTTCTTGTCATCTTCTTTCTTACCTGTCCAGCTCTCACATCCATACATGGTAATGAGGAATACAATGGCTTGTATGATTTTAACTTTTGTGCTCAGTTGTATATATTTGCATTTTAGGATCTTTTTTAGTTCTTTCATAGTTACTCTCCTCATTTTTAATCATCTTCTGATTTCCTGGTGCAGTTGCCATTTCTATCAATGTTTGATCCCAGGTATGAGAACTCTTTTACCACTTCTATTTCCTCATTGTCTAGATTGAATTTGTGTACATTCTCTGTGATCATTATTTGTGTTTTATGTTCAACAGTAAGCCTGCCTTTGCACTTTCTTCCTTGATTTTTCTTAATGGTTGTTCCAGGTCTCTGAGGTTTTTTGCTAGTATTATGGTGTCATCTGTGTATCTTAGAGTGTTGATATTTCTTCCTCCTATTTTCACTCCTTCTCCTATGTCAAAGCCTGCTTTTCTTACAATATGTTCTGCATATAAGTTGACCAGGTAGGGTGATAAGATGCAGCCTTGCCTGACCCCTTTGCAAATTGGGAACTGTTCTGTTACTCTGTGTTCTGTTCTAGTAGAAGTCCTGGTGGATCAGTGGTTAAATGCCAATACTGCAGCCACTCACTCATAAACCACAAGGTTGCGAGTTCAATACAAGCCAGGGCTCAGGCTTGACTCAGGCCTGCATCCTTCCGAGATCGCTAAAACAAGTACCCAGCCGTTGGGGGGCAATGAGCTTACAGTTGTAAACTGCTTAGACACTGCATAGTGGTAAGAAGTGGTATATAAATGAAGCTGCTTTGCTTTTGATTTGGCAGTAGCATCTTGTCCTGAGTACAGATTCCTCATCGGGACTATCAGATGTGTTGGCACTCCCATGTCTTTAAGGGTGTTCCATAGCCTTTCATGATCTATGCAGTCAAAAGCTTTGCTGTAGTCTATAACACACATACTGATTTTCTTTTACAATTCCCTAGTGCATGCCATTAGCCATCATAGGTTTGCAATGTAGTGCCTAGTGCTATGGTTTGTTTTCCATGCCTGTTAACTTATGAGTGGAAAAACTAGAAACAGGAGAAAGAAATAGAAAAACCAGGTGAGAGACGAGAAACACAACATTAAAAATACAAGGGGAGGAGAGAGAGGCTGGCCACCGAGACTGATTGGCCTGAGCCTATATGAAAGGTGAAACATTCTTGTTTAGCTCCCTGGAGGCTACAGCTGGTTCAGCAAGTAAGGTGCCAGGTAGGAAAAGGGCTGGTAAGCAGAGCTATATTAATCTCTTTTGGATTTGATATCTAACACAAATACTGATGTTCTCTGTCAGGTTGAATGAAACTGTACTTTGGATTTCTACCCCAGCAAATGCAAATATATTGCAAAAGCCTCATCTGGGTTCCAAGCAACTGAGAAATACATAGGAAAGAAAAGATCAGAGATTTTGAATCTAAGGTCCAAAACACACTGAAGAAATAATTCCGTTTGAGACTGTTTTTACTGCACTGGCTGAGTGCTAGGGAATCCTGGGAATTGTAGTTTGTTGTTGCACTAGAGCAGGGGTAGGCAACCTTTCCCCTTTAAGGGCTGAGGGACTTCAGCTCCCAGAAGCCTCAGCCATGTTGGCCAATAGTCTCATATTGGCCAATAGCTCCTGGGATTCTGGGAGCTGAAGTCCCTCAGCCCTTAAAGGAATGTTATTCAGCTGTGTCTTCAAGCAAAATAATCATATTCAGAGAAAGAGGGATGAAAAAGTTAAAGTAGGAGAAAGACATAGAGAGAAAAACTGGCATGTGATGAAAAAGACATTTCATATTATTCAAGCAGTGTTATCTGTAACATTCTCTCCCCAAAGCAGCATGTGTGGCCCTGTCTGTGTGGTTTTCAAAAATAATTTAAACATTATTTTTAACATCATTTCCTCCAAACTCATTTTAATACATAGGCTGTGTGTTGAAATTTAACTGGTTTTAAGTTGATGCTATGGGATTTTATCATTTCTAATTAGAAAGGTTTTGTTATGTTTTAATGACTAGTTTGCCATTTTGAATGCCATTTTACAAGCTGCTGTGATAGAGCTTTGGTTTAAAAAAGGGTAGATAAGTACTTTATACTATTAAACAAATAAAATATTTTTGAAAAGAGCCAATGTGGTGTAGTAGTTTGAGTGTTGGACTATGACTCTGGAGATGAGGGTTTGAAGCCTTGCTTGGCCATGGAAATACATTGGGTGATCTTGGGCAAGTCACATTCTCTCACTCTCAGAGGAAGGTAACCCCCCCCCCCCAACAAATTTTCCAAGAACCTCCTGATAGGTTTTGGGGGGGGGAGGGTTGGAAATGACTTGAAGGCACACAACAACAACCATTTTTGAAAAGATTACTTACAAAACAAATCTTACAAAGTGATGTACAATTTAAAAAACATAATCATGTCATAAAAACAATACAATATAATTTTAAAAAATCCATTTTGTTAAATAAATAAATAAATAATAAATAATTTTAAAAGCCAAACTAAGATCTGATTTCTTCACAGAATCATTCCACTTCCAGAACAGAGAAAGAAAAAAAGTATAAAAATGCCATATATTAGAAAGAAATTTATTGAGACAATGGAAAAAGCAATGGAAAAAGGTGCAAAGATGACTCGAGAAGAAATGCTATTTACTTATGATGGCATTGTATACCCTACACCTCTTTGTAGCTCAGAGGTCTTCAAAGCTCTTGAGTTTTTTGAAGCAAGGAGTGATGATGTCATTTTAGGCGGATATTGCAAATCTGGTGAGTTTTGTTTCTTTGATTTTGTTTCATCCCATGATAAACTTGAATTGGAACTATTTTGAGAACAGTTACTAAATGATACAACTGATTGGAATCTGAGTGTAGGAGAGACAAAGAAAAAATGGTAGAAAAAGAAAAGTTTGTCTTGAATAGACAGTAATAAATGTTATTGCTATTATAAGAAGAATTAAAAAAAGGAAAGTTAATGGTTGCTAGGTTAACTACGGGCCTAAGCAGACTGCTAGAAATAGTGCACATTAAATTGAGGCACTGCCCTGGCTCAGTGCTAGGGAATCATGGGAACTGTAATTTATTGTGGCACCAGAGCTCTCTGACAGAGAAGGCTCAATGTCCCAGGAAAAAAAATACAATTCCCATGACTCCCTAGCACTGAGCCAGGGCAGTGCCTCAATTTAATGTGCACTATTTCTGGCAGTCTGCTTAGGCCCAAAGTCTCATCTTTTAACTATCTGGCAGTTGGATTACTGTACTCTCTCTCTCTGTGTATGTGTGTGTGCTGCACAGTTTTGATAACACAGTGCTGAAATGTTCTACATTTTGTTGTGCCTTGTCCTCTTTTGTATTTATGATAGATGGTTACCCTGTATATGTCCAAGTTAATCCTGTGGGTGAAGGTATGAACCTGGGCATCATTTTCAGTTATGCCCTTTCCAGAAAGTTTTTTCCATGTGGAAAATGCTCTTTTCAGTTATGGAGCTTTTCACTTGTGAAATTGGGTGAGGGAACTTTGACACTGGTTATCTCCTATTAACCTTGACACAGCAACTCATTCCCACTATGTTTTAAACTGGTTTGCAAACTGGTTTGAAGCAGTTTAAATGAACCTGGTTTGCACTTGAACCAAATTGGTGAAGTGGTTTGGAGGGGGGGGGCATGTGCTAGACCCATTTAACATATGTCTTTTTGATGCTTTTCTGTGTCTTTTTTGATAAATCAATTCTGCACAAGTGTGAACCTGATGTGGATCAGAATTGATTTAAATTTGCCCTTCTGCCGGCTGAAGCAGATCCATTTTAAATCTATTCATTCATCAGTGTGAACCACAAGTGGGTTATTTTACAGCAAGAAAATGTGATCAGGGCAAATGTAATGTGAACCACACTCTACTGTCAAACTGATCCATCGATTCAGATTGCAAACCAATTCATTTGTAAGCTGGAATGAGGCCCTATATTCCAATGTCCAGAAAACTGCAGTCCCACCTTCCCAATGAGCTATTGTCAATGGAACAATGTTGAGATTTTTACTTGGTTACCCTAGAAGCCCCTATTGGGTAAAATGGGTGTTAGTGGAATTAATCTCCAGACCCACTACAGCTGGACACTGAATAAAGAAAGAATAGGTAAGGCTCACAGGGAGAGCCAGCATGGTGCATTGGTTTGAGCATTGGGCCACAAGTCTGGAGATCAGGGTGTGATTCCCCACTTGGCCATGGAAATCCACTAGGTGACATTGGAAGGGGTAAAGCCTCTGAGCCTCTGAAAACTCCATGATAGGTTTGCCATAAGTCAGGAATGGGCTGAAGACACATAGAAATAACAAGAAAGAAGCATAGGAAGCAGATTAGAACTGAGATGTTAGCCTGTTTTAAACTCCCCCCTCTCCCCCTCTCTTTCTCAATCTCTGTGTGGAGATAAGACAGTAGAAAGAAAAATAGTCTCCAATTACTGACTTATTGTACCTACAGAGTATAATACCTGCAGTTGTGTCCACCAAAGTCTCCTGTCTTTCCTGATTCCCCCCCCCCCCAGTCTTGAGTAAAGACAAATAGTCTTCAATGACTGACCTATTGTAGCTACAGAGTATAATACCTCGAGTTGTGTCCACCAAGGTCTCCTGTCTTTCCTGATTTCCCCCCCAGTCTTGAGTAATTGCAAATAAGGTTTGTAACTATTGCTATTGCTACTAACTTCACCTTCTTTCATCTCTGGCTTCTATGTGTACTCAGACTCAAGGGGGTAGCTACAGGGGTAACAAAATTAGGCCATGGCCCTGCATAAGAAATCTGCCCCCTATGAAACTTTCCTTCAGTCCCCAAATTTATAGCACTTCTTAGAACAATACACTGAAAGTCATTCATGTCTAGAACTAACGTTCAGGGGAAGCAGACAGGCGGCCCTGGGATGCCCCCAAAAGTGGAGGATCGAGGCCGAGGCTGCTGAACACCTCGGCCTCGATCCTCCCTTTTGCTGCCTGCGAAAGGAGCGCTAAAATAGCTCTCCTTCCGCAACCCACGAAAGGGGCACCGCAAGAGGCATGGTGCGCCTCTTCGGCGTCTCTTCCGGCTCAGCATTTCCGGATGCTGAGCCAGAAGGATGTCATTGGAGCGCCCGTCGTATGGACGGGCTGTTGCTCCGATGACGTCCTCAGGAAGGGGATGGAGCGCCCAGCGTCTGGCTGCCCCTCCCCTTCCTGGGATTGAGGAAGGCGTTTCTCGCTGTCTGCATCTCCCCTTTGTTTACATTTCTTTCTTCACTCTGCCTGCTCCTTTTCTTTGGATGCCTGAAATGTTTTTTTAAATGCCCAACAGAAGTTTTAAGCTACAGTCATACTAGAGATTTGGAGAGTGAAAAAAAATATCATAGAATCATAGAATCATAGAGTTGGAAGAGACCACAAGGGCCATCCAGTCCAACCCCCTGCCATGCAGGAACTCCCAATCAAAGCATCCCCGACAGATGGCCATCCAACCTCTGCTTAAAGACCTCCAAGGAAGGAGACTCCACTACTCTCTGAGGAAGTGTGTTCCACTGTCGAACCGCCCTTACTGTCAGGAAGTTCTTCCTGATGTTGAGGTGGAATCTCTTTTCTTACAGCTTGCATCCATTGTTTCGGGTCCTAGTCTCTGGAGCAGCAGAAAACAAGCTTGTTCCCTCCTCAATATGACATCCCTTCAAATATTCATTTGGGCTAGCAGAATTCTTATTTGTGGAGCAATATGTTCACTTCCCCCTGCTCCCACATAGCTAAACTAATGATCTGAAGTTTTATGAAGGAGTGAACTTCATCATCTGAAGTCATCTTCTGGCATCTTAACATTTTATTGAATAACTGGCCAAGATTCCTGTTCATTTCATAAGGAGACCATGCTTACACACTTAACAGAATGCTAAAAATTACAGGAAAGGTTTTGAAGATTGCACTAAGATAGATTGAAAATTGACCAACTGCTGAAGAAAATTATGCTAAGTTGCTTCACAGATACAGACATAAATATAGATGTAAACGCTCATACAGAGTGATGCTAGTTTGCTATGAATGTATGTCAATTAAGTTGATTGATTTGAACAAAACATATGCCTGAGTTAAAATATCACTTGTTATCTTTGCTTCATAGCTAACTAATTTTGCTAATGGGTTACCAGTTGGGGGGGAAATCCATTTCTAGCTCTCTAACTCTTTTCCAGGTACTAACTGGGTTGGTCAGGTTATTACAGATTTAGTAATAACCTCTGCAAAGAAACATGAACCTCACAAGCTGAATGAGGAGCTACTACTGGCAGAATTTCCCTATCTGGAAATTGGAGATCCTGAAAAGTATCAGGTGATCACTTGCACTTTATACAAAAACCCGAAGAATTGTCCAGACCTAATTGTTTATGGATGATTATACACGCTCTTGTACTTCTCCTTGCTCTTTAATCTCTCCTTCCTCTTCCTCTCCACTTCCAGGTGATGCCCACCAGTGCCAGTGTTGAATGAGGAGGCTTTATAACTTTACATGCTTGTAACTTTTCTCATCTTAAACATACATTATTATACTGGGCCCTGGTGGTGCAGTGGTTAAATGCCTGTACTGCAGCCACTCATAAAGCACAAACCATAAGGTTATGAGTTCAGTTCCAGCCAGCGGCTCAGGCTCAGGCTTGCATCCTCCTGAGGTAGCTAAAATGAGCACTCATCTTGTTGGGAGCAATTAGCTCACACATTGTAAACCACTTAGGGAGTGCTTAAGTGCACTGATAAGTGGTAAAGAAATGTATTTGCTATTGCTACTGCCTTCTAAGCTGTCATTTCTTCCAGGTTTTCAGGTCAATAGTAAACCATGGCAGTTACTGAGCCATTGTGGCTACACCTACATTCTTCATGTTGAGAGAGCAGATATCACCACCTACCCCACCCAGAAATGTTGGTATTATTTCATAAGGCTCCTAAATGTCAAACTAGGGAGATTATCACATGTAGCTTTTAAAGCACAATTCCCATGGGAAGGAAGCTGCTTCAACAATGGTGATGCCACCTCTGACCCAAAGCTGCTCTATCCCCTACCAGTCCCTTTTCATTCACAGGGGAAACCCATGAATGAAATGGTAATCGCACAATGCCCTGGATGCAAAAAACCATTCCGGGGCACTTGCATGATTGGCAGTTGCATGGTCTCAGTGTCCCATCCTCCACCTTGCTATTTTTTAATTTATTTTTTCTCAGTTTATCGCTTAATTCCAGAGCTCTGCAGCCTTTGAAGTTTTACAATTTTTTTTTTTTAAAAAACTTACATTGGAACTACAAAGCTTTGGAAGTATGCAAAAAAAAGTTGAAATCAAAAAACAAAACAAAAACAAAAACATCTAAGGCATGTTGGGTGAGGCACAAGGGAGGGAGGATGGAGTTATGGGAGAGGACAGGAAGGGAGGGCAATGGGGCAGTTGTGCGAATGAAAGAGAATGTGGTAATGGTTGCTGTAAAATCACAGTTGCCTTTTTATTTTTATGGTGTAACAGCACTAAGAAAGGGGTTGGTCTGATAATCTCCTAGATTATAAAAGTGAATTAATTTAAGGGCCTGATCTACCCACTGCTGTAGTATCACAGATACCCAAAGCTTGAGTCAGATTTTGTTCCAAAAAAAAAAAAAATTCAGATGACTATATGATATTTAATATATACAGATAATGAACTAGACAAGCCAAAGCTCTTTCTCTCCTCCCAATCTATTGTGAGGGCTTCAATGTCTCAATGTGGATTCCCTTAGTATCAAACTGTTTCATAGATGGGCTCATTACTGCTGTTGAGGAAAAGCCCAGCACTCTGTTTGGGTGGGGATTTTATAATTTTTTCTTAGACCCATTTGGGAACCTCTAGTACAAAGAACTAGAGAGCCAGTGTGGTGTAGTGGTTTGAGCATTGGATGAGGACACTGGGAAACCAGGGTTCAAACTCAGCTTAACCATGGAAAGCCATTGGGGGACCTTGGGCAAGTTACAATCTGTCAGCCTCAGAGGATGACAATGCTAAACCCACTCTGAAGAAACATGACAAGAAAACCCCATGATAGGTTCTCCTTAGGAATGCTGTAAGTTGGAAATGACTTGAAGGCACACAAGAAACCAAGAAGTCATGAAATAGCTGTCCTTTATCTCCCATAGCTTTGGAGTAAGGATGGAGAAACTCTAAAGCCTGTCAGTTCCCAATAAAAGTTTTTTGATGTCCGCTAAAAGCAGGTGCACTGTTTTAACTCTTTAGAATGCAAAGCCAAATTGAATAAGAGTTTAGCACAATGTAGCTGAATCATTTACATAGCAGGTTGTCCATTTCTCCCTGTGATAAATTATAATATTTGTAAATAGTTTGTATATTTCTCTTCTGTCTGCATATGCCTTTCAGCTGCACAGTCACTACAAAGGGGAATATGTATTTTCTGCAATTAACACATTTTCCCTTTCACATTTCCCCCCCCCCCAGAGATAAGTGTTTCGGCAATCAGACTTGGAAATTAAGCTAACATTCCCCCCCCCCCCAAATGAATCATAAACCAAAGTAACTATAAACCACCAGGGCTAATCATAAACCAAAGTAAAGTAAATGCAAGAAGCACAGTTGTAAGATCCTGTGATATGCAGATGACTTTCATCACTTGAGGGAGCACTTCTTCTAAATATGGACACCGGGAGCCAAGGCACAGCAACACAGCAGCAGCTGAGAGAGAGGTGAGAGAGGGAAGGACATAAAACACTGACCCTCCTCCCTTCCCACTGACAATGGGAGCCAAGGCACAGCAACACAGCAGCAGCTGAGAGAGAGGTGAGAGAGGGAAGGACATAAAACGCCGACCCTCCTTCCCTTCCCATTGATACCGGGAGCCAAGGCACAGCAGCCTTTTTATAAAAAGAGAGGAGTGTTTATTCTTGAAATGGGGAGGAGAAAATGAACAAGAATGAATTCTGGGTCGCTTCAAACCAACAGAGCATCAAAACAACTTAAGATCGATCAACTAATCAAGCAGAAGGAACCTGAAAACAATTCAAAGAATTCTGAGAGTAATTTGCTCCACGTTTCTACTCCTACTAAAAGTAGACTCTCTTCTTCATATCCAGAGTCGATTACCTAGTTTCAGGATTCTTTTGAAGCTGAAGGGAATGATGCACATTCGGCGCCTATGGAAGATCCTTCCATTTGTTCCTTTACAATCAATAACAAGTATTTTTCAAAAATGAGAAAACAGCAACAAATACATTCAGAGATCAGAGTTCTATGCTGATAGACTTGGAGTCAGAGCACAAGTTAGAATTATCCTGTTCCTGGGAAGTCACAAATGAGGAGCAACTAACCAACATGGCAATACTATCTACAAATCCCAATGAACTCCTCTTAGACCAGTTGTTATTCTCCGTATCCCAGTCAAAGATTCCACCTTCGCATAATTCTTCTAAATATGCAAAGGAAAGCCAGATATTATCAATATTTAATCAGACTGGAAACTTGACATCTACACGAGAACAATTCATTCAACCAGTTTCAACAGAACATTTACCAAGCACACAAAATACAAGATCAGAAGAAGATGTAGTAAAGGCCCCTTCTTCTCTTATTATATGACAGGAATTACCCCAGCATGGTTATCAGCTTAATATACTCTGCTGGAACATTGCTGGATAGAGTAACAAACACCAAGACCACTCCTTTATAAATTTTATAACCAAGGTGGATATTTTCCTCTTGCAAGAGACATGGTATACTGAGAAATTATGGCTAAATGACTTTATTTCATATTCTGTAAAAGCCTCACCTAGTAATAAGAAAAGCAGAGCACATGGTGTTTTAGCAGTTCTAATAAATACAAAATTACAGGCTAGAATTACTAATTTACCCCCTTTACCACCATTGGCCATGGCAGTCCTACTTAATTGTAATGGGCTCTCTATACTTGTTACTAATGTATACCTCCCCCCTCATCGGACAAAATCAGAAGTAAAACAGGATTGGGTAAGATTAGAGGAATATATAGATCAACTAACCACTCAGAACCCTAAAGCTGCTTTTCTGATGGAGGGTGACTTTAATGCACGGATGGAACCAAATGATAAGGTCTTGTTTTCCCATATGTACAAATCTCCGTCATTAGTTGCTGAACCTTATCTTATTTCATCCAGATGCTTTAAAGACAAGGGTATTAATTATGCAGGAACCTTGTTATTAAATTTGACCAACAAATACAATCTGGCTATCCTGAATGGCAATACTGATGGAGATATCCCAGGAGAATTTACCCACCTATCACCTAAAAGAGTCTCCACTATTGATTATCTTCTGGCCTCTCATAATGTTTTGGAAATAATAGTTGAATTAAGGGTTGTGGGTCAACTTGGCAGCGATCACTTACCATTGATTATGAACTTGAAATATGAAAGAGATCCCTTTTTATATACTAACAAAAGTGTTCCCAAAGAAATGACATCTGAGACAAGGCCTACTCTATTAGATGGTCACCTAAGATTGAGATTATAATAGATAAAGCCTTGCAATCTGAACCTCTCCTGGAAATTCGTAATGATCTCTTTAACAGCACATAATATGGGGAAGGTTATAGAGGCATATCAAAAATTAACATCTTCCTTGCAAAAGACATTGCTTCATAATGCATCATATAGACCCCAAATATCAAACCATAGGCCCAATTCTTGGTTTGACAAAGAATGTATAGATATGAAATATTCACTTGTTAAATGCTACAAGAGGTACAAGGAGAGTAACATGCCTTCTATTCCAGAAGAGTGGTACTTACTAAAAAAGAAGCATTTTTTTATTATTAAAATTTCTACAAACATACAAATACTACAACATAAATACACATAACAAAGACATAACAGAACATTTATTATAAAAGTTATATACATAAAAAAGCTTCCCTTCCTTGATCTTGGTCATCTAATAAATCCAAAATGTCTTTCAGGTATTCTCACTTACATCCGTATTGTTTACAATATCAGTTCCTTGTAAAATCATAAGAAATATATATTTAAATATATTAGTTGATAGTCATATACCCATCATATTCTTTTTAAATTGACACTCAAATGTAATTACTATTACTTCTAAATCAATTCATTGCCATTTTTTTAAAAAAATAAATAAAAATAAAAAATATTTGTACCAACCTGAACATCTATTCTATTACATAAAGTAATTGTGTCCCTAAACTTAATGATAGTTCATTAAGACCATATGTTAGATAAATATTGAGTGACCGGTATCCATTCCTTTTCAAATTTTTCTTTTGTTTGATACCTTAAAGCATAAGTTAATTTATCTAACTCCATCACATCAAATAGTTTAATCTGCCAGTCCTTAATTAACAGATCTGCTTGGTCTTTCCATTTCTTGGCATAAACAGCTCTAGCAGCATATAGCATATAAAAGACTATCTTCCCGTATTTTTCTTCTATTGTATTATTTACCATACCAAGTAGAAACGTTGTTGGATCAAAGTCCAGTTTCATTTTTATGATTTTAGTTATCTCGTTTTGTATTTGAGTCCAGAATCTTTTGGCCCTGTCACAATACCACCAGATATGTATATGTGTGCCCTTTCCCTTTTCACATTACCGGCAGGTATCTTTTTTTAATTTATATATTTTTGAATTTTTTTCAGTAGTTAAGTACCATTTGAATTGCATTTTGTAATAATTTTCTCTCACATCTTGGCTTAACGTGTATTTTATTCTACGTTTCCAATTTTTCCCCCATTCCTCCATCATAATATGTTTATTGATTTCTTGTGGCCAAGAAATCATAAATTGTTTTATTGTCTCATCTTCCATATACCTTTCCAATAAAATTTTATACATTTTAGATACCACATGTTGCTTTTCTTTTGTAATTATTTTACCAAATTGGCTTTCTTCCTTTTCAATGTGTGATAATCTAGTGTCCATTCTAAATCTTTCCCATATTTGTCTATATAGAAACTGATTACATTTTTCCCCTTCTGATAGCAATTCTTCCATTGATTTCATTGTATATTTGTTGTTTTCTAGTTTTAGCAGTTCTTTGTATGATACCCACTGATCTGTGAGCATTCGTTCTCGTCTGTAAAAAGCCTCATTTACTGATGTCCATTTGGGAATGTCTGGGATAAATGTTGCTTTATATCTTTTCCAAATTTTTAATAGAGATCTCCTAATAAAATGGTTGTTGAACTCCGCATTCACTCTGTTTTTGTCATATATAAGATACGCATGCCACCCATATGGTAGATCATATCCTTCAAGATATAATAATTTATCAATTTTCAGTTGCACCCATTCTTTTAGCCAGTCAAGGCAGCATGCGTGGTAATATAATCTGAAATTTGGAATGCCAAGGCCTCCTTTTTCTTTGTGTCCTGTAAAACCTTCATTTTGATTCTCGTTCTTTTTTTTTTGTCCCAGATAAATGTGTTTAGGTCTTTCTCCCATTATTTGAAAGGTAAATCATTGGTGATAATTGGTAATGACTGGAATAGAAATATCATTTTTGATAATACATTCATTTTGATAATTGATCTTCTACCTAGCCATGTAAGGTTTAATTTTGTCCATTTGTCCATATTTTTCTTTATGTCATGCCATATTTTTTCATAGTTATTCTTGAATAGGTCAGAGTTCTTTGCTGTTACATTGATACCAAGATATTTAACTTTTTTCTGAATCTCAAAACTGGAGATTTTTTGTAATTTTTTCTTTTCTACATTAGACATATTTAATGGTAATATTTTTGTTTTTCTTTCATTAATTTTAAGTCCTGCAAATTTACCATATTCTTGAATCGTATTTTTCAAGGCATACACCTTTTCGCCATATAAGACACTCTGGCATATAAGACGCACCCAATTTTAAAGGAGGAAAATGTAGGAAAAAAAGATTCTTAACCAAATACAGTGGCACCTCTACTTACAAAATTAATCCATTCCACAACCCATTTCGTATGTAGAAAATTTCGTAAGTAGAAGCAAATTTAACATTGAAATGCCCTAATCCATTCCACAGCTTCGGCCATTCCTTGGTCCGACCCTGGAAGCGGGGGATGGCTCCGCTTCCAGGATTGGCCGAAGGAAAGGCCAAGGCTGCCAGTTTTCCTTAGGCCGATCCTGGAAATGGAGGACGAAGCAGGGCCGCCTCTGCATCCAGGATCGGCTGAAGGAAAGGCCGAGGCTGCTGGCTTTCCTTAGGCCGGTCCTGGAAATGGAGGATGAAGCGGGGCTGTCCTCCGCATCCAGGATTGGCCGAAGGAAAGGCCGAGGCTGCTGGCTTTCCTTAGGCCAATCCTGGAAACAGAGGACGAAGCAGGGCCATCCTCCGCATCCAGGATCAGCCAAAGGAAAGGCCGAGGCTGCCGGCTTTCCTTAGGCCGATCCTGGAAATGGAGGATGAAGCGGGGCCATCCTCCACATCTAGGATTGGCCGAAGGAAAGGCCGAGGCTGCTGGCCAAGGCCGTGGCTAAAAGGAGGCCTCCTTTTAGCCACGGCCTCGGCTGTTCCTTAGTCTGGTCCTGGGAGCGGAAAAGTCCTCCGCTTCCAGGACCAGCCCATTGAACAACCGAGGCCGTGGCTGAAAACAGGCCTCCTTTTAGCCACAGCCTCAGCTGTTCCTTAGGCTGGTCCTCGGAGCGGAGAAGTCCTAGGCTTCTAGGACCAGCCCATTGAACAACCGAGGCTGCGGCTGAAAGGAGGCCTCCTTTTAGCCACGGCCTCAGCTGTTCCTTAGGCTGGTCCTGGGAGTGGAGAAGTCCTCCGCTTCCAGGACCAGCCATTGAACAACCGAGGCTGTGGCTGAAAGGAGGCCTCCTTTTAGCCACGGCCTTGGCCATTCCTTAGGCTGGTCCTGGGAGTGGAGAAGCTTCTCCGCTACCAGGGACAGCCATAGCCGAGGCTGCAGCGCCTCCTTCCAACCGCAGCCTCAGCTTTCGTAAGTTAAACGCTTCCGTAAACTGAAGCAAATTTTTTCCGAAGGCGCGTTTCGTAAGTCAATTTTTTTGTAAGAAGAAGCATTCGTAAGTAGAGGTATGACTGTATATTCACCTAATAAGACGCACCAACTTCCCCACCCCCAATTTGGGGAAGAAAAAGTGCGTCTTATATGGCGAAAAATATGGTAAATACTTTCTGTAGGATCATTTAAAACAATAACCATGTCGTCGGCATATGCTTTGATCTTGTATTCTTGATTTTTAATTGTTATACCCCGAATTTGCTTATTATCTCTTATCTTATTGTTGAGAATTTCTGTAACCATTGTTGGTGTGTGGATGATGAGTGTTGTAGTGATGCCCTTTGGCACCCAGCAGAGTCTGCAGGACAAGCTGGCTGCTGTGATCCACAGCCACTGTGTAGATTTGCCATCAACTGGCTCAGCTTCTCTTCTCCAGCATCCTGTCTTCCTCAGTCAAGAAGACACATTGTAAAGTCCAAAAGCATAGCTTTATTAATGCATATAAAAAGTAAAAATAAGATAACTAAGTAAAATCCATTGTGATGAACTTGTCCAGTTCAGCCATACAAGATTACATCTTTAACAATCCCAAAAGCATTAGGATCCAACTTATTGCAGTTAAAACCACTGCAGCCACACACGCTCACATCATGAACAATAAACAATTTTAGACAAAGGATTTTCTAGGCCCATCCCATAATCCACCTTCTGGGTGTTAACTTTATGTTAATTGGATAATGACAGTATGATGTATGTTAACCCAGCCTCTTGTTGTCCATCATCCACCACGTGAGTAACTTTCCCAAGCCTAACGATGTTTACGTATTTGATATCTCTTTGTTATCCATAACAAAGTCTGGTTCCATTAGTTTTACCTCTGGGAAAGTACATTGTTGATGTCTCTGTTACCACCTGGCATTGATTCACCCTGTTTCTCTAAATATTGTTTGTGCCTTGTCCAGAAACTGTTTTCAAGTGGAAAATTACAGACACACACACATCTTTACATTTCACCTTTGACTGTATATCCCATCCATATCCTAACAACCATGATAAACAGCAATGGTGAAAGAGGACTACCTTGGTGTGTACCTTTACTTATTTGACATCTTTCTGTCTTTTCACCATTGATCAGGATTCTTGCTTCTTGCTCTGTGTATATAGCTTTCATCCAATTCAAGAAATTTTCTCCAATATTCACTGATTCCATTGTTGCTTTCATAAAATTCCAATTAACATTATCGAAAGCTTTTTTCGCATCTAGAAAAATTAGAGCAGATTGCTTGTCCAATCTTTTGTTGTGATATTCTGTTATATTCAAAACCTCGTGGATATTTTCTTTCATATGTTGATTTGGAAGAAAACCTGTCTGATCTTGATGAATCCAAGTGCTAAGTACTTTCTTCAGCCTTTTAGCTAATATAGATGCAAATATTTTATAGTCTAAATTTAAAAGGGCAATAGGTCTAAAATTCTTTGTTTCTAGAATCTCTTTGTCTTATTTTGAGATAAGTGAAATATGCAAAGTTTTCCAAGGATCAGGTATACCATACTCTGCAATGTTATTGATGGTGATTTGTAACAGTAATGCCAAAATATTTTTAAATTTCTTATAATATAACGTGGTAAAACCATCTGGTCCAGGGGCCTTTCCTTGTTTCAGATTATCAATCACTTCCATTATCTCTGTAGTTGTTATTTTTTTGTTGAGTGATTCTTTGAATTCTTCAATTTTTTGATTTTTAAAATATTGTTGAATTTCCTCTCTATTTCCTTGATCCTGTGTAAATAAATTTTTGAAATATCGGTGAAATGTTTTCTTCAATTCCTTTTGGGCTGTTACAATATTGTCTCCATCCTTTATTTGCCGAATAGTTTTCTTTTCTCTGTCTCTTTTCAATTTCCATGCCAGCCATTTACCTGGTTTATTTCCAAATTCAAATTGTCTTTGTCTGGCAAATTTAATTTTTTTTCCTATCTCCTCTGTTAACAATGTTGAAATTTGTTTTTGTAGGATCTGAATCATCTCTGCATACTGTTTATTATTTGGCTCTTTTTAAAGTTTATTCTCATTTTCCTGAATCTTTTGCAGGATTAGATCCTGTTTTTCTCTTTGTTTACGTTTAACTGCAACATTTTTTTGTATGAAGAATCCTCTCATCACAGCTTTCGACGCGTCCCAAACCATATTTGTATTAGTATCATTATTCATATTTTCCTTAAAATATAATTGCAAAGTTTTCTATGCTTCTTTAAGTATTTCTTCTTGTTTCAGAAGTGATTCATTTAACCTCCAATTATATTCCTTCTTCTTATTCAGGGGTAGGCAACCTTTCCCCTTTAAGGGCCAAGGGACCTCAGCTCCCAGAAGCCTCAGCCATGTTGGCCAATAGTCCCATGTTGGCCAATAGCTCCTGGGATTCTGGGAGCTGAAGTCCCTCAGCCCTTAAAGGGGAAAGGTTGCCTGCCCCTGTTCTTATTTATAATTTCCAATGTTATTGGGTTGTGGTCGGAAAGTGTTTTTTGGCAAAATCTCTGTTTTCCCAATCACTGATATGAGCGAAGATGAAACAAGGAACATATTGATTCTTGACCATGATTGGTGGCTATGTGAGAAAAAAGTATAGTCTTTTTCCATTCCATGTATAATCCTCCAAGTGTCAATCAGATCTAATGCCTCTTTTAATTCAAAGAAACTGGAAGGTAATTTCCCTTGTTTTCTTTTGATTTGTTTTTTTGATTTTCTGTCCATATCCGGGTTAATAACTCCATTCCACTCTCTCATCAGAATAAATTGTTCATACTCGAGTTGATTAGTAATCTGTAATAATTATTTGAAATATTTTTCTTTTTTCTCTAATGGTGCATATATAGCAATAATCATCGTTTTTACATGATTGCAACACACTTCAATTCCCAGATATTGCCCGTATGTATCATTAAAGATTTCTTTTGGTTTGAAACTGTCTTTTATATAAATCACAATTCCTTTCTTCCATTTATTGCTTGTGGAGACAAATTCAATACCAAGTTTCCGATTAGTTAAATATTTCTTTTCGTCCTTCCTGATGTGAGTTTCTTGTAAACAATAAACGTCATGTTTAATTTTATTCAAATAATGAAATATTCTTTTCCTTTTTTGAGGACTATTCATCCCTTTTACATTCCAGGATAAACATTTTACTTTAGATGTCATCATTGTCATTATTATTTTCTCTCTCTATTATTCTAAGTCTTGATCTTCTCCTTCCAAGTTCATGTCCTGCTGTTGTGCACCCAATAGGGTTGTTGAGTCCTCATCCAGGTCCTGTTCTTGGTCTTTAATGAAATTCTCCAGGAATTCTTGTGCTTCTTGAATTGAAGTAATTTTCATTCTCTTCTGTCTGTATTAATAATAAAATAAAATAAATAATAAAATTTATTTCTACCCCGCCCAATGGATACCCAATCAGTCCGGAAGGATTATCATATTTAAATGATAATCCTTCCGGACTTTCCCATCGATAATTTATCTGTGCTTCTCTAAGCTTTCTTGTGAGGGAAGTGTAATCCTTTCTTTTTTTCAAAATCTGGCTGGGCACATCCTTCAGCAATTGTACCTCTGATCCTTTAATCTTCAGTCTTGTCTGGAAATGTTGTTGTAATATCTGTTCCTTCGTTATTGTTCTTACAAAATATACCACAATGTCTCGGGGTAGTTTCTTTTGTTTTGCAATCCATGAATTCATGCAGAACAATTTATCTATGTCAAATTCCATAAGTTCTTTATCTTTCCCAATAAATTCTGCAAGTGTCAACGTTATAACCTCATATAAATTTTCATCCTCTGTTTCAGGTACACCTCTTATCTTGAGACATCTCTCCCTACTTTTTTGCTCCCACATTGTTTTGTCCTCTAAAATCTCCTTTCTTTTCTGTGTCTCTGTATCTATCCTCTCTTCTAATGTTTGATTTTTCTTTTCTAACTCCTTCACTTTATATTTCACCAGTTTCATGTCTTTTGTTATTGACTTAATTGTATCAGTTAATTCAGCCATCTCTGATTTTATTTCCATCTTTATTTCTCCTTTTAATTTTTCCATGTCTTGTCTCAGATCTTTATTGTTTTTTGTCATCTCTTGTCTTATAAGTCTTAATTCCTCTACTATTGCAGCCATGTCTTGACCTTTGGATTGATCTATAGATGATCTTCTTTGTGGTGGTATTTGTTCTTGTTTGGCTTTTGAAGATTGTAATGTAGTTGTTAATGACATATTACTGTAAATCAGTCAAATATATATATATATATATATATATATATATATATATAATTTATAGTTTGAATCAACTATAATGAATTCCTAACTTTCAATATTCAGTCTATCTTACACCAATTTAAGTATTCGAATAGATAAAATTGTATCCAGATTAACTTGAATAAAACAACCCCTTTTAAATAACAACTTGGTTGATGATACTAAATTACAATTATTTAAGATCTTCTCAATTTATCAATTTTTCAATTTACCAAAAAAACCCCATTTTTCCTTTTTTCTTCTTCTTCCTTCCTTCCTTCCTTCCCCTTTCTTAGACAATAATCCAACTCCCCAAAGTGTTCAAATAATTACAGCATTCACTATATATTATTATATACATATATAGTATTGTAAATTAATTCAACATGAATTAGTTCAATGTACCACCATCAATATATATATAAAATGCAATATTACCTTTTGGCCACCAGATGGAGCTGTTATATCAACTGTACTGCTAAACACCAAGGATATAATCTTGGACTTAAACAGATAAAACAAATAAAGTTTCTTTGTAATTCTTTTCCTGTTGCCTGTTTAACCCTTTCTCAGTTAGATTTGTTAGAGTTATTTAATGTCAATTTACACAGCAATTTGCACAACAAACCACACTAGCTCTGTGTATATAAACTCTTCTCCCCCAATTTAACCCTTTACTCCAGCTTAAATCTTAATATTATTCAAGCAGAAACAAAGCCTTCATCAATACAATTACAGTGGCTTTTTTCAATTAGATCCCTCCCAGCAACACCAGATCACCGCCCACCAATCCGCCGATCTCCCTCTCCCCAGCTGCTGCTCCCCTCTGATCAATTCTCCACTCCGAGGTCTCTCCTGTCACGATCTCCATCCCCGCCCCCCCGGCACTTCCCAGTCTCCGACTCCAGCATCGGTCCGGGTCTCTGTCTCCGATCGTCTCCAAATCAAAGATTCCTCCCAAAGTCCTCCCAGCACGATCTCCGCCTCCACTCCAATCCCAGCCACCGGTCCGGGTCCCCGGCTCCAATCGCCCCTCAGTTTCTCCTAAGAGACCTCCACAATCTTCTGGCCCCAGTCACCGGTCTGGATCTCCAACCCCAATCTGACACCGATCTCCGATCGGAGAACTCTGTCTCTGTCTCCAGGTACCAATCCTCCTCCACCGATCTCCGTCTCCATTTCAGATCTCCGTTTCCAGCACAAGTCAAAAGTCTCAGCCTCCCTCTCCAAAGTCAGCCACGATCCCTGGTCCCCAGTCACAGGTCTCCAATCACAGTTCAACTCTGATCTACGATTGGCTCCTTCTTTCCTCAATAAAAAACCACTCCGCCTCCGCAGACTTTCAAATCGCTTTGCACTTTTTTGACCTTCTTCTCCTCTCACCACCCGTTCTACTTCTCTTCATTTTCTAAGTAGAAGTGCCTGATCCCAGATCTCTTTCTACTGTCCTCCGTATGCCGTACTAGTCCTCCATCTTGTTACTACCCAGCACCAAAATTATCTGAGTTCAGTCCCACTCTCCACAACTCCATAAACTGAACGGGTGGTGAAGAAAAATATAAAAATATAAAGTCCAGGGTTAACAAAAGTAAATATAAAATTTACAGATCCAAGCCAATTTCATTCCAGTCAAATCATCAAGCTCTGGATTCAAAATGGATTTGGTGAGGAAGACGACTTGCCCCCTCAATCCCTGTCCATCTTGGCTGGTCGTCCGGGAGGGATGCGTTGAGGGTGTTCCTTCGGGACACGATCAACGCATCATTCAGGGAAGGCAAGGTACCATCTTGTTTAAAGGAGGCGGCAGTTAGGCCACTCCTGAAGAAGCCTTCCCTGGATCCCCTGGATAGAAACAACTATAGACCAGTCTCCTTGCTCCCGTTTTTGAGCAAGGTCATCGAGAGGGCAGTTGCTTCCCAACTCCAAGCAGTCTTGGATGAAACCGATTATCTCGACCCATTTCAAACTGGCTTCAGGACAGGATTTGGGGTTGAGACTGCCATGACCTCCGCCTGAGTATCAACAGGGGTAGTGTGACCCTGTTGGTGCTCTTGGATCTCTCAGCAGCCTTTGACACCATAGATCATGCCATCCTCTTAGATTGCCTGAGAGAGCTGGGAATTGGAGGCACTGCTTTGTAATAGTTCCGTTCCTTCCTCTCGGGCAGATCTCAGAGGGTGAGGCTCGGGGACAGTTGCTCATCTAAAATCGAGCTTAATTGTGGTGTCCCTCAGGGCGCCATCCTGTCCCCGATGTTGTTTAATATTTACATGAAGCCGCTGGGGGAGATCATTTGAAGGCATGGAGCTCGGTGTCTTCAGTACGCTGACGACACCCAGATATACCTCTCCATGACCAGATCATCATCTCAGACTTCAGATGGCATCTCACCTCTTAATGACTGTCTCAGAGCGGTAATGGGTTGGATGAGGGAAAACAGGTTGAAGCTGAATCCAGACAAAACGGAGGTGCTTACAGTCACAGGCCCGAAGCCAGATCTGGGAATACAGTCTCCAGTCCTGGATGGAGTCACACTCTCCTCTAAGGACTGTGTTCGCAGCTTGGGGGTGCTCTTAGATTCATCGCTTCACATGACTAGTCAGGTGAGTGTGGTGGTCAAGAGCGCCTGCTATCAGCTTCGGCTGATATGCCAACTGCGCCCTTATCTGGACATGAGGGATCTGGAAACTGTAGTGCACACCCTGGTAACCTCACGTTTGGATTACTGCAATGCTCTCTACATGGGGCTACCCTTGTGCCTAACCCAGAAACTTCAATTGGTGCAAAACATGGCAGCCAGACTAATTACCGGTACATCTAGGAGGGAGCACATTACACCTGTGCTTAAATCCCTCCACTGGTTGCCGATTAGTTTCCGGGCGCAGTACAAGGTGTTGGTTTTGACCTTTAAAGCCCTACATGGCTTGGGTCCATCTTATCTTAGGGACCGCCTCTCCCCGTATGATCCCCCCCGCGCCCTGCGGTCCTCTGGGAGGAATCTGTTACAGCCAATAAGAACTAGGCTGTGTCAGACCTCCCAGAGGGCCTTCTCCGCAACCGCTCCCAGACTCTGGAATGGCCTGCCGGATGAGATCCATCTTATTACTACTCTTGCTGCCTTCAAGAAAGCAGTAAAGACGGATCTCTTTCGGCAGGCCTTCCCGGAATAGCGTTTAGCTGGGAGATGAGTTTTTAGAGTTTTCAGAATTGCTCCACTGATTCTGTGTTATTGTATGTTTATTTTTTATTTTTTAACTATGTGGCATTTTTAATCTGATTGCAGTTTAATTTATTTTAAGGGGATGGGAGGGCGGGATTATGAGATGGGGGAATGATTTTTAACTCTGTTCTGTTTTTAATCTTGTTGTACCCCGCCCCGATTGCCACGCAGAGGGGCGGGTTATTAATAAAAATTATTATTATTATTATTATTATTATTATTATTAAAATAATATTATTTTAGCTCTCAGTGATTAACTTCTTTTAAATTGATTTCTCTTACTTTCTTTTTTACTACTGGATATTTCCTTTGTTTACCAGGATACCTTTCAAAGCGATCCTTCCCCTCTTTCTAAACAGTCCATTCAAGTTTATATTGCAAAGTTCACTTTAATATTGGCAAAAGAGAATATTTTAAGGGTCAATCCCAAAAATATAAGTGTTGGTGAGTCCTAATTGATGAAAGAAAACTGTCCCAAAAATCAAGGTTTTCAAGATTGCTGCTGATTTTAGTTCTTTATTCTTAGTTGGAGGCATCTGTGAGCCAATTATGGCAGCACAGAGACAGCTGTGTATAGTCCTAGGGTCCCCTCTGCCTCTTACCGGACCGACATCAGCTGGATTTTCTGTCATCCCAAGCAGGCATCGGACCTCAGTAGAACACCTCTTATCCCTCTATGCCAAGAGGGATATTTGGAGTAGCCTCTCTGTTTAGAGAGACCCTCCACTGCTGTCAGAGGCGAGTGATCTTCAGCAGACACGCTGAAACACCACTCAATTAGACGCCATCACAGCCAGAAGTCCACTAAAAAAAGAAGTATAAGGCCCTAATAAAACAAAAAAAAGAACAAGCCCTAAGAACAACTTGGCATCGGTTAATCTGTGCCTGTAAGTCCCATGACTCTTCTGCATTTTGGAAAATAGTAACGGGTAATACAAAAAACAAACAAACAAAAAAAAAACAAAACCTAATCTAAGGGCAGATTGCTATATATCAGCAACATCATGGGAATCATTTTTTTAGTAGGATTTTTACAAAAGAACAAATCAGTAATCATGATAAACTGAACTTTAACAGTAATATACCAGAATGGCCACCAGTCACAGAATTGGAGATACTGAAATTAATCGCTCTATTAAAGCCAGGTAAGGCTGCAGGATGTGACAATATCCCTCCAGAGCTTATAAAGAGAAATTTAAAATGGTGGGCACCAATATTGGCACATATGTTTACTTGGATTGATCAAACAGCTGTCTTCCCTAAAGATTGGGCAGCAGCTATAGTGATCCCCATTTATAAGAAAGGCAAGCGAATTATAGGCCAATCAGTCTATTGAGTGTTGTTAGTAAATTATATGCCAGACATTTGTACTTCAAGTTACAGGACTGGCTAGAGCTAGACAACATCCTGCTAGAAGAACAAGCAGGCTTCTTACCTGGTCGTTCAACATTGGATCAAAGGTTCATCTTGAAACACCTGACTGAGAAATACATGGCCTCAGGCACAGGTGAACTCTATGCAGCATTTATTGACTTTAAATCTGCTTTCGATTCAATTGATAGAGATCTATTATGGAGAAAACTGCGGGGTCTATCTATAGACAAAAGGTTGTTAATACTTATTCAGGGCCTGTATACACACACGAGCCTTAAAGTTAAGTATAATAACAAAGGACACCTCACAAATGCTATCTCTACTCACAGAGGTGTTAAACAGGGCTGCATTTTAGCTCCTCTACTATTTAACCTGTACATTAATTCTTTAATTGGATTCTTAAAAGGAAAATCTTTCCATTCGCCTCAACTGGCTCATCACCCCATATCTATCCTGCTATATGCAGATGATGCCATTTTGTTATCTTACACTGAATTTGGCCTGAGAAGACTCCTTAGACCAGGGGTAGGCAACCTTTTTGAGCTAGGGGCCGGGTTGCTGTCCCTCATACAATTGGCGGGCTGAAGCACCATAAATAAATAAATAAATAAATAAATATTAGAATTAAAAATTTAAAAAATTTAAAAAATTTAAAAAATATGCATGCACACTCTCTTAGCCCCAGAAAAGCCATGGCAAAACTCCTGTGGAGATTTTGCCAAGTAATAACAATAATATCATCATGGTGGGCGGCGGTGGTGGCAGGACTGGCCTGGGGTCGATCCAAAGGCCTCGGGGGGCTGCATCCGGCCCCCGGGCCTTAGGTTGCCTACCCCTGCCTTAGACAATTAGCTACATACTGTCACAATTAAGCCCTGACACTAAATTACAATAAAACTAAGGTACTAGTTTTTTTTTTAAACCTATTCATAAATGGCAAATAAATGGAGTAACAATCGAGCAGGTAAACAGCTTAAAATATCTAGGAGTAGTCTTTCAGGCAACAGGGGCATGGAAACTCCAGGCAGAATTGACAATTAAAAATGCATATAGGTATAGGAATATGACAGCATTGAGGAGTTTCTTCTATACCAAAGGAGGTCATTATATACTAGCCGCTATAGAAGTTTTTGAAGGTAAAATTATCTCAGTTTTATTATATGGAGCACAAATCTGTACCTATAATAACTTTGTTAACTTCGAGATAATACAGACAAAATTTCTAAGAGGTATTTTTTCAGTACCATGCTCTGTGCTAAATGCAGTAATGCGTCTTGAGGCGGGCTTGATTACCATTAAAGCACGAGCTTGGATTCTGATAATTAATTTCTGGCTTAAACTTACATTTGCCCCATGCAGGCTGGCTCCTTTGGTTCTATTAGATAATTTTCTTTCCTCCTGGAAAATGATGATTAACAGCATCCTGAGCAATTGCGGATTTTCACAAACTACCCTAATACAAATGGGCCACGAAAGGGCAAAATCAGCCTTTAGACAATGAATCTGGGATATAGAACTACAGAATCATAGGGGTAAAATTAGGAACATCCCAGTTTTAGGAAGCTTGGAAATGACCTTTGTTAGGCCAACTTATTTGACCAAGCTAATAGTACCCAAGGGGGGTTGCAGACTGCCAGAAATAGTGTGAATTCAGTCCACTTTTAGGGTTAGGGTTAGTGCTAGGGAATCATGGGAACTGTTATTTTTCTGAGACATTGAGCCTTCTCTGTCAGACAACTCTGATGCCACAATAAAATACAGTTCCCATGGTTCTCTAACTCTAACCCTAACCCTAAAAGTGGACTGAATTCACACTATTTCTGGCAGTCTGCAACCCCCCCAAATTTAGGGCAGCTTTCACTGTAGCGCACTGCAAGGTTCTTCCCTCTGCTGTTTTGGAAGGAAAATATAAGAAGATCCCTTATGAGAACCGGACATGCTTATGCTCTGATACCTTAGTTGAATCACTCCAGCATATTATACTATATTGCCCTTTCTATCAAGGTGTGCACTCCTCTTTAATTTATCTGATTTTACAAAAATTTCCAGGGCAAACAGCCAATCGCTATTTGTTATTACTACTCGAGGATGTAGATCCAAAAATAACTGAGAACATGGCCCGAATTTGTGCTGTAGTCATTGCTACATGCAAACAAATTATCAAAGACCATAACTATTCCTAAATGAGGGAAACGAGATGTTAAAAGATCCCTTTCTTTACGCTGGTGTGTAATGTAATGTTTCCTGTTTACATGTACATTTGTTTTAATTTTATTTTATTTAGATTTATCAGTTGTGTGTGATTTTATTGGCTAATATTTATATAATTTTGTGATATTTTGGTCAAAGACCATAAATAAATTCTCATTCTGATTCTAAATATGTGCTTGATACATTTTCTAATGTGACCCTCATTTCCTGATGAGGAACAGGAGGAGGAGGAGGAGAAAGCAGAGTTTGGATGCAGGAGTGCTGCAGTTTTGTATTTTTGCATGGTAGGAGGTTGGTCTAGATGACCTTTGTGACCCTTTCCAGCTATAAGATACTATGATTTTATGATTCATCCAGGGTTGGATTTTTCAGGAGCCAAGGCCTGATATCTTTTTTAAAAAAATTAAGTAAAATAGTTAACATCCAATATAGTTTTCTTAACCAAAAAAGTTAAGTGTCTAAGTTACTTGTAACAACCAGAAAATTTGGCAGAGGTAAGGATTTTTTTGTGTTTGTGTGATAGAAAAAATTGGCAAAAAAAAAAAAAAAAGAAGAATTGGAAAGATGGGGAGATGGTTAGAACAACCCCTTGCACCCCTTGCTCCCTAAATTAGCGCTCCTTTCACAAGTCAGCGAAAGTGTGCCGCAAAAGGCTGCGGCGCACTTTTGCTGACTTTTCCGCCGTAGCACGTGGAAAGGCTGCGGTGGGAGGTCATCCTTGGAGCGCCGGCCGTGAGGAGGGCCGGCTGCTCCGAGGACGACCTCGTGAGGGGGATGGGGCGCCGATCGTGCGGCTGCCCCTCCCCTTCCCTGACCCCAAGATGGCCCAATAAGCTGTCTGCTTAGGCCCTGTATTTCTCATCTGGGAGCTTCTGAGACCAAATATAAAATAAAATTAAATATTTTTTTAAAAAAATAAAAATTGAAAGACACCAACAAGGTCCCATAAAAAAAGCTCTATTGTTGTTATTATTTCTAAGTTACTTGTTTTTCATTTCATGTTTGCTTATTTTGTCTCTGAAAGAGGATGAAGGCCTATCCTTCTAGGAGAGTGATATTTACTCATCTCCGTGCTGATAAGCTTCCAGAGTCAGTCTTCAAGAACAAAGCCAAAGTGAGTAATCTCTTTAATTTACTATAATCAGAGGATTAGCCTTAACAAAAGCAAAGGGATTCAGTAAGCGGGATTTATTTTTGCTATTTATTATTATATTTATTTATGTCTTGCTTTCTCCCACTATTTCTATGCATTTCTCTGTTGTTCTTAATCCATCAGCTGTGAGTACTTTTCTTGTATATTTCTCTTTATGTCAAATATTTCTATACTTCTTGATATTAACAAATACCCAGAGAAATCATATAAACATCAACAAGAATAAAATGAATAAAAACCACAAAAATCCATAAGCAAGCAGTCAAATAGGAAGGCTTTTCAACAAGGAAACTTTCATTTAACAGTACAGGAATCCTGAAAACTCACAATAGCACTTTGTGCATACTGGAAAGGCTGGGGGGGCAACTCCGACCAAATGAATGAGAAGAGAAAAACGACCAGTTGGCCACAAATTGAAATTAAAGAGACAGCCCAGAAAACATTGGATTGTAAGGATTTGACAATTCTATTGATTTCCTCTCTATCAAAAATGAGTGAACATAAGATGCCAGTTCCAAAGATAAAGTCTGGTATAAAACCAACCTGCATCTGACCTCTACAATACATGCATCCTGGCTTAGCTGTCGCCCACAGCCTACTACAATCAAGAACATGTGTGAGAACAGCATGGTCTGTGTAGTGTGCATATCAGGAAATCATTCTGTAGAAAAAAAACACACAGGGGATCTTGCACAAAAAGAAAACAACTGCTTTATATGTGTGGGAAATGAATGAATTATGAACATGCTTTCCACTCACCATCCCTCTCTTTGGAAAAGTCATGACATACTTTCCTCCAAAATGAACGGGTCAGCCATTCAGAGAAGCAGCTAGGACAAGATGCAAAAACAACATAAGACAAACTCAGGCGTTCTAGGGATTGCAGTAGTTTGTGTGGAGGTGTGTGCACATATTTCAGATATTTGGATTAAAATAATAAAAAAGAAAATTTTATTTTATCCATACTTCTACTGCACTAGCTTACACAATTAAAATGAAATTAGAAGTTCTCAAGATATTCCTAAATAGATAGGCTGGGCCTTCCCTTTGAAATACCTAAGTAGGTTGATCCCACCCCTATTCCCTATAACATTGATTAGGTCCAATCTGCATTGCATGGAAAATCCCTTCGCACATAATAATAATAATAATAATAATAATAATAATAATATAGTTTATTTATATACCACCCTAGTGGAGAACCAATCTGGGCGGTGAACAGTAAAATTATAAAATTACAATCATTTAAAACAACAAACAATATCCCTCCTCCCCCCCCTTAAAAATTATTAAATCAATACATTTAAAATCACTGCAATTAAGCAGCAATTAATCTAAAACAACAATGACCAATTAACCAAGCGATGTGCACCAAAGCAGCAAAGCAGCAGTCCCTTACAGATCTCCTCAAGGGGCTTACAATGAGTCCTCAACCGAACTCCAGAGGGTCCTGGGCTAGTTATCTAGTCTGGAAAGGCCTGCCGGAAGAGATCCATCTTGACAGCCTTTTTAAAGCTGTTCAAGGATGTTAATTGACGGATCTCATCCGGCAGGCCGTTCCAGAGTCTGGGAGCGACAATAGAGAAAGCCCTCTGGGAGGTCGCCGCAAGCTTAGTTCTCTGGGGCTGCAGCAGATTCCTCCCAGCAGATCGGAGGGCACGGGGAGGATTATATGGGAAGAGGCGGTCCCTGAGATAGTTTGGGCCCAAGACATTTAGGGCTTTAAAGGTTATAACCAACACCTTGTACTGGGCCCGGAAACCAATTGGCAGCCAGTGGAGGGACTTCAAGACCGGGGTGATGTGGTCCCTCCTAGATGTCCCAGATATCAACCTGGCCGCCATATTCTGCACTAACTGCAGTTTCCGAGTCAGGTACAAGGGTAGCCCCAAGTAGAGCGCATTACAGAAGTCCAGGCATGAGGTTACCAGTGCGTGCACTACAGTCTCAAGGTCCTTTACTTCCAAGAAAGGGCGCAGTTGGCGTATCAGCCGAAGCTGATAACAGGTGCTTCTGACTGTCGCATTTACCTGATTTGCCATCAGGAGCGACGAGTCAAGAAGCACCCCCAAACTGCGAACACAGTCACTGGAGGAGAGTGTGACCCCATCCAGGACTGGAGGTTGCAACCCAATTCCTGGTTTCGGGGCCGAGACCATGAGCACCTCCGTCTTGTCTGGATTCAGCTTCAATCTGTTTTTCCTCATCCAGCCCATTACCGCCCCAAGACATTCATTGAGAGAAGATATGCAATTGGAATTCAAGGCCGACGAACGAGATATGGAGAAATAGATTTGGGTGTCATCAGCGTACTGATAACACCCAGCACCATAGCTCCGTATTATCTCACCCAGCGGCTTCATATAGATGTTAAACAATATCGGGGACAAAATGTAGGTGAAGATACTTCATGTATAATTGATACAACCTAGTCCTATGCATTAATATTCCACATAGTTTACATAGTTTAAATATGCATTGTTGTTCCTACTATGTCTCTCCTATTCAGACAATAAATGTCAGAAATGAAGGAATTATAGTGTAAACAGGATTAGGGATAGTTATTATCTCCAAATGTTGCAGAATTTCATCTCCCAGCATTCCTCACCATTGTCTAAGGTGGTTAGGGCTGCTAGACATTCCTGGGCATGATTCTGCCATGATTGGTGTGGTTTATTGGGAAGAATGTGTGTATCAAATATGATAGTGTATTGAATGCTGAAATATTTGCATGAATCATGTATGGGTCCTGTGTTTGGGAAATAGCAGAGTGGACAAATAGCAGGGAGGCAAATGGTAAGCAGAGTGAATGGCTTTATTGCTTTATGATTTCATCCTTCCTACTGGTATGTAGAGGAAGGAAGGACCTTTAGGATTTGCTTTGATTACGGTTGTCATAATTCTCTTCCACAAAATTGGGACAAAATGTAGGACATTCAAAAAAAGGAGGACACACCAACTAAAAGCCAAAAACACTAATAATTTTATAAAATTAATATAAGTTCATGCTTCTTAGTCATGCTCAAAATGGAGGAGATTTTGACATTCTTCCTGGACAGAAGATTGAAATGTAGCGCCTCCTCTCCAGCCAATGGGATGTATTGGAGTTAGCCTAAATTATATATTTTTACTTTTATGTTGGATTATTTTAATGGGTCCTAGGTTTATGTGTATGAGCCAGCATGGTTTGCATGTTGGACTATAATGCTGGAGACCAAGGTTCAAATCCCTGCTCAGCCATGGAAACCTACTGGGTGACTCGGCAAGTCGCACTCTCTCAGTTAAAAAGGGAAATGAATAAAATGTTTCATTGGGTGTCAGGGTTTTTTTTTTTTTTTTTTAGTGTTCATTTCTAAGAACTGACTCTTTATTCCAAATGTCCCTATTAGAAATGTACACTTTAATAACTTCTCTTGACTCTAATGAATTCTTTTCAGATATATGAAAAACAGTTAATATACAAACGTTAGCTATTGTATATTAACTATTTTTTAAATAGATGAACAGGACTCCTGGGGACAGAGCAGAAAGAAATTATGAAAATATACATTTCTAATAGGGACATTTGGAATAAAATGACCATTCTTACAATATTTGGCTATTGAGACCCAGTGGCTTGAGTGATGGACTATGACTCTGGAGACCAGGGTTCAAATCCCAGCTCAGCTATGGAAACCCATTGGGGTGATTTTGGCCAAGTCACACACTTTTAGATTCAGAGGATGGACATGGCAAACCCCTTCTGAACAAATCTTGCCAAGAAAACCCCATGATAGGGTCATCATAAGTCATAAACAATTTGGAGGTACAAAACAACAATAACAACAATTTGGTTATTATGATTCTCTCTGCTGCCACCCCTCCATCCCAAGTCCCCAATAATTTATACACTGAGAAAGGCTTTTCCTGTCTTATCTGCACTGCAGAAATAATCTGGTTTGAGACCACTTTAACTGCCCAGGCAAGCTCTGGAGCCACAACTAACTACAATTCCCAGAATTCCACAGCATGGAGCCTGAGCAGTTAAAGTAGTCTCAAACCAGATTATTTCTGCAGGGTGGATGGAACCTCAGATTCCTCTTTGCAAAGCAGATCAGAAAACAAAGCCTTTGGCAGTCACCCTCCCCAATTTTCCCACCAGTTTCGGGGAAAGAGAGTGGCCATGGCCATCTGATCCTGTCCTTTATCTCTCCAAACCCAGCCACTCCTCCTGACATCTCATCTGCTGGGTTCCCATGCATGATCCGCCACATGAAACCCCACCTGGGGACAGTGGATGGACTTTTTCTCCTCCTGCTCCTGCTTCCCAGGTCCGGGCTCCATGGCAGCAACACTAGATGGAGGAGGAAAGAGGAGGAAGGCACTATTTGGCACTACTTTACCTGCCAGAGCCCCATGCTACAGGATCTGAGGTACTGTGGTTTGTTGGGGTACCAGAGCTCCTTGCTCCTCTCAGGGGCTCCACTCTAGGGCCACAATGAACTAATCACCAGGATCCTGTACCATGGAACCCTTGCAGTTAAAGTGGTGCCAAACTGAATCATTTCTGTAGTGCGGATCTGGACTCTAGTCCCTACACTGCCCTCTTCGCTATCCACTTCCAAGGGGCCCTGGTGGGAAGGAGAGGCACTTACCTTCACTGGGGAGCTCCTGCTCCTCTTGGCCCCTGGTTAACTGGGGAAGGTGCACCAACACTAGCAAAAGGGCCATCAGGCAGGCTTCCCATCTTCTCCTTCTCTTTGAGCCAGTCCGGTGGAGTCTTTCAGGCTCCTGGTGCTGCCCCCCCCCCCAGGAAAGCCCCCAAGAGCAGGCACACTTCCAGGAAGCCAGGAAGGGAGAGCGGATTGGGGTGGTAGGGAGGAGTGAGTGACTTTGGCTCTGCCTGGCCTACCTTTCTCTCCTTTCTACACTCGCCCTCTGGCCTTTCACCTTCCTCAAGGTGGGCTCCTGGCAAAACTGGGACATGGAGCTGCAGCCAGCTGGGACAATTACAAGGATTAAAACTGGGACTTTCCCAGGTTTTTTTTGGGACAAATGGCAACCCTAGCTTTGATCATGATCAAAGGCCAAGTGCCAACAGTCAGGAAGGGGGGGCCGGATAGTTTGCATTCTAAAGCTATGGTATGGGACAGGAATTTTCAATTCTGGCAAAAACCCTTTACTGGTGACTTCTGTCTTGATGTCTGGAAGAAATGTATTTTGTTTTCTATCACACTAAGATGTTTTCCTGGTTATTGGGAACTGAGTCCACTGGTTCTGACAGAGTCCACCAGTAACTCACAATGAATTAAATTTGCTTTATTCCCAATAAGGTGTACATCATATTGCAGTAATAGAATGTGGTGTTTAGAATTTTTTTAAATAGATGATAATATATTTTAGAAACTGCAATACTTTCCTCTTTTATTTATAATTCTCACATTTTGCTTCTTTTTTAAAAAAAGATCCTGTTGTTGGTTCGGAATCCAAAAGATGTTGCTGCATCTTATTTTCATTTTTTAAACACGATTGCTCAATATCAACCAAATGAAACATTTCAGTCATTCTTTGAAGCCTTAATGAAGGGAGAAGGTAGGATTTCAGTTTGTCTATTCATGCTATTTGTATAATGACTATAAGGAATGAAAACACACACACATCTATGAGAAAACCACAGGCACAATGAGTTTTATCACATTACAAATGTTAGCTGAGATACAGCAATAGAGAAGCAGCTTTCTGTTTACATCTCCACATGTCCTCAAAGCATTTCTGTTCTATTCACAAAGTTGTTGTTTTTAACTGTCCTCAAGTTGACCACAACCCATAGTGAACCTGTGAATGAGGCATCTCTAACAACTCCTGTCCTCCACTGCTCTTCTTAGGTCCTGTAAATTAAAGACCGTGACCTCCCTGATTGAATCTATTGGCTTGTGCTCTTCCTTTCTTTCTGCTGCCTTCTACATTCCCTAGTATTATTTTATCTAGTAAGTCATACCTTCTCATGATGTGGCCTCAGTTTTACCATCTTAGCTTCCAGGGAGAGTTCAGCTTGATCTGTTTTAGGATCAATTAGTTTGTCTTTTTGGCTGTCCATGGTATCTTTTGCATTCCTTTCCAGCACCACATCTCAAATGAATTGATTTTCTTTTTGTCTACTTTCTTCATTGTCTAGCTCTCACATTCATACATGATGATGGGAAATATAATGGCTTGGATGATTTTTACTTTACTGCTCTGTTATATATCTTTACACTTTAGGATGTTGTCTAAATCTATCATAGTTATCCTTCCTGTTTCTAGCCTTCTTTTTATTTCTTGACTGCAACATCCATTATCAATGTTTGATCCAAGGTATAGGAACTCTTTAACTGTTTTGATATCCTTGTTATCTAGGTTGAATTTATGTAGATTCTGGTCATTATTTTATGTTGAACAGTAAGCATGGTTTTTTTTTGTTTTGTTTTTTACTTTCTTCTTTTACCTTCCTTAATAATAGTTTTAAGACTGTAATGTTCTCTACTAGTGGTATGGTGTCATCTGCATATCTTAGATATATTGATGTTTCTTCTATTTTCGCTGCTCCTTCTTCTCAATCTAACCCTGCCCTTCACGTGATATTTTCTGCATACAAGTTGATCTGGTAGGGTGATAGAATGCATTTGCCATTTGTGAACCATTCTGTTTCTCCATATCCTATTCTAACAGTAGCCTCTTGTCCTAATGTCTCATCAGGACTATCAAATGTAGTGACACTCCCATCTCTTTAAGAGCATTATGTAGTTTTCCATGATCTATGCCAGGGGTAGGCAACCTTTCCCCTTTAAGGGCCGAGGGACTTCAGCTCCCAGAATCCCAGGAGCTATTGGCCAATATGAGACTATTGGCCAACATGGCTGAGGCTTCTGGGAGCTGAAGTCCCTCAGCCCTTAAAGGGGAAAGGTTGCCTACCCCTGATCTATGCAGTCCAAGGCTGTGTTAGAGTCTATAAAGCACATGCTGATTTTCTTCTGAAATTCCTTGATGTGCTCCAATAACCATTGTATATTTGCAATGTGATCTCTAGTGCCTCTTCCCTTTCTGAATCCCAATTGCACAGCTTAGATTTCTCTCTCCATATATGATTGGAGTCTATACTGAATAATTTTGAACATAATTTAGCTTGTGTGGGATGTTTATACTATAGTTGTATATTTACTGCAGTCTTTTGTGTCTCCTTGTTTGTGGATTGGGATGTATATTGATCATTTCCAGTTTGTTGGCCACTGTTTTGCTTTCCATATTTGTTGGCATATTTTAGTTATCACAGCAATTCTATTGGAATGTCATCTGATCCTGGTGATTTGTTCTTCCCAATATCTCTTATTGCAGGTTCCTCCTTGGTCTCTAAGATTTGGAGTTCATCTTCATTCATTTCATCATTCTATGTGCCTTTCACTTTTTTTCTTCTCTTTTATATAATTCATTTGTGTATTGCTTCCATCATCTTTTTATTTTTTCCTGATAGAGATTGTAAGAAAGGATGCTGTAAAATCACAGAAAGTGGGGAGAAAGGAAGCCAGTGAGTGAATGAGTGTAAGAAGGAAGTGTAGAGGTATGAAAGTGGTAAGGATAGTTTTTTTAAGAAGGTAAAGTAAGTAGAAGTAAGTAGAAGAAGGTGAGTGTTATGTGTAGATGGAGAGGAGAGAGAGAGAGATTGAAGTGAAGGTTGGAGGAAGATGAGGTAGTGAATGTGAGTGGAGTGACAAAGTGAAGAATAGAGTTCAAATGGAGGATAGAGAAGGATGAAGACATAGAGGTAGAAAGAACGAATGAGTAAGAAGAAAATATTGAGTGAAGGAAGAATGAAAGAAATTGGGGTAGTTAGAGAAGGGAAGAAGATAAAGATTAGAGGATATGGTTAGTAATTTAGATTTTAGATTGGGAGGCTAATTAGATATTTTAATTGATATTAATGAAGTAAATAATGGAATGTGATAGAGGATAGATAGTAGAGTTGATTGGTGGTGGGATAATTTTAATATATAGTAGAATGGTGAATGTATGATGTATTTTTTATTTGTTCAATAAAAATTATTTTTTTTAAAATTAATAATTACTAATAAAAAGAAAACCCTTTGGATTCCCCTCCCCCCCACTGGTTACAATTCTTTTGACATAGCAGAATAATTAAGTAACTAATGAAGGAGGTGACTCTTTTTGAGCTAGCTGTTTGAACTGGTCAGAAAACAGTCAAGAGATAACACAGGGCCTTTGCAGACTGCCAGAAATAGTGCAAATTGAGTCCACTTTAAAGGTTAGGGTTGGTGCTAGGGAATATGGGAACTATAGTTTATTGTGGCACCAAGCTCTCTGACATAGAAGGCTCAATGTCTCAGGGGGGAAAAACAATTCCCATGATTCCCTAGCACTAACCCTAGCCCTTAAAGTGGACTCAATTTGCACTATTTCTGGCAGTCTGCAAAGGCCCATCGTTTCCTTCTCTCACACACCACCTTAACATAGAGAGTTCTTGTAGCCCCTTTGAGACTAACTGAAAGAAAAAAGTTGGCAGCATGAGTTCTACTTCTTTACAACCTTTATCACCTTAACATGTGGGAGAAGGTCTAACCTGAAAGTCTAACCTATGCTAAGGCATGAAGCTGGGAGAAATGAGTGAGTTTGAATCCAGAGTGCTTAAGGTGGACATTTTTTAAAATAGTTGTTTCCAATTATGATTGCATGATTTCTGATTTCCACTAGTGCCTTGGGGATCCTATATTGACTATCTTTGTGTGTGGAACAAGTATATTGATGAAGAAAATGTCATGCCGATAACATATGAAGAACTGAAAGAGGTACAATCAATATTGTTAAGATATGAGATTTCCACATTGATTCCTCACTGCAACCATGTGAAGAAAGTTAAACCAAGAGGTAGTGATGAGCTCAAAGTCAGAGATGAATAAAAAATAAAGTTAAAGCCAGTGAGCTTGAGAGATGAGTAAAAATTAAAGTTATAGAGTTTATGTCTGTAGACACTGCCTACTCTGAAAATGTATATTTTAAAAAAGCTTTCCTGACAATTGCTGGAACAATAACATCTCATTAAAAAAAAAAGCAAAATTTTTGTTATTTTTGTGTGTACCTGCTATTTTGTAGCTTTTGCTGCAGCTCTGGATCAGGAAAGGAGATGGAAGCAACAGAGGGGAAATGACAGCACTCTTTCATGTTAAGCAACCCTAAGCATCCTTTGTGGTGCTAGAGGAGAGTTCTGTGGACTGCCAAAAAAGACAAATATATGGGTCCAAATCAAGCCTTAACTTTTCTTAAAGTGTGAGCAGATGGACAGGAAAAACCAGGCTGATCCTGGTTTCCCCCAAACCTATTGGAAACTCCATTGTCCACATGGCCCACTCCAAAGGAGGGCCAAACACCCATGGGCAAACCACGCCACACGGCATCAAGCTACAACTCTTGGGCTTTTGCCCCACCTCCCTCCCATGCTTGCACACCATTGCACAAACACATCACCTGAAACTGGAATTATCTCCATCCTCCTGCCCAGCTGCCATCCCATTGGATGCCCTGTGTGACCAGTCAGCCATTTGCACAAGCGATAAACTTCCCATACAGTGCATCAGTCTGCCAAGTGACATGTTGACAAAGCACAATCATGGAGGGCCCCCCATACATGCCCCCTTCCTCGACTTCTCCCCATGCCTCTCTGTTGGACTGTCTGCTTTGTGTATGTTTTAATTACATCCATTGCATTATTGCTGACCTGCCATGTTTGTCATACTTTTCCATCATGGGATATATGACAGGTCAATGGTGCTATGAGTTGATGGTGCAACTGTCCACCCATGCACCTGTATAGGCAGTACTGCAGGACAGTGGCATCCCTAGGGCTGGTGTCATCTGGTGTGGTAACTCATGATGTCACCCCCCCCTCCCCACTGAACTTCTCTCATTTCACAACATACAGTATCCTTAGTAATGGTGTTTAGCACTAATGTTATTTGTAAATTGTGATTCCCATGTACCACTGAATGTAGTGACATAAACAACTAGCAACACTAAAATTATATCTTCAAATTACAATATCATTTGCACAGCCTAAATGTATTTACATATGCATAGTGAATATTTGGTTAAAATGTGATGTTTTTAAAGAAAAATAAAAGAAAAGAATCATTTTTAAAAAAAGTCAATTGTTTTTTAAAAATTAACATTTTGAAATTTTAATGTTAAAATAAATAATAATAATAAATAAAAATTTATTTGTATCCCGCCCCTTGGTAATCCAATCTGGGCGGCATTTACAGTTAAAAGATACACATTACAAAAACATACAATATAAAAACCCCTCCCCCCCTTAAAACTGAATTAAATTTAAGACAATGTAAAAACAATAAAGCAATTTAAATCTATTAAAATATATAAAGCCCTCCTGCCCAGAGACTCCGTGAGCCTGGTTTGCCTGGTATGCCTGGGTTTGACGATCCTCCCATCACATGATGGGGCCACGTGAGGATCATCGCATGGAGGATTGTTAATCAAGGGTAAAGATCAGTTCAATATACCTAGTCTGGAAAGGCCTGCCGGAAGAGATCCGTCTTGACGGCCTTTTTAAAGCTGTCTAAAGATGTTAAAAGACGGATCTCGTCCGGCAGGCTGTTCCAGAGCTTAGGCGCAACGACAGAGAACGCCCCCCGGGAGGTAGCTACAAGCCTAGATTTCTGTGGCTGGAGCAAATTCCTCCCGGAGGATCGAAGAGCGCGGGGAGGATTATATGGGAGCAGGTGGTCCCTGAGATAGCTTGGACCCAAGCCATTTAGGGCCTTAAAGGTGATCACCAACACCTTGTACCTGGCTCGGAAGCTAATAGGCAGCCAGTGGAGGGACTTCAAAACTGGAGTTATATGATCCCTCCGAGATGTACCTGAGACAAGTCTGGCTGCTATATTCTGTACTAGCTGTAATTTCCGAACCAGGGACAAGGGTAGCCCCATGTAGAGTGCATTGCAGAAGTCGAGGCGTGAGGTTACCAATGCGTGCACCACAGTCTCGAGGTCCCTTACTTCCAGAAACGGGCGCAGCTGGCGTATCAGCCGAAGCTGATAACAGGCGCTCCTGACCGTCGCATTGACCTGATTTATCATCAGGAGCGACAAATCGAGGAGCACCCCCAAGCTGCGAACACAGTCACTGGAGGAGAGCGTGACCCCATCCAGGACTGGAGGTTGCAACCCAATTCCTGGTTTCGGGGCCGCTACCGTGAGCACCTCCGTCTTGTCTGGATTCAGCTTCAATCTATTTTTCCTCATCCAGCCCATTACCGCCCCAAGACATTCATTGAGAGAAGAGGTGCCAGTGGAATTCGAGGCCGACGAACGAGATATGGAGAAATAGATTTGGGTGTCATCAGCGTACTGATAACACCCAGCACCATAACTCCGTATAATCTCACCCAGCGGCTTCATATAGTTGTTAAACAGCATCGGGGACAAAATAGCTCCCTGAGGGACCCCACAAGTGAGGTCTCTCTTACTGGAGCTACAGTCCCCGAGCAGCACCCTCTGGGACCGACCCGAGAGGAAGGACCGGAACCACTGCAAAGCAGTGCCCCCGATACCTAACTCCCTCAGGCGGCCCAAGAGGATGCCGTGATCTATTGTGTCAAAAGCCGCTGAGAGGTCTAGAAGCACCAACAGGGTCACGCTACCCCTGTCGATGTTCAGACGCAGATCGTCGGTCAAGGCAACCATGGCAGTCTCAACCCCAAAGCCTGTCCTGAAACCGGTTTGAAATGGGTCTAGATAATCGGTTTCATCCAAGACTGCCTGGAGCTGAAGAGCAACCGCCCTCTCGATCACCTTGCTTAAAAATGGCAGTAATGACACAGGCCTGTAGTTCTTCATGTCCAGGGGGTCCAGGGAAGGTTTTTTCAGAAGCGGCCTAACCGCCGCTTCCTTTAAACAAGATGGAACATGTCCTTCCCTAAAGGATGCATTGATGATATCCGTAAGGAATCTCATCACTGCATCCCCCCCCTGGATGGCCAGCCAAGATGGGCAAGGGTCGAGAGGACAAGTTGTCTTCCTCACCTTACCAAGCAGCTTGTCCACGTCCTCGGTACTCACAGATTGCCACTGATCCAGTAAAATAACATCGCCGGAGTCGGTGGATGCCTCGCCTATAGACTCTGTCTCAATAGTTGCGTCAAGGTCGGCTCTTATCTGAGAGATTTTGTCTGCAAAGTAGTTGTTAAATGCATCACAGCAGGCCGTTGTCGGGTTAAGCAAGGGATTTGGCGCAGGAGGTACCTGCGTCATCTCCCTTACCACCCTAAACAGCTCTGCTGGACGAGACTCTGCAGACGCAATACGTGCAGAGGAGAATGCTCTCCTCGCTGCACGTATCGCCTCCCGATAGGAATGAAGAAATTTCCTATGGCGAGTTCTGTCAGACAAAAGTCGAGATTTCCACCACTTACACTCTAGCCGTTGTCCTTCCCGCTTCATCTTCCTAAGCTCAAGTGTATACCAAGGCTTACGATTTGGAGCGGGGTGGCAAGGGCGCTTGGGAGCGATCATGTCGATGGCCCTGGTGAGGTCGATGTTCCAAGTGTCAACCAGAGTTTCGACAGGATCACCGGCATTCCCAACCATTAAACCCTCTAAGGCTGTCCGGAATCGAATTGGCTCCATTAGCCTTCGAGGGTGGACCATTCTAATAGGTCCACCACCCCCGGCGGGGCAGGTACTGGCTCTAAGTTCCAACTTGACCAGGAAATGATCCGTCCACGACAATGCGGAGGTATGAACTACCTCCGCCCACGGATATTCCTGCTCCATACTAAAGACCGCATCGAGTGTATGACCTGCACAATGTGTAGGCCCGTTGACCAATTGGGATAGGCCCATGTTTGTCATGGAATCCATGAACTTCCGAGCCGCACCTGTTAAGCTGATCTCGAGCGGAATGTTGAAGTCCCCCAGAACTAAAAGTCTAGGGGACTCCAGCAATAGCTCAGAGACCAGCTGTGTCAGCTCGGTCAGGGAGTCTGCTAGAGAACGGGGTGGCCGGTAAACTAGCAAAATCCCCAAACTATCCCTAGTCTTCAGGCTAAGGTACAAACACTCGATGTGGACTGTGTTCCGGATAGGTATCCTGGTCAAGGTCAAGGTGTTCTTATGGACTAGAGCCACACCGCCCCCCGCCCACTTCCCCTCACCTTCTCACTAACAGAGTACCCAGCTGGGAGGGCTTGAGCCCAGGTAACAGCACTATCCTCTCCCAGCCAGGTCTCTGTAAAACATGCCAGGTCAGCATCCTCATCCAGAAGCAAATCATGGACAATATGAGTCTTATTTTTCACCGACCTGGCGTTACAGAGGAGCAAAGTGAGGGTCTGTGGAATGGAAGGTCTGCTCCCCAAACTATTCTGGGAAACAGAGGGGACTGAAGGCGGGATAGCTACCAAACAGCGATCCCGCCTTCTTTTGTAACATTTGTCCACTCTGCAACCGCCATATCTCCCATTCCCCAACGCTACTTCGATGAGCGACTCTGTGTCCATTCCTGTTGCCACCCCGCTGATAACTCCTCTCACACGGATATTAAAAACATAAGGCTTACAATATCAGCCTTGGAGCCGTAGGGCCGTTGGGCTGGCGGCCAGAGATCTCCTAACTCTCTGTTGCCAGTGAAGGAAACTGTTAATCCTTTTTAGGGCAGCTAAAGTAATCTTTCTCCCCCCCGTACTGGCCACCGAGGAGGAAAAGTTCGGAAGGGGCCTTTATAGTCTCAGGTAATCCCAAGGTCCAAACAGCAGCTGGTCCACGGGAAAAGAGATGTTAGACGGAGTATCTTGCCTCCGCCTTCTCATCCCGGGGCTGCGCTGCTGCCCTGCCGACGCTTGCCTCTTCCTGGGGTGATGTAACCGGGGCCGGCTCTTGAGAGTTCACCCCAAGTGCTGCCCCAAGCCTCCAGGAAGGCTCGCTGCGTCGCCGCAGCTCTTCCTGTTGAATCCTGCCCTGGCCTGGCCGCGGGGACACGCCTCCAACGCCGCTGCCGGTGCTCCAGGTGGTTGTGGAAGGGAGCCGGCGTTACAGGGCCCACGCCCCTCACTTCAGCGGAGCCTCCCGCCGCCGCTGTTGGCGCGTCCTTCGGGCCTGATGTTCCTGCCGGGCTTTAAGTCCTGCCCTGGCCTGGCCGCGGGGACACGCCTCCAACGCCGCTGCCGGTGCTCCAGGTGGTGGTGGAAGGGAGCCGGCGTTACAGGGCCCACGCCCCTCACTTCAGCGGAGCCTCCCGCCGCCGCTGTTGGCGTGTCCCCCGCCGCTTTTGGGGGGGGGGCTCTCCTTTCCCCTCCCATTGAGCTTCACCCCATTCCCACCATCTCTTAAATCATTTTAAAGGGAAGCAAATGAATGCCACAACCCATTTCAGACAAAAGGTGTTAGAGAAGCAGTGGTGTTACCCCCCCCTTGAGGTGTCATCTGGTGCAGTCAACACCCCCGGCACCCCCTAGTGATGCCTCTCCTGCAGGGCATTGCTAGTACAAGAAACAAACAACCTCAAAATACAGCTCATGAAAATGCACTATCAGTGCAGATTACACAAATGGAAGCAAAATTCACTCTATTCCTAATTCTAATTCCTAAGCAACCAATATTTCTTTGTTAGATACATGAGTTTACAAGAATCAGAGCTTTATTCACCATATATATGTGCACTAATAAGACCTGTTGCTTTGTTTTTTTCTTTACAGAACACAGCTTTAGGAGTTAAAAAGATAGCTAAATTCTTTGAACTGAACCTAAGTGAGGAAGACATTCAGGGTGTCGCAGAAAGGAGCACTTTCAAGGCTATGAAAGACAATTCTAAAAAA
The DNA here is from genome assembly GCA_026167975.1 of Phrynosoma blainvillii. Lineage (NCBI taxonomy): Eukaryota > Metazoa > Chordata > Lepidosauria > Squamata > Phrynosomatidae > Phrynosoma > Phrynosoma blainvillii. The sequence goes on along the minus strand of JANUYF010000001.1, from coordinate 85,608,611 downwards.
ACCCATGGAAAATTTGGTGATGTTCTTTTTCGTAAAGGTATCTCTTTCTTTTTCTTTTAGTATATATTTATTAATAATTTTCAAAATAAACACACACATACATACCGTTTGACATAAATATACACAAAACAAGAAACATAAACTATATGACATATACCAAATAACCTATATCTCTTCTCCATATCTCTTTAAAAAAGACTCCCCTCTTTTCTCTAACTGCCACTTAACCATATTTTCTAGTCTCTTCTCCTCTTTGAGTAGAAAAAGTGTCATAAAAAAGAATGATCTGTGCATAATACTTTTTAAAAAAACTTCTCTAGAAAACAATGGGAAGCCGTCTATGCAAAGTGATATACAAATTCTGTGATATTGGGTGGGTGATTATATGTATTTTATAATAAGCCAATTGACAATACAACGTCCTCCAGCCTTCTTTTCATTGATATTAGGGATGTTATCACCCATTTTCACTTGCTCATTTACTGGCGGTGATTGGGACACTTGCCCATAATAACAGGCTTCTGTTTATTGATCTAAATTTTTAAAAAGTATTTCTGTATAGCCTCCCAACCCACAAGGGCTCCCAAGGTGGTAAGGGGATTTGCACTTCACGTTAGGCATTCAGGTGGCAGGTGTTGCTTTTTCACCCACATCTAGTATTTATTTATTTACTATATTTAGCCAGAAAGTCTCTCAGAGCAGCTTACAGATATTTAATTAGACATTTCCCTGCCCTCAGGCTTACAATCTGAAAAAAGACATGACACAAAAGCAGAAGGAAATTGCAGTGGGGAAGGGGAATAAGTCCAGACATTCTTCTCTCCCTCTGAGGCCTGGACTATGGCAGATGGACTGGAGGGAGGGACTCTTCTTCTTACTTTAGGCCAGGCCTTATGGAGCTGGCCAGCCTTTCTCTCCCTCTGATGCTGGATGATATAATAGTAATATTTCAGACTTCCTTCATACACTTACCTGCAAAAGCAAATATGTGGTTTCCAGATCACAAACAGAAAATCATGGGTACTTATCATATCAATGGCATTTATATATACAAATCTGTATATGTGTCTATTTTCAGGTGATGTAAGTGACTGGAAGACACTTTTTAGTCAAGAGAACAACCAGAAAATGGACATGGCATTTAAAGAGCATTTAGCAGGAACCAAAGTGGGAGCAATGATAAAGTATGATGTCTACTGCAAGGCATGAAGCCTCAGGAAGAGATATTTTCTTGGAGTGAATTGAAAAAGAATCTCACTTTATCTCAATATGAAACAAACATTTCACTATAAATGAGATCTAGCTTTCTGGAATAAATTTTAAATCAGTTCAACTTTGTCTTTATTAGAAACCTATAGGCTTAGATTGGATGTGTCATTGAGCTAGAATTCTAAGGAAACCCTCATTTCCTATTGTCAGGTAGCATGCTGGTATGGACAGTGGCATCGTTAGTGTTGGTGTCAGTAACTCATGGTGACACCTCTTATCTACCTTCTCCTGTACTACACCACACACAATCCTTAGTAATGTTATGTACTAATGTTACTCATAAATCATAATTCCTATATATCACTGAATGTAATGGCAATAGTAGTGACATAAACAAACAGCAAAATTAAAATTATACCTTTAAATTACAATATCACACACACACAGCCTAAATCTATTTACATTTACATAGTTCCATGCAGTTTAAGTGAAAATTTGGTAAGGAAATAATAGAACTCAAAATAAAAAAACACCATTTGATTGATGTTCCTGCTTGGCAGGGGATTGGACCCAATGACCCCCATGGTCTCTTCTACCTCTGTGATCCTGTGATACTAAAAAGTATGTCATACTTACATTCATTTTAATGTTAAACTTTTTTGTTACAGGAGATACATTAATGCATCAGGTTTGATTATTGCATGATTAATAATGGCCCAAATAATGTGGAAGTTGTAGATACATATATATGTAAATATACTCATGAATGAAATAATGGTGGTGGTGTTTTCCTCCAAGTCATTTCTGACTTATGCTGATCCTAAGGTGAACCTATCACAGACTTTTCTTGGCAAGTTTCTTCAGAGGAGGTTTACCATTGCCATCCCCACAATGAGAGAGTTTGACTCACCCAGAAATAATACCATGTCAAAAAATAATAATCAGATTATAGCATATCTGAATTTCAGTAAGGCCTTTGACAAGGTTGCCCATGACATTCTTGCAAACAAGCTTGTAAAATGTGGGCTAGATGAGGCAACTGTTACATGGATTTGTAATTGCTTGACTGGCCAAACCCAAAGGGTGTTCAGTAATGGTTCCTCTTCATCCTAGAGAGAAGTAACCAGTGGAATGACACAGTGTTCTGTCCTGGGCCCAGTGCTATTCAACATCTTTATCAATGACTTGGATGAAGGAATAGAAGGCATGTTTCTCAAATTTGCAGTCGACACCAAATTAGAAGGAATAGCTAATACCCCAGAGGACAAGATCAAAATTCAAGAAGACCTGAATAGATTGGAAAGCTGGGCCAAAGCTAACAAAATGAATTTCAACATGGAGAAATGTAAGGTACTGCACTTAGGGTGGAAAAATGAAATGCATAGATATGGGGGACACCTGGCTTAATGAGACTATGTGGGAAAGGGATCTAGGAGTCCTAGTAGACCACAAGTTGAACATGAGTCAACGTGTGATGCGTCAGCTAAAAAGGCCAATGCAATTTTAGGCTGCCTTAGTAGAAGTATAGTATCTAGATCAAGGGAAGTAATAGTGCCACTGTATTCTGCTTTGGTCAGGCCCACCTGGAATACTGTGTCCAGTTCTGGGTACCACAATTCAAAAAGGATGTTGAAAAACCAGAACATGTCCAGAGGAGGGCAACCAAAATGGCAAAGGGTCTGGAAACCATGCCTTATGAGGAAAGACCTAGGGAGCTGGGCATGTTTAGCATGGGGAAGAGATGGTTAAGAGGTGATATGATAGCCCTATTTAAGTATTTGAAGGGGTGTCACATTGAGGATGGAGCAAGCTTGTTTTCTGCTGCTTGAGACTAGAACATGAAACAATGGATGCAAGCTACAGGAAAAGAGATTCCACCTCAACATTAGGAGGAACTTCCTGACAGTGAGAGCTGTTCAACAGTGGAACAGATTGCCTGAGAATCTCCTTCCTTGGAGGTCTTTAAACAAAGGCTGGATGGCCATCTGTCGGGGATGCTTTGAGTGTGATTTCCTGCATGGCAGAGGGTTGGACTGGATGGTCGTTGCAGTCTCTTCCAACTCTATAATTCTATGATTCTATGAACAAATAAGCATTTTCAGCACAGTGAAAATCTCGGTACATCAGAAGTTTCCTTTCCTGACCTTCAAAGCTGTGGATCTGTGAGTCATTTCACTGAAATCAATGCCTTTTTCCAACTCACTTTCAATTGATAATATTGCAAGATCAGACAGCCTAGAATGTCACATCCAGCTGGCTGGATACTGAAGGACACAACTAGGAAAAACACAAGAACACCTAGAAAAGCCATTCTACTAGGAAACCTGAGTGTATAACATCAGCTGTCACAAACCCAAGGAATATTCTGACAACCAGTATGGATAAGAAATGGGCCAGAGTGGACCAACGTGCCTCACATCCACTTTGAGTACAGAATGATTTAACAGCATATCTGATCTCTATATAAGACATGGAGAGACATTGTTTTAAAGTAATCAGTCAACAGAATGGGAAATTCTCAGCACCCAAATGAAAAGCTATGTAAATATTATCTGTCTTAATTACATGCAAAGTGAGAAATAAAGCTAATTTCCATGAAGTTCCATTTTGTGTTCACTGAGGCCAGAGTCTTCAAATGCTTTAATAATCCCAGTGCAAAAATCCCCAAATAACCAGAAATATCAAAAGCAATGGGATTAGCAGGTTTTTCCACCATGCTCTTATTGAGCTTTAGTCAAAAGGGAGAAAGGATTATTTTATTGCAAGATCAATGCCTTTTTTTTAAATCTTGCCTTTTCCCAAGCACTGAGAAAGCCAATGCTGTCAGTATAGTGCTTCTCAACAAACTGGATCATGGACTAGTGCTGGTTCACAGTGAGCATCTAGGAAAAAAGAAGCAGCTGTAGTCAATAGACACAAATATGCCCAGAAATCTCCCACCCTGGGAGAAAAGCAGAGTAAAAATTCAATATTTCAAATCCCTGGTACACTGGGGAAAAACTTGCTCCTCCCTCCACATCAGACAGATTGAGAAGCAGTGGTCCAGGGCAGTGTTTCCCATGTTTTCTGATATGGTGGATTTTCCAGTGTGCTAGGGATCAGCATCATATTACAGAAAATGATGTAGTCAGTGGTTAAAGCAGATTTTTAAAAAGTGACATTTCTGTTACTTTTGATCATGCAGGCTATGGGATTCTGGGAGTTATACTTTAAATACTAATTTCTCAAAGCTTTGCTCTAGGAGTGGGGAACAGATGGCACCCCAGATGTTTTTGGACACCAATACTCATCAGTCATAGCCAGTGTAGCCAGGCACCATGGGAGATGTAGCCCAGCATTAAGAAGGCCACACATTTTCTGCCCGTGGGTGTGAATGTGAGAAACCCAGATTTAAATCCTATTTCTTTGCATTGCTCACCAAAATAGGCTAGCTGTAAAATCTCAACTTCATTTACCTTGTATGATTGTTGTGAGCCACTCTGAACTTCTTGGAAGAAAGGTAGAATACAAAATTATACCAATCCAAGAAAATGTCATATAGAGATATGTTTATTGAGCCAGATGAATGCCCTGCCTAATCCAGCACCATTTACTCTGGTCATCTTCCAGTGTCTTGGTGGAATACTTTATTAACCCCATTCACCTTCAAATCAAGATGCCAAGAACAGAACTTGGGACCTTCTATAATACACAAAGCACATAGCCCAGCAATTAATGCTATGCCAATCAGGTAGAGGATGTCCAGCAAGAAGAAGAAGAAGAAGACATCATCACTAGGGCTGGCCAATCTGTGGCTCTCCAGATATTGTTGAACTCTCAGTACCTGACCACCCTGTCAGCATGGCCATGCCAAGGAATAATGGAAGCTGTGATAGTGGAAGCTGTGCCTTCAAGTCACCTGTCAACTTATGGCAACCCATGAATTTCAGAGCATTTTCCTAGGCAAGGAATAGCCAGAATTCTTTCCTCTAAAATATTGCTTATACAACGGGGTATTGGTCGGTAGTCTCCTAAATGGAGTGCAGTATGTGTGTGAGAAGATCCATCTGCAACTAAAGATGAGCCCCACCAACTGCCTTACAAAAGTGGAATGTCCATTAGCTCTGCTTCACTACATTTCCCCCTACCTTTGGCTTATCTTGCATGGTAGCATTTTGGTTTGTTCGTAGGTAGCCACAAAAGCATCCTTAATACAATAAAACCACAATCCCTGGATGGATACCATGTATGAATGAGACTTACTACTAATTCAGAATTACTGATATTTTAAGTTTAAAGAAAACTGTAGAAGCCCTTACTATGCTTCACAGTAAGAGTTTCTAATCCACATGGTAGCAGATAAAAAATATGTGCATGTAGTACATGCTCTAGAACAGGAGTAGAAACCATATGGCTCTTCAGATACTGTTGAACTGCATGTGCCAACATTCCTCACATTTGGCAATATTGCCTGGGACTGTTGAGAGCTGCAGTTCAGGAGATCTGCACAATTGCAGCTTCATTCTAGAAAATTCTTCAGAGAGATACATCAGCACTTTTAACTGCTGTTATCAGGGACACATTTGTAGCAACACATGCCACCCTGTTATCTCCACCCAATCTTGTATGCTTTAGCATGTCACCAATCATAGAAGTAAAAGCCAGTTCTTTAAATACAGACAATGTAGCATGTGACACTCTTCTCTTCCATCAGCTTGTGTGTGTAGTAATAAAGAGTTGCCATTATTTGGAAGCTTTTCAGATACACAGCCAGCCTGGTAGTTTTGTATGAAAAAAAAAACAAAAAACCAACTTTCAACTTTTGTCAGCTTACTTTTTGGGCAACAAGAATTTGGCTTTTGACTGTTGTAGAGATATGCTATGTACATCTCTAGTTACAGACTTTAAGCTAGGAAAAAAGCACAAAGAAATGAAAATGACTACTTAGAAGACATGAATTGTTTTGAAACAGAATCATGTTTTCCATAATGACAGTAGCATTGCCATCCTATGCTGTCTACTTGGAAGTAAATCATATTACATGCAACTGAACCAACTCTTAAGTGTTAATAGAATTTCAGCCTGAGTGACTCAAAAGGTATCAAGGCAGTGTTTTGTGAGAAAAATAGCAAACTGATCCTATGTCTGTTTACCTGGATGGAAATTGTGTAGTTCGTTTATCTCCCCATGAAGCAAAAATACAATTAAATTTAGTGGAACAAGTAGAGCTGTCCCATTCAGTTCCCCATTCCTACCTACTTTTCTCCTCATGTGTGCTCTATACACACACACACACACACACACTCCTAACTCCTCCTCCTTCTTGGGTGTCTTATGCACACACGCACACACACACACATATACACGTTCCTACTTTCCCTTTCTCCTCTTCCTTCTTCCTTTCTTCGTTGTGTGTGCTTTACACACAAATATGTTCTAGCCTTCCCTTCCTCCTCCTTTCCCTCCCTCCCTTCTTCTTTGATGACCTCGACATCCCCCCTTCCTTCCTCCATCTCCTTGGGTGTGCTCTATACACACAAACACAGACACTCCTACCTCTCTTTCCTCCTCCTCCTCCTTAGGTGTGCTCCAAGCTTCCAAATAACTTTCACCCTGCCACTGCTGTTACCCATCTCTTCAGGGGTTGCTGGACAGGCAGAAGCAGCACTAGGGGTGATGCTGCCATGTTTCTGCCACCTCATCCTTCTCCACCTCATCCTCACTGCTTCCACTCCTGCTTCCTCTACAGAGGCAGCCTTTTCTGGGAGGGAAAGGGAGACAAAGGTGGCTGGGATTTAAGACTTGAGATTGCACAGGGGCAGGTTACAGTATTTGGTCCATTGGAAACACATCCCAGAGTCTTAGAATGAGTGGGTGTATGCTCGCCATGTGGGTGCCCTGGAATTGACTCAGGGGTTTCATTAAATGTATCCAGACAAGCTGGGGGGAGGGACTTGAATGAATGTCATAAGATTATTCCAGGGGTGGCGGGATGTCAGAATCCATATGCATGGTTCTGTCATGCTGGCATGATGCTATAATGATATTAGGGGATGAAGTTATGAGGGCATGCTGATATGGTGATTTAATGCTGAAATAGTATATTGTCTATTGAGAAGGGGCTATCAATTATGCTAAATTAAAACCTGGGAAACAAACAGGAGGGACAGATGGCCAGCGGTGGAAAGGAGTTGTAGTTTTATGACCCCAATCTTCCTGCCATAGATCTGAGCTGTGAAACAGGGATGAGCTTCTTCCTGAAGGGAGGATAAATGATAACACAGGAGGGGAAGGAGGGAAACATGAAGGGCACTTTGATCTGGATCAAAGGGGAGTGATCAGGGTTAGAAAGGGGGGCTGGAGGATGGGAATGTATTTGAGATGGTCTGAGAGGGAATTTCTTCAGTTCTGACACTGAACCTGGGATGGGAACTTTCTGTCTTGATATCCAGAATAAAGCTCTAGTTTCTGCCACACTATGATGCTGTGTTGGTTATTGGGAACTCGGCCCCCCAATCCTGACAACTGGGCTGTCTCCCTGCAGTCAAGTCAGAGTTATAAACTATGGTTTGTTGATGGATTATGATTCTGGATTATGACAAACCAGATCTCATACTGGAGGTCACTTGCACAAATGGTGAGGGTGGGAATGTCAGTCAATTTCCCCCTAAAATTAAGGGAATGGGTCCCCAACAATTTCAATTGCTACTTCTTGGTAAGTGGGGATTGGGGGACTATCATAATCCCTATGTATTTCCTAAACTCTGAGTTATATAGGGATTGTGAATACCACATGATAAAAGAATGCATAATTCAGGTTACATATTCATAACTCCTCAATATGATTCTAGACAATATATTTTTTAACCTAAACTGAACTGCTAAGAACTGTCAGTGCCCTTTATATTTACATGAACTCATAAAGTGAATAAATACTTTCTAACATGTATCTGCTGAAATGGGCTGGAATCTACAGAAGCCTATGCAAAATAAAACATTTTAATCTTTAAAAATATGTTATTTTCAGTACTGAGAGTGTAGTTTTTCATCTTCAGTGGTAGATGAGGTTGTAACACTTGGTTAGAGCTACTCCTCCCCTTTATTTCTCATTCTCATTTAGACTTTCATCTTAATTTGTGCTGTTTGTTTCTGTTGAAATCATTTTACAAGCTCAGTACAGATGTATAGATAAGCAAATTAGAAAGAACATAAACACCTATTTTTCCAATAATTGCAGCACAACTAAAGAAGTAATCCTTTCACAATCAGAAAATGCAAAAATTACTAATTAAAAAGAAAAAAAGATTTAAAATTAATCAATTTCCCATGTAACAGGTATGTTACTTGCCAGAAGCATCTCTCTCTCTCTCTCTTTCAGTGGCTCTTCTACACTGGTTGTTTAATCTGGGGCCAGTACAGAGCATTATGCTCCATACTAGCTCCAGATCAACCACAATGATGGCCACATGCACCATGCCAAATCTGATGTGATGGTGCATCATTGTTCACATGGGCCAGCAGGGCTAATACCACATCAGCTTTGCTGGCCTGTCCCATATCCAGAGCTGACATTGCCACTTCCTTGCAGGCAGGAGCTCTATGGAAAGCCTTCCTGGCATGCCACCACTTCTGCTGAGTCAATGAAGAGGGGGTACAGTAACCCACTCCCTTGATCACATGCCTGGATGTCTCTAGGAGGCTGAATTGAGTTGTCCACACTTGATCCATCTGTCCACATGGCCAAAATAACCTGAAGCATTTTTGAGAAAATCAAATCCTTCCAGGAAATAGTCATACATCATGGAGACTGCTAGCACCAGTTTTCGGGTGAGTGCGGTGTTTTCACCAGTGTAGACAAGCACATATTCTGGCTAGAAGGGCTCCACTAGATATCAGTTACAGCTATGCCTTAATATCTTATCTAGAAATAATAATGAAGGGAGAGGGTTAGCAGATATTTCTTTCTCACAAAATGGTTGGGGAGAATGGGGTTTTCATTGTTGGCCTTGTATCTCCCATTCAACCTGGATTAGAAATTTGCTTTTCCTTTTGAATGAAAGCAAGAAACAACAAATGCTGCAAATTCACAGGGGAAGTTACATATATATTTATTCATTTTACTCCTGAGGCATCCCCAGGGTTCCATGAATGATACATGTTAAGCTGGCGATCAATCAGAAACATAAACTCAAATAAATGAACAAGATTTATGGTTGGGTACAACTGGCCAGCCAGATAACACAACAACCATATTTTGAACAATACTGCACACAAGGCAGATGGTTAAGACATATTTCAGGATGCATTTCCAGGAACAGGAAGATCTTCAAAGGGTGGTGCTCCCTCCTCACAATGTGCAATCTCATAAACCTCATACTTCAGTTTTGCTCCTAATTTAGTTCCAGCTAAATGCCCTTCAAATTTTTTATCCATGGCTTGGCTTTGAGGTTTGGTGAACATGCTTTTCCAGTTACCAATATGTCCTGCAGATTGCTGCTGCTGCTGTTGTTGTTTTTTGGAGGGGGGAAAATAGATATTAGTTTCAATACATATTTATTGCTGTGTTTATAAAGTATGACATAACAAATGACATAACATAACAATTCATCAGTAAACAAATACATCAATAAAATATACTAGAAAACAACTACAAATTAAAAGTAGAAATAGCAACATAAACTAGGCCTAGGTCACTAAAACTGAAAAGAGTGCTAAGATGATATCAGATGACCCTCTGGAGGTGGGTGGGCAGGTCCATAACTATAGTGCCACCACCTCAAAGACCCTCATCCTTCTGGTCACCTACCTCAGCCCATAGGTATTTGGCAGGGGCATGAGGAGGGAGATGTCTGAAGGTAGTCTTTATATTCAGGTTAGTATGTATGGGATAAGGAGGACATCCAGGCAATATAGAGCCAAGTTAAAAGCAGCACTTTAAATGAGGCCTGAAAATGTATAGTATTATATACTGAGGCCTCTGGAGGATCCCAACTGATCTTAGGGAAGATGTCCTCAAACTGGGGAGATAATCCCATATTTTCCCATGCTCCCTGCTCTCCCAACAGCAAGGCAACAGCTGCTTCATCAGAACAGTGAGTCCTGGGTATGGTGACAGACAGGACCTTGGCCTCTTACATTAAGTTTTAACATATAGGATCTCAGCCTGCCTGATTACTTCTATAAAGGGCTATATAAATTAAATGAAAAATTAGTCTGAACAGCAAGAATTAAATGAGTGTCATTTCTTTTGTTGTTATTGTTTTGTAAGAAAGATGTCAGGGATTCGGCAAACAAAGGTATACTGTGATGTCCAGCCTGGACTGTTTAAATTCTCCCTTGTATTTTCCTTCATTTTCAGTTCAGTTTGAGCATAGGAATGTTCCACTGTATTAGTTTGTGGGAGGAGCTGTAGGAATCCCCTGCATTTTTCTAGTTTTGGTTTGCCCCTTCCCAGCAAGCTCTGAATTAGCTTGGGAGTTTTTAATTTTTCTTAGGCAGGCTTGGCTTCTTCTGTTTGGTGGCAACAGGCTCAGGCAGAGGGAAAGGACATTTCTTACATCATTAGCCAATTCAATTACCATATTCAGCCAATTTAGACACTAGTTAGCCAATTGTTAGCAGCAGCAGTTAATTCTATTAAACATCAACAAACAGAAGTCAAGAGCACCAGAAGCTGAAATACCCTGCACCAGCTTCATTGAGAAGGAGTTCAAACCAAGATCAAACCCAGATTGATGACAGCCCTGAAGATTGCTGAAACCTAAATTGTAAAGTACCTTTTATTTTAAGCCTGTTAGAGCTTGGGAGGAGAAACCTTTTTTTTTTTTTTTTTTAATTTCCCCCCTTTGGACTTTACATTCAGCATTGGAGCCTTTTTGGGTTAGAGATTGATCTCATCAGGGTACTGGCGTTGCACACCCATATTTGCCACCACCTTTAGTTGGGTGTGTCTTCACAGTATAAGAAAGCCTGGCAGCCTTGCCTCTCCCACCTGTTAAGAGAGAGTCCCAGTGCACAGCCCTGCATTGAAGCTAGTTCCCAAGACTTGCATAGAGAGAGAAAAGGCCTTCCTGTGGCTGTGAAAGGGGAGAGAAGGCAACAGTTGCTGTGCTTAATTAGTCTGTTTTGCTACAGCAGTCATTTTGAGTCTACTTCTTCCTGCAGAGTTCTGATCACATGGTTGGCAGCCGTTTTGAGTCTATTTCTTCTTGCAGAGTTCTGAGCACATGGTCGGCAGCCATTTTGAGTCTGCTTCTTCCTGCAGAGTTCTGAGCACATGTTCAGCAGCCATTTTGGAAAAACTTTTTCCATTCAAGTATATGGATAGAGTTTTATTAAGAGAGTAATGTGTCTTTTATGTTTGCTCATGTTGCAAATTTGAAGATAGGAGCTAGAAGACTCTTCAACCGACTCCAGGTCTGGCTGTGCTGAAGTAGCATAGGAGTGGTGACAGCAGGAGAACGGAGCAGTAGCAAGCTGTAAGTAAAATTCAGCTCTACACCATTTAGTCCTCTTCATCCTTGCTGAGTTGTTGCTTTGGCAACTAGGACCAGCCAGAATGGATAGGCTTTCTGAAAAGGCAGCACATGGACACACACACACAACACTCGCTCCCTCAGAGACAGACACCCGACCGAGAAGGCCCTAGAACTGCTGTTGGAGGAGGAAAGGCACTTAAGTGTGAAAGAACTGGAAGCCTAGAAGATGTTTGCAACATGCTATGTTTTTGCTGTCAGCAGTCTGTGGCTCAGAAGACACGTAAAGGAGAGAGCTTGCCCAGCAATCCAGTTTTCTACAGTGGAAAGAAGTGGTGAATAAAAAAGATTCAAACACTTCAGACCATTAACAATCCCGATTCGGAATCCAGATTAAAACAGTTCTTGGAAGAAGTTGTGGATAAGGAAAAGGAGTACAGTGCAGTTTTGGACACAGTTAAGTTCCGGCAGCAAAGTTTGGAACTTAGTGAAGAGAGTGAGAAGTCCCCTGCCGGCAGTGCCAAGTCCAGCAAAGGAGTATACCAAGGGAAACCTCAAAGTGCAAAGAGCTCAAAAACCGGTCACACCAGCAAGTCTTCTTTGCACAGACATGGTTCCCGCTCCAGTAAAAGTCGTAGTTGCAGTTGTTCTTCCCATGCTAGCTGGAGTTCGTCTCTGGCAGCCCAGCAGTTCAAGGAAGTAGAAAGAATGAAATTGAAGTCTGAAATATTGTATGCTGAAGCAGAAGCAGCAATGGCCAGTGAAGAACTAACCTTTTCTCATCAAGAGGCTGATTTAGAAAAGCAAAAGGCTGCCCTCAAAGCAGAACAAGAAAAGCAAGAAGCTGTCCTCAAAGCAGAGCAAGAAAGGCAAGAACTTGCTACTCAGAATGAGAAAAAACTTCTGCTCAAGGCTAAGGAGGCTGCAAAACTGTCCATAAAGGCCAGGATTTTAGCCAAGACTTTCCAGGATGATCTGAGTGAGGAAAACTTGAGGAAGCTCCCTACACAAGAGCCTAGAGACAGGATGTCTACCTTGTTCCTTGTGCATGAGAGCTCTCCACAAGACCCAGAAGCTATGTCACCTCCTAACTTAGAGGCTAGCAAGACACATCTGCCTGCCATTCCAAGGCACCAGCTTACTGAGGAACCTGCTTACACAGAGAAGATTATTCCCTGTGACCATCTACCTATAAATATGCCAGTCAATGAATCCTTTAGAGACCAGAAACCCATGGCGGGGAGCCAAATTCCTAGCCATGCTAGCGTGGCCATCCAGCAAGCCCCGGCTGCTGAAGCTCCTAAGACTTACAGGTCTAGAGAATCTATGGTCTTGCCTGCCAGTCAAGCCGATTTGCAAACTAATAGGAGTTCACGCTTCTACCAGCCTGCAGAGACGATTCCCACCTTCACGGAGTCTTGTTCACCATTTATGTTTAAAACTCCCAGGAATGACCTTAGAGACAAGGGAGTCCAGAAATTTTCAGACCTTCCTGAAGACTTCATTTTATGGAAGGTAACTTTTCTGAGAGCCATTAGAGATTTGAGGCTACAAGCAGATGAGGAGCTCACCTTACTCATGGCATGGTTGGGCCCCAACTCATCCCTTCAGGTCCAGAGAGTCTATGCAGCCTCCGGACCTTATCACACGGGGTCTAAAGCAGCCCTAATCCAAAGGGTATCCATAGCTAATACATATTATTTCCCCGAGTGTACACACGACGTTGCACCCGAAACTCGACAGAACCTGGAGCTAATCCGTATTGTTTCCCCGCGTGTACACACGACGCTGTCCTGAAACTCACAGAACCCGGAGCTAATCCGTAAGGAATTGAGAGCTTTTGACATTCGGTTTTTCGGGGAAGTACAAGGGAGCCTTCGTATTCCTTGCGCAATGGTGGGCGGGGAGGGGAAGCAGGAGAGCTCTACATATCCCAAGCAGAAAATCCCAGTGAGGGGAAGGGATTGGCGAAAGGCAAACCGGATTGGCGGGGCTGGGTGAGAAAAGAAAGAGGAGGAGAAGGAGAGGAGGAGGGAAGAGGGAGGCGATCTCTCTCGCATTTTTCCTCCCCGACACATGCCACTCGGAGCTCTCGCCAACCGGGGCTTGCTGGGCTGCCTTCCCTCCTCCAGTCCTCCTCCTCCTCCTCAGTCTCCTTGGCTGCCTTTCCTCCTGACTCCTTCCTCCCATCCTTGCCATCCACAGAAGCGCCTTCTGCGACGCCGGCTTTTTGGGCGATGGGAGGGGACGAAGGAAGAAGAGAGAGAGAGAGAAAGGGAGCCTTCGTATTCATTGCGCAATGGCCGCGCGGGCGAAATTTAGTTCGTTTCGGTATAGAACTGAATTTATTCTTACTTCGGTTACTTTTCACTTACTTTTTGCTTCGTGGCCAGCATTTGATAAGGTCCTACGTGTCAGACCCGGTTAAGGCGTTGCAGACAAGCCAGCTTTAGGGAAGGCCGATGCACCATAGATCAGTGTCTTGTACTTCAACACCTCATTGAAAAATATGCCACCTGCAACACAGTCTCTCTCTATGTTGCCTTTACAGACTTTAAAGCAGCTTTTGATTCTATATCTAGACCCTAACTATGGAAAAAACTGTAGGCTTCCTCAATTGACTAGTGTCTACAATACCTAATTCATATGCTGCATGAAGGAACCTCGCTCAAAGTATGATGCAACCCCCGCAGTCATCTCACCAATGCCATTGCCACTGAGAAGGGCATCACGCGAGGCTTCATTCCAGCTCCACTCCTGTTCAACTTTAACACCAATGACATGGTAGGTCATCTCGACAACACAAATTTCCATCCTCTGAAGCTAGACAGAAGGCATATCTCTGCTCTGCTTTATGCAGATGATGCAGCAGTAATTTCAAGAACATCGATTGGTCTAAAAAGAGCACGAAGAATACCAACACAGTATTACAAAGAAGATCAGCTAGAACTTAACTACCCAAAACCTAAAATAATGGCATTTGCTAAAAGGCCCAAGTACCAAAATTGGATTATAGATCATCACAAGATTGAACAGGTCTCCTGGTTTGAAATTCTATGGGTAATCTTTCACGCTACTGGTAGTAGGAAAGCACATGGGGACTATGCTGTCAGTAATGCTCATAGGAACTCAACAGCCATCCTCAAATTTTTTATGACAAGAGGAGGCTATTATATCCCGGCAGCACTCAAACTCTGAAGCCAAATCGGTTATACAACTCCTTTATGGATCCCAGCTGAGACCCCTCCCCAACTCTGCACCATTAGAACTTGTGCAATCCAAATTTCTAAGATCAGCATTCCAAGCTTCAAAGTGTTCTGTAATGCAATCCTGAGACTGGAGTCAGGCTTTATGAAAATGGAGGCCAGAGTGTGGGTGACTATACTCAACTACTGGCTCTATCCTTCTTTCCCACTAGCCTTGCTCCACTTCCCTGCCTGATGAATTCCAGTCTACATGGAATCAGACAGCAATGACTCCAATGTATTCACTGGGTTTTTCCCCCAGATGTTTTGCTCAGCATGGGAAAGGAAAAGGCTAAAGCAACTATCGAACAGTGGGTGATAGATATAGAGCAACAGCTAGACTTAGCTAGTGCCTCAATTTTGATGGTTAGTGACTCCAACAGATACTTGGTATCACCTATGACATATTTAGCAAAACTCAAAGTACATAAACACTGGAGAGCATTTACTTTGGCATGATGCCATGCCCTCCCCCAGCTGTTCTTGAAAGTCGATATAAGAAGATCCCCTTCTCAGATAGACTATGCTCCTGGGACTCTGGCCAAATAGAGATAACAGAGCACATATCACTCCAGTGCTCATACTACAGGGACATTTGCTTCAGCCTTATCTCACCTCTATTGCATAAACATCAAGGACGCACCAGTCAATTTTGCACTTCTTTGCTGCTTTCAGACACCAATCTGGATATGACATATAATATTGCCAGATTCTCTGCAGCTGCAGTTAAAATCCATCAGGCAATGACCTTTGCAGCAGACTAGTATTAATCTTGCCCTCCCACATTGGATTTTAAAAGGACATTTTAAATACTGTTTTTAACCTGTGTTTTTACCTGGTTTTTATTCTGTATACTTTTTACCTGTGCCGGTCTATGACTATAATAAAGCTGAACTCATCTTAGGAGGAACTACTTTAACCCCTTGATCAAAGTCTACCATATGTTTTTCCAGGTTTGGTGACCAGAAGCATACAAATTACATAAGCCTGGAAAATTCAGGGTCAAAAAAACTTTAGAACAATATATGCTAGTTTTATAGGAGTTTGGCATTTTAAATCCAACAGTGAGCTCAGATTTCTTCCATCACAAAGTTTTTTACATCTTGCTTTGATGTTTTAATGTTGTAATATGTGACTGCAAAGAGTAAGAAAGGGGTTAAAGTCTTCCAATAGATTTGGAAATACTTTAATTTGCTGATATGAAAAGCAAAAACCTATTCAAAAACACTAAGAGAAATCACACTGTAACATCAGTGTCTGTGCTTAATCAAAGCTGAGTCACAAATGAATTGATAAATATGTTGAATTTGGATTACACTGGCCTAAATCCCAATTAAGTAAGTATTCACCTACCACATTCCTATTATTTCAATTGGTCTACTTTACTGTAGTTGGGACTAGCAATTTAAGGTATTATATCTAACAGTCCAATTGCCTCTTGAGATATTTTCCTGTTCATGACAAAAGAATACATGTAATACATTTTTATCACTAAGCTTTAGGAAGATATACTGTTATGGAAATGGAATGTCTATAGGCCCTTACCACAGTAATGGCATTTACTTATAATGGGTTTATTCTTCCCTACTGACTTTTCCAGTAATGGAAAAATGGAAATCAATTTTTTCTCTAAAGAAATGAAATTGCAGTGAAATATCTGTCCCTCCTTATGTGCTGAACTTTAAAATAACAATTTGCTTGTTTTGCTATGGTGAACTGGTGAACAGGCAGGCATCCTTGACCAAACCTGGTTCTTCCTTTCTTTCTCATGATTTTGCAATCATTTCATTGCAATCATTTCAGTAGGTCAGAAAATATTTCTGATCCCCATATTCCAGAAGCCAATATTAACATCACCTCTTTCAGCTCTTCATAACTGATGCCCATAATGTTTTCATCATCAATGTACTTGTCCCATTCTTTGACCTATTCAAAGTAGGAGCCTCCAGGAACTGAATAAAAAGAATAAAAAGGTGAGTTTCATGATATCATAGCTTTTGTTGTTGTTGTGTGCCTTCAAGTCATTGCCAACTTATGGCAAACCAAAGGGGAACCTATCATGGGGTTTTCTAGGCACAATTTGTTCAGAGGAAGTTTGCCATTGTCTTCCCCTAAGGCTGAGAGCATGTGACTTGCCCAAGGTCAGCCAGTGAGTTTCATGGCAAAACAGAGAATCATACCATGGTTTTCAGAGTCTCAGTCCAGCACTCAAACCACTACACCACACTAGTGGGGCATTTTCAAGTAACTGACAACATTCTCACCAGTGCTGTTCAGGCGTTGTTTAGCTTTCATTCTTATTTCGTATGTGAATAACCAAAATACAACCTGAAATGTTAGACTCGTGAGAGGAAACGGGGTTGCTCCTCACAACAAATTGATCGATTATAGAAATCTGGGAAACATTTCTATGGAGAGATTTCCTGAGAACTTTTTAAGCACTGAAATTTACACACTATTTAAATGTGCTATCATTCACATCCAGAGGTATTTGAGGAGATTACTACACAAATCTTTTAATCATGATTGGACTTGGAAAAAGTGGCTTTGGCAATACTTGTCACATGCTGCCACCTGTGACTCATAGCTGCTGCATCCTCCAACCACAATTAGGGTGTCCCTTTTCATTGATGGGGAAAACCTGTCAATGATCTCTCAATAGTACAAATTCCCATGTGTGAAATGTCACTCTTGGGACAGTCAGGTTATTGGAAGGCATTGGTGTCAGTGTCCCCTTCACTCCTCCTGTTCCTTCTCCCTTTGTTCTCCCTTCCCCTCAGCAGCCTGACTTTTTTTTTTATTTCAGGCTCCCCCAAGCAGCCTGATTATCTTTTTAAATTTAAATTTCTTCTCTATTTTTTTCTTTAAAAAATCAAATCAAATTGCAGAGCAGAGCTCTGGAGTTGTGTGAAACAGTGAAGATAAAATAAAAGCAACCCCACCGGAGGACATGCTGCTTAGAACATAGGGCAGACAGGTAGGGTTAAGAGAGAGTCAGGAAGCAAGCATGATGGTGGCAATTGAGAAGACATGTACTGAAGTGATACTACAAACAGGTAAAATACCATTTACAAGCGCAACTGTGACAAGAATGTATGTACATAATGCAACAAAGATTTAAAGATCAAACATACTGACTTAAATTTAGCCCACAATACACTAGCAATATGGATAAGCTTAAGTTTTTGGGTCATCATCAAGGGCATTCCCATGTTACCACATCATTTATGGCAGTGGCTTAGTCCTAACTCTCTATGAAATGATACAGCTGGCATATCAACTGTAACTGGTATCATAAACATTTTGCTACTACTGTCAACTGGACATTTACACTGGTGAAGGATCTCCCAAACTCTGTAGATCTGTTTTAGTCATTCTGTTAAAGGAGAAAAATCAGAAAGTTACCACAAAGCCTCAAGGCAGTAAAGACATGCTGAAGGACACATAAAACATTTTACACTTTCTAGCAATTTCAACTTACATTAAACATACATGAAAGGCTCTGAGCAATGTTCCAAAACATCTTGACATGTTCTGTTGATATGATAGTACCTAGAACATCAACATTAAGATATAAAGAACAAGTATGACATATATAGTTTGGGAATAGTACTAACTCCTTATTAGTGCATTTGTTTGTAAGTCATAACCATTTATTGCTCAGTTGCTGTCACTGTCTGTTTTTGTAAGAATTGTATAGAAAGCTGGTTTAATTGCTTGTTCTAGGTGGTACCCTGGACTACTAAATCTACTAAATCAGAATTCACCTGGCACTGTTTCATCTACTATCAGAATCCATCTATTCGTGAACCTTTAAAAAACAAAATAAAACAAACAAACCCTGCATAATAAAAGCTGCAAGCCAGAGGGGGTACCTTTTCCATTCATAAAATCTGTGACATATTCATCCTATGTTGACATTGGAAAGGAAAATAGCTTGTTTCTACAATGAAAAAAGACACTACTGTGTCTTTTGGATTTCGAATCAGTACCAGTACCTGAAATGCAAAGAAAGTAATCATATTTTAAAATGTTATACTCATTAAAAAAATACTGAAACTTATAATTCAGTAGAGCCTGAGTAAAACATAAAAGGAACATTAGTTTCACATTCTCATTAATCTAATTTCATTAATTGTAATTATATTGCAAATTAAGGTTAAAGTTGCACAATGCCTTGCTAAGTTTCTAATACTCAACTCTGTAGCCTTCAAGGTTAGTAAACATGTGGTCATGATTGCATGCAATTATGATCACAATAGCCTTTTGTGGCTGATGCATGATATATCAGTTTTAGTGTGCACGACACCGGCGCCA
Organism: Phrynosoma blainvillii; assembly: GCA_026167975.1. Taxonomy (NCBI): domain Eukaryota; kingdom Metazoa; phylum Chordata; class Lepidosauria; order Squamata; family Phrynosomatidae; genus Phrynosoma; species Phrynosoma blainvillii. Next base: position 85,589,386 of record JANUYF010000001.1, on the reverse strand, counting down.
TTGGGCATTCCAAAATGGCGCTCTGCATCACACATGCATGCGCATGATGCGGGCCGCCATTTTTGAATGCCCAATGGTGCTGGCGCCGTGCAAATGTGCATGACGCTGGTGCCATTGGGTGTTTCCAAAATGGCGCCTGCCATCGTGCGGCAGCCGTGGCAGCAGTGGCCACAGTGGAGGCAGGACCGGCCACAGGCCAGTCCCAAGGCCTTGGCGGGCCAGACCCGGCCCACGGGCCGTAGGTTGCCGACCACTGGGATAAAGGCTCCATGAATACAGAGGGCCAACTGCAGACCACATAAAATTCAGAGATAGTTGTATTCAAAGATATAGCTGTGTTAGTCTGTAGAATCAGTATGTAGAGATATCTTATAGCATCATTGAGACTGACTGAAAGAAAGAAGTTGGAAGCATGAGCCTTTGTAGACTACAGTTTACTTCCTCAGATGCATTTTGAGATCTCAAAATGTATCTCAGGAAGTAGACTGTAGTCTACAAAAGCTCATGCTGCCAACTTCTTTCTTTCAGTTAGGGCCTCGGCAGACGACTAATAGAGTCGTCTTGGAGGCTTGGAAGAGGAGGGGCAGCCGCACGAGCGGCGCCCCTTCCTCTCCCTGAGGTCGCCCTCGGAGTCGCCGGCCCTCCGCACGGCCGGCGCTCTGGGGATGACCTCACGCTGCAGCGACTGGACGCGCCGCGGTGGAAAAGACAGCGAAAGTGCGCCCGCCACTTTTAGGGCGCATTTTCACTGTCTTGAGGAAGGAGCGCTGATTTAGTGTGGAGGCTGCGGACCCGCGGCGCGCCGGCCCAGGGCGTCCTGGACGCCCTCGTCTGCTTCCCCCCTTAGTCTCAAAGGTGCTACAAGATCTCTCAGTGATAGCTGTGTTACTCTAGCATATCAGTATGCAAAGTGATCTTGTAGCACCTTTCAGACTACTTACTACAATTTATTTTGCACAGTTAATCTTAAAGGTGCTACAAGATCCCTTTGCATAGTAATAGACAACATGGAAGCATGCTTCCCTATTATTTTGGAATTTGATTAGGGAGAGAGAGAGAGATACACATCATATATAAATGATTTCTTCCCTGTCCAGAAACTTTCCCATAGAAGTCTTTCAAGGAAATTTGCTTTTTTGATTATAGATACTCGTTTAATATTTTAGTGGTACTCCTGAGGTGGGGTTTCTCTGGACTCTTTGGATCAAATAGGTCTACCATTTGAGGGCCTGTTAGCATCTGCTTTGTAATAATTAAATTCATTGTTCTTGTAAATTGCTGGCCTAGACCAAGCAACAATTCCATGTCATTTGAGATTATTGCATTGGCTCTTTCTCCCACGCTTGGCACAGGATGCAAACACACAGGGATGGATTCTATTGCATAGTTCTGTCTCTGTGAAGTTCTCATCTTATACCCAATCCGGGCTTCTCCTGAACTTTGTAAAGAACAGGATTTTACTCTGGCATATTAGTATGCAAAGTGGTCTTGTAGCACCTTTCAGACTAACTACTATAACTTATTTTGCACATGATTTTCCTGTTCTATAATAATAATAATAATAATAAATAATAATAATAATAATAATAATAATAATAATAATAATAATAATAAATGTATTTACATCCCATCCCTCTGAGAACAATCGGGGTGGCTAACAATTTAAAATTACAAACATTATGACTCCACAAAGACCGCAAAACCCACCCACCCCTTAAAAATGTATTAAACCAAGGAACTATTAAAACATCTAGTTAAAAAGACATTGAATAAAAACTAATTACAATTAACAATATAATAATAAAATAAAACACAGGCAGCAGTGGGAACATCCAAACTGTGAGAGGGTGGGATAAGAGGCAGGAAATCTATTCTGGAAAGGCCTGCTGGAAGAGATCTGTCTTAATAGCCTTTTTAAAGCTATTTAACATTGTAATCTGACAGATCTTGTCGGCAGGCCATTCCATTTAAAAGGTCTGGGAGAAGCCCAGATTGGGTACACGATGAGTACTGCCTAGGGATGGGGCTATGCAATAGAATCCATCCCTGTGTGTTTACATCCCATGTCTAACGTGGGAGAAAAAGCCAATGCAATAATCTCCAATGGCACAAACAACAGCATTCATCCACATGGCTGTGGGTCTTTAACTTTTACTGTGGGATGAACCAATAGAATGATGGTAATATACCATGTCAGAGCATGACTGTAACCTTTAAAAATGCTTCTGTTGGCAGAGATGTCAGTTTTGCAATTGTAGAAGAACTTTCTAGGATTTAGTTTGTCCGCTCCGGGTTGAAACTGTGGTGTCTAAAGGATTAATTGGCTATCACAGAGCAAAACTGGTAACTGTTATTCTTTATAATCCTCTCTTTAGTTTCATTTTAGCAAGCACAAAGGCTAATCTAGTCTGGGCCTGCTGTGACACACCAAGCAGTCTCCCAGGAAGAAATAAACTTGATTGGATTACAAGGTAATTGTGGAGAGCTGGCAGGGATGGGCCAGCCAAACAACAACCAATAGGAAGAGAGCTGGTGAAAGCCAATCACAGTGAAGGCTGGAGGAGATAAATAGGGCTGTTGGTGGGAGAGATAGGGACCTCTCTATTACTTTCCACATATGATTATATAATTGTTAGTTACTCCCTCAATATTTTATGGTTTATGCAATTTTAGTTCATTACATAATTAGTACTTACTCTCTGTATGTTCCTTAGTTACTTTTGTTCATTTTTTATATTATATTTGGTACCTTGTATAGTTCCTATATTTTATGCCTGTTATTCCCTTCTTCCCTCCCTCATTTCTCTTTTCCCTTTCTTTTTTACACTCCTAGATGTTTTCCTCCCTCAATTCCCCCCTCAAATTCTCTTTTCCTTTTCCTTTTTACACTCTTAGATGTTTTCCACACCCTCCCCTCCCCCTTCCCACCTCACACTTTGTCCCCATAGGTGGCATCAGAAAATAACAGGCATAAAATATAGGAACAAGTACTAGGCTGCAGTTGTAGTGGTGGGTGACACTGAAGTCACCTTTCACAGAGTTGACACTTGTCAGCACTATGCAAAAGGAGGCAAAAGGTGTCCTCCTTGTGAGACCATTTCACCAAGAAAACCCTTTAGGTGAGACAGCTCAAAAACCAACAACTAGAGAGGGGGCACCCAGAGATAAAACATGTCCAATAAAACAAGCATAAGTTAGAAGCAACACTACACATGTAATTGGAACATGGAACATGAGAAGCAAGAGCTAGGGAAAACTGGACATACTAAAGAAGGAAATGGAACACATGAATATAGCAATACTAGGAGTGAGTGAGTTAAAATAGACAGGAATGGGTCACTTTGATTCAGACAACTATACAGTAATCTATTCAGGAAATTAAAAAAACAAGAAGAAATAGGGTAGCTTTCATACTAAGGAAAGATATAGCTAGAGCACTCAAAGGATTCTGTCCTCAACTACAGCCAGCCTCAGTTCCCACAGCTGCTAGGGATGGAAAGGGTGAGCTGCAAACAGCAAGGCCAGCCACAAACCTTCCTGTAGTTGAAGCACCAGCAAAGCAGAGTCCAGAAATCAGCGTCAGTCAGTCTAAGGTCAGGGCAGGCAGCAATCAGCAAAGGTCCAGTCCGGTCCAAGGTCAAGGCAACAAAGTTCCACAAGGCAAGAGCGAGAGGCACAAAGCAAGAAACAAGGAGCCACACTGACCATAGTCTCCCAAGGAAACTACAATAAGTCTTGGCACTGAGGAAGCCTCTTGCAACTGTTTAAATAGTCAAATCCTACCTCAGTGCCAGCTGAGGCTTGTTCAGCAGCTGCTTTTCTGCTAGTCTCCTGGACCTGCGACTGCCAGCACTCTCAGCTCTCCTCTGCCTAAAGGAAGGCACTGGCTCTGCTGTATCCTCCTGCTTCTCCCCACTAGGCAGCTGAGCCTCCAAGGAAGGAGCACTAGGACCTGGCTGCTCTGGGGCTGGGAGAACCAGGCTTGGCTCAGACAGAGCAGAATGAGAGCCAGGTGGAGCCTGTATCTCTTCCTGCTCTGGGGCTGGGAGAGCAGAATGAGAACCAGGTGGAGCCTGCATCTCTTCCTTCTCTGGAGGAGACCCATCCTCCTCCTCATCCTCCGAGTCCTCCTCAGGGCTGACCATGACAGATACAGACCATAAATTATCAATAAGGCTTCAGGGTAAGCCTATAAACATTACAATAATCCAGGTATATGCACCAACAACAGATGCAGATGAAGAGGTAATGGAGAGATTCTATGATTTAGTCCAGAAAGAAATTGACAACATGCCATCACAAGATTTCTAACTAATAATTGGAGACTTGAATGCTAAAGTTGGCAACAAAGAAGAATAAAAAAACAGTAGGAAGATTTGGATTAGGAACAAGAAATAAAGCAGGAGAGTGTCCGATAGAATTCTGTGAGGCTAATAATCTATTCATTGCAAATACCTGCTTCATACAACAGGAGACAGTATACCTTGACATCATAGAATCATAGAATCATAGAATCATAGAGTTGGAAGAGACCACAAGGGCCATCCAGTCCAACCCCCTGCCATGCAGGAACTCCCAATCAAAGCATCCCCGACAGATGGCCATCCAGCCTCTGCTTAAAGACCTCCAAGGAAGGAGACTCCACTACTCTCCGAGGGAGTGTGTTCCACTGTCGAACCGCCCTTACTGTCAGGAAGTTCCTCCTGATGTTGAGGTGGAATCTCTTTTCTTGCAGCTTGCATCCATTGTTTCGGGTCCTAGTCTCTGGAGCAGCAGAAAACAAGCTTGTTCCCTCCTCGATATGACATCCCTTCAAATATTTAAACACGGCTATCATATCACCTCTCAGCCTTCTCTTCTCCAGGCTAAACATCCCCAGCTCCCTAAGTCGTTCCTCATAGGGCTTGCTTTCCAGACCCTTCACCATTTTAGTTGCCCTCCTTTGGACACGCTCCAGTTTCTCCACATCCTTTTTGAATTGTGGTGCCCAGAACTGGACACAGTATTCCAGGTGAGGCCGGACCAAAGCAGAATATAGTGGCACTATTACTTCTCTTGATCTAGACACTATACTTCTACTGATGCAGCCTAAAATTGCATTGGCCTTTTTAGCTGCTGCATCGCACTGTTGACTCATGTTCAACTTGTGGTCCACCTGGATTCCTAGATCCCTTTCACACGTAGTCTCATTCAGCCAAGTGTCCCCCATCGTATATCTGTACTTTTTGTTTTTCCACCCTAAGTGCAGTACCTTACATTTCTCTGTGTTGAATTTCATTTTGTTAGCTTTGGCCCAACTTTCTAGTCTGCTCAAGTCATTTTGAATTTTGATCCTGTCCTCTGGGGTATTAGCTACTCCTCCTAATTTGGTGTCGTCTGCAAATTTGATAACTATGCCCCCAATACTGTCATCCAAGTCATTAATAAAGATATTGAATAGCACTGGGCCCAGGACAGAGCCCTGTGGCACCCCACTGGTCACTTCTTTCCAGGTTGAAAAGGAGCCATTGTTGAGCACCCTTTGTGTTCGACCAGATAACCAATTACAAATCCATGTAACAGTTACTTTGTCTAGCCCACATTTTACCAACTTGCTTGCAAGAATGTCATGGGGAACCTTGTCAAAGGCCTTACTGAAATCAAGATATACTATATCCACAGCATTCCCTTCATCTACCAAACTGGTAATTTTATCAAAAAAAGAGATCAGATTTGTCTGGCATGACCTGTTTCTCTGAAACCCATGTTGACTTTTTGTGATTATGAAATTATCTTCCAGATGTTCACAGACTCTCTGTTTAATGATCTGCTCCAGAATCTTTCCGGGTATTGATGTCAGACTAACTGGACGATAATTGTTGGGATCCTCTTTTTTCCCCTTTTTGAAGATGGAGACAACATTTGCCCTCCTCCAGTCCGCTGGGACCTCTCCTGTTTTCCAGGAATTCTCAAAGATTATTGCCAATGGTTCTGATATTACATTTGCCAGTTCTTTTAATACCCTTGGATGTAATTCATCTGGTCCTGGAGACTTATATTCATCTAGATTAACCAGATGTTTCTGTACTATCTCTTTACTTATTCTGTGATGAAATTCTCCTATTCTGTCCTCTGCTCCATTATCCTCAAGTTGAGCACCCTTTGCCTTTTCTGAGAAGACTGAAGCAAAGAAGGTGTTGAGTAATTCTGCCTTTTCTCTGTCCCCTGTTAACTTTTTGCCATCTTCTCCACACGTGGCCCTACCATTTCCTTCTTTTTCCTTTTGCTACTGACATACCCCCAAAAGCCCTTTTTATTGTTCTTAACCGCTCCAGCAAGCCTGATTTCATTCTGCGCTTTAGCTTTTCTGACTTTAACCCTACACGTGATAGCTATTTGTTTGAATTCCTCTTTGGTGATTTCCCCATTTTTCCATTTCTTATACATGTTCCGTTTAAAACATAGTTCAGTTGCAAGTTCCTTAGTCATCCATCCTGGTTTCTTGAGACACCTCCCATTCTTCCTCCTCATTGGCACGGTTTGAAATTGTGCCTTCAGTATCTCCCTTTTGAGAAACTCCCATCCGTCTTGAACTCCCTTCTCTTTTAGTATTCCTGTCCATGGGATCACCCTCAGTATTTCTCTAAGTTTAGTAAAATCAGCTTTCCTAAAGTCTAGAATGCGTGTCTGACTATGCCTGACTTCTCCTTTCCACTGTATAATAAACTCCAGGAGGACATGATCACTCCCGCCTAAGGATCCAACCACTTGCACCCCATTAAGATGGTAAACACAAAAATCAGATAGACTACATAATTGGAAGTAGAAGGTGGAGAAACTCTATCCTTGTGGCCAAAACCAGACCAGGAGCTGATTGTAGCACAGACTACAAACTGCTCATAACAAAAATCAGAGTTAAGCTGGAGATGAAAGCAAAAACCATCATTATATCAAAATATGACTTGAATAACATTTCAGATGAATTCAAAGACAATGTAAGAAACAGATTTGAACTGTTGAGTATAATTGACCAGGAACCTGAAGAACTGTGGATAGAAGTCAGAGACATAATTAAGGACAAATGCAAGAAAACAGTTACAGTGGCTAAAAAAAAAACCATAACTGTCCAATGTCTGACATGCAGGGATAGGGAGAAATACTACAATGACCTATGCAGATAAATAGAAGACAACAATAAAAAGGGAAGAACTAGAGACCTCTATCAAAAAATCTGAGAAATTAAAGCCAAGTTCAAACAGAGGGCAAGGATGCTCTATGGAGAAAAAAAGAACATAATACAGGAACAAGGAGAAATAAAAAGACACCAGAGGCAATGCACAGAAGAGCTATACAAATGAGATAAGGGAATGAATGATATCTGGAATTAGGAGCCATATGAAGATGAACCCCAAATTCTAAGAAGTGAAATGGAATCTGCAATAAAGGAAATGAAAAATAAATAAATAAATCACTGGGAACAGATGATATCCCAATTGAACTGCTACAGTGCCTACAGACAGATGCAACTTTAGTGCTAACTGAAATATACCAACAAATATGGAAACAGTGGCCAACAGACTGGAAATGTTGGATATACATACCAATCAGCAAGACAAGAAATGCAAAAGTCTGCAGCAACTATAGGAAATAGCACTAATCTAACATGTAAGCAAAATAATGCTCAAAATTCTGCAGCATAGACTCCAACTATACATGGAGAGAGAAATTCCAGAGTTGCAAGCAGGATTCAGAAAAGGAAGGGGCACTAGGGATATCATTGCAAAATGTGATGGCTAATGGAGTGCACCAAAGGATTCAAAAAAAGAATCAGCATGTGTTTTATAGACTACAGCAAAGCATTTGACTGTATAGATCATGAAAAATTATGGAATGCACTCAAAGACATGGGGGTGCCACTACACCTGATAGTCCTGGTGAGGAATCTGTACCAAGGACAAGAGGCCAAGGACCGTCAGAACAGAATTTGGGGAAACAGAGTGGTTCCCAATAGGCAAAGGGGTCAGGCAAGGCTGCATCCTATCACCCTGCTTGTTTAACTAATATGCTGAAAGCATCATAAGAAAAGCAGAATTAGAATCAGAAAAAGGAGAAGTTAAGATAGGAGGAAGCAACATTAACAACATAAGATATGCAGACAATACCATAATATTAGCAGAAGACATTCAGGAATTGGAAAAGTTAATAAGAAAGGTCAAAGATGAAAGTGCAAAGGCAGGTGTGATGCTGAACATAAAAAAAACACACAAAAAAACAAAAATAATGACCACAAAAGAAATACACAAATATAATCTAAACAATGAGGAAATTGAAATAGTTAAAGAATTCCCATATCTAGGATCAAACATTGACCAGAATGGAGACTGCAGTCAAGAAATAAGAAGACTAGGAATGGCAAGGGTAGATATGAAAGAACTGGAAAAGATACTGAAGAACAAAGACATACAACTGAGCACTAAAGTCAGAATTGTCCAGTCCATTGTTTCACCAATTACCATGTACAGATGCAAGAGCTGGACAGTTAAGGAAACAGACAGAAAGAAAATCAACTCATTTGAAATATGGTGCTGGAGAAGAGTACCATGGACAGCCAAGAAGACAAACAAATGAGTTCTTGAACAGACCAGACTAGGGTTCTCCTTGGAAGCAAAGATGATCAAATTGAGACTATTGTACTTTCGCCACATAATGAGAAGGCATGGATCACTAGGAAAAACAATAATGATAGGAAAGGTAGAGGGTAGAAGAAAGAGAGGAAGACCACAAACCAGATAGATAGACTCGATCAGGGGGGTTATGGGGAAGGGCTTGCAGGATCTGGGCAAGGCAGTGGAAGATAGGGATTCTTGGAGATGTCTCATCCACAGGGTCACCTTGAGTTGAAACAGACTTGAGGGCAGCTAACAACAACAACCACCATGTATGGTTTTATCCAAGTTTGTTAGGTTTAGTTTTCTATTGAAGACCCTCCTGTGGGTTTTTTTGTGTTAGTATTTACTGATAAAAGCTAGTGTGGTGTAGTGGTTTGAGTATTGGGCTATAACTCTGGAGACCAGGGTTCGAATCCTGGCTTGGCCATGAAACCCACTGGGTGACCTTGGGCAAGTCACATTCTCTCAACCTCATAGGATGGCAATGGCAAAGTCCCTCTGAACAAATCTTGTCAAGAAAAACCCATAATAAGTTCACCTTGTGGTCACCATAAGTTGAAAATGACTTGAAGGCACACAAAAACAGCAACAAAAATTTACTAGTATAGTGGAGCCCCACTGCTGAAGCTCTGAGACTTCTTTCTGAGCAGGGACTACAATATTATCTGCATTCCCATATCTCCAGTTATTGCTGTTCCCTCTGAGTTTAACTTCAATTCCACCAGTAGCTGGAAGGGAAATGGAGTTTCCCAGCAAAGACCGCCCCCCCGACATGTCGGGAGGGGCTCTCTGTTGCGCCGGCCAATTGAAGAGGCTGACACCGCGATTGGCTGGGTGGGTAGAAAGTCCTGCCCTTTCTGCAATGCCCAGCCAATCAGGGGGGATCTCTTGAGATCCCGCAACACGTTGGTAATCTCATGAGACCGTGAATCTCGTGAGATTACCAATAGGATTTCCGGGCTATATAGCCTTCAGCCTCCAAGTGGTGGCAGCCATTTTCGGTAGAGCAGCTGAGTAAGATGCATTGCTCTTTGCTCGGTCCTGGCGCGGCCGAATTTCTAGGTGTACAGCCTTGCTTTGGGCTGAGCAGGCCTTCGGAAGGAGGGAGGAGCGTGGCTGAGAGCCAAGATCTCCCAGGACAGAGATTCGAGGCCTGGGTAAGGCCCGGTGTGGCCTCTAAAGGCCACTCGAGGACTGGCCTGGGTTGCGGGGCCTGTGGAGCTACTAAATTCACAGTGGCTGAAGGTGGTAAGAACGTGGCTGACCTGTAAGCCTGAGTGGCATGTTTACCAGGCCCAGCTTAAGATTTGGGCTTTGCAGGCCCGGTCTGGTAGAGGGTGTCCAGTGTAGGAGGCCTGGTGGGGGGTCTTGGTGAGGCCTGGACTTTCTGGGGAAGGGAAGGCCTGGTGGCACGCTGTTGTAAGGCCCGGTGCAGCCTAGTGCGGCCTGGTTCCCTGAGGAAGGGAAGGCCTGGTGGCACCTGGTTGGAGGCCTGGTGGGAGACTGGTGTGGCCTGGTTCCCTGGTGATGGGAAGGCCCAGTGGCTCCCAGTTTGGCCTGGTGGTGACTAGTTTAGCCTGGTTCCCTGGAGAAGGGAAGGCCTGTTGCGGCTAGCCTTGAGAGCTAACAAGGCCATATTCTGTCACATAATGCACTTGCTGGGATTATCCTGGCTTGGTTTCTGTGTCCCTGTTTGGGATTTAATAAGGCCATAGTGGTCTAGTGTGTGTCCCTGCTTGGGACAGGTGTGTGTGGCTGGAGACCTGTGCTTTTTGGGTGATATATAGTCCCTGCTTGGGACATTTTTGCACTCTGCCCAGTTTTGTAAGGGGGTTAATTTGAAGGGTGTAGCCTTTAAAGGAACACTACACCCAATACAGTCTTGTTATTTTGACTTCTGTCTGGTCAAGTCATCATGCCTCGCTGCAAGGCGCAGTCTAAATGGTGCACAGTGTCTGCTGGGCCTAGTGCTGTCAGGTCAGCTCCTAAGCGGGCACCTGAACCCCAGGGCAGAGAGGATGAAATTGTGACTCACTTGGCACAGTTGGGCCATACTATGCAGGCCTGTGTGGCGGTATGCAAACAATTGCCTTAGAGGGGGGTGCAGGGTCCTAGTTTGGTATCCCAGGCTGCCACATCCCAAGATAATGATCAAATTGTGGAATCACAGACTACTCAGGTGTAATTGGCCTGTTCACCTGATATGTTGGATGGTACCGTAGCTGATGTAATGGAACTCTTGAGAAAGGTTCCTGGCATAGCACAACAGGGTGCGGCTGCCGTTGTGTCAGCGCAACCAACTCTGGCAGATTTGTATAATTTTGTTCAGAGGGCTGTCTTTTCAGGGCATGGCAATGGAATGGCCCCTGAAATTATGGATGCACCAAACAGGGATGTGGGAAGGGCATTCTTCCACCCTGCAACAGAGCACCCGAGCTACAGTCGTGGCACACTCGGGGGGAGCTTCTCAAGCATCAGTGGATGCTTCACAGCAATTGCTAAGTTCAGGTTTGTCACATTCTCTTAATTCATTGGCTTCTTGGCCCACCTTGGTTTGAGTTCCAGGTGGACAGTTTGGTCAGAGTGGTCGAGCTAAGCGCTCATCATCTGTGTTAACCAGGGATGTTAACCAGTCAGGGGTGCAGGCTGAGTAGCACTCACTTCCTAAGGTAGGATGATGGGCTTTACCATTTATAGGGGGGTTAGTGAGGAGAAAGAACCTATAAGGTTTCCTGATTTTCTAAATATCAGGAGATAATCATTAAGGCATACACCAATTGCCATTTTAACCAAAGTGGGTCAGCTTGGCTCCAATATGATGAGCAATTTAGGATGGAGGGGGTCCCTGCCTGCCACAGGAGGGGGCCAGCCTAGCTTGGCATCCCCTCCCCCCCCCAAGGAGAGCGGGGATGCCAAGCTAGGCTGGCTCCCTCCTGTGGCAGGCAGGGACCCCCTCCAGGAGATAAATTCGGTTAATTGAACTTACCAAATTGAATTAATTAATGTGGAGGAAGGGTATACATCATCAGGATAACTAAATTCTCCATGACGTCATAAACCATGTTGATGATCTTATAATGTACTTATGCCATAAGTTTAATTATGACATCATTTCCGGTGTAAGGGGGGGGGATGATTGGTTCAAATTTTGTAGCTAACTTGACACATGTTGTGCTGCACGTGGTTTACCTTGCTAAATCCTCTGGATAAGTGCATGGACACATGTGTCAAGAACAAGATATGGTTAATTGAGATGTTGTTAATGAAAACTGTTCTAAGACCCTGTACAGATAAATAAAGTGGTGGCCAGTTTATTACCCAAGTAAAGGTATGCGGAATCTTTTGTGCCAGTGCAACAACATATTGCTATGAATGATTCCTGTTGTAATTTAAGGCATTTTGGAACAGCTTGGTCTTGAGTGGGAAAGAATTATTAGCTTTACAAAAGAGAGGAAATGTAAAATGCTTTTTAAAAAAAATGACATTACAGTTCCCACGTGTCAGAACTTTTTTAGATGTGTCACTATAGGGTTTATCTAGATAAGGGACTGAACTTCAAAATGTATTACTCCACCATTATTAGGATATTATTATCCCCCTCAGAAGCAATGGCAGTCAAAGCAGTACTCTTGCGCATGCGCAAACGCGTCGCGGCTGCCATTTTGATTCCCCCCCCCTCGACCCAGCCGAGACCTGGGCTATGGGAGACCGGCCCAGGTCTTAAAAAGGTTGCCTTCCCCTGCTCTATACCATACTGCTTCTTCCAGATGTTTACTCACAAATTTGAAATACAGACTGAGAATCTTTATATGGTCCAGAATGACACCCACTGGTAGGACATCAGATTGCACATTAGATATATGTCGATAACCCGGTGGTAATATACATGTGGGAAATGTGCTGTTTGTGGCTATTTGGCTAAGAGGTGAGATGATGGCTTGTTATTACTCCAACACTGAGCATACTTTGTAGTTGAGAAAATTCATTTTCTTTCACATACTAAATCTTAGTAGTGTAGATACAGCTTACTCATAATTACATAAATATGAGAACAGCCACATATTAACAACAGCAATAATAATACAGCAAATCATGAATATACCAAACCAGCTTACCAAGTACTGTATTGTTTAGCTTTTGTGCTGTGCAGGGGTTTTCAGCATGTCTTCAGATATTTGTTGGTCATTTCCAAATATGATAGCTGGTCCAAGCACAAATGTTTTAGTATTTCTTTCTTCTTGTTCCTTGTTACATTTCTCTTTTCTCTCCCCGCCTTCTGTTTAGTGGTTTTGCCAGGTTGGGTGGGTGGACAAGTGGCAATATGCCACACTATACTGGTAGAATGGACAGCTCACATTGGAGCAGAAAAACACCTCCCCTTTCATCACTGGATTGGGGCCATGGCAACTGCATGCCATGGCCCCAATCTGGTGCTTTGCTGGACCAAATAGGGCTGGCAAAATGCCACTTTTTTAAAAAAAAAAAGTGGAGAAAAGCTGCCCTTGCCGTGGTGGCAGCAGCTTTTCTAGGTTCCTTTGGTGCAGTGCATCTAAACACTGCTCCAAAAAATTTCTTGATGCCACCCACTGTGTGGGCAGGTGGGTGGCATGATGCCGGCATTGGGACAGTGTCAGGGCATATGGCATGTGGTCGCCACACCCCCACTCTGCCCCAATGCCAGCATTTAATGCCGGTCTGTTTAGGCCCTGAGACTGTTTCTCTGATCAAAGGGAGTGCTGGATGAAGAAACTTTGGTTCTGAAAGCTTACACAGAGAGTTTTTGGTTGGCTTAATAAAGATTTTGCTACAATAGAGACTTTGGAATGTGTGTTATACTCTACAAACCTACCTGCAGTTATATGATATAATCAATACATAATTTACAGAATTTGTGTCCCTTTGGCACAGTCAACAATCAGGCAAGCTTTCAGTGAGTCTACATGGCTTACTAAGTGCTTGTTACAAATATTAGGACATTCTCAAGTACATTAATCTCTCAATGTACTCTGTACTCGTATGGCAGTGGTCCCCAAATGGTTTTGGGCTACTGCCCCCTTTCTGCTTTGGTGACAATTTTAGGGCTCCCAGCACCTATTTCTAGATTTTAGGCCTACTGTTCTACTGCAGATTCAAAACAACCAATCTCAGTCACTGCTCCCTATGTACTCAGTCACCTTGGAAGCAGCAACCAAGCAGCTGGCTGAGCAGTGACCAAGAACCTCTTGCCAATGCCAGTCTTGCAGCAAAGGCTGGTGCAGGTGAGAGACTTCTTGGTTGCTGCTCAACCGGCTGCTCATTTGCTGCTCCCAGGGTGACTGGTGCAAAGAGAGCAATAATTGAGAAGGACTCTCACTCCTTTGCCTGGGCAGATAAGGACACAGCCAGTGTATATGTAGGGGTTTTTACAGAGGCAATATGCTCTGGACTAGAGACTGGAATGTATGAGAAAAGGGAGAAATTTTAACAAAGGGCTCATTCCAAGAATAGACCCCAGATACTCTTCCTGCCTTCTCCAGAGATGTGCCACATCATTTCATGTTGTGTGTCCCCCACATTGTTTCTTCTTCTGTCTCTTCTCTTGACCTGTCCCACAAAAGAAAGCAGAAGCAGCAGCCCTACTCCAACCTGCCAGCTAAGTCCTGGCAAAGCTCACAAAGCATAAGCCAGGTCACAAATCTGAAAGATCTTTTTTTTTTTTTTTGCCACTGCTTCTCCCCTGCCACCACACACTCTAACTCCTCACTCTAGTCAGCCAGTCTGAACCAAAGTGGCAAAGTGGCACCAGCCCAAAGTTGCCCTGTGCCCAAGTCTCATGAGAGTTTCCCAACTGCTGCTGCTACTACAAGCAAAAGATGCAGCTAAGGAAGTGAGCTTGCACAGACAGGTGAAGAGCTAAAGACAGCACCACATGAAGCAATCAGCATGGTTGTGTTGTGGTTTTAAGTTTCAGAAATAGAAGTTTCATCCAACCTTCATCCCCACCATAGTCCTAAAGGCTGCTGATTCCCCTTGTCTTTCTTGCACACCAGTACTTTGACTGAAGGCCACCCTACTGCCTGCTTTTCCCTCAATGGCCTCCTGGATCTTTCCACCACCCTAGGGAAGGCAGTGCTGCCCACTTTGGGAATAATTTCTTAGGACATTATACCATTGCATTGACACTCATACTTTATCCAAGCTGGTGTGCGGAAGTATGCACTATCTCCATATGCAGTCTTTGGTGTTTCTTCTGCTCAATGTCTTCAGGACACCACACCTACCTCCACTTCTGGTCTTCACCATACTTTCAAGCATTTATACCAACAGAGTATTCCATTCCACTGCCACTTGAAGAGATTCTGACTTCATAACTAAGACTTGGAAAGACTAGGGTTTGAATCCCCATTTGGCCATGAAAACATACTCACTGACTTTGGGCAAGTCACTCTTTGTCAGCTTCAGAGGAAGGCAATATCCTCTATAAACAAAGCTTAGCAAGAAAGAAAATCAGGATAGGTTCTTCATAGGTTCCTGACCATGAGCTGAAAACAACTTGAAGGCACCCCATCACAATAGAAAGTCTTTTATCATTTAACACACCTACTACTCTGAGACAGCTCCATTTACTTCAATAACATTAGTAAATGCTATAAATTAGACAAACTTATTTTGTTTAAGAAAAACATCTGTCAATACAACCAAAATGATAAAAGCAGATGAAGCTTTTTTTTGTCAGTAGATGGCAGCATTTGAACAGTAAACAAGGGTGTGAAGTGTTGTCACTTTCAAATTTAGTCAGGCAAGGGGTTTGATTCCCAGCTCAGGATTTGATTCCCAGCTCAGCCATGAATCCCACTGGGTGACCCTGGGAAAGTCACATGTTCTCAGCCTCAGGGGAAGGCAATGGCAAACCTTCTCTGAACAAATTTTGCCAAGAAAACCCATGATAGGGATCACCATAAGGTAGAAACAACCTGAAGGCACACAACAACACCAAAGGACAAGCTTGAAAATACCTTCTCTGTTTCAAAAATATACAATATGATGCAGAGACAATGAACCCCCCCCCAATCAATTGGGAGGGGCTCTCTGTTGCGCCAGCCTCTTAAAAGATGCTGACTCCATGATTGGCTGGGCGGGCAGAAAGCCCCACCCTTTCTGCACCGCCCAGCCAATCAGGAGGGATCTCGCGAGATCCCCAGCATGCAGGTAAACTTGCGAGACCATGGATCTCGCGAGATTACCTGCGAGATTTGGGGCTATATAGCCCTCAGCTGCCATGTTGCGGTAGCCATTTTGTCTGTAGCAGTTGAGCAAGGCACTTTGACTGCTCTGTGCTCTGGGCCTGGCGCGGCCTATTTTTTAGGTGCACGGCCTGGTTTCGGGCCGAGTAGGCCTTGGAGGATGGGAGAGGTGCGGCCGAGGGCCAAACTGCCTCAGGGTGGCAATTTTGGGTCCTGGCCTCGAGAGGCCAGTTGAGGAGCGGCCTGGGCTGCGGGGCCCTTTTTTTTAATTGATTTAAAACATCATAGATATACATACATAACATTACTACTTACATAACATACATATATACATAATTATACATCACACAAAACAATACATATACCTCCACCCCACCAATATACAAATCACATTCCACATTCTAAAATCTATCCACAAACATACTACAAACATACCAATTAACCAAACATTAAGTAAGCACTTTTGGTGTTACCGATTTATGTTCTCTTCTTTTATGCTCTTCTTGTTACTTCCTTTCCACGTAATTACCTTACTTATATTTCCTGGACTTGATCTTTTAATTTGTCCTTCTTAATTTATATCAATAGTTTAAATCATTGTATTAAAGACATTATCCTAAATTAACTTCCATCCTCTTTTCTTGCTTATTTTTCCATCGTCACCCCTAGATTTTTGAATGGCCTGCCGGATGAGATCCATCTGCTCACATCCTTAGACAGCTTTAAAAAGGCTGTCAAGACGGATCTCTTCCAGCAGGCCTTCCTAGAATAGACATCCTGGCCTTGGAAATCCTTTTAGGAGAATCCTCCAGGAACCTCTTTAGTCGCTACGTACAAGATACTGCCATTTGCCATTGATTAATGCTGCCTGCATAATGTGGTTTGTATAATTGTATAATGTTGTTGGCCATTTGGTCAGTTTTAATCTGTATGGTTTTAATTTCTATTGGATTTAATTTTTTTAAGCATTTTAAGTTTTTAATTATGTATTTGAATCATTGTTTTAATGTAAAAATTGTTTAATTCTTTTTTAAGGGGTGGGGGGCTGTGGGATTTGGATGGTATTTTAATATTGTATGATGTTTTTAAATTGTTGTGAGCCGCCTCGACAGGGGGGCAGGAAATAAATAAAATTTTAGATTATTGGGGTTGATTGTATTGTGTATTTTATACTGTTAGCCGCCCCGATTGTCCTCAGAGGGGGGTTGATACAAATAAATATTTATTATTATTATTATTATTATTATTATTATTATTATTATTATTATTATTATTATTATTATTATTACTACAACTACTACTATATTCTGGAGGCAAATCCAGTCGTCTTCTATTTCTTCCTCTCTTAATATAACTGTGAGTTTATCCATATCTGCAGTTTAAGGAGCCATTCTTCTTCTCCTGGAGTTTTGTCCTTTTTCCAGAACTGAGCATAAATCATTCTTGCCATTGTTACCATATATAAAATATTCTTCTTTTGTTTTTTCATGGTCTTCTTTTCCAATCTGTTAACCATATTTAATAGAAAGATTTTGGGATCCAATTTTAATTCTATTTTTAACATTTCACTTATTGCTTTTGCTATTATTTTCCAGTATTTCCTCTCCTCCTGACACTCCCACCACATATGTACAAAATTCACTTCTGATTTTTGGCATTTCCAGCATCTTGAGTTACCAATTTTATACAACTTGTTCAATTTAGCTGGCGTCAAATGCCACTGATAGAGCATCTTAAAATAATTCTCTTTATAATTTTGGCAAAGTGTGAATTCATTCGTTATCTTCTAAGATTTTTCCCAGTCTTCTAACTGTATGGCTTCCCTGATGTCTCTTGCCCATTTTATCATCACTGTTTTGACGGTCTCGTTTTCTAGATTCCTTTTCTTTAGTATTTCATAATATTTTGATATATGTTTGTCATTTTCCTTGAATATGATTTTATCTATTTCATTATCTTCTTTCTCAAATCCTATTAGCTTTTCATCTTGTCTGAATTTTGCTTTTAATTGGTTATATAAAAACCAATTTATGTTTATGTTTTTGTTTTGCAAAGTTTCTATATCATTAAATTGGTAGCTTCTTTCATCAGCATTTGAATTTATCTCTATCACATCTTTATATGTTATCCACTTTTCTCCAATGTTTCTTGTCCTTTTATGAAGAGCTTCCTGGGCTGAAGTCCAGAGAGGCATCTTCCTATAGAATTGTTTTTTAATCCTATTCCAGACACTTAGCAATCCTCTTCTAATTACATGATTATTAAAGTCCTTATTAACTATTACTTTGTTAAACCATAAATATGCATGTATGCCGAATCGTAAGTTACTGCATTCTATATCCAATAGCCTTTCATTGTCTAATTTAATCCATTCCTCTAACCAAAACCAAGCAAGAGGCGTAATAATACAGTTTCAGATTTGGTGCTGACATTCCTCCTTTTAGTTTTTCTTCTGTTAAAATTTTCCATCTTGTCCTCGGCTTCTTTCCTTCCCAAAGAAACTTTGACAACTCTTTTTGCCAGGTGGTAAAGCATTTTTCATTGGTTAAAATCAGAAGATTCTGGACGAGAAACATAAACCTAGGAAGAAATTTCATTTTAATAACCACTATCCTTCCTGAGAAAGAAAGTTGTAATTTTGTCCATCTAGCTAAATCCATCTTAATTTCTTTCCAGGTTTTTTCATAGTTGTTTTGATATAAATCTATGTTCCTTTTTGTTAATGTGATTCCCAAATATTTTACTTTCCTTTGTATTTTAAATCCTGTTGTTTGATTCAGTTCATTTTCTTCTTTTGTTGAAATGTTCTTTGTTAAGATAGTAGTTTTATCTTCGTTAATTTTAAAACCGGAATATTTTCCGAATTCTTTTAATGTCAAAAGCAAATGATTTATACTTTCTTTCGGTTCTTCCAGGAAGCAGATCAAATCGTCTGCGTATGCTTTCAATTTCATCTATGTATTCTTTATTTTTACCCCTCTGATCTTTTCATCTTCACTTATTTTTATATTTAATATTTCCAATATTGATATAAATAGTAAAGGTGACATAGGGCACCCTTGTCTAGTGCCTCTTTTGATCTTTATCTATTCTGTTTTTTCCTCATTAATTATAATCTGTGCCCTTTGATCTTTATAAATGGATTTTATCCATGATTCAAATTTGCTTCCAATATTCATTCTTTTCAGTAATTCTATCAGAAAGGTCCAGTTTACTCTATCAAAAGCTTTCTCCGCATCAATCATTATCATGGCTAGTTTTTTGTCGTTATAATATTCAAAATGTTCAATGATATCAATTACTGTTCTTATGTTGTTTTTGATTTGGCGTTTAGGTAAAAATCCATTTTGGTCTGTATGTATGAGTTCTAATAGGATGTTCTTCAATCTTTCAGATATAATGATGGTGAAAATTTTATAATCTGCATTGCTCAATGATATTGGTCTGTAGTTTTTTTATATCTTTCTTATCTCTTCCCTCGTTTGGGATCAATGCTATTAACGCTTCTTTCCAAGAATTTGGGATGCCTTGTCTTTGTATGTTATTGAACACATTAAATAAAGGTAACAGTACTATGTCTTTCATATTTTGGTAATATCTGGGTGTGAATCCATCAGGTCCCGGCGCTTGGGATATTACAAACAAATTTGTCCTTGAATACGAATTATGAGTTTCTGAAAAGAATGTGTATTCTCTAGCTTCTTTATATTTGTGCCTCCAAACATCAGTTAAATTATATTCTTCTTGAAGTTTAAAGAAAGTTTTTTGGAAGCTTTCCCTGATTCTTTCTTATTGGTTTATATATGGAATATCTATCTAATCCAGGATGAATCACAGCGTTAAAGTCTCTGACCAAAATTATTTCATTATGTTCTGTAGATTTAATTTCTTTATAGACTTTCTTGAAGAATTGTTCTGTTTTCTGATGGTGCATAGATGCCTACAATCAAACAGGTCATATTTTTCAATTTCACTTCTACTGCTATCAGAGATCCCTCATTATCCTTAAAGATTTCTTTTGCGTCATATTTTTTCTTTACATAAATTGCAATTCCTTTCCTCTTCTTCTCTGTAGAAGAATAGAAACATTCTCCTAGTTTAGTATTTCTTAAATATTTAGCTTCACATTTTTTTTATTTTTGTTTCTTGCAGACATATAATGTCTCCATTCAATTTTTCCACACGGTGAAATACCAAACTTCTCTTATATTTATTGTTGATTCCTTTAACATTCCATGATATCACGTTGAATGTCATTTTGTTTTACCAATTCGTGTATATTATTTTGTTGATGCGCCACCCCGTCCACCCCATGAAACTTTTATTTTATTTGATATTATTGTTCTGTATATTGATTTTTGTATCTATGTGCTCTATACTTTTTTCTTTTTTCTTTTCTTCTTCTTCTTTCCTTCTTTTTTTTTGAGAATAAGGTTTATATTTTTGATTTCTAAGTCTCTTCTTGTCCACTCAAATCTTATCCTATAGTTACTTCTTCTTGCTCAGTACTGGATTCTTTATCAGATTTATCCAAGTCTTCTTCTTCTGCACCTTCTTTCTATTCTAAGCTATTTTTCTTTTTCTCTCTTTTCTTGTCTGTCGGGCTGTTGTTTTCTTCTTCTTTTTCTTCTTTTTCTTTATTTCTTCTAGCTCTCCATTCTCTTCTTTGAAATAATCTATCTGAGGTCTCTTCTTCCTGATCCTTCCTTTTTTCTTTTTTCTTTTTAATCTTTTAACAGTCTTTGTTCCATATCTTTTGCCTTTTCTATGTTGTCATTTTTTAATCTTTTCTGTTTATAAATCAGGGACAGTCCCTCAATTCTCTCCCATCTAAACTCCAAGTTTAGTTCTTATAGTAGATGGGTCAAACATTTGTATTTCTGCCATTCCATCATCAATTGCGGTGGGATGTCTTTAAAAATTTTTACTTCATTATTTTCTATCAGCAATTTATCTTCGTAACTCCTGTGAATAATTCTGTCTCTGGTTGTTAATCTGACAAAACAAACAACATCTCTCAGAACATTGTGTTCCCTAGCCTGTGGTGAGCTGATTCTGAAAATGTTATCCAAGTCCATCATTAGCTTTTCCATGCTAAGATTAATGAAATGAGCCAGGGCTGATATAATCCTTTCCGTCAGATCTTCCTTCTTCATTTCCAGGACCCCTCTGATTTTCATACATTTTTCTCTGTGTCTTAACTCGTTTGACTATTCTCTTAAGCTATTTTGACTCTGTTGTTGTTGCATCTCTTTGGATATTTTTTCTAGTTTTTGAGTTCTGTCTTTAATCTTTTCTACTTCTTTATGTGTTTTAGACAAATTAGTTGTTATTTTTTCCACCACCACCCCCCCGAGACTGTCAGGGGTTGGCAAACTACAGCCCACGGGCCAAACCAGGCCCATCGAGACCTTGTAACAGGCCCGTGGCCAGTCCTGCTGCCGCCGCTCCTGCCACTGCCTTTCTCTATCGCATGCGTGTGGCTTCCTCCTCTGCCCTCTGTCTCCTCCACCCTCCTCCTCTTCCACCACCCTCCTCCTCCTCTGCCCTCCACCTCTTCCTCTTCCTCCACCCTCTGCCTCTTCCTCAATCCTTCTCCTCTGCCCTCCGCCTCTTCCTCTGCCTCTTCCTCTGCCTCTGCCCTCTGCCTCCTCCTCCTCCTTCTCCACCCTCCACCTCTTCCTCTTCCTCTTCCTCTGCCCTCCTTCTTCAGAGGGGGTTTGCCATAGCCTTCCTCTGAGGCTGAGAGAGAAAGCCAGAGCCATGAGAAGAGAGGTTGGTTCACGGGGGGGATGGGGACTTGCCATTGCTATTGCCTCCCTGTTGTTGTTGTTGTTGTTGTTGTTGTTGTTGTTGTTGTTGTGTGGCTTCAAATTGTTTCCAACTTATGGCAACCCTATCCTGGGGTTTTCTGCGCAAAATTTCTTCAGATGGGGTTTGCCACAACCTTCCCTGCCACCCCTGTGCTTGTTTGTTTCATTTAAGATAGCATTTTTAATTGTTGATGATGATGATGATGATTATTATTATTATTTCTTGGGGTTTTCTTGGCAAAATTTCTATTATTAATTGCTGTGTTGATGCTGATTTGTCGCTGTTTTCTTGGGGTTTTCTTGGCAAAATTTTTTCAGAGAGGGTTTGCCATAGCCTTCCTCTGAGGCTGAGAGAGTGTGACTTGGCCAAAGTGGGTTTGCATAGCCAAGCAGGGATTTGAGGTCAGCTCTCCAGCCTCCAGCCTCAGACATGTGCTTCACTCATGCCAGCAGAAGCATCTGGAAAAGTTGGCACAGAGGAAGGACCCAAAATATTTTTAGGATGCTGGTTATTGTGCAGCAAGGAAGAAAAGCATTTAAAGCTGGATTACCAATTTGGACAATGCAACAATGGGACAGATTCTTTCCTTTGCACTGAACTAAATCCACCTCTAGGGTTTTCTTGTTGCATTTGGCGAGGAAACAATAGCAATTTTTTGGGGGAAAAAATGGAATAGAATTTTGCAATACCCAAAATGCAAAAAATAGCCACACTTTTATTGTTGCAACCAAAATGCAAGCTTTGTAAGCCCAGTACAAACTTGCAAAGCTTGCATTATGTACTTTGTGCATTTTGTGTAAGCAAGTTATCCTTGTTTTTTGGCTTTTGCATGTTTGCAACAAAATATATCTGCTCCTAATATGTTTTGTTGGGGAGAAACTGGTGCAAATCTCAAATCTCTCTCTCTCTCTTTTGCATTTAGGATGCTAAATTCCTATAAAACCAACATTCATTTAAAAAACAAACTTTTCCTTTATGCACTGAGTTTTGCAAACCTCTGACCAAGAGAATGGTGCCACACCAAACTGCAGATTCCAGGGTTCTATAGGATGCAGCCAGGGCAGTTAAAGTAGTGCCAAATTGCATTACTAGTAGATGCACCCATTGTTCTTGTTCTTCATTTTAAATATTGTATTTGTTCCCATTTTGTTTTTTTACTTCAAAATATGAAGTGTGCAGTGTATGTAGGATTTTTGATTTTATTATTTATTTATTTATTTATTTTGGCCCTCCAATAGTCTGAGGAACAGTGACCCGGCCCCTGGCTCAAAAAGTTTGCCTGTCCCTGGTCTAAGTCTTTCTTTAAATTGTTTTTAGTATCTGTGATCATTTCTTTAATCTCCTCTCTTAGTTCTTGACATGCTTCCTTCAAATCTTCTTTCATTTCCTGCCTTGCTGCTTTTGCTGCCTTTGCTGCTGTTCTCAAACTCCTTCTCTGCTCTTCCTCCCGATCCTATCTACCTCCACGGTTCTTTTCCGTCTCTTTGTCCTCTCCGATTTGCTTCCTTGTTCTCTCCGTGTCTTGCCTCTCTCTCCTTGCGTCTCGCATTTCCCCCTTTCCCAAAGGAGACCCAGGCATCTCCAAGGCGCAGATGCGTTTGGCTTTCAGGTTCTTTCTGGTAGGTAATTACTACTTTGTTTAATCTAATTTTAGTAAGCTTGGATGAATTTTAGTTATAAATGTGGAGCATTTTTTGGCTGCCAAAAGGGTGCCTAAGATAGTGGTTGGGTCAGCTCTTCTCTATTCCAGCCCCACCAAACGCCAAGATGCCATAGGCACCTGGGGCAGATATTTTAAAGTCTTCTCTTTTTCTCTCTTCTCCCACTTGGATTTTTCACCCAAAAAGGGCCTGAAGAGCTGATTTATTAGTCCCTGTACCCAGAGAGACTAGGGACAGGTAAAACTCGGTCCCTGTCAGGGACAGCCAGGTGGAGGACTTGGAGGACTCTGAGGGGGAGGATGTGGGGCCAGATCCTAGCTTGGTGCTCCCAGCCCCCATAGACCTAGCTGAACCTGGACCTAGCTGTGTGGAGCCCATTGAGCAACAGCCTAGCCTTCCTCCTCAGCAGCCTACCCTTCCTCCAGCAGAAAGCTTTCCCCAGCAGAGGTTGCAGGCCAGGAAGAAGCAGAGGAGCAAGAGATTGAAATCCCTACCTTTGCTCAGAGGAGAACATATAGGGAGGGGCTGCGGCGTTCTCGAAGGTTAGCTGAGAAACAAGCAGCTAAAGAAAAACACCTGGGGGAGAGGAGCTGAGGCTAGATAAGCAGCTGGGAAAAGCCAAACTCTCTGTCAAGGCTTATCTTGGATTCCCCGGTGAAAGCTCTTGGCTCTTGGCTTGACTTTAGACTGTTTATATCCTGTGACCTTTGGAACGGCTCTGGACTACCTGCTCGCGTTAACCCTGGACCTTGGATTGCTCTCTGGACCTGCCTTTTGGAACTCTGGTCTTGTTGGTTGCCTGCTGCAAACAAACAGTGGTACGTCACTTGCAACTGGGTTGTTGTCTTGGGAGAGGCCCTGTCTTTATCAGCCATGTGTTGGCAGCTTTCCCAGACAGTCCCGTTCCCCCCAAAAAATCCACTATCTTGGAAGTGAGGTTACGAGCACCTCGTGCTTGCATCCTCCTCCAATTCCCCCACACCGGAAGAGCAATCAGGGCCCTTTGAGCCACTAGATTTGCCATGGCTGGTGGGGTAAGGCCTAGGCCAGCCTGTAAGCCTGAGTGGCCTGTTTTTCCAGGCCTGTTTTTGGTTTAGGCCCAGCAAGGCTCGGTGTGGGCAGGGGCACCCAGTTTCAGAGGCCTGGTGGGGCCTAGTGCAGCCTGGTTCCCTGGAGAAGGGATGGCCTGGTGTGGCTGGCCTTGAGTGCTGATAAGGCTGTTTGTCGTTTGCTAATACCCTTGCTGAGAATACCCTGGCTTGGTCTATGGGTCCCTGCTTGGGATTTGACAAGGCCATTGTGGCTTAGTGTGTGTCCCTGCTTGGGACAGGTACTTGTGGTTGGGGACCCATGCTCTTGGGTGCTTTATAGTCCCTGCTTGGGACATTTTTACACTCTCCCCTTTTTGTGGGGGGGGGGGTCAACTGAAGGGTGTAGCCCTTAAAGGAATACTATACTCAAACAGCCTTGTTAGTTGACTTTTGTTTGACCAAGGCATCATGCCTCGCAGCAAGGCACAATCTAAACAGTGCATGGCATCTGCTGGGCCTAGTGCTGGCCAGTCAGCACCTAAGCAGGCATCCAGGGCAAAGAGGATAAAATTGTGGCTCACTTAGCACAGTTGGGCCAGACCATGCAGGCCTATGTTGCTGTTTGTGAGCAATTGGCTCAGAGGGGGGTGCAGGGTCCTAGTTCGGGATCCCAGGCTGGCACAACTCCAAATGAGGATCAAATTGTGGGATCACAGACTACTGAGGTGCAATTGGCTTCTTCACCTGATATGTTGTTGGATGGCATGGCACGTGGTCCCCTGACTACCTCAGCTATGAAGGTTGGGCAACCAACCATAGCTGACGTAATGGAATTTTTGAGAAAGGTACCTGGTGTGGGACAACAGGGAGCAGCTGCCCCTGTGTCAGCGCAGCCCACTCTAGCAGATTTGTATAATTTTGTCCAGAAGGCTGTTGTTTCTGTCAGTGTGTGGATGATGGGTGTTGCAGTGATGCTCTTTGACACCCAGCAGAATCTCCAGGACAAGCTGGCTGCTGTGATCCACAGCCACTTTGTAACTCTTACCATCAACTGGCTTAGCTTCCCTTCTTCAGGATCCTGTCTTCCTCAGTCAAGAAGACACATTGTAAAGTCCAAAAGTATAGTTTATTAATGCATATAAAAGAAAAATAAGATAAGTAAAATCCATTGTGATAAACTAATCCAGTTCAGCCATGAGAGGTTACATCTTTAACAATCCCAAAAGCATAGGATCCCAACTTGTTGCAGTTGAAAGTTAAGAAGCAGTTACAGATCCATGTTTCCAGATCCAGGCGTTACATTGGGCCTAAGCAGACGACTAAGGGGGGTTGCAGACTGCCAGAAATAGTGTGAATTCAGTCCACTTTTAGGGTTAGGGTTAGAGTTAGGGAACCATGGGAACTGTATTTTATTGTGGCATCAGAGTTGTCTGACAGAGAAGGCTCAATGTCTCAGAAAAATAACAGTTCCCATGATTCCCTAGCACTAACCCTAACCCTAAAAGTGGACTGAATTCACACTATTTCTGGCAGTCTGCAACCCCTCTAAAACAGTCGTCTTGGAGGCCTGGAAGAGGAGGAGCCACCGCACGCGCGGCGCTCCTTCCTCTTCCTGAGGTCGCCCTGAGCGCTTCCGGGCCACCGGATGGCTGGCGCGTTCAGAGCGACCTCCCTCCGCAGCGACCGGACGCGCTGCGGAGGATAAGTCAGAGAAAGTGCGCCCGCCACTTTTAGGGCGCACTTTTTCTGACTTATGAAAGGAGCGCCAATTTGGCGCTCCTTTCAGGGTCGCTCCAGGAGCGCCGCGGTGTGGCTGCCATAGCCCCGCGGCGCTCCGGACCAGGGCGCTCCAAACGCCCTGGTCTGCATCCCCCCATTGTAAAAGCAGTATAAACATACTAAAAACTACAAGCTAACACTTAGCTCCATGGTTAAAACCACTGCTGGGAACACGCACGCACTCACATCTTGAATTATAAACATAACTAGACAAAGGATTCTCTAGGCCCTTCCCATACTCCACCTTCATGGTGTTAACCTTATGCTAATTGGATAATGTCTGTATGATGTATATTAATCCAGCCTCTTGCTGACCATCATCCCTCATGTGACTCCTTTCCCAAGACCTAAGGATGTTGTTGTATTGTTATCTTGCTTTTCTCATAACAAAATCTGTGTCTATGAGTTGTACCTTTGGGAAAGTTCATGTTTATGACTCTTGGCCATCTGGTGTTAGATTCACTTTGTTTTTCTAGATGTTGTTCTCATGAGGAAAATTCCACACACACATCTCTATATTTCACCTTTGATTGTATAACCCATCCATATTCTAACAGTTTCTGGGCAAGGCAGTGGAATGGCTCCTGAAACATTGGAGGCATCAAACAGGGAAGTGGGAAGCAGAGCACCCGAGCTACAGTCGTTGCACACTCGGTGGGAGCTTCGCAGGCATCATGGGATGCTTCTCAGCAATTGTCAAGCCCAAGTTTGTCCCATTCTCCTAATTCATTGGCTTCTTGGCCCACCTTGGTATGGGCTCCAGGTGGACAGGTTTGTCAGAGTGGTTGAGCGAAACGCTCAATACCTGTATCTCTTGGTGCATCTTCAATAACACCTGGGACATCTCAGGTTTCTCTAGTAAGGGAACAGGCTGAGCAGCACTCGGTCCCTAAGGTAGGTGACCTGAGTGGGGTAGTGACAGTGGGAGCATTAGCTGTAGCTGGGGTGTCCATACCAGCAGCTGAGTGCAACCCATATGCAGGGATGTCCACTCCTTTGGGATCGCACCTCCCGCTTGCCACAAAAGAAAGGATCTGGAAAGGGGAATATATTGATTTGTTTTCCCTCACATTTCGCGATCCTGACCCTCAGATTATGGTAAAGGATGGGGTCGTGTTTAGTTTACCAAATGAGTTCCAGGCTCTCAAGGGCCCTAAGCTTGAGAGGAACTTTGTGAACTGGATGATGGGCTTTACCATTTATAGGAGGGTTATTGAGGAGAAAGAGCCCACAAGGTCTCCTGATTTTTCTAAATATCAGGAGATAATGATTAAGGCATACAGCAATTGCCATTTCAACCAAAGGGGGTCTGCTCGGCTCCAGTACGATGAGCAGTTTAGGATGATTTGGACCATTCTTTGTCATGGCGGCATGTACGGTCAGAGTTGTGGGCTGATGTTATGGTTGGGGCCTCCCCTTCAAGCAGGTGTGACAATGGCTTTGTGCCTATGGTCACGCAGCTGAGAGGGCAATATACGAGGCCTAGCACAGGGGAGAGGAAAACAACATGACTCTGTTGGGATTTCAACTCAGGTAAGTGCAGGAAGCAGTCCTGCAGGTTTGATCACAAATGTAACACCTGTGGAGGCAGGAGGGAAAAGCACCAATGCCAATTAAATTGGACGTTCTGGCTGCATGGCTGCGTATATACCCTAACCGGGATGCCGCACAGTATTTGTTGGAAGGTTTTTCATTCAGTTTTCATATACTTTATTCTGTTTTGAGAGTTCACTGATTTGCACCTAATGCACGATCGGTAAGGGAGTTACCAGGGATTGTTAGTGATAAGTTAGCCAAAGAACTAGCGGCAGGAAGGATATCTGGACCCCATAAGTACCTGCCAGTGCCCACATTAAGATTGTCACCTTTGGGTGTGGTACCTAAGAAGGCACCTGTTGAATACCATTTAATTCACAATCTGTCTTATCCCAAAGGGGATTCTGTAAATGATGCTATTGATCCAGTGTTAGCATCGGTAAAATATGCATCGTTTGACTCAGCAGTGCAAATGGTGAGAGCATTGGGCAAGGGAGCCCTTTTGGCTAAATGCAACATAAAATCTGCTCACTTCCGGTGCATCCTGATGATTTTGATTTGCTGGGTTTTCAATTTGATGGGATGTACTATTTTGATAAAGCAATGCCAATGGGGTGTTCCATTTCCTGCTCTGATTTTGAAAATTTTAGCACCTTTTTGCACTGGTGTACGGTCAAGAGGTCAGAGGTTGACTTTTCAGGTTTTGATGGCAGAAATGGGTGTTCCATTGGCTGATGAGAAAACGGAGGGCCCAAGCACCCGTCTTACTTTTTTGGTATTGAATTGGACACTGTTGAATGTTTATTCCCCCTTCCAATTGAAAAACTGGAGTCCATGAGACAACAGGTCAGGGTAATAAGGGGAAAAAACAAGGCCATGCTGCATGACTTCCAATCCCTGACAGGTTTGTTAAATTTTGCTTGTAGGGTTATAGTCCTGGGATGGGCCTTTTGTACTCAATTATACAATGCCACAAAAGGGGTGACTGTCCCCCATTACCACATTCAAATTTCGAGTGGGATAAGGGAAGATTTGATGATTTGGGAGTCATTTTTGGAGCAATTTAACGATGTTTCATTTTGGAGGTCTGAAATGCTTTTAAAAGTGGACTTTCAGGTACACTCCAATGCTTCTGGTGCCCACAGCTTTGGGGTATATTGGAAAGGTCAGTGGGCGGCTGAGAGTTGGCCTCAGTCTTGGGTGAATGATGGTTGGACCCGTGATCTTACTTTTCTTGAACTCTTCCCTATTGTGGTAGCAGTTCATCTGTGGCCAACCCAATTTGCAAGTAGAACTGTTTGGTTTTCGTGTGACAACCAAGCAGTGGTTCATGTGGTGAACTCCCAGAGCTCCAAATCTCCTAGGGTGATAGCACTGTTTAGGTCTAGGGTTACGCAGTGTTTAAAATACAATGTTTTGTTCCAGGCTCACCATGTTCCTGGTTTACTAAATCCTTTGGCAGATGCCCTTTCACATTTTCAGTTTTCCAGGTTTCATCAGCTGGCTCCAGAGGCAGCAGCGCAACCATTGGAGGTACCGGCACACCTATGGACCTTGGAGAGTAGAGATCGACAGGTCAATTCTTCAATCCGTCGCTCCTTCTAGATGCAGTGCATACCAGCTTGCAACACGAGCTTTCAGACAGTTCTTGTTTGGTGTTGGGGTGGTTGATGTTTGGCCCCTGAGGGTGGAAATTGTACTCCATTTTGCAGTTCACCTTAGGCAGTCTGGTTTGTCCCCGGTTACCATCAGGGGAAGGTTGGCAGCCTTGGCCTTTTATTCTTGAGTGGGGGAGGGGGTTTACTGACCCTACTGTTGACTTTAGAATTCGCAGGGCTTTAGAGGGATGGTCTAGGGAGCTTCCTGTGACACGTGATAATTGTTTGCCGATAACAGGTACAATTCTTATCAAGATTTGGCAATTGCTCCAAGCAGTGTGCTCCTCACCTGATGAAGTTATTTTGTTCCGGGTGGCATTTTCTTTGGCCCTTTTTGCAGCCACTAGGATTAGCGAACTTGTTCCCAGCTCACGATCTGATAAGTCAGGCAGGGCACTTTGCTTATCTGATGTTCAAATTTTGGGGCAGAGCATTCATGTCTCTTTCAGGCATACTAAAACTGATGAGATGGCTCAGGGCCAAATTGTAGTTTTGTCCAGGGTGCCTGAGGGTCAGATTTGCCCTGTTTTGGCATTGTCTGACTACCTCAGAGTGCCACCGAATGGCCCTGGTTATTTGTTTCTTCATGTATCTGTTCTTCCCCTGACACAGTTTCAATTTTGAGCTGTGCTCCGGGAGACTGTGAGACGGGTGGGATCGCCAGTGGCTCAATTCTCCTCTCATTCTTTTAGGATCGGAGCAGCAACTGCTGCAGCAGCACAAGGCTTAAGCAATGCTGCATTTCCACGGATTGGGCGTTGGCGATCCAGGGCTTTCAAATCTTATAATCATCCATAGAGGGGTTGTTAATTTGTTATAAAAATGATAGAGTTATGCATTTACAGTTAACTTGTTTTTTCTATTGATCAGGTCAGCAACAGGGTGAAATATGGATCCTAGGTCATAGCCTCATCTTTTGGGCTGAGCGTAATATTTTACAATCTCGCCAAGATTGGAACTTGGGACTAAGGAAGATTGCTTCCATACATTGGTTTGGATGCAGAGGCATGCTGTGGGGAGCTCTTCTTCCATGTTATTGAGTTAGTTACCACTTTTCCACCCCCCAAGGATTCTTCTTGTTCACCTGGGTGAAAATGACTTGGTGAAGCTTCCCTGTTTGCAGTTGGCCAAGCGTATTTTGAGAGATATGTAGGACATTAAGCGAAGACTGCCACATACTGTTGTTCTGTGGACCACATTTTTGCCTCATCATACTTGGGCTGGAGCACGAAAGGACTCAGCTATCAACACAGCTCGCCACTGGTTGAACAGAAATGTGGCCAAGCAGTTGGGAGAATTGGGGATTTTGGTTGTGGAACATGAGGTAATTCAGGTTTGTTTCCCACATCTGTACAGGGGCGATGAGGTTCATCTCTCCCCTGAGGGATGTGACGTAAACTTAGATTCTATTGCTTGCTACATCGAACAAGCTCTTCTGGGGGGGAGGGGATGCCAAGCTAGGCTGGCCTCCTCCTGTGGTGGGCAGGACCCCCCCCCGGGATAATTCGATTAATTGAACTTACCAAATTTAATTAATTAATGTCGATGAAGGGTATACGGCATTGGGTTAAATAAATTCTCTATGATGTCATAAACCATGTTGATGATGTCATAACTTGCTTATGCCATATGTTTAATTATGACATCATTTCTGGTTTAGGGGGGATGATTTGTTGAAATTGTGTAACTAATTTGAACAGGACGTTCTTGACACATGTCGTGCTGGGCGTGGTTTACTCCGATAGATGCTCCTGTTATGTGCATGGACACATGTGTCAAGAACGAAAATATACTTAATTGAGAATTTGTAAATGCAAACTGTTTTAAGACCCTATACAGATAAATAAAGTTGTGGCCAGTTTATTACTCAAGAAAAGGTGTGCGGAATCTTTTATGCCTGTGCAACCACCCTATTACTTGGAGTTACCAGACTGAAAACTGGAGAGGGTTCCTGTATTTTTAATGGTTGTACAGAAAAGGTAATTTCTACAGGTGTTGCTTTTCACACAATCAGATAAGAAGCAATACCTGCCTAAATTCCTTCTTGTACACAGCCATGAAAGGTACAAGATGTCTGTCCAATTTTCACTTAAGGTCTGACTCTGCTGAGTTGAGTTGCACAGGGTGAGTTATCATCATACTACAACAAGGAAAGTTTTCATAATGTGTGAAGAAAACATCAATGTTATGAGTCGTTGTGCACAAACAGCTCAGTGTGGCTTAACCATAATTATTCCTATGGTGAGAAATAACACCCATATCACAAGATTTACTAACCCTTCACCACATGGAGTTATTAAAGCTGCTATATTATAAACCATTCAGAGAGGATTCTGAGAGATGTAGTCCCAAGAGCAGCTCTGTAATTTCATGGGACTAAGGGCCCTTTCACACTATACAAATATAGCTGTATATTCCACTTCAACTGCTATTCCATTCTTATGGAATCCTGGGGTTTGTAGTTGGGTGAAGGACTAGAAATCTCTGGCTGAGAATTCTAAACATCCCTTCCTCAACTGTAAATCCCAGGATTCCCTTGGATGGAACCATGGAATCATAGCACTATATTTGTGTAGTGTGAAAGGCCCCAGATCTCATCACTGAATAAAGTGAGTCTGCTTTCTGAATAAACATACATTTCCTTATGCTGTTAAAGAGGTCTCAGCAAGGTAGCTCCAATGTCATAACATGTATTGGGCCTTAATAGCTCTTAAAATATTAGCTTTGAAAATTACTTTCAGGTATCACCTTTCTGCAAAACAAGGCTTAAATTGCAATCCTTCTATACACACATTCCTGGGAATAAAGCCCCACTGAACTCAAAGTTGTGGAGTAAATAAGCACAGGAGTGCTCTGTTATATAACTTTCACAAAGTTATATAATAGTCTTACAGCATCACTCCCACAGTTCTCAACCCAAACGATTAATGCCACAATGATATAACATGGTTCAGATTTGCTGAGATCTTAAATCCCTCTTTTGTACCTCTCAAATAATATGATTTCTGTAAGTTGGGGGAGCAACTAATAGTGTGGGATTGCATTATTAAATCTCACATTTTGTGAGTAAACTGGTGGACATCTACCACAACAATCTCTTTTTAACTTGTAAGCCATCTTGACAGCTCTGGCTAAAGGCGGGGTATAAATAAAGTTCTTCTTCTTCTTCTTCTTCTTCTTCTTCTTCTTCTTCTTATTATTATTATTATTAAGTTTTGCCAATATGATATCGATCTAACATTACAATGATTTTACAAAGATCTGAGAAATGTTCAAGGCCCACATTTTGGCATTTAACTGTAGTCTAAAATGCATTGAATTACAGCTTTAAAAACTAGGATTTGTGAAACAGATGACAAAATCTGTATTTCACAGACTCTTGGGCACCGAGGCGGGATGTCAACAATTAAAAATTTCAAGCAAGTGTCTGAATACTAATTCAGTGATTATTTTGATAATTATTTGTAACCCTGAAATAATGAGGATACAAAGTATCTGGAAAAAGGAGTTTCAAGTGAACAGAGAGTCCTTTCACACCACAAAACTATAGCATTAGGATTCCACTTAGGCTGCTAGGGACCTGCAGTTTAGGAAGGAGCCTTTAGAATTCTCTGTTAGAGAGCTCTAGTGCCTCAACAAAGTACAAACCCCAAGATTCCATTTGAGATAGCTATAAGTTAAAGAAGAATCATTCTACTGTGATTGTATAGTGTGAAAAGGTCAAGAAATGTATTCTTAAGAATAACAAATTACCTCATAGATATTGACAACAAAGGAAAGGGTTTTTCACAGACTTCCATTTCAAGTCAATATTATTAGGGTATTGACAGATGATATAATCACACTTCATGTGATGAAAGGACATCTATTTAACAGCATGATTCATCCTCAGGTTATGACTAGCAAATCCCTTTACACTAACAAAATATTAGACTAGTGTAGTAGAATTACTGTTTTCTTATGTTCATTCAGATGTTCGCCCTATTCATGAAGGCAGCAGAAAACTCAGGAGAAATAGTGAAATTAAATCATGATGAGTCTGATTAAATATAGCCTTTAATCCATTTCAAAGCTGTTATGTGGCACTGATGATGAAGAAAATATAACTCTGAGCCATAATTTGGTTTATATGACATCATAGTTGAACTTTCTGTAAACTTTCTATAAATGTATTTTCCTATTGTCTTCCTTCTGTATCTACATTAGTCAAGTTGATCATATATCTCATAACCTATATCTGAGGATATCCTACACCTGCATCTGAGGAAGTTGTTGTCCGCACAGGCCAAATGGCCAGCTTCCCCCCAGACTTGTGTTGTCTAGTTTAGATGACACAGGCCAAAACACCTGTGGCCTGATCCTGCCTGTGCAAACATAGATCCAGATGATCTGGTCTGACCCTGCATTAAAGAGCCTTGGTTTTCTAAGAAACTCCATGGCAAAACTGGGCTGCTGAGACAGCCCCCCCCCCCCGCACATCTTACCTTTCTGGTGGGCAATCCATCTGAGAATGCCCCCCCCCCCCCCCGTTGTCCTGTTTGACATGGAAATAGGGTGCCTGGCCATGTGGGTGCAGCCAGGCACCCTGTTTCCACATCAAGCAAGGCAACTGGGGAGCTTGTCAGATGGATTTCCCACCAGAAAAATAAGGAGCAGGCCCGGGTCCTGGGTCAGTATGGGTCCTGGTTTGGTGTGTGTGAACACCCGCCTGATCATGCACTGATCCAAGGACTCACCCAGGTGAGCACTGGTGGCAGGATAGCACAGGCTCAGCCTATGCTAGGCTTCCCCATCTGCTCAGGCCCCTAGTCTACAAGAGCTTATGCTACAACTTCTTTTGCACAGTTAGAGCAAGATCCCTTTGCATATTGCTATTCCAGACAAACATGACTAAGGGCCAGCTTGGGGGTGGAGTTGGGGTGGGCAGCTGCACATTGGCTGCCCCAACTCCATCCTGATGCTGTCCTGATGCCATGCACCCGTTTGCATGGTGCACAGCATCAGGATGCCCTCCCAGTGCAGTGTGTAGACACACTGTGCCGAAAGGGCGTGGAAGAGCCATGGCGCCAGTTCTTAGGGCAGCCTTTTGCCACCCCTAAAAGGAGTGGCATTTTGCCATTCTTTTTGGGGCAACAAAAGGGAGGATCGGGGCCGCAGCGTGGGGTTGCCATGGCCCTGATCCACTGCTAGGAGGGGTGGCCCAGAGCCACCCCAAATGGGCCATTTGTAGAGGCCCTAAGTCTTTGAATTCGTATCTAACACTCCTCAAGCAATAGAAGATTACCTTTCTTTCAGTTAGAAGCAATAGTTGTAAGGGCTGTTGTTAATACAGACACTACAATTTTAGTATTCTCCTTTTGAACAATGCCATCTAAATAGCAAGGCAGTCTGATGGTAGTTCATATCCTGCCATTTCTTTCATTTCTTTCAGAGTTGAAATTCAGTAACTTTTATTTCACAGACATAAGACATAAATATATGTGTTTGTATACTGAACCACATTATTCCCACCAATATACTCAGCATCAAAAGTAGGTCTGACTATGGCCTATATAGCAAAATTACAACAAGGATACAAATGAAAAACAAAAACAAAAATAAAACTACAGATCCATGTTTCCAGATCTTAAGGCTACATTGTAAAGCAATGTATATTGTAAAGCAAAGGATATAAACATAGTATAGATCCATTGAGAGAAGTAAAGAGACGAAAAAGTGTGATCCAAAGGAAACAAATAATAATATCAATGCTAAACACAGAGTTTCTCAGTCCAGCCCCTCTCCACCTTTTGGGGTGTTACCCTTCATGTTGATTGGATGTTCTGTATGTGATGTTTGTTAACCCAGCCTCTTGTTGTTCATCATACACCACGTGATCTCCTTTTCCCATACTGGCTTTTATTATTGTTATTATTATGTAAACAAGGCTGCTTTCCCACCTAGAGTTTTCTATTGTTATGTCTTTCTCTGGACATCTGGACTGAGTTGTTTGTGCTTTGCCTAGAAGTTGTTCTCAAGAGGAAAATTACAGGCACACACATCTCTACATTTCACCTTTGACTGCACACTCCATCTATACTCTGACAGTTATATTATGTATTTTATAAAAGCATGAAATTGCAGTTGAATAATCTTCACTTCCTTATCAAAACACAAGGTTTTAAGTTAAATCCAAGCCACCGACTCAGGGTTGACTCAGCCTGGCATCCTTCCAAGGTTGCTAAACTGAGTACCCAGCTTGTTGGGGGCAATTAGCTTACAGTTGTAAAACACTTGGAGACTGCATAGTGCTGTATAAAGTGGTATATAAATGAAGCTGCTATTGCTATAGCTGCTATTGCTATCTGTAAGGAAATGTTACAGGCCAAATATTACAAGTAGAAGTCTGTGAGGCCACAGTGGCTGATGACTCCTATGCCAGTGGTGGGGTAAATCTGCTTTGGGTATTAGTCCAAATTTTAAAGAAACCAAAGGTGCTGAATATATTCTGGAGACAGGTTTCAGTACTTTGGATAAGTTCTTTAAAGTTTGAATTAGAACCTAAACTGATTGACTGCCTCACTGGCAAAGAAGACACCAGTTGCCACTGCTCTGAAAAGCTTCTAGGGAAGGAATATTAGGTCCAAACAGATGAGCCTCTGCCAAAGATGGCTATGGGTGTGATACTCTTTCTTGGGCTTTGTGTCACCCCCTGCATTGCAGTTTTTCTTTGACTGTGGACAGGCCAAGGTTATAAGCAGAATAAAGACAACACAACATCTTGGTTTGAACTTAATAGTAGCCCACATGATGCATCATTTTAGAAAGATGTGGAACCGTTTGGAAGTACTCTCTGTACATTTTTCAAATGTTTCTTACAAACATCTTATTGTGGAAAGATTGACCATACATTTTGTTCATATGTAAGACAAATTCTTACACAACTATGTGACTCAATAATGTCCACCAGTTTTGATAAACCAACCATATTCAAATAACACAGCAGTGGTAATGGTGAACGGTGGACTAACAGAACAAACTCAAATTTCTAAAGGTACAAGACAAGGCTGCCATCTCTCCCTGATTTTATTTACAATGATTATTAAAATTTTGGCAAATGTTATTAGGAAGGATGAAAATTAGGAGAAATTGGGATTAGAAAATTGAATAAGATAAGTTTGTTTGCTGATGATACCCTATTGACAATTAAAGATCCATTTAAAAAATGGATCGAGTAAAAAAATTTAAAGAAATTTGGGGAAATGTTAGGCTTACAGGTAAACTGTAATAAATCGGAGTTTTTGCTGTTTAATTATACTAAAACAGAAGAACAGGATTTCCTAAAGGATAAAAAGATATTAAATTAAATGATACTATTAGATATTTAGGAATAATATTACAAAGAATTTACAAAAATTGGAGGAACAAAATTATAATAAATTAAGACTAGAAATTAAACAGAAGTTAGAAGATTATAAAAATATTAAATTATCATGGTTTGGCAGAATTGCATTAGTAGAAATGAAAATTTTACCTAAGATATTTTTTTTGTTCAGGATGTTACCATACAAATATCAGAAGCAGAAATGAAAAATTTGCAAATATTAGTAAATAATTTTTGTAATGGGAATAAAAAAATGAGGATTAATAAAATTTACTGGTACAAATCCCCCCCAAAAGGAGGACTGGGTCTCCCAAATTTAAAATGGTACTATAAGGCAAATCAATTTAGATACATTATAGAGGCAATTACAGAGAAGGGGGAATTAGATTGGTTAGAAATGAAAATAATAGAAATAGAGAAAAAAAACCTGGAAAATATATATATATATATATATATATATATATATATATATATATATATTTAGGGACCTTACCATAAAAAAAATGAAAGAAATAGAAAACACCCTTTAAAAGAATATATTAAAGATTTGGGGGGAAAAAACCATAAAGAAAAATTAATGCCTGCTATCTCACTACTAACGCCAGTATTAATGATGGAAAATTTTCCAATAAATTTAAGGGAGAAATTAGGGAAAGAGTTAAGGAAGCAAGAAGTATATAGGTTGAAAGATTGGATGAATATAATGAAGAATGAAGGAAAATAAAGGAGAAATTGCAAAGTTCAAAAATAACTGGTTTAATTGCATTCAGTTGGAACAATGGACAAAAAATTGGAATAGAAAAATTAAAGAATTTAGGGAAAGACACCCCCCCCCCCGACAAGTTGGGAGGGGTTTCTTGTTGTGCTGACCAAATAAGGACAGGAGATGCCTGGTTGGTCAAGGTGTGCAGGGGAACAGTACACCTGCGCACCTTGTCCAATCGGGTAGTTTGGATTATTGCTCCAAGTCTTGCGGTGCTAGTGGTCTCGCGAGACTTGGGACAAGAGTTTGTTACTTATAGCTCTGTGTTGCCACATGGAGGCAGCCCTTTTAGAGCTGAGACGGAGAGAGTAACATCGCTCCGCTCTTTGCTTTAGTCTTGCTTGGCTTTTGGCCTAGCGCTTCCTTGGCTTTCGCTAATTTCGGCTTTTGCCTATTCTTAATTTTGTTTCCATTGGGGGCTCAGGTATCGTTCCTCGAGCAACCCGTGCAGGGGCAAGTGAGGCCTTTGGGCTGGCCTTCTTGGGCCTGTGGCACCTCCGCATCCCCAATTCTTGGGGGTGCACACCTGATTAGGGCTCTGTGGGAGGTATCTTTCACTGGGTGTGTGGACCCAGTACTTGATCTTCAGGCCCAGAGATGCCCCGGTAATCCCGGTCTAGTAAGGTCGGGATCCATCGCTGGTTCGGGAGGGTTGGTTACACTTCTCCCCAGTGGTGAGTGTGTGGAAGACGGCAGTCTTCGGGTGAGGGATCTGCAAGGACCCTCGGTGGACACCTTTCCCGTGGTGGTTACCAGTGACGCTTCCTGGCTGTGGTGTCTCCTGTGAGATTTGGGAAAGGGTGGCCTGCTGGCCGGGTGGTAATCATCCACGGTTGGGTGATTTGGTTTGGGCCTGCATTCTATTCACTGAGGTTAAGATGCCATGTAGCAAGGCCCAATCCAAGAGGCACGTGGCTTCAGCCGTGCCTAGCTCATGTCTCTCTGCTTCAAAAAGGCCTTCTCAGTCTAGCAGCAGAGATGATGAGATTTCTGCCCAGGTGGCACAACTGGGCAAAACTGTTCAGGCTTGTGTTGTGCTTTGCAATCAACTTGCACAGAAGGAACTACAGGCTACAGCCTCCACCTTGAGTGCCAGCCCTTCGGGTGCTAGTAACACCGAAGTGTTACTTCCTTTAGTGGCATCTGTGTCTCAGGTGGCAGACGCTACACTGGGCCCATCGGTGGTTTCGGCAGTGGAGGTCGGGCACCCCACTATTGCTGATGTGTGGGATCTCTTGCAAAGAGTCCCAGGTTTGGGGACACAGGGTGTGGCCTCCCCTGTGTCCGGGCAGCCCACTTTGGCTGATTTATACAACCTCTTACAAGGGGTGGTTCTTTCAGGTGGTGCAATGGAGCAGACCAGTGGTGAACAGAGAGGTGATCAAGCTGCTGCTACCTCTGCTGTGCTTGACACCCAAACTGTTGTGGGGCCACACTTTGGGGGACCAGTGCGGTCAGTTGGTGAAGCTTCTCAGCAAGCTTCAGTTTCAGTTTTGTCTCCTAATATGCACATACTAATTGGCATACCTCGGTATGGGCTCCAGGTGGCCAGGTGGGTCAGGGTGTGGCTTCTGAATGGCCCAACCCTGTGGTTTTGAATGCATCCGTGCAGGCGCCTGCAATCTCACAGGTCCCTGACACTCTGGTGCAAGGTGGTCAGCCTGTGGCTGTTGCTAACAACATATCTGTGGTGTCTATTGCAAGCGCTCCTCTGTTATCTGGAGTGGTGGGGAATGTGGAATCTACTCCTTACGCTGGAATGTTTACACCCCTTGGTTCACACCTTCCTCTTTCCATTAAAGAAAGGATTTGGAAGGGCGAATATATTGATTTATTTACTTTGACTTTTAGGGATCCCGAGCTGAGGGTCATGGTAAAAGATGGAATCATTTTTAGTTTGCCAAAAGAGTTTCAGGCGTTCAAACGCCCTAAGCTAGAGCGCAATTTTGTTAATTGGATTATGGGCTTCACTATTTATAGAGGTGTCATAGAGGAAAAAGAACCACTCAGACCCCCTGACTTGTCTAAATATCAGGAGATCATGATAAAATCGTATATTAATTGCCATCACAATTCAAGGGGTGCAGCATGGCTCCAATATGATGAGCAGTTTAGGATGAGAGCAGCACAGGATTGCTCCTTATCTTGGAGGCATGTTCAGTCTGAGCTTTGGGTTGACGTTATGGTGGGGGCCTCCCCCTTGACAATGGGTTTGTCCTGATGGTTACCATGCCGAGAGGGCTGAATGCAAGGCCTGCCACTGGAGAGAAAAGGCAATTTGGCTTATGCTGGGACTTTAATGCTGGCAAGTGTAAAAGACAACCCTGCAGGTTTGAGCATAAATGTAACACCTGTGGGGGTGGCCACACTGGAACTTCCTGTGTTAGAGGCAAAAGGACAGGAGTGGGAACTGCCTCCCTGCCAATTTTTTACTCTGGATGAATCTGACAACAATTCCCTTAACTATATGGTTGTTAGCATATAGAATGGAGAAAAGTAAAAGTTGAAACAAAATGGTACATTGTATGCTTATCTCTCCTGACAGAACTACTCCAGTTTAAAAGTCTAGAAAATTAGGGCCTAAGCAGACTGCCAGAAATAGTGCACATTAAATTGAGGCACTGCCCTGGCTCAGTGCTAGGGAGTCATGGGAACTGTAATTTATTGTGGCACCAGTGCTCTCTGACAGAGAAGGCTCAATGTCTCAGAAAAAAATACAATTCCCATGATTCCCTAGCACTAAGCCAGGGCAGTGCCTCAATTTAATGTGCACTATTTCTGGCAGTCTGCTTAGGCCTTTAGTTGACTTTCCAGTCATGCCATATTCCAGTCATATAATTTATAAGGGGTTCAGTCAGGCAACTCCATTCCACATTCCTCCAATAGTCTCATTTACTCTTCCATCTGATACTCAAACTTGCCATGACTGCTGGAAGCATCTACACAAGCCTAGTCCTCTTTGGACTAAAGATTTTGGGGGTGGGTGGTGGAGGAGATTTTCCCATTTGATGTTGTTGTTTTAAATTGTATTTTGGCAAATCATATGGTTTCACCAAGGTTGCTTTGTTTCTCAGTGGTCCCCCTTTGACTACATTCCTGTCACAGTGTTGCCCGATGAAAATAATGGCAGGGCTTCTGCACATTTAATAGCTAAATTATTGTTGTTGCCTTGATCCCTATTATTGGAGAAAGGTGAGATAATAATAATAATAATAATAATAATAATAATAATAATAATAATAATGCAGAAATTTGATCATGTACATTATGACACAAATCCTGCCAAAATTATGGTTTACACTAAAAAAATAAAGCTACAGGAGTCCTTGTTTTTCATGTCCCCTCTATATCCTGTTGACATTAAATTAATTGTTTGTTCTTAGATGCAATTCACATTTTGCATGTGCATGAATAAAATAGACATTTATATGAAGACAGGAGGTAGGGATTGAATTGCTAAGCTCTTGGGCTAGGAAACCCTATTGCACTAGGATTGCAAAAGAATTGTTAATAGTTATTTCTTTTATGGCTGCCTTATTATGTTTATGTTTCTTTACAGTGCCATGGGGCTCCTATTTTGATTATGTTTTTGAATGGAACAAGCATGCTGATAAGAAAAACCTTATGACAGTAACATATGAGGAGCTGAAGGAGGTAAGTCTGATGCTCTGTGGAAAATGCCTTGTATTTTTGGCAAAGAGTATCACTGAATTCTGATGATGATGATATGCAGGAAAATATTTCTTGATGTTTGGGCTCAACTGGACTACCCCCATAAGACCTAACATTCACATTGTATATCAGACATCGCACTGTATACTTCTTCCTTTGTAGAAATTTAATTATGACACTACTAATTGTGTGATGTCCACAAATGGGCTGGATGAATAGCTTCAACAGTATTTGATGTAACTGTCAGTGAGGCTTTGTCCTAGGATGTAAAATATCCCAGGTGTATGCAGTGTGCTGTGTACAAAAAGGGGAAATGCTACTCAAAGGAAGCTGACGTAACTTCAGCATAGAGATGAGTCATAGCAGGTCCAAACTGCACTGGACACATGACAGGAAGCTGATGAAACCCTAGCAGGGGGTTGGATCAGAATCCTAGCTGTGTTTGTGTATATAAGGAGGAATGCTCCAGTACACAGGTGGTGGTGTGGATATCGGTTGGTGGTGC
This sequence comes from Phrynosoma blainvillii, assembly GCA_026167975.1. Lineage (NCBI taxonomy): Eukaryota > Metazoa > Chordata > Lepidosauria > Squamata > Phrynosomatidae > Phrynosoma > Phrynosoma blainvillii. The sequence goes on along the minus strand of JANUYF010000001.1, from coordinate 85,547,733 downwards.
AGCATTATGTCAGTTGGTGTAAATATTGCTGCATTGTGCTTGTAAATACTTTGCTGCAACTAAGGCCCTAAGCAGACGACTAATAAAGTCGTCTTCCGGGCAGGGAAGAGGAGGGGCAGCCGCACGAGCGGCGCCCCTTCCTCTCCCCGAGGTCGCCCCCAGATGCGCCGGCCGTCCGCACGACCGGCGCATTGGGGATGACCTCACGGCGCAGCGCCCACATGCGCTACGCCGTTTGAGTCAGAGAAAGTGCGCCCGCCGCTTTTGCGGCGCACTTTCTCTGACATCTAGAAGGAGCGCCAATTTGGTGCTCCTTTTAGAGTCACCGGCGGTGCGCCTGGATGCGGAGGCTGCAGCCCCGCGGCGCTCCGTTCGGCGGCGGCTCCGGGGCCTCCGTCTGCTGAGGCCCTAAGATTAAATTACCCTCTTCAGAAGAACCCAGCAGTTATAAGTGACTTTCTAGACTTGGAAGTGGTGTCTGTTTCCATACGCCTTCAGCGTATGGACTCAATTTTCCTCCTGCGCTAACAGTAACTATGGCGACTTGCATTGAAAGTTACATTTAAGGAATGTGCTTCTTAAGGACATTTGTAACAGAGCCTCTCTCCAGACTGTCTCTGAATTTCCAACCCTTGGGCTCCTGTTGCTTACTTTGCCCTTTTACCCTAAGATCTGTCCCTGAATCTGGTGCTCAAGCTTTAAGGATATCCCTATACTGGACAAGTGGCTGTGTTGATCAGTGCATTCAGTGGGGTAATGCATGATTAGTTTCCCCTTTCAGTTCTTAAATACAAATTCTCAGACACAATTGTAGAAAATAAGAACAGTAAATATTTATTACATAACAAATAAGTTAAACTTGAAACCACACCCACAGCTGCAAGAACACTGTTTAGATCTTTTGCAACACAATCAAAGCAGCTCAGATAAAATAGGGCTAAGTTTAAATAAAACATACCCCATATTAAAACATTAAAACAGTAAATAATAGTTACCCCCATTAAAAATAATACAATATAATTTACAATATTAACGAAAACAAAAGATAAGATATCAAATAATTCTGGAAAATCAGTGAAGGTATAAAGATATATAGAGGAGAGAGCACACATAGAGGTAAAGTGATCTATTCAGGGAAGGCCTACAGGAAGAGATCCATCTTGACAGCTTTTTTTAAAGCTGTCCAAGCTAGTTATTTGACAGATCTCTTCTGGCAAGACATTCCATAGTCTGAGAGGAGCGGCAGAGAAAGACCTCTGGGAGGTTATTATTATTATTATTATTATTATTATTATTATTATTATTAAACTTTATTTCTAGAGCGCTGTAATTATACACTAATCTAGTTTTTATTGATTGCAGTAGGTTCCTCCCAGAGGATCTGAGGGTGCGGGGCAAATTATATGGAAGAAGGTGATCCCTTACATAGGTTGGACCCAGGCCATGTAGGGCTTTAAAAGTAATCACCAACACCTTATACTGTGCCCAGAAACCAATGGGCAGCCAGTGAAGAGATTTCAATATCGGAGTAATATGATCACTTTTAGATTTACCGGTGATCAACCTGGTTGCCATATTTTGTACTAGTTGTAGTTTCCAGACTAGATATAAGGGTAGCCCCATGTAGAGTGCATTGCAGAAATCAAGTCGTGAGGTTACCAGTGCATGTACTACAGTTTCTAGGTCCCTTACTTCCAGGAAAAGGCACAGCTGGTGTATCAGCTGAAGCTGATAACTGTCTGGGAAAGCACCCAACAGAGTAGCTGATAAGAGCAATGCAAGTCTGAAGCACAAAAGCAGTTCCAAAAGTACAATACCAGTCCAAATGTTCCAAGAAGCAAAACCAGGGGCAACCCAAGGGTTCAAGAGTCCAGAGAGCAAGTCAGTAAGTCCAGTCCAGGGTCAAGGGTTCCAGCAAGCAGGTCAGCGAGTCCAGTCCAAAGGTCAAGAGTTCCTAGGCAATCTGAGGTCTATGAAGCCAGGGAGTCAGAGTCATAGAATCATAGAATCATAGAGTTGGAAGAGACCACAAGGGCCATCCAGTCCAACCTCCTGCCATGCAGGAACTCCCAATCAAAGCATCCCCAACAGATGGCCATCCAGCCTCTGCTTAAAGACCTCCAAGGAAGGAGACTCCACCACAGTCCGAGGGAGTGTGTTCCACTGTTGAACAGCCCTTACTGTCAGGAAGTTCCTCCTAATGTTGAGGTGGAATCTCTTTTCCTGGAGCTTGCACCCATTGTTCTGGGTCCTAGTTTCTGGGGTGGCAGAAAACAAGCTTGTTCCCTCCTCAATATGACATCCCTTCAAATATTTAAACACGGCTATCATATCACCTCTAAACCTTCTCTTCTCCAGGCAAAACATCCCCAGCTCCCTAAGTCGTTCCTCATAGGGCTTGGTTTCTAGACCCTTCACCATTTTAGTTGCCCTCCTTTGGACACGCTCCAGTTTCTCCACATCCTTTTTGAATTGTGGTGCCCAGAACTGGACACAGTATTCCAGGTGAGGCCTGACCAAAGCAGAATAGAGTGGCACTATTACTTCTCTTGATCTAGATACTATACTTCTATTGATGCAGCCTAAAATTGCATTGGCCTTTTTAGCTGCTGCATCACACTGTTGACTCATGTTCAACTTGTGGTCTACCTGGACTCCTAGATCCCTTTCACACGTAGTCTTGTTCAGCCAGGTGTCCCCCATTGTATATCTGTGCTTTTGATTTTTCCGCCCTAAGTGCAGTACTTTACATTTCTCCGTGTTGAATTTGATTTTGTTAGCTTTGGCCCAGCTTTCCAGTCTGTTCAAGTCATTTTGAATTTTGATCCTGTCTTCTGGGGTATTAGCTACTCCTCCCAATTTGGTGTCATCTGCAAATTTGATAACTATACCCCCAGTACCGTCATCCAAGTCATTGATAAAGATGTTGAATAGCACTGGGCCCAGGACAGAGCCCTGTGGCACCCCACTGGTCACTTCTTTCCAGGTTGAAAAGGAGCCATTGTTGAGCACCATTTGTGTTCAGCCAGTCAACCAATTACAAATCCATGTAACAGTTACTTTGTCTAGCCCACATTTTACCAGCTTGTTTGCAAGAATGTCACGGGGAACCTTGTCAAAGGCCTTACTGAAATCAAGATATACTATATCTACAGCATTCCCTTCATCTACTGAGCTGGTAATTTTATCAAAAAAAGAGATCAGATTTGTCTGGCATGACTTGTTCCTCTGAAACCCATGTTGACTTTTTGTGATTATGGAGTTACTTTCCAGGTGTTCACAGACTCACTGTTTAATGATCTGCTCCAGAATCTTTCCCGGTATTGATGTCAGACTAACTGGACAATAATTGTTGGGATCCTCTTTTTTCCCCTTTTTGAAGATGGGGACAACGTTTGCCCTCCTCCAGTCTGCTGGGACTTCTCCTGTTCTCCAGGAGTTCTCAAAGATTATTGCCAATGGTTCCGATATTACATTTGCCAGTTCTTTTAATACCCTTGGATGTAATTCATCTGGTCCTGGAGACTTATATTCATTTAGATTAACCAGGTATTCCTGTACTATCTCTTTACTTATTCTATGCTGAAATTCTCCTAATCTGTCCTCTGCTCTATTATACTCAGGTTGAGCACCCTTTGCCTTTTCTGAGAAGACTGAAGCAACGAAGGTGTTGAATAATTCTGCCTTTTCTTTGTCCCCTGTTAACTTTTTGTCATCTTCTCCACACAGTGGCCCTACCATTTCCTTCTTCTTCCTTTTGCTGCAGACATACCCAAAAAAGCCCTTTTTATTGTTCTTAACCTCTCTAGCAAGCCTGAATTCATCCTGCGCTTTAGCTTTTCTGACTTTACCCCTACACATGCTAGCTATTTGTTTGAATTCCTCTTTGGTGATTTCCCCATTTTCCCATTTCTTATACATGCTCCGTTTAAAACTTAGTTCAGTTGAAAGTTCCTTAGTCATCCATCCTGGTTTCTTGAGGTACCTCCCATTTTTCTTCCTCATCGGAACTGTTTGAAATTGTGCCTTCAGTATCTCCCTTTGAGAAACTCCCATCCATCTTGAACTCCCTTCTCTTTTAGTATTCCTGTCCATGGGATCACCCCCAGTATTTCTCTAAGTTTAGTAAAATTAGTTTTCCTAAAGTCTAGAATGCGTGTCTGACTATGCCTGGCTTCTCCTTTCCACTGTATAATCAATTCCAGGAGAATGTGATCACTCCCACCTAAAGATCCAACCACTTGCACCCCATTAACTAGGTCATCCCTGTTAGGATCAGATCCAAAATAGCGCACTCCCTTGTTGTCTCTTCCACCTTTTGGACAATGAAATTTTCTTCAAGGCAAGTGAGGAATTTCCTAGACCTTGAGGATTTTGCTGAGTTTGAATTCCAGCAAATATCAGGATAGTTGAAGTCATCCATCACTACTATATTTCTCCTTTCTGAGTGTTTGGTCATCTGTTCTAGAAAGGCATCATCCAATTCCTCTGCCTGAGTTGGGGGTCTGTAGTAGACTCCCACAATAACATCCCTGTTGTTTCCCTCCCCTTTAATTTTTATCCAGATGTTCTCCACCTGGCTTCCATGACTGATGTCCTGGATTTCTTCACTGGTGTAAATATCCCTGACATATAATGCTATTCCTCCTCCTTTCCTGTTTGTCCTGTTTCTCTTGAAAAGGTTATACCCCTGCATTTCTACATTCCAATCATGAGACTCATCCCACCAGGTTTCAGTGATTCCTATTATATCATATTTGCTTTGTTGTGCTAGGAGTTCAAGTTCATCTTGCTTATTTCCCATGCTCTGTGCATTAGTGTAGAGACATCTAAGACCATATGTCTCCTTTACTTGCTGCCTGTGCATGTTTTTGCCTCCCACTGTTGGGTCCCTGTACTGTTTGCCTTGTTTATGACAGTTTGACTATTTTTTCCAGTCCTTTTGTCTTCCAGGATGCTGTCTCCCTTCCCCACATAACTCAGTTTAAAGCCCTCCTGATCAAATTCTTGAGACTGTTTGCAAAAACGTTTTTTCCAACTGGCGCGAGATGCAGCCCATCCCTTGCCAGGAGTCTGCCCTCATGGAACCATAGCCCATGATCTAAGAATCCAAATCATTCTTGACGACACCATCTGCAGAGCCAATTGTTGACATCTGCTATTTTCCTCTCTCTTCCTGGACCATGCCCTTCAACTGGCAGAAGAGACGAGATGACAATCTGTGCCTCCATTTCTTTCAGCTTCTTACCTAGAGCCTCATAATCCCTTTTGATGTTCTGAAGGCTGTGTGTCGCTGTGTCATTTGATCCCACATGGACCAAAAGGAAGGGGTATTGGTCAATAGGCTTGACCAGTCTTGTCAGCCTCTCTGTCACATCTCAGATCTTTGCCCCAGGGAGACAACACACCTCCCGAGACATCTTGTCAGGCCCACAAATCACTGCTTCTGTCCCCCTCAGCAAGGAGTCCCCCACCATGACCACACGCCTCCTCCGAGGCTTAGCAGTGACTGTTCCCTGTGGTGGAACTCCCAGGGTCCCCTGCTCTGTCTCTGAAATCTGTCCATACTGCTCTTCCTCATCTTCCTTGATAAGGGAAAGAGCTTGAAATCGATTCTGTAGCTGCAAGCTCCCAGAACGATCCCTGGTCTCCTTACTTCTGCGTGTGACATTCCTCCAGCTTTCTACCTCCTGTGTGTGTGATGTGACCTTCTCTTCTGAATCCCATTGTTAATCCCAATTAAAGCAGACTCATTAAATCAATGGGATATGTGATATATCAGCATGTATATAAATTCCATTAAATGGATAATTATATAAATTCCATTAATTAAATGAATCAACACAAGTTGGGATTAATGGATGGATTTACATCACTGTATATATGAATATATATTTACAGTGGTGTAAATATATTCATATATTCATATATATGGCAGCTTCCATCACTAGTCCCAGTTGCTGCCAACCTAACAGTTTGAAAGCATGTAAAAGTGCAAGTAGATAAATAGGTACCACTATGGTGGGAAGGTAACAGCGCTTCATATAGTCATTCTAGCTACATGTCCAAGGAGTTGACTTTCACAATGCTGGTTTCTTTGGCTAAGTAATGGAGATTAGTACCGTCCTCTACAGTTGGACACAACTTGACAATCATGTCAAAAGGGAAACCTCTATCTATCTATCTATCTATCTGAATATGAATATGCTATCTCCATTTTAAAAGTTATTTTAGTAGATTTTTTAAAAGTATGATTACAAAGAAAAAAAAACAAAAGATAAAGTCGAAGTGGGAATACATAGGAGATCATGTGGGCATTAATATAGGCTAACAGTGTTTGCAAAAACATATTGTCTTAAAGCTAGAACCATAAAATATATGTTTATAAGAAGCTAAAATAGTGACATATTCAGACCATTGAAAAATGGCAGGAGAAAGTTTCTTACTCCAGCCTTGAAGTGTAAGTCTTTTGACAATAGTAAGAGCACGCAGGATCCAATCACATTGACTATTATTATTGTTGTTTTCTTGACATTTGTAATTTCTTGCAGTTTCTACCCTTACTATTTCCCCTTTGAAAAATACACTACCATTGTCTGGTTTTGCTTTAGAAATCAATAATATTAACTGTATCAGTTAATAAATAAAATTTATATAAGCAGGATGAGTTCAAAACTGTAATAAAACTTGGGGATCTGATTAGCTATCTTAATGCATTGCTCAAGGTTATTATGAACAATCATGTATGTAGTCTGTTCAGGGAGTGTTAGGTACTGGAAGAACCTCTTCAGTGAAAATCACAACCAGAAGATGGACATGACATTTGAAGAACGCTTAAGTGGGAGAAAAGTTGAAATATGGAGTGTATTGCAAAGCCTGAAGACTGCAAGAAAACTGCTGGAGCTTCCTGTACTACAGTCAATTATTGCTTTACATATAACAGAAAATAATTAGTCTAGCCCATCAGCTAGTGATGATGAAACATCTGGAGTTATGTCTGCTGTACCATAATCAAGTACAATGAACTAGGACACCTAATTGCTTCTCAAAATCATGGATCAAAAACACTGAAGCAGCTGCCACATTGCAGAATTAATGCAATTTGACTTTAACTGTTATGGTTCCATCCTATGGAATCCTGGGACTTGTAGTTTGTTGTGGCACCAGAGCTCTCTGATATATTACACAACACTACACATCTCAGAATTCCATAGCATTGAGCCATGGCAGTTAAAGTGGTGTCCGACTACAATAATTCTGCAGCTGCAGGACAGTGTCAGGAACAGCCTCCATTGTGGAGCTCCTAAGGCCATAATAATAATAATAATAATAATAATAATAATAATAATAATAATAATAATAATTTATATACCGGCCAATGGTTGTCCGGGTGGTTTACAACATAAAACAATTACAGTAAAAGCATATCCCTTCCCCCCGTAAAACAGTATTAAAAAACAACATAGTTAAAATCCTAATAACAATTAAATGAAGAAAAAAAAATAATAACAATTAAAATAATAACCCATAGGGATTAGGAAGGTGCATATGTGGTTCCCCCCCCCCTCCCAAGAACATCAAATGCTGATCAGCCAGTGCTTTGTTCATCCCACTTGTGCTGCACCCCTGAGAAGGATACAGTACATTTAGATCAAGGCCTGGTATCAGCATCAGGTCGGCTATCACTGCCTCCTGCCTATGCACATCACCAGCTAAATCCCTTCAAGTATTTTCCCAGTGTTAGTCAACAGTGGAAGAAGCATGGAGCAGTTTAAGTTTTTGCATTTCCATTCCCAAAGCTCTACCTTGATGTAGCAATGGAGTGATGCTACATCAGGCTTGTTGTAAGGGAAATTAAAATTTTGCTGGCTGCTTTTGCCATTAACTTTCCCCTCAAGCTTGTAGCTACCAGGAGGAAGGAAGAGGGGCAAAATGAGGCTTTTAGTGTCATGTGCCTTCAAGCCATTTCTGACTTAGTAGTAACTACAAGGTGAACCTATCATGGGATCATCCAGTGGGTTTCATAGCCAAGCAGGGAATCAAACCCTGCTGTCCAGAATTGTGGTCCAATGCTCAAACCACTGCACTACATTGGCTCATAGGCCTACATTTTGTACAAATGTGGTTTCTGCTATAGTTCTGTTGGAGGAATCTAAAAGTAGGCAGAGGCCATGCCTCTCTTGGGGTTTGTCTACACAATTAAAATACTTCTCATTCCAGTCGATTAGAATATGATCTGGCCACATATGACTTGCAGGGGTTTGGGCCTTTTGCAGTGCCTTCCCCCCCAAAATTTTAAACTTTGGAGAAAAAAAGTCTTCACAGAAAAAAAAAATCTTTACTGGAGCATCCACAAGGAAATGCATTATTAGATGTGTGGCTTTCTGTTCGCTTCACGTGGATTTGGAAGGCCGTTCATTTTTGGCAGGGGGAGGGAGAACAGATGTGAATGGATGTGAATAGGCACAGAAAAGTGAAAACTAAAATTGAGGCAAATGTGTAAAAATCACATAATACACTTAGCTCAGTAGCGCCCCTGGGGACCTGCAGGGGGTGCAAGACACACTGGGGGACACCCCAGAAGGGGAATGACACCCCAGAAGAGGGGAGTGACACCTGGTTGGTCTTCTGTCCCCCCCATGGGTGCTAGGCCCACGCAGGGGCTGCTCAGCACCACCACAGGAGCTGTTTGGGCCTGTGTGGGTGCTCCTCGGGGACGCGTGGCTATCTCTCTGGGACCACATGACTGCTCTCTCCATCCCACGGCCATGCCTCTCTGTCCCCAACATGTGGCCTCCCATGAGGCATGTGGCCCAGAAGTCCACTGGGAGTCCCACTCCAGAAGTCCCCCCCTCACACCAGGTAACACCTGGTGAGGGAACTGCTTAGCCCTTGGACATATGAAGACTTAGGATGCATCTGCAATGTAGAAATAATGCAATTTGTCACCAATTTAACTTCCACAGCGCCATTCCTACAGAATCATGGGATTTATACTTTTGTGGAGGCATCAGCATTCTTTGGCAGAGAAGGCTAAAGACCTCATAAAACTGCAAATCCCAGGATCCCATATAATGGTGCTGCAGCACTTAAAGTGGCGTCAAACTGCATTATTTATATAGTGTAAAATCACCTTTAGACAAAGGACAGTAAAAATTAAACTCCATTGCAGCAATAAAGTATCCCCTCTTGGGATCCAGGGTGTCTCTGGGGCTAAGCAGATGGGAAAGAAAGTGTGACCTGAATTTGCCTTTTCCCGAAACCGCAGCAACCTCATTGCATGCCCTGAAGGTGCACTATTCAGGGACGGAGCTACCGCATTGGAGTCAGTCATTGGACAAACCACCAACTGAAACCTCTGACAATGTTGCCAAATTCCCAACAGTCAGATTTCCCAATGGCCCATTCGATTGTATCAATTGGTAGCCCAGAGGGCAACCATTGGGGATCACTTTCAAACTTCCCACATGAGGGTCTCCATTGGTCAGGGCCCAGGTAAGGCCATCTGCCCCCGCAACATTCACTTATAAATGCTCCTGTGGAGCTCCGCCGATTCCGAGGAGGACGATGGCGGCCAGGAGGAGAGTGCCCATCAGGATCGCCTATTGGAACAATGAGGAAGTGGGCATTCTCCTCCAAGCCCTGAACCCGGACCCGGCTGCTAGGAGGGTGATGGCCAGTTCCAACCGGCCGAACTGGGGGTATTTTACCCAGGCCTCCCAGGCCCTCCGAGAACAGGGCTTCATAAGGACCCCCCAACAATGCCGCACAAAGTTTAAGGCATTGAAGGGGGTGTTCTTTGAAGCCCTGGAGGACTATGGGGAGCATCCTCCGGTTCGGCGAAGGCCACCCTTCTGGCAGCAGCTCCGGGAGCTATGGGTGAGGGCCGGCTGCCCTCGGTGGCAGGATCGCCGGGCCCCTGGTAAGTGTGGGCCTCGTAGCTTGCTCCCCCGTGCCCCCCCTTCCCCCTCACTCTTCCCTTTGCCTCCCCTGCCCCTCATCCCCATCCCATACTAATGGTGTCCCCCTTCTCACCCAATGTAGGCATGCGGCGGAGGCGGCGACAGGGACGGAGGGGGGATCCTGCCAGTTCCCCCTCTTCCTCCTCTTCCTCCTCGGAGAGGGAAGCCGGGCCAGCCAGGGAGGCCCGTGCAGAGGGAAGCCCTGCTATCCCTCTGCAGGCACAGCAGCCTCCCATGGCTGAAGGTAGGTCCCTGAGGGGAGGGGTACTAGTGGCATAACTGCAGCCTCCATGGCATTCCTGACCCTCCCGTCCCCCACCACTTTCCAAGCTGCCTTTCTAAACGGTGTATTCTTCCCTTTCACAGGCGGACCTGCCGAGGAGGACCTGCCCGGGCCGAGTCGCCGGCCGCCAGGCAGAGCACACCAGGGTCCCATTGGTGTTGCCCGCTTGGCGGTCATCCAATCGACCCGAGAATCGGAGAGGGGTAAGTATTACAGGGACACAGAGGGAGGGGGTTGGTGGAGCCCCCCAGGGACCCTGGCTGCAGCATACGGTGCTGTGGTGCAGGGAAAGCTTCTAACCACACGTTTCTCTTCTCTTTTCCTTTCCAGATCGACGATTGGAACAAAGGGTGGCTGCCATGGAGGAGCAGATGCAGACTGTGCTGACCTCCTTGGTAGCCATCCTCCAGCACCTGGGCCTTCCCCAACCCCCGATCCCCCCCCCTTTCCCCATCCTTGACGGACCTTTCCCTCCCCCTTCCCTTTCTACTTGCTTCTGCCCTCCTCCCTCTCCTTCATCCCCCTAGAAACTTCCAGTCCCTTTTTTGTATTCTCCCCTTCCCCCATTTGTCTGTTATTGTACATAGTTTTTATGTGTTTTCAAATAAAACTTTATTTTTAAAAAAATCATGACGTCATATGCGCACAGACGCCTATGCGACAATGACCGGCTTCTATGAATGAACTTTCTATTTCTAAACAGCGCCTGGCATTTTATGCGAAGGGGTGCAGAACCGTCGGAGGATCCATACAAGCACCCAGTAAGCTGTGGTGGTGAAGTGGGCATGGTGTGCGGTGGTGGAGGTGGCGATCAGTGAAGTGGTGTGCGGCGGCGGCGGCGGTGGCGACCAGTGAAGTGGGCATGGTGTGGGGTGGCGGTGGCAAGCAGTGAGGTGGGCATAGGTGGGGAGCACAATGCGATGGCTGCCTCGGTACTAGTGCTGCTTGTTGCAGCATCTCCACCCCCCTCTGCTTGCTCTCTGCCTTCGTGGGCGAGGCCTGGGTGGTTGGACTACCAGACCACTGCTGAAAAGGCTACTACACTCTTGTGAGGGCTGTGGCTCAATGATCTCCATTTCCATTGGAGCCTCCTCCTGCACAGATGGATCCCTTTCCTTCCTGCCTCTGCCCACACCAGGCCCGGCATCCAGGGGTGGAGCCCTCTCCCCCCTCCCTCTGCCCACAGCAGGCTCGACATCCAGGGGTGGAACGTCACCCCCCCTCCCTCTGCTGACCCCCACACCCATCTGTTCCTGGCCCTGGAGGATAGCCCTCCCTCTTCCACCCTCCTGCACACCCTCCCCGCTCACAGCCATGGCCCTCTGGGACCTCTCCATGACATCCACCATTCGGCCCATCAGGCCAGTCAACGCTTGTAGGGAATCAGCTAAACGCCGCTGTTCGTGGGCCATTCGTTGATCATGCAGTCTCCGATCCTCAATCTTGGCCTGCCTCTGCTGATAGGAACGTTCATAGAAACGTTCTGTCATTTCATGATAACGTTCTGTCATTTCATGGGAACGTTCTGTCATTTCATGGGAACGGTCAGCAATTTGTTTATCCTGGTCTACGGCTTTCTCCATGATTTCGATGCTCCATTCCATGTACTCCTGCTGGACACTCGTATGTGCTGCGGAAGCTGGGCGACGTGTCCTCCTCCCTCTGATCTCGGCCAGGCGGGCTGCCGGTGGCATTGCAGCTTGGGGATTAGCAACTTCATCCACATGCTCTTCTCCCTGTTCTGCTACTTCTCGTTCTAGGGACACATCATATGTCACAGGACACCACCGTTTTCACACACAACATCTCCCACACATTTCCACGGGGGGAGGTGAGAGGTACATGCCAGGGAGGGATGTGTGTGCACAGTAGAGGCATGCAGGTGATACTCATGCGAGGGATTGGCTGAATGGGACACATGCATTAAGTTAACCCCCCCTCCACACACTAGGGTGCAAAAGCAGCATGCGGGGAAGGGAGAAATTCTGCAAACCGGCAAACCGGCGCATAAAACGTCACAAAAACCAAAGAGCTTTTTCGGGGTGCAGACGTACATGCGACGGGGAGCATTTTTTGTCATAACAGGGAATGTACCATGTGCAGCCTGGACCTGGTGGATAAGCTGAGTGAATGGCCCGGGGCCTGCCCTCTCCTCTCCCTCGCTGTCGTCGTCACTCAGTGCTGTACTTGTCCTTGGGACAGGGGAGCGATCCCGGTGGGTCCTGGTCCTGGAAGATGTATTGCTCCAATGTGAAGTACGAGATGCTGGCCTGCTGGTGGACGATGTGGAGGCGTGGGATGATGGTCTCGAGCCAGAGATGTCCATAGCCCTCTGACTGCAGGAGGTCTCATCTGAGTCTGGGTGTTCCTCCTGGTCACCTAAAAGTGACAAAGGATAGGGCCATCTCTGCCCTGTGGCCACCCTATTACTACCCCCTGCACCCCTTCCCAGGGTCCCTGTGGCATCTTACCTTGACGGGGCAAAAGCTCCTGGGCGCATTCCCCCAGAAAGGTGCCCTCCCTGGCTTGTGCTCTGGCTGTCTGGCCGACTGGGACCCTCGTCGCATCGCTACTAGTGCCTATTCTGCTTGGGTGTATGCTTCCATCTCTGGCGAGGAAGGCATGGAGTTCGTTGTAGAAGGGCATGGAGGAGGGACCCCGTCCGGTTCGGGCCCTGTGGTCCCTAAACTTTTTGTAGTCGGACCTGAGGTTTTTGGTCTTCCGACGACACTCCTCCCAGGTCCTTTGGTGGCCCTTGGCCCTCATGGCTGCTGCCAACTCCTTAAATGTTTCTGCATTCAAAAAGGAATTTCTCAATCTGTCCAAAATGTGTGGCTGCGACCACAGAGCTATGAGGTCGGCCGTCTCCGCGTGAGTCCATGAGGTCCCTCTCCCTTTCCTTGCCTCTCCGCTTGAGGATGGCTGTGCCATTGTGGCCACTGTGGACAAAGGCAGCCCCGAAGTGGAGAGTGTGGAGGTCTGCAGCTGTAAAGTTCTCGTGGGAAAATGGCGCTGGAATGTGTGTGGGGGTCCAGCTTAAAAGTGAAACTTTCCCCTTTATCTCTTTAACACAATGTCAACATCTGCTAGCAACAGTTTCACCTTCCCGCTGTGGCGCATGCGCAGATTGTACATTAGGGTTAGCACTAGGGTTCTGAAACAGACGCACCTGCATCGGTTCGCCCACACCTGAACCCTCGAAAACGCTTTACTTTGAGGCTTGTTTCAATGAGCGCCTGCTCTCCAAAGTCAGCTCAAACTGTGGCGCACCTGTACACGTGCAGCCACATGGCTGAAGGCAGCTTTTATTTGGGCGAACCTCCGTCGCTGCATCCCTATGTCCTGTTGAAAGTGCGCACTTTTCGGGAAGGAGCGGAAAAAAAGTGGCTCCTTTTTAAAGCGCACTTTCACTGGAAAGGTCAAGTAGGGGGCGCTTTTTCGGCATGCGTCATGTAAAGACTGTGTCTTCAGGTCAGCCCCAAAACAACCCAATTAGCTCGTCTGCTTCCCCCCTTTGTCTGTTGTGAAGCCACAGGTCTCTTACTTTTAATTCATAAACAGAAGAAATAAGTTCAAATCACCTCATTCCTGATGATGGACAAATATCCATGGAATGATATTTGCTGAACTGAATGAAAGAGGTGGTGTAGGGGTGGCTACTGTGTATGTATGTGCCTTCAAGTCATTTGTCAGCGTATGTCTACCACATCAAATTCATAGGGTTAGGTGAGGTACACTCAGAGGTATTTTTGCAAGTTCCTTCTTCTGACATAGGACGTTATCACACGTGGGCCAGAAAGCGAAAAGAAAGTGGAAATGAGGCATCCCGAAAATAAACGGGAAATAAATCTTGTTTCCGCAAACGTCATTACCTTAATTGCGAATTTACAGTAAGTGCATTGAACGTCCACACACAAGCAAAAATATCCCGTAAATGTAGTAGAAATGAGCCTCTTGCACATGCGCAGATAGAGGAATGCTTGCTGGAACCATGGCAACAGCAGGGAAATGCTCCTCAATGTGCATTTGGTTATCACATTATGGTAAATGCGTAATCACCTCAATTGTGCAATTGCATTTCCTCCAAGGAACCGAATTTCAAAAGATCTCGTTTTTTTCCACTTTCTGTCCAGTTTCTGTCCAGTTTCTGTGCGACGTCGTGTGAAAACACAGGCCACTAATCCGGATTCGGTCGGGATTTTGTGTGGATTTTGTGTTGATTTGGCCCCGTGTGATAACATCCATACAACCTACAGCACCTGATGTTTGTTGGCAATATTCCCTCCAAGTGCTAACCAGAGGAGACCCTGTATAACAGGGGTAGGCAACCTTTCCCCTTTAAGGGCCGAGGGACTTCAGCTCCCAGAATCCCAGGAGCTATTGGCCAACATAGGACTATTGACCAACATGGCTGAGGCTTCTGGGAGCTGAAGTTCCTCGGCCCTTAAAGGGGAAAGGTTGCCTACTCCCGCTCTATAACTTCAAAACCAGTTAGGATTTGGTGTCTTTAAGGTATTTAGGCTGTAGGTGGAACTGCTAGAAATATTCATTTGGGAAGAGAACAGAGCATCTCAAATGCCTAGGATGACTTTGTAAATAAGTCTTTGGCTTGTGCAATGTCAAAAGTACAAGTATGCTTGTATAATGCAAGAAGGTTAGATCTGCTGAAAGAAATAGATATGTTTACCTTGAATTCTAGTTCAACTGGTTTATGGATTACTGTCAAACTACTTGCAACTACTCCACAAACAGCCTACTGTTTGAAGTAGGCTGATCCACCAATGCAAACTTTCTAATGCCACTAGTTAGAGTAAAAAAAAAGAAAGATGTACACATGAACACATACTTTACATGGAGGAAGAAAAATACATAGAGCATTGGTGGACAAATTGTGGCCTCCAGACATTGTTGGACTTCATGAGTTCCCATCAGCGCCTAGTAGATAGGCCAAAGCGAAGAATTGCTGGGAACGGAAATCCAACAGCAGCTGGGAAACTGGCCTTTGCCTACACTTGATGTCAAGGATTGCTCCTTTCATAAGCCTTTATGGACAGGTTTCTTTTCCATTTTTTCAGAAAAAAATGTGTCAGGTTAGGAAAATAGAGTATGGAAGATATACAGGCTGGGTACATCAACTGTGTGACTCTGCCTATGGAGCACACAGTCTTCCACCTGAAGTTTCATTGTGTTCACTGTGAAATTCCCCCACCTAGGGGACCCTGGGATCCCTCCAGAATAGATTTGGTGAACACTGGGAATCCAAGGAAGAGAGGGAATCCTGTTGTTTATATGTCTTTTGATGTTGCTGTCAGACCTTGCTGGCCTCAAGTTGACCATGACTCATGATGACCATGTGGATGAGGCATCTCCATGCCCTTCTGTCTTCCACTGTTCTTCTTAGGTCCTACAAATTTATACTTGTGACCTCATTAATTGAGTCTATCCATTTAGCTTGCAGTCTTCCTGTCTTTCTGCTTACTTCCACCTTTCCTAGCATTATTGTTTTTTCTAATGAATCATGCCTTATCAAAATGTGGCTAAAGTACAACAATCTCTGGTTGTCTTGGCTTCCAGGAAGATTTCAAGCTTGATCTGTTCAAGGACTCATTTGGTTATCCTTTAGCTGCCCATGGTATTCTTAGCACTCTTCTCCAGCACTACATTTTAAAAGAATTGATTTTTTTCTTCTGTGCTTTCTTCACTATCCAGCTCTTGTGTCTGTACATGCTGATGGGGAATATAATGGCTTAGCTAAGTCTAACTTCAGCACTTAGTTGTAAGTCTTTACTCTTTAAGATTCTGTCTAGTTCTTCCATAGCTGCCCTTCCCATTACCGGTCTTCTTTTGATTTCTTAGCTGCAGTCTCCATTCTGATCAATGTTTGATCCTAGGAATGGGGACTCTTTAACAATTTTGGCCTGAGGACCAAGAATAGTTTGGGGATTCTTCTAGTATACCAACCACCGTTGTCTAGCAGACTCCCTAACCGAGCTGATACAGCTGGTCTCAGAATTGCTGCTGGAGTTGTCCAGGCTGTTAGTTCTGGGCAACTCCAACATTCCACTCAAGACCAGCCTGAGAAACTTAACAGGTGCGGCTTGGGTGTTCATGGAATCCATGACAAACATGGGCCTATCCCAACTGGTCATTGGGCCCACACATTATGCGGGTCATACCCTCGATGCGGTCTTTCGTATGGAACAGGAATATCCATGGGCGGAGGTTATCAAGACCACCGCATTGTCATGGACAGATCATTTCCTGGTCAAGACCAAACTGAGAGCCACTATCCACCCCACCGGGGGTGGTGGACCCATTAGAATGGTCCGCCCTCGAAAGCTAATGGAACCAATTGGCTTCCAGAAAGCGTTAGAGGGTTTAATGGTTGGGAATGCCAGTGATTCTGTTGAAGCTTTGGTTAATACATGGAACACCAATCTTACCAAGGCTATTGACACGATCACTCCCAAGCATCCTTTCCAACCCACTTCAAACTGGGAGCCATGGTATACATCAGAGCTTAGGAAAATGAAGCAGGTTGGACAATGACTACAGTGCACCTGGTGGAAAACTCTTATCTGTCAAGACTCATCATAGGAAATTTCTTCGCTCCTATCGAGAGGCAATACATGCAGTGCAGAGATCTTTCTGTTCAACACATATTGCATCTGCAGAGTCCTGTCCAGCAGAGCTGTTTAGGGTGGTGGTGGAGCTGATGCAGGTCCCACCTGCGCAGAAACTGTTACTTAACCCAACAACGACCTGCTGTGATGCATTGAACAACTTTTTTGCAGATAAAATCTGTCAGATAAGAGCCAACTTGGATGCCAGTATTTTGACAGAATCAATTGATGAGGTATCCAGTAACTCTATTAATGAAATTATCTTGGATCACTTCCAGTCTTTGAGTACCAATGATGTGGACAAGCTACTTGGTAGAGTGTGGAAAACGACCTGCCCCCTCGATCCTTGCCCATCATGGCTGGCCACCCGGGGTGTGTGTGCACTGAGGATGTTCCTTAAGGACATCATCAGTGCATCCCTCAGGGAAGGTTATATTCCATCTTGCTTGAAGGAAGTGGCAGTTAGGGCCCCCTGGATATGAATGACTATAAGCCAGTCTCCTTACTACCATTCTTGAGCAAGGTAATCGAGAGGGTGGTTGCTCTTCAATTCCAAGCTGTCTTGGATGAAACCGATTATCTAGATTCATTTCAAACTTGCTTAGGACGGGATTTGGAGTTAAGACTGCCATGGTTGCCTTAACTGATGACCTTCGTCTGGGCATCGACAGGGGTAGTGTGACCCTGTTGGTGCTTCTAGATCTCTGAGTGGCTTTCGACATGATAGATCACAGGATCCTCTTAGATTGCCTGAGTAGGTTAGGAATTGGAGGCACTGCACTTTAATGGTTCCGTTCCTTCCTCTCGGGCAGATCCCAGAGGGTGCTGCTTGGGGACAGCTGCTCTGCAAAAAAGGAGCTGACATGTGGTGTCCAGCAAAGTGCCATTCTCTCCCCGATATTATTTAACATATATATGAAGCCGCTGGGTGAGATCATCTGGAGACATGGGGCTGGGTGTTATCTGTACGCTGATGATACCCAGATCTGTTTCTCCATGTTTCGATCATCAGCTGTGGCCCCTGATTGTGCCTCTTCTCTCAATGACTGTCATAAGGCAGTAATGGACTGGATGAGGAAAAACAGATTGAAATAGAATCCAGACAAAACGGAGGTGCTCACTGTAGTGGCCCTGAAACCAGGAATTGGGTTGCAACCTCCAGTCCTGGACGGGGTCACATTTCTGTGAAGGACTGTGTTCTCAGTCTGGGGGTGCCCCGGATTCGTCGCTCCTGATGACTAATCAGGTAAATACGACGGTCAGGAGTGCCTGTTATCAGCTTCAGTTGATACACCAGCTGCACCCTTTCCTGGAAGTAACGGATCTTGAGACTGTGGTGCACGCACTGGTAACCTCTCATCTGGATTTCTGCAATGCGCACTACATGGGATTACCCTCATGCTTGGTCCAGAAACTTCAGTTGGTACAAAACATAGCAGCCAGAGTGGTCTTGAGGACATCTAGGAGAGATCACATAACACTGGTACTGAAGTCTCTTCACTGGCTGCCTATTAGTTTCCAGGCCCAGTATAAGGTATTGGTTATGACATTTAAAGCCCTAAATGGCTTGGGTCCATCCTACCGTTGGGACTGCCTCCTCCCATACAATCCACCCCACACACTCAGGTCCTCTGGGAGGAACCTGCTGCAGCCGATGAAAACTAGGCTGTCAGCAACCTCCCAGAGGGCCTTTTCGGTAACTGCCCCCAGACTATGGAACGGCCTGCCAGATGAGATCCATCAGATTACAACCTTAAGCAGTTTCAAAAAGGCTGTTAAGATGGATCTCTTCCGGCAGGCCTTTCCTGACTAGATCCCGGTCTCAGGTGTCCTCTTATCTCCTTTTCCTCGGCTGCAACCGCTGCTCTGTTTATTATGTCTGTTTGTTTTATGATTTATTATTTGATGTTTAATTATATGTTCTAATGATAATCATTGGTTTAATACTTTTTCAAGGGATGGTAGGGTCTAGGTTTTGGATAGTATTTTAACATATTGTATGTAATTTTAACTATTGTAAGCCGCCCCGATTGTTTGACAGAGGGGCGAGATATAAATAAAATTTATTATTATTATTATTATTATTATTATTATTATTATTATTATTTCCTCATTGCCTATGTTGAATTTATTCATTTCTTCTATGGCCATTATCTTTGTCTGCCTTTCATCTTTGAACTTCCTTAGTAATTGTTCCAAGTCTGTAATGTTTTCCGCTGTAATGTGATGTCATCCACATATCTTAAGTTGCTGATGTTTGTTCCTCCTATCTTCACTTCTCTTTCCTCTGAGTCTAAGGGGGGTTGCAGACTGTCAGAAATAGTGGAAATTGAGTCCACTTTTAGGGTTAGGGTTAGTGCTAGGGAATCATGGGAATTGTTTTTTTTCGGAGACATTGAGCCTTCCCTGTCAGAGAGCTCTGATGCCGCAATAAAATACAGTTCCCATGATTCCCCAACCCTAACCCTTAAAGTGGACTCAATTTGCACTATTTCTGGCAGTCTGCAACCCCCCTAAATCTCCTCGTATGATATTTTCTGCATACAAGTTGAACAAATAGGGTGACAGAATGCAGCCTTGCCTGATCTCTTTGCCAATCGAGGACCATTCTGTTTCTCCATATTTTCGTCCTCTTGTCCTAAGTACAGATTTCTCATCAGGAGTATCAGATTTAGTGGCTCTTCTATGTCCTTGAGAGCCACCCATAGTCTTTTGTGAGTTATGCAGTCAAATGCCTTGCTGTAGTCTATAAAGCAGATGCAGATTTCCCCTCCTGGAATTCCTTTGTATGCTCCATTAGCCATTATAGTCCATTAGATCAGGCCCTATTCTGAGAAAATAATCATAATCAAAGAAGGAGGACTTCCATACCATCACCACAGTAGCACATGCTGGCTACCTTTTATCAGTATAGTTAGTAACCATATCTCCCCATATCACAAATGTACAGAAAGTGTCTGAAGTTATTTGGTAGAAAGAAGGTAGTTCTTTGGCAGCTAAGAAACACAATTTTTGTGTTGTTGCTAGCTGCCCTTGAGTTGATCTCAACCCATGGCAACCTTGTGGATGAGACATCTCCAAGACTCCCTGTCCTCCACTATTCTGCTTACGTCCTGCAAAGTCATGCCCGTGGCCTCCTTCACAGAGTCCATCCATTTATCATGCGGCTTTCTTCCATTTGTATTTCCTTCCACTTTTCCTAGCATTATTGTTTTTTACAGTGAGTCGTGCCTTCTCATGATGTGTCTGAAGTATGACAGCCTCAGTTTTGTCAACTTGGCTTCCAGGGAGATTTCTTTTGTTTGTCTTTTTGGCTGTCCATGGAATCCTCAGCACTCTTCTTGAGTACCATATCTTGAATGAATGGATTTTCTTGTCATCTTCTCTCTTAACTGTCCATCTCTCACATCCATACATGGTAATGGGGAATACAATGGCTTGTATGATTTTAACTTTTGTGCTCAGTTGTATATATTTGCATTTTAGGATCTTTTTTAGTTCTTTCATAGTTACTCTCCCCATTTTTAACCATCTTCTGATTTCCTGGTGCAGTTCCCATTTCTATCAATGTTTGATCCCAGGTATGAGAACTCTTTTACTATTTCTATTTCCTCATTGTCTAGACTGAATTTGTGTACATTCTCTGTGATCATTGTTTTTGTTTTATGTTCAACAGTAAGCCTGCTTTTGCACTTTCTTCCTTGATTTTTCTTAATGGTTGTTCCAGGTCTGTGAGGTTTTCTGCTAGTATTATGGTGTCATCTGCATATCTTAGAGTGTTGATATTTCTTCCTCCCATTTTCACTCCTTCTCCTATGTCAAAGCCTGCTTTTCTTACAATATGTTCTGCATATAAGTTGACCAGGTAGGCTGATAAGATGCAGCCTTGCCTCACCCCTTTGCAAATTGGGAACTGTTGTTACTTTGTGTTCTGTTCTGGTAGAAGCCCTGGTGGTGCAGTGGTTAAATGCCTATACTGCAGCCACTCACTCATAAACCACAAGGTTGTGAGTTCAGTACTAGCCAGGGCTCAGGCTTGACTCAGGCCTGCATCCTTCTGAAGTCACTAAGGGGGGATGCAGACCAGGGCGTCGGGGACGCCCTGGTCTGGAACGCCGCGGGACCGCGGCACTCCTGCGGCGCCCCTAAAAGGAGCTGCAAATTGCCACTCCTTTTAGAAGACAGGGAAAGTGCGCCCTAAACGCGTAGGGCGCACTTTGCCTGTCTTTTCCGCCGCAGCGTGTGAGGACACTGCAGCGGGAGGTTGCCCTCGGTGCGACGGCTGTGCAGAGGGCCGACAGCACCGAGGGCGACCTCAGGAAGAGGAAGGAGCCCCGCTCGTGCGGTGGCTCCTCCTCTTCCGGGCCTCGAGGACGACCTTTTTAGTCATCTGCCGAGGTCCTAAGGGCCTTTGCAGACTGCTAGAAATAGTGCAAATTAAGTCCACTTTAACTGCTCTGGTTCAATGCTAGGGAATCATGGGAATTATATTTTTTTTCTCAGACATTGAGCCTTCTCTGTCAGAGAACTCTGGTGCCACAATAAACTACAGTTCCCATGATTCCCTAGCACTGAGTTAGGGCAGTTAAAATGGACTCAATTTGGACTATTTCTGGCAGTCTGAAAAGGCTCTAAATGAGTACCCAGCTGTTGGGGGGCAATGAGCTTACAGTTGTAAACCGCTTAGACCCTGAATAGCGGTATATAAATGAAGCTGCTTTGCTTTTGATTTGGCAGTAGCATCTTGTCCTGAGTACAGATTCCTCATCGGGACTATCATATGTGTTGGCACTCTCATGTCTTTAAGGGTGTTCCATAGCCTTTCGTGATCTATGCAGTCAAAAGCTTTGCTGTAGTCTATAACTCACATACAGATTTTCTTTTAGAATTCCCTGGTGCATGCCATTAGCCATCATAGGTTTGCAATGTGGTTTCTAGTGTCTCTTCCCTTCCTGAACTCCACTTGGACCTCTGGGATTTCTCTTTCCGTGTATTGAAGTCTATTTTGCAGAATTTTGAGTATAAGTTTGCTTGCATGGGAGATTAGTGCTATGGTCTTATAGATGCTGCAGTCTTTTGTGCTTCCTTTGTTGTTGGTGGGGATGTATACTGTTCATTTCCAATCTGTTGGCAATGGTTTGTTGTCCATGTCTGTTGACATATGAGTGGAAAAACTAAAAACAGGAGAAAGAAAGAGAAAAACCAGGTGAGAGATGAGAAACACAACATTAAAAATACAAGGGGAGGAGAGAGAGGCTGGCCATCGAGACCAATTGGCCTGAGCCTATATGAAAGGTGAAGCATTCCTTTTTAGCTCCCTGGAGGCTGCAACTGGTTCAGCAAGTAAGGTGGCACGTAGGACAAGGACTGGTAAGCAGAGCTATATGAACCTCTTTTGTATTTGATATTTAACACAAATAGTGGTGTTCTCTGTCAGGTTGAATGAAACTGTGCTTTGGATTTCTACCGCAGCAAATGCAAATATATTGCAAAAACTAACATCTGGGTTCCAAGCAACTGAGAAATACATAGGAAAGAAAAGATCAGAGATTTGGAATCTAAGGTCCAAAACAAACTGAAGAAATAATCCAGTTTGAGACTGCTTTTACTGCCCTGGCTGAGTGCTAGGGAATCCTGGGAATTGTAGTTTGTTGTTGCACTAGAGCTTCCTGACAAAGTAAACTTCTCACAATACTACAGGAATTTCTCACAAAATGGAGGAAAACTGACAGAGGTGTATCTAAGGGCTTCATCGAATTGGAGACTAAAAATTTATGTCCATCTTTGGAATGTTATTCATCTGTGTTTTCAAGCAAAATAATCATATTCAGAGAAAGAGGGATGAAAAAGTTAAAGTAGGAGAAATACAGAGAGCGAAAAAACTGGCATGTGATGAAAAAGACACTTCATATCATTCAAGCAGTGTTATCTGTAAGATTCTCTCCCCAAAGGAGCATGTGTGGCCCTGTCTGTATGGTTTTCAAAAATAATTTAAACATTATTTTTAATATCATTTCCTCCAAACTCATTTTAATGCATAGGCTGTGTGTTGAAATTTAACTGGTTTTAAGTTGATGCTATGGGATTTTATCATTTCTAATTAGAAAGGTTTTGTTATGTTTTAATGACTAGTTTGCCATTTTGAATGCCATTTTACAAGCTGCTGTGATAGGGCTTTGGTTTAAAAAAGGGTAGATAAGTACTTTATACTATTAAACAAATAAAGTATTTTTGAAAAGAACCAATGTGGTGTAGTAGTTTGAGTGTTGGACTATGGCTCTGGAGATGAGGGTTTGAATCCTTGCTTGGCCATGGAAATACACTGGGTGATCTTGGGCAAGTCACATTCTCTCACTCTCAGAGGAAGGTAACCCCCCCCCCAACAACAAATTTTCCAAGAACCTCCTGATAGGTTTTCTGGGGGGGGGGGGTTGGAAATGACTTGAAGGCGCACAACAACAACCATTTTTGAAAAGATTACTTTGCAAAACAAATCTTACAAAGTGGTGTACAATTTAAAAAACATAATCATGTCATAAAAACAATGCAATATAATTTTTTAAAAATCCATTTTGTTAAATAAATAAATAAATAAATAAATAATTTTAAAAGCCAAACTAAGATCTGATTTCTTGACAGAATCATCCCACTTCCAGAACAGAGAAAGACGAAAAATATAAAAAATGTCATATATTAGAAAGAAATTTATTGAGACATTGGAAAAAGCAATGGAAAAAGGTGCAAAGATGACTCAAGAAGAAATGCTATTTACTTATGATGGCATTGTATACCCTACAACTCTTTGTAGCTCAGAGGTCTTCAAAGCTCTTGAGTCTTTTGAAGCAAGGAGTGATGATGTCATTTTAGGAGGATATTGCAAATCTGGTGAGTTTTGTTTCTTTGATTTTGTTTCATCCCATGATAAACTTGAATTGGAACTGTTTTGAGAACAGTTACTAAATGATACAACTGATTGGAATCTGAGTGTAGGAGAGACAAAGAAAAAATGGTAGAAATGGAAAAGTTTGTCTTGAATAGACAGTAATAAATGTCATTGCTATTATTTGAATAAGAAAAAAAGAAAAGTCAATAGTTGCTAGATTAACAAAGTCTTGTCTTTTAACTATCTGGCAGTTGGATTACTGTACTCTCTCTGTGTGTATGTGTGTGTACTGCACAGTTTTGATAAGACAGTGCTAAAATGTTCTACATTGTGTGGTCCTCCTTTGTATTTATGACATATGTTTACCCTGTATATGTCCAAGTTAATCCTGTGGGTGAAGGTACAAACCTGGGCCTCATTTTCAGTTATGCCCTTTCCAGAAAGTTTTTTCCATGTGGAAAATGCTCTTTTCAGTTATGGAGCTGTTCACTTGTGAAATTGGGTGAGGGAACTTTGACACTAGTTATCTCCTATTAACCTTGCCATAGCAACTCATTCCCACTACGTTTTAAACCAGTTTGCAAACTGGTTTGAAGCAGTTTAAATGAACCTGGTTCGCACTTGAACCAAATTTCTGAAGTGGTTTGGAGGGGGGGGGGCATGTGCTAGACATATTTAACACATGTCTTTTTGACACTGATATTTTTCTGTCTCTTTTTTGATAAATCGATTCTGCACAAGTGTGAACCTGATGTGGATTGGAATCGATTTAAATTTGCCCTTCGGCCAGCTGAAGCGGGTATATTTTGAATCTATTCATTCATCAATATGAACCACAAGTGGGTTATTTTACAGCAAGAAAATGTGATCAGGGCAAATGTAGTGTGAACCACACTCTACTGTCGAACTGATCCATCGATTCAGATTGCAAACCAATTCATTTGTAAGCTGGAATGAGGCCCTATATTCCAATGTCCAGAAAACTGCAGTCCCACCTTCCCAATGAGCTATTGTCAAAGGAGCAATGTTGTGCTTTTTATCTGGTTACCCTAGCAGCCCCTATTGGGTAAAATGTATGTTAGTGGAATTAATCTCCAGACCCACTACAGCTGGACACTTAATAAAGAAAGAACAGGTAAGGCTCATAGGGAGAGCCAGCATGGTGTATTGGTTTGAGCATTGGGCCACAAGTCTGGAAATCTGGGTGTGATTCCCCTTTGGCCATGGAAATCCACTAGGTGACATTGGATGAGGTAAAGCCTCTGAGCCCCTGAAAACTCCATGATAGGTTTGCCATAAGTCAGGAATGACCTGAAGTCTCATAAAAATAACAAGAAAGAAGCATAAGAAGCAGATTAGAACTGAGATGTTAGCCTGTTTCAAATTCTTCCCCCCCCCTTTTTTTTTTCAATCTCTGTGTGGAGATAAGACAGTAGAAAGACAAATAGTCTCCAATGACTGAACTATTGTCCACCAAGGTCTCCTGTCTTTCCTGATTTCCCCCCGAGTCTTGAGTAATTGCAAAGAAGGTTTGTAACTATTGCTATTGCTACTAACTTCACCTTCCTTCATCTCTGGCTTCTATGTGCACTCAGACTCAAGGGGGTAACTACAGGGGTAACAAAATTAGGCCATGGCCCTGCATAAGAATTCTGCCCCCTACAAACCTTTCCGTCAGTCCCCAAATTTATAGCATTTCTTAGAGCAGGGGTCAACAACCTACAGCCCATGGGCCGGGTGCAGCCTGCGGAGGCATTGGGACTGGCCCATGGCCGGTTCCACCGCCTCCACCACCCCCGCCACCACCCCCACCCCGCACGCACCGTACAAAAAGTAGGGCGACAAGTGGGGCCACAAGCAGAGGTGATTTTGGAAGGTCCCATGGTGGCTACACCATGTGAATTCGCATGGCGCAGCCACCGTGAGGCCTTCCCTGGGCCTTGGGAATGCCCCCGCCCGTGCGCGGGTGAATTCGCATGGCGCACATGTGGGGGGGGCATTCCCAAGTCCTAGGGAAGGCATCCTCCACCCGTTCACCAGGTGAATTTGCACAGCCCAAGCGCGGGGGGCCTTCCCAAGGCCCAGGGAAGGCCCCCCTGCCCGTGCGCTGGGCGAATTTGCATGGTGCATGCACGGGGGGGTGTTCCAAAATGACGCTCCCCATGCACGCATGCATGCACATGACAGCGGAGCGTCGTACGCATGCACGTGTGGAGGAAGTGCACATGCACTCAAGCGTGCAACTGCCCATGCACGCAACTGCCCACCCAGCCCCCGCGCCATTCCCCCCCCCGGCCCCCCAGCAACAAAGGTTGCCGACACCTGTCTTAGATCAATACACTGAAAGTCATTCATATCTAGAGCTAACTTTGTTCACATTTCTTTGGTCACTCTGCCTGCCCCTTTTCTTTGGATGCCTGAAATGTTTTTTTTAAATGCCCAACAGAAGTTTTAGGCTACAGTAATACTAGAGATTTGGAGAGTGAAGAAAAAAAATCATTTTGGCTAGCAGAATTCTTATTTGAGGAGCAATATGTTCACTTCCCCCTGCTCCCACATAGCTAAACTAATGACCTGAAGGTTTATGAAGGAGTGAACTTCATCACCTGAAGTCCTCTTCTGGCATGTTAACATTTTATTGAATAACTGGCCAAGATTCCTGTTCATTTCATAAGGAGACCATGCTTACACACTTAACAGAATGCTAAAAATTACAGCAAAGGTTTTGAAGATTGCATTAAGATAAACTGAAAATTGGCCAACTGTTGAAGAAAATTATGCTAAGTTATTTCACAGATACGGACATAAATATAGATGCAAACACTCATACAGAGTGGTGCTAGTTTGCTATGAATATATGTCAATTAAGTTGATTGATTTGAACAAAACATATGTCTGATTTAAAATACCTCTTGTTATCTTTGCTTCATAGCTAACTTTGCTAATGGGTTACCAGTTGGGGGAAGGTGTAAATCCATTTCTAGCTCTCTAACTCTTTTCCAGGTACTAACTGGGTTGGTCAGGTTATTACAGATTTAGTAATAACCTCTGCAAAGAAACATGAACCTCACAAACTGAATGAGGAGCTACTACTGGCAGAATTTCCCTATCTGGAAATTGGAGATCCTGAAAAGTATCAGGTGATCACTCGCACTTTATATAGAAACCCGAAGAATTGTCCAGACCTAATTGTTAATGGATGATTATGCACATTCTTGTACTTCTCCTTGCTCTTTAATCTCTCCTTCCTCTTCCTCTCCACTTCCAGGTAATGCCCACCAGTGCCAGTGTAGAATGAGGAGGCTTTATATCTTTACATGTTTGTAACTTTTCTCATGTTAAACATACATTATTATACTGGGCCCTGGTAGTGTAGTGATTAAATGCCTGTACAGCTACTCACAAAGCACAAACCATAAGGTTGTGAGTTCAGTTCCAGCCAGCGGCTCAGGCTCAGGCTTGCATCCTCCTGAGGTAGCTAAAATGAGCACTCAGCTTGTTGCACCAGCACGAAGGACTCCGAACGCCATTCTTTGGGTAAAACACTGGCTACAACTTTTATTTCTGTTCAGGATCTCCAAACAATTTAAATGATCTTTACAAATTACGGAATTTGTTCTTGACACATGTGTCCATGTAGAAAACCGCAATCATTATTAAATTAGACCACATCTATCACGGCATGAAGACCAGCTGTTGGATCAAGATATACAGCAATAATTATCTATTTTATTCTTTTACTCCAGCACCTTTCCCAATGTTCCAATTCAATACTAAATCCGAAATCCTGAGCCCACTTGATCATTTGTCGTTTTATAAATTCCCTTTCTAATTCTCTTTTTAGTAATAATTGATATAATTTCCTTATCTTATGTGTGTCTTCATCCATTATTACCTCTTCAAATTGATTATCCAAAACTCCTATTTGTCTTGTTTTTATGTCATTTTTATATTGTTCTCTGATCTGTCTATAAGTAAACCAGTTATAGTTGTAACCTTCTTGATTAAGCTCTTCTTGCGATTTAATTGTCATATCTTTACCCTTTTTTTCAATAAATCTTTATATGTCAGCCAATGATTATCTCCAAATTTGTTATTTTTATTGACTACCTCTCCTATAGCTGTCCAATACGGTATAATATCCGGCCAATTTTTCTTTACTTTAGACCAAATTTTCAAAAGTGTCCTTCTCACATAGTGGTCGTTGAAATCCTTATGGAGTTTGACCTTATCATATATTAAATATCCGTGCCAAGAATAAACATTATCATACCCTTCTAGTCTCAATTTTTTTTCCTTATGTAAACAAATCCAGTTTCTTAGCCAATATAAAACACAAGCGTAATAATAAAGTCTAAGGTTTGGCACTCCTAATCCACCTCGCTCCACTGTGTCCTGTAAATATTTTAATTTAACTCTTGGTTTTTTGTTATCCCATATGAATTTTGATAGGCCTTTGTCCCATTTTAAGAATGGAGAATCGTTTGTTATAATTGGAATGTTTGGGAAGAGGAACATTAGTTTAGGCAAAACATTCATTTTTATCGATGCAATTCTCCCCATCCAAGATAATTTCAATTTTCCCCATCTTTCCAAATCTTGTTTAATTTCCACCCAGATTTTTTCATAGTTATTTTTATAAAGATCAACATTTTTTTTGTAAAATTTATACCTAAATCTTTGATAATATTTGTTTCTTGAAATTGTATTTTCTCTTTTAATTGCTGTTTTTCCTTATCATCTAAATTTAACAACATCATTTTTGTTTTTTCTTTGTTGATTTTCAAACCTGACGCCTTACTAAATCTTATCATTGTTTCCATCAAAATCTGTATATTGTCTCCTGGATCTGCTAATGAAACCATTACGTCGTCAGCAAAGGCTTTTAATTTATATTCTGACCCCTTTACTTTAATAAATTTAATTTCTTCATTATTACGAATATCATTAAGTAAAACTTCAAAGCACATAATAAAAAGCAAAGAGGACAGTGGACAACCTTGTCTCATGCCTTTTTGTATTTCAAAATTTTCAGTAGCTTCACCATTAACCAAAATTTTCCCTTCTTGGTTGTTGTATATCATTTTTATCCACTTAGCAAAATTTGGTCCCATATTTAATTTATCTATCAATTTGTTCAAAAAATCCCAATTCAAATTATCAAATGCTTTTTCTAAATCAAAAAATAATAATGCCGCTTGTTTATCTATCTTTTTATTGTAGTATTCAATCAAATTTAGTAAGTGTCTGGTATTATCCTTGATCATTCTTCCCGGGAGGAAACCTGCTTGATCATCTGAAATCCATTCTACTAACCATTTTTTCCAATCTTTTAGCTATTATATTTGCAAATATTTTATAATCAATATTTAGTAGTGAAATGGATCAATAATTTTTTGGCTCTGTAATATCTTTTTTCTCTTTTGGAATTAGAGTAATATTTGCCTTCTGCCAAGTTTGGGGGATAAACCAAACATCATTTGGTTTTTTAACATCATTTAATACTTTTAAGAGATGGCCTGCTAAATGATCCTTAAATTTTTTATAATACTCTGTGCCAATCCATCCGGACCTGGGGATTTCCCTATCTTTAATTCTGATATCGCGTCCAGTATTTCCTGGAGTTCGAAATCTTTATTTAACATTTTTTTATTTTTTCTGGAATTACATTAATTTCCTGCTTTAACAAATATTGGTCTATCCCTTCTATATTCTCATTTTCTGCCCTATATAATCTCGAAAAGTAATTCACTAGAATTCTTTTTATTTGAGCTTGAGTAGAGAAATCATTATTACCTTCTCTCAGCTTGACTATTGTTCTTTTTTCTCTTTCTTTCTTTAATTAATATGCCAGTAACTTCCCGGACTTGTTTGCTTGTTCGAAATTCCTCTGTCGTAAAAATTTCAATTTCTTTTGCATTTCCTCTATAAGGAATATAGACATTTGTTTCTTTAATTTTTGTAATTCAAGCTTCAAATTCTTATTATTGGGGTTGAATTTCAATTGATCTTCCACAGATTTGACTTCCTTTTCCAAATTTTTGATCTGCTTTTCTCTATTTCTTTTTCTTTCTATACTTTTTTTTATAAAATATCCTCTCATGTATGCCTTCCCTGAATCCCACACCAGATAATAGAAAGTACCTTTATTTAAATTTTCTCTGAAAAACCAATTTAAATTTTCTTGTGCCTCTTTAAATATCTTTCCATCCTTCACCAAATTTGCATCAAATCTCCAATTATAATTCCTAACTCCATTTCGCATTGTCATTGTGACCAAATTATGATCTGACCAAACTGCTGGTCGTATATCAATTTTATGAATGTTTCTTACTAATATAGACGACGCTAAAATCATATCTATTCTAGACCATGATTGGTGGGGATGAGAAAAAAAAATGTATAATCCCGGACGTCTCCATGCTTAACTCTCCAGACATCTTTTAGTGACAATCTATCCTGTAGTTCAAAAAAACTATAAGGAAGTTTCCCTTGTGCTGATTTACTTTTTTTGTTTGATGATCTATCTATACTTGGGTCTATTACCCCGTTCCAATCTCCTAATACTATTATTTTCTCGTTGTGATCCAATCCTTCTAATATTTTTAAAAGTTTTGCATAGAAGTTTTTTTTTATTTTTTAAGGGACTATATAAACCTACTATAATCCATTTTTCATCTCTACTTTTAACCTCCGTGATTACATAATGGCCGAGAGGCTCAGTTATTACTTTTTTTGCTTCTAATTTTTCTGATATATATAACACCACTCCTTTCTTTTTACTTTTGGTAGCTGCTACAAATTCATTACCCAACTTTTTATTTATAAGATACTTTGAGTCTTTTTCCCTTATATGCGTTTCCTGTAAACATACTATATCTAGTTTTATTTTCTGCACATAATGAAAAATTTCTTTTCTTTTCTGCGGCGTGTTCATACCTTTTACGTTCCAGGTTACAAATTTAATTTTCTCCATTTTTACTTTTTATTTATTTTACTCTTTATTTTTTATTTTTTATTTTTTGTTTTTATTTTTATTTCTTATTATTATTATTATTATTATTATTATTATTGTTTTTTTCCCTTTAAATTTCTAATCTCATTTATCTGGAATTATAACGTCTAATTTTACTAATTCAACTAAATCTTAGCCGTATTTAATACTTTATATTCACTATCGACCGACCTTGCTAATCTTCCTCTAGTAACTCATCCCTCAAAAGAGCTTCTTCATCCTTGATGTTTCTCCTCATTAAGTCCTCTTCAGAAATTTCCTCTCCTTTTATTTTCCCATTTCCATATCTCCAGTTAGTTGCCCCAGGGACATCTAATTCATGATGTGGGGACAATCTATCTCCCCTTACTTGATCCCTATCTTTCTCTTTCTCTCTCTCTGGGGTTTCCGCTCTCCTCTCTTTGTTCACTCCTTCTTTCTCCTTTCTTTCTCTTATTCTTTCCAGTCTATCCCAAAATCCCTTAGCTTCCTCTAAGGACTTCAACACTATTCTTCTTTTTTTCCACCAGAAGATTAACCCATCCGGTGAACCCCACCTATATGGGATATTCTGCTGGTGGAGATAATTCGTTAAGAAGCCGTATTCCTTACACCTCCTCAGAATTCTTGAAGGTATATCTTTTAAAATCTGCACTATTTTGCCATCTATTTCTAAGGGTGATTCGTTGTGTGTCTTCAAAACAAGATCTCTAATTTGTTTCCTGACAAAATACACCACTACATTCCTGGGTAAATTTCTCTGCTTTGCCACATAAGAATTCAAGCGAAAGGCCCGATCTATCTCGAATTGAAAATTTTATTGGTCTTTTTTCAAAAATTTGGCCAAATTTAGATTTAGAATATCTAGTAAGTTCTCTTCTTTTTTCTCTACCAATCCTCTAATTTTTAAACATTTTTCCCTTAATTTTTGATCAATCAATGCTTTTTCGTCGAGGTCTTTCTCTCTAACTTGTCTCAAATCATCTAATTCTTCAGCCAATCAATCTCCTTTACTCTCTAAATTATCAATTCTGCTGTTTGCATTTGATACTTCAGACGCTATCTTTTCATTTGTCTGATTAATTCCTTGTAGCTCTACTCTTATCTCTTCCCTTATTTCAATTTTAAAATCGTGCATTTCCTGCCTAATTTCAGACCTCAACTTTCTAATTTCCTCCAAAATAGAGGAATTAGAATCCAATTTTTTCGGTTGCTCAAGGAAAGGTCTTTGTGGTAATTGTGAACTACTTTGAGCCTTTGTCGCTTGATTCCTAGACAGCATGATCACTCTATTCTTAAACCTAATAACAATATCTGATATTCTTGTCCCAATCCACACTATTCAGATTTTCCTGATTTCCCCAGAAAACAGAAAAAAATAAACTGTATTATATAAGTAACAAATCAAATTACCTTTCCTGAAATCTTATTACTACCTTCTTACTTAGTAAACAAAATAACAACAATAAATATATACAATACTAATAATGTTTATCGTCCTTCAGTAAAGGCAAATATTATCTGAGGTCTGAACCTTTAAACACCCAATTGAGAATGATGATACAGATTCACCAAAAAAAAAAAAGGGGGGGGGAAGGTACAAAAAACAAATTCTGAAACCCCTTCAGAAGAAGAGGAGAACTTAACTCTTTCTCTATTTTAATATTCTGTCGTTTATTTTATGTCTGTCCTTTTATTTTCCTTTCCTCCAGTCCTTTCCATATATACCAATCAATCCTCTGTTACCACTCTCTCCCTTGGCTCTTTGGCCTATGACGTCTTTTTTTCCAACTTCCTTACTCTCTTTCTCCTCTCTCTATGGCGTCTTTTCTTCCAACTTTCTTACTCTCTTTCTCCTCTCTCTATCATTCCTCCAAAGAGTCTCTCTGGTATGAGTCTCTATTGTTGTATTGTCACACTGGTCCTTGTCCGCTGCGTCAGCTCTCTCTCCTCCGGCAAGCCACCAATCCGCTCCCAGAGCCTCTAATCAGTGGGTTTTGACTCCACCTCTTTACCCTCCTTTCCTTTTCTCCTTTGTTTACTTTGTCTCGGCCTTGGCTCGAAGAAAAGAGAAAAACTCAAGGTCTGTCTCTCACCCGATCTCCTGCTTTCCCACTCCTCCGCGTCTTCTCCCTCCAACAGGTGCAATTAACCTTTTTTATATCAGGCTGTTGTTTTAACTATTGTTTTTAAGCCACGTGGAAATGGAGGAAAATAAATAAATAACTTATTTTCTGGGGGGCTCTTCAACTCTGAAACTCCTTCCCTTCCTTAAACCATCAGTCCAAAATTTTAGATTTGTAATTTTGTAATCCAAATCGAATCTTTTATTGCGGAAAAAACCTTTAGCAATTAGCAAGTTGAAACCACAAAGTCCAAATTATCCTTTGATTTCTTAAAAAAGTTTACTGTAAATCCAATTCAAGGTGGAAAAAGAAAAAAGAAAGAAAAACTTCCACTTCTAGTCCCTGCTTTCTGTGAAGGCAAATGTTATTTCCAACCCTTTACATTAATAGTTTTCTTATCTACACCTATAAAGTCTATGTATGGAATAATCAGAGAAGTCTCGTGTTTCAGGGATAATGAGCTTAATTAGGATCAAACATCTGCAATTTTTACTCACAACAGTGGTTGCGATTAGTAGATGATTTTAAATGGGTAGCATCTCAATCTTCTTTAGAAGATCCCTGCTTCACAGCCGCGGTCCCGGAGTTCTGTTGCTCCTTGCCTCTTCTCCTTATGGACGCTGGTTCAACCGGTGATTGAGGGTTCCAAACAACGATCCAAACTTGTTTTGGGGTCGTCTGGGGCTCCTATACCTAGGAGTCTCTTTAGATCGGTTTTGGACTTAATAGACCGATCCGTGGTCGTCAAGCAAGAGAAGCCCTTCAGAGGCATATTGAAGGGCTGCTCACAGGGACGCCATGCCACCGGAAGTTCAAAGCACAATTTTCATGAGAAGGAAACTGCTTCAACAATGGTTGTGGCACAATGCCACCTCTGAACCACAGCTACCCCATCCCCTACAGTCCCTTTTCATTCACAAGGGAAACCCATGAATGAAATGGTAATAGTACAATGCCCTGGATGCAAAAAACCATTTTGGGGTGCTTGCATGATTGGCAGTTGCCTTTCCCTCCTCCCCCTTGCTATTTTTAATTTATTTTTTCTCAGTTTATCACATAATTCCAGAGCTCTGCAGCCTTTGAAGTTTTACAAAAAAATTTTTTAAAAAAAAACTTAAATTGGAATTACAAAGCTCTGGAAGTATGCAAAAAAAGTTAAAAACAAAGTTGGGTGGGAATTTTATAATTTTTTCTTAGACCCTTTTGGGAACCTCTTGTACAAAGAACTAGAGAGCCAGTGTGGCATAGTGGTTTGAGCATTGAACTAGGACACTGGGAAACCAGGGTTCAAACCCATCTTAACCATGGAAAACCACTGGGTGACCTTGGGCAAGTTACAATCTCTCAGCCTCAGAGGATGGCAATGCTAAACCCCCTCTGAAGAAACATGTCAAGAAAACCCCATGATAGGTTCTCCTTAGGGATGCTGTAAGTTGGAAATGACTTGAAGGCACACAAGAAAACAAGCAGTCATGAAATAGATGTCCTTTCTCTCCATTAGCTTTGGAGTAAGGAGGGAGAAACTCTAAAGCCTTTCAATTCCCAATAAAAGGTTTTTGATGTCCGCTAAAAGCAGGTGAACTGTTTTAATTCTTTGGAATGCAATGCCAAATTGAATAAGAGTTTAGCACAATGTAGCTGAATCATCTACATAGCAGGTAGTCCATTTCTGTCTGCATATGCCTTTCAGCTGCACAGTCACTACAAAGGGGAATATGTATTTTCTGCAATTAACATATCTTCCCTTTCACATTTCCCCCCATAAGAGATAAGTGTTTCAGCAATCAGACTTGGAAATTAATCTAGCATTCATTTTTCAAATGAATCATAAATCAAAGTAATTATAAACCACCAGGGCTAATCATAAACCAAAGTAAAGAAATGCAAAAAGCACAGTTGTGGACAGTAAGATCCTGTGATATGCAGATGCCTTTCATCACTCAAGGGAGCACCTCTTCCAAATATCTGCTTGATACATTTTCTAATGTGACCCTCATTTCCTGATGAGGAACAGGAGGAGGAGGAGGAGAAAGCAGAGTTTGGATGCAGGAGTACTGCAGTTTTGTATTCTTGCATGGCAGGAAGTTGGTCTAGATGACCTTTGTGACCCTTTCGAGATATAAGATACTATGATTCTATGATTCATCTAGGGCTGGACTTTTCAGGAACCAAGTCCTGATATCTTTTTTTAAAAAATTAAGTAAAATAATTAACATCCAATATAGTTTTCTTAACCAAAAAAACTACACCTTGTAACAACTAGAAAATTTGGCAGCGATAAGGATAGAAAAAAATGGCAAAAAAAAAAAAGAATTGGAAAGGTGGGGAGATGGTTAGAACAACCCCTTGCTCCCTTCCTTCCATTTCCCCATTTCTATCATTTTTGTTCTAACCCAAGGTCCGATATCTTGAGATGCAACAAAAATATCTTCCTGTATTGTTCATTGTATTTCTCATCTGGGAGCTTCTGAGACCAAATATAAAATAAAATTAAATATTTTTTAAAAAATAGAAATTGAAAGACACCAACAAGGTCCCATAAAGAAAAGCTCCATTGTTATTATTTCTAAGTTACTTGTTTTTCATTTCATGTTTGCTTATTTTTTCTCTGAAAGAGGATGAAGACCTATCCTTCTAGGAGAGTGATATTTACTCATCTCCGTGCTGATAAGCTTCCAGAGTCAGTCTTCAAGAACAAAGCCAAAGTGAGTGATCTCTTTAATTTACTATAATCAGAGGATTAGCCTCAACAAAAGCAAAGTTCAAATCCCTGCTCAGCCATGAAAACCCACTGAGTGACTGGGCAAGTCACACCCTTTCAGTTAACAAGGAAAATGAATAAAGAAACTTCTAGCGCCAATGTTTCATTGGGTGTCAGGTTTGTTTTGAGTGTTCATTTCTTTTTTATATATATAATCTTTATTATTATCCTCCATATAAAAAAATCATAACAGTAGACAAACTGTAGGCATACATGACATACTAACATTCACTCAACATAATAGACAACAACAAAACAACAATAAAACAACAACAAATAAAATGACTTCCTTGTTTTGTGAATCCTTTCCGTTATATTTCTAAGCCTTTTTTTCTTCCAACACTTTATTATTACATGTAAATTTCTATAATACACTTGGCACTCTATAAGTTTATCCTTTATAAGTCAACAAAAATCTCAAAATTCAAATTAGTCAAATCGTGTAACTGGTACTTTTTTGCTCTATTAGATTCCTTATTAAGGGATCCCATATTTGACCATATGTCTCTATATTTTTCCCTCTTAATAAATTAGTTAATTTATCCATTTCCATAAATTCATAAAGTTTGGATTCTTCTTTAAAAAAGGAGCTGAAATTAAGAAAAAAAGATAAAGTCAGTTAAAGAAATTAGAGTATGAAATAAAAATAAAAGAGGAAGAGTTGAAAAGGAAACCAGAGAATAGGAAAATAAAAAATGCTCTACAAATTTTAAGAGGGCAAATGTCTATAGGCCTTTGCAGACTGCTAGAAATAGTGCAAATTGAGTCCACTTTAACTGACCTGGCTCAGTGCTAGGGAATCATGGGAATTGCATTTTTTTCTGAGACATTGAGCCTTCTCAGTCAGAGAGCTCTGTAGCCACAATAAATTACAGTTCCCATGATTCCCTAGTACTGAGCCAGGAAAGTTAAAGTGGCCTCAATTTTTTTCTATGATATTGAAAAGGCATTTGATAGCCTAAGTTGGGTATTTATGAAAGTTACCCTTGAAAAATTAGAGGTTGGTATAAATTTTAAAAAATTGATAGATGTGATTTATCAGTCACAGGAAGCCAAAATATTAGTGAATGGAAAGTCCACTAAAATTTTTAAAATTAAAAAAGGGGTTAGACAGGGGTGTCCTCTTTCTCCATTAATATTTATTATGTGTTTTGAAACTCTTTTGGAGAAGATAAGAGAAGAAAGTAAGATACAAAGAGTAATAATTAAAGATAGAGAATTTAAAGTTAAGGCGTCGGCTGATGACTTAATGATATCATTAGCAAATCTGAGAGATGGGAAAAATAAATTAGATGGATTGATGAATGAAAATGAGAAACTGACTGGATTAAAAGTAAATAAAGAAAAAAACAGCTATGTTAATGATGATAACTAAAGAGGAAAAGGAGGAATTAAAAGACAAAACAAAATTTAAGGAAAGCAAAATGGTGAAATATTTGGGAATTAATTTCACAATAAAGAATTCGGAGCTGTTTAAAAATAATTATGAAAATAAATGGAAAGAAATCAAGTTAGATTTGAATAGATGGAAAAATTTAAATTTATCATTGATGGGTAAAATTGCAACGATTAAAATGAATATTCTTCCTAAAATGTTATTTTTATTCCAAAATATTCCGATCATGATAAACGCTACACCTTTTCAAAAATGGCAAAGTGATCTATCTAAATTTGTTTGGGGAGGTAAGAAACCTACGATAAAGATGAAATCATTAGAAGATACTATAGAAAGAGATGGTATGGGTATGCCTGACTTGAAAATTTACTATTATGCATGTAGTCTATATTGGATAATGGATTGGATAAATCTTGAAAATGAAAAAAAATCTAAAATTGGAAGGCTTTAGTGGGCACCTTTGCCTGGTGCCTGGCTCAATTTTTATATATTCATTTTTCTCATTGTTAATTATTACCTGGGCTCTTTGTTATTATATATATTGATGTTATCCAAGATATGAATCTCTTACCCATATTCATTTTTTCTAGAATTCTTTGTAAGAATTTCCAGTTGACTCTGTCAAATGCTTTTTCAGCATCTAACATAATTAGAGCAAGTTTTCTATTGTTGTTATATTCAAAGTGTTCTAAAATATTTATGACAGGACCCCATTTTGGTCCTCATGTATTATATCTGATAGAATATTTTTCAATCTTTCTGATATGATGGTTCTGAAGATTTTATAATCAACATTAATTAGTGATATTGGCCTATAGTTTTTGATATCTTTCTTGTCCTTTTCTTCTTTTGGAATTAACACTATTAGTGCATCCTTCCATGAGTTGGGAATGCCCTCCTTTTGTATATTGTTCAACAAATTGAACAACGGTAGTACTAGTATATCTTCCATTCTTTTATAATAAATGGCTGTGAATGGGTGCCCACTATCTCCCCTTCTCTTTATATTAGTACTGGAAGTACTAAATATTAAAATAAGAGAAGAAGAAAACATAGAAGGGGTTAAAGTAAAAAGTGCACAATTTAAAATAAAAGCTTATGCCGATGATTTGGTTTGTTTTTTAGAAGAACCAAAAGATAGTATAAAGCAGCTGGTCACAATGATAAAAGTATTTGGGATTTACTCAGGATTTAAAATTAATGATGATAACAATTATAATAACAAAAAATATGAGCCAGGAAGAAGAAATTGAATTGAAACAGATTACAGGATTTGCAATACAAAATAAGGTGAAATACCTAGGAATTATAATATCAAAAAGAAATATAGATATTTTTTCGAACAACTGTGGAAAAATGTGGAAAGAAATCAAAGATGATTTACAAAAATGGACATGATTACAACTATCCTTCTCAGGTAGAATTTCAATAATAAAAATGAATATCCTTCCCAGATTCATGTTTCTCTTTTAAAATCTCCCTATATTGACAAAAGAAAAATGTTTTGATATCTGGCAAAAAGAGCTGTCGAAGTTTCTTTGGGAAGGAAAAAAGCCCAGAATAAAATGGAAAATGCTGACAGAAGATAAAATCAAAGGGGGAATGGCATTGCCAAACTTAAAACTATATTATTATGCCTCCTGCCTTGAATGGATAGAGAAATGGATAAAACTAGATGATGAAAAATTACTTGATGTAGAAAGTAGTAACTTAAGATTCGGTTTTCATGCCTACCTATGGTGTAACAAAATATCCGTTAACAAAGACTTCAACTACCATATAATAAGAAAACCACTCTTAACAGTTTGGAACAAAATTAAAAAACAATTCTATCAAAAAATACCACTCTGGGTCTCAGTCCAGGAAGCTTTATATCAAAGAACTAAGAGCCAAGAGGAAAAATTGATATTATATAAAGATATAATATATTCAGACACAAAGAAGACCTTTCAGTTTAAAACCTTAGAAGACCTACAACAAAAGAACATAAAAATAAATTGGTTCCTATCTAATCAATTAAAAATCAAATATAAAGAAGATATAAAATTAGAAGCGTTTGAAGAAGAAGAAAATGAATTAGACAAGATTATATTCCAGGAAGAAGATAAACACATATCAAAATATTACAAGATATTAATAAATAGAAACTTGGAAGATAAATTAGTAAAAACATTTATGATAAAGTGGGCACAAGATATCGGAGAAGCTATAAATTTTGAAAGTTGGGAAGAATTTTGGAAAATAACTAATAAATTTACACTTTATCAGAATTATAAGGAGAATTATTTCAAAATGCTTCATCAATGGTATATGATTCCAGCAAAATTACATAAGATTTATAAGACCAGCTATACAAAATGCTGGAAATGTCAAAAACCAGAAGCCAACTTTATACATATGTGGTGGCAGTGCCAACAAGCAAAACAATATTGGAATATGATAATAACTCTGATTAATGACATGCTTATGATTAAAATAAAATTGGACCCCAAACTCTTTCTATTGAATATAACAAATGGGCTAGGTAAGAAGTTAAAAAAAGATCATACTAAAAAATTATTATACATGGTAACGGCAGCTAGGATGCTCTATGCTCAATACTGGAAAAAGAATTTTATTCCATCAGAAAGAGAATGGATACTTAAACTTCATGAAGCAGCTGATATGGATAAACTCATGGAGAACTTAAAAGGAAAAGAAATAAAAGAGGAATGGAATTGTCTTCAAAATAGATAAGGTTAGAGAACTGAAGATGAATTAATGTTTCATGCTTTTTCTTTTTGATAAAGAAGAAATAAGGTATAGGAGAAATATATAAACAACAATTGAGGAAATTACACGTAAGGAAGATGCAATAAGAAATTACACATCAGGAAGATGCAAACTATAAAAGATAAAAAAAAATGAAATCCCAAATCTTTAAAGTTAAACAAATAGTACAGATTGGTGTAAAAACCCAAAAAGGGAATATTTGTTTATGGTTTATGTGATGTTTATTGTGTAGAGCATAAAACAGTTGAAGAATCTGTTAACAGAATATTAATAGATTGTTTATAGATAAAAATTGAAACTATTTCTGTTAACTATAGAGATGTTAAGGATGTGTGGAGGGAAGAATGGGACAAGAATGTATAGGAATGTATGTTTGATATGAAGTTTTAGGATGAATGTATTTTATTTGTATGTTTGTTTTGTAGTTTGTATATATGTTTGTGAATATAATAAAAATATTTTAAAAAATGAAAGGCTTTGATAATGCATACACATGGCATGGTTATTTAGTTTATGATAAAATAAAAAAAAAACATAAAGATTTTAATGCCCATTATTTAAGAAGAGCCCTATTGAGGGTGTGGTGTAAAGTTAAAACCAAATGGGATGATAGGATACCATTATGGATGGTGGTAAATGAGGTAGCCCTAAGAGAAAATAAATTAGGGCAAGAGAATTGGTTGACATACCGAGATTAACTAATAAAAAATAAACAAGAGTTATAAATAAAAACACAGGAACAGCTAAACTTAGAGGGATATAACTGCAACTGTTTCTCTTATAGGTAATTAAGAGAGCATTTCCTGATAGATACAAAGGCTAAACCAATTGGTATTATGAATAAAGAGTTTGAAGAGTCACAGGAAAGTCATAAAATATCAAAACTATATAAATTGTTATTAGAATTGGAGATGGAAAAAGAACTGATCAAACTGCAAATGATAAAATGGGCCCAGGATATAGGAAGAAATATCGAATAAAAGCAATGGGAGAGAAGCTGGAAAACAAGAGTAAAATATACCTTAAACTCAGATATCAAAGAAAATTTTTAAAAGATGCAATTTCGATGGTATCTCACCCCCTATAAATTGGACAAAATGAGAAGAAATTTTATAAACAAATGTTGGAAATGCGAGAAAAAGATTGGTACTTTTTACCATCTATGGTGGGATTATAGAGTAGCGAGAGATTATTGTCAATGAATACATAAGGAAATAAGAAAAATATTTCAAACTGATTTTTATTTTGATCCACAGTTATATCTCCTTGGGATGATAAAAGATGAAAAATTAGAGAAAAACTATGGGAAACTGTTATTTTATTTAATATCGGCATCAAGGATAGTTTATGCAGTGAAATGGAAAGCAAAGAAAGTCCCAAGTATTCGAGACTGGTTAAGAAAATTTTAGATATAATGGAAATTGAAAAAATAACCTTGGTGCTAAAAAAAAAAGGGATAAAGAAATGTTTAAAAATGAATGGAAACCTTTGATAGATTACTGGAAAACAGAGGAGGATGTTTGTTTTATAATTGATTTGGACTAAGAGGCCACGAATTTTAAGAGCTGTGATAACGAGTTTAAGTTAAAGGGTTGATGTAATTAATAGTAGACTTTAAGCTGAGGGCATGAATAGGGTAGTCAAAGTAAAATGTGAGACATTAGATTTAAGATGAATTGGTAAATGAAGTGCTAATTATTCGGGCTGTTTAGCAGGCTTTGTCCAGTAAGGAAGTCTTTTAATTGTCTGATATGTAGTATGTTTGTTTATGTGTTTGTCTGGTTTTTTTCCCCTTTTTTAATACAATAAAATTTCAAATTAAAATAAATAAATGAATTCATAAAGTTTGAAGAGCCAATCCTTTATAACAGGACAAAAATCTCTTTTCCATTTTGATGCAAATAGTATTTTTGCAGCAGAAATCATATACAGTAATAAAATCTCATATTTTCTCTTGATTTCCTTATTTGTAATCATATTTAACAAATATAATTTTGGATCCATTTGAAATTAGATTTGTAATATCCTTTGTATCTCTGAATGCATTCGTCTCCAATATTCCCTGGCTTTACTACAATTCCACCAGATATGAAAAAAATAACCTATTTCCTTATTGCACTTCCTGCATAAATCACTTGTATTAGTACTCATTTTTGCTATTTTATAGGGTGTTAGATACCAATGGAATTGCATCTTATACCAGTTTTCTCTCACACTATAACTTGAGGTAAATTTAGATCCTCTTTTCCAAGCATATTCCCACCATTCCAATAGTATTGGGTGACCTATATCTTGGGCCCATTTAACCATACAATATTTTACATTTTCAGTTTCCAAATCATATTTCAACAACCTTTTATAAAATTTTGAAATGTAATGATTTCCCTCTGCTTGTATAATTTTTGTAAATTCCGCATCCCTTTCTTCAAAACCGTTAAGTTTATAGTCAATCTTAAATCTTTCTTTAATTTGTCTATATAAAAATCAGCCACAACTATCCCTGCTTCCTTCAATTTTTCTTGTTCCTTCAATTTTATCTCATTATGCTTTCTAATCAATATATCATCATATGTTACCCAGTGATCAGTACACATTGACTCCTATCTATAGAAAGCCTCGTTTACCGAGGCCCAGCCAGGGATCAAATCCTTCCATTTCTTTTTGACTGTCTTCCATATCCTTAACAATGCTCTTTTTATTATATGATTATTGAAATCCTTGTGTACCAAATCCTTTTTATATATTAGGTAAGCGTGTGCCAACTTTATCTATTTTCAAATCCTTCTAACTCTAGCATAGCTTTTTTATGTAACTTAATCCAATCAGTTACCCATTCAAGACTACAGGCATAATAATAGATTTTTCAAGTTTGGCAGTGCCATTCCTCCTCTATTTGCTTCATCCTGCAACAATTTCATTTTGACCAGTGGTTTTTTCTGGAACAAAGAAAATGTGAAATATCTTTTTCCCAGCTCTTAAAGGGGGCATCATTAGTAATTATTTGTAAATTTTGAAACAAAAAGAGAAATTTGGGAAGTACATTCATTTTAATAATTGAGATTTTACCCATCCATGACAGACCTATTTTATTCCATCTTTCCATTTCCTCCTTTATTTCTCTCCAGACTTTTTCATAGTTATTTTTAAACAGTTTATTATTATCCGTAGTACATTCTATGCCAAGATATCTTACTTTCTTAATATTGTTAAATTAGATCTTTTTGTAAATTCTTTCTTTTCCAGATCCATCAAATTCATAGTTAAACCTTTGGTTTTGGATTTGTTAATGATAAGGCCTGATATTTTACTATATTCATTTAACATAGGATTGCATCTGGTATGAAATTTATACCTATTCTTCTCTTTTTATATCAAAAGACCAATCCTTCTGTTATATTCCATCTATATGAGATGTTATTTTTCCTGAGCTGTGAGGTTAGAAATAAATAATCTTTCCTCCTCCTCAAAATTCTTCTGGGAATATCTTTCAAAATTTTTAACTCTTTACCATCTATCTCAAAATGTTCTTCATTATGCAATCTTAGAATCAGGTCCCTGACTTGCTTCCTTACAAAATATACCACAATATACCGAGTGAGATTATTCTTCTTAGCCACATAAGAATTCAGATGAAACATATTGTCAATCTCTAGGTACATTTGATTATCCTCAATCTCTAAAAATCTGGCCATACTAGGTATAATGATTGTTGCTAAATCCTCTTCTTTCTCTTCCGTAACTCCTCTAATTTTAATACATTTATCTCTCCTTTTAGTCTCCTAAGCAGCCTTTTCATCCACTTCTTTCTCCTTCCACCTCTTAATACTTGATATATCTTTCTCTATAATCACACTTCTTTTTTCTAGTTTTTC
This sequence comes from Phrynosoma blainvillii, assembly GCA_026167975.1. Taxonomy (NCBI): domain Eukaryota; kingdom Metazoa; phylum Chordata; class Lepidosauria; order Squamata; family Phrynosomatidae; genus Phrynosoma; species Phrynosoma blainvillii. The sequence continues at coordinate 85,504,061 of JANUYF010000001.1, read as the reverse complement.
AATTCTTTGTTTTGTTTTTAGGATCTCATTTGTTAATTTTTCTACATTTTGATTAATTTCCTGTAATTTCGGTCTAATTTCTCTCCTAATCTCCGCCTTAAAATCCAACATCTCATTTAATCATCTTTCTGATTTTCTCAATCAAGGCTTGATTTGAGTCAGCCATCTTGGGTTGCTCCAAGAAGGGTCTCCTCTTCCACTGTGTCTGCTGCCTAGTAGATTGGTTTCTCATCTCCATCTTAGTTTTACAGTATGGGGTATTCTAACTACTCTATACTCAAATTAGTTTTCTTTCTTTTTTAAAAAAATATTATTATTATTGTTATCAGTAGAAGAAGTATTAAGTTGCAGTATAACAAATGCAACTATGACTAGGTTATTAGAGAAAATACAGAAGTCTTTTGGACTCACTAAACAGATCAGTTTCCAGATTTGTCACAACCAAATACAACTGCCAAGTATTTCTACTTTAAAAATAGAGCTAACCAATATTACAGTCTATCCTAGTCTCTCTCTTTTCCTGGCATGCCTGGGCCTCCCTGGCCCCATTGTGGCTGCAGCTGACTCGTTGCCTGGTGGAGATGTTAGAGTTCAGGTGGGTCCTAGTGCCTCTTCCTCAGTCTCTCCACTTGTGTTGCTGCCGAAGCCACTCTGTTGCAGAGAGAAGATGGAACTGGCGTGCTTTGAAGAAGTGTATCTGATTTGCCTGAGCTTCGCCGGCCCCTGTTGCGGCTGTATCCACCTCGCTGCCAAGTGGAGACGTCAGAGTTTCAGCAGATCCTAATGCCTCCACCTCAGTCTATTATTAGTTTATTATTAGTCTCCCCACTCATGTCACTGCCAAGGCCACTCCGTTGCTCCTACAACTCCCAGAGAGCCTCTTTACACTTTATCCAGAAGTCTTGATGACGCTGTTTCCACTCTTCTTCTGTGTCTCAAATCAATCTAATGGGATTACTCTAAATCAAAATCTTTTCTTTATGACCACTCCTCTCATCAGCATAAGCAGAAAAAGAAAAGGTGCATTCTAGATTGGAGTTTGGCTCCAATTATTCTTCTTATTAGCCCTTGTTACTTCTCCAATAACATCATCAGCAAAAAGGGAAAACAAAAAATCTCCTTCAGGTCTGACTTTTAAGTCTCTTAAATTAACTGATTTTCATCCCGTTAAGCTGTAAAAACAGAGTTCCCTTTTTATTTGTTCAAAAAAAGTCCAAAGTTAAATTCTGGAAGGTCTTCCATAAAACTCAAAATATGTAATCTCAAATTAGCTTCTTACCTTCCTCTGTAAGAGAAAGTAATTTCATATTGTGAACAGACGTCACTCCTGCTCCAAATTGCTTTGGAAAGTTCCCCGCGGTCACGGTAGGTCTTCAGCCCTGGGATCCTCCCCCGCTAAAGCTCTTTTTTTTTGGCGCTTTAGACAGTCCAGAGAACCAAAAAAGCTGCCCAATGCCGACCCCGCTGAATTCTCTGTATCCAAAAAGTAACTTATTGACCAAAATTGTTGTTTATCTTGTCTTAAAACCACAATGAAAAAGACAGCTCTTTTGCTACTTGCAAAGAGACGTCTTACCAGAACTCCATCACCACCAGAAATCCAAGTGTTCATTTCTAAGAACTGATTCCTTATTCCAAATGTCCCTATTAGAAATGTACACTTTAATAACTTCTCTTGACTCGAATGAATTCTGTTCAGATATTAAAAAAAACAGTTAATATACAATCTTTAGCTATTATTATAGGGACATTTGGAATAAAGAGACAATTCTTACAATATTTGGCTATTGAGACCCAGTGGTTTGAGTAATGGACTATGACTATGGAGACCAGGGTTCGAATCCCAGCTCAGCCATGGAAACCCACTGGGGTGACTTTGGGCAAGTCACACACTTTTAGCCTCAGAGGATAGACATGGCAAACCCCCTCTGAACAAATCTAGCCAAGAAAATCCCATGATATGGTCACCATAAGTCGTAAACAATTTGAAGGCACAAAACAACAATAACAACCATTTGGTTATTATGATTCTCTCTGCTGCCAATCCTCCATCCCAAGTCCCCAATAATTTTACACGCTGAGAAAGGCTTCTCCTGCCTTATCTGCACTGCAGAAATAATCTGGTTCGAGACCACTTTAACTGCCCAGGCAAGCTCTGGTGCCACAATTAACTACAATTCCCAGAATTCCACAGCATGGAGCCTGAGCAGTTAAAGTAGTCTCAAACCAGATTATTTCTGCAGGGTGGAATGAAGCCTCAGATTCTTCTTTGCAAAGCAGATCAGAAACAAAGCCTTTGGCAGTCACCCTCTCCATTTTTCCCACCAGTTTTGGGGAAAGAGGGTGGCCATGGCCATCTGATCCCATCCTTTATCTCTCCAAATCCAGCCACCCCTCCTGACATCTCATCTGCTGGGTTCCTGTGTGTGATCCGCCACACAGAATCCCACCTGGGGGCAGTGGCTGGGCTTTTCCTTCTCCTCCTCCTGCTTCCCAGGTCCAGGCTCCTTGGCAGCAATACCAGATAGAGGAGGAAGGAGGAGGAAGGCACTGTTTGGCACTATTTTACCTGCCAGAGCCCCATGCTACAGGATCTGGGGTACTGTGGTTTATTGGGGTACCAGAGCTCCTTGATCCTCTCAGGGGCTCCACTCTGGGACCACAATGAACTAATCACTAGGATCCTGTACCATGGAGCCCTTGCAGTTAAAGTGGTGCCAAACCAGATAATTTCTGTAGTGCGGATCTGGACTCTAGTCCCTGCACTGCCCTCTTCGCTATCCACTTCCAAGGGGCCCTGATGGGAAGGAGGGGCACCTACCTTCACTGGGGAACTCTTGCTCCTCTTGGCCCCTGGCTAACTGGGGAAGGTGCACCAACACTAGCAGAAGGGCTATCAGGCAGGCTTCCCAGATGTCTATCTTCTCTTTCTCTTTCAGCCGGTCCGGTGGAGTCTTTCAGGCTCCTGGTGCTGAACACACACCCCCCCGAGCAAAGCCCCCAGGAGCAGGCACACTTCCAGGAAGCCAGGCAGGGAGAGAGGATTGGGCAGCCAACCAACACTAGGGGTGGTAGGGAAGAATGAATGACCTTGGCTCTGCCTGGTCTGCCTTTCTCTCCTTTCCACGCTCACCCTCTGGCCTTTCGCCTTCCTCAAGGTGGGCTCCTGGCAAAACTGGGACATGGAGCTGCAGCCAGCTGGGACAATTACAAGGATTAAAATTGGGACTTTTTTTTAAAAAAAACTTTATTGAAAAAACAAACAAACAACCATACAAACAAACAAATATACAGAAATGCATACATATAAATCTACACTTATAACAAACATACTTATAACAAACATTCCTTATATCTAAATTATATTTAAATTAGGATTATATCATTCCCTATTCCAATATTCCTTGAACCTTATCCGATTCTTTGCCATTGCCTCTTATGTTTTATCTCTCATCAACCCTGTTAATATATCTGATTCCATGGCTTCCCAGGTTTTATTTTTCCATTCTCTATTTGAAGGATTTATGGGTGGTTTCCACTTTTTAGCATATAAAATTCTGGCCGATGTTACCATATAAAGTAATACACGTCTATTTTCACTTGCAAATTGTTTTTCCAATACTCCTGTCATATTCAGAAGGAAAAAAGTTGGATCTAAAGGTATGTCCACTTCATATATATTTGATATTAATTCCTTAATTTTTTTCCAATATTTCTGCGCCTTCTTACAATCCCACCATAGATGGAAAAATGTGGCTCCACGTTTCTCACACTTCCAGCAGGTGTCTCTTCCTGTTTTGTAAAATTTATTTATTTTATCTGGTGACATATACCATCGAAATACCATCTTAATATGATTCTCTTTGCAATCTTGGCAACAGGTGAATTATTTGTATCATACCAGGCCTTTTCCCATGGGTTTTCCTATATCCTGTGCCCATTTTATCATTACATGTTTAACCTTTTCATTTTACAGATCTCTTTGCTTCAAAATCCTATAGTATTTCGTGATATGTCCTTTGTTTTTATCAAAAAAGTTGGTATCTATTTCCTTCTTATCATTTGTTATACCTGGATTTTTATTATCCATTTTATATTTTCCCATCAATTGATTATACAAGAACCAGTTTTTCTTTATTTCTTTATCCAACTGATCTTGAGTTTTCATCAATTCTCCATCTACTCCTTTCTAATTTATTAGATCTCCATATGTTAACCAAGGTAGTTTATCCATTTTAGACCTCCTAAAAAAAGCTTCCTGTGTCGAAACCCACAGTATTTGAGTATAAGATTGCTTCCTTATCTTCAATCAAGTTTTAAACAGTGCATTCCTTATGAAGTGGTGGGTGAAATCTTTGTTATCCTTTAATTTGTCATACCACATAAAGGCATGAAAGCCGAATCTCATTTTGGTATTTTCTGCCTCTAGTAATCTTTGATTTTTAAAAGTACCCATTCTTCTAGCCAATTAAGACATGCTGCTCTAAAGTATAATTTTAAATTGGGTAACCCACAGTCACCTTTTACTTTTTCCTCCGTTAATAACTTCCAATTTATTCTAGCTTTTTTGCCTTCCCAAACAAATTTTAATAATTCTCTTTGCCAACTGTCCAGGCTTCTCTCATCACTGATTACTGGTATATTTTGAAATACATACATTAACTTTGTTAGGATGCTCATCTTAATTGCTTCTATTCTACCCAGAAAAGAAAGCTGTTTTCTTGAACAAATTGTCAAATATTTCTTCCCACATTCTCAAGCAATTGTTTTTATATGAATCTATATTCCTTTTAGTTAAGAATAACCCCAAGTACTTTACTTTTTTCCCACTTTAAACTCCAATATTTGTTTCAAATCTTGTTCTTCTTTTATATCCATATTCTTCGTCATTATTACTGTTTTTTCTTTATTTATTTTAAATCCTGTTACCTCACCATATTCTTCTATTACTTCTATTAATCTCTTAAAGCTTTTCTTTGGGTTTTCTAGAAAACAGATTACATCATCCGCAAAGGCTTGGACTTTAAATGTATGATGCTTAATTTTCACACCTTCTATTTCTATGTCTTCTCTTATTTTGTTATTCAGAATTTCCAGCACCATTATAAAAAGCAACGGTGACAAAGGACATGCTTGCCTTGTCCCTTTTTCAATTCTAATATTTTTTATTTTTTTCCTGATTTATTATAATTTGGGCAAGCTGTTCCTTATAAATTTCCTGTGTCCATTTGTAAAACATATTTCCCATTTTCATTTGTTTAATTAATTCTAACATAAAACACCAGTTAACCCTATCAAATGCTTTTTCTGCATCTAATAGAATTATTGCTACTTTCCTCTTATTATGACATTCAACATGTTCTATTATATTTACAGGTAATACTATTCTCATATTCTTTATTTGTCTCTTCAGCACGAAACCGTTTTGGTCTTTGTGAATTATAAGATTTAATATTCTTTCAATCCTCATAGCTTTGTAGTAAAGACCTTGTAATCAGTATTGGTCAAGGATATTGGTCTATATCTATTTATTTCCAAACAGCCCTTACTCTCTTTGGGTATTAACAATATCCAGGCATCCCTCCATGAGTCCGGTACTCCATGGTCTTTGATTTCGTTCATCTCTTTTAGTGGATCACTCAAAATTTCACTCATCTTTTTATAATAGATCGATGTCAAACCATCAGGACCAGGGGATTTCATCAATTTCATCTTCTCAATTGCATCCGTAATTTCTTTAATTGTTATTGGTTGATTTAAGCTTCTTTCCTCTTCCTCATTTATCATAGTTATCTTCTGGTCATTTAAGTATTTTTCAATTTTCTCACCCTCCTCTTGTCTATTAGAGGTGTTTTTATATATATTCTCATAGTATTCCTTAAATAATCTCTTAATCTCTCTCTGATCTGTAATCGTTCTTCCTTTATATTTTATTTCTGTGATTATTTTCTTTTCCTTTTCTTTCCTGAGTTTACTTGCCAAAATTCTTCCCACTTTATTCCCTAGATCAAAATGTCTCTGCCTTATGTATTGTAACTTATATTCTATTTCTTTTAATGCCATTATTTTTAGTTGTCGTTGTAAATCTTCAATATTTCTTTTCAATCTCTTATCTCCTGTAGTTTTCCATTCTTTTTCTTTGTTTTCTAATTCTTCTTTTAGTCTTTGTTCTTTTTCCATTTCTCTTTTCTTTCGTGCAGCTTGTAATTTAATAAACTCCCCTCTAATTACAGCCTTATGGGCATCCCAAATAATTTTACTTGGCATACCTTCTGTCTTATTTTCCTTAAAGTAATGCTTTAACGTCTCCTTTATTTTATTTATAATGTCCTCTTTTTTGAGCAAATCCTCATTTAATCTCCAAATAAATTCTTTCCTCTTAACTATCACGTCCATTTCTATCAGATTATGGTCAGATATGTACTTGGTTTTAATTTCCATTGTCTTTACCATTGGAGCCATAGTTTTAGAAACCAAAAAAGGGTCAATTCTTGAAAAGAATTATGAACTTCTAAAAAAAGGTGTAATCCTTTGATTCCTTAAAGTTATACCTCCATATATCTATTAAGCCAAATTCTTCTTTCATTTTGAAAAAGGTTTTTGGTAATTTCCCTTGATTAGACCATATTTTTTCCCAATCATCAACAGTCTGTCTAATCGAGGATCCAATACTGCATTAAAGTCCCCCATAAACACTATATTACTATATTTTAACTCTTTTAACTCTTTTGTTATCTCTGTAAAGTATTTATCTCTACTTTCCATTGGGGCATATATTCCCACCACAAGCATTACTAAATTTTCAATTTTAACTTCCACTCCCAGATATGTTCCACCATTGTCACTAAATATTTGTTTAGCTTGATATTTCTTATTTACATAGATTACAATTCCTTTCTTCTTCTTATTAGCAGCAGAAATATAAGCCTTCCCCAATTTAGGATTTTTAATGTACTTTGCTTCTTTTTCTCTTATTTTCATCTCTTGAATACATATGATATCGCTCTTAAATTTCTCTAATTGGTGAAATATTATACGTCTTTTATGTTTTGAATTAATATCTTTAACATTCCAAGATGTTATTTTTACCATTCTTATATATTCACTAATTCTCAAGAATCTTCGTCTCACATCTTCCTCTCGTTATATAGTTTATACCTTTTTTATTGTTGTTGTTGTGCCACCCCTTCCACCTCTTATATATATATTGTCTTTATTTGTTTGTTTGTTTATTTATTTTTAATGTTTTGTTTGTTTTATTATCTTTATTGTTGTTTCCCTTACTTTCAAATACAAAAAAATCTTATTCTTTTGTACTTTCTGCATTCCTTCTTGGTAATCTGGTAATGCTCCTTCTCTGTCTTCCTCCTCACTTTCTTTTTCTGCATCTAAGTTAGTATTAGTATTATTTTCTTCTGATCCTCTAATATGTTCTGACTCCTCGATAATATCTTCTCTATCTTCCTCCTCCTTCCTTTTCTCCTTGTATTTTTTAGATCTCCATTCTCTTGTAAATGACTTTTCTCACTTATCTTCTTCTTTACCTCTACAGTCTTCTTTAAGTCTCTGTTCCATCTCTTTCACTTTGGTTTCATTATCAATCTTAAAACTCTTTTGCTTATATGAGAAGGACAAACCTTCTATCCTATCCCATTGGGACTTTTCCAGATTTTTTGGGACAAATGGCAACCCTAGCTTTGATCAGGATCAAAGGCCAAGTGCCAACACCGGGGGTGGTGGTGGATAGTTTGCATTCTAAAGCTATGGTATGGAACAGGAATTTTCAATTCTGGCAAAAACCCTTTACTGGTGACTTCTGTCTTGATGTCTGGAAGAAATGTATTTTGTTTTCTATCACACTAAGATGTTTTCCTGGTTATTGGGAACTGAGTCCACTGGTTCTGACAGAGTCCACCAGTAACTCACAATGAATTAAATTTGCTTTATTCCCAATAAGGTGTACATCACATTGCAGTAATAAAATGTGGTGTTTAGAATTTTTTTAAAAAATAGATGATAATATATTTTAAAAGCTGCAATACCATCCCCTTTTATTTATAATACTCACATTTTGCTTCTTTTTTTAAAAAAAGATCCTGTTGTTGGTTCGGAATCCAAAAGATGTTGCTGCATCTTTTTTTCATTTTTCAAACACATTTGCTGCATACCAACCACATGAAACATTTGGGTCATTCTTTGAAGCCTTAATGAAGGGAGAAGGTAAGATTTCAGTTTGTCTATTCATGCTATTTGTATAATGACTATAAGGAATGAAAACGCACACACATCTATGAGAAAACTACAGTCACAATGAGTTTTACCACATTACAAATGTTAGCTGAGATACAGCAATAGAGGAGCAGCTTTCGGTTTACATCTCCACATGTCCTCAAAGCATTTCTGTTCTATTCACAAGGTGGTTGTTTTTAACTGTCCTCAAGTTGACCACAACCCATGGTGACCTTGTGAATGAGGCATCTCTAACAAATCCTGTCCTCCACTGCTCTTCTTAGGTCCTTCAAATTAAGGACTGTGACCTCCCTTATTGAGTCTATTGGCTTGTGGTCTTCCTCTCTTTCTGCTGCCTTCTATATTCCCTAGTATTATTTTATCTAGTAAGTAATACCTTCTCATGATGTGGCCTTAGTTTCACCAACTTGGCTTCCAGGGAGAGTTCAGCTTGATCTGTTTTAGGATCAATTAGTTTGTCTTTTTGGCTGCCCATGGTATCCTCTGCACTCCTTTCCAGCACCACATCTCAAATGAATTGATTTTCTTTTTGTCTGCTTTCTTCACTGTCTAGCTCTCACATTCATACATGATGATGGGGAATATAATAGCTTGGATGATTTTTACTTTAGTGCTCTGTTATATATCTTTACACTTTAGGATCTTGTCTAGTTCTATCATAGCTGTCCTTATTTCTAGTCTTCTTTTTATTTCTTGACTGCAACATCCATTATCAATGTTTGATCCAAGGTATAGGAACTCTAACTATTTTGATATCCTTGTTATCTAGGTTGAATTTATGTAGATTCTGGTCATTATTTTATGTTGAACAGTAAGCATGTTTTTTTTTTTACTTTCTTCTTTTACCTTCCTTATTAATAGTTTTAAGACTATAATGTTCTCTACTAGTGGTATGGTGTCATCTGCATATCTTAGATATATTGATGTTTCTTCTATTTTCGCTGCTCCTTCTTCTCAATCTAACCCTGCCCTTCATGTGATATTTTCTGCATACAAGTTGATCTGGTAGGGTGATAGAATGCATTTGCCAATTGTGAACCATTCTGTTTCTCCATATCCTATTCTAACAGTAGCGTCTTGTCCTAATGTCTCATCAGGACTATCAAATGTAGTGACACTCCCATCTCTTTAAGAGCATTATGTAGTTTTCCATGGTCTATGCAGTCCAAGGCTGTGTTAGAGTCTATAAAGCACATGCTGATTTTCTTCTAAAATTCCTTGATGTGCTCCAATAACCATTGTATATTTGCAATGTGATCTCTAGTGCCTCTTCCCATTCTGAACCCCAATTGCACAGATTGGATTTCTCTCTCCATATATGATTAGAGTCTATACTGAATAATTTTGAACATAATTTTGCTTGTGTGGGATATTTATGCTATAGTTCTATATTTACTGAAGTCTTTTGTGTCTCCTTGTTTGTGGATTGGGATGTATTGATCATTTCCAGTTTGTTGGCCATTGTTTTGCTTTCCATATTTGTTGGCATATTTTAGTTATCACAGCAATTCTATTGGAATGTCATCTGATCCTGGTGATTTGTTCTTCCCAATATCTCTTATTGCAAGTTCCTCCTTGGTCTCTATAAGATTTGCAGTTCATCTTCATTCATTTCATCATTCCATGTACCTTTCACTTTTTTCTTTTCTTTTATATAATTCACCTGTGTATTGCTTCCAACACATCATCTTTTTATTTCTTCCTGATAAGAGATTGTAAGAAAGGACACTGTATAATCACAGAAAGTGGAGAGAAAGGAAGCCAGTGAGTGAATGAGTGTAAGGAGGAAGTATAGAGGTAAGAAAGTGATAAGGATAGTGTTTTTTTTAAGAAGGTAAAGTAAATAGAAGTAAGTAGAAGAAGGTGAGTGTTAAAGAGTAGATGGAGAGAAAAAGAAAACCCTTTGGATTCCCCCACACACTGGTTATAATTCTTTTGACACAGAAGAATAATTAAGTAACTAATGAAGGAGGTGACTCTTTTTGAGCTAGCTTTTTGAACTGGTCAGAAAACAGTCAAGAGATAACATAGTTTTCTTCTCTCACACACCACCTTAACATAGAGAGTTCTTGTAGCACCTTTGAGGCTAATAACTGAAAGAAAAAAGTTGGCAGCATGAGCTCTACTTCTTTACCACCTTTACCACCTTAACATGTGGGGGAAAGTCTAACCTATGCTAAAGCATGAAACTGGGAGAAATTAGTGAGTTTGAATCCAGAGTGCTCAAGGTAGACATTTTTAAAAATAGTTGTCTCTGATTACTGTTGCATGATTTCTGATTTCCACTAGTGCCTTGGGGATCCTATATTGACTATCTTTGTGTGTGGAACAACTATATTGATGAAGAAAATGTCATGCCGATAACATATGAAGAACTGAAAGAGGTACAATCAATATTGTTAAGATGTGAGATTTCCCACATTGAATCTTCACTGCAACCATGTGATGAAAGTTAAACTAAGAGGCAGTGATGAGCTCAAAGTCAGAGATGAACAAAAATTAAAGTTAAAGCCAGTGAGCTTGAGAGATGAGTAAAAATTAAAGTTATAGAGTTTAAGTCTGTAGACACTGCCTACTCTAAAAATGTATATTTAAAAAAAGCTTTCCTGACAATTGCTGGAACAATAACATCTCATAACAACTCAAACTTTTGTTATTTGTGTGTGTACCTGTTATTTTGCAGCTTTTGCTGCAGCTCTGGATCAGGAAAGGAGATGGAAGTATAAAATTGCAACAGAGGGGAAATGACAGCACCCTTTCAAGTTAAGCAACACTAAGCATCCTTTATGGTGCTAGAGGAGAGTTCTGTGGACTGTCAAAAAAGACAAATATATGGGTCCAAATCAAGCTTAACTTTCCTCAAAGTGTGAGCAGATGGACAGGCCGATCCTGTTTTTCCCCAAATCTATTGGAAACTCCATTGTCCACATGGCCCACTCCAAAGGAGGGCCAAACACTCATGGGCAAACCACACCACACGGCATCAAGCTGCAACTCTTGGGCTTTTGCCCCACCTCCCTCCCATACTTGCACACCATTGCACAAAAATATCATCTGAAATGGAATTACCTCCATCCTCCTGCCCAGCTGCCCTGTGTGACCAGTCATCTAGTTGCACAAGTGATAAACTTTCCATACAGTGCATCAGTCTGCCCAGTGACATGTTGACAAAGCAAAATTATGGAGGCCCCCCTATACATGCCCCCTTCCCCGGCTTCTCCTCATGCCTCTCTGTTGGACTGTCTGCTTTGTGTATGTTTTAATTACATCCATTGCATTATTGCTGACCTGCCATGTTTGTTATACTTTTGCATCATGGGAGGTATGACAGGTCAATGGTACTATGAATTGATGGTGCAACTGTCCACTCATGCACCTGTATGGTCAATCAAAAAAATATGTATGATGAGCAATTACGCTGGTGGCTCCATCCCACCAGACCCAGGGTGCACGCCTTAGACTACTTTCCCACATTCCTGCATTCATACCATGCTGTTTATATGCATGGGCAATGATGCACATTTTCTGCATTAAGATAGAGTATCAGAGCTTCTTTTTGCTCCATTTTTTAGCCCCACAGTGTGGTTTCATGTTGGTTGCCACCTGGTTTCATACGTTGTCTGGACAAGTAGGGTTCAAGTTGGCTTGAAGCTGCTTTATTTTGCCAGTGTGGACAACCTCCTACATACCAAAATGACTAAACTGAAGCATGAAACAACATGGCCCATCATATTATACAATAATTCTTGGTGAAGGTAGTAGAAAGAGAGGATAAGTACATTACAAGCAAATAGACTCAGTCAAGGAAGCCAAAGCTGCCATCATTTTGCAAGAACTTAGTAGGGCTGTTAATAAAAAAAAAAAAAACATCCAGGATGTCTTTCATTGACAGGATCACCACAAGTTGAAGCTGATTTGAAAACAGTTAACAACAACAAAGGGGCTTATCCAATCTGAGATTTTTTGAGTAGGGAGGATTCATGTTTTGAGCTACCCCACTGGTCTAGCTCTCTGTTATATTCTGGGAATTTGTTTAACAATGCTTTGCTCAGTGCCAATATATGCATTGTATTGTAGTTTTAGGCAGTACTGCAGGGCAGTGGCATCCCTAGCGCTGGTGTCATCTGGTGTGGTAACTCACGGTGTCACCCCCCTCCCCATTGACCTTCTCTCATTTCACACCATACAGTATCCTTAGTAATGGTTTTTAGCACTAATATTACTTGTAAATTGTAATTCCCATATACCACTGAATGTAATGCTAATAGTTGTGACATAAACAACTAGCAACACTAAAATTATATCTTCAGATTACAATATCATAAGCACAGCCTAAATGTATTTACATATGCATAGTGAATATTTGGTTAAAATGTGATGTTTTTAAAGAAAAAATTAAAAGAATCATTTTTAAACATTCAATTGTTTTTTAAAAATTAAAATTTTGAAATTTTAATGTTAAAATGGGGGGGGGCTCTCCTTTCCCCTCCCACTGAGCTTCACCCCATTCCCACCATCTCTTAAATCATTTTAAAGGGAAGCAAATGAATGCCACAACCCATTTCAGACAAAAGGTGTTAGAGAAGCAGTGGTGTCACCCCCCCCTTGAGGTGTCACCTGGTGCAGTCAACACCCCCTGCACCCCCTAGTGATGCCTCTCCTGCAGGGCATTGCTAGCACACTAAGAAACAAACAACCTCAAAATACAGCTCATGAAAATGCACTATCAGTGCAGATTACACAAATGGAAGCAAAATTCACTCTATTCCTAATTCTAATTCCTAAGCCACCAATATTTCTTTGTTGGATACATAAGTTTACAAGAATCAGAGCTTTATTCACCATATATGTGTGCACTGATAAGACCTGTTGCTTTGTTTTTTTCCTTACAGAACACAGCTTTAGGAGTTAAAAAGATAGCTAAATTCTTTGAACTGAACCTAAGTGAGGAAGACATTCAGGGTGTCGCAGAAAGGAGCACTTTCAAGGCTATGAAAGACAATTCTAAAAAAACCCATGGGAAATTTGGTGATGTTCTTTTTCGTAAAGGTATCTTTTTCTTTTTTCTTTTTTTAGTATATATTTATTAATAATTTTCAAAATAAACACACACATTCATACTCTTTGACATAAATATACACAAAACAAGAAGCATAAACTATATGACATATACCAAATAACCTATATCTCTTCTCCATATCCCTTAAAAAAGGACTCCCCTTTTTTCTCTAACTGCCACTTAACCATATTTTCTAGTCTCTTCTCCTCTTTAAGTAGAAAAAGTCTCATAAAAAAAGAATGATCTGTGCATGATCCTTTTTTTTTAAACTTCTCTGGAAAACAATGGGAAGCCATCTATGCAAAGTGATATACAAATTCTGTGATATTGGGTGGGTGATTATATGTATTTTATAATAAGCCAATTGGCAATACAATGTCCTCCAGCCTTCTTTTCATTGATATTAGGGATGTTATCACCCATTTTCACTTGCCCATTTACTGGCGGTGATTGGGACACTTGCCCACAAAAGCAGGCTTCTATTTATTGATCTAAATTTTAAAAAAGTATTTCTCTATAGCGTCCCAACCCACAAGGGCTCATAAGGCGGTAAGGGGATTTGCACTTCATGTTAAGCATTCAGGTGGCAGATGTTGCTTTTTCACCCCATCTAGTATTTATTTATTTACTTACTGTATTTATACCCCGCTCTTCAGCCAGAAAGTCTCTCAGAGCAGCTTACAGATATTTAATTAGACATTTCCCTGCCCTCAGGCTTACAATCTAAAGAAAAAGACATGACACAAAAGGGGAAGGGAATGGCAGTGGGGAAGGGGAATAAGTCCAGACGTTCTTCTCTCCCTCTGAGGCCTGGACTATGGCAGATGGACTGGAGGGAGGGCTCTTCTTCTTACTTTAGGCCAGGCCTGATGGAGCTGGCCAGCCTTTCTCTCCCTCTGATGCTGGATGATATAATAGTAATATTTCAGACTTCCTTCATACACTTACCTGCAAAAGCAAATATGTGGTTTCCAGATCACAAACAGAAAATCATGCGTACTTATCATAACAATGGCATTTATATATACAAATCTGTATATGTGTCTATTTTCAGGTGATGTAAGTGACTGGAAGACACTTTTTAGTCAAGAGAACAACCAGAAAATGGACATAGCATTTAAAGAGCATTTAGCAGGAACCAAAGTGGGAGCAATGATAAAGTATGATGTCTACTGCAAGGCATGAAGCCTCAGGAAGAGATACTTTCTTGGAGTGAATTGAAAAAGAATCTCACTTTGTCTCAATATGAAACAAACATTTCACTATAAACGAGATCTAGCTTTCTGGAATAAATTTTCAATCAATTCAACTTCGTCTTTATTAGAAACCTATAGGCTTAGATTGGATGTGTCATTGAGCTAGAATTCTAAGGAAACCCTCATTTCCTATTGTCAGGTAGCATGCTGGAATGGAAAGTGGCATCGTTAGTGTTGGTGTCAGTAACTCATGGTGACACCTCTTATCTACCTTCTCCTGTACTACACCACACACAATCCTTAGTAATGTTTTTTGTACTAATGTTACTCATAAATCATAATTCCTATATATCACTGAATGTAATGGCAATAGTAGTGACATAAACCACCAGCAAAATTAAAATTATACCTTTAAATTACAATATCACACACACACACAGCCTAAATCTATTTACATTTACATAGTTCCATGCAGTTTAAGTGAAAATTTGGTAAGGAAATAATAGAATTCAAAATAAAAAACATTTGATTGATGTTCCTGCTTGGCAGGGGATTTGACCCAATGGCTCCCATAGTCTGTTCTACCTCTGTGATACTAAAAAGTATATCAAACTTACATTCATTTTAATGTTAAACTTTATCGTTACAGGAGATACATTAATGCATCAGGTTTGATTATTGCATAATCAATAATGGCCCAAATAATGTAGAAGTTGTAGATACATATTTGAGAGAAATAAATTTGAATTAAACATAAAAAGGATAATCAAAAGCCGCATAAAAAGAGTTAAGAACCCATAGGTAGGGTTGAAAAACATGTAAACCTATATACTCACATATTACTTACTTATATACTATATATTCAATATATCTAGTATAGTTTTTAGATAAAGTTTTTTTTATACCTCATGCACACTTTAGAAAAAGTGTTTGGGGCTTTAGATTTCTAATTATATAAAAACACTTGAATACTGTCATTGATAAAAACATTGCTTTGAGATTGGCCAAATGTGTCAAGAATAATTGCGCTGGTTTGTAATAAGAGATGCCCAGTTTGAAATAGGGAAGTAGGTTGAGTCTGACACATAGCTAAGAGTGGATGGATTTATAGTTCCATCCTCATTAATTGCAAGGACAGCATTTATTTCTAAAGGTAATTGAGAGGTCATCAAATGGAGACAAATGATTCTGCGCAATTGACTCATACATCATTCTGGCCCTCCCATGCATAAATTATCCCTATTTTAAATGGTCATGAGATGTATGAACAGATATGTTGTGGGTTGGGCTTTTACATACATGAAAAAGGTGGTCTTAAAATTGATCATATGCCTTAACTAGCCAATAATGTTATGGAGGTGGAAAAATACTGTCAGAGAAATGGAATAAAACCATGCTGTGTTAAGTGTGGGGTGTGCCTACTCACCTAGCACACCCCTTCTTGCAAGATTGTAAATAATAAATTGGAAATTACTGCTTCACTTGCTTTGTCCTGATTAATTTGATTTGGTACTGTGGTATTTAGAAAACTGTATCCCACACATATATATGTAAATATACTCATAAATGAAATAATGGTGGTGGTGTTTTCCTCCAAATCATTTCTGTCTTATGCTGACCCTAAGGTGAACCTATCACAAGCCTTTCTTGGCAAGTTTTTTCAGAGGAGGTTTACCATTGCCATCCTCACAATGAGAGAGTTTGACTCACCCAGAAATAATACCTTGCCAAAAAAAATAATCAAACAGATTATAGCATATCTCAATTTCAGTAAGGCCTTTGACAAGGTTGCCCATGACATTCTTGCAAACAAGCTTGTAAAATGTGGGCTAGACAAGGCAACTGCTACATGGATTTGTAATTGCTTGACTGGCCAAACCCAAAGGGTGTTCAGTAATGGTTCCTCTTCATCCTAGACAGAAGTGACCAGTGGGATGCCACAGGGTTCTGTCCTGGGCCCAGTGCTATTCAACATCTTTATCAATGACTTGGATGAAGGAATAGAAGGCATGGTTCTCAAATTTGCAGATGACACCAAATTAATAGGAAGAGCTAATACCCCAGAGGAGAAGATCAAAATTCAAGAAGACCTGAATAGATTGGAAAGCTAACAAAATGAACTTCAACACAAAGAAATGTAAGGTACTGCACTTGGGGGGGGGGGACGACGAAATGCATAGATGTAAGATGGGGGACACCTGGCTTATCGAGACTACGTGTGAAAGGGATCTAGGAGTCCTAGTAGACCACAAGTTGAACATGAGTCAATGTGTGATGTGTCAGCTAAAAGGCCAATATGATTTTAGGCTTCATTAATAGAAGTGCAGTGTCTAGATCAAGGGAAGTAATAGTGCCATTCTATTCTGCTTTGGTCAGACCTCACCTGGAATACTGTGTCCAGTTCTGGGCACCACAATTCAAAAAGTATGTTGCAAAACTGGAGTGTGTCCAGAGGAGGGCAACCAAAATGGCAAAGGGTCTGGTAACCATGCCTTATGAGGAAAGACCTAGGGAGCTGGGTATGTTTAGCCTGGAAAAGAGATGGTTAAGAGGTTATATGATAGCCCTGTTTAAATATTTGAAGGGATGCCATATTGAGGATGGAGCAAGCTTGTTTTCTGCTGCTCCAGAGACTGGAATATGAAGCAATGGATGCCAGCTACAGGAAAAGAGATTCCACCTCAACATTAGGAGTAACTTCCTGACAGTGAGAGCTGTTCAACAGTGGAACAGATTCCCTCAGAATCTTCTTCCTTGGAGGTCTTTAAACAGAGGCTGGATGGCCATCTGTTGGGGATGCTTTGAGTGTGATTTCCTGCATGGCAGAGGGTTGGACTGGATGGTCCTTACGGTCTCTTCCAACTCTATGATTCTATGAACAAATAAGCATTTCAGCACAGTGAAAATCTCGGTAAATCAGAACTTTCCTTTCCCGACCTTCAAAGCTGTGGATCTGTGAATCATTTCACTGAAATCAATGCCTTTTTCCAACTCACTTTCAATTGATAATATTGCAAGATCAGACAGCCTTGAATGTCATATCCAGCTGGCTGGATACTGAAGGACACAACTAGGAAAAACACAAGCACACCTAGAAAAGCCATTCTACTAGGAAACCTGAGTGTATAACATCAGCTGTCACAAACCCAAGGAATATTCTGACAACCAGTATGGATAAGAAATGGGCCAGAATGGACCAAAGTACTTCACATCCACTTTGAGTACAGAATGATTTAACAGCATATCTGATCTCTATATAAGACATGGAGAGACATTGTTTTAAAGTAATCAGTCAACAGAATGGGAAATTCAATACAACAAAAGCAGCCCTGGTGGCGCAGTGGTTAAATGCCTGTACTGCAGCCACTCACTCATAGACCACAAGGTTGAGAGTTCAATACCAGCCAGGGCTGAGGCTCGACTCAGGCCTGCATCCTTCCGAGGTCGCTAAAATGAGTACCCAGCTTGTTGGGGGGCAATCAGCTTACAGTTGTAAACCGCTTAGACATCCCATAGCATGATATGAAGCGGTATATAAATAAGCTGCTTTGCTTTGCAAAATGAAAATACAACAATGAAAATACAACAAAAAATACAACAAATGAAAAGCTATGTAAATATTATCTGTCTTAATTACATGCAAAGTGAGAAATAAAGCTAATTTCCTTGAAGTTCCATTTTGTGTTCACTGAGGCCAGAGTCTTCAAATGCTTTAATAATCCCAGTGCAAAAATTCCCAAATAACCAGAAATATTAAAAGCAATGGGATTAGCAGTTTTTTTCACCATGTTCTTGTTGAGCTTTAGTCAAAAGGGAGAAAGGATTATTTTATTGCAAGATCAATGCCTTTTTTTCAATCTTGCCTTTTCCCAAGCACTGAGAAAGCCAATGCTATCAGTATAGTGCTTCTCAACAAACTGGATCATGGACTAGTGCTGGTTCACAGTGAGCATCCAGGAAAGAAAGAAACAGCTGTAGTCAATAGACACAAATATGCCCAGAAATCTCCCACCCTGGGAGAAAAGCAGAGTAAAAATTCAATAGTTCAAATCCCTGGTACACTGGAGGAAAACCTGCTCCTCCCTCCACATCAGACAGATTGAGAAGCAGTGGTCCAGGGCAGTATTTCCCATGTTTTCTGATATGGTGGATTTTCCAGTGTGCTAGGGATCAGCATCATATTACAGAAAATGATGTAGTCAGTGGTTAAAGCAGATTTTTTAAAAGTGACTTTTCTGTTTTTTGATCATGCAGGCTATGGAATTCTGAGAGTTGTACTCTAAATACTAATTTCTCAAAGCTTTGCTCTAGGAGTGGAGAACAGATGGCACCCCAGATGTTGTTGGACACCAGTACTCATCAGCCATAGCCAGTGTGGCCAGGCATCATGAAAGATGTAGCCCACCATTAAGAAGGCCACACATTTCCTGCTCGTGGGTGTGAATGTGAGAAACCCAGATTTAAATCCTATTTCTTTGCAGTGCTCACCAAAATGGGCTAGCTGTAAAATCTCAACTTCTTTTACCTTGTATGATTGTTGTGAGCCACTCTGAACTTCTTGGAAGAAAGGTAGAACAATCCAAGAAAATGTCATATAGAGATATGTTTACTGAGCCAGATGAACGCCCTGCCTAATCCAGCACCATTTACTCTGGCCATCTTCCAGTGTCTTGGCAGAATACTTTATTAATCCCATTCATCTTCAAATCAAGATGCCAAGAACAGAACTTGGGACCTTCTATAATACACAAAGCACATAGTCCAGCAATTAATGCTATGCCAATCAGGTAGAGGCTGTCCAGCAAGAATAATAATAATAATAATAAGAAGAAGAAGAAGAAGAAGAAGAAGAAGAAGAAATCATCACTAGGGCTGGCCAATCTGTGGCTCTCCAGATATTGTTGAACTCTCAGTACCTGACCACCCTGTCAGCATGGCCGTGCCAAGGAATAATGGAAGCTGTGATAGTGGAAGCTGTGCCTTCAAGTCACCTGTCAACTCATGACAACCCATGAATTTCAGAGGATTTTCGTAGGCAAGGAATAGCCAGAATTCTTTCCTCTAAAATATTGCTTATAACATGGGGTATTGGTCGGTAGTCTCCTAAATGGAGTGCAGTATGTGTGTGAGAAGATCCATCTGCAACTAAAGATGAGCCCCACCAACTGCCTTACAAAAGTGGAATGTC
Source organism: Phrynosoma blainvillii (assembly GCA_026167975.1). NCBI lineage: Eukaryota > Metazoa > Chordata > Lepidosauria > Squamata > Phrynosomatidae > Phrynosoma > Phrynosoma blainvillii. Next base: position 85,484,368 of record JANUYF010000001.1, on the reverse strand, counting down.
CATTAGCTCTGCTTCACTACATTTCCCCCTACCTTTGGCTTATCTTGCATGGTAGCATTTTGGATTGTTCGTAGGTAGCCACAAAAGCATCCTTAATACAACAATACCACAATCCCTGGATGGATACTTTGTATGAATGAGACTGATGATTAATTCAGAATTACTGATATTTTAAGTTTAAACAGAACTGTAGAAGCCCTTACTATGCTTCACAGTAAGAGTTTCTAATCCACATGGTAGCAGATAAAAAATATGTGCATGGAGTACATGTTCTAAAACAGGAGTAGAAACCATATGGCTCTTCAGATAGTGTTGAACTGCATGTGCCAACATTCCTCACATTTGGCAATGTTACCTGGGACTGTTGAGAGCTGCAGTTCAGGAGATCTGTACAATTTCAGCTTCAATCTAGAAAATTCTTCAGAGAGATACATCAGTACTTTTAACTGCTGTTCTCAGGGACACATTAGTAGCAACACATGCCACCCTGTTATCTCCACCCAATCTGTATGCTGCATGTCACCAATCATAGAAGTAAAAGCCAGTTCTTTAAATACAGACAATGTAGCATGTGACATTCTTCTTGTGCTCTTGCTTCCATCAGCTTGTGTGTGTAGTAATAAAGAGTTGCCATTATTTGGAAGCTTTTCAGATACACAGCCAGCCTGGTAGTTTTGTATGAAAAAACAACTTTCAACTTTTGTCAGCTTACTTTTTGGGCAACAAGAATTTGGCTTTTGAATGTTGTAGAGACATGCTATGTGCATCTCTAGTTACAGACTTTAAGCTAGGGAAAAAAAAGGAAAAAGAAATGAAAATGACTACTTAGAAGATAAGAATCGTTTTGAAACAGAATCTTGTTTTCCATAATGACAGTAGCATTGCCATCCTATGCTGTCTACTTGGAAGTAAATCATATTACTTGCAACTGAACCAAATCTTAAGCGTTAATAGAATTTCAGCCTGAGTGACCCAAAAGGTATCAAGGTAGTGTTTTTGTGAGAAAAATAACAAACTGATCCTATGTCTGTTTACCTGGATGGTAATTGTGTAGTTGGTTTATCTCCCTATGAAGCAAAAATACAATTAAATTTAGTGGAACAAGTAGAGCAAACATGCTGTCCCATCCAGTTCCCCATTCCTACCTCCTTTTCTCCTCATGTTTGCTCTATACGCATACACACACACACACACACTCCTAACTCCTCCTCCTTCTTGGGTTTCTTATGCACACACGCACACATACACATATACAAGTTCCTAATTTCCCTTTCTCCTCTTCCTTCTTCCTTTCTTCCTCGTGTGTGCTTTACACACAAATATGTTTTAGCCTTCCCTTCCTCCTCCTTTCCCTTCCTCCCTTCTTCTTTGATGACCTCGACATCCCCCCTTCCTTCCTCCACCTCCACCTCCTCCTCCTTGGGTGTGCTCTACATACACAAACACCGACACTCCTACCTCTCTTTCCTCCTCCTTAGGTGTGCACCAAACTTCCAAACAACTGTCACTCTGCCACTGCTGTTGCCCATCTCTTCAGGGGGTGCTGGCACAGGCAGAAGCAGCACCAGGGGTGATGCTGCCATGTTTCTGCCACCTCATCCTTCTCCTCCTCATCCTCACTGCTTCCTTTTCTGGGAGGGAAAGGGAGGCAAAGGTGGCTGGGATTTAGGACTTGAGATTGCACAGGGGCAGTTTACAGTATTTGGAAACACTTCCCAGGGTCTTAGAATGAGTGGGTGTATGCTCACCATGTGGGTGCCCTGGAATTGACTCAGGGGTTTCATTAAATGTATCCAGACAAGCTGGGGGGAAGGACTTGAATGAATGTGATAAGATTATTCCAGGGGTGGCAGGATGTCAGAATCCATATGCATGGTTCTGTCATGTTGGCATGATGATATAATGATATTAGGGGATGAAGCTATGAGGGCATGCTGATATATTGATTTAATGCTGAAAGAAGCTATCAATTATGTTAAATTAAAACCTGGAAAACAAACAGGAGGGACAGATGGCCAGCGGTGGAAAGGAGTTGCAGTTTTATAACCCCAATCTTCCTGCTATAAATCTGAGCTGTGAAACAGGGATGAGCTTCTTCCTGAAGGGAAGATAAATGATAACAGGAGGGGAAGGGGGGAAACATAAAGGGCACTTTGATCTGGATCAAAGGGGAGTGATCAGGGTAAGAAATGCATTTGAGATGGTCTGAGAGGGAATTTCTTCAGTTCTGACACTGAACTTGTGACAGGAACTTTCTGTCTTGATATCCAGAATAAAGCTCTAGTTTCTACCAGACTACGATGCTGTCTTGGTTATTGGGAACTGGGTCCCCCAATCCTGACAACTAGGCTGTCTCCCTGCAGTCAAGTCAGAGTTATAAACCATGGTTTGTTGATGGATTATGATTCTGGCTTATGACAAACCAGATCTCATACTGGAGGTCACTTGCACAAATGGTGAGGGTGGGAATGTCAGTCAATTTCCCCCTAAAATTAAGGGAATGGATCCCCATCAATTACAATTGCTACTTCTTGGTAAGTGGGGATTGGGGGACTAGCATAATCCCTATGTATTTCCTAAACTCTGAGTTATATAGGGATTGTGAATACCACATGATAAAAGAATGCATAATTCAGGTTACATATTCATAACTCCTCAATAGGATTCTAGACAATATATTTTTTAACCTAAACTGAACTGCTAAGAACTGTCAGTACCCTTTATATTTAAATAAACTCATAAAGTGAATAAATACTTTCTAACATGTATCTGCTGAAATGGGCTGGAATCTACAAAAGCCTATGCAAAATAAAACATTTTAATCTTTAAAAATCTGTTATTTTCAGTACTGAGAGTGTAGTTTTTCATCTTCAGTGGTAGATGAGGCTGTAACACTTGGTTAGAGCTACTCCTCCCCTTCATTTCTCATTCTCATTCAGACTTTCGTCTTCATTTGTGCTGTTTGTTTCTGCTGAAATCCTTTTACAAGCTCAGTACAGGCAAACTAGAAAGAACATGAACACCTATTTTTTGTTCCAATAATTGCAGCACAACTAAAGAAGTAATCCTTTCACAATCAGAAAATGCAAAAATTACTAATTAAAAAGAAACAAGATTTAAAATTAATCCATTCCCCATGTAATAGGTATGTTACTTGCCAGAAGGCATCCTTCTCTCTCTCTCTTTCAGTGGGCTCTTCTACACTGGCTGCTTAATCTGGGGCCAGTACAGAGCATTATGCTCCAGATCAACCACAATGATGGCCACATGCACCATGCCAAATCTGATGTGATCGTGCATCATTGTCCACATGGGCCAGCAGGACTAACATCACATCAGCTTTGCTGGCCTGCCCCATATCCAGAGCTTACGTTGCCACTTCCTTGCAGGCAGGAGCTCCATGGAAAGCCTTCCTGGCACACCACCACTTCTGCTGAGGTCAGAAAAACAGGGTACCCATGTAGTCAATGAAGAGGGGGTACAGTAACCCACTCCCTTGATCACATGCCTGGATGTCTCTAGGAGGCTGAATCTTGTTGACCATACTTGATCCAGCTGTCCACATGGCCAAAAGAACCTGAAGCATTTTTGAGCAAAATCAAATCCTTCCAGGAAATAGTCATACATCATGGAGATTGCTAGCACCAGCTTTGGGGTGAGTACAGTGTTTTCACCAGTAAAGACAAGCCCACGTTCTGGCTAGAAGGGCTTCACTAGATACCTTAATATCTTATCTAGAAATAATAATGAATAGCAGATATTTCTTTCTCACAAAATGGTTGGGGAGAATGGGATTTTCATTGTTGGCCTTGTATCTCCCATTCAACCAGGATTAGAGATTTGCTTTTCCTTTTGAATGAAAGCAAGAAACAACAAATGCTGCAAATTCACAGGGGAAGTTACATATATATATTTATTCATTTTACTCCTGAGGCATCCCCAGGGTTCCATGAGTGATACACGTTAGTTAAGCTGATGATAAATCAGAAACGTAAACTCAAATAAATGAACAAGATTTATGGTTGGGTACAACTGGCCAACCAGATAACACAACAACCATATTTTGAACAATACTGCACACAAGGCAGAAGGTTAAGACATATTTCAGGATGCATTTCCAGGAACAGGAAGATCTTCAAAGCGTGGTGCTCCCTCCTTACAATGTGCAATCCCATAAACCTCATACTTCAGTTTTGCTCCTAATTTAGTTCCAGCTAAATGCTCTTCAAATTTTTTATCCATGGCCTGGCTTTGAGATTTGGTGAATATGCTTTTCCAGTTACCAACATGTCCTGCAGATTGTTAGGGTTTTTTTTTTTGAAGGGGAGAAAATAGATATTAGTTTCAATACATATTTATTGCTGTGTTATACAGTATGACATAACAAATGACATAATGTAACAATTCATCAGTAAACAAGTACATCAATAAAATATACTAGAAAACAAATAAAAATTAAAAGTAGAAACAGCAACATAAACTAGGCCTAGGTCACTAAAACTCAAAGGAGTGCTAAAATGATATCAAATGACCCTCTGGAGGTGGGTGGGCAGTTCCATAAGTATAGTGCCACCACCTCAAAGACCCTCATCCTTCTGGTCACCTACCTCAGCCCATAGGTATTTGGCAGGGGCATGAGGAGGGAGATGTCTGAAGGTAGTCTTTATATTCAGGTTAGTATGTATGGGATAAGGAGGACATTCAGGCAATATAGAGCCAAGTTGAAAGCAGCACTTTAAATGAGGCCTGAAAATGTATGGTATTATATACTGAGGCCTCTGGAGGACCTCAACTGATCTTAGGGAAGATATCCTCAAACTGGGGAGATAATCCCATATTTTCCCATGCTCCCTGCTCTCCAAAAGCAAGGCAACAGCTGCTTCATCACAACAGTGAGTCCTGGGTATGGTGACAGACAGGATCTTGGCCTCTTGCACTAAGTTTTAACATATAGGATCTCAGCCTGCCTGATTACTTCTATAAAGGGCTATATAAATTAAATGAAAAATTAGTCTGAACAGCAAGAACTAAATGAGTGTCATTTCTTTTGTTGTTATTGTTTTATAAGAAAGATGTCAGGGATTCAGCAAACAAAGGTATACCAAAGATGTAAACCAAAAGACAACAAATATTTATGATGTTAATAGAAAAAAAGAACAACACCTGTTGTGGAGAATGTTCTCTCCAAATTTCAGTTTTAAATTTTTATTGTGGCAATACTATTTCATTTTTAAAAAGAAAAATAAGTCCATGTTTTGACACAGGGTACATTACAATGCATCCACAGCCAAACATTTTAGAGAAAGTGGTGTTGAGAAGAACATACACAACTTTTTTCCCCTAAAGGGAATAAGACTGAATCCTTAATTTTATAAAATATTTGCTGCATCATAGGATATTTTGGAAAATTTAGTATAGTGGTTAACAGCAATTATGATATTTAAAAATGGAGAATTTTATAAAACCTACTACATGGGACAGATTGTTGGGGAATCATCACAACCTATTGGGATGATGGGCAAACAGCATTTTTCTTGTCCAGCAAGTGAAGTCAGTTCACCTTCTTGCTACTTTTTCAGAGACCAGAAATATCAAATGATGAAAGTTGAAGCCCTTACGATGTAGTAGGAAGATGGGAGGACACAACACCAAACCAATATTCTATACACATACAAATAAAAGAGGAATGCCCAATGGATGTAATATATCATTGTTGTTGTTGTTGTTGTTGTTGTTGTGTGGCTTCAAATAATTTCTGATTTGAAGCGACACAATCCTATTATGGGATTTTCTTGGTAGACTTTGGGGGGTTGCAGACTGCCAGAAATAGTGCAAATTGAGTCCACTTTTAGGGTTAGGGTTAGTGCTAGGGAGTCATGGGAATTGGTTTTTTTCTGAGACATTGAGCCTTCTCTGTCAGAGAGCTCTGGTGGCACAATAAAATACAGTTCCCATGATTTCCTAACCCTAACCCTAACCCTAAAAGTGGACTCAATTTACACTATTTCTGGCAGTCTGCAACCCCCCTTTGTTTGGAGTGGGTGGGTTGCCCTTGCTTTCCTCTGAGGCTGAGAGAGTGTGACATGCCCAAGGTCACCTAGTAGGTCCTATTCCAGCATTCAAACCACTACACCACATTGGCTACCATTATAAATATCCTGCCACTTGAGAAATACACCAGTGCAAAACACAGGACTATGACAATGTTTGATAAATTCCCCAAACTCTTATGGAATGAAAAAAATATGCTTACCAAACATTAAAAGAGTGAGGCTTAAACAAAATAAGATGTGCATCATGTGAATGAGAAATGATAAAACTACAAAGACTTGCTCATGAACCATCTCAGGAAGAGAAACAATTACATTGTACATATGTCCTAAGTAAGTAATTTCTGGTGAACAATCTACTGTTTCTCTCTCCCTCACCCCAGAAAATTACCTTTATTGAAAAGAATAGTTCCAATTAATCCATGGGTTTCATGGGCTCTCTCTTTAAGAGCATCAATGCTGCTGTTTTCCACGACACTTTCAATCTCTTCTTTGTTCAGGGAAAGACCAAAGAATTTAGCAATTTTTTTTACTCCTAGACTCAGGTTCTATAATTTTTAAGGCAAAAGACAGCAAATCAAACATTTCAATATGTCTCAGTGCTAGGTCACTTATGTAGCAAAAATAGCATATCTATGAAATCAATTTTACACCGAGGGAGACATAGACAGTATAAAAATAAAAGTCCATAGTCATAGTCATCCTCAGTTCCATCCAGTGGCTTCATGGCTTCAGGGCTTCAGGGGTTACATGACATATTTTATTTGCTCATGTACAGGTTGACCTCATGTATAAGTCGAGGGTAGGTTTCAGGATAAAAATCATGGATTTTGACATGACACATGGATAAGTCAAGGGTAAAACCTAGGTCACTATAGCAAAGGATGAAAAGGGGAAACACCACTTCCATCCCTCCTCCTTCTCTGGACCTTTCCTGACCACCTGACACCACTTCCCTGCTGCTGGAGGAGAGGTTTTAACATCGGATTGGGAAGGGAAAGAACTGGAGCTAAAAGGGGTGTTTTCTTGATGGGAAGAGACGGCTTTAACATTGGATTGAGTATGGAAAGTAGAGCTAAAATGGGTGTTTCTTTGATGGGAAGAGAATACTTTCAAATTGGATTGGGGAGGGAAAGTGAGGGCCTTTACAGACTTTCAGAAATAATGCAGCTTGAGGTCCTGGCTCAGTGCTAAGGAATCATGGGAATTGTATTTTTTCTGGGACATTGAGACTTCTCTGTCAGAGAGCTCAGTTGCCACAATAAACTACAGTTCCCATGTTTCCTTAGCACTGAGCCAGGATAATTAAAGTGGCCTCAAGCTGCATTATTTCTGGCAGTCTGTAAAGGCCCAAAGTGGAGCTAAAAGGGGTGTTTCTTTGATTGAAAGAGAAGGCTTCCAAATCAGATTAGGGAGGGAAAGAAAGTGGGGCTAAAAGTGGTGTTTGATGGGAAGAGAATGCTTTCAAATTGGATTGGGGAGGCAAAGGATGTGAAGCTAAAATGGTGCTTCTTTGATGGGAAGAGAAGGCTTTTTGATTGGATTGGGAACCTCTTTCTCTTTCTCTCTCTCTCTCTCACACACACACACTCCTGTCTTGAGGCACAAAGAGTGAGACATCATGGTGGTGCTTATTTCAGGACCTTTCTAAGCAGTATTTGTGTATTGACCATATATAAGTCAAGCCAGGATTTTAGGGTCAATTTTGGGGCATAAAATTCTTGACTTATAGGGCCTCGGCAGATGGCTCATTGAGCCGTCTCCGAGGCAGGGAAGAGGAGGGGCAGCCACACGCGCGGTGCCCCTTCCTCTTCCCGAGGTCGTCCTCGGAGCCGCCGGCCCTCCGCACGGCCGGTGCTCCGGGGACAACCTCCCGCCGCAGCGACCGCACGCGCTGCGGCGGAAAAGTCAGGGAAAGTGCACCCTACGCGTTTAGGGCGCACTTTCCCTGACTTCTAAAAGGAGCGCCAATTTGGAGCTCCTTTTAGGGACGCCACAGGAGCGCCACGGTGCGGAGGCTGCAGTACCGCGGCGCTCCATCTGGCGGTGTCTGGGAAGCTCTCGTCTGCTTCCCCCCATAGCCGAGTATATATGGTATGCATCCCATTATAGCATATTCTTATGATTTATAACCCTTTCCCAGGGTTGCTCCCCTAAATCCTCCTGCTTGGCATCTATTGACATCTATGAAAACTGAAGAAAAACATGTGAGCCACTTTTATCTTCAGTCTTGAAAAAATAGAAAGACATAGAATGGTGTGTCTATGCCCTCACCACAGAAATGAAGTTCACATATAAGAGGTTCTTCTACATGTACAGTGGAAACTCGAGGATTGGACAGAGCAAGAAAACATACTTGCCCCCAACACACTGGGTACTCATTTTAGTGACCTCGGAAGGAAGCCAGGCTGAGTCAACCCAGGGCTCCTGGCTGGGACTGAACTCACAACCACAAGGTTGAGAGTTCAATACCAGCCAGGGGCTCCAGGTCAACTCAGCCTGGCATCCTGCTGAGGTTGCTAAAATAAGTACCCAGCTTGTTGGAGGCAATTATCTCACACTTTGTAAACTGCTTAGTACATCTGTAAGCAGTATAGAAATGTACTTGCTATTACTTTTGCTATACTTGTAGAAGAACAAGCTGGCTTTAGGGAAGGCCAATCCACCATAGATCAGTGTCTTGTACTTCAACACCTCATTGAAAAATATGCCACCTGCAACACAGTCTCTCTCTATGTTGCCCTCATAGATTTTAAAGCACCTTTTGACTCTATATCTAGATCTTAACTATGGAAAAAAACTGGAGGCTTCCTCAATTGACTAGTGTCTACAATACCTAATTCATATGCTGCATGAAGGGACCTCACTCAAAGTAAGATGCAACCCCTACGGTCATCTCACCAATGCCATTGCCACTGAGAAGGGCATCAAGTGAGGCTTCATTCCAGCTCCACTCCTGTTTAACTTTAACACCAATGACATGGTAGGTCATCTCGACAATACAAATTTCCATCCTCTGAAGCTAGAGGGAAGGCATATCTCTGCTCTGCTTTATGCAGATGATGCAGCAGTAATTTGAAGAACATGTATTGGTCTAAAAAGAGCACGAAGAACACTAACACAGTATTACAAAGAAGATCAGATAGAACTTAACTACCCAAAACCTAAAATAATGGCATTTGCTAAAAGGCCCAAGTACCAAAATTGGATTATAGATTGTCACAAGATTGAATAGGTCTCCTAGTTTGAAATTCTAGGGCTAATCTTTCATGCTACTGGTAGTAGGAAAGCACATGGGGACTTTGCTGTCAGTAATGCTCATAGGAGCTCAACGGCCATCCTCAAATGTTTTATGACAAGAGGAGGCCATTATATCCCAGCAGCACTCAAACTCTGAAGCCAAATCAGTTGCACAACTCCTTTATGGATCCCAGCTGAGACCCCTCCCCAACTCTGCACCATTAGAACTTGTGCAATCCAAATTTCTAAGATCAGCATTCCAAGCTTCAAAGTGTTCTGTAATGCAATCCTGAGACTGGAGTCAGGCTTTATGAAAATGGAGGCCAGAGTGTGGGTGACTATACTCAGCTACTGGATCTGACTATCCTTCTTTCCCACCAGCCTTGCTCCACTTACCCTGACTGATGAATTTCAGTCTACATAGAAACAGACAGCAATGACTACAATGTCTTCATTGGTTTTTTTTTCCAGATCTTTTGCTCAGCATGGGAAAGGAAAAGGCTAAAGCAACTATCGAACAGTGGGTGATAGATATAGTGCAACAGCTAGACCTAGCTAGTGCCTCAATTTTGATGGTTAGTGACTCCAACAGATACTTGGTATCACCTATGGCATATTTAGCAAACCTCAAAGTACATAAACACTGGAGAGCATTTACTTTGGCATGATGCCATGCCCTTCCCCCAGCTGTTCTTGAAAGTCGATATAAGAAGATCCCCTTCTCAGACAGACTATGCTCCTGTGACTCTGGCCAAATAGAGATAACAGAGCACATATCACTCCAGTACTCATACTACAGGGACATCTACTTCAGCCTTATCTCACCTCTATTTTATAAACATCAAGGACACACCAGTCAATTTTGCACTTCTTTTCTGCTTTCAGACACCAATCTGGATATGACATATAATATTGCCAGATTCTCTGCAGCTGCATTTAAAATCCATCAGGCAATGACCTTCGCAGTAGATTAGTATTAATCTTGCCCTGCCACATTGGATTTTAAAAGGACATTTTAATACTGTTTTTAACCTGTGTTTTTACCTGGTTTTTATTATGTATGCTTTTTACCTGTCCTAGTCTATGAATAAAGTTGAATTGAACTGCAGTAATACTGATAATTACCTTTCCTCTTAGGAGGAACTACCTTAATCTCTTGATCATTCTGATTTCCCTTTTAGGTATCCTGTCAAAGTCTACCATATATTTTTCCAGGTTTGGTGACCAGAAGCATACAAATTACATAAGCCTGGAAAATTCAGGGTTAAAAAAACTTTAGAACAATATATGCTAGTTTTATAGGAGTTTGGCATTCTAAATCCAACAGTGAGCTCAGATTTCTTCCATCACAAAGTTTTTCACATCTTGCTTTGATGTTTTAATGTTGTAATATATGACTGCAAAGAGTAAGAAAGGGGTTAAAGTCTTCTAAAAGATTTTCAAAATACTTTAATTTGATACGAAAAGCAAAAACCTATTCAAATGCACTAAGAGAAATCACATTGGAACATCAGTGTCTGTGCTTAATCAAAGCTGAGTCACAAATGAATTGATAAATATGTTGAATCTGGATTACACTGGCCTAAATCCCAATTAAGTATTTACCTACCACATTCCTATTATTTCAATTGGTCTACTTTACTGTAGTTGGGACTAGCAATTTAAGGCATTATATCTAACAGTCCAATTGCCTCTTGAGATATTTTCCTGTTCATGACAAAAGAATACATGTAATACATTTTTATCACTAAGCTTTAGGAAGATATACTGTTATGGAAATGGAATGTCTATAGGCCCTTACCACAGTAATGGCATTTACTTATAATGAGTTTATTCTTCCCTACTGACTTTTCCAGTAATGGAAAAATGGAAATCCATTTTTTCCTCTTAAGAAATGAAATTGCAGTGAAATATCTGTCCCTCCTTATGTGCCAATCTTTAAAATAACAATTTGCTTGTTTTGATATGGTGAACTGGTGAACAGGCAGGCATCGTTGAACAACCTGGTTTTTCCTTTCTTTCTCATGATTTTGAGACATATTTTCATTGCAACCATTTCAGTAGGTCAGAAAATATTTCTGATCCCCATATTCCAGAAGTCAATATTAACATCACCTCTTTCAGCTCTTCGTAACTGATGCCCATAATGTTTTCATCATCAATGTACTTGTCCCATTCTTTGACATAGTCAAAGTAGGAGCCTCCAGGAACTGAATAAAAAGAATAAAAAGGTGAGTTTCATGATATCATAGCTTTTGTTGTTGTTGTGTGCCTTCAAGTCATTGTCAATTTATGGCAAACCAAAGGTGAACCTATCATGGGGTTTTCTAGGCACAATTTGTTCAGATGAAGTTTGCCATTGCTTTCCCCTGAGCCTGAGAGCATGTGACTTGCCCAAGGTCAGCCAGTGAGTTTCATAGCAAAACTGAGAATCATACCATGGTTTTCAGAGTCGCAGTCCAGCACTCAAACCACTACATCACATTAGTGGGGCATTTTCAAGTAACTGAAAACATTCTCACCAGTGCTGTTCAGGTGCTGATCAGTTTTTACTCTTATTTCATATGTGAATAAACAAAATGCAACCTGAAATGTTAGACTCATGAGAGGAAATGGGGTTGCTCCTCACAACAAACTAATCGATTATAGAAATCTGGGAAACATTTCTATGGAGAGATTTCCTGAGAACTTTTTAAGCACTGAAATTTACACACTATTTAAATGTGCTATCATTCACATCCAGAGGTATTTGAAGAGATTATTACACAAATCTCTTAATCATGATTGGACTTGGAAAAAGTGGCTTTGGCAATACTTGTCACATGCTGCCACCTCTGACTCATAGCTACTGCATCCTCCAACCACAATTAGGGTGTCCCTTTCCATTGATGGGGAAAATCTGTCAATGATTTCTCAATAGTACAAGTTCCCATGTGTGAAATGTCACTCTTGGGGCAGTCAGGTTATTGGAAAGCATTGGTGTCAGTGTCCCCTTCTCTCCTCCTGTTCCTTCTCCCCTTGTTCTCCCTTCCCCTCAGCAACCTGATAACTTTTTGTTTATTTCAGGCTCCCCCAAGCAGCCTGATTATCTTTTTAGATTTAAATTTCTTCTCTATGTTTTTCTTTAAAAAATCAAATCAAATTGCAGAGCAGAGCTCTGGAGTTGTGTGAAACAGTGAAGATAAATTAAAATAAATTTAATGCTGCTTAGGGCATAGGGCAGACAGGCAAGGTTAAGAGAGAGTCAGAAAGCAAGCATGATGGCAGTTGAGAAGACATGTACTGAAGTGATACTACAAACAGGTAAAATACTATTTACAATGACAAGCACAACTGTGGCAAGAATGTATGTGCATACATGCAACAAAGATTTAAAAATCAAACATACTGACTTAAATTTAGCCCACAATACACTAGCAATATAGATAAGCTTAAGTTTTTGGGTCATCATCAAGGGCAATTCCATGTTACCATTTATGACAATGGCTTAGTCCTAACTTTCTATGAAATGATATAGCTGGCATATCAACTGTAACTGGCATCATAAACATTTTGCTACTACTGTCAACTGGACATTTACACTGGTGAAGGATCTCCCAAACTCTGTAGATCTGCTTTAGTCATTCTGTTAATTAAAGGACAAAAATCAGAAAGTTACCACAAAGCCTCAATGCAGTAGAGCCATGCTGAAGAAAATATTTTACTTAGACACATAAAACATTTTACATTTTCTAGCAATTTCAAGTTACATTAAACATACACAAAAGGCTCTGAGCAATGTTCCAAAACATCTTGATATGTTCTGTTGATATGATAGTACCTAGAACATCAACATTAAGATATAAAGAAGAAGTATGACATATATAGTTTGGGAATAGTACTAACTCCTTATTAGTGCATTTGTTTGTATGTTGTAACCATTTATTGCTCAGTTGCTGTCACTGTCTGTTTTTGTAAGAATTTTATATAAAGCTGGTTTAATTGTTTGTTCTGGGTGGAACCCTGGTCTGCTAAATCAGAATTCACCTGGCACTGTTTCATCTACTATCAGAATCCATTTATTCGTGAACCTTTAAAAAACAAAATAAAACAAACAAACCCTGCATAATAAAAGCTGCAAGCCAGAGGGGGTACCTTTTCCATTCATAAAATCTGTGAAATATTCATCCCATGTTGACATTGGAAAGGAAAATAGCTTGTTTCTAAAATGAAAAAAAGACACTACTGTGTCTTTTGGATTTCGAATCAGTACCAGTACCTGAAATGCAAAGAAAGTAATCATATTTTAAAACGTTATGCTCATTAAAAAAATACTGAAACTTATAATTCAGTAGAGGTTAAGTAAAACATAAAAGGAACATTAGTTTCACATTCTCATTAATCTCATTTCATTAATTGTAATTATATTGCAAATTAAGGTTAAAGTTGCACAATGCCTTGCTAAGTTTCGAATACCCAACTCTGTAGCCTTCAAGGTTAGTCAACATGTGGTCATGATTGCATGCAATTATGATCACAACAGCCTGTTGCAGCTGATGCATGATATATCAGTTTTACAGTGTTAGAATAGCAAACCCCTGATTTGACATTAGGGATGTAAGCTGACTATTTTATTCTCCTATGTGAAGACAAGTAGGAAAAAGCTATATTTCTCCATTGTTTTCACCTGTTATTCACACATCACAAAGCAATTTAGGAAATTACTATGTGCAAAAATGCATGTATCTTTTTGGTATGTAAATCATGTATATATATATATATATATATATATATATATATACCCATTTTTTTTTAAATGTAGAAATATGTTACCATGTAGTTTTTTGTGCAAAAGTGATGTGCTTTGCATGAATCTTGGCTATGGTGAAGAGGTGATCAGGTAGACAAACTTGGCCAATCTTTGTTCTGCCTTCTTCTGTCATGATTACAGAAAAGGGGGTAGTTTTTATTACAATTGTTCCATAACTGGTCACTATTTTTCTTTTCTCTCATTTGATTCATTAGCACATAAAATGGTAGCACAGGTATTTATTCATGGCATTTATCGATTTCCCCTCAGCATTTGACTCAATTAGTTATGATCAAATTGTATTTAATTTATATCCCACCTTTCTCCTGACTTGGGGCCTAGTTTGGGATAAATTAAGTAAAACTTCCACTGATAGAAGTATTGTGATGTTGTGGGAGCTGTCTTCTGGTCCTGTGATCTGGGCTAGGATGGAATCTTCTATCACATTCTCAGACCTGATTCATATGAAAGTGGATGTCCATCAAGGATGTTTACTATTCCCAATATGATTTAATGTTTATGTCAATTACATCAACTCCTTAATAAGTGAATTAAGTAGTAATGACAATTGTTCCCCACAAATTGGGAACTAGGAAAGCTTTTGTACCATCATACAAACACACTGCCTGTGACCTACAATTATCTCCTTTTTTCACACATATGCCATTCCCCTGGGTGCCTGCCCCTATGATTGGCCACATAGGCACATGTGCAATTCACCACCTGTACAGTGCATTGGTGCATCGGTGTGTCCAGTGATACACTGGCAAAGCACAATAATAGATACCCCCCTCAGCTCCCCTTCATCCCATGCCCCTCTGTTAGATTGTGTGGTTTGTGTATGTGGTAATTACATCCATTACATTATTGGTGATCGTGTTTTTCCTTTGCCACAGTCCTGTACTGGTGCCAGACTACTTGTATGCTATTGTGATGATGAATATTTTCTGCCTTGAATTGAGTATCCTAGCTTCTTTTTCCTATAGTTTTTAGTCCAGGATTGTGGCTTCATTTTGCTTTCCACCTGCTTTCACCTGATGTGTCATCTAAACACCCTGCCTTCAAAGCAGTTAGAAGCGGCTTTATTTGGCCAGTGCAGACTACCCATAAGCAAGTCCCATTGTAAAAGCAGTTAAAGACCATACCTCCTCCTACCCCTGGCTGTGTTCTTATTTACCTTTCCTGTCTGGCTATCCAAGGATTGTCTCAAATCCTACCAATGTTTTGTCACTCTAAAGTTAAAGCCATCAGCCGATGGAGCTCCTTTTGTCAACTCCATGGGAAAACCATCAAACCTTTTGTTACACCATGGGATAGCATCAAATACCCCTTGAGGCTATGAAATAGGATATAAATATCCACTAAGCTGTAGCCTCATGTGTGCAGAGAGGGTCTCTTTTACTCACTGAGGGGCTATACAGACTGCCCCTAAGGGGTGGCGAGATGGCGCCCCTTTCCTTGCCAGACCAGGCCACGACAATTGCATGCCGCAGCCCTGATGTGGTGCAAAAAGAAGCTGCAAAAAATGTCTCCTTTTTGAGCAGCAGAAAGGGCGCCCTAGCTGTGGTGGTGGTAACTTTTCTCTGCTTCTTTGGCACAGTGTGTGTAAACACTACACGGAAGACTTGGCATGATGCCACCCACTGTGTGGTTGCTTGGGTGGTGTCACACTGGGGTGGGGGCAAAGTTGGGGCAGCTGGCATGCAGTTGCCATGCTCCCACTCTGCCCCTACAGTGGCTCTGTATAGCCCCTGTGTCACTCTCAGATGCTATCTGAGTCCCACTCCATTTTCCATGGACCTATCTTCAGAACTGGTAATTACCACCATCTCCAATTTCTGATTTCTTGATATCCACCTTTTCAAGTCTTTCTTTCTGTCAGTCTTGTATGGCTCTTAAGATTGCATTGGTTTTGTATATTTGTGTGGACCTTTGCACATATCTAAATAAAATTCTCTTATTCATTAAAATTGAAGTCTCTTTGCAGTGGGTACTGGTATACATAGATGGAAGGGTCCCTGAAGGTGCCCTCCTCTTGCAAGCCTCCTTTAGAGTTAATAATTTTCCCAACATTCTGAGGAGATGCTGACATTGCTGATGGGGATCCCCATGTTCCTCCAGCTTTTAAGGTTTCAGACGTGACTGAAAACCTTTAATGAATGCGCAGCACAAATAAACTATAAGACAGAAGTACTTGTTTGCCAATAGTTAGACACAATAGTTGCCATTGATAGACACTATATAGAAGAACTGTTCATTATCTGGACCCAATAACTGTTGCAAAACTGGTCATTATTACATTAATTAAGGTTTTACTGGGCTACAGCTAGTAGAGTATTTCTTGCTCATGTTGGAATTTGTTATAGTGCTAACCAGAAAGTGAATGTGGAAAGAGCTTAAAATAAATATTCATGAGCAATATTCAAACACCACAGAATAACCAACCTTCTACTCCCCACTTGTACATTATTAATTTCATATTGGAGAACCTACGCCAATATATTTCTGAAAAACTGGCCCATTTTGTTTTTTAAAGTGGCCATTTTAATGACAAAAGTTTCTGGTGATGACAAGGTGAATTTTAAAGATAAGTAATGCATTATTCACCTGAACATTTATTTTTACTAATTATTTAAATTGACCAATGTACTTTTATTCCTAATTTTATGCATCCTCTTTTGTAATGGCTGTTTAATGGTTTATTCATTTAAAGGATTTCTGTAACACCTCCCAGCCTACAAGGGCTCTTGAGGCGATGAACAAATAAAAAGACACCCTCTGACAAGTCGGGAGGGGTTTCTTGTTGTGCTGGCCAAATAAGGACAGGAGACACCTGATTGGTGAGGGCGCGCGGGGAAATAAGCACACCCATGCGCCTTGCCCAATAGGTTTGGTGCTTGAACCAAGTCTCGCGGTTTCTGGTTCAGCGAGAATTGGGGCGAGAGTTTGTTAATTATAGCTCTGCGCTGCCACATGGAGGCAGCCATTTTAGAGATGGAGAGAGTGACATCGCTTCGCTCTTTGCTTTTGGCTTGCTTGGCTTTGGCGTAGTGCTCTTTTGAGCTTTTGCTATTCAGCTCTTGCCTATTTAATATTGATACTTTCTCTCGCTTGCTCTGGGGGCTCAGGTATTTCCTTGAGCAACCTGTGGGGGGGGGGTGAGTGAGGCCTTCGGGCTGGCCTTCTGGGTCTGTAGCACCTCCGCATCCCCAATTCTCGGGGGTGTACACCCGAGGAGGGTTCTGCGGGAGGCATCCTCACCAGGTGCGTAGACACGGTACCTGTTTTCAGGACCAGAGATGCCCCGGTCACTCGATCTGGTAAGGTCGGGCCCCACCGCTGGTCCGGGAGGGTTGGTTGCACTTCTCCCCAGCAGTGAGTGTGTGAAGACGGCTGTCTTCGGGTGAGGGATCTGCGTAGGACCCTCGGTGGACACCTTTCCCATGGTGGTTGCCAGTGACGCTTCCTGGCTGTAGTGTCTCTTGTGAGATTTGGGAAAGGGTGGCCTGCTACAGCCTGGTGGTTATCATCCACGGTTGGGTGATTTTGTTTGGGCCCGTGTTGTTTTTCATTGAGTTCAGGATGCCGCACAGTAAGTCCCAATCCAAATGGGGTGTGGCTTCTGCCACACCTAGTGCAGGTCACTCTGCTTCAAAAAGGCCTTTGAAGTCTAGCAGAAGAGAAGAGGAGATTGTTGCCCAGATTGCACAACTGGGCAAAACTGTTCAGGCTTGTGTGGCGCTCTGCAACCAACTTGCACAGAAGGAACTACAGGCTACTGCCTCCACTTCAAGTGCCAGCCCTTTGGGTGCTAGTAACACCAAAGTGTCTCTTCCAGTGGTGGCACCTGAGTCTCAGCTGGCTATGGCTACACCGGGCCCATCGGTGGTTTCGGCAGTGGAGCTCGGGCACCCCACTATTGCCGATGTGTGGGATCTCTTACAAAGAGTCCCGGGTTTGGGGACACAGGGTGTGATTCCCCCTTTGTCCGGGCAGCCCACTATGGCTGATTTATACAACCTCTTACAGGGAGTGGTTCTTCCAGGTGGTGAACAGGGAGATGATCAAGCTGCTGCTGCCTCTGCTACCTTGGACACCCGAGCTGTTGAGAAGCCACACTTTGGGGGACTGCTGCAGTCAGTTGGTGAAGCTTCCCAGCAAGCTTCAGGTGCAGGTTTGTCTCCTAATATTGCACATGCTAATTGGCCTACCTCGGTATGGGCTCCAGGTAGCCAGGTGGGTCAGGGTGTGGCTTTATCGGTCTAACCCTGTGTTTTTGAATGCATCTGTGCAGGCACCTGCAATTTTACAGGTCCCTGACACTCGGGTGCAGGGTGGTCAGCCTTTGGTTGTTGCTAGCACCACACCTGTGGTGTCTATTTCTGGTGCTCCTCTGTTGTCTGGAGTGGTGGGGAATGTGGAAGCTACTCCTTATGCTGGTATGTCTACACCCCTTGGTTCACACCTTCCTCTCTCCACTAAGGAATGGAATTGGAAGGGTGAATATATTGATTTATTTACTTTGACTTTTAGGGATCCTGAGCCAAGGATTATGGTGAAGGATGGGATCGTTTTTAGTTTGCCAAAAGAGTTTCAGGTGCTAAAACGCCCTAAGCTAGAGCGCAATTTTGTTAATTGGATTATGGGCTTCACCATTTACAGAGGTGTTATAGAGGAAAAAGAGCCTCTCAGATCTCCTGATTTTTCTAAATATCAGGAGATCATGATAAAAGCATATACCAATTGCCACCACAATTCAAGGGGTGCAGCTTGGCTCCAACATGATGAGCATTTTAGGATGAGAGCAGCACAGGATCGCTCCTTATCTTGGAGGCATGTTCAGTCCAAGCTTTGGGCTGATGTCATGGTGAGGGCCTCCCCCTCGAGCAGGTGTGATAACGGCTTTGTCCCAATGGTTACCTTGCCAAGAGGGCCAAATGCGAGGCCTGTCACGGGAGAGAAAAGACAATTCACCTTATGCTGGGACTTTAATGCCGGCAAATGCAAAAGACAACCCTGTAGGTTTGATCACAAGTGTAACACCTGTGGGGGTGGCCACCCTGGAAATTCCTACATTAGAGGAAAAAGAACTGGAGAGGCAGATTTTCAGGAGCATTATGATGCTGCTGGTGCCCATGGCTTTGGAGTTTACTGGAATGGCCAGTGGGCTGCAGAGGCATGGCCTGCTGCATGGGTTAAAAGCGGTCTAACTAAAGACCTTACATTCTTGGAATTGTTTCCAATTGTGGTGGCTGTGCACTTGTGGGCAAGCCAGTTTGCTAATAGGACTGTCTGGTTTTGGTGCGCCAACCAGGCAGTCGTGTATGTTGTTAACTCTCAGTCTCCAAGTCTTCTAAAGTTATGAGTTTGGTAAGGGTGATGGTGTTACAATGCTTGAATTATAATGTGTTATTCAAAGCTCAACATGTTCCTGGTTTGCTTAACCCTTGGGCGGACACCCTTTCTCATTTTCAGTTCTCCAGGTTCCGGCAGCTGGCTCCCGAGGCTTCGACACACCCATTGGAGGTACTGGTGTCTCTGTGGAACCTTGGAGATTAGACGTTCATAGGGCAATATTAAACTCTATTGCCCCGTCAACACGCAAGTCATACCAAATAGCTTTAAATTCGTTTAGCCAATTTTTGCAGAAAATTGGGGAGGATCTAAAATGGCCTATTAATGTTGACTTGGTCTTACGCTTTATTGTATCTCTTAACTAATCTGGACGTTCACCTGTCACTATTAGGGACAGTTTGGCCACCCTGGCTTTTTACAGTTGAGGGATGGTCTAGAGAATCCCCTCTTACAAAGGACCCACGAAGGCTGATAACTGGCCCTGTCCTTCTTAAGTTATGGGATCATTTAGCTCAAACATGTTATTCGCCTGGAGAAGAGGCCTTATTTAAAGCAGTATTTGCCATAGCATTTTTTGCTGCTTTGAGAATTAGTGAGATTGTGCCTGGATCTCGTAATGATAAATCTGGCCGGGCACTATCAATTTCTGATATCAATCTAACAGGACAGGGGATTCAAATTCACATTAGGGGTTCCAAGACTGACCAGTGTGCAAAAGGTCAGTCTATCTTCCTGGCTAAGGCGCACCAAGGTCAAATTTGCCCAGTGGTAGCGATGGGTAACGATTTGAAAATTAGACCTAATGTGGCTGGATACTTGTTTAATCATTTGTCTGGTTTGCCCTTAACCCAATTTCAATTTAGGGCTGTGTTAAAAGAGACTGTAATGAAGGCTGAGTTGCCTCAGGAATGTTTTTCTTCACACTCCTTTTGAATTGGAGCTGCGACAGCTGCAGCCACTCATGATTTGAGTGAAGCCGACATTTGCAGAATTGGTAGGTGGTGTTCACGTGCATTTAAGTCCTATGTTCGGCAATTGGGTAGTGGGACTCCTGATAAGCCACATTGACCTGTTTGTTTTGTTTCAGCTGGCTTTTTCCGTGGCAACATCTGGATAGTGGGACACATCCTGGTCTTCTGGGCAGAACGCCACCTGTTGGAGCATCACCATGACAATACGTTGGGCCTTGCACATATCGGACTTATGGATTGGTTTCGACAAAGGGGGATGATGTGGCCATCTGTCCTGCCATTTATCATGGAGTTATCATGTTCGCGTCTTCGACCCCGGGCTTTGGTAGTACACCTGGGGGAGAATGACCTTGTTTGGACTCCATGTTTGCAGTTGGCCAAACAGATTGTTAAGGACATGGAGGAAGTCCAAAAGATCTTGTCGGGTGCTGTGATCCTGTGGACCAAACTTGTGCCTAGGCGTTGCTGGCCTGGAGCACAGAAGGACTCAGCCATTAATAATGCTCGGCATTGGCTTAGCCGCTACGTGGCTAAGAACCTTGCTAAACTGGGAATTTTCTTGGTGGAGCACGGCAATAAGCTTGACCGGCCGCAGCTGTATAGGGGGGATGGGGTTCACCTCTCTCCGGAGGGGT
Organism: Phrynosoma blainvillii; assembly: GCA_026167975.1. Taxonomy (NCBI): domain Eukaryota; kingdom Metazoa; phylum Chordata; class Lepidosauria; order Squamata; family Phrynosomatidae; genus Phrynosoma; species Phrynosoma blainvillii. The sequence continues at coordinate 85,463,328 of JANUYF010000001.1, read as the reverse complement.
CAGAGATGTATGTAAATGCATTCTCTGACCAAATTGCAAAAGCGATCTGCGGAGGGGAGGAGAGGAGGATGCCTAGCTAGGCTGGCCCCTTCTTGTGGCAGGTAATGACCCCCACCCCACAGAATAATTTAATTTGGCTAATTAAAATAAGGGGGAAAAATTGGCATAAAACAAATTGAAAGGAAATGACGCATGCAATTAAGGCATGACGTCATAAAATTGCATGACGTCATTTCTGGGGGAGGGGGTTGTATATTTGTTGATGATTTTGTTTATTTACTTTGTCACGTGCAGTGAAGTACCACTCACTTAGAATCATAGAATCATAGAGTTGGAAGAGACCACAAGAGCCATCCAGTCCAACCCCCTGTCATGCAGGAACTCCCAATCAAAGCATCCCCGACAGATGGCCATCCAGCCTCTGCTTAAAGACCTCCAAGGAAGGAGACTCCACTATTCTCCAAGGGAGTGTGTTCCACTGTCGAACCGCCCTTACTGTCAGGAAGTTCCTCCTGATGTTGAGGTGGAATCTCTTTTCTTGCAGCTTGCATCCATTGTTTCGGGTCCTAGTCTCTGGAGCAGCAGAAAACAAGCTTGTTCCCTCCTCAATATGACATCCCTTCAAATATTTAAACACGGCTATCATATCACCTCTCAGCCTTCTCTTCTCCAGGCTAAACATCCCCAGCTCCCTAAGTCATTCCTCATAGGGCCTGGTTTCCAGACCCTTCACCATTTTAGTTGCCCTCCTTTGGACACACTCCAGTTTCTCCACATCCTTTTTGAATTGTGGTGCCCGGAACTGGACACAGTATTCCAGGTGAGGCCTGACCAAAGCAGAATAGAGTGGCACTATTACTTCTCTTGATCTAGACACTATACTTCTACTGATGCAGCCTAAAATTGCATTGGCCTTTTTAGCTGCTGCATCGCACTGTTGACTCATGTTCAACTTATGATCCACCTGGATTCCTAGATCCCTTTCACACGTAGTCTCATTCAGCCAGATGTCCCCCATCGTATATCTGTACTTTTTGTTTTTCCGCCCTAAGTGCAGTACCTTACATTTCTCCGTGTTGAATTTCATTTTGTTAGCTTTGGCCCAGCTTTCTAGTCTGTTCAAGTCATTTTGAATTTTGATCCTGTCCTCTGGGGTATTAGCTACTCCTCCTAATTTGGTGTCGTCTGCAAATTTGATAACTATGCCCCCAATACCATCATCCAAGTCATTAATAAAGATATTGAACAGCACTGGGCCCAGGACAGAGCCCTGTGGCACCCCACTGGTCACTTCTTTCCAGGTTGAAAAGAAGCCATTGTTGAACACCCTTTGGGTTCGGCCAGTCAACCAATTACAAATCCATGTAACAGTTACTTTGTCTAGCCCACATTTGACCAGCTTGTTTGCAAGAATGTCATGGGGAACCTTGTCAAATGCCTTACTGAAATCAAGATATACTATATCCACTGCATTCCCTTCATCTACCAAGCTGGTAATTTTATCAAAAAAAGAGATCAGATTTGTCTGGCATGACCTGTTCACAGACTCTCTGTTTAATGATCTGCTCCAGAATCTTCCCTGGTATTGATGTGAGACTAACTGGATGATAATTGTTGGGATCCTCTTTTTTCCCCTTTTTGAAGATAGGGACAACATTTGCACTCCTCCAGTCTGCTGGGACTTCTCCTGTTTTCCAGGAGTTCTCAAAGATTATTGCCAATGGTTCCGATATTACATTTGCCAGTTCTTTTAATACCCTTGGATGTAATTCATCTGGTCCTGGAGACTTATATTCATTTAGATTAACTAGGTATTCCTGTACTATCTCTTTACTTATTCTATGCTGAAATTCTCCTATTCTGTCCTCTGCTCCATTATCCTCAGGTTGAGCACCCTTTGCCTTTTCTGAGAAGACTGAAGCAAAGAAGGTGTTGAGTAATTCTGCCTTTTCTCTGTCCCCTGTTAACTTTTTGCCATCTTCTCCACACAGTGGCCCTACCATTTCCTTCTTTTTCCTTTTGCTGCTGACATACCCAAAAAAGCCCTTTTTATTGTTCTTAACCTCTCTAGCAAGCCTGAGTTCATTCTGCACTTTAGCTTTTCTGATTTTACCCCTACAAGTGCTAGCTATTTGTTTGAATTCCTCTTTGGTGATTTCCCCATTTTTCCATTTCTTATACATGTTCTGTTTAAAACATAGTTCAGTTGCAAGTTGGGTGGTTACACCTTCACTTACACATGTGACAAATTTGTTACAAATTTGTTACTGTTTATTGTTTATCAATAGAACCTGTACTGTTAAATAAAAGTTGTGGCCTGTTTAAACCCAAAAAGAGGTGTCTTGTGTCCTTTGTGTCAGTGCAACACAGAGAATCTAATGGAAGTTAAAAATATGCTTTGCTATTAAGTTATTTAAATTCAATTAAATTTATCTGAATTGTATTGATGGTATAAATGTCATATAAAATGTATAAAGAATCATGAGGAATGTATGAGTAAAGATTGTAAAATGTTTTTAAAATGAAAAATAACATTTTTTTAAAAAAAGATCCCACTAAGGGATTGTAAACAAAAAACAAATAGAAATTACTTTAAAATACAGGGCTTAAAACATTTTAAAACACATTAAAATAGTCTTTAAAGCTCATAAAAGCAGTCTAAAAACAATCCTAGAATCCAGTTTTTAAAAAGTTAAAACAGCAATTTCAAACACTTTCAAACCATGTAGAACAGCCCTGTTTTGGCTGCCCATCAGAAACTTTAAAAAAATGTATGACTGTAATGTTCCTATCTATCCTACTATGCTGTTAAAAGTATACTATAGACAATGAGTTTAGCAAGACTTTCCATCAACTTTTGTTGACTTATTTGCACGGATACATTATGCAGCCTAGGAGAGGCCAGTGAGGGTGGCTTTTGAAAATATGATTGAGAACAGATCACTGATGGTTCATGTCTAAGTGAAAACCTCCAGATGTTCCTGAACTTCAGCTCTATGCCAGTTGCACTGGCACAAAGGACACAATATGCCTCTTTTGGGTTAAAACAGGCCACAACTTTTATTTAGCTGTACAGGGTCTATTAAAAAACCAATGAACATTAACAAATTTGTCACGTGTGTAAGTGAAGGTGTAACCCACCAGGTGGGTGGACCTTCACCGCATGTGACAAAGTATGTAAACAAATAAATAACAACAAATTTACATAACCCCTCCCCTCCGGAAATGATGTCATATTACATCATATGACATCATTCAATTTATGACATCAAGCATTTAACTGCATTCGTCACTTCCTTTTAATTTAACATTATCCAATTTGCTTCAATTAATTTACTTAACCATATTAATTTTCCTGTGGGGTGGGGGTCATTACCCGTCACAAGAGGGGGCCAGCCTAGCTAGACATCCCCTCTCCCCCCCCCCCCCCCCGCAGACTGCTTTCTCAATTTGTTCGGAAAGTGCCTTAACATAAATCTCCAAACCTTCAGGAGAGAGGTGGACCCCATCTCCCCTGTACAGCTGCGGCCTATCCAATTTAATCTCATGTTCAATTACAAAAATGCCCAGTTTAGACAACTGTTTGGCAATGGAATGATTAAGCCATCATTGAGCATTATTGATCGCAGCATCTTTGCGAGCTCCAGGCCAGCTACGCCTTGGCAGGAGCTTGGACCAAAGGATTACAGCTCCTGGGAAAACCTTCTGAATTTCTTGCAGATCTCTCACGATCTGCTTTGCCAGCTGCAAACAAGGTACTTTAACTAAGTCATTTCCCCCCAGGTGTATAACTGAAACCAAGGGCTGCGGATACAACCGAGCCAATTGCAAGATCCAAGGAAGGAGCACTCCTCACATCATGCCCCTTTGTCCAAACCACTTAATGGTTCCGATGTGCGACAAGTCCAATGAAGAGTCGTGCTGATGCTCAAGAATGTGGCGTTCTGCCCATAAGACCAAACTGTGGCGAACAATCCATATCTTGCCTTGAAAAAAGCCAGCTGAAATAAAACAAGGCGAATTAGCATGGCTGATCAGAAGTCACATTCCCTGATGGCCTAACATATGCCTTGAATGTTCTAGAACGCCACTGTCCAATTCAGCAAATATGAGCTTCACTCAAACCATGAGTGGCTGCAGCTGTTGCCGCTCCAATACAGAAGGAGTGAGAAGAGAAGTACGCCTGGGGCAGCTTAGCCTGTTTTAGTGTCTCCTTCAATACTGCCCTAAATTGGAATTGAGTTAAGGGCATACCAGACACATGTATGAAGAGACAGCCTGCCAGTTTGGACCTAATCTTCAAATAATTGGTCATTGCTAGCACTGGGCAAATTTGCCCACTAGGCGCTTTGGCCAAGGAAATAGACTGACCCTTTGCTATCTGATCAGTCTTAGAGCGCCTAATACAAATCTGAATCCCCTGTTCGGTTAAGACAACATCCTAAATTAAAAGTGCCCTACCATATTGATCGTTACGAGATCCGGGCACAGTTTCACTAATTCTTAATGCTGCAAAGAAGGCTATGGCAAATACTGACTTAAATAAAGCCTCCTCCTCAGGTGAATAACATGCATCAGCTAACTGTTCCCATAACCTAACCAGGACTGTGTCAGTTATCGGCCATCGTGAGTCCTTTGTTGCAGGGGATTCTCTGGACCAACCTTCCACAGCTCTTTTAACCCTAAAGTCTGTGGTAGGATCAAAGCAAACCCTTGCCCTGGAGTGAAATGCCAGGGTGGCTAGCCTGCCCCTAATAGTAACAGGCGAGAGACCTGCATGTCTGATCAGGTCCACCCTAATTGGAAACTTTGAACTTCCCCAATTTCCAATAAAAATTGATTAAACGTTTTCAATGCTGCTTGGTAGGACTTGCGTGTAGATGGGGCAATGGAATTCAGGATTGCCCTGTGAATTTCTAATCTCCAAGGCTCCAGAGCCAGGCCGGTACCTCCATCGGGTGTGTCAATGCCTCGGGAGCCAGCTGCTGGAACCTGGAGAGCTGAAATCGAGAAAGGGCATCTGCCAAAGGGTTAAGCACACCAGGAACATGTTGAGCCTGGAACAGCATATTAAATTTCAAACACTGCATGACCATCGCCCTTACCAAAGACATGACTCTGGGGGACTTAGAAGACTGAGAATTTACCACGTGGACAACCGCCTGGTTGTCACACCAAAACCAGACAGTCTTGTTAGCAAATTGGCTTGCCCACAAATGCACAGCCAATACAGTAGGAAAAAGCTCCAGAAATGTCACATCTCTAGTCAGACCATGCTCTGACCAAGCAGAAGGCCATGCCTCTGCAGCCCACTGGCCACTCTGATAAACACCAAAGCCATGGGCACCAGCAGTATCCGAATGCACTTGAAAGTCTGCTCGAAGCAGCATTTCATACCTCCAAAACGAAATCCCATTGAATTGCTCCAAAAAGGAGTCCCAAACCTTCAAATCCTCTTGAATCCCCCTTGTGATCCTAATGTGATGATGAGGTGCAGCTACCCCTGCAGTAGTCCTATATAATCTCACACAGAATGCTCGTCCCGGGACTACAACCTTACAGGCGAAATTCAGCAGTCTTGTAAGGGATTGAAATTCATGAAGTGTCGCTTTTTGCTTCCCCAACATCATCCTAACCTGTTGCCTCATAGCCACCAATTTATCATTTGGTAATCGAGAAATCCCAGCTATGGTGTCAATCTCTATACTCAAAAAGGTAAGCTGCATGTCAGGCCCTTCAGTCTTTTCTTCCGCTAAGTGAACTCCTAATTCAGACATTAAGTCCTGAAAATTAACCAAAGAATCCCCACATTGTGAGGAATTGGGACTCCCAGTGATCAAGAAGTCATCTAAATAGTGTGTTATGGCTCTATTTCCTGTCCGCTTAACTGCACACCAATGAAGAAAGGTGCTGAAAGTCTCAAAGAAATCGAGTACCCCATTGGCATGGCTTTGTTGAAGAAATACTTCCCTTCAAATTGAAAACCCAGTAAGTCAGAATCATCTGGGTGAACAGGAAGGAGCCTGAAGGCGGATTTAATGTCGCACTTTGCTAAAAGGGGCCCCCTTACCTAGATTCCTAATCATTTTGACTACAGAGTCGAATGATGCGTACTTAACAGACGTAAGCCCAGGAACTATAGCATCATTCACAGAATCACCCTTTGGGTAAGATAAATTGTGAATCAACCTGAATTCCCCTGGGGCTTTTTTAGGCACCAAACCCAATGGAGATAAGCTAACCGTGGGAATAGGCAGCTGATCATGAGGTCCTGAAATCCTCCCAGCAGCTATTTCTTTTGCTAGTTTCTCCCTCACGATGTTCGGGAGCTCCCTCACAGAACGAGCATTGGGCGTATAGCGATGTACCCTAGGACCTGTATAAGGAATACCAAAACCTAGGGAAAAACCATGGAATAAATAAGATGCAGCCTCTTTATTAGGGTATACCTTCAACCATGCCACCATTTCAGTTAGCTTAATTGGCAACGGTGCCTTTTCCTCCTGGCGATACTGGCCGGGGGGCACTACCCACTCCTGACCGCTTACCTCTACTACAGGAAGCACTGGAGTGACCACCCCCGCAGGTGATCCTTCCCTGGACCCCCTGGATATGAGTAATTATAGGCCTGTGTCATTGCTGCCATTTCTGAGCAAGGTAACTGAGAGAGTGGTTGCTCATCAGTTCCAAGCTGTCTTGGATGAAACCGATTATCTAGACCCATTTCAAACCAGCTTCAGGACAGGCTTTGGGGTTGAGACTGCCATAGTTGCCTTGACCGACGATCTGCGTCTGAGCATCGACAGGGGTAGTGTGACCCTGTTGGTGCTCCTAGACCTCTCAGCGGCTTTTAACACAATAGATCATGGCATCCTCTTGGCCCTGCCTGAGGGGGTTAGGTATTGGGGGCACTGCATTGCAGTGGTTCCAGTCCTTCATCTTGGGTAGGTCCCAGAGGGTGCTGCTCGGGGACAGTAGTTCCAGCAAGAGGGAGCCCACTTGTGGGGTCCCTCAGGGAGCTATTTTGTCCCCGATGTTATTTAACATCTATATGAAACCGCTGGGTGAGATTATATGGAGTTATGGTGCTGGGTGTTATCAATATGCTGATGACACCCAAATCTATTTCTCCGTGTCTCGTTCGTCAGCCTCAAATTCTAATGGCATCTCTTCTCTCAATGACTGTCTTCAGACGGTAATGGTCTGGATGAGGAAAAACAGATTGAAACTGAATCCGGACAAGACGGAGGTGCTCACGGTAGCGGCCCCGAAACCAAGAATTGGGTTGCAACCTCCAGTCCTGGATGGGGTCACACTCTCCTTCAGTGACTGTGTACGCAGTCTGGGGGTGCTCCTCGACTCGTCGCTCCTGATGACTAATCAGGTAAATGCAACAGTCAGGAGCGCCTGTTATCAGCTTTGGCTGATATGCCAGCTGCGCCCTTTTCTGGAAGTAAGGGATTTAGAGACTGTTGTGCATGTGCTGGTAACCTCACGTCTGGACTTCTGCAATGCGCTCTACATGGGTCTACCCTTGTGCTTGGTTCGGAAACTACAGCTGGTCCAAAATATTGCAGCCAGGCTTGTGTCAGGAACATCTCAGAGGGACCACATTACTCCAGTTTTGAGGTCCCTCCACTGGCTGCCTGTTGGTTTCCGGGCCCAGTACAAAGTGTTGGTTATCATCTTTAAAGCCCTACATGGCTTGGGTCCAAACTATCTCAGAGACCGCCTCCTCCCATACAATCCTCCCCGTGCTCTCCAGTCCTCTGGGAGGAATCTGCTGCAGCCTCAAAAATCGAGGCTTGCGGCAACCTCCCAGAGGGCTTTCTCTGTTGTTGCCCCCAGGCTCTGGAACGACCTGCCGGACGAGATCTGTCAGATAACATCTCTGGACAGCTTTAAAAAAGCTGTCAAAACGGATCTCTTCCGGCAGGCCTTCCCAGAGTAAATATCCCAGCCTCAGGATCTCTCCTCCCCTCCCCCTCTACAGTGCCTCTACAGCCTAAAAAAAAAAAGGAAGTGGTGGGTTTTTTTTTGTTTTGTTTTTTAACGGTTTGTATTTGAATTTTTATATTAATCTGTCATTGTTTTAATTGGTATCTGATTTAATAATGTTTTAAGGGGGGGAGGGAATATACTGTTTTATCTTTATTGTTCTTTTAATTGTTGTAAACCGCCCAGATTGGTTCGCCATAGGGCGGTATAGAAATTATTATTATTATTATTATTATTATTATTATTATTATTATTATGGTCGAACCTACAGGGCTGTCTCTTGCACTTGCCTGAGTTAAAGTCCCAGCAGATGCCAAATTGCTTTCTTTCTCCCGTGCCAGGCCTTGCATTCGGCCCTCTCAGCACAGTAACCATGGGAACAAACACATTGTCACACCTGCTCGAGGGGGAGGCCCCCACCATAACATCAGCCCAGAGCTCCGACTGTACATATCTCCATGACAGGGAGCGATCCTGTACAACTCTCATTCTAAACTGCTCATCGTATTGCAGCCAAGTTGCACCTCTAGCGTTGTGATGGCAGTTGGTATAAGCTTTTATCATGATCTCCTGATATTTAGAAAAGTTAGGGGTCCTCAATGGCTCCTTTTCTTCTATGACACCTCTGTAAATAGTGACACCCATAATCCAGTTTACAAAATTGCACTCCAGCTTAGGGCGTTTGAGCGCTTGAAACTCTTTGGGAAGACTAAACACAATCCCATCCTTTACCATGATCCTCGGTTTGGGATCCCTGAAAGTAAGAGAAAATAAGTCAATATACTCTCCCTTCCAAATTATTTCTTTAGTGGAAAGAGGAAGGTGTGAACCAAGGGGTGTAGACATCCCAGCATAAGGGGTTGATTCAGAATGCACAGCAGCTCCTGATAACATAGGAGCACTCAAAGAAGACACTGCAGAGGTGTTGCTAGCCAAAACCATTGGGCGTCCATCCTGCACCCTAGAGTCAGGGACCTGTGTAACTGCAGGTGCATGCACAGTTACATCCAAAGCCGCAGGGTTGGGTCATTGAACACCCACACCCTGACTAACCTAACCACCTAGAGCCCAAACTGAGGTGGGCCAGTTTGCATGTGCAATAGTGGTAGCAGACAAACCTGAAACTGAAGCTTGCTGGGAAGCATCACCAGCCAAACGCATTGGTCCCCTGAAGTGTGACCCTGCAACAGCTTGGGTGTCAGGCAAAGATGAAGCAGCAGCAGCTTGATTTCCTCTTTGTGTGTCACGGGTCTGCTCCATTGCACCAGCACCTGGAAGAACCACTCCTCGCAAGAGGTTATATAAATCTGCCATAGTAGGCTGCTCAGAAACGGGGCAGCCGCACCCTGAATCTCCACACCAGGGACCCTTTTGAGGAGATTCCACACATCGGCAATAGTGGGGTGCCCAGCCTCCACAGCCGAAACCACCGAAGGATCCGGTGTAGCATCCATCACCTGAGCATCAGGTGCCACAGGAGGGGGCAGCACTTCTGTGTCAGAGGTTCTAGAAGTGCTGGCACTAGGACTGGCTGCTATAGCCTGTAGCTCCTTCTGGGCAAGCTGATTGCAAACCGCAACATAAGCCTGCACTGTTTTGCCCAGTTGTGCTAACTGGGCAGCAATCTCATCATCTCTGCTGACAGACTGAGAAGGCCTTTTTGAAGCAGAGTGTCCAGAGCTGGGCACAGCCGAGGCTGCACACCTCTTGGATTGAGCCTTACTGCGGGGCATCACTCCCCTCAGTGAGTGGAACATGTGTCCAAAGCACAATCACCCAACTACAGTCAAGGGTGATTGAGTGATTACCACCAGGCCAAAGGCCACCCTTCCCCAAGTCTCAGCAAGAGACGCAAACAGCCAGGAAGCGTCACTGGCAACAAACACCAAGGGGGAAAGTGTCCATCAAGGGTCCTATATGGAACCCAAACCCGAAGACAATACTGTCTTCCACATACACTCACCGCTGGGGAGAGGTGTAACAGCCCTCCCAAGCCAGCGATGATGTCCCGACCTTACCAGACCAGTAATACCGAGGCGCTGCTGGGCCTGAAATCCAGTACCGGGTCCGTGAGGATGCCTATTGCAGCACCCGCCATGGATGAAGCAGTCCTCCAGGTGTTGGGGATGCAAAGGCCCTTGCAGGCCCGAGGGGACCGGCCCGAAGGCCTCACTCAGCCTTCCAAATTGCTCTGGGAGGGACAATCTGAACACTCTCTGCTTGCAGAAGATGGAGCAAAATCAGTAAAGCCAAATGGAGCAAAAGCCGAGAATAAATGCTAGGTCAAAGCCAAACAATTAGCCAGAGCACAGAGCAGAGCGATGTGACTCGCTCAGTTCAAGCTCTAAAATGGCTGCCACCACGTGGCAGCAGAGAGCTATAAAGAACAAACTCTCAACCCAAGTCTCAGGAGATTACAGGCACCACGAGACTTTGGGATGTGAACAAGGCAACTTGGACTAAGCGTGCAGGTGCTCTATGACCCTTGCACACTTAACCTATTAGGCCTCTCATGTCCTTATATGGTCAGTGCAACAAGAAACCCCTCCCAACTCGTCAGGGGGTGTCTTAGTAGTTGGTGACTTTCATGTCATTAGGGCAATGAATCCACTCCAAGTCCTAGTCCAGTCTGAAATTTAAAAGAACCATTCAAGGTTCTGAACATGATCTCCAGTTCAAGATCAGACACATAGCTCCTTTAAAGTTTGGGTTTCATATCATTGCTTCCAATATTCCTCACAAATGGCAATGCTGCTAGGGCTGGCAGTCCCATATAGGCAGAGGGCCATATTTTGTCCATCCCTGATTTAGCCCATCACAGCAGAACCATGGTAGGTGATTTAGGGGGGAAGCAGACGGGAGCTTCCCGTGCGCCGCGGGACGGAGCGCTGCTGGACCGCGGCAGCTGCACCGCGGCGCACCGTCGGCGACTCTAAAAGGAGCACCAAATTGGCGCTCCTTTTAGATTTCAGGGAAAGGGCGCCCTAAAAGCGGCGGGCACACTTTCCCTGACTCAAACGCCGCGGCGCATGCGGTCGCCGTGGCGTGAGGTCATCCTCGGAGCGCCGGCCGTGTGGAGGGCCGGCGACTCCGAGGGCGACCTCAGGAAGAGGAAGGGGCGCCGCTCGTGCGGCTGCCCCTCCTCTTCCCTGCCCGGAAGACGACTCTATTAGTCGTCTGCCGAGGCCCTTAGACATAAACTTATTGGTACTGTATTGAAACTGACACTAAAAACCAAGGGTGATGCTGGTATGTGCCAATCTGTTGTACAGGTATGTATTATTGAATATAAGTTGAGTGTTCCTCATCTGGAATTCTAAAACCCAAGATAATCCAAAATTGTCCAATGAGTGACTGAGATAGTGACACCTTTGCTTTTGGATGGTTCATTTTACAAAACTTTGTTTCATGCACAAAATCATTTAAAATATGTAGAAAATTGCCTTCAGGCTAAGTGTATAAGTTGTATTTGTTGTTATAAACTGCCCTCAAATTGACCCCAACACATGGTGAGACATCTTCAAGACCCCCTGTCCTCCACTACTCTGCTTAGGTCCTGTAAATTCAGACCGGTGACTTTCCTAATTGAGTCCATCCATCTCTCTTTTTCTACTTCCCTCTGCCTTTTCCAGCATTATGGTCTTCTCTAATGAGTCATGCTTTCTCATGATCTGGCCAAAGTACTACAGCCTCAATTTAATCATCTTGGCTTCCAGGGAGATTTCTTTATGTTTGTCTTTTTGGCTATCCATGGTATCTTCAGCACTCTTCTCCAACACCACATCTCAAATGAATTGATTTTCTTATCTGCTTTCTTCACTGTCCAGCTTTCACATCCATACATGGTGATGGGGAATATGATGGCTTGAATGATTTATTTTTGTTCAGTTGTATATCTTTACTCTTTAGAATCTAGTTCTAGTTCTTTCATAGTTCCTCTTCCCATCCCTAGTCTTCATCTGATTTCTTGACTGCAGTTTCCATTCTGATCAATGTTTGATCCAAGGTATGAGGACTCTTTAACTATTCCAATTTCCTCATTGTCTAGGTTGAATTTATGAAGATTCTCTGTGGTCATTATTTTTATTTTCTTTATGTTCAGCAATAAGTCTGCCTTTGCACTTTCTTCCTTGACTGTCCTGAATAAGTGTTCCAAATATATGATGTTTTCAGCTAATAGTATGATGTCATCTGCATATCTTAGATTCTTGATAACCCTTCCTCCTATCTTCATTCCTTCTTCTGAGTCTAAACTTGTTCATATGATATTTTCTACATACAATTTGAACAAGTAGAGAGATAAAATGCAGGCTTGTCTAACCCCTTTGTTCAAAGTACAGATTTATCATCAGCAGTATCAGATGTAGTGGCACTCCCATGTCTTTAAGAACATTCTGTAGCTTTTCATGATCTGTACAGTCAAATGCTTTGCTTTAGTCTATAAAGCACATGCTGTTTTTTAATTGGAATTCCTTCATATGCTCCATTATCCATCATATGTTTGCAATGTGGTCTCTAGTGCCTATTCCTTTCCTGAAACCCAATTGCACCTTTGGAATTTCTCTCTCCATGTATTATTGTAGTATTGTTGCAGAATTTGAGCATAATTTTGCTTGCATGGGAAATTAACACTATGGATCTATAGCTGCAGCAGGCTTTTGTGTCTCCTGTTTTGGGGATAGGATTTATATTGATCATTTCCAGTCTATTTGTCACTGTTTTGCTTTCCATATTGGTTGACATGTGGGGCGTTGCAGACTGGCCTAAAGGGACGGTCTGGGGGTGGAGTTGGGGCAGGACAACTGCACGCCGACCACCCCACCCCAATGCCATCCTGATGCTGTGCATCCGTACACAAGCCGCATGGAGTCAGGATGCCCTCCTGGCTCTTTTGGGGGTGGCAAAAGGGAGGATCGGGGCTGCAGCATGGGGTTACCACAGCTCCGATCTGCCGCTAGCAGGGGCAGCCCAGAGCCGCCCAAAATGGGCCATCTGTATAGGACTATATATTAGTTGGCACTAGAGCTGATTCTGTCTATTTGGTTTGTAGCAGTTCAACTGGAATTCAATCTGTTCCTGATTATTTATTCTTCCAAATTTCCCTTATTGCAGCCTCCACTGTGCATTTCATAATTAGGGATTCATCTTCATATCTTCATTCTATTTATTTTATTCATTTCTTTTATATAACTTTTCTGTATATTGTATCCAATTTCTTCTTGGTCTTGATTTTGATAAGTTAAATACAAAACATATATGAATTTCTTATTTAGACTTGAATCCCACCACTTACTCAAAATGCTGGAGGGGGTTGGGATGGCACCCACAAATTAATATATTTTAGGGGAATTTTAATAACTCAAATGAGAACACACCTTGGCTAAGGCAACATTCAGCCTAAGATCTTTTCCTTTTGTATATTGGTTCCAAATCACACAGAACTCCAGAGGCAATTCCAAATACATTTTGTAGTTTATTCACAAATAATCTGCACTCTCATGTACACACATTCTCACACATGCACAGAAGAACTAACAAAGCAAAGTTGGAAGAAGGTGAAAATTGGAGGCTGTGCTAATTGTAATACTGTACCGATCTTGAAATTTGGTTTAAATCAAGGGGTGTCCAGAATGGAGATGGCTCAATAGCTGCCACAGCAAGTGGGGTAGCCAGCTTATTGAGGAATCTAGCAAAGGTCAAACAGAGATTCTGTCCTGCTTCAGACTAGACTAAATTGCTAGTTTCTAGGCAGTGGTAAATATATTCAAAATCATGTACTGGGGCAGCTGTTTCAGGATGAATAGATTACCTCATTGCTAAACGGTTTTCCCAAGGGAGAAGTATGATCGAGAGATTGAGGAGATGTTCATACAATTGGCATGAATATCTCAAACAAGGAAAAAACTTGTCCTTTCTCTGTGTATGCATAACCATCTTCTTTGGCCAGAATCCCATCATTGCTCTCCATTGACAAAGGGATTATGCTGATGTCTTTGGGTGATCTCATTGTGGTGGGTGCTCTTGCCTTCTCCCGTGCCACAGCCAACTGGACTTCCAAATATGATATGGCCAGGTCTCTGCAATGGGGTTGCCTTTCCAGGCTACCCATCTCAGCATCCCTTTTAATATTAAATTGGTATCACAGTTGAGAGAGGTATCAAGGGGCTGCCCTTGGGATAACACATTTCCAAGATATCTCATTATGTGTATGCAAATATTCCAAACTCCATAACACTTCTGGTCCCAAGCATTTCAGATAAGGGAAAATTCAACCTGTATTACATTGAAGTGATCATGGCACAAAGTGCTATGATGGGTCTTGTGTATTCCTTATCCACAGATTCAACCATCCATAGCTTGAAATATATTTTAAAATATATATACATTCCAAAAAGCAATCCTTGCTTTTGCCATTTTATATATGGGACACTATTTTACTATGCCATTGTATTTAATGGGACTTGAGCATCCATGGATTTTGGTATCCATGCAGGGTCCTCGAACCAAAACCGAGTGGATATCAAGGGCCCACTGTACATGAACTCACCTTGGCTTTATTTCTGAAAATAGATGTGGGCAGCATGTTAGGATGCAGATGAGTTATGATGATTCTTCGAGAAGGTAGATTTTCCATCTTCTGTAGTAAAATAAGAAACAAACACCACAGTCAAACAAGTGTAATAAATTCAAAACACTGCAGCCTCCACATCTTCTATTATTGGTACTATCTTGGCTTGTGTGTGTGTGATTGTTCAGCACTACTGTCATCCATTGTTCTGCATCTACAAGAAACATTTAAGACAGGGGACAACTGAAGACACATTTGGTTCCTTTAGCAAATGATCATTACCACACAGTACCAATAGGACTGGGATATAAATGAAAAGGGTGTTCTACATAATATGATTAATCCATGAATCCAAACTAGAGAAGGAAAACAAATAGGAAGCTTAGTACAGAAAGTAAATGCAGAGGTAAGGGTTCATTGAAATGAGTATGTGTGAACAGAAACATTGGTGGACATGGAGGAGTTGCCAAACTCTAAGTTATCCAGTTGGAGGGTGGAAGGTCGAGAGGAACAATATTGTCTTGAGAGGGCATTTGTGCCTGTCAGTTACTTAGCAGAACTTATTACTATCAAATTCAGGACATTTTCATTAGTACGATACAATGTTTCACCATTGGCACCCCTGCAAGGAAGAGGACTCTTTACCAATAGTGCTTATATCCTTGTGAAGCAGGGAAAGTGGAAACAGCCAGCCAACCAGCCAGTCACGTCTTATTTAATTGCCCCCTTCATTGTGATAGCTTAAATTTTATTATACCAGTCTTACAAAAAGAAAAAAATTCCTGGCACATGTAAGCACATATATAACACCTCTTCTTTCTGATCATAACTCCATAATTACTGCTAAAATGGTTAAATTTTGCACTGCTGCTATTGTTTGTTACAGGTCATTTACTAAACAACCTTTCAATATTTTTAGAGGTTCTCATAATATTTTAATCCAATGCCTATCTTATTATTATTTCATGCCATATAGTATTTTATACTTTGTAAGAACCATTTTCTATGTAATGCTGTATTTAATCTGCCATACTTGGTAAATTGTTTTTGCTGGCCTGTGACTGAAATAAGGTATCAATCAATCAGTCATTCAGTCTTGTCATCCCCTGCAAAGTATCTTCCAATGCAATGCCTGGACAGCCTTTGTACATGTTAGGGTACAGTGGTGATGGCTTCTAGGCACCAGACAAAATGTTCACAGTGCAGCATCCTAGCCTAGTCCAGAGCAGGAGCTGAGAAGGAGAGCAAGCCGCTCTCAGCTTGTATGGCTGTACATTTTTCACTGTTTACTTAAGTACTAACTTAGTACTAATTCTAATTTAGAATTCATTTTTTGTTCTGCATTGATGTTTATAGAACTTAAAGCTGACACACAGGATGTAATAATCAAAGAATCCAGGGAATTTGCTTGATATGGTACTGAACATGCTGAGCTCATTCCCGCAAATCTATAGAACCCAGAATCCTTTCAAGCTGATTTCATTTCAAAAAGCTTTTAAAGACTATAAGGGGCCTAAATACCCTAAAGGCACTAGATCCTGTCTGATCCTGGAAATTAAGCAGGGGCAGCCCTGGTTAGTACATCGATGGAAGACCACCAACAAATACAAGATCCTGCAGGCTACATTTCAGAGGAAAGGAACTGGCAAAACGACTTCTGAGTATTCCTTGCCTAAGAAAGCCCTATGAAATTCATGGGGTCACCACAAGTGGACAGGAGACTTGAAGGCACATACACACATAATACTGTGCCTTAAATACACTAAAGGAAACAGATTCTGTATTATTTTGGCAGCTAAGCAGGGTCAGCCCTGGTTAGTACCTGGATGAGAGACTGAATGAACTGGCAAAAACAACTCTTGAGTATTCCTTTCCTAAGAAGATCTTATGAAATTAATGGGATCACCATAAGTCAACAGCAGGGAATCTGAAGGCACATACACACACTCACAAGGTGGCTGGAACCTGAACTGCAACAGGTTTATATCTCTAGCACACTATGAAATTAACATTATAAATACACTTGTCCCTCCACATTTGTGGCTTTGACTTTTGTGGATTTGATTATTCATGGATTTTGTTAATATGTTCTCTTCAGGAATATCTGGGTCCTCCAGCGCAACTCTATGGTCAACTTTAACCAAAGGACCTAGAGATTCCTAGAGAGAACACTCCACTAGGCATTTGTAGCTCCTCTAGCGCAGTTCTATGGTCAATGTCTGGCAGATGTTGACCACAGAGTTGCACTAGAGGACGTAGAGATTCCTAGAGAGGTGTTCTCTCAGGTAAAAACATAGTATTTTTGTTATTTGTGGTTTTCCACATTTTCAGGGATCCTGTGCCCCTAACCCCAGTGAATGTGGAGAGGCAAGTGTAATTCCTCTGTTTCAACTTTTTTTCATGCCAACTTACTAAGTACAAAAACAATATTTGGGAGAGTCCATCAGAAGCAGTTTTAGCTGCCTAGTCCTGGGTCCTTCTGGAGAACACTGTATGTGCTTGCACATATTATTCTAAGATTCTTTGTTCAAAGAGCTACACTGTTCTTATGTGGCCTCTAGTCAGGCACTTGATTAATAGTTTTTAATTTAAATGTAATATGGGAGATGATATCAAGAAAAAGGGTAACTACAAGTTAGTACTATAATGATGTCATGTTTGAGGGTTTAACGATCATGCCAAGAGACTAGAAGTAAGAAATATAAGATAAATAAGAGTTTTTAAACTCTGTGGGAAAATGGTAAAGATAACAATTTAAACTGTATATGAAATGCTATAAAATAACATAAGCAGAAGAATATATGTTTACATAATGTAAAACAAATGGCTGTAAATAATTTATATGATAAAGAAGCCTTAGGAGGGAAGAGAGATAAGAGTAGTGAAGTGAATAATATTTGTAGCAACCATCATTGTGGTAGAATGATAATGTAGTTGATATTTGTTATAAGCTTTGTTTGAAATGATATTGTGAAAACTAATAAAAATATTTTAAAAATAATTTAAATGTAGTATGAAATATATGAAATGCTTTCCTAGTATGCCTTACGAAATACTGGGGTAGGACTTTGATCCTGAGAAGTACTTGCCTCAGGAGAAGTCACAGTACCCTAACTGGAACTCAGTAGGAATTAACACAGCTAGAATGTACACTGTTCATACATTCTAGCTTATGGCCATTTTACATGTGGACATTCAGATTGCTAGATGCTTGGTGCATCTATATGTGTGTGTGTGTGTATGTGTGTGCATGTGCCTTCAAGTTGCTTGTTGACTTATGGTGACCTCATTAATTTAATTGGTTTCTTCTAGGCAAGAGGAGGATTTGCCAGTTTCTTTCTCTGAAATATAATTCATGTGCTGACAACATACAAGAATTGGTAATAAAAAAACAATTGACAATCTCTGTTTTTGAAAGTAACATCTTTGAAGAAATTTCAAATGAAGGCTTCCTCCACAAGTTTCCAGAGAAAATGCTGTGCATTGCAATAGTTTACACAACCATTTCACATGTAGACAATAGTGAATTTTAAACTATCTTGCTTTCATGAAAAATTATGTACTATGTTTTTACAAAGATACCTGCTGCAGTGCTTCTACAGTCATGAGCAAAACCCATCTTGAATCCCATTTTGGGAGAAAGGTGGTATATAAGTGAAATAAATAAATAAATAAATACTAATTCTCAAGTTCAACAAACATGCTGACATTACACAAGTTTCGAGCCATGCATCCCCCAAAGTAAACTTAGGGCTTCTGCAGACTGGCCCATAGGCCTGCCTAGAAGTAGAGTTGGGATGGGGAAGTCACATGTCTCCACCCCAACCCCATCCCGACACCATCCTGATGCCACATACCATTACGCACGGTGTGTGGTGTCAGGACGCCCTCCTGGCGCAGCGTTTAAACACGCTGCACTGAAAGGGCACTGAAGAACCTTGACGCTGGCTCTTAGGATGGCCTTTTGCCTCCCCTAAAAGGAGCAGCATTTTGCTGCTCTTTTCGGGGCAGTAAAAGGGAGGATCGGAGCCGTGGCGTGGGTTTGCCACAGCCCCAATATGCCACTTCCTGAGGTGGCCCAGAGTTGCCCGTTTACAGAGGCCCTTAGTAAGCTTTAATTTTGAAAGCAATATATCTGAAATATGTCCAAAAACTACTCCTTCACAAGTTTGCAGACAAAGTGCATTACAGTCATTTGAACTATTTCATCTCTGTTCCCTCTATGGTGAAGGAGCCTCCAGAGATTTCCAATTTTTCTGATTACAGAACAGCTTAATTTAGGGCCAATATAGATGGCCAGTTTGGGGCGGCTCATCATGCCCCTGGGAGCGGTGGATCAGGGCTGCAGCAACCACACACCACGGCCTCAATTCTCCTTTTTGCCACTCCCAAAAAAGTGGGAAAATGCTGCCTGTTGAGCTGCTGTGGCAGCTCTTTTGTGCCCCTTTGGCACAGCGTGTATGCACTCTATGCCAAAACGGTGCCCTGATGCCACATGCCATGTGGACAGGCGTGCAGCGTCGGAGCGGAGTCAGGGTGGCTGGCATGTGGTTGCCCCACTCCAATTCCATCCCCAGGCTGGCCTATAGTGCCGGTCTGCATTGGCCCTTAGTAATATTACTGGCATAATATAAATTTTCAGGCATTATGTTTGGACAAGAACCCTTCCCACTCATCTGATATGTGTGTTCACATCATGATTAAACAAGTCTAAAATCAATGATATAATAGATAACAATCACTTTTGCAGCTGAGTTCAGTGCCAAAGCCGATGTAGTAAAAATAGTGAGCACACTTGCAATATCATCATTCAGTGATTCCATTCAAGCTAAATAGGACACAGTTTTCACAAAGAGCAATGGGAGTTATTATTGGCTGATGTTTCAAAAAATTAACTTCAGAAAGAGGATGATTTGTAGATTTCCCAGATAGCAGTTATTTGGAAACAGTATGGAAATGTCTGTATTCTCACATGATAACTAAATATATACTCAGAAGTGAGATTTCTCTCCTACTTGTGCAGAAAATGCTGTGGAGAGGGGATTGTACAAAACAACCATGTGCAAATCTTGCATAGAATAAGTCCTGAACTGTGAAGATTTACATCAGCCCAGGATTCTTCTCATCAGGGTTTCTCAATACTCAAAAATACAATTTTTTTTTTGCTCATTTTTCAAATATTTTCAAATATTCTTTCTATCCCTAGATCTGGGATGGGGGTCATGTAATATTTCATATTTAACAGACCTTGGAGCAGGATAAAGTACCCTAACACTCCGTTAAGCCAGATGAAGGTACATGTCCTCCTGTCCTTCCAAACTATAACTTTCTGCTTTAACCATTCCCTCTCAATAAGGCTATTGCTTTGCTGGTGGAGAACAAAGGGAGGGGAAATACATGAGAACATAGTTCTTTTCTTGTCCCTGGAAAAATGACAAAAGCCCTATCCCAGATCTAAACTGGTAACCCTAGAATTAGGGTAGTGAATAGGTGGTCCTTCTGCACCCCAGAGTGATTATCAAGAAAGAATGCTTACTACAACAAGTCCATCAACCAGGGAGAAAGACATGGTCCTATCAAATATCAATCTCCTCCAACATGGCAATCTGACTTTTCACACCTTTTACAATGTAGCTCTGCACATAAGTAAAAGTGGGCTTGATATTTTCCAAAAACAACAAACTGTCTTGTGACAGCTTAAAGATTCCAGTTTATTATGGTACCAGTACTAATGGACTAGATCCCCATGAAAGCTTATTTCACAGTAAGTGTGTAAGTTTTAAGGTGCCATTGTTGCTACAAAATATAACATACTTACACTGCTGTAAATAAATATGAGGTATTCATAGATTGGGGTGGCCAAAATGTGGTTGTTAAGATGTTAGACTGCATCTCCCAGAATCCCTTATGATTCCTCAGGCTGGCCAGGACTGTTGGAAATTGCAGTAAAAAAACACCACATTGACCTTCCCTGTCCTAGACAGTGAGCTACACTTTGCCCATTTTTCAGAGTCATTAATGTTTGAACCACTCTAACCTTGAATTTGTCTGGATCACCAAACTCAAGGCGTGGTGTCATGGCTAATTCCCTTGCAATACTGATTCTCTTTTCCACTTCTTCTTCTGTATATTTTGCAGCTGTGATTGCCAAGTGATTTAGGATGTGTTCAACCCAGTTGGTACCTGAAAAAGATGAAACACGGGTGGAATACATGCTTGAGGCTACTATTCATGTCATGTTGTTACTTAAAACTCTGCATCTGTAGATCCCTGTAGCTCAAGGATACCTTCTACCATCAGGGCTAGTCCAAGACATTTTGTTGCCTGGGACAAAGCCTAAATAACACACCATATCCAATACATTAAAAAAAATCTCACGGCACCATTCAGATGACTAATGGCAGTCTGCTTAGGCCCTAATTCAGTTCCTGGTATCATCTGTTCCTTCTTGTATGCCTTCCTAGACATGCAGACCTGAAATTAGACTTCACTGATCTCAATAGAACTTACTTCTGACTTAACCTAGGTAAAGGTATTCTCCATTGACAAAGTTGTCAAGTAGTGTCCAGCCATAGGGGCAATGCCCATCTCTGTTACTAAGCCATAGAGGCAGAATTGTCAGATACTACTTTGCGATCATGTGGCCAGCATGATTGCTCATAATGCTGCTTACCTTCCCTCCAAAGTGGTATCTATTTATCTACTTGCATTTGCTTGCTTTTGAACTGCTAGGTTGGCAGAAGCTGGGACTAGTGACAGGAGCCCACCCCATCATGCAGCACTTGGGCCTTGGACTGCCAACCTGCCAATCTTGCAATCAACAGAATCAGTAGCTTAACCACCTGAGCCACTGCATTGTTAGATTAACTACACAGGTTAATTCAGAAGCTACATAAGAGTATTCTCTCTCCCACCCCAACCTAGCTATATCAAGGAGAAATATTTTATCAAAAGCATAAGAGCTGGGAGGAAAAGTGGAAGAAAAGAAATCAGAAAGAGAAAGACCAGAAGCAATAAAAAACTGAAATGGGAAACTGGGATCAGGAGAAGAGTTGGTGGGATTAAAAAAAGGAAGAAGGAAAAACAACATAGGAAAAAGCAAAAGCAGGCAACAGAAGGGGAAAAAAGTGACAGATAATAGGAGTTTATCACACAGGGACCATATGTACCTCCATCCCAATAATGATTAAAGCAGCTGCAACCTGCAAAAGCATGCAATGTGTGAATGATTTTCACATGCAGAACACAGTAACACATTAGAAGTTCATTACTAAAGCATGAAAGAGGGTAGAACACACATTTGGTTTTCACATAGATGCATGTAAATCCCGATAATGGTTTGAGAATCACTTTTTTTGTGTGTGCTCACAGAAAAAGTAGTTGCGTCACCAGAAATCACTCAGAGAAATAAACAATTTTATTTACACAATTTTCTGTATTAAAAATATACTGTATTGTCCCTTAAGTTCCAAGAAATGGTATCCAACCTAAGTAAAAAGAACAAATCATTACCCAAAGAAGTAAGAAAGGTAGAAAAACAGCATAAAAGGCTGCATCCCTCTGGACAACCAGTGTCCCAGCCTTCTCTGAGTGGCTGTTCCTTTAAGAGTCCCAGCTAATGGGGAAGGGCCAGGGAGAAGAGACATTCACACAGAGGGAGAAGCAAGCTTTTTCTCTGTGTCCCTACCTTTGCCTCAGCAACTGTTCCTTTAAGAACCCTGGTACACACCCCAAAGAACCATGAGAAATCTGGCAACAAGTACAGAAATGGGGAGAATCCCATAAATGCCTTTCACACTAGAGCAACTGAGCAAATAAATAAATAAATAAATAAATAATGTGAATGAAATGGAAATGAATTTACGGTATTTTCCCCAAAATGCCTATTTTCTGGTTCATGTCACTTTCCTGTTGGATTCCTCGTGGTTTGTGGACAATGTCATGTGAAAATAATTCACTCAATTGCATCTAATTTGCTGGATAACCATGGGTTTTGACCCATTTAAACTTCCAATTTCCCCTGTGTAATAAACTCCATAGAGAGAAAGAAACTGGAAATTCACAATGCAGACCTTCTTAATCAGGGATCCATGTATATGATTCAGGGGATCCATAAACTACGTGCACATTTTTTCATTAATTTACTTTCTATTGCTTTGGATCCCCCCCCCCCCCGCCTCCAGATCATGGTGAATATATGGACGTTATCACACATGGGCCAGAAAGTGGAAATAAAAGTGGAAATGAGGCATCCCGAAAATAAACGGGAAATAACCCTTGTTTCCGCATACGTCATTACCTTCATTGCGCATTTACAGTAAGTGTATCGATCGTCCACACACAAGAGAAAAAAACCCATAAATGTAGCCGAAATGAGCCTCCTGCACATGCGCAGAGAGAGAAATGCTCGCTGGAACCATGGCAAAAGCGAGGAAATGCACCACAATACATATTTGGTTATCAGACCTACGGTAAATGCAAAATGATTCCCGTTGCGCAATTGCAATTCCTGAAGAAACCAAAATTCAAAAGATCTCGGATCATTCCGCTTTCTGTCGGGGTTCTGTCGGGGTTCTGTGCGACGTCGTGTGAAAACACGGGCCAATAATACGTATTAGGTCGGGATTTCGTGTGGATTTTGTTTGGATTGGGCCCCGTGTGATAACGTCCTATGTGAAGGAAACCAGTTTTCAATGGAATAAAATAAAATGGCATGCAGAATTTCAGATGTATATGTTTATCTAGAGTCAGTGTGGCATAGTGGTTTGAACATTGGACTATGACTCTGGAGATCAGGGTTTGACTCTCTGCTCATCCATGGAAACCTACTGGGTGACCTTAGGCAAGTCACATGCTCTCAGCCTCAGGGGAAGGCAATAGCACACCTTCTGTGAAGAAACTTGCCAAGAAAACCCCGTGATAGGTTTGTTTTAAGGTCACCATAAATTGGAAATGACTTGTAGACACATAACAACAACAACAACAATTTATTTGGGCGAAGAGGGCCATAGCTTTCATCTGATTCTCTAAGAGGTCCTTGACCTAAAAAAGGTTAATAACCATAGATGTATTGTCAGAGTAAAAAGAGGGAAGGGAAGGGAAGGGATGACATGGCATAGGATAGCAAAAGCAGCTTCCTGGAAAGAGGCAATGAAAACAAACACAATTTGTACAGGCTTATTTGTATATATAAATGAAAATTCAGAAATAATGTCTTCAGTTTAAATAGAAATACAAGATAGCTCATCATATTATGGAAAACTGACCTAATGACCTGTGTGCCTGTTTAGGTCTACTCGAAGGCCTATATTCTCCTTTTGAAGGTTCTTGTTATTTCAGTTGGACAGCCTTCAAATGGAAGACTGTGGTCTCTAAAGGAGGGCCTATGGCTACACTACCCCTGAGTTCTTTCAGCCCTCACCATCTTAATGATCAGGCTGGTTATGTGTGAGGGAGAAGGGAAGATCAGCACAAAGTATGGAAGTAATGTGTTACAAACAATAGCAAAAACCATGCAAAGGGAGACATTTCTGAATCACATAGTTATGTTTCCTCAGCTACATCTTCTAACATTTCTCTGCCAAATAAATAAATAAATAAATAAATAATCTTGTAGCCCAACCATGTTGGCAGAGAGTATGGGAATCAGTGGGAATATGTCCAGTTATTTTCCTTTAGCTGGATGTGCTGAGACAGGTGCTTGCAGTGACATCAGGGAGAGGGTCTTAGGGACGTCCCTACAGATACTGTCCTTGCATTTTCCCTACACATATGTCTACCTACAGAAAAATAGCTGGATCTATCCCCACTGAGCGTCCTGCTCTCCAACAACACAGACTCAAAAGCTCAGACTCAATTTTTGTGAGTTTTTTCACAGACCATCTTAGATTAAGATGAATAATGGTGGCAGGATATTAGAGGCCTCAGGCTGAAACTGTGCTGCATGCAACTAGCAGTGTTGTTGCTCACTGTCTACAGCAAATTGTACCCACTCTTTTACAGCCATTTTTGCCCTGCTTCAAAACATATGAAGCTGTTAGTGCTAAGGAATCATGGGAATTGTTTTTTTTTTTTTCTGAGACATTGAGCCTTCTCTGTCAGAGAGCTCTGGTGCCACAATAAAATACAGTTCCCATGATTCCCTAACCCTAACCCTAACCCTTAAAGTGGACTCAATTTGCACTATTTCTGGCAGTCTGCAATTTAAAGTCTCCTTCCCTTCTTTAATAAGAGCTTAATGTCAGTAGGACTATTTCAGAGAGAAGGCAATTTTGGTCAAAATTTGTTGATATCTGTGAAAAACCTTTGGTGTATGTACTTTAATATAGACATTGTGGAAGGAGATATGCAATGCCACCATGAACAACAGCCCACAGTGCAAGTACACTTGACAGTCCCAGTGTAACCTCCCTAGCTAAGAAGTGGCCAAGGAGGCAGGAAGGCACATGGACCTCTTCTGATTGTAACTGGAAAACTGGAAAAAAGGAAGGCCCATTACTGTACCAGACCTTCAGCACTGCTCTGTATGTCTTACATCACAGGTCCGGGAGAGTGTCAACTGTCCTTGTCCCAGATGCCCAACTGTAGCCAGGCAATGCCCAGGTACTTCCCCTCCTTCTTAGCCACTAATCCTCAGCTGGGGTGCATCCAGTGCTGATAGGCTGCATAGCTATGGCATGGGGAAAGCCCATGTAGTCATGCTAGCAGAGCATTATGTTCCACCATATTATTATTGGATTTTGGCTGTTATGTTGTTTGCCATCACATACTGGCTACTACTCCTAACTATTAATCAAGAATGTTCATATGGGAAGAAATATCACTATGTTGTTCTTTTTTAAGTAAATAGGAATTGCCTGAGGAAAAGCACACAATAACCCCATACACTGTATTTTCTTTGGCTGGCACAGTTTGTGCTTTCTGCACAGCAAGATGAAAAGAGTAGACTATCAGCCAGTTTGGCAGCATGGCCCACCTATCCACTCACATTTAATGGAAGCTAGGATGGGGAGCAACATTTCTTATCGAATGAGTTCTTTGAGCAACCGTTTCTTCTGAAGTAGAGCAAGGTTGTTTCCTCATTTTGAATTTAAGAGGGTTCTAAATTTCAGAGTTTGGTTCAAGACATGTATTGAAGTCTATGCTTGAGTCATTTCAGTACTTTTCCTCCATAGGTACTGGTATTGTAGCTGGGGGCAGGTTTAGTATTATGACATTCTGTTATGTTAAAAAGTGTTGTTTATCCCATCATGTCTGGGTGTGTCTATATCATTTTTAAGTAACAAAAACTAATGAGGAATGTCCTATTTTGAAAGCTAATGAGCTCTTCCAGATTGGTCTAAAGGAATGTGAGTTCCCACAGTGTAGCTGCTTGGGTTTTGCCTGTTGCTGCTGCCTCCTTGTCCACTTGTTTCATCCTTTTGAGAGGCTGCTTTATTTATTTATTTGTTTATTTAATTTTTTTGTCACCTTTCTCTCAAAAATGGGACCCAAGGCAGCTCACAAAATAAAAACATTTTTTTAAAAACTTTATAGTAAAAATTTAAAAACAGTTAAAATCATCTAATTAAGACAATATAAAATTAACATTAAAAACATACAGATATTAACTAAAATTCACACCCCATACAAAACCACCCTGTCACTATTTTTACATTAAAAAGCCTGCCTAAATAAAAAGATTTTTGCTTGCCGGCGAAAGGCCAGCAGGGAAGGGGGCAGCCTAGCCTCCTGTGGAAGGGAGTTCTAGAAGTTGGGAGCAGCCACCGAGAAGGCTCTCTCCCATGTCCTCACCAAGCGAGCCAATGATGGTGGTGGGACCAAGAAAAGCCTTCTCCTGAAGATCTTAGGGCTCTAGTAGGTTCCCTCAAATAGTCTGGACCATGAATAGCACTTTGAATTGTGCCCAGAAATGAACCAGTAGCCAGTGAAGCTGTTTCAACAAGGGAGTTATATGCTCCCTATAACTGGCACTGGTCAGCATTCTGGCTCCAGCATTCTGGACCCCTTGAAGTTTCTGAACAGTTTCCAAAGGCAGCTCCATGTAGAGTGTGTCACAGTAGTCCAAACGGGATGTAATCAAGGCATGTGTCACCGTAGCCAGATTTGACATCTCCAGGAACAGGCACAGCTGGCACACTAGTTTTAACTGTGCAAATGCACTCCTGTCCACCATTGAAACCTGGACATCCAGGTTTAGAGTTGAGTCCAGGAGAACACCCAAGCTGTCAGCCTGAGATTTCAGGGGGAATGTAACCTCATCCAGCATAGGCAAAGTCCCTTTACCATGATCTGTACTGACCAGGAGCACCTCTGTCTTGTCTGGATTAAGCTTCAATTTGTTTGCCCTCATCCAGTCCATTACTGACAGCAGAGCTTCCTTGGAGTGCTTGGAAAGGAGAGATATAGAGCCTTTGCAGACTGCCAGAAATAGTGCAAATTGAGTCCACTTTAACTGTCTGGGCTCAGTGCTAGGGAATCATGGGAACTGTATTTTTTTCTGAGACATTGAGTCTTCTCTGACAGAGCGCTCTGGTGCCACAATAAACTACAGTTCCCATAATTCCCTAGCACTGAGCCAGGGCAGTTAAAGTGGACTCAATTTGCACTATTTCTGGCAGTCTGCAAAGGCCCATAGTTGGGTGTCATCTGCATACTGGTGACACCACAACTCTCCCAGCGATTTCATGTAGATGTCAAATAATAGAACAGAACCCTGAGGGACCTCACAGGCCAGCAGTCAGAGGGTCGAACAGGAGTCCCCCAACACCACCTTCTGAGTTCGCCCCTCCAAGAAAGACTAGAACCACTGCATAACAGTGCCCTCAGGTCCCATCCCAGAGAGGTGGCCAGAAGGATACCATGGTCGATGATATTGAAAGCTGCTGAGAGATCCAGCAGGACCAACAGGGACACACTCCCTCTGTCCAGTTCCCTGAATAGATCATCCACCAAGGTGACCAAAGCTGTCTCCATTCCAACTGCCACTGCTGTGGCCTCTGAGGGAGAGAAGATCCATCAGGGGAAATACTGAGGACCACGGAGACCATCAGGGGGCTATAGGAAGAAACAGTCTGCTGTATTTGCTACTGCCTGGACCTCTGCTTCCCTCACAGGTGTTGCTTTTTGCAGGACTGAAGCCCTCACTCAGCAGACACTGATCTCCACCCAGTACAGCTGCCTTGCCTGGCTGAACTATAAAAATAGGACATCGAGGGAGGCCTTACCAAACAACACCAAGCAGAGAGACTGAGGACTACAGAAACCATCAGGGGGCTAGAGGAAGGAAGATGCTGCTGTGGTTTCTACTGCCTTGGACCCCTGTTCCCTTAGTAGTCTAGCTCTTTGCAGGACTGAAGCTTCTGATTCAACACTGCTCTTTACACTTGCACTTTGTTCTTGTACTGGGTATAGAGGGCAAAGGTTTGTCCTTTTGCTGGACAGAGAGAAGTGTATGTTACCTGCATTATCTCCTTGGCCTCAGAGGGAGAGAGGCAGGCCAGCCCCATCAGGCCTAGCCTAGATTAAAAAGGAGAGCCCTCCCTCCAGTCCATCAGACATGGTCCAGGTCTCAGAAGGAGAGAAGAACTACTGGACCTGATCACCTTCCCCTTTGCCATTCCCTTCTCCTTTTGTGTCATGTATTTTTAGATTGTAAGCCTGAGGGCAGGGAACTATCTAATTAACCATTTGTAAGCCACTCTGAGAGCCTTTGTGGGTATAAATACTCCAAATAAAATAAAATACCCAAGTAGAAGCTAGCTTGAAATGGATCTAGATAATCTGTTTCATCCAGAAAACTCTGGAGCTAGGAGGCCACCACTCACTCCAGAACCTTGCCCAAAAATGGAATGTCAGAGTCTGGCCAATAGTTATCCAGAATGATGGGATCCAAGGAGGTCTTTTTCAGTAACAGCCTCACCACAGCCTCCTTTAGGCTGGATAGAAACCTCCCTTGCTGCAGTGAGACATTTGTCACCCCCCTTACCCACTTGACCAGTCCCCTCTAGCTGCCTTCAGGAGCCAGGATGGGCAAGGATCCAGTATGCATGTGGTGGCCCTCACTTCTCCAAGGATCCTGTCCACATCCTCAGGCTGCACAAATTGAAACTTATCCAATAACACAGGACAAACAGGCACCAAGATTACATTCACTGGACCTGTTTCAACTACAGCATCCACGTCAGAGCAGATCTGAGTGATTTTGTCTGCAAAGTGTCTTGCAAATTCTTCACAGAGAGCTGTTGAGTGGTCTTTATTTCCTTCTTGTGGGCCAGAGTGTAAAAGGCCTCTGACCACTCAAGACAGCTCTGTTGGACAACACACAATCACCACAGCATAGACCTTCCAATGGGCTCTAGCCTATGTTTGGTCAAACTTGTGAGTCTTCCACCATAATTGTTCTAGTCTTCTTGGCTCCACTTTGTGGTCGGGGATGCTTGGGACAATCATGTCCACTTCCCTGGCCATTTCCCTATTACAGAGATAAGCCAGTGCTGTTTGTAGTGATTTCTTGAATTTGAACCAAGGTTTGTTCAATTTCTTTTAACAATTTTTATCTTACATTGTGAAAGGTAGATTCTCTGCCTCTTCCTTGGTCCCTGAACACCCTGAGTCCCTTTCTGAGGTGTATATATGTTTTGAAGGGCAAATTTTTCTCCCTCTGATTTTAATTTTTTTCTTAGTTATAGTACAAAAATGATATTTTACTGATGCAACATAACTCTAAATAACAAAACAATAATAAAAAAGACAGAGGGAGAATGACCATTTCTTGTTCCAGTCTATCTTGGAATTAAAGAATAACCACTCAAGGGTGGGAATAAATGTTGCAACTAGTGCTGTGAATAGCCAGAAAATAGTTTGGGACAACCGAAATATTGTTTGTATATATAGTTATAAAAAATAATAATCTGAGAACTACAACAAGAAATACTGCAATCTCCCAATACATTTGCTCCATCTAGAAGAGCCTGGTGATAGCTATTTATTACATCATACACTGTTTTTGTAGAATAGCTTTCAATGCTCCAATAAAGCCCAACCACTCAGCCTGGGAAGATTCTCTTTTCCCCCACAGCTTCTCATTCCCTTCCCACAGTGTTCAAGGAGGCAGAGGACCGTTGTAAGACACAAGTGGCTGCAGAAGGGAATAGAATATAGGAAATTTTCCTTTCTTAGTATTGTACTACCAGTACTCAGGGCTGGATTAAACATTAAGCAAAATAAGCATGTGTTTAGGACATCAAGGGAAGGGGGACACCACAGAAAATTTCCTCTGCCAGAATTATCATGGACCATATAGTGCAAAACCACAAATGGAGCAACTGAACCAGGTTCCACAAAAAAAGAGAGGCTGCCATGATAAATGAAAAAATGCATACGTATACATACATACAACAACAACAACAACAATAATAATAATAATAATAAAAAAATAGAGATTAATGATATACATTAATCTTGGGAATACAACAACATTAGAATCTGGTAACTGGTAAAGTGCCATATAGTCCTCTGAGGCATATATATTTTACGATTCTTTAGATATATTAGCTACATTAGAATTAGATATATATGGGAGCACCAATATCATTTAGGTGTTTAGGGCTTATAATGGTCTTACTCTGGCCCTGGTGGTAGTTGTAGTAGTTGTGATTGCTTCTCCTTCTCCTTCTTGTGTGCCTTCAATTCATTTCTGATTTATGGCAGCCTTAAGATGAACCTATCATAGGATTTTCTTGGCAGAATTTTTTTCTAAAGGGGTTTGCCTTTGCTTTCCTCTAAGGCCTAGAGAGTGTGACTTGCCCAAAGTCACCCAGTGTGTTTCCATGAACAGAGATTTTAACCCTGGTCTCTCCCCCCCCCCCCCCACCCTAGTCCAACACTCAAACCACTACCCCAACCCAGGCTCTGAATTTCCACACTTATTACTGGAATGTTATTCCACAAAAACATTCTTAACTTTGCTGTGTTTTTAAACAATATTTTTTTTGGGGGGGGGGTATTTTAATTGTATTGTTTTGAAACAGTTTTTTGTTTTGTTTTTAATATTATGTTTTAAAACATATTAATGATATAAACAATTTAATTACATTTGAATGCTTATCTTTTGTATGTTTTAGCTATATTGTATTTGTTTCAATTTGTAAGCCACTTTGAATAGTTCTGAAAGAAAAGGCAAGATATAAATAATGTTTAATTTTGCAACACTGAAGTGCCAAACTAAATATGACAGTGATTTCCTCCCATGATCTACCTTAATTTACAATCCACATTTTACAATCCACTTACATAACATCCCTGGGCAAGTTGCTAATTAAGATTTATATTTTAAATTATTTCTACACAATTTATATAGGGCATTTCTTTGGTTAGGCTGGCCAGTTGATACTCACCAGTTTTAGCATATCCACACAGGATGATATCATCACATCTGGCTTCAAAGGTTTCAAGAGCTTGGATAGTTTCAAGTTTGCAAGCAGCTGCAGGAAACAAAATACCCTTATAAGTAAAATATTTCTGTTCTGGGGTCAGTTTGTAACTATCAGACACAAATTTGTCCAGAAAATCCACAGAACTTTTCCAGGACTTGGCCATCTCTGTATCTCATAGCCTATGCACCTGAGACAGTGTGAGGATGAAAGGTGAGCTGTTACTCCTGAATAAACCAATATGTATGCAAATCATCAAACACACACACACACACACACACACACACACACACACAAAGGTATGGTTTCTAAATATTTCACATGATCTGATCCTATCAGCACTAGCTGTCAAGGAGGCAAATAATTTTTTGGTCAAGTAGGCTTTAATGAGTAATTGCTTACTGGGAGCCTTCTTATTGGAGGGGTGTGCTCTATTTTTTAATGTTTTGTATTGCTTTTGAATTATTTTATCTTGATTTCATAAACACAGCCATGTGTGTATGTAATGTCAGTATGCAAAGGGATCTTGTAGGGCCTTTGAGCTGAGCAAAAGTTTAAAATGATGATTTTTAAAACTTTATTTTAAATTTTATTTTCAGGCTTTAAATGATCCTGTTCTTTTTGTGAGCTGTCTTGGATTTCACAATAGAAGAGAGGTGCCATATAAATGGAAGGAAGGAAGGAGGGAGAAAGGGAAGGAAATACTGTGCATTTTCAATGAGGAACATAAAGACAAGATTTTCTTTATAGCATACTCCATTAAGCAGTAATATTATCAAGTATAGTCTTCAGACACATGTCTGAAGTCACATGCATTTTGAGAATACGCAACCATAAGACATCTTTGAAGCCTGGAAGTATTGCAGCCAGACGTGAGGCCACCCGACTTACTGGGTTGGCCAATTTGGTGGTGGTGGTAGTGGGGCGCCGGGATGCTGCGGTGGCAGCCCTGCCTGGCCCTTGCCCCAGTTTTGCCCATATGGCACTGGGGCCTGTTGCATGGCTCTTATTGGCTGGCTCAGGTGGGCAGGACTTCTGGTGCCAAAGGACTCCAATTCCAAGTGTGAGGGGTGAGACCTCTGTCCTCATTTTTGATTGGTTGGGGGGCTTATTTAAGGCCACGTGGCCATGTGATTGGCATCATTCCAGTTTGGATCTCCCCACCCTTTCACCCTGTTTGCTTCTGTAGGAGGGTTGTGGTTCAGTGTCACAATGTTTGGGGGGGGGGGTAGCATGGGTTGTGGATCTGGTGGATGTGGCTATCTGTTCTGCAGAGCATTGGTATTGGGAGTATTCACAGGGACCCGGGGATACTACTACTACTACTACTAATAATAATAATAATAATAATAATGAAACCTTCATGATAGGTTCACATTGGGGTCCCCATAAGTTGGAAACTACTGCTAACTCTGAGGCATTAACTCTTTCAGTGCAGAGTGTTGTTGTACTTCCAACAGTAGCATCTGTCCCTTGGACCTTGCGCACTCCATTACACCTTCCACTCTCAATTCTTCCCTTGCCTCATTGTGTCACAGTACCTTTCTTGCATCTCACACCCTGACACCATGCCTCTTGTCTTCTTTTCCCTTTTGCTTCACTTCACATTGCTGTGCCTCCCTTCTTTACACCTGGAGCTCTTCCACTGTGCATTCCACCCTCTCTTCTGCCCTTGTTTAATTTTGTATTGCACCATCTCTGTGGAATGTATGCAACAACTTCATGACTCCCTCCCTTTCTTCCCCATCTAGCCTCTCTTTACATCACTCCCCCCTTGCACCTTGTACTCAGCCTTTAAAATCCTAACTGTTATTCTGATCCTTACCATGAGCCAGGGAGCAGGGGGAGAAAGAAAGTGGGGAAAGGAGGAAGAGATGATGGTGGCAGCAGTAAGAGACACAAGACGGAGTTCCTTTTCTCCCACGTTAGTGGTTGGACAGCGATTAGCACATATGGTATATTACATTAGTCACCTCAGAAAGGAAATTCTTTCTTTTGAAAATGGACCTATATTTGCCTATGAACATGTTCAGAAGACTTCCTGGCTTTGAAATGAAGTTGCTTTCTTTTCTTTTTTAAAAATAATTTTTATTAATTTTAAATTACATCATCAACCCTAACCCCTCCTCACTTTGTATTAAAATTATAACATCGTTGTCTTACA
Organism: Phrynosoma blainvillii; assembly: GCA_026167975.1. Classification (NCBI taxonomy): domain Eukaryota; kingdom Metazoa; phylum Chordata; class Lepidosauria; order Squamata; family Phrynosomatidae; genus Phrynosoma; species Phrynosoma blainvillii. The sequence goes on along the minus strand of JANUYF010000001.1, from coordinate 85,430,165 downwards.
CAATTGTTTTACAGTAAATAAATGACCACAGTATATCTCCAGTCCTGCCTTTTTAACTTCTAGATGATTCAAGTCAATGTTACAGTAACATTTTGTTTGTCCTTCCTAAATTAGTCTGTTTGGTGTAATGCATCCTTTTACCTTTATGCACTTCTAACTTAAATGTAGTTCTTTTGTTGCTTCAAGTTACTTTATTTTTAAAATGTTAAATAACAGTATAATCACATACATGTCCACTCAGAAAAAAGTACCATTGATTTCAGTCAGGATTATTCTTGCATAAGTGAATATAGGATGCAGTGAGATCATCGGGGTGGGATGGGGTGGAGAGAGTACAGACCACACTGGGTGACACCATCAGAGGGGGTAACACCAAGACAGCAGTGAGACATCCTGAAGCCCATGCTAGGAAAGAAAGAGGGCACTCTTCTTGGCATGCCACTCCTGTTTGGGATGGAATTGAGGATGAGGATGAAGCCATTGACCTTTCTCTCTGATTACTCCTCCTGCAGCCTTCCACTCCTGATCTGTTTGACTCCTTTCTGCTGTTGTCCTTCAGTTGGGTGGTTTTTTTTACTGAGACTTCATTTTTCCTTGAGAGCGGTGATCTTTCATAATTAAAATATGGTACTGTTCTTGCTCAGGGGAGAGTCCCCTCTTTGCTTTCTCGGCTCAAGGTGGTGGTGGGAGGAGGATGGATTTGCTGAGGTGAGACCATGGAGGACTATGGGGGCAGCATCATGTTTTACCACACTGGAAGACACCAAATATAGTGATGCCACTGATAGGATGGATTACAAAAGCACTTTGGCATAGAAAGGCAATACGCTCCTTTTGCTCAAATCTTTGGAGCAATCAATCTGTTATTCTTCAATCATAAATCTACGAAGTCTTGAAAGTTTCACTCAAGCTGTTAAGGGTTTCACTTTTTGGCTGAACACACTGAACATATTCAAAGGCAGTTGCAGTTGCACCATTTTACTTCTTGTAAAATGGTGACTGCATGTTTTACCTGCTAAATCATGTTCTGGAAGCCTGGTTTTAAAAGAAGCAAGCAAGCAAGCTTGGTCTAGCTAATGGTATAAATTAATGCCAGGAGGCATGTTTGGAGCCTGACTAAACCCAGCCAAGTGGGCATAATGGCAACCTTACCCAGACTATACTAGATACCTTTGCCATGCTTTAAGCTATGATAAAATTGCTTTTTAGCTGTCTTAAATTGTTTTAACTGATTTTAAACTGTTTTGTTTTAACTTGTCATGTTGCTCAATATATTTTAGTATATTTATATTATTCCTACTGTTTCAAATTAATAATGTTTAAAATTAATTTTATTGTACACTGCCCTGAAAACTTCATTTATGGAATAAGATATAAATATCTCCTTAAAACAAATAAAACTTCTGACTTTAGGCCTAGTGGTAAATCTCATCCTGCAGGTCTGATTATTTTTCTATTGAATGCATTATTTACTAAATTATATTTTTTAAGTTATATGATCAAAACAGAGGTTCCAAACCCATGGCTGAGCTGTTTCCCCCCTCTTTTTAAAGAGTGGGAATACAGAGTCTTTGGTTAATCTTATATTGCTCTAAACACACTAGAGAAATAATCCAGTTTGAGACTGCTTTAACTGCCCTGGCTCAAAGCTAGGAAATTCTGGAGTTTTGTGAGATTGTCAGAGATCTCTGGTGCCATGATAAACTACAATTCCCAGGATTCTCTAGCACTGACCCAGGGTAGTTAAAGCGGTCTCAAACTGGATTATTTCTCCAGTGTGTTTTGGGGCTAGGTGTTATAGGCCTGAAACAGATGGGCAAAAAGTGTGGCTTTATGCTTCTTTGGGAGTGTGGTGTGTAGATGACTCATGCCTATAGATTGGCTGGAAGCCACGCTACAGCCACTTTAGGTGGCCCAAACCCAGCCACAAAAGGAGGAGAGAAAAAACTGCTCCTTGCCAGTGGTCCAGCCTGGACCATGGCAGCGGCTGGCCTTGGGACCGTGGTGTATGGCCGCTGCAATCCCGCTCCGATTGGGGCTCGCTTGCAGCTGGATTAACCAGAGGCTGACTGCTTGAGTCCCTAGTCTACATGGAGTATATGTTGGCCAAGATGATTTAGATCAAATCAGGTCTCTTCAAAGCTTCCTGTGGCCCAAAGGCAGTCCCACTTCATGTACCTTGTTTCTATGATCTCTTCATAGTTGTCAGGTGCCAATTTCATTACTTTGAGTTTGCTTGAAAGCTCTTCGTAGAGTGTAATTGTCCAAATATAATCAAATCAGGTCCCAGTGTTGAAATCTGTTAATATCTTCCAGAAGATCTGAAATGAATGCAGGCATTTCCATGCACAGAAATAGTTAAACAGAATGCAACAGCCTCCTAGCCTTCTCACCATCCTCAGAGCCCAACAACTAAGAGACGCTGGAGAACTGGACCAGCTCCAGAGAAGTTAGGAGACATTCACTGCATGAACAAAAATATAAATGTGGGTGAAAGTAGTAAGTTGAAGGGAATGCTTGAAATCATATGGTTCCTATGTAAGGAAGAGAAACATAGAAATTTAGGAGATTATGTACTGGATGACCTTTGTGGTCTCTTCCAATTCTATGCTTCTAAGGAGATTATTGCATGGAGAAATACTCCTGATAGAAATGTAGGATTGTAAACTGGCGGCCAGGTGAGTGCAACCCTGATGCAGCCCAGACCCCAGCTGCACCTATCCTGGGGCTTTTCAATAACCGGAGCGTGCCGTTTTTGAAATTTGGCCAGATAAGTCAAAGCACTCCTGACAGATGGCCATCCAGCCTCTGTTTAAAATCCTTCAGAGGACAAGATTCCACTACAGTTGATCCTCAGTATCTGGAAGGGATCCATTCTGCCCCACCCCACGGACACCAAAATCTGTGGATGCTCAAGTTCTGTTGTCCCTAATGGCAGCACATGCATGTGGCCATGTCGCTATTAGGGACAATGGGATGTCAACAGCAGCACATGCACATGGCCAGGCCACCATTTAGGACAGTTCCCCTTGTCCCCAGTGGTGGTGCACACACGCGCCTGTGCCACTATTAGGGACAATGGGACTTCAGGTGAAGCTTACACATTGTAAACTGCTTAGGGAGTGCTGGGTGAGTTTGGGTGTTGATGTATCTATTGGTGTTTTTAATGTTGTAAGCCGCCCCGATTGCCCTGCAGAGGAGCAGGATAGAAATAAATTTTATTATTATTATTAAGTGCACTGATAAGTGGTCTAGAAATGTGCTTGCTATTACTAAATGTAGTTAATGAGGAACGACACACAAGCAAGGAGAAACTTGCAGCAATTTGCTTTTGTCTGAGCCTCCTGGGAAGGACAAGATTTCACCCCACCTCTCCTTTCCCCCTACTGAGTTAATTAAAGGCAAGCTACTTTTGCTCTCTGAACTCAACTTTCAGCAACTGAAATAAGCTGAGGACAAAGGGGAAAGTGGGAGGAGGAGAGAGAAACTGGGACATTTTAAAAGGAGCTGAAAAGGAGGACTAATCCTGACTGGGATAATTGGTGGTCAAGTAATGTATTTTATACATACAAAGGACATCATAGCAATGCTATGAACCCAAACATCTAACTTAAATCAAGATAGGAAACCTGTGTGAGAAGTAAAAAATATCTTAGGAACCAGATATTCTGTTTATTTTTTAAACTCCTTTCATTTCACTGCTCAGAGGTGAAATTTGCAACCAACAAATGTGCAATACTGAGAGTGTTTTGTTTTAGTCTAACACTAGATGGAGGTATAGCGTACCTTCCTAGATGGTTAGTGCTGATTTCTTCTCACAAAATTCTTCTCACACAAACAATTTTCTTCTACATTCCCAATCTAGTTTGTTTTCCTGCTACATCCTCTGATGATGTTGTGTAATGTTGTTCACAATGTTTAATTACAATAAATGGTTTCTCAATGCAGTTCTGCTGTGTGAGAGGCTAACTTGTTTTCTCAGTGATGCAGGTTCTCTGTTGAAACAAAAACAACACAAAACCAAATGAAGAGAACTGGGCAACTTTGCTACAGTGATGTCAACTTCATATCGACATAATAGTGGTGGGCTTTCTTTAATTTGTCAGGATGTTATCTTTGACGTGCACACACACAGACCTTGAACCATGAACACCAGTCAAATGGTACTTTTTCTTTCAACTCAACTACATCTGCAATATACTTGAATGTTAATATTCATTTTTCCTCTACAGAAAACTTAAAAAAAACTTTGCGAAATTAACTAGGAAAAAAAATCTCTTGGCTTTTTTCTGTATGACTTGCATCATCATCATTTTACTCCCCCCCCCCATAATAGAACTCAAGGAGGCTTACATATTATTAAAAGTAGTACAGATTAAAAATCCTCACAAAATATTTAGGCAGAATAGTTTTCATATGCTAGGGATTGTGTTCCTGAGTGAGAATTTTTTTCCATTTCTTTTTAATGGAAGCTAGCTTGCTATTAACTAGCTAGTAGTGCAAACAGGCAAAGGGTTGGGCATGAATAGAATATAATTTAGTGTTTGCATTTCTGTATTCCCATAGGATACTTTTAGTGATAAATAGTAAGGCAAAAAGACAAAAAAAACTTGACATAAAATGAAATATATGAATTAGTAGCAACAATTATAACCAGGTACAGCATGAACAATCTAGCTCTATAGCAGGGGTAGGCAACCTTTTTGAGCTGGGGGCCGGGTTGTTGTCCCTCAGACAACTGGGGGGCCGAAGCACCAAAAATAAATAAATAAATAAATAAATAAATATTTAAAAAAATATGCATGCACACTCTCTCAGCCCCAGAAAAGCCATGGCAAAACCCCTGTGGAGATTTTGCCAAGAAAACCCCAAGAACAAGTAATAACAACAATAATCAATATCATCATGGTGGGCAGGCGGCGGGGGGCGGCGGGAGCGGCAGGACCAGCCTGGGGCCAGTCCAAAGGCCTCAGGGGACCGCATCCGGCCCCCGGGCCTTAGGTTGCCTACCCCTGCTCTATAGTAACTATCATCATAGTGCAAATATTCAAATGGATTCAAATTGCAAGAAAACAGTTCCCATTGGGAAGAATTTCCTGAAGGTCAGAGGTCTTTGGCAGTGGAGTGGATTGCCTCAGAGGGTGGTCAACTCTCCTTCATTGGAGGTCTTTAAACAAAGATTGAATGGCCATGTCTCAAGAGTGTTTTAGTTATATATTGCTGCATGGCAGGTGTTTGGACTAGATAGTCCTTGAGGTCATGTCTAGCATTGACTCTACTGTATGGTATGCATACAAGAAGTAGAACAAATCATATTTCAAGATGCAATTGTAAAGAAAGAAGCAAATCATCAGAGGGTGGTATTGCCTCATCAGAACTTACAGTAACCTTCTTAGTTCATCTTGGCTCTTGATTTAGTTCTAACTAAACACTCTGTATATCTTCTGTCCATTGCTTGGCTCCAAAACTATGTGAACACACTTTCCAGTCATTAACACATCCAGCAGAAAGCAAGTGAATGGAGAAGGGATAGCTAGCACTCTTTGGACCATTTATTTGTTGTTAATGGCCCTCGAGTTGATCTTGACCCATGGCAACCCTATGGATGAGACATCTTCAAGACCCTTTGTCCTCCATTGCTCTGCTTTAATCTTGTAACCCCATACCCGTGACCTCCTTAATAGAGTCCATTCATCTAGCATGTGGCCTTCCTCTGTTCCTACTTCCCTTCACCTTCCCCAGAAGTATTGTTTTTTCAAAAGAGACCTCCCTTCTCATGATATGTCTGAAATATGACAGTCTCAGTTTGGTCATCTTGGCTTCCAGGGAGGTTTCTGGTTTAATCTGCTCTAGGACCCACTTGTTTGTCCTTTTGGTTGTCTTCTCCAACACTACATCTCAAATGAATTTATTTTCTTCCTATCATCTTTCTTAACTGTCCAGCTCTCACATCCATACATGGTAATAGGGAATACGGTGGCTTGTATGATTCTAACTTTTGTGCTGAGTTGTATATCTTTGCATTTTAGAATCTTTTCTAGTTCTTTTATAGCCACTCTCTCCATTCTTAATCTTCTTCTGAGTTCCACACTGAAGTCCCAATTTCTATCAATGTTTGATCCCAAGTATGGAAATTTTTTTAATATTTTTATTTCTTCATTGTCTAGGTTGAATTTGTGAAAGTAGTCGGTGGTCATTATTTTTGTTTTCTTTATATTCAACATTAAGCCTGCCTTTGCACTTTCTTCTTTGATCTTCCTTAGTAGGTGTTCCAGGTCTCTGTGAGGTTTTGCTAGTATTATGGTGTCATCTGCATATCTTAGATTGTTGATATTCATAAACAATACAATATTTCTCTGGAAAGCTCACAATAATTCTCTAGGAAGCTCAAAAACAAATTTATTATTACAATAAAGTGGCTAAAGTTGAAGTTGTGGTGTGTACATGTGGAGTTACACATTCATTGTGCAACTATTGTATTGAATGGCAATGTTGCCCAGCTGAACCAAGAGACCAAGAGCAGCATCCTATTGGTGACATACACATGGGTAGCTTATCCAAATCTATGTCTTTTTTGTTTGGATGAGGCTCGGGGGGGGGGGGATTTTCTTGTTGGCATCTTGTCTACAACCTCCATTCATCATCTGTCAAACCTGGAAGGATGCTGATACTTACCAATGTGGGAGGGGGAGATGCAACCAAGGAGGAAGAAGTCTTGGCTCTGAGGGAAAGGGAAAATAGGGTGCACTTTATCAGGGAACACACCCTCATTTCTTTCCTCATCACAGCTAAAAACAGCCACATCCTCCTCCTGTGAATTGCCTTCTTCCACCCCAGCAGTAAGCAGAAACAAAAGCTGCCATTCCCAGGGCTTGACAACTGGCCAGGACTGGGAGATGACATGAATTGTGCAGGTAGGATAATTATGTGCCACCTACTTCATAAAGGATCATGGCTCAAATATGCAACATGCATTCCATGTGTGCACCCATGCACAATGCACATCTGTATGTATGTTACTGCATGGCTAACATCACTTCCACAATGCTGGAATGAATGTGGATGTTCTAAATCCAACAAAAATGGCTGGCCAACATCATAGGGGAACTTATACACATGAAAGACACCAAAAGGATTCCAGCCAATACAAGACAATTAAAATGTTTTTAAAACTTTGAACTGTCATCAAGTAAAAATACATCTTAAAAAGTGGCTAAAATCAGACATTATTTAAAAGCCTGGGTGAATGCTGAGAAATGCACAAAGAAGGTGCTAGTATTCCATAGCAGAGTGTGTGTATATGTATCTTCAAGTCATCTGTCAACTTATGGTGACCCCATGAATTTCATAGGGCTTTTTTATACAGGGAATACTCAGAGGTAGCTTTGCCAATTAAAAGTAAAGATAGTCCCTTGACATGAATGTTTAATTGTAATTGACTGTACAGGGCAGTGCTCATCTCCATTACTAAGCTGAAGAGCCAATGTTGTCTGAAGACTACTCTGGTGATCATGTGGCCAGCATGACTGCACTGCACGCTGCTACCTTCCCACTGAAGTGGTACCTGTTTATCTACTTGTATTTGCATGCTTTCAAACTGCTAGGTTAGCAGAAGCTGGGACTACTGACAGGAGCTCACACCATCATGCAGCACTTGGGTGTCAAACTGCTAACCTTCCAATCTTCTGATCATCAGAATGGGTGTCTTAACCACTAAGCCACTGTATCCCTTACTTCCTCTGAAATATAATCTACAGCATCTGGTATTTGTTGGTGGCCTCCCACTCAATGACTAAACACAGCCGACCCTGCTTAGTTTCTATGATCAGACATGATCTGGTGCCTTCAGGGTATTTAGGCCAGGTAGCACAACCACAAAGGCTCACTTATGGGTTTATCATATTAGGTTAGTAAAGTTGAATAATAGCGTCTTTGGCAGCTACTTATCACATGATTCCATGTCTCTCCTGTTGTTGCTTTGAATTTCAATTGTTACTGGAGAACACTGGAGAGCACCTTTTTAGAGATGGTCCCCTCCATCAGTGAAAAGTTATTCTCCACCAACAATTGAAATGCAAAGCGGCAATAGGAGTGGTATGGCATTGTGTGACAAGTACCTGCCAAAGATGCTATTTTCTTACTGTAACTGTGTTTTATTAGCCTCATGAGAGAAACTCCTTGGTGCAGATACTTTGAATGTGGTCTTGGATTCCAGGTAAATGCACATGAAATAAGGAAGACCTTCAGACAACATAACTTCAAGGCTCAGAGGTTAAAAAACAGAGGTTTAAATTGGGTCTGGAAATTTACGGGGAGCCATTGCAAACAACAAAGCACCAGCACATTGTGGCCAAATCACCCAGTCCAGGCACCCAGTTCTGTGACTCTATTGTGGTCGAGCTGCAGTTTCTGAATCTTTTGGAAGGTAACCCCTTGGAGGACACATTGCAACAGCATATTTTGAGAGGGTATTTTATTAATTTGGAGTTTCTCCCATTTACATTTTGACTGAAGATAATTTAGTTTTACAAAGAAGAGTGTTGTAGCAAAGGTGGTAAGGTGGGGCTGGTCTGTTCCAGCTGCACACAATAAAGGGATGGTTGTCTGTCAAAGTGTCCTCCTGCATTATAATCCTGCCCTCTTCAGCCCATGTACTTTACACATGAAAATGAATTCCTGGTTTAACTTGAATGATCCACCCAAGATAAGTTCTCAACAGGGGAGTTAATCATAAATCCAAGATAGATTTAAGCTGTGTACTGTTCCAAAGTGCATGCTCTACTCTGATTTATAGACGAGATCCGTCAGATTACAATGCTAAACAGCGTCAAAAGGCTGTTAAGACAGATCTCTTCCAGCAGGCCTTTCCTGAATAAATTTCCCGGCCTCAAGAGTCCTCCCCCACCATCTCTCTTTGCCCATCTTGGCAGCAATCGTTGCACCATCTACTGTTATTTACTTGTTACTTTTTGTTTAACTGATGTTTTAATTATCATGTTTTTAATGTTATACTGTTTTAATTTATTTTTAAGGGGGGAAGGGGTTGGGGACTTTGTATTGTATTTTAATATGTTGTACGAATTTTAACTACTGTAAGCCACCCCGATTGTTCATCAGAGGGGCTGGGTAAAAATAATTTTTATTATTATTATTATTATTATTATTATTATTATTATTATTAACAACAGAAGAAAATGTGAGTTAAGAATGAATGTAGGCTGATGGGTTTAAGAAAGAAAGGTTGCTTTTAAAAAATGAACAAAGCTTTTAGCAGATGTAGGCAGCAGCACAATGAAACACACATTGGGCTGAGGGTAAAGCAAATGCAGCAGGATGTAGTGGATATATGCTTAACTTTGATTTTCCCACACTAGACTGCGGCAGAAGAAATCTCCTTTCTTTTATTTTCATTTCTTTTCATAGAAACTCTGTGAATTTTTAAAACAACAACTATGGTTTAAATTCAAACTACGGTTTCATTGTGTGTGAGACAGAAATTAGGAGAGAGGAAGAAACATGACAGAAAGAATAAAATTAAACATGACCTTTTGCTCAGTGAGAAAATATATGGCCTGAAATGAACGATGGTCTCCTTCATCTTTCCATACCTTTCTCTTCATTTACATGGAAATGACTCATAATAATAGCTGTTTTCAGCATATAGCAGGGAATACGGGAGAAAGTGTGGGAAAGGAAATGTGATGGAAAGTAACCTAGAGTTCCACTCCAGAACTTTTTTCTTAAACTAGGGCTCAACCTGGATCTTGAGAAGTGACTAATGGGAAAGGATGTGGACAAATAATTTGAAATTTAGGCTGCATCCACACTGCAAAAATAATCCAGTTTTATACCACTTTAACTGTCATAACTATGGAATTATGGGAATTGTAATGTGTTGTGACTCATCCCAGTCCAGAAGCAAGGTGAACATTATATCTAACTAAAGATGACATACATGTGACACCCTCACAAAACTTTGCTCACAAAAATTTGAAAAGGACATTTGCATTTGCCTTGATTAAAAACAGAATTATGAATATGCCTTGAATTGTAGAACCATAACATTTTTTTTTTCAGATTTGAAGTATGACTGGAGGGACAGTGAAGCTTGAGAATTACTAATCTGAGGAGTTGCTTGTAAGCTTGTTTGAAGAGGCATCATTTTTTTCTATGGTCAACCTTCGCATTAGGCAGATGAGCATTAGGCAACAACTATTGGACAGTTGGGAGTGAAGGTGAGAGATTGAAAGAAAGTTGTGCCATATACCACACAAAGGGCTATCCTCCAACACCACCCTTCATCTATTGTACTGCTGTTAGGCAACAGTGGAGGACTCTGTTCAGTCATTTAAATAGAGATGGGAATCTGCTACTTGTCCAGTCAACATGCTGATGTGGGATTGTGAGTGAACAATAGAAGTGTTGTCATCTTGTCCTTCAACTTGAACAGCAAAATATCCTGAGTTAATCATGTCTCAGTTTTAGGTATTTAGGACATCTGATAACTTTTGTTACCTTTTGAGGACAACCCATAGCTTTCCCAAAGTCTGATACATTTTGAGCAGACCTATGGGGGAAAATAGCAATTTCCTCCATTCTTCTGTTTGGATCCTTGAACAAGATCCAGAGAACTTGAGAGAACCTCCCCTCTCCACCCCCCCACACCCTCTGAATTATATGCCAGCACTTCTCCTTCCCCAAGTTTTATTAAGACTGAAGTGCTTCACAGAGTAATTTTGTTCTAAATTCCATTAAATTGTGGATGGCATTCCCAACAAACACACATAATTATGGCATATAGTGCCACAGGATGAAGTGATGGCTTTGAAAACAGACTGATGGACAGTTACTCTTTTGGAAGCTTCTCTTTCTTTCTTTCTTTTGGCATGATTATACATGTATCTTGATTGCTGATTGAGAAAAGGAATGGGGCATCATCTGCTGCATGTCAGCAAAGTGTTTTTGACTGTCTTTGGAAATTACTACATGAGCCCCATTCTTGCTACAATTGTATCACTTAATAAAAATGGAAACATACTGGTTTCAGAGCAACCATTATTGCACATCTTGTCAGTTGTGTGACTGGGGCTGCTGCTGCCATTGTCCTCTTTTCCAAACTCCTGTGTAATCCTGCCTCCCTGCCCTATGCCAGCATGCCTTTTGGGGATTTTTTTAAAATCACTTTTTCACACAATTCTGGAGTTCCAGTAATGCGATTTAAGTTTGTTTTTTTTTTTTTTTAAAGAGAAATAGAAAAAAAAAAATGAAGGAAAACAGCCTGCTTGGAAATAGGGAGGGGGATGCAGGATAAGAGACAGAGGAGGAGGAGACTGTGACACCACATGACTTCCAATATTGCAACTGCCCCAGCACTGATGTTTCACACTTGGGGACTAGTGTGATTGTGAGCTCATTGATGGGTTTCCCTCATTAATGAAAAGGGGCACCCTAACTTCAGGGATGAGCAGCTATGGGTCACAGATAGTGTGTAACACCAAATAAACTTTTTTTCCTGGCTGGATTGTAGCTTAAAATCCATGTGTAGTAATCTCCTAAATTGCCCATTTTGGGAAGAATTTCATTTCATTTTATATGCTGTCTTTCTCCTGGAGTAGAACCCAAAGTGGTTCACAAAAGAATCAATTAAAACCTTACAATAAAAATGTTAAACAATTAAAATTATCATATTTAAACAGTATAAAATTATTCAAAAGCATATAAAAGTTAAAAATAAAGCAATCCCCACCACAAGAAGCCTCCCTGCAAGCAGTTACATATTAAAACTTTGCTTAAACAAAAAGATCATTGCCTCCTCTTGAAAGGAAAGCAGTGAGGGGGGCAGCTTAGCCTCCTGTAGAAGGGAATTTCAGAGGTTGGGCACAGCCACCGAGAAGGTTGTCTCTCATGCCCTCACCAAATGAGCCTTTGATGGTGGCAGGACTGAGAAAAAAGCCCTCTCTTGTGGATCTTAAAACTCTGGCAGACTTATAAGGGGAGATAAGGTCTTTCATAAAATCTGAGCTTAAACCATGTAGGGCTTTATAGGCCATAACCAAGACTTTGAATTGCTCCCAGAAATGAATTCTTAAGCACTTTTATCAAGAAGGAAGGGAAAATAATGGATTTCAGATACTTCCAATAAAACTGTGTTTTGGTTCCCTCCTATAAACCAATTATGACCATCACAGATGTTTACATTTCTCCTTATTCCAAAATACTAAGAGAGCAAAGAAAAGTCCTGATTATTCAGAAACAGTTGCAGATTTGCCTGCAGAAAATAGTAATATGTACTTGTAACATTCATGGCACTTTCTCCATGTTTAAAATATGTTACGCATGGCAACAAGCTCTTAGAAGCAAAGCTGAAAAGTGGCCTCATTTGTTCATCAAAGGGAAAGGTTAATAGCAGAAATATATCAAGATATGGGAGCACTTTGGATTACAAAAAGAGTTTATTGTTTAATTGCTACAAGTGTTTTACTATAATGACCATTGTAAAAGGCAGGAATCAAAGTATGATATTGCATAGCTTTGTACATGTGATCCTTCTGCCTGGGTGTTCATTGCTGATCATGTTCCCTAAAGACATCCATTTAGCCATAATCAGAAAAAAAGCCTTACCAGAGTGCAGTGGGTAAGAACTCTGTCTTCCCCCAGTGAAATTTTCCTTATATTCTGAAATTTCTAGGATTGCAGTAACTTACAACTTCAGAACAGAAATATTTGCTGTCATCCTATTTACTAGTTATGAGATTATAAACTGGATCTCATAGCTGCTGAGGATTCACACTTGCAGTTATGAATGACAGAACATGATCCCAAACCTACCATTTCAACCTTGAGACAAGCAATTGCAGCAGGAACCTGAGGGGTCTCTCCAGCTGCCTGTTCTTGATGTGCATCATGACCAGGAGAGTACTGCAAACATCATTTCCCAGTGCCCCAATCTGCAGAATCTCAGAAACCTTCCAGCTGAGGCTTTACCAAACTAAAAAGGTAAATGTAACTATGACAACAGAGCTCTGTCACTGTGGTTATGCCTGACAATGCAAGATTTTGTCCAGAGTTTAGGCATCCAAAGAAAAGGGGTAGGTAAAGTTTCCTTCAAATATAAGAGTTCTAGGTATCAATAATTTTGCAGTCTGTCTCTCTGCAATGCTAGACATTTGGGAACTGAAAGAAAATTTCATGGGAAGGGATTCTTATTGGGGGGAAGCACTAATCCACCTCCCAATTGCTACATCATGGTCCCTGTATCCATGGAACTCAGAGTATGGGATGCTGGCTGGGAGCTTCTGGGCATTGCAGTCCATGATGTAATGTTTTCAAATCCAGGAATTATATACACAAATTTAACTCCTTTCTTGTTGATGACAAATATGTGCCCTCCTGGGGAACATGGCATCAGGCATATTGGCACTGGGAAAGGGATGATGAGGCTGTGGAATCCCATTTTCCCATCACACATCCATGAGAAGGAATTTTTATGTAGATCCATACATACAACTTGTTGCATTGAGCTAATAGTTGTAGGTGGCATGGGTAGGAAACAAGAAATCTAATGCAGATGTTTTGCTATTCTTGTTATTGCACCAGAGGATTAAGAATAAAGATTGTTTGTTTTATACTCCAGTTCCCTCTGTTATAAGGTGTGTAGAAGCAAACATTAAACTGGTTGCTTTGTAGATTCTCTTTGACCAGCACTATCGCAGGGTTACTCATGCGTACTTCACTTGTTGTTGTTGTTGTTTATTAAGATGTGGCTGGTGTCACTCTCCAGACAACAAGCCCAACCCATTTAAAGCAAGTGGTGGCAGCTGGGGGATGCACAAGAACTAAGAAGAGGATGACTACAAAGGCTGTTTGTTGGTCCTCCACCTTAGGAGGCAGGACTTTTTGTTGTTGTTGCCTCTGGTTTTCTCCATCTCATTTTCCACTTCTTTTGCCTTACTTTCATTTTCTCCAGATGTTCATTTTAAGCCTGAGGGCAGGGACTATATCCTATCCATTTTTGTACAGTCCACAGTATCTTGAATATTGCATAGTATCTTAAGTGCTATTATAAATAAACAAGCATGCAAGCTATGAAAAGAGAGCCAGCATGGTGTATTAGTTTGAGGGTTGGACTATGACTGTGGGATACCAGGATTCAAAACCCCACTAAAGCTATGAAAACCCACTGCATAACCTTAGGCATATCACAAAGCCACAATTCAAACTGCCTCTGAATAAATCTTATCATGAAAACCCTATGATAAGTTTGAAGCAAGTTGTAGTTGAGTTGAAGGCACATAATAACAAGCCATTAAATAAACAACCAGTGTTTTCCATCACACCTCTCTATTTAGGAAAACATGCATTGTACTTGATTTGGACAGATGGAAATAACACCCAATCAGTTTCATCCTTTAAGTGGCATTAGATATCTTTAAAATCTCTGGTGAAATTGTAAGTATAAGGAATTGTTCTAAGAGTAAGAAAATGAAGAAAATAAAATGAAGAAAAAAAGACACAGTGAGAGTCATAACAAGGATTGAGGCAGAGTGTGACCTTCCTCCAACAAACTCCCAACTTGTACTGTTTTAACTGGGTTACCTGGTTCACTGGTAATAATGAACTTGAAGTATATTATCTACAACACCTGTAAACACTCCCCTGTATTTTTTAAAAATAGCAATGGCACTTTACATTTCTATAGTGAATGAAGCACTCTCTAAGCAGTTTAGAGTGTGTAAGTCAATTGCCCCAACAAGCTGGGTACTCATTTTACTGACCTACAAAAGGATGGAAGGATAAGTCAACCTTGGAACCCTGGGATCGAACTCACAATGTTATGGCTGCAGTATGAACTTTTAACCATTGTGCCACTAGGGCTCTTTAAATTTTTTTTAAATGAAATGTTTTAATGATGGCCTCTGAATCTCAGGACTTTTTCTTTAGGGGTGAGCAATGTGCAACCCATGAACTGCATATAGCCACCACCACTCCAATTTTATCCCATTTCCCCCCAGCTCCAAGCCCCCATGTAACTTTAGGATTGGGTACAATTTCCCAAAATCGTAACTACTGCCACAGTGGCTAAAGATTGCCACCATTTTCATACTTCTGCCCTTCTGCTAGCTTCAGCTTTGCTAGACCTTTATGAGTTGCCCTTCTCTGTGGTGTTATGGGGTTCTATGGAGTGGAAAGATTTTCCCCCATACTCCTGCCCCATAAAGTGCACAGTGGCTATCAAATGTTGGAGTCAACTACACCAGTAATGAGATAACAGTGCATCTCTCAAAGGGCTGTGATGTGTGTGGGAAAAACACATGTCTCATCCTATAGATCCAGAAGCTTCTCTTGCCCTTATTAGTGAACTCCTCAGACTTCACCTTATAGCAGGAACACAGCCTATGAGGAATCATTATCTGAACTACAACCTTATTTTGCTATTTTCTTTTACTAGTGATCAAAGGAACAGATAGGAGGAAATTTAATGACTGGGAAGTTGGAAGTGCACTAAGCTTTGCAAGCCTTAAAGTTGTTGCTTTGTGGTTTGTTCCTGAGCTGCCATGTGTTCATCTGAACTATGTGCTTTCTATATTTGGTGGGAAAGTGGAAAAATTGGTAAGAACAGCACCTGGCCTGCTTAGGGTATCCTACTGTTAGTATTGTCTGCTGCTAAAATCTTATCCTCATGACACTTCCCAAGGTAATTGGCCCACAAGGGGTAAAATGTTCCCCAACTTCCTGCTAATATATGTAAGTTTCTGGCCAACTGTGTTGTGGCCAACCCTGCAATATGCACCAGAGAGTATGAAAAGCCCTTCCCTGAATGGAATAAGTGAGAGGAAAACTATCTTTTTTTTTTTTTTTAGCAGTAAAGGGCAGCAATACACTTTCTTCACCAATTCCCCATTTCCTTTCAAAGGGCAGTAAAAGCCTACATCTTTCTGTCCCTCTCATATATATGCATGTGTGTGTTGCTTAATGAAATGTGGAGTGAAATCAGTGGTATATGGCCTTAGAACAAAATAACAGTAGCAATGTGCTTTCGAGCCTTTACAGTTAGCCTCAAAAACTCAATAGCTAACAATGCCACCACACACATATATACTCAAGCAGTAAGTCACATTGGATTCAATGATACTTACTTGTGTACTGAGAGCATTAAGCAATGCTACAGGAAAGGGTACATAGGGCTGGATATGACAATTAGTGACTTCCATATCAGTGGAGAATTGAATCTGCCCTGGGTTTTAATCTGAACTTTAAAGGGTTATCCAAGGTGTCAAAACCTGCCCTCCAAGAAGCTCAGCACTTTGGATAGATCCTTCAAAATCTGGACAAAGCTCGGATTGATTCACTTTCCCACTGGTATGGAAGCCACCAGAGGTAAGGCTACACAGGGGAAAGAAGCACATTGCCTTTTGTGGTGGTTTTCAAGACCGGAGGTGTTGGAAAATACTTTTGGATAGAGGGGATTTGGGAAGATAAGGTGGCCATGTGTGTGTGCAAAGTTTTTGACATAAATAGCTCTTGCTGATTCCAAGTAAAAATAAGGCAGCTAAGGAAGATAGCTCTGAAACTCTACTTAAGACAGTGAAGAGAAAAGCTGCAGCAGCAAAAAGAAAATGCTTCCTTTCTTCAGGCCAGTATGGTGGGGAGCATGTTGTAAAATGGGACTCAGTTCACCAGAACAGACTACGGTCACAGTGTCCCCCCGCCCCCTCCACAGTCCATGTTCTCCAATTAAAATAAAGCAAATCTTTGCTGGTAAACTGGCTTTTATTAATTATTTGAAAGTTAGTTCACATAAAACATGCCAATTTCATTAATATAATATAAATATTGGAGTGGCATTATTATTGGTACACAGGAATTCCTACCAAAAATATCTCAGACATATTTTTCCACATGTGCAAAAAAAAAGAAACATGAATGGCTTGTAGCACTGTTGCTCACTTCAGTTCTTGCAGTACACCTCATATTTCAACATTTTTCCAAGCCTAGTTCTTGCTACATTTTCCTCAAATTTTTTGTCCATCTCTTCACTCTGGTCTGTTGAGAAGATGCTCTTCCAGTCTCCTACTATCCCTGAAAGCATAAATATAATAAAATTTGTGGGGAGAGAGAGAGAAAGGAAAGAGTGGTAGCTTTGAAGTTGGATTGTTACAATGCACTCTATGTAGGCTGTCCATTAAGACTCATCTGGAAACTAAAACTAGTGTAGTATGCCCCACCTAGGCTTCTGAGAGTGGTGACTGATCAGCAGTATATAATCCTCCTGCTGTAGAAATTATATTTGCTTTATATTTGCTACTAGGCAATGTTTATGCAAATCCTTACACAACATTACACCTGGTTACATGTGACGGTGATTTCTATCATATACAGTCAGGTCTTCCTTTCTGCTGGCCCACCATCCATGGGTTAGAGCAGGGGTAGGCAACCTTTCCCCTTTAAGGGCCGAAGGACTTCAGCTCCCAGAAGCCTCAGCCATATTGGCCAATAGTCCCATGTTGGCCAATAGCTCCTGGGATTCTGGGAGCTGAAGTCCCTCGGCCCTTAAAGGGGACAGGTTGCCTACCCCTGGGTTAGAGCATCCACAGATGGCCCCGTACCATTCTCCTCAATGATGACACATAGACATAGCCATGCCAACACAGTTGCATGCATGTTGCACTGCCATTGAGGAGAACGGGACTTGAGGTCTTGTGGAATTTGGCATCTGCAGGGAATGGGGTCCGAAACAAAACCCCCATGGATACAAAGATTGACTGTAGTCCAACTTGGTTCCTGATATCCTCTGGAGAGACCTCCCAGGGGACTACATCTCCTTCAATGTGCTCCATCATAACAGATATACTCTGATGATTCTTATTTTTAGGTACATGTTGAAGAATTATTTATTTTTGGAATCCTTCTTCATATAGTTTAGCCTACATTGTACACTGTGGATAATCTAGTACAGGTTGAGTATCCCTTATCACAAATGTTTGGGACTAGATGTGTTCCATACTTCAGATTTTTTTGGCTTTTGGGATACCTGTACAATGGGCCCTTGGATTTTGTTCCAGGATTCCCTCACCCCCACCCCATCCTTAGATACCAAAATCTGTGGATACCTAGGTTCCTTTATATACAATGGAGTAGTAAAATTGTATCCCTTATATAAAATGGTTTTTATATAAAATCAAGGTTTACTTTTTGGATTTTTAAAAATATTTTTAAGCCACAGATGGTTGAATCGGTGGATGCAGGATCTGGGTACAGAGGACCAACTGTATTTGCATATACAGAATGATACAGAACGTGGCTGGAGAGAGACTGAAGATCTGTGAAATGGCATCTCTCCCCCCCCCCCCCCCCCAGCTATGTCTCCAGCCTCCCAAATACACTATACTTGTATTATAGTTCAAAAAGTGTTGGATATTGGAGTACTTAGAATTTTGAAATTCCAGATAAGGATACTCAAACTGTATACTGAAATATCTCCTGTTTAATATTTATGTTTTATTAAATTTGTACAATTTTGAAATCTTAATAATAATAATAATAATAATAATAATAAGTTTTATTTTTAACCCGCCCCTCTGCAGCGCAATCGGGGCGGCTTACAGCAATTAAAATACAATAATTAAAAGACAATCCAATATCCCAATCCCTCCACCCACATCCCTCCCGCACCCCTTAAAACAGAATTAAACTTGAGAGTATATTAAAAGAATAACTATATAACAATAAAAAGTAAAAACAACAAAACAGCAAAAGGCTTGATGAGGAGAGTTCAGTGTTTCATTCTCTGAGGAGGGTTATTCCGGGAAGGCCTGCCGGAAGAGATCCGTCTTAACTGCTTTCTTAAAAGCAGTAAGTGTTGTAATAAGACGGATCTCGTCCGACAGGCCATTCCATAATTTAGGGGCAATGGCGGAAAATGCCCTCTGCGAGGTCTGTGCAGACTTCGACTTTGGCTGTTGCAGTAGGTTCTTACCCGCTGACCGAAGAGCACGAGGGGGCTCATATGGGGAGAGGCGGTCCCTGAGATAAGTTGGACCCAAGCCATGTAGGGCTTTAAAGGTCAAAACCAACACCTTATACTGCGCCCGGAAACTAATTGGCAGCCAGTGGAGGGATTTCAGCACTGGTGTAATATGCTCCCTCCTGGATGTTCCGGTGATTAATCTGGCTGCCATATTTTGCACCAACTGAAGTTTCCGAGTTAGGCACAAGGGTAGCCCCATGTAGAGCGCGTTGCAGTAATCTAGACGTGAGGTTACCAGTGCGTGCACAACGGTTTCCAGGTCTTTCTTATCCAGGTATGGGCGCAGCTGGCGTATCAGCCGAAGCTGATAACAGGCACTCCTGACTGTCGCATTCACCTGACTAGTCATGTGAAGCGACGAGTCAAGGAGTACCCCCAGACTGCGCACACAGTCCTTGGAGGAGAGTGTGACCCCATCCAGGACTGGGGGCTGAAATCTTTCATGGTGATCATTTGAATAATCCTAGTAATACTACTTCCACTACTAAAAATACTACTTCTTTTGCAAACCATATATTCTAGGCTGGCTTTCTAGTTGCAGGAATGAATCCCACATCGAAATATCCCCCAGTTGCATTACAGAGTTGTATAATTCTTGAGGAAACTGGCTACATGATATTGTTGCATGGGTAGGTTTGTGCTTAAATAGCTCATAGTTTAAATATGTATTGTTTATAAAATTAATTAGATATACTAGAATCATACCTTTACGGAAAAAATTCTGGCCTATATCTCCATGGGTTTCTGCTGCTTTATCTTTCATGGCTTTAAAACTGGTTTTCTCCTCAATAGATTGAATATCCTTTTCAGTCACAGAAAATTCAAAGAATTCAGCTATTCTTTTCAGTCCTAAAGTCGTATTCTGAATCAAAGAAATAATACAATATCCTCAGCTCCAAATTCTGATCTTATGATCACACATGAGCTTTGACAAGCATTTAACTTAGAAAAGACAGATTCCTGCCCCATCCCAGAAATAGAAAAATATGTTATTTCAGGAAATTATTTCCAAATGTGACTTACCATGAAAATCTACTGAAATTCACAAAGAGCAACACCCAAAGGTGCTGCTGGCTTGCAAACTGGAATTATGTTTTTTTAAACAACAACAACAACCCCTGAATGTCTTAGTGCAGTAACAGAAGGATTATATGGAAAATCCAAAAGTTAAAGAAAATATTTCAAAGATATATACCAGTGAAAGAGAGTAAAATAATAAATCTTATTTTCATTTCCTGGATAATCTTGAATTAAAACACATAATCAGAAGTTTAAAAGATAGTATAATCTTAAAAGCTCACCTCTTTTAGTTCCTCATAGGTAATAAACATAACATTTTTGTAATCAATATACTTGTTCCATTCAGTGATATGGTCCAAATAAAAGCCATAGGGCACTAATAGGGGAAACATAAAAAATGTTTGGATGAGAAAGAGATCTCTAGTATACCACTGGTAAGTAAGGGATTGCTGTATAATTAACTGCAATTTAATGTGGATTTCCATTCACATTACTTGCATCTATAAACAACAGCTTGGCTTTTTTCAAAACTGGCAGTGATTTCTATTTCACTTCCTGGTTTGAGAAAAAAGCCTATGAATGACCTGTGTGTCCCTTGGATTTCATCCAGTTACCCATCCCTGCCTTAACAGGAGACATGTCTGTCACTCATTTGCATAAATGCATTAATCGGCCCCAAAACTGGCAGCAGAATTTAGAAGGAGGTGGGGACTTAAGGACATGTGTGGCAAAGAAGGAGCTTTGGAAAAGCAAGGCAGAGATAAGGCTTTTTGCTGGACAGTCACAACAGGGGTGCCCCATTCTTCAATGTGTCTTATTTTGCAGCTGAGTCTTCAGAGAAATACTTACCTCTCTTCCTTTGTTTCTCTTCCACCTAGCCCCAGTATCACAGCCCCACTGGGCATATCTACACTTGCCCCCTTAATCCAGAGTATTGGTTGACACAATGTGGGCCAAACATGTCCAGATGGGCCATCAGATGACACCCCATTGTCCCAATAGCCTGTTTCCTATGGTGCTGCCACTGTTGTAGCTATTGAGCCAAGTAACTCCCAGTGAGAGCCTGGCTGTTGCTGTTGCTTTGGTGGAGGTCAGGATGGGACCCTCATGTGATGAACAAGAAGGATAGAGTGACCTCCTCCTTGTTGATTGCATGATGGGGAGCCCCATTCTGACCTCAGCACAAGCAACTGCAACAGCCAGGCTCTCACGAGGAGCTGCTTTGCTGGTGCTGCCACGGTGGTGGTGGTGATGGTGGTGGCACCAAGGAGAACAAATCAGCGAGATGATATGTTCAGTATGTAGACAGGTGGACATCTGGGTCACTCCAGATCCAGCCTAATCCAACTGTCCTCATGTCCAGAATACCTGGGTTAACTCCATAGTTTCCTGGAGTGGCATATTTGAAGGAAGCCCTGGTGGCACAGTGGTTAAATGCCTTTATGGCAGCCACAAGGTTGTGAGTTTGATCCCACGGGCTCCAAGGTCCACTCAGCATAGCATCCTTCTATAGGTCATTAAAATGAGTACCCAGCTTGTTGGGGGCAATTAGCTTACACACTGTAAACTGCTTAGGGAGTCCTTAAGTGGATAAGCAGTATAGAAATGTACTTGCTATTGCTATAATAAAGCTCGTTTAGATTGTAATAATCTAACTAGGAAAAAAGAGGCAATTTTACCTTTTCCATTCATAAAATCTGAGAAGAACTCATCCCAGGTTTTCTCACTGGAAATCAATTTCATGCTTTTGGCAAAGTGGAAGTAAGATACAGCTGTGTCCTTTGGATTTCGAAACAAAACCAGCATCTTTAAAGCACAAAAAAGATTCAAATTAATCTGTATGGAAACACAAGGATTTCAGACTCCAATAAGCAAGAACTTAAATTGCATTTATTCTTAGAAATTAAATCATATAAAGAAAAGAATACTTTTTTTAAAAAACTCATAATTAATTGATAGTATCAGTTCTTTCCCAAGAACAGTTCCTAGAACAGGGGTAGGCAACCTTTCCCCTTTAAGGGCCAAGGGACTTCAGCTCCCAGAAGCCTCAGCCATGTTGGCCAATAGTCCCATGTTGGCCAATAGCTCCTGGGATTCTGGGAGCTGAAGTCCCTCGGCCCTTAAAGGGGACAGGTTGCCTACCCCTGGGTTAGAGCATCCACAGATGGCCCCGTCCCATTCTCCTCAATGATGACACATAGACATAGCCATGCCAACACAGTTGCATGCATGTTGCACTGCCATTGAGGAGAACGGGACTTGAGGTCTTGTGGAATTTGGCATACACTGTACATCAATCATGCTAAAAAAGTACTGTTGATATATGGTATATAAATAGTCTAAATTAATCAAGCAAATAAAAAAAGAGATCTTGAGCAGATTCCTTACCTTTGTGTTTTGTTCAAAAAAACTTTTGGGAATCTTGTGAGGAATTAGATGTGTTCTTATAATTCTTCTGGAAGGTAACTTTTCCATCCTCTTCAAATACAAATAGGGAAAGTTAATACCTCTACATATAAAAAATTACACTGATGCAATGGAATCATAAGTCTCATTTTTAACACATTAGCCACATCACAATAGACCTTGTAGTTCTTAAGCTTAATGATTTAAATAATCATTCATTGTATATTTGCTACTGATATGGTGTTCAGTTTTTAAAAATTAATTAGAAAAGTTGATGTAAGGAAAACCTGCAAGCATGGCTTTGTCTTTGTTTCACTGTGTCCTGCCTGGCTCTCTTGAGACCAGTGGAATTGGCCATAAGGTGAATTTCACTTTATAAAAACTCAGCTGCTTACCCACAGTTCTGTCTATCTTGTACCTAGCCTACATGGAAGTGTATTGTGTGAATTGCTGTGAAATGCTGCAGGTTTTTTGCACATTCACACTCATGTTTAATTGTCTTCACTTTCTTGCACAATTTGCATCTATTGTCTCTCCTTGTGCTGAAAATGTGCAGCCATCTGAATACATGCAAAGCAGACAGATGGCCACACACGGGATAATGAGCATCCTTGTAGATATTCACAGATATGGCAGTAAAAAGTGCAAAACATTTTTGGAGAGTTTAAGGCGCACCCCCCCACACACAGCAAAAGGCCCAAACTCCTGCTATTTGTATGTGGCCATATTACATTCTAATTGACTGGAATTAGAAGTATTTTAATCAGGCAAACAAGCCCTAAATCAGGGATGGACAAGTGCAGGCTGTATTAACCTTCCTCCCAGACCATTTTCTGCTCTCCTTGTCCTGAAAAAGAGGCACTTCCTGTTTGGGAAGGTAGAAATGCTTGAGTATGGGCCTTTAAAGACTGCCAGAAATAGTGCAAATTGAGTCCACTTTAAGGGTTAGGGTTAGTGCTAGGGAGTCATGGGAACTGTTTTGTTTTTTTGTTGTTGTTTTTTTTGAGACATTGAGCCTTCTCTGTCAGAGAGCTGTGGTGCCACAATAAAATACAGTTCCCATGATTCCCTAACCCTAAACCTTAAAGTGGACTCAATTTACACTATTTCTGGCAGTCTGCAAAGGCCCCATGAAACACATCTGGGCCTTCTGAAAATTGCCTGAAATGTTCAATTGGCCATGGGGTGTGGTGGCCTATAGCCCAAGTGGAAATGTTGGCTACAACAGTCACGATCTTCCAAGGTCCTGAGAGTGGAGGGAGCCCCTCAGATTATTTGAATTGGATTATTTGTGGTCTCTTGCCATTTGGATAAAAGAAACTAGAGTATTCTGCTGACCTGAAACTTCTCAGGATCTCCAAATTCAAGATATGGCATAAGTTTTAATTCTTTTTCTTGTTGCTTCCTCCTGTTCCTTTCTTCTTCTTCATACTTTCCAGATGCAGCCTCCAGCTCAATTAATATATGACCAACCCAATTAGTACCTGAAGAAATGCAGAAATTACATTTAAAATGCAGAAAGCATCTCATCCTTATGCCAGCAATCATTTAGGTCTAAACCTAATTGCAACTCCCCACTAGAGTAGACTTGCCAAATCAAAGGAATTTACATAAGTTTTGATTGCCAAGTTCTCTTTGAAGTAGTGGGCCTGGTCTTGTGGAGAGTAGAAATTGGATTTAGATCAGAGGTCTTTCAGCAAGAAAATAGATTCTAAAATGAAGCTTGTAAGAAAGAAATGCGAAGGCATACCCTCCAATATTTCACTAAAAACAGGATTGCTCTCTTCTTTCTTCTCGCCCACTGAGTTGAGTGCAAACTACTTTTTGAAGTAGTTTGAACTACTTTTTGAAATAACTGAAGCAAGCTGAAGTCAAAGGGAGAAAGGGGGAGGGCAAGAGAAAAACTAGGATATTTTAAAATCAGCTGAAAATGTGAAACAACAGAGGATTAATCAGGACTGTTCTTGTTAAATTGGGACAGTTGGAGGGAGTGTCGAAGATGTACATAAATGAAGCCTGACAAGCCATACTGATGCAATATGTACTAACTGTTTAGCACCAGAAGATTTAATAAATGATTTAGGATCTGTTAATTATAGCTCTGTCTATACGCTCCTCTAATATCAAACATGATAACTACAGAATTCTAGAAAACAATACACACTGCTCCCAGCCAACCACCAGCTACTATTGTTTACAACCCCCAAAGGTCTCTTTCCCAGGATAAAAAAGTGATGGAGCTCAATAGGGAAGAAACTCACATAACTATTGGCTCAGCATTTGTGAAATAGCCTCATTACATTTTTTTTTAAAAGCACATGTGAAATATCCCTAACATCAAAGCACTTGGAACTGTGGCTAAAGTTTTGTTCATTGGTCCCTGAACCACATATCTTGAACTTTTTTTATTTTAATTAACTTTCAGCCTTGCTTGTTCTCCAGGCTATAAAGCAAACTGAGGCCTCAAACAGATGGGCCAAAAGAAATGGTCTGAGGCTGCTTTGAGACTGGGGCATTTAGATGACGCATGCCCCGGAAGCTGCCGGAAGTCGCACTGCACCTGCTTTAATGTAGGAAAAGCCAGACAGAAAAGAAGTGGAAATAAACCACTCTAGCTGGGAAAGTGCACACCTTTAATCCTGCATATAAATGCCCTGACATGAGACTGGTCTCAAAGGAGAGCTCCATCCTAACCCTAATCCTAAAGCTGTGTATAAATGCACTGGTGCAGGTGCACATTTAAAAAGGATGGAGTTGATGGCCAGGGCAGCAATGCAAAAAAGGGAAGGTGTGACACCTCCAGTGGCTATAAATACAACATACACAAACCAGACAGTCCAAGATGGGGCAGGGGGTAAAGGAGGGGGGAAGGGGGCAAGTAGTGGGGGCATAATTTCCAGTGTCTTACAGGGCACATCTCTGCTCCGATGCCCTGTCCTGATGGAGTGTTGCAGGTGCGACAGTGTGCATGATCAAAGGGGTGGGTGGAGTGTCCATCCAATGGGTGGCATCTGGGCAACAGGTAGTTGTTGTTGGTGTGTTCCTGCAATGGTGTGCATGGATGGTGGGGGACATATTTAAAATATTACCCAGCAGCATGGCTTGAAGCTGTGCTGTGCAGTTATGGTATGCACATATGGGCTACCTCGGGAGCAAGCAGTGTGGTCATCAGGGTCTTGACCCATTCTCAGAAGAAGCTGTTTC
This sequence comes from Phrynosoma blainvillii, assembly GCA_026167975.1. Classification (NCBI taxonomy): domain Eukaryota; kingdom Metazoa; phylum Chordata; class Lepidosauria; order Squamata; family Phrynosomatidae; genus Phrynosoma; species Phrynosoma blainvillii. The sequence continues at coordinate 85,404,508 of JANUYF010000001.1, read as the reverse complement.
GGGCCACTCTTTCCTGCCCATCTGCTTCACCCCGAGTCTCAGGGTCTACCATTCTTTCCCAATCCTCGGGTCAAAGGACAAGAACTCATGATGACAGGATGGGTATATATATTTGTCTTCACTTGTTATACTTAGTGTATTTTATTTGAATGGCATACTCTGTACAATAGTAGTTGATGCTTAGTGACATCAACAGGGTCAAACCCCTGTGAGCTCAAAAGGAATCATGCATTAAGTCTCAGGTTTTGACTCTGAAATCTCAGGTTCTGTGATTGAGCAACCCTATATCATGACAACACTATTTTGAGTGTCCAACAGTGCAGCAGTTGGTAGATTATAGCAGCATAAATTATGTGCTAAGACACAATATATATGGGAACCATTTTACCTATACCTTTTCATATACAGTGGGCCTCGCTATTCGTGGACTTGCCATCCATTGTCATATTCATATGTTAATGAATCAGTAATGATAAAGAATATGAGGGAATAGGAAGTTTATGGATCCGTCATGATAAAGAATATAAAGAAATGGAGATAAATGATATGGTGAAATAGCACTCTGGGGGAATAAAGAGGGATCGGGAAAGAGGGAGGCTGTAATCTAAATAAAATGCAAACCAGGGACAGATGGACAATGGCAGGGGAGAGTTATAGTTTATGGTCCTGTTGATTTCCTGGGCAAAGACTGTAATGGTAAACAAGACAACACCTTCCTTCCTGAAGGAGATGGATTTATATGGGAGATGGGGAGTTAGAGAAAAGCAGCAAGTTTAAAGAACCCTTTGATGTGGTTGAAAGCATGCAGACTGCAGGATGAGAAAGGGGGGCTGGAAAAAGAATCATTAAATGTTGGATGGCTTTGGGGACAATTCACATTTGACACTACCATGTATCTGGTGAACTTCTGTCTGGAAATCCAAAATAAAGCTTTAGTCTTCTATGCTACAATGCTTGTGTGGTTTCTAAAGACTGAGTCCACTGAGTATGACATCTGTGGATTTCAGCCTCTGCTAATGGCAAGGCTGCAGTGTCCCACATGGCAGTGTGTGCACATGGCCGTGCCACCATTAGGAACAGCCCCCGTCATCCCTATTGGTGGCTCATGCATAAGGTCATGCTGACATTACTGACAATGGGACTTCAGGTAACCCATGCATCTTGTTACCCACGCATGCACTATCATTGGGAACAACATGGGCTTGAGCATCTGCAGATTTTAGTATCTCTTACTGTGTCCGGAATGGTTCCTCCATGGATACCAAGATCCCACTGTATTTTCATTGCATGATAAGACATCAAGCAAAAATTCTGAAACAAAAGTTCTCTAGCAGACCTGTCATAACTTGTATAATCTTATGTGTATTTTCCCCCAGCATTCTCATCAATAAGAAAGCTAATATTGTGAAGTCAAAGACTTTTATGGCTGGCATCCATAGCTTTCTCTGGGTTTTCTGGGCTATGTGGCCACATTCTGGAATAATTTATTCCTGACATTTTGACTGCATCTTCAGAGGTGGTGGCATGAATGGAAAACCCACAGAAAACTAAAGCTAATATCATTCACAAAATACATCCGGTTTTGTCATGGTACAAATAATTCTTACTGGAAAGCTAACAACCATACTGTGTTCCTCTTATTTCTCAATTTCATTCTGCACTCAGAAGCCAACACCATGAAGAAGAGATCTACCTGACCAAAACACTGCTATCAGCTGTGTATTATGGCTTGCTGAGTAGTTGACAAATCCATTTGTAAGTGTCAGATTGGCAGTCAAAGTAGGAGATTTAACAACCCACTAATGCAAAAGTGAGGAAAGTGAAGTCCTTGAGGGGCTTCTCAAGATCCCCATTCCTTGTGCAATTTGATTTCAACTCAACATGTCCCACACCACCTCTAGGGAAAGTGGGAACAATTTCACCACATTTCCTCCCTCCTGACTGTTTTTGACTGTTTTTAAATTTAGATTAACTTTGGGGATTCCATATTTTTGGTGATGTATAAGATATGCTATGCATTCCTTCAGTTAGGTATAGTTTTTATATTTTCATTACAAAAACTCATTCAGTGTGTCCCAATTAGGTTCCTTCTGACCCCCAGACACTATCAATTTAGTTGGAACCCAATTAAACAAACATTCATAGGCACAACAAAGGCTTATGAAATTTTGCAAGTTTGAGACACTTACCAGTTTTGGCATATCCCACTAAAACCACGTCATCATGCCGAGCTTTAAAGGTGTGGAGAATTTTCAGTGTTTCTGGCTTACAGGCTCCAGCAGGATATAACTCCCCATTGTATAAAAAAAGCCCATCTTCAGGAGCAGTCTTTTTGATTTCTTCCAGTTTCTTCTCCAGATTTTCACTTAATCCTTTCTGAGCCATGATATGAGCAAAAAACAATGATATGGATAGAATGGAATCTAAGCTGGCTTGGTTAAAGAAGCAAATATAACTGCAGAGAAATCATTTAAGTATACTGGAGATAATATGCTGTGATACCTCCTTCAAACAAGAATACTGGTTACTGATTAATTCTAAGTCAGTGATATTTGAGATGTCTTTGTGTAACTACTGTTTTCCTTCCCCTTTGCACAAATACTTTGCAGTGGAGCTTTGGCCAATTAGAGCTGACTGAGGACATTTCAATGAAATCTTTGTTTTTGAGGCAGAGAAAATTGGCTCAAGATGTTGAGAGGAGAGAAACTTTTTCTGCAAATGTGTCTAGGATTTCCTGCAAACACTTCAACAGAAGTGGCCAGCTGTGTTTATTTCCTCCTATGAAGAGTTGAAAATACAGTATAGATCAAGTCTTTTGATATTCCACAGCAAAACATTCCTAATGATTGAGAATACAACAGTTTTCAGTAAATTCAGATATATTGTAACCCAGCAGTGCTCTTTTTTAAAAGAGGCAGTGTAAGACTCATGCGAGTACTGTCACATGTCTATTTTTGTCTACCTACACCTTTTTAGAAAAAAAATCAACTAAAATAAGCTTTGAAGACAAAAATATGCTTGCTGGCCTTAAGCAAAGCATGCTTCAAAATCTCAGCACTGCCTGTTACTTAAACAAATACACCCTACAAAGCCTGCATAAGGACAACTAGATGTTGGGAAATGAACATGAAATTTTAAAGTGTTTTTCTTTCATAGTTGTAGGGTGATGGGAGATGTGTTTTGCTCCTTCCTATCCACCAATTCTCCACTGCCAGTAGTACTCCTGGCCCTTTGAAAATGATCTGTTTCTTGAGTCTTCCTGTGCTAAAGTTCTGAGGGAAACCACTCCTCCAATAATGTTACAGTTCAAAGATATAGCTGTGTTAGGACCTTATCCCACGGGGCCAAAAGCAGCAAGAATCCTCTAAGAATCAGGCGCTATAGCGCTATAGTTTTCCGGCTGATCCCACGACGTCGCTCAGAACCCGATGAGAAACCGCTCGCAATGCAACATCATTCGCATTCTTTTGGATTTCAGTTTCAGCGGGCATTGCAATACCTTGAGCTGATTCATAGCGCTATTATAGCGCTAGCGCCGTGTGTTTGATCGGTAATTCCCTCCCATGGAGCATTTCCACTTCATAACCCATGGTTCCTAGCGTTATTTCCCATGGGTCTTTGGGGGGACATGACGTGTGCTTCCTGTTTGCATCGGTCCACAACACAGCAGGTAGACATGGTCCTCTCTTGTGGGTGCAGGTTTGTTTTGTATTAGGATGTCTGCCGCCATTGGACCCGGTGTGTGTGGGGGAATGTTTCCATTTGTACTTGTGTTTTCGGTGTGGTGGTGGGGCAAAAGAGAAAATATAGGGGCTCTTGTTATGTGTGTGTGGGGGGGGGGCGGCGGCTGGCGGTATTCGAATGGATGGAGGGTTTATTCCATAGCATGCAGCCTGTTATTTCTGTTTGGGACACTGGCCCTTGAATTACAGTTAAAAGGGTGTATACAGGGTTCCCTTTCTCCGTGCTGGGGGATCATGGGATATGTTGTTTAATCTGCAACATAGTGGCACAATAGAAGTCAGCATTCAAAACATCCCAGCAATTATGTTCTGCTGATATATTTGCCTCTAAATGAATTCCTAAGGGGGTTATTAACACACCAGGCATTCCTTCTCAACACACATGGGTTGTACCTGTGTTTAGCAGCTCTGCATTGATTTTTGGGAATTCAGGGAAATGCAGTCTTATCTTTTTGGCAGAGGGCAAGACCTCCATTGCATTTCTTCTATTCCATATCATCTTCTGTCTGGCGCTGTGGCATAGTAATCATACTCCAAGTGGCCTGTGGGTGCCCTGGCAGCGTTTCTCCTTTCAGATGCTAGTTCCTTGACCCCGCTTGAACTGACTTTGCTCAATGCCTTGGAAATCTTTGCCCAGGCCCTTGCTTGTTGTGGCCAAAGGACCTCTCTGGCAGGTTGGGCCTATTACCTCCAATAGCCACAAATCAATCAACTCATTAGCATGCAACCAGGCCACTTCCATTAAGTGTCTATTGTTATTTGTGTTTTTGCAGTGTTGATGGTGGTGGGCGCAGTGCGGTGAGCACAGGCCTCTTTGGGCAGGTAAAGTTGGAGGATTCTTATGAAGCCCTAACTGTCCGAAAGCATGCCCGGCCAATTGATGCCGCTTCACCACCCAGGTAAGTCCGAGAAATGAGCAGCTCGTTAGGCTTGTGTGCCCCTTGTCCCTCCCCTAAACAGATCATTGAATTCTTGTGCCTGCTTGTTTGTGCACTTCTCTCTGTGTACAAAAGCAATGAAGGCCTCATTCTTTCATGGCTGTGGCTTACTGGTGTAGTCGGGATTAATGTTATCTTTCCTTTTCTCTGGTACTCATCGTTTCTATGCTTTTATTTATGCATCTTCCTTCTGTTCTTATTTTCCAGGGCACCATTCCCGGGGTGAGCTGATAAGTAGCATCGATTGAAGCAGGTGGTACCAGCCTCTCTTTCCTATTACCACTTCCAGTCCCAAATAAAGCTACGACACCTTTATACCAAAAATAAATTTTTTATTAGAAGTCACAACTGCGTCCTTATACAAACTTATAAAAATGGGCCACATAGGAATAGTGCCCTGTACTGTATCAAAACCACAACAACAAAAAACAAACAAACACTGTTAACTCACAGAACAGTGGGGTGGTGGTGGGGTGGGTTGGAGAAACAAATAGAGTATTGATTATCTTGGTGGCGGACGGGTGGCCGGGAAGTGCTGCTGCCACATCAGCACCTTGTCCATGGCCCTCTCCAGAGCACCCAGCCTGCGTAGGATCTCCTGCTGGCCAAGTACAATGGCGGACAGGACATCCCGAACTGTAGGGAGGGAACATGATATATACAATATTAGTATGTATCTCCTGTATAAATTTCCTCCTGGTCCAACAACAGATTATTACTATTATTATTATTATTATTATTATTATTATTATTATTGGTACCTGGAGCCCTCCCTTCCTGGTCCTCTGGACGGGGGGGTGGGCACTCCTCTGCCACATCCTCTGCCCGTACCCGAAGGTCCAGTGGTGCATCCATATTGGCATCTGGGCCGAGCACCTGCTCCTCTTCCCCGGGTGTGAGGGGTGTTACCGCCTGTGGCAGCGCAGCCTCCTCCTCCTCCTCCTCCTCTTCCTCCTCCTCAACAGCTGCTGCAATAAAGACATACTTTTAAGGCTTACATTGCTTGTGACAAACACATCTACACTAGACATTTCCTTCCTGGTTTCACCAGGATAACTTGTAGCCAAGACAAGATGTTGGCTTCAGCCACAATAGATGTTACACTTTAGATAGGACTTGCCTGCAGGCCTTTCGGGACCCCTTCCGGGGTCCTTACCTTGTAAGGCCGGTTGGACCCCTTCCTCGATGTCGGCTGGGGGTGCATCTGCTGACTCCGACATTCCCTCCTCCAACTCCTCCTGCTCCTCCTGCTCCTCCTGCTCCTCCTCGACAGGTGCTGTAAGAAAGAGATACTATTACACCAATATTTTAATGTGGCAAAGGAACAAAGCACCTTGCAGGCACATCACATGCATGCTTTACCACGGATAATTTCTACAAGGGACAAAAAGTGGCATTCCAGCCGGACAGATAATAGGTTTGAGGTGGGACTTACCTGCAGGCCTTCCTGCCTCCCTTCTGTGGGCACGTCCTCCTACGGCCCTTTGCGCCCCCAGTGCAGCCTCAGGTTGTGCAGATTGTCCGGCCTCTGCTATGGCTTTCTCCTCCTCCTCCTCCTCAACAGGTGCTGTAAGAAAAAGATACTGTTGAACCACAATTTTAGTGTGGCAAAGGAACAAAGCACCTTGCAGGCACATCACATGCATGCTTTACCACGGATAATTTCTACAAGGGAAAAAAAATGTGGCATTCCAGCCGAACAGATAATAGATTTGAGGTGGGACTTACCTGCAGGCCTTCCTGCCTTCCTTCTGTGGGCACGTCCTCCTACGGCCCTTTGCGCCCCCAGTGCAGCCTCAGGTTGTGCAGATTGTCCGGCCTCTGCTATGGCTTCCTCCTCCTCCTGCTCCTCCTCCTCCTCCTCCTCCTCCTCAACAGGTGCTGTAAGAAAAAGATACTGTTGAACCAAAAATTTAGTGTGGCAAAGGAACAAAGCACCTTGCAGGCACATCACATGCATGCTTTACCACGGATAATTTCTACAAGGGACAAAAAGTGGCATTCCAGCCGGACAGATAATAGGTTTGAGGTGGGACTTACCTGCAGGCCTTCCTGCCTCCCTTCTGTGGGCACGTCCTCCTACGGCCCTTTGCGCCCCCAGTGCAGCCTCAGGTTGTGCAGATTGTCCGGCCTCTGCTATGGCTTCCTCCTCCTCCTGCTCCTCCTGCTCCTCCTCCTCCTCAACAGGTGCTGTAAGAAAAAGATACTGTTGAACCAAAATTTTAGTGTGGCAAAGGAACAAAGCACCTTGCAGGCACATCACATGCATGCTTTACCACGGATAATTTCTACAAGGGACAAAAAGTGGCATTCCAGCCGGACAGATAATAGATTTGAGGTGGGACTTACCTGCAGGCCTTCCTGCCTCCCTTCTGTGGGCACGTCCTCCTACGGCCCTTTGCGCCCCCAGTGCAGCCTCAGGTTGTGCAGATTGCCCGGCCTCTGCTATGGCTTCCTCCTCCTCCTGCTCCTGCTCCACCTCCTCCTCCTCAACAGGTGCTGTAAGAAAAAGATACTGTTGAACCAAAATTTTAGTGTGGCAAAGGAACAAAGCACCTTGCAGGCACATCACATGCATGCTTTACCACGGATAATTTCTACAAGGGACAAAAAGTGGCATTCCAGCCGGACAGATAATAGATTTGAGGTGGGACTTACCTGCAGGCCTTCCTGCCTCCCTTCTGTGGGCACGTCCTCCTGCGGCCCTTTGCATCCCAAGTGCAGGCTCCGGTTGTGCAGATTGTCCCTCCTCTGCTATGGCTTCCTCCTCCTCCTCCTCCTCCTCCTCCTCCTCCTCCTCCTCCTCCTCCTCACCAGGTGCTGTGATGAAGACATATTAGGAGAAATATCATTACCATCCAGCCAAGGTATTTGTGGAATACTTTCTAAACAGTCTAACAATTACTTCATCACCCCATTATATCTTACATACAATTCCTGTGAGCAGGCCTCCCTGCTAGCGTGTTGTGGTGCAGGCTTGTGAAGGAACATGTTCCTGACAGGCTAAAAGAGTTACCCATTCACATATATTAATGTCAAGACAGGACTAACCATTGCGGCGGCGTGCTCTTCGTCCGTTCGGCCGGCCTGCCCTTTCCCATAATTGGAGCATCTGCCTGTAGAATGGGGGCCTGGCTTTGGGCGGAGGATTGCCATGGAAGATGGCTCTTGCTCTGAAGAAAGAGTTCCTCAGCACCTTTACCTTTGACCTCACTTGGGCCATGGTGCGGGGGAACCCTCTCCTCGTGAGCCTCCTAGCTACCTTCCCATAGATGTCCCTGTTGGGATGGCAGCTGGAACCCATCATAAGGTCGAGGTGGGGGCTCCTGCCCATTATGGACAGGAGTGCTAGCACCTCTTCCCTCAGCCACAACTGCCAGCCTCGATTTGGCATTGCTGCTTTTTCTACAGTTGTCAGGCACTTGTTACCTTCCTGTTTGGTAATTTCCTTCCTGGGCCACCAGGGGTCGCAACGCCGGAAAACCATTTGCTCTATTGCGCACGCGCGCCAAGGGGCGGTCCTCCATCCCCGCCATTGCCGGCACCAGCAGGCAGCCATTACAGGGTTTGATGCGCGGCGGTAAACATCGCGGTTCAGCGCTAGCAGGCTTTTGCTCTATTTAAGAAAAGGCTTCCCGGTTGGTTCGGAAAGTTTTATCACGGCCGGCGGTAATATTTGCGCTACAGTTGGCACACCGCCACAGTAGTATTTGCGCACGTGTTCTCGGATTTTTCAGGTGTGCTTGCAATGGCTTCCGCTTCTTCCGAACCACCAAGAAAGCAGGGAAGGGGGGTCGCTTGGACCCACAACGAAATTCTGGAACTCATTCCTCTTTGGGGCGAGGAAAGAGTCCAGAGAGAACTTCACCTGAACCACAGGAACCATGATATCTACTTGGAGATATCTACAAAGATGAAGGAAAAGGGGATAGACCGGACTGTGAAAGAAATACGGAACAAATGCAAAACCCTTAAAGCAGAGTACAACAAGGTGTCCCGCCACAACAACATTAGTGGCCACTCGCCGGTTTCTTGCCCTTATTTTAGACAATTGGACACCTTCTTGAGGGCAGACCGCTCGGTTTTCCCCAAGAGGGTTACCAAGAGTATGAATATTGTAAGGGTAACAGAAGGGGCAATGACGCAGGCAACCACATCCCAGGCACAAGATGCTCAGGAGCAGGAGGGATCAGCCACAGCCAACATCAATGTGGAATGTAGGTATAAATTTCATTTCCTACATAACTTCTGTGGATGTCCCTTTCACTGAGGAGGGTGGCTGAAATGTAGCTTTGCCCCCTTTACCATGGAATAAAGGGTTATTGCTTGTGCCTGCTACAGGTATGGGTAGGGGGAGGTGAGGGGAGGGGAAATAATTTCCTAGAAAAAATTGCATGCAAGTTCTAGAACTTTCCCCAAGGGAAAAATATGGTTGCTTTTTTGGGGGGCTTTTCCTGCCTTTGGGGGGGGCAGGGGGGAAGGTCTCCTTCAATGCACTACCTGTATACGATGCACATTTGCACACACACACACACTATAAATATCTCAACATCTAGCTGTCCCCCTTGGAAAGGAAGCACATTTGTATTTGTGTGTGTGGGTATGCATATATATTTAACAAACATACACATCTATATATACATGTAAGTGTTTAGGTATACCGAGATGCATACGTATACCAACATGTCTGAAGAGATCAATGTGTTTTTCTTTATGTACACAAACAAATATATATATGTTTCTATTGATATATTTATTTTGAGGTACATATATATTAACACACATAGACCTATATGTATATATATATATATATATATATATATATACACTTTTAAGTCTGCAAGTATACCTAGATGCAAATATATGCGTACCTCTCTGCAGAGAAATAGATGTGTATATATGTGTACACACAGAAATGTATTTATATACATATATATATATATATATATATATATAAACTCACAGGAGATGTATACATATATATATATATATATATATATATGCTTGTAAGTGTACAAGTATACCTTGATGAATATATATGCCTACATGTCTGCTGAGAAAAATGTGTATATATGTGTACACACACACACACATATAAATATATACATAATTATATATATGTATACATATATATATATATATGCATACATATATATACGTATGTATATATAGATGTGTGTACGTGTATATATATATATATAGAGAGAGAGAGAGATACATCTATAGATATACATACATACATATATATATATATATATATATATATATGTATATATAGAGAGAGAGAGATGTGTGTATGTATATATATATATATATATATATATATATATATATATATATATACAAACAGATATATGCATACATACTGCAGAAGCTATACATACATATAATCAGAGAACTTTTTTGGGTGATGTCAAATATCCCTTTCCCGCCTTTTTTCATTCAGTCCCTGCAGCACTCTGCGAACAGGGAAATGTCATCCTACACCTCGTCCCCGCGGAACAGGCCGATGTGCTGGGAGATCGGCCACCGCAGGAGCAGCAGGATGTTCCCCCTGCCTCGCCAGCTGCAAGTGACGGTAGGATGAACGGGGATTCTTATAAGATGTTATGTGCATACAGTGCTGTAACCACCATGTATGAAACGGCCAAAGGTAATCCGGTGACTGTCCCCCCCTCCCCTTCTAAATTTTCCAGAAACAATCATCAACGGAGAAGGCCCAGTTGGAGACAGTACACAGCTGCCAGTTGGAGAGACCCAGGCAACCGGGGCTGATGTGGCCAGCGGTGCCCAAGAGGAAGCAGCACTCAGAAGGGGTAAGTTTCCTGGCTCACAGCAAAGGAATCATGGGAATTGTATTTTTCTCTGAGACATTGAGCCTTCTCTCATACCTCTTTTGGTACACATATGTTTTATATATATATATATATATATATATATATATATATATGCATTTAGATATTTATACAAAGATATATGTCATGGACCTACTGAAGAGGTGTTGCTCTGTATCCGTATTGTGTTGCTGAACGTGCACACTTACAGACAGCCAGAACAGGGGGAAAAGAATTGCTGGTTATATTTCCAGGAATGTATGTTGGGTGCGCAGTAAGGGGAGGTGTATTAAATTGCAGGAAATGGAAAGCATGACAACATTATGGCTATGTTTGGGTGGCACGGTTTATAATTACAAATGTCCCTTCTACCTTGTTTTGCAGCACCAACTCGTAGGATTGTTCGCCGGCTGCGTGACAAGGAGGATATCCCGGATCGCAGAGCCAGGAGGGGCGAAATAATT